>OX424565.1:29943453-31319911 GCA_949152475.1 Terebella lapidaria
ATGAGCTATATTTGAAGGAAAATGAACGATCCCTTCTGATTTCTTTTTGCAATAGATTCACAAGGTTCAGAAGCGTCGGCACGTGACAAACATACCCACATTATCGCCCAAGCATCATAAATACACAATGTGTTAAGATGCGTGCCTGGCTTTGCTGTTCCTAGTCATTACTGCCAAAACATGCAGTGTGTTTTTAGCTTCTCATATGGACCATACAACATCACCTATACATTATTATTACCAGTTTTTTTAAAGAAACAAACCTTTCAATATCACGTATCACCAGTCATCATGCTGAAATTTTCCCGCCAAGAGTCGTCAGGGAGCATCAAATTAAAGCTGGACTAATGGCTTAAAAGGAGAAAAAATAGATTAAAAAATATATTTCGGCACATGTACCGCATGTGTTCATACGGTACTGTGCCCGTTTCATTTCCGAAAATGCCCGACTGCAGTCGGCTGCCTTCGGTTGTTCTCGGCGTTTGCTCCAAACGCTCCAGCACTTGAGGGGTTTCTGCCAGTATATAAGGCCCCAGTACCGTTCAATGAAGCGTGTCATTTGTGCGTACATGTCAACACGGAAACATTTGGGCTGTTGCCGCTAAAGCATATATCGATATATCTAAATGGGAACGCTAAAAAGGTGGATTTTGGTGGTATTACTGTACTATGAAATAATTTTACATATGTACTCCATTCCGTTTCAATGTACATTACCAACTTGTGTGATATGATGTATCAATCGTCCATACATACCACTTATTCGTTGGCACAGTTGACCACTACCGTTCATACATTTGTATTTCGGGATGCTAACAGTAGCACCCCCGCCCCAAATACTATTACTGTGCGGACTATGTCTAGGCTGTGTATCTTTTATACAGTGCGATAGCATAATTATACAAATAATACTCACTGTCAATGATGTTTGTTAGAAAGTAGACTATGACTATAACCAATTTCGGATACAATACATTTTGTACACTAAACACTGATTGGCAATGAAATGTATACATAATTGTCTAATCGCAAATCATAGTTGATGAGCTTTATTCTGGAAAGCGAAGCCTAAAGCCTAACAAATATTGCCCAACAATAGTAATCCCGCTAGATTACAACTCAAGCCTGTTGAGTTGTAATCCGACGGGAGAACATGGGCCAATTTCTCAATTGTGATGTACATTCTGTTATGAATCTGTGTGTGATACTTTATGTAAACAATTGACATGTCGAATATATCGTGTTTATTTATTTCCATTTCGGAGATAGATTTAGGCAATATGATGGTTTATGCATCATATTCTAATGATATAAAATATCTGCTGTTGACAAGCAGTATGGGGGATATGCATTCACCGGGAGTGCAGCGTGGTGTTGCAGCCCAGAGTATCGTGAGTTGAACTGGACTATACCACATAACGACAGGCGAGTTTTATATCGACCGGTTGCACTTTGTGAGCGGAGCTCTTTGGAGCAAACGCCGAGGGCGGCCGAAACTAGCCGATGGTACTTCGGAAATGTTCGGTAATCTCACGGGTGCAGTACCGCCTGGACACATGCGGTACATGTGCCGACATATATTTTTTTTAATCTCTCTTGTCTCCTTAAATACCATTAGTCCAGCTTTAAATTGACGATATAAGGGCTATGCCGATATTAGGGCACCGTACGTTACTTAAATTCAAAGTGACTTTTCCGCGAAAATGCAAAAAAAGATACCAGCTGTGACTAGAAATCAGCAGTTACTCTCCCAGACATACGCCAGAGAGCACCGTACAGAGAGTAGATTTCATTTTTTTCTAGGGGGGCTTACGGCGCCCCCCGAACCCCCAGACCGCTATGTGCTGTGTCAATAGGGCCGGACCAATAATTATATGGTGTCTACGCCTCTGGATAACAGTAAAATTTATGGCATATAACCTGTAAATAGTGTTTGTGTATATTTGAGTCAAGAGCCATCTGTAGAGTAAATATTTATATACCCTCAATTAATCAATACGCCTTTCCCGCATTACGCGTTGCAACGGAATCGAGAATGCCAGCGAGAACGTGTCGCAATGATCAGTCCAGTTCCGGTCGCATCGAAAATTCGAACTATTTTTTCTCTGTGTACGAGTGAAAACAGTGCGTATAATCACTAAAGCCGTCATATATTTATATTGGGATGAACAATTTAGTGGATATTGTGTATATATATGCTATTTTGGTAATCATTAAGTTTCAGTTTGCGATAGTGATGAGGAAACTTTGTCATGTAGTAATCAAAACCCGTATTATCGCCCGCCATTGGCCCCAAAAGCCCAGTCATACAGTAGTCACTGTATTCACACTGACGCCGTGTTATTAGTTTCACAAAATCTTTGTGGCTTTGCATTGATTTACGTCTCTCCAAATATATAGGAAGTGTCTAAATTATCCCCATTGGTCCTTCTATTCATTACCAGTATCACGCGATTCCTTTATACAGAGAGAGATAGATCTATATATATATATTTAGAATGAGGCACTACATATCCTATGTATCGTTCTTTACAAATCTAATAAAAACTACATATTTAAAGATCAGATGAAGTTTTCACCAATGCAGATCGTTAGAAAATCGGAGATTCATAGGTTAATATAGACAAGTGGCAGATGTGGTTGGCGATTAGGTGCTTGTGTTTTACACCGTACATACAGAGTATGTCGCTATATCTGTTGAATGGTACAATACACATTCCAGTATTATGTGTTGAAACAGGTATTTTTTATATTCAGATCTTACCTGAGACAAGACAGCTATGGCCGAATTGGATATGAAGATAGGAAAGTGGGGCAAGCTATATTGTGTTGCTTGCAAAGCATATGAGGGCAAGATGGACAACAACGGCAGACCAGTGCACCTGTTTTGCTTCCCATCAGGAAAGTCTGCAGAACAGCAAGAACGAAGGCGGGCCTGGATCTCCAAAGTGAAAACAGTGAGAACCGATAAATTCACAGTCAGCAAGAACACAAGACTGTGTTCGCAGCATTTCGTCCATGTTGATCCAAAGGCGAGGGACTCAATTCCTGACTTCATGGTTCTAACCAGAGCAGCACCAACAACACCCAGAGTGCGAAGGACTTTGGTCAAGCATGTTGAATCAGTCAGTAAAACGACAGATGATACATATATATATATACATACATGTTTAGATATGTGGTAATCACTTGTAATGTCTAAAGTTTGTAAATTAAATACATATCAATTGTGTACATGCTGGTTTGGTTGGTGTAATACAAGTCATCACTCATCAGTGCCTTATTTGAGTAGTGCAGATAAAAATATCACACTGTAGAACCTGTATACATCAGGAATATTTGCTTTTCAGTCAAAGCTGATTCTGCAAGAACAGAACTTGCTACTCTGCCTGGAGAATCGGCTGCAATCCCAGAATCACATATATGCTCTGCAACTATTCCCACTTTCACTGAACAATTTCCCAAAGATAAAGGTGATTATCGAATGTATCATGCTTTCATTTTTTGATATAAATCAGTCTAGAACCATAACAAATGCATTCTGCTAGGATGTATTCATGTATGAATTAAGAATTTTATAGCAATCGTCAGTATTTGAAAGTGTCAATTTGAAGCAATTGCCTTCGAATGTATGTAATATTTTTTTTTCAAAACTAAATTTTAGCAACTTGTCTAATACAAGATAAGAAAGCATGCGCATATTCATTTTGACCTTAAAAGTCTTGCCGAATTGTCTTCTCATCCGTTTTAACACACAAATCATGCCAGTTTTGCATATGAACAAACGAAGTGTATCCATCAAACCCAAATGTGAACAAAGCCATAAATTCCCCTGAAAGTTCATATCCAGCACATTTTCCAGTTTGTATCTGCATATATTGTGTAGTCATGAGAAAATATGATGATAAACGGTGGTGTGCATGGAATTGTCAGTCCATTTTGCATTTTTATACTTTGTTTACATCTGCGTGTGATCGATACAGTTCCTGTATTAGTTCAGATGAGTGAAATTACCCAAAGGTCTGGGTGTAGTCATGACATTATGCGAATATGTCATGTTTAATATGAAAATATATAGTTTTGAAAAAATACTACCTGTTTTCGATGGCAGTTGCTTCAAGATTCGGAAATGAGTAATGATTTGTAAGTAATGTTTGCAGGTAATATTAAAGATATTATGAACATTTAATGCTTAATTCAGGGACTCAAACTGGATTGATGACCTCAGATTCTGGTGTCCAGACCCATGCTTCTGTCGACACGAGAGACATAGGTAAATATTACAAATAAATAGTAATGCCATAACAATCAACCTATAATTTCAACTTTGTATTGAATTATTTAAATTTGTTTTTCTTATTTTGTCTCATTAGGAGTACAAGTACAGTTGCCATCTATGACTTTCGAGGATGTTCAGACCAGTGATGATAAGGTGCGATTCTACACCGGTTTCCCGAACGTCGCCACATTTATTCTGATGTTCTCCCTTTTCCTCAAACATGGGGCTGGATGCCTGCGATACTGGGATGGCCAGAAGAGAAGTCTCAAGGATGAGCAGCAGCTTAGTCGAACACGTGTCAAGCCAGGGAAACAAAGAAAGCTGAGACCGGAGGATGAATTTGCCGTGTGTTGTCTGCGACTGAGATTGAGTCTGCTGCAAGAACATTTGGCTGACATGTTTTTTGTTTCTGTCAGTACTGTGTCACGTATCTTGAATACTTGGATAAACTTCATGGCAACTCATTGCAAAGGAATGATTCCATGGGCCACACGAGAACAAATTCTTGTTAACTTACCCTGTTCATTCTCTAATTTGCAACTTGTTAAACTTGTTTTTTGTTGAGAAGCCGAGTTCACTCTCTGCCCAGTGGCAATTGTGGTCAGAGTATAAACATCATAATACTGTTAAAATTTGTCTAGGTTGTGCTCCAAATGGTCTCATTATGTTTGCTTCACGTCTGTGGGGCGGAAGAGCTTCTGACAGGCATATAATAGAGAAAGATGGTGAATCATTTATCCCTCTTCTTCAAGAAAATGACATTATAATGGCAGATAAAGGATTTCAAATCAGTGATTTGCTGCCTGCTAATGTTGGCCTCAACATGCCACCATTCATTGGAAAAGACAGACAAATGACAAGCTACGAATTTTACAAGACCCAAGAAGTAGCTGGGCCTAGAATTGTCATTGAAATGGCAAACGAACAGCTAAAAAATTTCAGAATTTTACAAGGTACTTTTCCACTCACAGAGTTTCATCTCATCGAGCAAATCATCTCGTTGTGTTGTTGCTGGACTAATCTCTATGAACCAATATTGAAGTGATTTTGCGACGAATGTGGATTGAATGTGTTAATTTATCAGTGATAGTTACATCTGTGATATATGAAGGACACATAATTGACACATAGAACTACAAGTAAAGCAATACTTGTAGTTCTATGTGTTCTTCATATATCACTTCATATATCGCAGTATATCGTAATATGATAGACTGGTACATAAGCTTTTGATATTATAGTTACTGTGATTTTGTTGGGTTGTATTTTTTTTTGTATCGATTTACAGGCTCACTAGTCAATATGTATTTGTGTGATGTCTTGAAGTGTTTTTATGACTACATTATTTTTTGTTGAGAAATCAGGGTTTATTCTGTATATTTACACAAATGTTTTACATGTGTTCATATTTTACATTGTTAATGTAATGTTCATTTAATTTGTTCATTTTTTTTTTCAGTATTTATGGAATTGAAATCATCTGATTACCATGGTTGAATATGAAGATAATCTAAGCTACAAGTCCTCTCATCCACGAGTGTTCATGATATCATTGTTCCCAGCCACATATAATGCATGTTATGAATAAATGAGGAACAAAACATACAAACTTACTTTACTAACTAGTAAGTCTTGAACACAAGGCCATGAAAGTTTAATTTTGGTTTCTGACTAAAATTAGACAAGGCATTGAAGGCAATTCAGAAAGGTATATTGACACTATGGGCTCTAGCAAAGATATGGAGCAAATAATACAATGCTGAAGTAGCTGGGTTTTAAAATATATGACAAATATATACGATCCATTTGATATCAAACAATCCACATATTCCTATATGGAGCTAATGAGTTCACATGTATTCCTAAAAAAAAAAAATTCAGGATTTTTTACATTTCGTATATACATTCACTGGAAATCGCTAGAAAATTTCGCCTTTGGGATACATGGAATTTGTGATACTCCGATATGGAATAACAAAACACGGTTGATATTTACTGATATGCATAGAAATATTTATTAAAATAACAAAAGCAACAAATCTATCCAGGAACTGGGCATCTTAATTTCATGCAAACAGTCACACGACATGGTATTCACACTCAAACATATCTATTACACTTTTTTGTTTGCACACTCTCAAATATGTTTCAAACAGCAGCATATATTGGCACTCAAACAAGAAATTAAGAGTTCGATGGCAGGTTGCGAGCTACTCTCGATGTGTAGAGCTCTGCAACCAAGTGTCTGATATAGAAGTTTTTCAGTTTGTCAAACATGTCACTCCAAAGGGGCTGACAGAAACTAATCCTCTGAGTGGCGTGACCTTTTTTTGTCCATACAAAAAAATCAGCCCAGTCCAGTTCGTACACAGCCATCTGTCCTTGCACCTGATAGAAATAGTTGTGGTTGGTTTTCAAGCGGACACTTGCCACATTCGAGTCCCAGGTACAACAGAAGTCTCTGTTCTGGCAACAGTCCACTGGCGAGAGATTCCGCCACCTCTGGTTTTTCTTGCCATATGGGCACTTTATTTCCACCACTCCATCTCCACATTTCTGGCACCGGACGAAACCATCAATGCTGGCACCTAGAAAAGGATGCTGAGCGTGTACCTTCAAGCCGCGGTTCTCAATAATGACAGCTGTACCACATGCAGTGCTGTGACTTGCTTTGTAAGCAAGTAAAGCCCTTGACTCCATGCGCCTCCCGTAGCTGAGACTTGGGACGTTGTTTGGGGCTGAACTGTATCCACGAATCGTCTTGATCAGGGCATCACTGAGAGTTGTCGGCCTCCTCTTAGCAATACCTACATGTACAAATGCAAATACACAGTGAATCATCCAATACTTCCATTTTAACTTAGACAAAACAAGTAATAGACTCAAAATACATTAATTTATTGTTTTTATACATTGGTGAATAAACTTATGGTCAAATTTCACACACTACGAGAACATTTTGGGGGACGCAAATTAACTTCAGACATATTAACATTCAAATCAATTTTGCCACCAATACTTACTGCCGAACAGTGAAGCGGTGACGATGTAAGTCCTGGCTAATTTCCAGTTTGTGTTATTGGCTTGTCCTCTTGTTCCCAGCTCTAGCTTATCCACCTGTTCAGCTGTCAAATTCAGTATCTCTGTGAAAGCCTTGAACTCCTGTTGACACTTGTCACTGGTGATATCCACCGCTGAATGATAACTGAACATTGGACTATACATGGAAAGCACATCAGATATATTTGATGCTTCACATCGCAGGGTCCTATACAGTCTGGATGTAGGCCGAGCTACCTGTAGTCCATCGAGAAGATCATCTAAGAATGATGATGCACAGGAGGCAGGATTTGGACAACTAGAAGGCTCAAAGATTCCTGGATATGGCTTCGTTAATGGAATAGTGCCGGCCTTCTCTGGTTTGTAGATTCGTATATCACAGACTCTTTCTGGTGTTGGCTGCTTTGACAGTGTGGGCGGTCTGTTCCAACTGCAGGAGGTTGATGTGCATGCCTCTCTAATATTGACAATAGTGAATAGTGTCCCACCTACATGAGAACAGAGACCACATATTCCTGCCTTACAATTGCACGAAGCAGTAAAAACCTTTCCGGTTGTCTTCACAAGTGTTATGTTGAGGGAATAGACAGATGACCTTTGTCCATTACACGTGATAACTGTTGATCTCATGCTTGGCCTGCATGCAGCTCGTACAAAGATAATGTCATTGCCTGGAGTTTGTGTTGAAGCTTCCACTTTCCCGATATACCTTTCTGCACTGAAGCGTTTTGCTTTGAGAAGTTGTCGTTTACAGTTTCTTCTCATACCAGTGGTGGTTTTGCGGAAAAGGAAAAAATTCTCGATATCTCTGGTTGTCACAGGTGGTAAGTTGGTCACTGTCGCCGGTTCCCATGTCGCATCCTCTGCCGGTCTGACTTGTAGTCCCGGCTCCTCCTCGTCACTTTCATCATCTGAAATATCACTCTCACCATCTCTCATGGCGCGGTACACCCGTTTTGCCAAAAGTGCCTTAACTCCAGATTTCGGTAGTCCTCGCCTCCACAACCAGTTCTGTAGATCCTTATTGGGCCACTTTCCAAGCTGCTCAAGACTCGACAGTTCATTCTCACTCTGCAGTTCGTTATCACTGACCTCCGAGCTGGACATGTCTGCGACAGTCACTGACTCTCTCAGTTCCAGTAAACCTCAGCGCCACGTAGTTCCAGCAGGATTATCTGTATATGGTTCCAGTCACACTCAGTCAGTGCATGACTCACACACGTGTTATGAGTATATGACACACTTCACACAGGTATCCAAAGCGCACTCGGGAAAGTAAATATGTACGATATTAGATCTATACGGTATTCATATTGCAAAACATTCAATTCTCACTTATTGTATTATTCTTTCTAATTTTCTACAATAATACACATAAAACACTCCAAAAGTCGCGGTTCACATTCGTTTGACAGCCGGCAATGACAGTTGACCGGAACTAGGCTAAACTTTTTACGCGATAAAATACGTAATCGTGAACAGGATACTGAACCGTTGCAACGCTCAATGCGGCATTGGACTATTATATTTCATTACTGCTTTGAGTTTTCAAGATACTGTATTTGACCATATTAAAAATGTCACAAATTTTGACGGACGTAGTGACAATCACTAATGACGTAAAATCCCGGATATATAAAATGATTACTGTAGAAATAGATTCCTTATCACACACTATAAACTACAATGCTTTAGGACAGGGGGGGTTGGAACTAATCGCGCTACCTGGTGGCCAACCAATGCGTAATTTGTTGATGGCTGCTGGTTTCAAGGTAAAAAAGGTCTCCGCTTTAACAGTTTATGTGCGATTATCCGTAGAATAAATTAAGATGAAAAGAAAGCAGGTAATTCCGTGATATTCTTCTGAAGCGATATGGAGTGATATGTTCCTAGACAGGAGCTAGGCATGAAAGTACAACGAGTTGAAATTGAGACAATAATGGCGATTATGAAATTTTCGGAAAATTGGCATCAAAAAGGTGTTGATAATGTGTTGAAATCTATATTGTAAAATTATGAAAAAAATATGATGGCAAAGATTTATGCTTCTTCTTATCAAAACATCCCATGATCCCCGATGATCCCCATGATATACCCTAGAATTTGTTCCTTGAAGATGGGGGGTGTTGCATGATGTGTCTATTTCCCGGAGCCTAGTAATGAGCGATAATAGGGGATTTAGTCAATCTCGCATCATAGTCATCCATTGACAAATGGTCCTCTACAGGGAGTCTGAGAGATCTATACATGTATTCTGAGTTAAGCCACAGCAAGTAAAGGTAGATCTATTAATTTTTAAATGTAAATCTCTCATCAGTGCACATTATAAATTGTATAAGTGGATTTTTGAACAAAATAAATATATCGTATATATCGTAATTATATCGTATATTTTATATATGTAAAAATCAATTGTGAAAATGTGGCAATCACTGGATCATTTTATTTGTATAATTTGGTTGGCCTTTAACATGTTTAAAGATATCAAGCCTATGTCCTCCAGGGCTGAGTTAGTCAGGCATCACAATTATTTTTGCCAATCGATATTCACACCATTGCTATGTATGATAGTTAGTTAGATAGGTGGGGAGATAATAGATATATAAAAGATAGATAGAATACTAAGAGCAAATTCTACACCTAAATTCATGTAAAATACAATAATTGATTCAGTTGTTTATGGCAAAATTACCGGGTGGACAAAAAATTCTACAACTGAATTGATGGACATGTATTTGAATGATTTCCCCAGCAGATTACATGAATTGCAAGTCTGGTCAATTCAACTTGTAATTGTTGCTGGTACCTCATTACAGGACTAATGAGAGGCAAATGGAACAGCCGAGGTACGTTCAACATATTCCTTAAAAATGTTGAAGTTAAATGTGATTTATTATTAATACGGTATCCTTGTTGCAATTATACCTGTATTTATGCGTAGATCTAGTAGATTAATTTTGATCACAGTTTGGGATTGTGATGTAAATAAAAAGAATGTGAAGTTTAACATTCAGATTGTACCCTTCATATATAAAAAGGTTATCAGCTTACAATTTACTTAAAAAGTAGTCACTGATCATGCTCATAACACAACATGTACATTGTTTTTTTTAATCATCAATATATTTGACACATCAATTTTTTGTTGCAGGACACCAGTGTCGCGGAGACGCCTCACATTTTCGGCATCTCACGCAGGAAAATCACCAAGTCAGCAGGTACATGTGTACATGATTTTATCAGTTGAACCAGCCTGTACTCAAAACTTCCGTATATCATACATTTGTACCTCTGGACGACTGTCTGAGATACTATGGTTTTGGCCATGTTACGTTGTGTCTGCGTATTTAAGAGGTTTCTCAATATCGCACTACAGGTCACAACTTTGCTCGAATCGTTCTGTAATTTTATGTGGGCATTTGTTGGGGTTTTTTCTCAATGCCTATTGATTTCCATATTGGTTGGAAACTCTTCAAGATTTCATGACCAAATGTGGTAAAAAAAACATTCAAATGTGTGTGGAACACTATCGGTTGCAGATAGGGCCTATGTTAGTATTAAAGACTCATAGGAAGTCAATAATGATCTTCAAAACGTTAGCTTTGAATTTGACCTTGAATGACCATGAAAGGTCAAATACTCTGCTTCACAGTTCTCTCACGTGGAGTTTATCCAAAATGTTGCTTGATTCATTCTGTAATTTTGTGTGGACATTAGATGGGGTTACTTCTCAACTCCTACAGTTTTCATGGGGGTCGGTACATTTTTCCAAGATTTTATGAGCAAATATGGTAAGAAACTTTAAAATGGGTGTCAAGCAATATTGGTTGGTGATATTTCCGTCTAGTTTATATGACCATATGCTGATTTACATTTAACTTTCCAGGTTGCTGCAAAGTTAATCAAAAGAGCCAGTCAGAGTCCTTACAAGAGAGAAGAAAAAAAGAAGAAAAAACCATGGGCAAGGGAGGAGGAACGGGCCCTTGTTCAATTCTTGGCACTTTTCCGCTCCGAACAAGCGAACGTTGACAAAGAGTGGCCAGGAATGAAGCAAAAGAGCCCATACTGGCAGTCGGCAGCAACATTCATAAAGAACGAAACTGGACATGAGGAGAGAGATGGTAAATGACATAACTTTGCATTACAGTTTGTGTATACACATGTACAAAACAGTACAGTTGATGTCGTGGTGAACACCACATGTCGTGAGGTGGAGTGATAGACTTTGTTTTGTGGATTACCAAGTGGTTGGTCCAGAAAAAGGTATAAATGTAGGTGTGTGTATACAATATTTGTTGAAACTCGTAACCACCATGCAAAATGCATTTAGGTTTGTGTACAATGTATTCTGGGATTTTTTTTATTGCATATAACATGTACAATAAAAGCAAGTTGGTTGAAATAATCTTAATTTTGTGAACATTTTCAGCTGGATCAATCAGGTCGCGTACATTACGTTTTCAGAGGCAGTATCTGACGATAGACCGTGCTGAAGCAGCATATGATATAACTGTGTCCTCGTATACAGGTGATACTGTTGTGATTCCAGAACTTAAAGTTCGAAGAATGGAATCATCAGTTCAAACTGATGCTGCTCTTGTACTAGACACTCATGGTGTTGATGAGATGAGCCAAATTAAACAGTTATTTGGTCTCCTATCACATGAGAGTAAGATTGAGTTGTTAGGTGATTTGTATGCACAGGTCTCTGGCAGGTCACATTTAAAGCCCTTTGTTGGCTTAAGTTTGCAAGCAAGCCGAAGGCTGGAGGAGGCCAGCAAGGGGTGTGACCTAATTCAGAGATTTGCACAGTGTATTGCAATAGATCGCCCAGACAGTAAAACACCCCTAATGCCTCTTGATAGGATGCCTTTTGGCCTGATTGAATATCAAATAAAGTTCTTCACTAGTGAACATGTGAATCAGGTTGGCAAAGTTATATAGTTATATGTTAGCGTATTTGTGTTTTCAGTTGATACACATTGGTCCCTGACTCCCTGTGATATAATACATATCTGAAAAAAGAGTTCCATTGAATAAGATCTTTGAAATAAGACTCCCCTGTATATTAAAGAGTTTTGTGTTCCCTTATGTAAGAGAGTTTTGACTGTAATTGGCGTCCTTGACATTGTGTATAAATATGGATTGCCTTGTATCGCCTGAAAGGCCCGAGAACTAAAAACCCAAATTTAAGTTATCTGTTATTTTCTCTAATTTATCAGCTGTTATGAGGTTTTTGTTTCAAACCATGCTATGTGGAGTCCTTGATATAGTGTATACATGTAAAGAGGGATTGCCTTGAATCGCTAAAAATTTCTTGAAGTTGACGACATAGGCGGCCCTTGGACCTATCTTTTTTCTTCATAGGTACTTGCTGTACTCATAGAATGCTCCATTATAGAGGTTATAATAGAAAACTATGGTGTACATTTGTGAAAACCAGATGTGACTATGGTACTATGTATATTCATAAACTTTTGTAGGTGAGAGAGCCGGTAGATTTCCAGCTGTGGAGAGAAACCATGGCATCAGAGCTCACTAGTCGAGTGGACAAAATCCTGAGAGGGCCTATGTGGAGTGGCGTTTCTCCGTGTGAGGTTGGCAACCCCCTTAAGGTGCATTTACCTGGTATACATGTTTTATTTTGGCAATAACATTTTTAGCTTACCGGCCCTTTGGGCCGATAAGCTATTGTCGTGCTTTTTCGTCCGACGTCCTTCGTCCGTCCGGCGTCCGTCCGGCGTCCGTCCGGGTCTGTGACTTTTTTTGACATGATGAATTTCTCCATAAATTTGTCAGAACATACCTTGGGCTAGTATCTGAAGAATTTTTAGCTTACCGACCCTTTGGGCCGATAAGCTATTGTTGTGGTATTTCGTCCGTCGTCCGTCCGTGTCTGTAACTTTTTTTTATACAATCAATACTCTGCGTTTCTCATGATTGCCGGTAAGCTACAGCACCCTTGGTGCTATGTTTTAAAAAAAATTTTTGGTCAAAACAGCCATTTTTGGGTCGAAAAATGCCCAAATTTGCACCTTGTCTGTCTTTTCTCGAAAACTGTCTGATCAGTTTGGAGATTTTTTTTCCAAAAGATTCCCCTTATGTACCTTTATGATGTGTATAAGTTTTGTTGCCCTTGAATCGCCCATCTCCGTGTGGCGGCCATTTTTTGGGCCGATAAGCTATTGTCGTGGTTTTTCGTCCGTCGTCCGTCGTCTGTCCGGGTCTGTAACTTTTTTTTGACATGATGAATTTCCCCACAAATTTGTCAGATAATACCTTGGGCCAGTATCTAAAGACTTTTCTTTAATTTTTTTGATTGAATCGTTTTTGCCTATTTGGCGGCCATTTTCAAAACATTCCCCTCATGTACCTCTATGATGTGTATAAGTTTCGTTGCCCTTGAATCGCCTGTCTGCGTGTGGCGGCCATTTTGATTTTTTGATGGGTCGACGAAAAAAAAAATTTTCGTCTCATATTAAGTCACTATTCGTTTTGAGACATTTCCAGCAAAAAAGAAAAAAAAAATTTTTTGGGCCATTGAAAAATTTTTTGGACTTAGAAAATTTCACCCAATTTTTCCTTCATAATGGGAGCTGTGCAGAGTAAACTCATAGAAGACTTCAAAATAGAGCCTAAGTATTGGCACATTCAAATGGGAAATCATATGTTGCGGTTTGAGTGATGACCTTGAATTTGACCTTCAATGACCTTGGAAAGTCAAAAACGATGAATTTTGTCTTTGGTGGCCATTTTGTCTAAATCCATTCAGGCAGTTTTTCTTAAAATCATGTATAAGATTCTCTTCATGTACCTTTGTGATGTGTAATTTGATTTCGTATTATAGTCCATACAGAAAATGTGTTTCTAGCAACATTTCTGAAGATGTTTTGACAATAGAGTTTAAGATCACTGTAACAATTTATATGTTGGAAAATCAATACTCTGCATTTCTCATGATTTCCGGTAAGCTACAGCACCCTTGGTGCTATGTTTAATTTTTGACGAGTCGGCGAAAAAACATTTTTTCGCCCCAAATCGCATTACTATCCATTTTGGGCCACTTCGAGGCGAAAAAAAATTTTCGCCCTTTGAAAAAATTTTCGGCACTTTTTTCCTTCATAATGGGAGCTGTCAGGACTGTACTCATAGAACACTTGAAGATACAGCTTAGAAATTGGCACTTTCAAATGGGAAGTCATATATGGCGATTTGTGTGTTGACCTTGAATTTGACCTTCGATTACCTTGAAAGGTCAAAACAGCCATTTTTGAGTAAAAAATGCCCAGATTTGCCTCTATAGATGAAATGCTTGCAGATAGAGCTCATGTTTGCATTATGAACATATAGCAAGACATATATGGCACAACTAATGATGACCTTGAACTTGACGTCAGATGACCTTGAGTGCCAAATGTCTGACTCGTAATGTGTAAATTGACCTGAGCGGCCTAAACGATTCCACCCAGATGTATCTTTGTATTATGAACATATAGAATATCAAGTGCCGCACAGATACATGTAATGGTGACACCGAAGTTCACACGGATGACCTTGATTGGTAAATCTCAAGGCCATATGTTCACACAGCGAACCTTGATATACCATACAAATATACTGAAATAGATGTGGTAAATATGGTTAATTTTCTGATTGATAATATTTTTGTGGAATTTGGTGGTCGAATATTTCAACAAACTATTGGTATTCCCATGGGTACAAACTGTGCACCATTATTGGCAGACCTGTTTTTATACTCATATGAATCAGATTTTATCCAACATTTACAAAGAGGAGGTTCTAAGAAACTAACATGTAATTTTAATTTCACTTTCCGATACATAGATGATGTATTGTCGCTAAATAATCCCAAGTTTGGTGATTATTTGGATGTCATATATCCTAAGGAACTTGAAATTAAGGATACTACAGAATCCGCTAATTTTTCCAACTATCTAGACCTGAGGTTGGAGATTGATAATGATTCTAACCTGTCAACTAGATTATATGACAAACGTGATGATTTCAATTTTTCCATAGTCAATTTCCCTTTTCTAAGCAGCAACATTCCTATGTCACCGGCATATGGTGTGTTTGTTTCTCAACTTATACGCTATTCCAGAGCTAGTTGCAAATATGAGGACTTTGTCTATCGAAGTGCCCAGCTAGTCTCTAAACTGCTACGACAAGGATATGTTTTACCAAGACTTATCGCTGCGTTTAAGAAATTCTATGGACGTCATCATGACCTGGTTGATAAATACAGCAAATCCATGTCTGCCATGCAACTAGATCTATTTTCATGTTAATTTTGGGGAATTCATGACGGGTGCCACTAGTGGGGCAGGAAATGCTCACTCTTTCCGGAACACCTGATTTCACCTCCTGATGGCCATTTACGGGGGTTCATGAGTTTCCCTGTCATTTTTGTTTTCTCTCACTTCGTATGCCTGATATGACTTTCTGTCCCCGGACTATGAGATTGGATAACGGACCCTGTTTTGTTTGCTCGGAATACTTGATACTGGGTATTGATTCCACGTCTATCTCTCAAGGTCTGTTACCTGCCAATGCTGCCATGGCCAAACCAAAATTGTCCGGTAACCTGTCTTAGCCTTTGGGCTAATTTTTTACTTCAGTGTTCATTACAGTATGTAGATGTAAATTGATATGCAATCCAAGAATGGACAATAGTCATTAAATATGAATAATGAATAGTATACGTGTATCTGCAGGCGCATCCCAACATTGCCTGCGTTTCTCGTCGAGCTATCAGGAAGAGGACAGATAATGAACATAATTTTGGTATAACCGCAGAACCTGAAATCCAGGTAGATCTTCACTTCTCGTGTATCATATGGTTCGATAACGGTCAGGCATCGGTTGTTAATACACCATTGCACCTACATGTATATTGTAAATATACCTACCGGCAATATTGAAGTAATTGTGCACAAAAATAATAACTCGCATAGTGATATTATATTGGCCTTCGCTGTGACTTCCACTTAACAAAATTCGATGTCCATGTGCAAGTCAAGTGTTGTATAAATATCAAATCCATGAAATTACATGTAACTGTTTCGGAAAATTAGGCGTTTTACAGTATATTGGAAATATTGTCCTCTCCAGGAAGGAGCAATCAATATGTTTGCCCAGAAACATCCAGGAGCGCATGTTTGGATAAAAGCTGATGGCAAAGACATCCGTGCAACTGTGCAAGAGAGTTTGCATGGTGACTGGAATGGTGACGTTCAGCTGTCCCCAGGAGACCTGCTTGAGCTGCGACGCAAGTACGATTCACGTATCCAAGAGGTGGTGTATGCTTCAGAGTGTGACTCGGAGGACAGCTTCCATGGATCGCTGGGGTCTCTGATTGAGTCTGTCGAAGGTGACATCGCGTTTCTTACCCGAGGACTTGAAGCAGCTACGAAGAAATTCCAGGAAAAATCAGCGAAGAAAATTGGACAACAAAAGATGATGGAGTTGAACTGGGAGATAGTGGATTTCAACACCCTCCTGGAAATGAACCGACGGTTCAATGCACAACTCTCTAAGTACAAAGCACACACCAATTGGCAGGGCTGTCAGCGGGTCATTGTGGACAGCTTCAAGTCCACGTACTTGGACTACCTCAGGGACCTATGGAAAAAACGAAGAACAGCTGCCACTCATATCTTTGTTGTCATGATATCAGAGGAAGAACGCTGCACCAAACCTTATGCACTTCCCGTCCTTTACCTTCCGTGCAAGGTTCTCACAGACAAGTTTGTTCGAGAGACCCTACAACGTGTCAGAAGCAGTTTAGTGGACAAAGGTCTCCATGTTGTTGGTATGTTTGTGTATTCATTGTTGTCACACAATGATAAATAGTGATCACTGAAGAATATGGGGCATTATAATTAGGGCATTTCGGCACGAAATGCCCTTATGGGTCTGTCCGAATTTTTTTTCTTTTTTTTTCACATTTGCCGTTTTGGTTTCCGATCGATAACTTGTGAGTGCCTGAATGGATCTTACCCAAATTTTCACCAGTGTTCAAAAATATTACGTTGAAGACTATCAGTCTTTTTTCCCCGACTCGACACTTCTTGTTTGGCCGTATCTCGGAAACAGCACATTGTAGAGCGAAACGGAGCTCGATTTGGCCTGCTGGCACTAATCAAACTAGTCTAGAACGTATCTTAGGTCGAGACGACCCCTGCTGTCGAATTTTTAACGCTGACTCCGCACTTCCTGTTTGGCTGTACCTCAGAAACGGTGCTTCGTAGAGCGGAATGGAGCTTCATTTTGGCTTCCTGGCACTGGACAAAGTAGTCTAGGGGAACGGTGTGAATATTGGGTCGAGACAACCCCTGGTGTCGAATTTTTTTTCTCCGATTCAATGTCTTCAATATCTCAGGAACGGTGCATCGTAAAGCAAAACGGGCATTATTTTAGGACTCGTCACCCTAGACAAGCATGTCTTAGGGGTGTCGGGGATGAACTTTGACCTTGACCTGAAATTTTCTGCCAACTTGGCATTCTTCATTTTTGATGATACATGTATCTCAGAAACGGTGTGTCATAAAGCAGAACCGATATTCTACACAGGGATGCCTAAGGAGTATGTCGGTTAAACTTTGATTACGAATGTTTCCAGTCATTATGGTTCTAGACAAGGTCTCTCAGGTGTATGTTAGGTAGGAATAGAGCTTTACACGAAATGCCCCAAGGCGTCTTTAGGCCTTGATGTCTAGTTTGATCAGTATGTCTCCACACTCTTCCACAGATAATCACAGATATGCAAAATGATGTGCATAATTGATTCTCCAGATGACAACTTGGAGATACTAATTGTTGCAGGTAGTTTCAGAGCATCTAGTTTACACTCTTTTCATAGGCTCTACAACAGACGGTGAATACTGTTCTCTTCGGACACGAGGTGAGACAAATGTCACACACATCACAGAGTTAGTGAGAGATGCGAAGTCGACAGTGCGCCACAAAGCTCTGAGAACGTTAGAGATGATGTTCTTTCCTGTGGGACGTGAGTACATCCTTTAGGCTACTGAACCTATACTTCGATAACCTATTAGGTGAAGATAAAGCCTAGATATTGGCTTTTCCAAATGGAAAGTCATATATGTCGATTTGTGTCGTGAGCTTAAATTTGACCTTCGATGAACTTGAAGGGTCAAAACAGCCATTTTTGGGTTTATAAAAGTGCGTAGATTTGCCTCTGTAGATGAAATGCATGTAGATAGAGCCTATGATGACCTTGACCTCAGATAACCTTGAGTGCCAAATGTCCGACTCGGAATGTGTAATTGGCCTCAGCGGCCTAAGCGCTTGCACCCAGATATATCTGTTCATTATGAACATATAGAAAATCAAATGCTGCACCTGTACATGCAATTGTGACATTGAACTTCACACACAGATGACCTTGATTGATAAATCTCAAGGTCATATGTTCACACTGATAATTTTGATTGGTAAATCTGCCATGGCCAAACCAAAATTGTCCGGTAACCTATCTCAGCCTTTGGGTTGATTTTTAGGTTACCGGACCTATGGTCCGATAACCTATTGCCGTCACGTTGCGTCCGTCGTCCGTCCGTCGTCCGTCGTCCGTCCACAGCTGTATCTTTAAAGTTTACAGGCGGATTTTTCTGAAATTTTGCACAAAAATGCCTAAAAATATTTCAAGAATGGGTTTTTTTTTAGTTTTTTTATTTTCGCATTTTTCTCAAAATGGCGGCCATTTTTGACGAAAAATGGCCAATTTTGGACTTTGGCGGCCATTTTCTCAAAAACTGTCTGATCAGTTTTGAGATTTTTGTTTCAAAAGATTCCCCTTATGTACTTTTATGATGTGTATAAGTTTTGTTGTCCTTGAATCGCCGGTCTCCGTGTGGCGGCCATTTTGAATTTTTGACGGGTCGGCGAAAAAAAATTGAAAAAAATTTTGGACTTAGAAAATTTTCGGCACCTTTTTCCTTCATAATGGGAGCTGCCCGGACTGTACTCATAGAACGCTTAAAGATAGAGCTTAGATATTGGCACTTTCAAATGGGAAGTCATATATGGCGACTTGTGTGGTGACCTTGAATTTGACCTTGGATGACCTTGAAAGGTCAAAACAGCCATTTTTGGGTCGAAAAATGCCCAAATTTGCAGCTTTTCTGTCTTTTCTCGAAAACTGTCTGATCAGTTTTGAGATTTTCGTTTCAGAAGATTCCCCTTATGTACCTTTATGATGTGTATAAGTTTTGTTGCCCTTGAATCGCCGGTCTCCGTGTGGCGGCCATTTTGAATTTTTGACGGGTCGGCGAAAAAAATTTTTTTTGCCCCAAATCGCGTTACTATCCACTTCGGGCCATTTCTAGGCAAAAAAATTTTTTTCACCCTTTGAAAAAAATTTTGGACTTAGAAATTTTTCGGCACTTTTTTCCTTCATAATGGGAGCTGCCCGGACTGTACTCATAGAACGCTTAAAGATAGAGCTTAGATATTGGCACTTTCAAATGGGAAGTCATATATGGCGACTTGTGTGGTGACCTTGAATTTGACCTTGGATGACCTTGAAAGGTCAAAATAGCCATTTTTGGGTCGAAAAATGCCCAAATTTGCAGCTTTTCTGTCTTTTCTCGAAAACTGTCTGATCAGTTTTGAGATTTTCGTTTCAGAAGATTCCCCTTATGTACCTTTATGATGTGTATAAGTTTTGTTGCCCTTGAATCGCCGGTCTCCGTGTGGCGGCCATTTTGAATTTTTGACGGGTCGCAAAAAAATTTTTTTTTGCCCCAAATCGCGTTACTATCCACTTCGGGCCATTTCTAGGCAAAAAAAATTTTTTCACCCTTTGAAAAAAATTTTGGACTTAGAAATTTTTCGGCACTTTTTTCCTTCATAATGGGAGCTGCCCGGACTGTACTCATAGAACGCTTAAAGATAGAGCTTAGATATTGGCACTTTCAAATGGGAAGTCATATATGGCGACTTGTGTGGTGACCTTGAATTTGACCTTGGATGACCTTGAAAGGTCAAAATAGCCATTTCTGATCAGTTTTGAGATTTTCGTTTCAGATGATTCCCTCTATGTACCTTTATGATGTGTATAAGTTTTGTTGCCCTTGAATCGCTGGTCTCCGTTTGGCGGCCATTTTGAATTTTTGACGGGTCGACGAAAAAAAATTTTTTTGCCCCAAATTGCGTTACTATCCATTTTGGGCCATTTCTAGTCAAAAAAAATTTTTTCACCCTTTGAAAAAAATTTGGGACTTCGAAAATTTTCGGCACTTTTTTCCTTCATAATGGGAGCTGCCTAGACTGTACTCATAGAATGCTTGAAGATAGAGCTTAGAAATTAGCACTTTCAAATGGGAAGTCATATATGAAGACTTGTGTGGTGACCTTGAATTTGACCTTGGATGACCTTGAAATGTCAAAACAGCCATTTTTGAGTCGAAAAATGCCCAAATTTGCACCTTGTTTGTCTTTAATCGAAAACTGTCTGATCACTTTTGAGATTTTCATTTCAAAACATAGTAATTGGGGTTTTTGACATGATGTGTATAAATATGTATATAGTGTATAAAGTGCCTTGAATTGCTCAAAAGGCTAGAAATTTAGGCTGAATAGGCCCAAATTTATTTTTTGGTCGTTTTCCTTCAAATTTATCTGATCAGTTTTGAGATTTTTGTTATAAAACATGCTAATTGGGGTCCCTGACATTGTGTATAAAGATGGAGTGCTTTGAATTGCTTAAAAGGCCCCTTGAGTGTGTAAATTGGCCTCTACAGCCAAAAAATGTTTGTAGGTATAGCTGGAATTGGAAGTCATATACATGTGTACCACATATATATGTGGCTTTTTTGGGTGACGTTGAACTTGACGTCAGATGACATTGAGTGCTATATCTCAGTGTCACGTCCAACAAGAAATGTGTAAATTTCGTTTATAGACAAAAGACTTGTAGATAGACCTTGTATTTGTATTCTGAACATACATGAATACAAGGTTATATGCTGCACACTTAATGATGACATTGAAGTTCACGAAGATGATTGGTTTATCTTAACGTCATATCTCACCTGTCCTGTTTCAACTAAAGTTGTCCGGTAACCTATCTTAGCCCTTGGGCTAATTTTTGTCAAATCTCCACCTTACCCTACCATAGATTGGAATTGAGAGCTTATTTCAATTTGTTGTATGTAATTCTGTGCAATAATTTTTTTAGTTGATGAGCACGGTGAGGTTGTGTATGCGAATGGAGCGAAACCAGCACATATCCCCTTGGAGGTATGTGATACACTTCTTAAGAGATCAAACCAGAATGGTTATAATTTCCTATCAACAACATTTAAAATGGAGTACCGGTATATGTCTTAATTCCCAGCTTGCCACCACGATTTACCTAATGAAGCGGCTGGGATGGACAAACCACCAGTGTGCCATCGCCATTCGAGAGGAACAAGTTCCGGATGGATACAGTGCTCTACCTTTCAGCAAGAACGTAGAGGAGAGTTACCACAATCTACTCAGATCACTGATAGCAACTTTCATATTTCGCGAGTCTGTTCGTGTCATGAGAGAGGAACATGGGCGTGACTTCTCCCAACATCTTTACATCCCAGATAAGGACCCGAAGACTGGTGAAGATCACCATGATCGCGTTGACCATTGCCACTTATTGAAACGCATCGCTGGTATGATCGCCTGAATTGTTTTCATCCCAGTAATGTATCAAACGCGAATATTTCAGGAACATTAATAGCCTCACTAAACATTGCTTGAAGGTGCACCACATTTTGTTTTTGCAGACCACACTAGGGTACTGAGGTACTCTAAGTTGAGCGAGGAGGCATTCCTGTTTGCAGTATCGCATCCTGATAACACAGGACTGACTCACACTGCATGGACAGGACTTCGAAAACAGTCTGTCGGAGATGCACAGCGCCTACTGTCCTACAATGTGGCCAAGTTTCTGCTCGCTGATCCTCGATACCAGACTGAGGGTGAATATGTTCTCCGAATTGCCGAGTGGAATGAAGCAAGCGACGGACGTGGCTTAGACCAGGAAAAGCGCAGCCAACAGAATCTCAGAATGCTCGAGTACCTTTTGGATGATTTCATGCCATGGCATCGTAACAATCCTGATTACTCCATGTTGGATATAAACATGTAAGATATGACAGCGTTATATTTGTGAAAATATCATGCAGCAAATTTGTTGTTGACTACATCTGTTAATGTACATCTCAATTTAGCCAAACAGACACTATCCGAGGGTTCTCCAGGGAGAGTTTCCTTGAGATCACAGCGAACATTGAATCCCAGGAACTGCGACGCAAAACTCTTGCCATAGCAGGGCGAAATCCAGAAAACCCCAGATCCGCAACGAGTGATGATGTAGAGGTAAGGTGCATGTTCACATCTCTATGAATTGTGTGCAGTTTGTGTTTCATTTGAAAGAAAATAAAGGCGATGTACTCAGCTGAATAATTTAACCATAGTTCCAACGATTTTTGTTGCAGAACTTCTTTTCTCTATGTGTTTCGCGTCTGGGAGATGTTTTCACTCTGAAGGAGTTCAAGTCAAGGTGGCCTCTGCTTGTGCAGTAAGTAAATATTCCACACAACAGCATGATGTAATTATTATTAGGGCATTTCAGAAGAAATGCCTTTATGGTTTTGTCAAAAAACTTCTGGTGTCCCACGATAACTTCAGTTTGCCTCGATGTATCTGTGCCAAATTTACACTGCTGGTCAGGTATGCTCTGTAGAAAAAGCCCATTGTTTTTGAGCCGGCTCTGGGGTCTGTGAGGTCCGTGAGGATGAAATCAATGTTTCTGGCTTCTGCAGGATATCTCAGAAATTATTATAGCAATGACTGTGGAACTTTGCATGGAGGTTCATACATCACCAGGGAAGAAACCTATTGATTTTGAGTCCGATCCATCGAATGACCTTGACGTTGGGCTCGAAATAATTTTAGCTGAGTCATCCTTGAGGCTTCCTGCATATCTCGGAAGCGGTGCGTTGTAGAGTGAAACGGACGTTATTTTCGGACTTATCACTCCAGACAAACAAGTCTAAGAATATTATGGATGACCGTTGATCTTGAATTTTTTCGCTGTGTCGACATTTTTCGTTTCCGTCGATATCTTGGAAACAGTACGTCATAGAGCGAAACAGATGTTATTTTCGGACTCGTCGCCCTAGACACACATGTCTAGAGGGTATTAGGGATGACCTTTGGCCTTGACCTTAATTTTTTTCCGCTGAGTCGACATTTTTTTGTTTTCGTACATATCTCGGAATCGGTGCGTCGTAAACGTAAGTACATATTTACTGCCTCACATATTTCCTTTTTGATCTTACACAGGGAATTCTGTCGCAGAATGGATGATAGTCTGCCATTTTACTATCACACTGGCAATGACAGATTCCGGCAGCCACTCCCGAACTTCGATGAGGTCCCAAAGTCCCACTTGAGAGGGTCAGCTGTTGGCAGTGATGACGAGGAGGATGACGATCAAGAAAAGGATAATGAAGTGACTATGTATGTTCTGAATGGGCAACTACGTGCCTTCAATGACAGCGATGAAGAAACAACACCAGAAGAGATGGGCGAGATTCAGTCGAGTGAGCATTCGGATCTTGTCTTCGATAACATCAAGGACAATCCGGCCTACAACCGCTGGGATGGAGATCCTCGGTACCATCCGCTCAGGCTCCATCGACTGAAAGTGAATCGTCGCGAAAGTGCCGCCGCTACGATTCTAAACCGTGTGTGCATGCCTGCCAGGGGTCAACACTCCTTGCGTCGCACATTTCATCAGCCAGTTGCTTCACTGCCTCCGGTAGATCAATGAGGGTATACATGTATTCATTGGCATACAAGTGATGAAGAGAAGCAACTCTGTCTGACAGAACATTCAGTTATTGTGTAAAGCTTGCAAGTGATGAATATCAGTTAATTAATGTGCAATGGAACATTTTGTTGTGTTACATGTAAGCTCAAAGTGAAGCATTATATATATGATAGTTTGGTGGCAAAATCATTGAATATTCCATTATTTGATTTAGGATACTATTAGAATATTTGGTAATGGCTCCTCATAGACTGACAATGTGACTGTTCATTATCCATGTTTATCACTATGCTATGTATCAGGCTGTAACTTTACTGATAAATGTACAATTTATATGGTGTTTATTCATGAAACATGTAGTGTCTGCTCCAATGTTTGGACTGCACTGTTTATTCATGAATGTAGTGTTTGCTTTAGTGTTTTGACTGCAGTGTTATTCATGAATGTACTGTTTGTACTACAGTGTTTATACATCGATTTAGTGTTCGCTGCAAGGTTTGGACTGCAGTGTTCATTCATGATTGTAGTGTTTGGACTGCAATGTTTATTCATGAATTTGGAGTGTTTGGGCTGCAGTATTCATTCATGGATTCAGTGTGTGCTTTTACCAACCAAAAGTATTTGCTCCAGTGTGTGGTCAGGAATGCCGTGTTTGCAAATATTGTCAGTTTACTCTTATCAGTTGAACAGCAAACTAATGTACAGGTAATTTGCTGATTTACTTCAGATCTCAACTGCTTACTGCTGCTCATTAATTTTGTGTATTCCTGGGGGGGGGGGGGGGTTCTCTAATTTTGAAGATGCAAAATAATCGTTGGGAATACAAATAAAATGTGGTTTGCTTCTACAAGTTTTTCTTTTTCTGAGGCCACACCAATTTAATCAGATTGCTCACAAAATTTTGATCCACAGAATGTTGTCAGAGGACTCGCAGGACTATGACAAAGATTGATCAAAATAGCTTTGTACAGAGAATATATAAAAACGAAACATATATTTTTTTCTTTGGATCATAACTCAAAAAAAAATTGGAGTGGCCTGACATGTCAGTACGTGCAAGACCAACAAGCTTTCTGACAAACTTTCTATTTTTCTTGCTATCGTAAATATATCAACACAGTCCTGCAATATACATGTATGGCATGAGGCTAGTAGAAACGTGACTTGTATTAACAATACTGTTAAATTTTAAATTCTCACGAGCGAACCAAGTCGAGTGCCTGGTGTTACAATAAAATCATAGTCGTTGATTATACTGGTATAGTACATTATCTCTTGGCCATGGTCCACGCTGACAAAGGGAAATCCAAGCAGCAAGAGGCATATGATGACCCTGTCTTTTGCGCCTCACTGTGAGAATTGACACATCAGTGAAGCGTCCTGATCTCTGCGATTCGTAGACTTTCTGGAGCTTTTTACCTGGAATGTATCCAATTTCATGCCAGATGTCATTGAGCTGTATCAGCACAGACATAGCATTCACGTCCTCCGGATTTGTAGGATCAGGAATAAGTTTACAAGCTGGAGGGTCTTGAGCTGTCATGAGTTGACGGACTTCCTGCAGCGTTGGCTGATAGCGATCAAACACTGACCCTGCCACGTAGCTCTCATCAATATGATGTGATATCTCACCATGGGGTTGCTCAGGTTCAACGTCCTCGTTCTCTGCGGCGTCTGATGTTGACGGATCATGCTGGCATTTGCATTCACCAATAACTACCTGGAAATAGTCCACCTTGCCAGGAACGACTTCTCGTCCAGGTTTAACAGAACAAACTGTAGCCACAACTTCCAATTTCGTGATGAATATTATTTCTTCTTTGCAGGTTGCCCCACCTCGAGTTACCTAAATAAACATGTTTTTTTACCAATTTAGCTTTTACTGAAAAGTTAAATTGTGTAGACTACTTAAGCAGGTGATAAAAAAAACCAATATATTCACTGATTCAGAAAACATATCATTAAAAATATCATTAACATATGTAGAACACATGAAAACCATAAATGAATATACACATTTGAAAAAAAATGGTCATCTGACTCACACTGAGAGTAGCATCACAACAACCCAAGACTCGAAGCAATGCAGGCTGGTCAAGGGATGTGGAAATCTTGGTGGCTTCAGATGACAATGCAAGACACCGGCGTGGCCGCTGGCTGATTGTCGTTGGTGTAGTCACATGGAATTCACTACACACGAAAGACAGTGCAGGCAATCCCACAGGAGAGCATAGAATATCTTTCCTCGCACAATGAACATATATCAATTTCTCGTGCAGGTGGTCGGACATCATCCCATCATTCAGTTGAAAATTCATGACTGCAATATGAAAAGAAATACCTAAGTAGATCTACAATCTACACCATCGATTTTAATTTTAAAATGAAACACATATAATGGTAATCAAAGAGCAGTGTTTGTGTTCATACTGTCATGGATGTATACTAGTTTAAGATAATCATATAAACTTAAGAGACAGCAATCAGAGTGAGTGCACTTTTTTTGAAACCGCAAACATTTAACGAGAGCCAACCACGAGTCACCGTCACTGTCACAAAATAGGCCCTACCCATACGATGACAAAAGAATATTTCATGAATTTTCTGCACCAAAAACCGAATATTTGTCATATATGGTAGCATATAACGAACTCTCTTGCACCCCACCCCTTCGTGAAGTTGATAATGACCGTGAGCGATAATAGGGTTTTATTGCAATAAATTCTTCAATTCTTGAACTTTATGGAATATAGCAGTATATTTTGATTAATGACACATTTTTGCGTATCCAATTGTGTTGCAATTATTCTGAAATGATCCAGGTTAAAAGTTAATGATTGACAAATTTTTGCTGTGCTCTCACCAATGGTCAAGTCACAAATGTCCGCCATCACCGAAGAGCTCCTTTAGTTTCTCAGATACCCGCCAGGTAGCGCGATTAGTTCCAACCCCCCCCCCCCCCTGGCTTTAGGACTCCAAAAGGTGTGATAACCTTTTCTGTATCACTCTACTTCAAATATGATCTGTATCACTCGCTGAGCCACATCGGGCCGAAACTACTTTTTACTGCAGATTACGTAAAGACCATTATTAGGTAAAAGAACAATGCTGTGTACCTAAAGTAACCTAGCAACGGAGGGTTACTTTCCTAGCTCAGACAGAGAGTGTAGAACACTGCTTGAGGTTTTTCGGACATTCACGGGCATATTCATGAATATTATGAATATTATATTAATGATCATTATCAATTTTCGTATGATAACGACAGTATCTAAAATTATATCTGAACAGTTGTGTGTGATAAAATAAAAACCATCTCGTTTGGTCTGGCGGATGAACACAGAATACACTCGTCCTCCGGACTCGTGCATCCAGAATTCATCCGCCAGACCAAACTCGACCGATATCTTTTTGCGGAAAACACACTCGCATGGTTTTATATATTTATCAATCAGTTCAGTCATATTACGATACTGTGAGAATGGATGAAGCGAGTACTTCTGCTGAAACTTCGGACGTGAGCCGAACTAAAAAGAAAAATACTGCTTACACAGCATCAGAAAAATGCAGCTTGTTAGAAGCGGTCAAAGATAATTTCAATGTGCTGAATGCCAGATTAAACAACTCTGTGACAAATAAACTAAAAATGAAAACTTGGGGCAAAATTGCCGAGAGATTGTCAGGTGCCAACCCCGAAGCGAGAAGAGACTGCAAGGATGTCAAAAAAAGTGGCAGAATATGCTTTCTGATGCTAAAAAGGAGTTCTCGAAATCTAAAAAGCCTAGAACCGGTGGCGGGAAGGCAGTGAAAATAACCAAATTCACCACGGACATCATTGAGATGTACGGAGAAGATTCCCCTCTATTCTCAGGAGTCTGTGATGACGGGGAATGTCAGCGATAAACACATGGCTACCGAAGAGGATGAACCTGGTAAGTTTGTGACTGGTATTTTGCTATTTTTGTCATAATAATAATCAGACCTTTTTAGCATAGCATAGACCATCTTATCATGGTACGAACATTTTAAGAACGGCACAAACTTTTATAGCAAGGCGCAAAACTTCTATTAAGGCCCAAATCTTTTTACTACGGCGCAAACCTTTATAGCATGACACAAATCTTTTTAGCTCGGAACAAATTTTTTCTAGCACGGCACAAACACCAATACCAATTGTTATTATTAAGGCATTTCGGCTCTGTTTTTTTTTTGTCTGTTTTTTTTTTACTTTCCGTCGTTTTGATTTTCGATCAATAACTCGGGAACGCCTGAATGGATCTTGTTTAAATTTACACCACTGGTCAGAAATATTATATGGAAACCCCTATTGTTTTGGAGCCGGCGAGATTTACCAATCAAGGTCATCCATGTGAACTTCAATGTCACCATTACATGTACGGGTGCGGTATTTGATTTTCTATTTGGTCATAATTCAAAGATACGTCTGGGTGCAAGTGTCTAGGCCGCTCAGAACAATGTACACATTCCGAGTCAGACATTTGGCACCCAAGGTCATCTGAGGTCAAGTTCAAGGTCATCGTTAGTTGTGCCATATATGTCTTCCTATATGTTCATAATGCAAACATAAGCTTTTTCTGCAAGCATTTCATCTATAGAGGCAACTCTGGGCATATTTTGACACAGAAATGGCTGTTCTGACCTTTTAAGGTCATCCAAGGTCAAATTCAAGGTCACCACACAAGTCGTCATATATGACTTCCCATTTGAAAGTGCCAATCTAAGCTATATCTTCAGGCGTTCTATGAGTACAGTTATGGCAGCTCCCATTATGAAGGAAAAAATTGTCCGAAAATTTTTACAAAGAGTGAGAAAATTTTTTCCCCTGGAAATAGCCCAAAATGGATAGTAATGCGATTTGGGGTGAATTTTTTTTTTTCGCCGACTCGTCAAAAATTCAAAATGGCCGCCACACGCAGACCGGCGATTCAAGGGCAACCAAACTTATACACATCACAGAGGTCTATAAGGGGAATCTTTTGAAACAAAAATCTCAAAACTGTCTGAACAGTTTTTGAGAAAATGGCCGTCAAAGTCCAAAATTGGGCATTTTTAAACGATATCGGCCGCCATTTCGAGGAAAATGCGAAAATCAAAAAACGAAAAAAAAAAAAGACTTTCCTGGGAATATTTTTAGCTATTTTTGTTCAAAACTTCAGAAAAATTCGACCGTAAACTTTAAAGATAAAAATGTAGATGGACGACGGACGGACGCAACGCCATGCCACTAGGTTATCGGACCATAGGTCCGGTAACCTAAAAACTTAAGTATTCATGCAATGGCTGCAGATCTGATCTTTGCATGGAGGTTCATATACCACCAGGGAGGAATCCTATTGATACTGGGATAAATCCGTCGAACGACCTTTGACCTAGATCTCGAAAGAATTTTAGCTGATTCATCTTTGAGGCATTCATGCAAATCTCAGAAACGGTGTGTCGTAGAGTGAAACTGAACTGTATTTCGGTCTCCTGGCACGAGACAAACTAGGCTAAGAGGTATCTTGGGTCGAGACGACCCCTGGTTTCAATATTTTTTTCCGATTCAATATATTCATTAGCTCATAAACGGTGCGTCGTAGAGCAAAACGCGAGTTATTTCAGACTCGTCGCCCTCGACAAACATATCTAAAGGGTAGTATCAAGAATGAAATCTGATCTTGACCTGAATAGCTAAATCATTTTCGTCGAAACAGTGTGTCATTAGGCAGAATTGAACTTCTACACAAACATGCCTAAGGGTGGGGTATGTAAATTAAACTTTGACCACGGACAGATTCGGAGTCATCATGGTTCTAGACCTGGTCTCTTAGGTATATGTTAGGTAGGAATAGAAATCACACGAAATGCTCCAAGGTATCTGCATTTTATTTATATAAAAAGTATTTTATTTCACGTTCAAACAAAATGCATTTATTACACTCATAGATTCAGAGACAATCATTAGCTACATTTCATATTTGAAGGACATTTTTTTTACTTTGCTTAAACTACCACGTCGACTTTAGCTACTTATGAAAAGTGGAGTCCTGTTACAAGCCGTCTGACAGCGGTCCCATCAGATACACTCGCATCTTGCTCCTCTGACTGATCGAGTGATTCATATTCTTCTAAGGTGTCTTCAGATCAGTGGTTGTATCGCTCCTCGGATGGTGAAGATGGGTCGATGTATGGCGTCATCAAGAATGGACGGAGTGGATAGGCACTGTCTCCAAGTACGTAGCCGCTCTTGATTCTGCCTTCGTCAAACGCTCTGTAAAAATCGCTGTTGACAGATTCGCGAATCGTGCGTGCTACCTGGCCAGTTAACCACAACGTTCGTGAACACAAGGTCTGCATCACATACCACCTGGATGTTCAAAGAGTGGAATCCTTTACGGTTCATGTAGATGAATTCTTGATGGGTCGGTGTCTGGATTCGGACGTGTGTTCCATCTACGGCAACCACGACATTTGGGGAGGATGCCAGTTCGTAGAAGGATTCTTTCATCCTGCTTAGTGTGGTTGAATCATTCGGGAGATAAATGAAGGTGTCCCTTTTCTTGACGATGGCCTCGGACACACGGGTTACACATCTCCACGCCGTTGATTTGGAAACTCCAAGAAGATCGCCCACTACATTCATGAAGGTTCCGGTGGCGTAAAACCGAAGAACCAAACACACCTGTAAACGATATACATCTCTAAAAATAAAATTCAGATACATATATAGATACAGTATGAGTTGGGATTCAATGATATGAGAAATTATGAACATATCATGTCTCGAAAAACATTTTCTACTCTAACCTCATCCGCTAGGTATACACACCTGCTGCAGTGGGGTCAAGGCGTGACTCCTTTGACTTTGGACAAGATCATCTTTCAGCTAGTCAACTAATGTCAAAATGCTTTCCCTCTTAAAACGAAAGCGCTGATACAGATCTACATCATCATACATTTCCAGAGGATTTTGACGGTCCCTGAAATGTCGTTCACGTGCAAGAGCATATCGACGATATCTAGCTAAACGTATTATATGAGACATGTTGCTCAGCTTGGTGCGGAAATAATTTTGGAGTAAAAAATACAAAAATGTGCTGTTGAGTGCCAGGAAAATGTCAGTAACACTGGGCATACTCGTTCTTATCTCAGAATTATTCCAGTTAATCCATGTTATTCCAGTCACACAATGTTTGCAGTGCATAGAAATCGACCGATCGTGAATTTGAGATAAAATTTGCACTTGACAGTTAGTACCCGCGTTCATACATAATGTTCCCCAGTAACTTACCAGTAGAATGAAAAACTAAATCAAAGTGCAATTGAAGTGACCTTTATTTCCACACGGCGTTAATCACTGATATACACGGTAATTCTTGTGCAATGGCGGCGCTCTTTGGAGAGAGGCGCTTATTCAAGGGAGGCGCTCTTTGAGAGAGGCGCTTATTTGTCAAAAACTTTGTACCCCCGGCGCTCATTCGAGGGAGGCGCTCTTTGAATGACAGGCGATTAATCAAGCCTTTATGGTATCATGCAAAATATTCATGCAAAGTATAGATAAGTTCTGTTTTGAAAAGTATTACAAATTATCACAAGGATGCATGTGATAAACTCTCTCTGCAATTTTTTTCCGGTAGCCACCGGTTTACAATTTTCATTTGCTTCATTCTCTTGTCATATTTTGCTGTTTTGGTACATATGCGGCATGCAATGATCCACAGTAGGCCTACCCGTTATTTATGATATCAATGAGATCTATTCCGTAGATGGTACAGGAGCCGCTGTAATATTCCTTAAGCGACTCAGACACACACAAAACATATTATTACTCCGGAAATATTGATTGAAAATGAATAAGTTACTGAATGTACAATGATATGCAGCGTGATAGTGGCTATCATTCCTGTTGGTTTTAGTTTGTAAACAATGATCGCTTCTGGTCGTAATATTCAATATTAACTGATACAAGTTGAATTGGCAATTCCATCAGTGGTCTTCCATAGATGCCTAAGTACTATGCATAAGTTTCAATCCATTTCATTGTTATATCCTTCCAATCATTGGTATTCCGTCCAACTCTCCTTCCAATCACTCCTAGTTATGTAGTTAGATCTCATGTATCATGTATCATGTATCATAACACACGCTCTCACTCCCAATAAATCAGGGGAGTCAATGTTCCTCCGAAAATAGTGAACCAAAAGTCGATACACACTAATCACACAAGTGTCACAGTTTGTGACAAATCCCGTGGGATATAAAATTGATACCACCAAAACCGTCAGTTGCGAATTCTGCTCCGCTTGCAGCAGAATGAATGCAAACACTCAATGCAAAAATATTGATATGAATGAATGAAGTTTAACGGTCGAGTTCTACTTGCTTCAGTAGAATAATGGTAAGTCACTCAATGAACTGCTCTGACAATTCACAATATTAATAGTGAATTGAAAAATATCAGGCACCTGTGATTGGTTGAGAAGCAAACAGGGCAAATAATTGTACTGTGATGCAACAAATGTCAAAAAATGCAAAGTTCAGATTACATTTATGAGAATATTAGTGTAAGACCTTTGTCGCATCAAAGTAAACCACCGAAATAGATATATTTGTTTGGTAATTAAAGTTTGTATTAGGGTTTAGAGTTCGTTTACTAATGGTATATGAATTCGATTCTTGAGCGATACAGGTTATATGTACATTGTTTTGTTTAAAGTTGTGTATTAAAGAATCTATCTCTGTGTGACACAAAGAGTGAATGTGAACAAAGATCCAAGGAACTAGTCTTCTTACCCGGATTCTCCACCAAATTTGTTACGTAGTAACTTCGTCTGGATCTGAGTCACACATTCATTCCGTATGTTCACACAAAGACAAACTCCGTTGTAAGTTTTAGAGTGTTTATTAACTACGGACCCAAATTTACAAAGTTACAAAGTGGAATTTACAGTACAGAAAAACAATTTGGAATATACAAATAAGAATACCTTACCCGCGCTAATAGCCGAAATACCCTCCCGGTTAATTTGGAAAACCGAGAACAAAGTTAAATATCCAAAAGCACGTGCGTCGAAGTTCTAGACAATTCGAGAGCGTGTGTCGTCGGTGGCTGCCTGTATGCTTCTGCTCTAGCCTGGGGAGAGTGCCGCTCAGTCCACGGGCCTCCAGCGTTCCGCTTCAGTGAACCTGCAAAAGAAAAACACACGCATTCCCTATCCCCGTGCCGAGGGCGGTTGGGAAACAGTATTACAGAATCAATCGGCACCTAACAACAATGAGTGTATGGATGACGCTTATCGATGCATACCATTGTTGAAATGATCATTGTCGTTCGATGAGAACAATGAAAAGTTGCGACACTTGGAGAATCCAACAAACTGAATGGGAGGGGGGGGGGGGGGCAGGTGGGTACATCCAGCTTTTGAGGCAATCTTAACCACAAAGGATATCTACATGATCCAAGATGAGCAACAGGTGAAATGCTCTGTCAAGACCAGCTGCAGAGCGTAAGGACAAGTCTCCGCTTGCTCTTATGACAATGAAACCTAAGTCTGTTCTGAAACACGTTGGAATCAGAGAAACTTCCACTCGGTTGCCCTTGCAGCAGCTGTACACGCTGAAACTGAAATCAAATTTGCTCTTTATGTACTTGTGGATGATTGAGCTCATACAGAAATTGGAGAGATTACGTGGTTCCCTACATTTTAGAGTTTTGAGTACAATGGCTAATAGGTCCTTACTACGATTACAAAACCAGAAAAATCGGGTTCACTGAAAACAAGAAAACAACATTGAAAATTGTGTTTTGGCGAAACGAATTTGGGCCCAAGTATCATACACTGCGCCTTCTTGTATATTCAATGAGGATTAAAAAGGTGACAGACGGATTAAATGGCATTTAAATGGTATTAAGGCGCAGTGTATGATACTTGGGCCCGAATTTGTATCATGAGCAATTTGTAATAATGTACTCAGTCCATTATTGTGAATGAAACTGGATATAAATAAAGTTGAATTTTTTTCTGTCTTGTTTCGAGTGCTTGCCCTCCAGACCATTTGCTGTTCAAGCTTGTATACAAGTATTCATAGCCAATGAATTTTTATTTTTAGGCTAGGCTCACCACATAACATGTATCATGGTCATGATGAAGCTTCCAAACAAAGTGGGACATCGTTACGGTAGAGGAAACCATACTATATTGACCTCTATTTTTAGTTGACCCCTTCCGGTAGAAATAAGCCAAGTGTTTACGCCAATTTTAAGTGTTGTATTGGCTGCATCGTGATAACGTGAACTTTCCCACTATCTTGCAAAAGATTGATGCTTTTCATTATATAATCACAATTTATCAATATTTTACCAAATAAGAATAATATTTGCTATGTATCTGTGCTCTTGAAGTCAGTAGTACATTTTTCACCACGTAAAATAGGATATATAATGCGAATAATATTGAATTCAAAGTCACATGTGGCTTATGATATTTTAAATTATATTAGTGTTGTTCTCGCTGTAATTTGGTGTAACCACAGCCGGGTGTTTTCCTGGTATAACTCAAAACAGAGATAACTGTTTCTCGGGGTTCCTCTATTTCGTCAATTTCTTGACAGCTGATGTGTTTTACCACGAACCATCCAACATATTTCACCATTAACTCGAGCGGCATCGCGGATGACCTTCTGGTAGTTGTGATCGAATCCAGAGGGTGTGGGCAATCTGGAGTTCAAATTATTCTCCAATGGACTGCCATCATGTGCACGGGCAAGTGTGGGGATATCCGGCTTTGTTGCATGAGAAGGCGCAATTGCCTCGATTGGTACATCATGTCTATTGCTGGGATGGATACAATAACCCGATCTCCTGAAAGCCCTGGTGAGGTTCTGAGCAGAGAGACCGATGGTGTAAGCCAGGTAGAGCAGGCGGCACAGATGATACTTGGTTAGGACTTCACCTGGAGATCTTGTCATGAACGTCTGACATTCCTGGCTGTATGCTTTCTTGAATGGTTCAAAACACGTGACATCAAGTGGATGCAGAACATGCGATGTGTGAGCTGACAAAACCATTGGGATGACGTTGTTTTCCGTCTCCCACTCAAGGGATAAACCTATTTGGTCGGCCTCTGTTTCTATTCCATAATGTTGTGTTTACATTTGCTATTGGTATCATCAAAATCTAATTGTATCGGTAACAAATTGATACTTACAATCACTGTTAATCCGACATACGAGCTGCTGCCATCGTATGCCATCGAGGAGCACAGGTATATGTAATGATTCATTTGACACAATAATGTTTATAAATTCAATGTGTTATAACTATGCAATATCTTAGTAGAACTTTTCTAAACAATGCCAAAGTACCTGTTCTGAAATAATATTTTCTGGAATGAATGTTTTCGTGTTCGACCTCGCATGTATTTCAGTGCCTCTTAAGGTACTCATCGAAGAGCAGACTGTTAGACCACTCTGTTTCTGACATGACACACTCCCAGTCCCAGGAGTGGCTCCATCCAGCAGACCCGTAGGAAACTTTTTCTTCCCCTTGAACACGGGAAAGGCGGGCAGACTTGTTCCAAGGGCGTTCCCACAGCTGATGATAGATATTGTTGCCTGCCTAGAAGAAATTATCCCCCCCATGAACTTTATGGTTTTTCCGGCGAAAACCATGGAGGGTGTAAGTTATGGACTGAATCCGGTCTCATCGACGTTGTAGATACGCTAAGGCTTGTCAATTAGGTTGTTCATGCTCATGACTTCGTGCAATTCGTCATAGTAGGCTGAGATAATGCTAAGATTTATGGCCCGTGCTCTAACTATATCCATACTGAATGGTTTGACGAGGGCGAGATCTGCAAATCTGCTTCCGAAGAGATGGAGCCACTTGAATGTGAACGGATTCTGGGTGATATCCCGTTTCTTCAGATAAACGGCCATGTATGTGGCTAAAGGATAGCCGCAAGAAGCCTGTTGTCTTCCACCTGGCTGGAAAAGACATCTGGCCTTCCATGCAGCTCGAAAAGTTGATGGAGACAAAATCTGGTCTGGCTTGGAATGTTCCAGGCTTTGCTGCAACAAATATGCTTCTTCCATTGTAAAAGGGAATACAATAATTTCTATACACTTTTTTCTTTATATTTTATGTGTTTATATCTTTTCTTTGTATGTGTTTCCCGTAAATATACAATGAGTATTTAGTAATTACTCAACTCACCTTAGGTACATAAACATATTTTCCATTTACATCTGTAACTAAGTTTTCATTTAGCCATTTGGTCCCGTGACCATGGTGACCTTGAAAATAAAATCACTCGTCTAATTCAAGGTCACGAGAGTATTCAGCATATATCACACAATTGAATTCTAAGCGGTAAATCCAAAAATAAAAGAGATATTAACATTTTTTTTAGGTGACCTTGAGAATGAAGTCAAATGTCTTTTTAAAAGTCACCGGAATATTCGGCATACATATCATTTCATGTATGTATAAACATGAATACACCTCAGTAGCCTTCTGGCTTGTGATAAGGTACTATATACTTGTTATATATCTGTTCCGTGGGTTTGTTTCAGATTTCTCAATAATTTTCATAGCTTGTTTAACAGTTGTATACTAATTCCATCAGGTGTACAGTAGGAACAACTACATTGAACACACTGTCTGCCCCTGATGACGCCAGTGTGTCTTTGGATAAACTGTTTGGTCGGGCAATATGTTGTACGTTGTATTTTACGTTTGTTATTGAAATCATCAAAATCTGATTGTATTCGTGGTAATAGATTGATACTTACATTCATAGTCATAAGAATATTCAGCATATATCATTCCTATATGTCCACAATCGATTCCTAATACATAGTATTAAGTTAGACGTTAGGAGAATGTGTTCCATCATACAGCATGGGATAATATAACATGGGAAAATCCCTTTTGGGCCAAGTTTGGGCCAAAATGGCTCACTTCGAGCAATTCAAGGGCAATTAAAATCACGCATATCACAGCAGTACATATGTGGTGTCGTATGCGTCGATAAGAAAAAAAAACGTTACTGAACAAATTCTGAGAAAACGACAGGCAAAATTCCAAAATTAACCGGTTTTTATTGTCAAAAATTGCCAAGATTTTGAAATTTTTTTTTGCAAAAATAATAAAAAAGAATAAATACCTCCCTCTTGAAATATTGTTAGCATTTTTGTGCAAAATTTCAGAAAGATTCGATCGTAAACATCGAAGAAAAAAGTTTAGACGGACGACGAGGATGGACGAAACGCCACGCCAATAAATTATCAGACCAAGGGTTCTGTAACTTTAAAAAGAACAAAGCACTTTATTATGCACAAACATAAACCAGCACAAGGTCAACATGTTTTAATTGGATGGAATCGCTCAAACAACAGGGACCAAGTAAATAACAGACTAGTAGATGACACTTCTGAACCACATATAAGGTCAGCTCAGCTGCTTAGGTAACCATGATACTGATTCAAACTCCAACTTTCATGCACTAATTATTACTAATTATAAAATACAATGTATCACATATCACTCGATTTTATTTTAACACTTGTGCAATAAAAAGTGAGTTCGCTAAGCTCAGGCGGGACCTTTTTAGGTTACCGGACCTATGGTCCGTAACCTATTGGCATGGCGATGCGTCCGGCGTCGTCGTCGTCCGTCGTCGTCGTCGTGCGTCAACAATTTTATCTTTAAAGTTTACGATCGAATTTTTCTGAAATTTTGCACAAAAATGCCTAAAAATATTTCGAGAGGGAGGTATTTTTTAGTTTTTTGATTTTCGCATTTTTTTCAAAATGGCGGCCGTTTTCGACGAAAAATGCCTGATTTTGGACTTTGGTGGCCATTTTCTCAAAATCTGTTCAGTAACTTTTTTTTTATTGATGCATAACACTCCTCATATGTACCCCTGTGACATGTATAAATTTCGTTGCGCTTGAATCGCTCGAAGTGGGCCATTTTGGGCCCAAACTCGGCCCAAATGGGACTTTCCCATGTTAAATTCTCCTATGCTTTATAATGGGACACATTAAAGCCTAATATCTCACTTAATATTGAGATTAGAGACTAGGAATCAATTGTGGACATATAGGAAATGATATATGCTGAATATTGTCGTGACCTTGAATTTGACCTCTGACCTTGGTTTCAAGGTCAGAGCGGCCGTTTTCGTCGAAAAATGGCCAATTTTGGACTTCGACGGTCGTTTTCTCAAAATCTGTTCAGTAACTTTTTCTTCTTATTGATGCAAAACATTCCTCATATGTACCCCTGTGACATGTATAAATTTCGTTGCGCTAGAATCGCTTGAAGTGGGCCATTTTGGGCCCAAACTCGGCCCAAATGGGACTTTCCCATGTTAAATTTTCCTATGCTTTATAATGGCACACATTAAGCCTAATATCTCACTTAATATTGAAATTAGAGACTAGGAATGAATTGTGGACATATAGGAAATGATATATGCTGAATATTCTCGTGACCTTGAATTTGACTTTTGACCTCATTTTCAAGGTCACAGGACAAAATGGCTAATATCTCGCTTATTATCGACTTTACAGCTTAGGAATCAGTTGTGAACATATAGGAAATGAAATATGCTGAATATTCTTGTGACCTTGAATTTGACCTTTGACCTCATTTTCAAGGTCACATGACAAAATGGCTAATATCTCGCTTATTATCGACTTTACAGTTTAGGAATCAATTGTGAACATATAGGAAATGATATATGCTGAATATTTTCGTGACCTTGAATTTGACCTTTGACCTCATTTCCAAGGTCGCAGGACAAAATTGCTAATATCTCGCTTATTATCGACTTTACAGCTTAGGAATCAATTGTGAACATATAGGAAATGATATATGCTGAATATTCTCGTGGCCTTGAATTCGAGCTTTGACCTCATTTTCAAGGTCACAGGACAAAATGGCCAATATCTTGCTTATTAGCGACTTTACAGCTTAGGAATCGATTGTGAACATATAGGAAATGATATATGCTGAAAATTCTCGTGACCTTGAATTTGACCTTTGACCTCATTTTCAAGGTCACAGGACAAAACGGCCAATATCTTGCTTATTAGCGACTTTACAGCTTAGGAATCAATTGTGAACATATAGGAAATGATATATGCTGAAAATTCTCATGACCTTGAATTTGACCTTTGACCTCATTTTCAAGGTCACATGACAAAATGGCTAATATCTCGCTTATTATCGACTTTACAACTTAGGAATCAATTGTGAACATATAGGAAATGATATATGCTGAATATTCTCATGACCTTGAATTTGACCTTTGACCTCATTTCCAAGGTCACAGGACAAAATTGCTAATATCTCGCTTATTATCGACTTTACAGCTTAGGAGTCAATTGTGAACATATAGGAAATGATATATGCTGAATATTCTCATGACCTTGAATTTGACCTTTGACCTCATTTTCAAGGTCACAGGACAAAATGGCCAATATCTTGCTTATTAGCGCCTTTACAGCTTAGAAATCAATGGTGAACATATAGGAAATGATATATTCTGAATATTCTAGTGACCTTGAATTTGACTTTTGACCTCATTTTCAAGGTCAACAGGACAAAATGGCTAATATCTCGCTTATTATCGACTTTACAGCTTAGGAATCAATTGTGAACATATAGGAAATGATATATTCTGAATATTTTAATGATATTGAATTTGACCTTTGACCTAAATTTCAAGGTCAGTCATTTTATTTTCAATGTCAGATTACAAAATGGCTTATATCTCGCTTATTATCAAATTTACAGCTTAGGGGTCCATAGTGAACATATAGGAAATGATGTATGCTGAATAGTTTGGTGATCTAGAATTTAACCTTTGATCCCATTTTCAAGGTTAGAGATATGGCGATTTCAGTGGTCACCTTGAATTTGACCTTCAACTTTCTCGGCTTAACTCTGTATATTTCTCTGGTAACCTTTCTAGCCCATTGGGCTAAATTTTTATATTTACTATTGCCTCAGCCAAACTGAATATACACTCTACAGGAACAGATGAAGCCGATATGCAGAGGATCATTCCGGCCAGAACACTCAGCCTTGGATCGATTTGTTCATTGAGTTTCCACCACTGGAGAACAATACTGTTCTTCACTGATTGAGCGGCCGGATACTGATAGACGTGGAATCAATACCCAGTATTAAGTATTCCGAGCAACTAACAAGGTTCCGTTATCCAATTTCATAGTCCGGGGACAGAAAATCATATCAAGCATACGAAGTGAGAGAAAACAAAAATGACAGGGAAATCATGAACCCCCAAAAATGGCCATTAGGAGGTGAAATCAGGTGTTCTGGAAAGAGTGAGCATCTCCTGCCCCACTAGTGGCACCCGTCATGAATTCCCCAAAATTAACATGAAAATAGATCTAGTTGCATGGCAGACATGGATTTGGTGTATTTATCAACCAGATCATGATGACATCCATAGAATTTCTTAAACGCAGCTATAAGTCTTGGTAAAACATATCCTTGTCGCAGCAGTTTAGGGACTAGCTAAAAAAAAGTAGAAGTTTTTTAAAAGTAGAAGTGCTAAACAAATAATCCGTTTGCCCTAGTGAGGGATGTCTTGCTGAAACCGAACTTTCTAGTTTGTATATCCCACGAGTCTTTGCGGGAGTGCAGGTTTCGCGCATGCGCAGTACGACCGGAACATGCATGGAGGTAGGCCAAAATTTTCAAGAATAAACAAAGAAATGTCAGAAAAAAAATTCGATAATTTCCGCGCTTTAGCGTCCAATTGTTGTGCGGGCGTGTACCCGCACGGCAGCTGAACAAAACTGTGCAATTTGGAAACGATCTGTCAGGTATTTATGTCTTCATGGCAGATTGAAATGTAGATGACCGCTCATCCCAGGGGAGACTCGCTCAGGACGCGACCCTATACGTTAGTAGCTAGGGTCGTATCGTGGCAATATAAGTTGAGAAACAAACATACTATATGCCGGTGACATAGGAATGTTGCTGCTTAGAAAAGGGAAATTGACTATGGAAAAATTGAAATCATCACGTTTGTCATAGAATCTAGTTGACAGGTTAGAATCATTATCAATCTCCAATCTCAGGTCTACATAATTCGAAAAATTAGCGGAGTCTGTAGAATCCTTAATTTCAAGTTCCTTAGGATATATGACATCCAATTAATCACCAAACTTTGATTATTCAGCGACAATACATCATCTATGTATCGGAAAGTGAAAAAAAAGTTACACGTTAGTTTCTTAGAACCTCCTGGTTGTAAATGTTGGATAAAATCTTATTCATATGAGTATTAAAACAGGTCTGCCAATAATGGTGCACAGTTTGTACCCATGGGAATACCAATAGTTTGTTGAAATATTCGACCACCAAATTCCACAAAAATATTATCAATCAGAAAATTAACCATATTTACCACATCTATTTCAGTATATTTGTATGGGGCACCAGAGTCGCCTCTAACAAAATAAGTGGTATTATATTTAACTACAATATAGTGGTACCGACGTTGTCCCTTTTTGGAGAAAAATGAGTTATTGATTTGTTTTTTCAGTTGAGACTTCAGTTCAGAATGAGGTATAGTTGTGTAAAAAATGGAAAATCAAATGTTTTGATAAACGTTACTTTTGCAAGTTTGTGAGCATGTAGATATTCCAATAAAGATTTTACATTTTTTAATATCCACATTTGGTTTACACCACTTCGAGAATAGATGGTTTCAGGGTACTTTTGTAGATCCTGTTCAATTTTAGACAATATAACAGTTAATATTTTAGAAATTGCTTTGGTAGAACATGATGCTGAACCTGAAATATATCTTTGTTTGTGTGGATTTCTGTGTAATTTTGGGATCCAATTTAAGTTTGGTAGATTAGAGTCTTTACATGAGGTAGTAATACCAAACGATATTTGGGCACGGTAATGGCTCGGTATGTACTATTGGAATTAGTATTGTTGGCAATACCCAGTTCGTCAAACAAGCACTGTGTATAGTATGCTTTATAAAAGAAATACAACATCATCAGAAGCTTTATCAGCAGGGACAATGTCGAGCCTTTCTTGAAGTTTCAACAAACTATTAGTAGCCACGGGATCATTGAAGACAGAGCTATATTCAGTACTAACTGACAAAACATTAATGCGTTTGTTTACCAATGACTTAATCTGTTTGACCCATTTTGACAGAGAATCAGTTTCTGCCTTTTCTCACTTTGTCCATTTTCTGGTATGCTTCTCAACTGCAACCATGAATAACTCAAAATTGTATCTCAATGAAAACGACGTGGGCTCTATATATTTGGGACCTTTGGACAAAATGTATTTCAATGATTCATTCTCCACTATATTGAGGTCGCCTGAAATAATATGCCCAACTGTATCGTGTATGAACGGAGAGTTAATGCAAGTGCAGGAGGGTGGGTTATGTAAGATCATCAATATCTAAATCATTCAATGTTTGTTTGTAGTTGAATATCTTGGAAGCAACAAATTTGGTATATGAGTAGGAGCGGCAGTGTCAGTGAAGTATGATGGTATCTGGGACTGAACAGACTTATTAGTCGGGCATGTACGGGGGGTCCCTTTGCATCCCCCCCATGATCCTCCAAAACCAACTTTTTTTCTCAAGGTTTTTTAATACTAAAAAACATTACATATGTCTCCGGTTGCGCATCCATTGCAAAAATTGGTTTTCGGGCCATTTTCAAAATGGCCGCCCCGCGAAATCTCGAATTTTGAGGTTGCTTCACTATAGGCTGCATAGGTCTACAAAATAAAATCTTTGTTACCTTTTGCTGCTTATTGTAGGGGCCAGTGTCATGAATTTAAGTTTAACATGAGGTATGGCAAATAATTTAGTGCGAACATATCGTAGGCTCAGTGTTTGTTTTCAATATTACGAGTAGACCATCAAAGGAAATATTATGAATAGATGGTCGCTTATAATGTCGTTGTCTATGGCTTCGTTTCCTACGTTTGAATGATGTAAATTAATTCATTGCATTACATTCGATTACCTCCAGTAAGCCACTAGCACGAGAATGCATTCCTACTCGATCAACTTTGTGGCACATGATGTCCTGGAGCCATCGGTTTATTGGTTCTTGTTCAGAATTGCTTTTTGAATCTTTGTTTTCTTTAAGATAAGATAAGATGAGATAAAACTTTATTTAACGTCGGGTATAAATATAATAACAAATAACATTAGCACCAAGGCTATTCTCCAACACGACATTATGAATATATGGATATGTACAATGAAGAATGAGATGATGAATTGAAATTGAATTGCGTGTAAGTACAATGATGGTAAAAGGGACCAGGGTACATATAGTTCATCATATCATTTCATTTGGAACATTATGATTATTGTTTTAGTGAGTCCGATGATATAAACTGGATACATTATGATACATCAAGATTTCCACATATATACTAGTACTTGAGGTACATAACAACTCGTAGGAGGTTGGGACAGGACAAAATAACTATATTGTGTTCAAGCGGCACATTTTACAATATGAACACTTACAACTGGGACCTTCCCATTTACGAATCATGTTCTCAAAAACATTGAGATCTGTACATTGTAGAGAATTCCACAAATAGGCCCCATAATATCTAAGAGAGTTTTTACCGTACTGTACAGTGTTAAATTGGGCCAACGTAAGAGAGTTGATATTCCTAAGATTATGAGTGTTAATCTTTTTTACAACAAAGCTACATAGATAACTGGGACTAATTTGCTGATATATTTTGGAAACCTGTGTGGCTATTAATCGTAGTCTCTGCGCATATAACAAGGGTTCATCTAATTTTGCCCGCATATCTGAATAACATGAGTTGAAATCACTGTAAATATATTTTCAAAGCACTGCAAAAATGCCAGACAACTGGACGAAAATTGAAATGAGACATTATGAACGTATCATACAACTTGACCTTTGACTCCACAATTAATACCTTTGATAACCTCGAGAGAACACTTAATTGCCTTCCTGCTTTCTCACATATTTCTGTTATGTGATCACCAAAGGTTAGATGAGGATCACGACTTATGCCAAGTAGCTTCACAGATGTTACATTTTTCAGGAATCGATCTTTTTTTTCTGCGAGGTGGATGTGGTGCCGAACTGGTACTGGTTCCGGTTCTTCTGTGATGTCTCCGGGTCCCGCACCAGTAGATGACACAGCTACCAGTTGTGTAACCTGTCGGATCAGCAATTCCTGAGCTTCAAACCGTTCTCTCTCAGCAGAAAGGCATGTTGGTTTGTGTGTGGATTCAAGACACATCCCAAAAAAGAAAGTTCTTTGTTTTCTTTTGTTGATCTTTGTACGAAATTTTCCGTTATTGTTTCCTTCATTTGGTTCTTACTTATGGGTCATCTTCATTTGCTTCTAGACACTTCTCGATATTTAATAGGATGGACAAAAAGTTTTGTGCTGTTAGAGATTTCTCAGCAGAGACGAGAAGAGAGGCTTTCTCAAAAGGTTCAAGTACAGCGACAACCCTCTCCACAAGGGCCTGTTCCTGAAAAGGAATTATACAATGCAATTGTATAACGACGTTTAATGCAGGTGTCAGGTCTAGTAGCCCGCGTAACACAGAAAGTGTGTCGAGACATCTCGGATAAGTTGTTTTGGCACGCCCGAAGCTTGGACGATTTTTAGGTTACCGCACCTTCGGTCCGATAACCTATTGGCATAGCGTAGCATCCATCGTCCGTCTGTCGTCCGTTAACAATTTTATCTTTAAGGTTTAAGGTAGAATCTTTCAGACGTTTTGCGAGGGAAAAATATTAAGAGGGAGGTATTTTTTGTATTTTTTTTCATTTTCGCATCTTTTCCCAAAATGGCGGCCGTTTTTGACGAAAAATGGCCAATTTCGACCTTGACGGTTGTTTTCTCAAAATCTGTTCAGCAAATTTTTTTTCTTATTGATGCATAACAGTTCCTCATATATACCCCTATGACGTGTATAAGTTTCGTTGCCCTTGAATCGCTCAAACTGGGCTATTTTGGGCCCAAAATCGGCCAAAATGGAACTTTCCCATGCTAAATAGCCCTATGCTTTATAGTGGGACACATTTTTGCCTAATATCTCACTTGAAGCAACTGCCTTCGAAACCAGTCAATATTTTTAGGTTACCGTACCTTTGGCCCGATAACCTGGTGGCATGGTGGTGTTGCGTCCATGGTGGTGCGTGGTGTTGCGTCCGTCGTCGTTGTCCGTCTACATTTTTATCTTTGTTTACAGTTGATACTTTCTGAAATTTTGCACAAGAATACCTAAAAATATTTGGAGTGGGAGGTATTTTTTTTGTTTTTGGATTTTCACCATTTTTTTCAAAAAATCAATAAAACCTCTGACCTCACTTTCCAGGTCAAGAGCACAAAATGGCTAATATCTCGCGTATTATTGACTTTACAGCTTGGCAATCAATTGTGGACATTTAGGAAATGATATACGCTGAATATTCTGATGACCTTGAATTCGACCTTTGACCTCATTTTCAAGGTCACAGGAAAAGTGGCCAATATGTCGTGTCTTATCGACTTTACAGCTTAGGAATCCATTATGTTTGACCTAAATTCCAAGGTCACGGGACAAAATGACTAATATCTCAGTTATTATCGACTTTACAGCTTAGGAATCAATTGTGTACATATAGGTATTGATATATGTTGAATATTCTGGTGACTTTGGATTTGACCCTTGACCTTATTTTCAAGGTCAGAGAACAAACTGGTAATATCTTGCTCATTATCGACTTTACAGCTTTGGAATCCATAGTGGACATATAGGGAGTGATATATGCTGAATATTTTGGTGACCTTGAATTCGACCTTGACCTCATTTTCAAGGTCAGAGAACAAAAAGTTAATATCCCACTTGTTTTCGACTTTACAGCTTAGGAGTCAGTTGTGAACATATTGAAAATGATATATGCTGAATATTCTCATGACCTTGAACTTGACCTTTGATCTCATTTTCAAGGTCCATCACAAAATGGCTAATATCTCACTTAATATCGACTTTACAGCTTAGGAATCAATTGTGGACATGAAAAGTTCTCGTGAACTTGAATTGACCAATGACCCTATTTTCAAGGTCATGGGACAAAAGGCTAATATCTAAAATATACTTTGTCCGGTAACCTTTCCTAGCCCTTGGGCTAATTTTTTAGGCATGGTGTTGCGTACAGTGTCCATCGTCCATTGTCCGTCCACATTTTTGTGTTCAAAGTTAACGGTCAAATCTTTCAAGTCAGGTCAAGTCAAATTTATTCGACAGTGTACACGCTATTTACATTAAACAATAACAATTTCGAATTTTACAGAAAATGTGTACCACTGTCAGGCCACCACATAGCCAATGGCTGTCTTCCTGTCGCGCCTAGCAAGAAAGAAAAATAGAAAACAAATTATAAGCCTGTCAAAATATATACATGTACCGAGCGTGTATAGTCCTCCCAGGAGCAGTTGAGTGTGGCGGGGCGAGGCGGGCGTGAGAAATCAGGTGCTGGCATCGTGACGCTGTGAACGGGTGGGGAACCTATCAATTTCACAGTAATCAAGCATCAATTTACTGGTTTAAATTCGACAATCTTTGCAGAAAGTGTTTGTACAAGTTACATGGTCTTTATAATTTGAGATAAAATGTTGCTTAAGACAATTTTTAAAATGTTTACTGTTTTTTTCTTTGTAATATACCAAAACGTTAGAATATTTGTTCCAAATTCTGGGGAAGTTATGATTCTGTAACTTAGAACTGAAGGAAGTTCTGGGCCGTGACGTGTGATATAAATGACTCTGTCTAGTATTTCGGGTATTTAAATGGAGTTAAGCTCAGCCAAATGTGAGAAAGATTTGGGCAGTACCGAATGTTCAAAATCATACATGAATAGCAATACTTGTAGATAATACATATCTGATATTTTTTAACAGTACATTTTTCTTAAACAGCGGATCTGTGTGTGATCTGTATGACTTTTTTGTTTATGATACGAATAGCTCGTTTTTGAAGTAAAAATATTCTGTTTATGTGGGGGGAATTGCCCCAAGCGATTAATCCATAGTTTATGTAGGATTCGAATAATGTATGGTAAATTATCATCAATATATCAGTAGGGCATATTCTTTTAACTTTATTCATGATATATAAGGACTTATATATATAAGGAAGTTAGTTCAGTATCTAAGTATATCCCTAAGAATTTGGGTGTGTTAGAGTCATCATTATGTCTGATTTGTTTTCCGTTAATGTGGATATCAATATCTAGATTTCTTACTTTCGAAAGTGGACCAAAGAACTTGAACGTTGTTTTATCACTATTTAACACTAATTTATTGGCACAGAGCCAGTCAAATACGTTATCTAGTTCAGTATTTATAAAAGATGTCATGTCAGAAATGTTATTACCAGAGGTATACAATGTAGTGTCATCGGCGAAACATAGAACGTTTAGACTAGTGCTGGATTTTATATCATTAATATATAGAAGAAACAAAATTGGTCCTAATATGGAGCCTTGCGGAACTCCACAGGTTATTGGTTTTATATCTGATTTAGTGTTTTTTATTTCGCAGCATTGTTTTCGGGCTGATAAGTAACTTTTAAACCAATCGTGGCTTATTCCTCTTATACCATAGTCATATAATTTTGTCAATAAGATATCATGATTTACGGTATCGAATGCCTTTGATAGATCGACAAAAACAGATAAAGTATAATTTTTTCCTATTTCGTCATTCGCTTCAGAAATATCTGTCAGGAGTTTGATTACGGGATGTATAGCAGAATGTTTAGCTCGAAAACCATACTGATTGTCATACAAAATGTCCATAGTTTCCAAAAAATTTACCAGACGTTTGCATATTAATTTTTCCAATAATTTAGAGAAGGAGGGTAAAATACTTATGGGACGATAGTTTTTTATCACTTCCCTGTCGCCATTTTTGAATAAAGGGACTGCTTTAGCTATTTTAAAATGGTCTGGAAAAATTCCCTGATTCATAGATTCGTTAAATATGTGTGTTAAAGGTATCAGAATTTCTTCAATGGTGTTTTTCATTAGTTTTGTAGATATGTTATCAAAACCTTTGGAAGTTTTGGCTTTCATTTTTCTCGATAATTGCAATATTTCCATGGGGTTCGTGGGGACCAAGAACATAGTAGTGGGATAACAGTGTTTGAAATATTGTGAGAAATGTTGTTTTGAGCTTGGTATATTTCCACTTATTTTATCGCCTAAGTTGACAAAATAATCATTAAAATGATTAACTATTTCATACATATTTGACGTTTCATTTCCATTAACTATAATAGTGTTTGGTGTATTCGATTTATCATTGACTTTTATTAATAACTGTCCGTATGGCATCCCATGTCTTTTGCACATCATTTTTATTTTCATCAAAAATGTCTTTGTAATAAATATTCCGCCGTGCTCGCAAAGTTTTATTATATATGCAAATATACTTATTATATTTCACAGAATTATTTGCAGACGGTTTAGCTAATTTTCTGTTGTACAGTTTCCGTTTTGTTAAGGACGATACCAGCAAACCCTTTGTCATCCATGGTTCTCTTTTAATAAACCTTTTCTTAACAAACTTTTGTTTTATGGGGAATGATATTTCAAATTTTTCGTTATATATATCATAAAAGTTCTGCAATGCCTGATTGGGGTCGGTGGTATTTAACACCGAATCAAAATTCGAGTTACGCAAATTTTCAATAAATTCTTGGGTTTTATTTTCAGTAAAACATCGGGTCCAGAAAAGTTGAGGTGGGGGCTCAGGGTTAATTTTGGAGTTTTGATAAATATTAAAGATCCCAAAATGATCTGATATATCACAAGTTGTTATGCCTGATATTATCTCACTTTCGAATTCGTTCGTATACATGTGGTCTATCAGTTTGGCTGATTGGTGTGTCACTCTGGTAGGTCTATTTATTGTAGGCAAACAACCGTATGAAAACATTGTGTCAACAAAATTCATGGTTTTTGTATGATGGGAATAATTCAGTAGATCTATAATAAAATATCCCATTAGTAATACACGTTTTTTCTCTTCATCAATTAATGTTAAAATATCAAACAAAGTGCTTGTGAATATATCTAGGTCTGCTTTTGGGTATGTGTTCGGCCTATATATATTACCAATTATTAAGGGCTTGGATTTATTTCCTGTTTTGATTTCAATGAAAATAGATTCAAATATATGAGGTAAGAAAACTGACAAATCGTTTCTAATCTTATAGGATATTGTGTGTTTTAGAAAAATACCCACACCATCTCTCCCATCGTCGTGTTCATCACGAGATTTATAAAGAAATTCATGATAACCTTCTAATTTATAAGTTAGGGGCGATCTGAAAATCTCAGATAGACCTATTACATCAAAGCCATCTGCACACTGCATATCAACAAGTAAGTTTTTAAGATCAAACCAGTGTGCATTTAAACTTTGACAATTTAGAGAAAAAACTGAAAGTTCGGTTGTTTTAATGTCAGAAAGTAGTGGTTTTAATTCGACTGGGTCGTAATATTTACACGCTGGTACTTTATATGTGTCAGATTCGTCTTCATCCAATTCTAGACGATGTATGAGGTCATATTGATCATCGGTTCGCACCCGTTCAAATGATACGCTACCCGCCATGACCCGACAGGTACACGCCGCCACGAACCGCCACAAACAGCCTGCAATGAAGAGTACACATCAGTACATGTATATAAATGACAAAGGGCAGTGTGTTACGAGCTGATAAAAGTGCAGACATTACAAGAGTGCAGTGATAAACCAAAACAGAGTCAGGACTGGATTTAGCATATATAAAAAACAGCAATTTTCTTGTAATATACAAAATGGATGCTAACAACTATACAGTAACGATGACGGAACAACCATGACATGGTGAATCTTTCTGAAATTTTGCCAAAAAAATATGAAAATATTCCCACGAAAGGCTTTTTTCGTTTTTTGATTTTCGCATTTTCTTCGAAATGGCGGCCATTTTCGTTGAAAAATGTCCAATTTTGACCTTTGATGGCCATTTTTTCAAAAACTGTTCAAACAGTTTTGAGATTTTGTTTCAAAAGATTCCCCATATGTACCTCTTTTTTGTATAAGTTTGGTCGCCCTTGAATCGCCGGTCTGCATGTGGCGGCCTTGAATTTTTGACGGGTCGCTGAGAAAAAATGTTTCAGCCCAGTCGTTTTCCTTCATAATGGGAGGTGGCAGGACTGTAGTCATAGAACGCTTGAAAATAAGAGCTTAGAAATTTCCACTTTCAAATAGGAAGTCATATATGTCGATTTGTGTTGTGACCTTGAATTTGACCTTGGATGACCTTGACAAGTCAAAACAGCCATTTTGGGGTGAAAAAAATGCCCAGATTTGCCTCTACAGATGAAATGCTTGTAGTTGAAGTTTAAAGCAGCTGCTTTCGAAACCAGTCAATATTTTTTGAAAACTATATTTCATACTAAACATGCTAAACTAACTGAATGAAGCATACTCCCATCACATGTAATGAAAATAACCAGTCCTCAGGGAAATTTTGCTCATTCAAACAGGCGGTTCTTCCGCAAATACAGGAACTGTATACATCACACGCAGATGTAAAGGCATATGTAAAAGCATAGAAGTGCGAGGTAGACTGACAATTCCACGCACATCATGGTATATCACTGATTATTTTCTCACAACTACACTATATATGCACATACGAACTGGAAAATGTACTCGATGTGGAATTTTAAGCGCGATTTGAGCATTTGTTTACATTCGGATTTGATGGATACACTTCGTTTGTTTATTTACAAAACCGGTACAAAATGGGCACTAAAATAGATGAAAAGACAACTCGGACGGTCTCTAATCGTCAAAATCATCGAGCACACCTTTAGTTATATTGCATTAGATGTGTTTAACAAAAAATTTGTTTTGAAAAAAATATTGCATACATTCGAAGGCAGCAGCTTTAAGTTTGCATTATGTGCATATAGGAAGTCATATATGGAACAAATGATGATGACCTTGAGCTTGATCTCGAATGACCTTGAGGGCTAAATATCCCATGTGAAATGTGTAAATTAGCCACTGAGGCTTGAACACTTGTACATACAGTTTAGGATTGTGTATAAGCTCACAAGAAGTCATGTATTTATGGCACATCTTTTGGTGACCTTGAATTTGACCTTGAAGGCCAAGTCTCACAATCTTGCCTCACCTGATATGGGTAGATGGGCCTCTACAGACAAAATACAGGGTGTTCCAAAATAAAGTATCCCGAAACTATACTCGCACAAAACGTACAAACAACATGAAATTGTGTGTTCTATTCCTCTATGCATAGCGAATATGTTCCTGTTGTATCCTGTCAAAACATTTATCATATAATAGAAAACAATGTAACTTTAAACTATACACGAAGATTATAGGTCCTCATTAACTCACGTCGTTTTTCTTCTGGATCTCTTGTTCAGATTACCGCATGGTAAGCTGACCATCTCCCTCTTATATCCGCGGACATTTATGCTGGTAGCTGTTCTCTAGCCAATTTTTTTTTTCAAACAGTGTACTCATCCATCTAGCTGATCCATGCATTATCTTATCAATTTTCATATAATATTCATGGATTTTCCAAATGTGTTCCTCCCGTCTAGGCTACACTTCAGATTGTGAGAGGACTTTTTAGAACATCTGGGAATGTGTCTGTTACCATGGCGATGAGACAATTTTTTCAGGAAAGTGGCTCATAATATTTCAGGATATTCCATCACAGGAGCTCTACATTTTTTTTTGTCTTTTGTACTCCTTCTGGCTAATTTTAATGATTGCAATGTACCTACGTGGTCAGAATGTTTCGAGATTTTTTTTTTAGAACACCCTGTACTTGTTGATAGACCTTATATGTTTGTATTATGAACGGGTATATATGAAGTCATATGCAGCATACCTAATGGTGACATTGCAGTTTTTAAAGATGGCCTTGATTGGTAAATCTCAAGGTCATATGACACCTGCACAGCTTAAACCAAAATTGTCTGGTAAGCTATCTTAGCCCCTGGGCTAATTTTTTTGGATTACATGAGCCTTATCCATTCAATTCCAAAAACCATACATAACAATCTTTTAAGAAATCAGTCTTATGAATGTAAACCTCCTTTAAGTGACATTACATCACAGGAGAAAGTATGTAAATATGTGGGGAATTAGTATCCCACTGCCACATGTCGATAAAAATAAGGAAAAATGGTATGGAGATGTAGAAAGCATATTTGATGACTAGATTTGGAAATATATTTTCCTGCTACCACGAAATTTTTTTCAAGATACAACCATACACAGTTCTCAATACAAAATGATTCATCGCATCCTCCCAACGAATAAATCACTGCACTTATATCAAATACGGGACGACCCATATTGTGAATGCTGCCACAACGTTATAGAAGATTTAGTACATTTTTTTCCATTCTTGCCCCGAACAGCTTGAAAGGTGGTATGAACTGACAGACTGTATTGGTGGTAATAGATTGATTCCTACACTGGTTCAAACCATATGTAAATTTGTTTCCATATATAAATTCGGAAAATATCGTTCTTGGGATTTTTTATGAGTTTTACAAAGTTTTACAATTGTTAAACTTTACTTCTATACAAAGAAATGGACAAATGGTAAATATAATACTTTTAAAGCACATATATATAGAGATATATGAGAAATATAATGAAATTAGAAGTAAATTTTACCTGTCCGAAACAGAGAGCGGATAATATCACAAAATGGGCCCCTGGTCGATAAGTTGTCGCGTATGTAATTACACCCATTTTTCCAAACATTTTTCCAAGCATTTTTCCAAAATACCTGTGCGAACCAAAAAAACGTGGATAAACAATGTTTTAACGTATGTAATGTATGTGAGCATTATGCGTCCCTCTTTTGAGTATGAAAATATAGCCATTGAAAGGGGCGGATCAAGGATTTGTGAAGGGGGGGCTCACCCCATACTGATGTGCGACACAGCCATATCGGCGTGGGGTCTGGGGCCCGCTCAAGGGTGCCAGAAGCTGAATACCTCTAGATGGTCTTAAGCGCATTCTGGGGCAATCCTGTGTCCAAAAGAGCGTTGCTATGTTGTGCAATTTTAAACTAGAACAGAGTTATTTCGTCTACAAACGACTAAAAATATGATGAAAAAAGTGTAAGACATGCGATAACGTCATATGACTCATATGCTGGGGGCGGAATGATTTTTTTCACCCTATCTTCATCATAATATAAAGCATGGTGTATTTGTAGACATATTACAAGTTATTGTAGATTCCCAACTAAATGCGCGGGGTCTTTGCCTCGCCCAAGGGCCCAGAAGCTGAATACCTCTAGTTGGCCTGGTGCATTTTGGGGGAGCGATGTCCAAAGGAGCGATGCAATATTGTGCAATATTTTTTTTTCGCAATTCATATGATAAATTTCGCCGTATCGCTGCTGGAGGGTCTTAATACCTATCCAATTCAAAATCCATAAATATCGATCCGACATTTTTGACAATCATTCATCACAATCACACGTCACCAACAGTTGATTGTGGTCCTGAATCTTTAATGATATTGTTGATCTAGACATCAATTCCATTCATCGGCGTCATTGGTCTGTGAGCAGTAGTTTTTTTGGCAACTACTATGTCATTATTTGGGATGATCCGATAGAATTTTGACAAGCATATTATCTCATAACCGCCTAACTCGGAATGCATGTTCAAGAAGATTGGATACAATGCAAAAAAGTTGGCATATCTCGTCCATAGTTAAAATCTGGAGAAATCGACCGTGGACTGCAACCGATCGCCGCAGCATTTTTAGAGATAACGTTTTCCTGTTCCGTTATATAGGCCGAATGGGCTATTTTTTTGTTAACACACCAGTCTTTCCAAACATTCATACCCTGGTAGACGAACATAAAATAACACTCCTGCCAAAATTTCGTCAAAATATGTTAATTATTGACGGATTAATCGCGAAAAAAACTACCGCTCACAGACCAATGACGCCGACTATAAAAGTGACTTTAAATCATTTAGTGTTCTACACTCTCTGGTGTTATCCATAGGCCTATGACATTGTTACTTCTTAATTCAATGAATCTAAATTTGGAAGTGAGAGTACCATCGCTCAATTCGCACGGCAGACTTCAGGCTTTATGCAGCGTGAGAACGGACAAAAAAGGAGCTCGTGCATGCGTTGTGTTGCTATGGTCAGGGCGCGCTGTACATGTTGGTTATTGTTGATGCTTGAGGAAGTCAGATAGTCTGATGACTTCTTTGAGTTTGGCAATGATTTTTCTTCCATTTTCCTTTCGATTTATCTTTCAGAAAAAAAAATTCTGGGAGCGAAAGGATGGAAAAGGGGGGCGTGGCGCGCCGGGTGCACCCCCTCTAAATCCGCCTATGATTGATAGCTCAGTTTTTGGATTGGAAAACAAATATATATTTCAATATGCCAGTCCCGTAAATGATATTGTATTTTGTTTAGTATTCGCCCGTAAAATTCCTCCCTCTTGAAAATGCAAAATAGGTTTTAAAAATGTGTTTGTTTGAACTCGACTAAATTACGAAGTCTGTGACATATATTGTTTGCAAAAATATAGTGTCCTGGTTGCATTTTGTATGTGTCTTTGTATGTATGTGTTTTTCTGACTGGCAATTTGTTGTATGTTTTTTTCTGTTGGACAGTTTGAATGAGACATGGTTTCAATTCGATGATTAGATCATTTTATACGTTTCACCAAAACGAACATTCGTGTCTTCCCCTTGACAAACACTGGTTGCTGCGTATATGTATACTTTGTTTTGGTCAAAATATGACAATATCTAGGGCTATACTTTTTTGAGATTAATACAATCAGCTAAACATTCATAATCCCAAACACCTCGGCGCACCCGTGTGCGCATCACCCGTGAGTTTTACTAGCATCACTAGCTATTTGCTGTGTGCAGCATAATCCTTTCGCTCACCCTGTTGTGAGTGTATTTTGTCTACTGAGAAATAGGTCGGAAAATGACATATGAAAACGATGATTTTAACAAATTTAATATTGTCTAGTAAGAATCGGAGTCTGTGTTATTAATTCGGGAAGGATAACAGTCAGAAGGTCAAAGTTTCACGTTGATTGGAAGTGTGTAAATTCATGAATTTGTTACCTTTATAGTTACATTTTAAGTGAATGGATAGCTGGCAATTTCCAGGTTCATGATTATTCCTTGCCATCAATCCTTAAGCACTGTGTATAGACAAGTACGATTTGATCAACACAACCCTTTATTGCACAAGTAGCTTCTGAATCTGAATGAAATTAATATCGCTCACGGCCACTCTCACATAGCTATGAAGTCTCTCTAACAAATATCCGGGAAAGTCATATCAGCTTAGTCCACTGTAATATATCACTTCTCGATTCACAGTCAAACGGACAGAGTATCCAATATACATCCACTGGCATTGACCTCCACTACCAGGGGACAAGTCTGTGTGTCTGGTATCTTCCCACCTCAAGTTGTGGTGTTGTGTCTAATTTGTCAATTGTAACGTCATATCATGTTCTATGTACGTGATGGAGAGGTGATGTGTGAGTTACCTGGAATCTGTGCATGTATTTAGGCGCGCATGCTTTCAATGTGCGTGCAAGTCTGAGAACGTTTCCGAACATGTAAGGTCTATGTAGGGCAAGTGCATGTGTAAGGGTGGGCTACGGGCCGTTACTGTCGTGAATATACTACACAATATAGCTGGCTCTTCACATAATTCAAAAATTTTGCTTTTTATTACAATTAAGGATGGCTCGCGAGGTACCATACATCGATTGTATCATGGATTGATTCGCAGGATGGTGAAACTTTGCATGATTCATTACCACGAATCCATAATATGCGTTCTATTATATCTAGGAAACCAACACATTGAGTTAATGCTAGATCCTTCAATTTTTGAAATGATAGACAAGCAATATTTTGTTCAGGTGGAATCCATATCAGGCAAAGACAATTGAGATGCCTTTTTACTAAATGGGCACGTGATATCTTCCGTAGTACGGGAAGATCTCAAATGACAGGATTGTTATCGCGTTTTGGAAGTACAATGCAAAAATAAATAATATAATTCACACAGCAAAAATACTCCTGTCGTGACATAAATTTTGCTCATAACACAAATATATCTGCTCCAACACAAATCATTTTAGTCACAACACAAATATTTCTGTCATGACACAAATATTTCTGTCGCGACACAAATATTTAATTGTGACACAAATCATTTGTGCTGCTACACAAATATTCATCTCGCGACACAAACATTCATGTTGCAACACAAATATTTCTGCTGTGACAGAAATCATTTCAGTTGCGACACAAATATTCAAGTCACGACATACATCATTTGTGCTGCGACACAAATATTTTAGTCACGACATCATTCATGCTGTGACAAATATTTATGTCATGACACAAATATTTCTGCTGTGACAGAAACCATTTTAGTCGCGACTCATATATTTGCGCTGTCACGGAACTACTTGGCATTTTCAATTTCAGTTTTTTTTATTTTAAGCCTCATTTGTACAGTGGCTCGTTTCAGCCATATTTATTAAAAATAACCCTGCAATTATTATCATTGACTTTCGAATTTGGTTTCGAAGCTGATCAATATAAAATTTGTCGAAAATAGTTTAGAATCTTACTATTCAATGTCGCCCTTTCACTAAAATGATTTATGTCGCAGCAGAAATATTTGTGTCGTTACAGAAATATTTATGTTGTGACAGAAATATTTTTGTCGCAGCACGTATGATTTGTGTCGCAATTAAATTATTTGTGTCGCGATAGGAATATGTGTGCTATGTGTGAATTTACTTATTTTTTTTTTTTAATAATCATGTCATTTAGGAGCCACCGTAGCCCTGAGTATCAGATATTAAAATCCACACCAGGAACCAGGCGAATGTCACAAACTCTTGTTATTCATGATTGTTATTCTTCCCGCCTGAACTTTGAGTTCCAGAAGACGTTAGGGAGTGTTGCCTTGTGGTTCTTGACCAGCCCCAGCCTGCGTGCTTGGTAGTCATAGTAACGACGTAACAGCCATCTTGTACGGTACTCCACAGTGAAAGCGATCTGCAAACGCTGCAATGTCTGCAGGAGGCAGCCGTTATCTGAGATATCAGCAGCTGAATTGGCCATGACAGCAATCAGAAAGTTCACCAGTAGTACCCCAATTATGAACACGAAACAGAAGTGTACAATTTGCAGCGTGATTGGGTCACTGACATTGTAGGCTCTCAAGTTGATCATATTTAACATCATTGTGAGGGTGCTGTAGGTGCTCTGCCAGTAGTCCGAGAATTCACTTACACAGCCTTCGTTTGTGTTCTCGTTGAAAAAGATGAAGAAGTAGAAAGCGAAAGGCATGGTACACATAACAAAAAATATCAAGAAGTGCACGAGGTCTTTAAGCATTCGGAGCAGCGTTACGACGTAATGTCCAACTACAGGAGCCAGTTGGAGGAAGTACATCACACAGACGCCACTTGCCGAAACGGCAATCATATTCAAAATGTTCACTGTTTTGCGCATCCCGAACGACAATGAGCCGGAGAGATACAACGTGCTGACAACTGCGAACAGCCAAGCTTTAATGTGCTGAGTTGTGCGATAGAAGCCGACTGATACAACAGTGTTCCAGCTGCTCCTGTGAAAAACATAAGGGCGTTTGGTGATGAGATGGACAATTGCTTCGAATATATCGAATACAATGATAAGCCAAGCATTCACTGTTATGTAATAACCCATCTTATTCATTGCATATAATAATAGTGTCAAGGTGGTGAAACTACGGCATTGAGCTTCGAATCTTGTTGCATTTGTCACAGGATCTAAAGTGGCTTTGGCCACATTTCCAGAAGCAAATATCCATATATAGTAAGCGAACATTAGAAGGAGCCGAATAATCAGCCATATTCCGATAAATGGTGCATTCGATTTCATTTTAATATTGTACCATTCCTGGAAAGGCATCCAGCAGAATGTGTCCTGTATACCATCATGCGAAAGGGCTGATTGCTTCATCATTGTTATAAAGGCCAAAGGTGATTTCTCATATCTGTCTGCTTCGGGTCCCTCATAGTCAGAAATATCAAATTCTTGGTGTGTGATTGCACCGGCGTCTTCATCTATCATCATGTACACATCTTTGGTACTGAAGATGGCCTTCACCAGCTGGATGTAACCTTTAGATGCTGCGAGTTCGAGAGGTCGCAGGCCATCACAATTTTCAGCATATAGTAGGTTTTTCATCATGGGTACATCTACGAGCCTTTTGAACCAGTCATAAAAGTCAACGTAAGATCTCTCGTTGCCCTGATCCAAGTCACACATCTTGACGATAATATGGACCACATTATCACCGCGACTCTCTGTCACTGAGGCGTCCGCCCCGTACTCCAGCATGGTTTCCATGACTTCACGTGCGTTGAACACTGCCGCCATGATGAACGACTGGCGGCAGTTAATGGCTTCCAAACACTTGATTTTTTTCAAGATATTAGACACTTCAAATCTGCCATCAAGGATTTTCTTCCTGTCGGATACTGATGTTCCTTCCAAGAGAAGTCTGATCGTAGCTGCGTCGTTGCTCTTCACAGCATTTAGCCAATTAATGTTCTCAGAGACAAAGTATAGATGATGGTCACTCTCCAAATGTTTCACTGCCATGTTTCGTCCTTATTCTGGTCCTCTATGCACAGTTTTTCATCAAGTTTTCCAGTCAACCTAGAACATTATCTATGTCTTTTTGATATCACAACATTTCCCAGTACGTTGAAAGTCAAACAATATGTTCCTATCGGGTTTGTATAGCTGTATTTGAACGGTGATCGACGATATATTCGCGGTCGTCCTGGTGCATTACTGGTTACAGTTATTTCTTCGCCACTAGGCATTCCAGAGATCAGTAGGTGTTTGATGTTGCTGCGCTTGTGTCTTTTCGTATACAGCTTCATATGCACAAAACCGGTGATGCAATAAGTCAAGATGATACATTTATTCGCTCTGTGACATTCATTGCGAGAGTGTTGTATCAATCGTCACATTTCTCATCTGTTCGACTGGCACATGTTGAAGACAGACACCATCCCCGTGGTGATATTTTTGTACATTTGGAAATTGGACAATGTATGTGCCTTATAACGATCCATACTCAGATGTTGTCAACTGTAAAATATTTATAGCCCAGAGAGAAAGATCAAATCAAACGTATCAAACGACCTGCATTTCTGGATATCTTTCTCGCTCGATCAATCAAAATGACGATGATTGTAAAAAAGGCCACAAATTGATGCCTGTAGCAAAAGAAAGTTATTCTAGCGCGGGTATTGATGTATATATTTGAATCACATATCCTCAATATTTAATGTAATAGCATACCAGAATAAAACATGCTTTATCGCCACAGTCGGTCAAACTTCGAATGATACCTGATGAAAATCAATCTGCATAATTTATATCTTCATTTGTGCCGAGGCAAATTCCATTGATATAGGTATGTGGTCCGCAAACCAGGTGAGCAGGTTCTCTCAAAAATCACTCGATGACCAGCCGATATTGAAACCAATAAGATATCTCAATAAAGCAATGTATGTTCAGTCATACATGGTAGTTGAAAGAATACTCTTCAAGAATAACGAATTGGAACTCCGAATGTACCAATTACTACCAGATAATTATAGAGATATAAATATGGGAAAGAATTTCGTTTGAAGTACACTGTTGTGTCCTCATCCGTATGAGACTAAATGCATTAACACTGCTATGTATATTTATTTTCAGCACTGATAATGTAGGAGCACTAATCAACAATCAACCTATGGTTATACAACTACTTAAGTACCTACAATTTACTGATGTTACAAATTAGCTCACAATATCTGGTTTATATGTTACATGATTCAGAATAGTTCTCCCATGCACTTAAGACCGACCATGCAAGGTAGGACTATGCAAATAGTCCTAACCTAGATTGCTAGCAATATAATCATAGTGTGATGTGAACAACCTTATCAGCCTCTCTCGATTGGGGGAGCCATAGTATTTGTAACTTATAAACTGAGACACTGTTCTAAGTTCATTCGCTGACATAGACTTCATTTATGGCGACGAGGACGTTCAAGAGAAAAATAGTAATTATGAAGACAATGATGACGTGAACTAGCAAGGGAAAATGCTGTTTTTAGATTGGACGTCCATCAGATTCAACATGTTGAGCATCATCCTGAAAGCACTGTAGACACTTTTAGAAAAGTCAGAGAAGTTTTCAATTTATCCCTCGTTGGGGTTGCTGTTTAAGAAATTCATCAGGTAGAGCACAAAGGGCAAGATGCATATCCAATAAAAGATCCCAGAGAAGAGGTCACTGAGCAACCTGTTCCAGATAATCGCATAGTGCTGAATGTAGGGTAACACTCCAAGAAATTAAAAGATAGTGGCTGAGTCGATCATGACAACGTCAAGGTTCACGATGGCCCATAGACTGTCATTGCGTGAAAAATGTAACTGTCTGAACACATGAACGTCACGATGGCGCAGAACCATGTGAGAAGGCGCTGTGACACTTGGTAGAACCTGAGGATACATTAGGTTTGCCCAATCTGCATCCAGTGAATATGGAGAGTTCTGCCCAGCATATGAGCGACTTGAGGAACATCAAATGCAGCAATCATAATTACGCTTAGTGCCAGGTAGCATATTAGTATATTTGTTTTTGATTCTGCAACACTCACAGTTTGCTGTCGTCCCTGTGGCATTTGGCTGTGGATCACGCGTCTTCACTGCAAATTAACCAGACTGCAATGATGGCAGATAGTAACAAAATATCAATGATGCTTATTTATATCAGTGCTCATTCCAGTGGTATCCAGCTGAACATCTCTATAGTATCAGTCTGTCCTGGAGAAGATTCAATCGTCGATAATATAAAGGTCCTAGGTGATCTGTTAGTTCGCTTGTCCCTACATCATCATATTCCGTTAGGCCAAACTCGGTAAACAGCTGTTGTCGTGTCTTCCTGCTTTGCTAGATGAACGTCTTCTGTCTCTGGAATTGCTCGCATGTATCTCTTGTACCCTTTCTGTGCGACAGACTCTGACGGTCTCAACTTCTGGATACTCTCTGTGTGGAGGAACCTAGTGCTTGTGGATACCTCGATTTTCACAGAGAACCACTTGTAGAAATCTATGACGGTCGCTTCTTTTTCTGCGTTGGGACTACAGTTTTCAACCAGCATATGAAGCAAATTATTCCCATCTCTTTGGCCAGACGTCAAATCCATAATCCAGTAACACCAACAGATCAGATTGAGTTCAATCGGGCCAGAAGCATGTTGTTTTACTTGAAAGTCGTACCTTCAAGCAGGACATTTAAGAGTGCCTTGTATTCAGTTGCATCCGATATACTTTCCAAGATACATCAGATCGTTTCACTGTCGTTTGTTTGATTGGCTCGTAATTGGGTACTTATGTACTTGTCATACACCTATTCCGCGGGGTCTGTTTCAGATCTCTAAATTGTTTTATTAAGTTGTTGGACAATTGTGCACTAATTCCGTCTGGTGTACAGTGGCAACAACAGTTATGTACTATTTTTGCACACTGTCTGCCCATGATAACGCCAGTGTTTCTTCAGATATAAATGATTGGTCGGGCTTCATTTCTGTTCCGAAAGTGTTTGATGTCAGTTTTTTTTCATCGGCACTATCAAAATCTGATTATAAAAGGGGTGATAGGTTGATACCTACACTCCAGCCATTCAGATTTTTCACAAATCTGTACAACTTCACAATTGTCAGTTACAGGCATCACCATAGTAGCCGATATATTTGTGAGTCTTCAAATTATTCTCCTTTTTCATATATTTTTGACGCCAGCTGAAAATACACGTTGATTCGCAGCCTCAGCCAATATACCTTCGCATGGGTACTTTATAGGGATATCATGAATGACTGTGCTTTCGATTGTTTTCTGGAATTATTAATCGTTTGCAGGTGAAGAAGAATGTATCTATATCTACTGGAAGAGGGAACACTATTCTGCAAAACCAGTGATTTGAAGCCATGCGGTGTTTTTCGCTGCATGATTATACATGAATAATTGATGTGTCAATCCATTCAGAATTTGTTACTGTGGTCATTTGTATCTACGGGTTTTCCTTGCAAATACACAGTCGTCAACGTGCGCACAGTATTCCTGTAGCGGAGTTACAGGAAGCCTGCAGAAAACAACAACATAATCTGAGAAAATTTATGGTAGATGGGTATCGTTGGTTTGAAACATATCCCAAGCGAGGTTTCCAGCAAAGAGACTTAGCAGATAGACTAACATAATGATATTCTTTTGCGTGGTAATTTCATTTGTTGTTGACACCTTCATTATTATTAACTATAAACACATGAAGTGAAAGTATTCCTCAATTATCGTCCGATTGCCACTTTGTCTACATATAATCACCATATAATGGAACTTTTGCCCACTGCTAATGTGCATGGAGGTATATTGGTTCACAGTTGATCAAATTCAACAGTTAACTGGAGGTGACACTCGTCTGTTTGTGTTTGTCAAGCAATTGTTTATCGTAGCACACACGAAATATGTGCTGCAGGATTCACGTAACAGGCGCTTCAGTATTCACGTAATAGGCACTTCAGTATTCAAGTAACACGTACTAGATAAAATTGCCCCAAAATATATTTTTCCACTAAATTAACTTTGCACACATCAATATAAACACACACAAAGGTCAGATTCATGGATTGTGCCTTGTACTTTCCCAGTATAAGCATATAGACTGCGATATTCCTGGCTGGATATAATCGAATCACAATGCTTTCTCTTCGTTGTAAAGTAATTTAGTATGCAAGTAGCACTAGATGGAAAATTGTTCCCATATATCTCGTTCCACTAAATTTACAGCAAAATGACTTATTATGTGTCTTGGCGTATATTTCTTCGAATATTATACAATTGTCGTCCACAATACATCAATAGTTCGTGACCATTATCTGAATCATAATTCTTTACCATGATCAAAAGGATCATAACACAATATGCCAAATCTGGTTGAAAATATAATATAATTATTGAGAGAAGAAAGGATTTCACGCTGCGATTTATATCGCCTAACTATACTTGACTTATCTGAAACACACACAGAAGATCAGGAAAAATCATCTTTGGACTTTTAACTGTAGGCATAATAGCATATCTCAGCCTCCTACATGTGTAATTCATCAGTAGCCTTACAGGTGTATACCAGATGCATGACTGACAAATTTTAAACAGTTATTATTACCAGTACTGATAATAGTACAATTATATCATCTTATACACCTCTACACATTTCTTACCCTTGTCGGAATTTGAAACCAAATACTTTCATATCTAGAATACACGTACAGTGCTCATCATTTGATCATCATTTGGTTTTGAGGTCTATACATATATGTCCTTACACTTTACTGGTAGATGGTATCCGAATGGGACTTTGGTGACTGAGTCTGCGTTGTCTTGTATGAAGATATTGCCATCCCATGCCCAGACACTGTTAACCAGTGGTTTCTTCACGATCTTTTGCATAATATCCTGGTATCCCACACAAATGTCTTCTGCTATCGATATTCCGCTGCTCTTCAGTAGTTTGCGTTTCTTCATCACCTTCATCTTGGTATCGTGGTTGTAGTATCTTGCAATGATTGGTCGAGGTTTTCCAAGTTCTCCGTTGATCCGGTGTGTGTTAGTTACTTGTCCATCGTCTAGTTGGAGGTCCAGTTTCGTTTCCAAGAGGTTTTCTACCTTTTTTGTCGTATTTTCGTCTTTTCTCTTCCTTCATTTTGACATTGTATTTCCTCGAATACTGTTCATTTTTCAAACCTTGCAGTTTGGCTTCTGTTACTGACTTTTTCAGGAGATGACATATTTCCAGACTGTTTTTTTTCTCCATCTCCAGCTGTGATTCTGTCAGGGCAATGTTCAGTTTTCTGTTCTCTTCTTTCACGTAAGCAATATCTTGTCTTAGGACAAATGTTGTTCAATATTTTAATGATATCCATCTTGTGTTCTTCAAGTTTACTGTCAATATGTGCCATCAACATTGCTGTTTGTCTATCCGTGTTTTATCCGTGTTTTGTGTCTATCCATGTTTTATCCGCTATTTTATCCGTGTCGCCATGCTGTCTTCTTCTAATGATGAAATTGACAACAGCTCCCTGGCTCTTTTAAAGTCCACTGTACTGTCAATACTAGACGGAGAAGAAACTTGTCTCTTCCTTTTCTTTTCTGAATCACTATCCTCTGGTCCACACTGTGACATTTTGGTGAATATTTGGTGAATACCTCAATGTAGAGGTTGCATTGTTCATGTTTCACTGCCCTGTTATATCATGTTGTACAGCCTATCTGCAGCTTTACGCATGTGTTGTATACTGTCTGAGGCTGACCATGCTTGCTTTATGCACATCTATGTCCACTGTGATCACTGAAGCATGGTCCCCCTTCATAGCCATGCCTGTACAACAGCATGGCAAGGCTGAATATTGTCCATATTCTATCACATTCCCTGGTTAATGTTTGTTGTTATTTTTAACTCCAAGATCATCCTATTGAATTCCACATTACTTTATCTCCCTGTCAGTGTTAAATTCATCTCTTTCTACCTTGGGCGATAATGGGGGATTTTGATCATGAGAACATCGGTCATGCTGCAAATGATGGGAATTGAGCACAGAAAAATACAAAATTAATAAGGGAAATTATTCATTAATATAAGCAGAGTTATTGCAACTTTTCGATTTTGATCTTTTTTTTTACCTCGACCTGTCGTTCAATATTGAGCTGTAAAATTTCACAGTATTGTTTCTTCATCCAGGCACATCTCATGAACGAAAATGGGTTAAAACGATTGAAAACTAGCTTCACAATATGGCCTTGAATCTCAGAACACTCAAAAGTCGTAAATTCGTGACCCCTAATTTTTCGACATCGGGCGATAATGGGGAGTTTTCGTCGTACGACTATCGACGATCGGGAACTGGCCAAAGGAAAATAAAAAATAGCTGGAAAAGATAATATCAAGTAGAACCAGAGTTATAGACAATTATGTGATTTTCACTTTTTCTGTTGCTATTTCAACCTGTTTCATCCGATTATGACAAAATTTGTGGGCGACCGAACCACTACCATAACGCTTCAGCGCTATAAATTTCAGTTTGATTGGATGGTGCGTAGTCGAGTAATGAGCGCAGGCATGCACTGAAAAGTCACTGTAAAAAAATTACCAATTAATGTTGTGACCTCCAATTTTTCGACATCGGGTGATAATGGAGACTTTCAGTCGTACGACCATCGGCCATTCACCATACGATTGGGAATTGGCCAAAGAAAAATACAAAAAATAGTTGGAAAAATTAATATCAAGTAGAACTGAAGTTATAGTCAATTATGTGATTTTCACGTTTTCCGTTGCCATGGCAACCATTTTCATCGGATTCCGACAAAATTTAAGGATATTCGAGCGACTGCCATAACACTTCTGCCCCATAAATTTCAGATTGATTGTCCTTGAGTTATGAGCGCAGACATGTGCACCGAAAAGTCACTGGCAAAAAACAACCGAAATCGTGACCCCCAATTTTTCGACATCGGGCGATAATGGAGAGTTTTCGTCGTACGACCATCGGCCATTCACCATACGATCGGGAATTGACCAAAGAAAAATATAAAAATAGTTGGAAAAATTAATATCAAGTAGAACTAGAGTTATAGCCAGTTATGTGAATTTCACGTTATCCGTTGGCAACCGTTTTTATCCGATTCCCACTAAGTTTGAAGTCTATAGAACCATATGTGGTCGAGTTATGTGCGCAGAAGGACAGACAGACAGACAGACAAACAAGCAAACAGGGAGACAGACAGACCCAAATTCCATTCCATATATCCTCAATATTTAATGTAATAGCATACCAGAATAAAACATGCTTTATCGCCACAGTCGGTCAAACTTCGAATGATACCTGATGAAATTCAATCTGCATAATTTATATCTTCATTTGTGCCGAGGCAAATTCCATTGATATAGGTATGTGGTCCGCAAACCAGGTGAGCAGGTTCTCTCAAAAATCACTCGATGACCAGCCGATATTGAAACCAATAAGAGATCTCAATAAAGCAATGTATGTTCAGTCATACATGGTAGTTGAAAGAATACTCTTCAAGAATAACGAACTGGAACTCCGAATGTACCAATTACTACCAGATAATTATAGAGATATAAATATGGGAAAGAATTTCGTTTGAAGTACACTGTTGTGTCCTCATCCGTATGAGACTAAATGCATTAACACTGCTATGTATAATTATTTTCAGCACTAATAATGTAGGAGCACTACTCAACAATCAACCTATGGTTATACAACTACTTAAGTACCTACAATTTACTGATGTTACAAATTAGCTCACAATATCTGGTTTATATGTTACATGCTTCAGAATAGTTCTCCCATGCACGTAAGACCGACCATGCAAGGTAGGACTATGCAAATAGTCCTAACCTAGATCGATAGCAATATAATCATAGTATGATGTGAACAACCTTATCAGCCTCTCTCGATTGGGACAGCCATAGTATTTGTAACTTATAAACTATGACACTGTTCTAAGTTCATTCGCTGACATTGACTTCATTTATGGCGACGAGGACGTTCAAGAGAAGAATAGTAATTATGAAGACAATGATGACGTGAACTAGCAAGGGAAAATGCTGTTTTTAGATTGGACGTCCATCAGATTCAACATGTTGAGCATCATCCTGAAAGCACTGTAGACACTTTTAGAAAAGTCAGAGAAGTATTCAATTTACCCCTCGTTGGGGTTGCTGTTTAAGAAATTCATCAGGTAGAGCACAAAGGGCAAGATGCATATCCAATAAAAGATCCCAGAGAAGAGGTCAATGAGCAACCTGTTCCAGATAATCGCATAGTGCTGAATGTAGGGTAAAACTCTAAAAAGTAAACGATAGTGCCTGAGTCGATCATGACAGCGTCAAGGTTCACGATGGCACACAGACTGTCATTGCGTGAAAAATGTAACTGCCTAAATACATGAACGTCACGATGGCGTGATTCACGATGGTAGAACCTGCGGATACAATAGGTTTACCCAATCTGCATCCAGTGAATATTCTGTGAGTTCTGCCCAGTGAGTTCTGCCAAGCATATGAGCGACTTTAGGAACATCAAATGCAGTAATCATAATTACGCTTAGTGCCAGGTAGCATATTAGTATATTTGTTTTTGATTCTGCAACACTAACAGTTTGCTGTCGTCCCTGTGGCATTTGGCTGTGGATCACGCGTCTTTACTGCAAATTGATCAGACTGAAATAATGGCATATAGTAACAAAATATCAATGATGCTCATATCAGTGCTCAATCCAATGGCATCCAGCTGAGCATCTCTATAGTACCAGTCTGCCTGGAGAAGGTTCAAGCATCGATTATATAAAGGTCTTAGGTGATCTGTTAGTTCGCTTGTCCCTACTTCATCATATTCCGTTACGCGAAACAGCTGTTGTCGTGTCTTCCTGCTTTGCTAGATGAACGTCTTCTGTCTCTAGAATTGCTCGCATGTATCTCTTGTACCTTTTCTGTGCGACAGACTCTGACGGTCTCAACTTCTGGGTACTCTCTGTGTGGAGGAGCCTAGTGCTTGTGGATACCTCGATTTTCACACAGGACCACTTGTAGATATCTATGACGGTCGCTCCTTTTTTTGGCTCATCAGAGCACATGATGCATCGTCTACCGATCATCATATTGACCTACTAGTATTGAAGATAGAACTAATATATTGACACTTTCAAATCGGATGTCATGATGATTACAGTGCTGACCTTGCATTTGAAATTTTTTTTAAAAATTACCAATTTGAGATTTCGTTCATGCATTATATCTTAGCCCTTGGGCTGACTGATTTCGTCAAGTATCTTGATCAGTTCTTCCAATTTTGGATTCTCAAATTGTTGTTAAAAATGGCGGCCGTTTCCGACGAAAAACGCCCAGAGTTAGATTTTGTACATTCTAACGCCGTCCAGTACTAGTAACCTTCCTTACGAATGAAGTTTGAATCACTAACTGGATTTATGTGTATACTTGTAACCTGTAACATTCATTTTTCAGCCCAAAATATAGAACTAACCAGCCGATTTTGAACATCTGTTTTTGCCAGAACTTACAGTACATGTACCTATAGGACGATCAAATTGACAACACTGGTATCACGGCCCACTCGTGCCGTCACCCCAACTGTACCACTATGTTCATTCTCTGATGAGCAAAGGACCCATGGTCATCTGGTCTTCGTTTGGACCACAGTTTTCAACCAGCATATGAAGCAAATTATTCCCATCTCTTTGGCCAGACGTCAACTCCATATTCCAGTAACACCAACAGATTGAAGATACCAGCTAGAGTCTGTGGTCATCGGTAGTTCAGTCGGGCCAGAAGCATGTTGTTTTACTTGAAAGTCGTACCTTCAAGCAGGACATTTAAGAGTGCCTTGTATTCAGTTGCATCCGATATACTTTCCAAGATATATCAGACCGTTTCACTGTCGTTTGTTTGATTGGCTTGTAATTGAGTACGTATGTACTTGTCACACACCTATTCCGCGGGGTCTGTTTCGGATCTCTAAATTGTTTTAATAAGTTGTTGGGCAGTTGTGCACTATTTCGTCTGGTGTACAGTGGCAACAAGAGTTATGTACTATTTTTTACACACTGTCTGCCCCTGATAACGCCAGTGTGGCTTCAGATATAAATGATTGGTCAGGCTTCATTTCTGTTCCGAAAGTGTTTGATATCAGGTTTTTTTATCGACATCATCAAAATCTGGTTATAAAAGGGGAGATACGGCCATCGGCTGTTCACCATATGATCGGGAATTGGCCAAAGAAAAATACAAGAAAAGTTGGAAAAATTAATATCAAGTAGAACTGGAGTTATAGCCAATCATGCCATTTTCACGTTTTCCGTTTCCATGGCAACCGTTTTTATCCGATTCCCACTAAGTTTGAAGACTATAGAACCATATGTGGTCGAGTTATGCGCGCAGAAGGACAGACAGACAGACAAACAAGCAAACGAGACGCCATAGGCGACGCACTTGCCGGAATTCTGAAGGTCAAAGGTCACATTCAAGGCCGCATAAGAACGGCCTTTTGATACGTTACAATATGGTCTTAGTCTGAAGTCTCTACGATGATTGGTTCTGAAGTTATTGTCATTTATGATATTTCCACCTTTTTCTTGACTTTGACCTTGACCTTTGTACTTCTATTCGTAGAGGTCAATGCTGTCAATATGCATACCAAGTTTCAAGGGATTCCATACACTATTGTCAATTACTTCAAAACGGATATATCGATTGAGCTAAAAATTGATAGAGACCATCATAGAAAGAAACCACATCGTTTGCATCTGTTAGATCTGCAGTAAATGTTATTACTTTGCACATCTGACACTCAAAAGGCTTGAATATCAGTCTGAAATCACGTTTGACGTCATTATGACGTCAATTGACGTCCGATTCCGAAAATAACAACATATTTGGAAACTACTCTCAAAGACCTTTCAAACGAGCTACTACTCGATATTTTTGCAAAAGGTCAAGGTCAAGGTCATTTTTTAGGTCAACTTCGACCTCAGGCGCTTGCAAAGGCTATCGGTCATACGCCTTAGGTGTAATATAAAAGTTGTTAGGCTAAGTGAGTGCAATACTGTGGATTTACTTTCGTGTCTTTATCTTGCTTACTTCCTGAGATATAGTGATCTACATGGTTTTCGCTTGCGGGTCAATATTGACCTTGACTTTCGACCTTTGACCTTGAAATTTCGTGGAACAAAAGAACTCGTCCTTGGCTATAAACAGGTGTATCATTAGATTTTTACGCACATTATTGACGCTTTTATCAGCATGGACAGCTTGAAACACGCAATTTCGCTTATAATGGGACCGATTTCGTTGCCATAGAAACGTCAATTACGTCATAACGGATTGACGGATCGCGCTAAAAATTGATACTGACCATAAGGGACCAGTCCCACATCGTTTCCAAGCATCAGATCGAAAATCGGAGGAGGTGACCTCCAAGGTCAAATATTCGACCTCGGGCGAACTTCTCAAGGTCAAAGGTCAAGGTCAAGGTCACAAAAGATAGAACTCGAGTATATCTACAATATGAACTTGGTTTGAAGTCTCTAGGACGATTAGAACCGGAGTTATGGCCCCTTATGTGTTTTCGACGTTTTGCTTGACCTTGACCTTTGACCTAGATCCACCAAAATAGTGCGGTGCCTGCCCAGTAACCTACCGATATTGAGTATGTAATATGAACGGGTTCGACCTAGAACTGTGGACGCTAGAGTGAAAACAAACAAACACAAACCCATCCATCCATCCACGAACAGACCAACATACTTGCCGAAATCGTAGATTCCGGCAAGTAACAAACAGACCCAAATGCAATACCCTCGCCCCAAAATATATCTGCACGTCCCTGTTATTCGCACGTCTTTTGTATTAATCTGCAATATATGTTCAGCCGAGGAGTGGATTTCAGTTAATTGCACACAGAATATAAATATACCATTACAGTTGTGATAATATCAGAACAACACCCCTGCATATCTTTATTCATATTTTGTAGGTGATATGGGTAGGCTATTCCTTTTTGCTGATTGGGACATGTGACACTTTTCATTGTGAATGTGGAGTTGTGTTTACATGATACCATAGCAATTGATTGATGTATATTCAGCTCCCATGAAGTTGTCATTAATATTTCATACAGTGGCTCGGTATTTGGGCATGGTAAATGGGACTCAATTGACAAGAGCCTACTGGTGGACATCAACTTATAGTCATTTATAGTCATTGATGCTTTACTATTAGTCAGCATCTCTCTCATGCATTTGTCTGTCCACAATCATGCAGGTCACCTCAATGGTGTTCACGAGCAGAATATTTGCTATCTCATCCGCAAATGAGATTGCACATGCTATTAACCGTCGCATACTGTATATGTAATGAATAATGAATATACTTCCATTCTGCCTTCAATACATCGGATGATTTGCACGCCACAGGCCATGTGATAGATCCTCTTGCTATACTGACTTTTGTGTGTGATCCTTTCAATTCGCAGTGCCTGTCATTAGATCCAAAAACACCAGGCCATAACAAATGGGAGACAAAACTAGTTTCATTCGGCAGAATGGTGGCTGGAACCAAAATCGCCACTCACAATATACCTCACATGTACACATACTGTAGTTACCTTGGAGCGTAAACTGCATACCTCTGTCCTTTTAAAACGCAACTCACAGGATGGCTGTGAAACACATGGAGAGTGGCCATGAGCTACGACTGAGCGACAATGAAGAGTGGTTAAATGCCATCAAGACAAATGACGTGAGAAAGATCAAAGCTATACTGGAAGAGCCAGAGAAAATAAATCTACTCTATGGGACGTTTGAAATCCAAACCATACCCAAAGACGGACAACAATTGGCATGTCTTAACTGTTCGAGATCACTGTCTTTCACGGTAATTTACAACGCCAAAGACGCATTGCAGTTCTTGCTGCAACACGGTGCCAATCCGACTATGAAGGAAACAAATGGCGACAACATATTGCACTTGGTGGTGCGACTTTGTGAACTGGATCGAGCCAACGAAACGATTTATGTGGAATTCTACCAATGGATCATGACACTTCTTGATACAGAAGTGAAAAAACAATTGCTGTTTGATGAGAACCATGAAAAATTGCGACCCTTGGAGAGTGCTGCAAAGGGAGGTTTTGTTCAACTGATGAAGGCAATCCTAACCACAAGGGATGTCTACATGGTCCAAGAAGAGGAAAAGGGTGGAGTGATTTGTCAAGACATTGACATTTCTGATTATGAAGGACCTACTGCAAAGCGTATGGACAAATCTCCTCTGGCCTTCATTGTGCTTATGCCTGAGTCTGCTCTGGGCCATGTTGGAATTAGAGATACTTTTACCTGGATGCCCATGCAGCAGTGGTACAAGCTGAAGTTGAAATCAAATTTGCTCCTTGTGTACTTGTGGCTGCTTGTGCGTATGTCCTTGGTTCTAAGTTACTATGTGATTATATATGGCGCACATGGAACTTCAGCACGGATGATTATAAATGCCACAGGCGAATCGGAACCATGTGAATTTTTCATCAACGCAAACGTGAGTGGAACTACAGTATCAACCCTGACATATTATATCACAGTCAGCACCTACCTGATCCTGATTTTTGACATTGGTGAATTCATATATACCAAGGTCACGAAACGTCCTTATGTGGTGTTCAACTGTGATCGCCAAGGAAAACCGATTGTCTCAGTGAAATTTTACAGAGTGGCCCAACACATAATAGCTTGGGTCTTCGCCGTTGGAAGCACCATATCACTTACGGCTTCACCTCAGGGAGTCAGTGGATTGCGAGAATCATTGAATGTTTTGAATATGATTGCAATGATGATGACATGTGTCTGTATCATGTATTTCTTGCAGACGGTACCAATAATTGGTCATTATGTTATTACACTTCAGAGAATGCTCATAGACTTGGCGAGTTTCATGATCTTCTATGGACTGATACTAACTCCTTTCGCCTTCTATTTTCTTGTGTTCTTTAACACCAATAGTAGACAAGGCTGTGTGGAGGAGTACTCAGACATGTGGCAGAGCTTCTACACCACATTCACGATGATGCTGAATATGGTCAACCTTCGAGACTACGATGTTTGGGATTTAACAGTATTGCAAACTGCACACTTTGTATTTGTATTCATAGTTGCTGTGCTCCTCATTAATTTTCTAATTGCTGTGATGTCTAATACTGCAGGGCAGATTGCAGATAATGAACGTCTCATACAGAAATTAGAGAAACTGTATGTTGCTTACACCTTGGAGTTTCGTGTACGGTGGCTGATTGCACCTTATTATAACTCCAAAGCCAGAAAATTGGGCTTTACTAAGGGTAGGAAAACAATACTTAATAACATATTTTGGCGAAATAAATTCCTTCATTAATAATCCTGGGCATTAGGTCCTGAAGAAGGCCGATGGGTTTAGGAAGAGCATTTGAATGTTGTGATAGAATGTAGAAAGTGCCTTGTCATTGTGTGTATACTCGTCCATCATGGAAACGCCTGAAGCAGTCATGTCCAGTTGCAAAGTGTTGTACGTCAAACAGGAAAAAGTACAAGTATCCCATATATATCCTTATTCCCATAACTTGTAAGACAAGTTTCCTTGTGGAATAAAGTATATTTCTTTCATTCTATTTATGTACGTGCCTAGTCAGAACAAATAATGGTCACATGCACACAAATAATTAGGACAAGTAATGGTCAAATGCAAATAGAACAGTTTATAATCACATGCACTAAAATAGTTAGAACAAGTAGTTACTGTAGTCATGCACTCAAATATTCAGAACACGTAATGGTCATATACACACAAATAGCTAGAACAAATAATGGTCACATGTGCACAAATAGTCAAAACAAGTAATGGTCACATGTACACAAATAGTCAGAACAAGTAATGGACACATGTACTCAATTAGAACAAGTAATGGTCACATGCACTCAAATAGAACAGGTAATGATCACATGCATTCAAATAGTCAGAATTATTTATGGCCACATGCACTAAAATAGTCAGAACAAGTAATGATCTAAGGCACGCAACTGGTCAGAACAAATAATGTTCACATGCACTAAAATAGTCGGAACAATTAATGGTCACAAGCACACAAATAGTCAGAAGAAATAATGGTCACATGCATGTAAATAGTCAGAACAAGTATTGGTCAGATGCACACAAATAGTGACAACAAGTAATGGTCACATGCACTAAAATAGTCAGAACAAGTAATACTCACATGCACTCAAAACGTTAGAACAAGTAATGGTCATATGCACACAAATAGTCACAACAGGTAATGGTCAAATGCACACAAATAGTCAGAACAAGTAATGGTCATATGACACAAATAATCACAACAAGTAATGTTGTGATCCTATGTCACCGGCATATGGTGTGTTTGTTTCTCAACTTATACGCTATTCCAGAGCTAGTTGCAAATATGAGGACTTTGTCTATCGAAGTGCCCAGCTAGTCTCTAAACTGCTACGACAAGGATATGTTTTACCAAGACTTATCGCTGCGTTTAAGAAATTCTATGGACGTCATCATGATCTGGTTGATAAATACAGCAAATCCATGTCTGCCATGCAACTAGATCTATTTTCATGTTAATTTTGGGGAATTCATGACGGGTGCCACTAGTGGGGCAGGAAATGCTCACTCTTTCCGGAACACCTGATTTCACCTCCTGATGGCCATTTACGGGGGTTCATGAGTTTCCCTGTCATTTTTGTTTTCTCTCACTTCGTATGCCTGATATGACTTTCTGTCCCCGGACTATGAGATTGGATAACGGACCCTGTTTTGTTTGCTCGGAATACTTGATACTGGGTATTGATTCCACGTCTAATACACACAAATAGTCAGAAGAAATAGTGGTCATTGTGAACTGGATCGATTTTGGTTTCTATTCTAATTAAAACCGGACTTGACTATCAAGAGTTGACGGACATACCGTTGCTTGATTCTATAGAATGTGTTTTTATTGAACTCAGTATACCAAACCCTGTCATCGTTGGTTGCATATATAGACTGCCTGGCTCTGACATAAGAGAGTTTATAAATGACTTTGAAAAGCTTGCTTCATATTTTGCAAAATGTAACCGACCCATTTATTTATTAGGTGACTTTAATATTGATCTCCTAAAATATCAGTCTCACAGCCTGACTTCAGAATTTATTGATTGTATGTTTTCATCATCGTTTATACCACTCATCAATCGACCAACCAGGGTCACGGATATGACTGCAACTATAATTGATAACTGTTATTCGAATGATCTTCATGCAGATCTTGTTTCCGGTATTCTCCCAATGGATGTCACTGATCATTTTCCATTTTTTATAATGCTGAAAAAGTCCTTCTATTCCGAAATGAAACGCGACACTATCACATACAGAGTTGTCAACGACAGTACAATTGAACAATGTTTATATCATCTTCAAACAACAGGATGGGACGATATTTACAGTATAAATAATGTGAATGACGCTTATAATAAATTTATTAAACACTATACCAAAATCGTGGATGAAAATATTCCATTGAAATGCGTTAAGAAGAGAAAGGAAGTTCCATCTAAACCCTGGGTAAATGATGAATTATTATTTTTGATTAACGAGAAAAATAACTTGTATAAAAAGCTAAAAATGTCAGGTAATAAAGAACTTGAAAAGGAGTATAAAAGAAAGAACAATAATTTAACTAATATGTTAAGATTGGCCGAGAAAAATTATTATAAAAAAACACTTGATCAGAACAAAAATAATCTCTCGAAACTTTGGAAAACACTGAATCATGTCATTTCTCGAAAAAAACAATGCAAGAGGAAAATTGTGTTTATGCATAAATAACTTGTATAAAAAGCTCAAAATGTCAGGTAATAAAGGACTTGAAAAGGAGTATAAAAGAAAGAAAAATAATTTAACTAATATGTTAAGATTGGCCGAGAAAAATTATTATAAAAAAAACACTTGAGCAGAACAAAAATAATCTCTCGAAACTTTGGAAAACACTGAATCATGTCATTTCTCGAAAAAAACAATGCAAGAGGAAAATTGTGTTTATGCATAACAATAATGAAGTTATAAATGACAAAGAAATAGCCAATCATTTCAACAAATATTTCTTGAATGTTGCTAAAAATGTGCAAGCCAGTTTGTCCAGTAGTTCACTTGATTGCAAATGTAAAATATGTGCCTACTTCTTTTTATATGCAACCAACCAATGAAGAGGAGATATCAAATATTATATCCAGTTAAAAAAACTCCGCTGCTGGTTATGACGGTACAAGTACAAAGTTTATTAAACAGATTAAGCAGGGTATCATTTCTCCATTAGCATATATAATTAACCTATCATTCAATCAAGGAATGGTACCTGATAATTTAAAGATTGCTAAAATTATTCCCATTCATAAAAATAGCGAAAAGTCTAAATTCTCTAACTATCGTCCTATATCTATTTTGCCTGTCTTCTAAAAAATTGTGGAGCGTTTAGTTTATAATGAATCACTGTTCTATTACTCGTATACAAAATATCAAATTTCTTGGTCTGAGGATAGACGAATGCATGTCTTGGCATCATCATATCAATTATGTGTGTAAACGGGTTTCCAAAACCATTGGCATATTATTAAGAGCACGTCATATGCTATATGGACATACTTTATCCATGTTGTATAATGCACTTGTAAAACCACACTTTATATATGGTATAACCTTATGGGGTAACACTCATAAAAAAAAGTCTCCACAGGTTAACTATCCTACAGAAACGTGTGATTCGTATCATCAGCTTCTCCGGGTATAATGCACATACTGAACCTTTGTTTAATCGATATAAGATACTGTCAATATTTGATTTACACGTTTTATTCGTTGGAATATTTATTCATAAAGAGTCTTTATCAACCAGTGCCAATATCTTTCAGATGTCTTTTCCACAGGAATATTAATCACAGAACTAATTACAATCTTAGATCCGTTTTCCAAAGAAAAAAGTTTGCTCAATTTTCCATAAAAACTGTTGGCCCCAGAATATGGAATTCACACCCACAACAATGCAAGATGGCCAAATCATTATTTACATTCAAAAGTTTATTGAAAAAATATCTCAGTGAGCGCTGATTCAGACTTCACGCAAAATCTCGTAATAATATAATGCAACAAAATTGGAAAACATGTCTACCTATTTAGAATTCCAATAGATATACATGTAAAATGATTACGTGTTCTCACAGGGATTACATTTGTGCCGTTTAAATATGTCTTTGTAGTAACAATTAAGTGATGTCTTGTAAATATGTTGCAGCGACATACAAGTTTCACTGTAAACTTTTGTCATTATGCTGAAATAAATTGAATTGAATTGAATATGCACACAAATAGTCAGAACAAATAATGGTCACATGCACGCAAATAGTCTGAACAAGTAATAGTCACATGCACTCAAACAGTTAAAACAAATAATGGTCACAAGCACACAAATAGTCAAAACAAGTAATGGTCATCTGCAAACAAATAGTCACAAGTGAACTGGCCAAATACACACAAATAGTCAGAACAAGCAAATATCACAAGCGCACAAATAATCAGAACAAAAATGGTCACATGCATGCAAATAGTCAGAACAAGTAATGGCCATGTGTACACAAATAGTCACAAGTAATGGTCACATGCACAAAAATAGTCAGAACAAGCAATAGTCACATGTACTCAAATAGTTAGAACAAATAATGGTCCCATGCACTCGAATAATCAGTACAACTAATTGTCATATGCACACAAATAGTCACAACAAGTAATGGCGAAATGCACACAAATAGTCAGAACAAATAATGGTCATATGACACAAATAATCACAACAAGTAATGGTCACATACACACAAATATTCAGAACAAGTAGTGGTCACATGCACGCATATAGTCAGAACAAGTAATGGTCATATGCACACAAATAGTCAGAATAAATAATGGTCACATGCACGCAAATAGTCAGAACAAGTAATGGTCATATGTACACAAATAGACACCACAAGTAATGGTCACATGCACACAAATAGGCAGAACAAGTAATGGTCATATGCACACAAATAATCACAACAAGTAATGGTCACATGCACACAAATAGTCACAACAAGTAATGGTGAAATGCACACAAATAGACAGAACAAGTAATGGTCATATGCACACAAATAGTCACAACAAGTAATGGTCACATGCACACAAATAGTCAGAACAAGTAAAGTGGTCAAATGCACACAAATAGTCAGAACAAGTAATCGTCAAATGTACACAAAGAATCAGAACAAGTAATGGTCACGAGCACACAAATAGTCAGAACAAATAATGGTCACATGCATGCAAATAGTCAAAACAAGTAATGGTCATATGCACACAAATAGACACAACAAGTAATGGTCACATATACTCAGATAGTTAGAACAAGTAATGGTCATCTGCACACAAATAGTCACAAGTGAACTGGCCAAATACACACAAATAGTCAGAACAAGCAAATATCACAAGCGCACAAATAATCAGAACAAAAAATGGTCACATACATGCAAATAGTCAGAACAAGTAATGGCCATGTGTACACAAATAGTCACTAGTAATGGTCACATGCACAAAAATAGTCAGAACAAGCAGCAATAGTCACATGTACTCAAATAGTTAGAACAAATAATGGTCCCATGCACTCGAATAATCAGTACAACTAATTGTCATATGCACACAAATAGTCACAACAAGTAATGGCGAAATGCACACAAATACTCAGAACAAATAATGGTCATATGACACAAATAATCACAACAAGTAATGGTCACATACACACAAATATTCAGAACAAGTAGTGGTCACATGCACGCATATAGACAGAACAAGTAATGGTCATATGCACACAAATAGTCAGAATAAATAATGGTCACATGCACGCAAATAGTCAGAACAAGTAATGGTCATATGTACACAAATAGACACCACAAGTAATGGTCACATGCACACAAATAGTCACAACAAGTAATGGTCAAATGCACACAAATAGACAGAACAAGTAATGGTCATATGCACACAAATAATCACAACAAGTAATGGTCACATGCACACAAATAGTCACAACAAGTAATGGTGAAATGCACACAAATAGACAGAACAAGTAATGGTCATATGCACACAAATAGTCACAACAAGTAATGGTCACATGCACACAAATAGTCAGAACAAGTAAAGTGGTCAAATGCACACAAATAGTCAGAACAAGTAATCGTCAAATGTACACAAAGAATCAGAACAAGTAATGGTCACGAGCACACAAATAGTCAGAACAAATAATGGTCACATGCATGCAAATAGTCAAAACAAGTAATGGTCATATGCACACAAATAGACACAACAAGTAATGGTCACATACACTCAGATAGTTAGAACAAGTAATGGTCATCTGCACACAAATAGTCACAAGTGAACTGGTCAAATGCACACAAATAGTCAGAACAAGTTATGGTCAAATAGACGTGGAATCAATACCCAGTATTAAGTATTCCGAGCAAACAAAACAGGGTCCGTTATCCAATCTCATAGTCCGGGGACAGAAAGTCATATCAGGCATACGAAGTGAGAGAAAACAAAAATGACAGGGAAACTCATGAACCCCCGTAAATGGCCATTAGGAGGTGAAATCAGGTGTTCCGGAAAGAGTGAGCATTTCCTGCCCCACTAGTGGCACCCGTCATGAATTCCCCAAAATTAACATGAAAATAGATCTAGTTGCATGGCTGATATGGATTTGCTGTATTTATCAACCAGATCATGATGACGTCCATAGAATTTCTTAAACGCAGCGATAAGTCTTGGTAAAACATATCCTTGTCGTAGCAGTTTAGAGACTAGCTGGGCACTTCGATAGACAAAGTCCTCATATTTGCGACTAGCTCTGGAATAGCGTATAAGTTGAGAAACAAACACACCATATGCCGGTGACATAGGAATGTTGCTGCTTAGAAAAGGGAAATTGACTATGGAAAAATTGAAATCATCACGTTTGTCATATAATCTAGTTGACAGTATAGAATCATTATCAATCTCCAACCTCAGGTCTAGATAGTTGGAAAAATTAGCGGATTCTGTAGTATCCTTAATTTCAAGTTCCTTAGGATATATGACATCCAAATAATCACCAAACTTGGGATTATTTAGCGACAATACATCATCTATGTATCGGAAAGTGAAATTAAAATTACATGTTAGTTTCTTAGAACCTCCTCTTTGTAAATGTTGGATAAAATCTGATTCATATGAGTATAAAAATAGGTCTGCCAATAATGGTGCACAGTTTGTACCCATGGGAATACCAATCGTTTGTTGAAATATTCGACCACCAAATTCCACAAAAATATTATCAATCAGAAAATTAACCATATTTACCACATCTATTTCAGTATATTTGTATGGGGCATCAGAGTCGCCTTTAACGAAATAAGCGGTATTATATTTAACTACAATATAGTGGTACCGACGTTGTCCCTTTTTAGAGAAAAATGAATTATTGATTAGTTTTTTAAGCTGAGACTTCAGTTCAGAATGAGGTATAGTTGTGTACAAAGTGGAGAAATCAAATGTTTTGATAGACGTTACTTTTGAAAGTGTGCGAGCATGTAGATATTCCAATAACGATTTGGAATTTTTTAATATCCACATTTGGTTTATACCACTTCTAGAATAGATGGTTTCAGAGTACTTTTGGAGACCCTGTTTAATTTTAGACAATATAATAGTTAATATTTTAGAAAGGGCTTTGGTAGAACATGATGCTGAACCTGAAATATATCTTTGTTTGTGTGGATTTTTGTGCAACTTTGGGATCCAATATAAGTTTGGTAGATTAGAATCTTTACATGAGTTAGTAATACCAAACGAATGCAATACAGACAAATGATTTGATAAGATATCCTGTTTGGGCACGGTAATGGCTTGGTATGTACTACTGGAATTAGTATTGTTGGCAATACCCAGTTCGTCGAACAGGCACTGTATATAGTATGCTTTACAAACAAAAACAACATTATTAGAAGCTTTATCTGCAGGGACAATGCAAACGCACACAAATATTCAGAACAAGCAAATGTCACAAGCGCACAGATAATCAGAACAAAGAATGGTCACATGCACGCAAATAGTCAGAACAAGTAATGGCCATATGCACAAAAAGTCAGAACAAGCAATAGTCACATGCACTCAAATAGTTAGAACAAGTAATGGTCCCATGCACTTGAATAGTCAGTACAACTAATTGTCATATGCACACAATAATCACAACAAGTAATGGTCAAATGCACACAAATAATCAGAACAAGTAATGGTCATATGCACACAAGTAATCACAACAAGTAATGGTCACATGCACTAAAATATTCACAACAAGTAATGGTCAAATGCACACGAATAGACAGCAGTAATGGTCATATGCACACAAATAGTCACAACAAGTAATGGTCACATGCACACATATAGTCATAACAAGTAATGGTCTTATGCACTAGAATAGTCAGAACAAGTCATGGTCACATGCACTTGAATAGTCAGAACAACTGATTGTCATATGCACACAAATAGTCAAAACAAGTGATGGTCACTAGCACACAAATCAGAACAATTAATCGTCACATGTACTCAAATAGTCAGAACAATTAATGGCCATATGCACACAAATAGTCACAACAAGTAATGGTCACATGCACACAAACAGTCAGAACAAGTAAGAGTCACATGCACTCAAACTGCCAAAAAGAAAGAAATTGTGAATACTCTGGGAATCGGTAAAACGTTTGATGGATCTGAAGGCCCCTGACGAGCTGCTCATTAGTGTCGTCGATCTGCTGGCACTATGTACAGCCTTTGCTATACTAGTGTTGAAGAAATTGCTACGTTTGTCAGTAACAAAGTCGGTTGTAACGTTTCTTTTCAGTCGTAATATCGGTTCATTCGTAAACTCGGCGGTCAAATGCATCTCTCTGTGAATATCTAATTGAGCAGCTATAGTTAGGGATGAAAACTTTGAAACATGTTCAGATTGTCACAAGGGAAAGTTGTTATGTGAAAGGGGGACCTCTGAGCTATCTGTCCCTTCATGTATATTTGCCAATAGAGCATATAAGCAACTGTAACCATGGCTCAGGGAGGGTAACGAGCCCTCGTCCTTTCACATAACAGACTTGTGACACCCTCAACATACAAAATTAACCAAAAAAGTACTTTTGAAAAATACCAACACCTGCAGGGTCCTGCACACAATATCCTGATTTTACAATAACGGAAGTATGAAAGTTTTGTGATAAAAATCACATGAACTCAACGAATTTATCGCATTCACGTGAATAATACAATTTCAGTTCATCCATAATTTGTGTAATATTTGTCAGCACTAGTCCTGCTGTTTGTTTGTTAATGATATATTCAATGCAAATATTTAGCTAGTAGTTGCGGTAGTCCCTGAGCACTGCGGGGACAAGCACACTTCGTAGCACACTAGGTGCATCACAAACAATTGTCACACTTACAAAAATCAGTACATTGACTGTTGCAAGAATGATGACTGGCAATATTCTCTTTCATCCCAACAAGCTTGAAATGAGAGAGTAATGCTTTCCTAGCACAATCTGTGGAAGTAACCATTTTTCGTAACACTTCACGGTCCTGGCACAGGCACTTGCCAACACAATGTTCACATCCCATGGAAATTGAACGATTTGATGCATAGCACAACGCAGTGGATTGCGAGAATCATTGAATGTTTTGAATATGATTGCAATGATGATGACATGTGTCTGTATCATGTATTTCTTGCAGACGGTACCAATAATTGGTCATTATGTTATTACACTTCAGAGAATGCTCATAGACTTGGCGAGTTTCATGATCTTCTATGGACTGATACTAACTCCTTTCGCCTTCTATTTTCTTGTGTTCTTTAACGCCAATAGTAGACAAGGCTGTGTGGAGGAGTACTCAGGCATGTGGCAGAGCTTCTACACCACATTCACGATGATGCTGAATATGGTCAACCTTCGAGACTACGATGTTTAGGATCTAACAGTATTGCAAATTGTACACTTTGTATTTGAATTCATAGTTGCTGTGCTCCTCATTAATTTTCTAATTGCTGTGACGTCTAATACTGCAGGGCAGATTGCAGATAATGAAAGTCTCATACAGAAATTAGAGAAACTGTATGTTGCTTACACCTTAGAGTGTCGTGTACGGTGGCTGATTGCACCTTATTATAACTTCAAAGTCGGAGAATTGGGCTTTAATATGGGTAAAAAAACAATACTTAATATCATATTTTGACGAAAAAATTAATAATGCTCAGCATTAGGTCCAGAAGAAGGCCGATGGGCTTAGGAAGAGCATTTGATTGTTGTGATAGAATGTAGAAAGTGCCTTGTCATTGTGTATACTCGTCCATCGTGGAAACGCCTGAAGCAGTCATGTCCAGTTGCAAAGTGTTGTACGTCAGGCAGGAAAAAGTACGAGTATCCCATATATATCCATATTCCCAGTTGTAAGACAAGTTTCCTTGTGGACTGAATAAAGTATATTTCTTTCATTCTATTTATGTACGTTCCTAGTCAGAACAAATAATGGTCACATGCACACAAATAGTCAGGACTAGTAATGGTCACATGCAAATAGAACAGTTTATAATCACATGCACTAAAATAGTCAGAACAAGTAATGGTCACATGCACTCAAATATTCAGAACACATAATGGTCATATGCACACAAATAGCTAGAACAAATGATGGTCACATGTGCATATAAAGTCACAAGTAATGGTCACATGTACACAAATAGTCAGAACCAATAATGGTCACTGACACACAAACACTCAGAACAAGTAATGGACACATGCACTCAATTAGAACAAGTAATCGTCACATGCTCTCAAATAGAACAGGTAATGATCACATGCATTCAAATAGTCATAATTATTTATGGTCACATGCACTAAAATAGTCAGAACAAGTAATGATTTAAAGCACGCAACTAGTCAGAACAAGTAATGTTCACATGCACTAAAATAATCAGAACAAGAATGGTCAAATGCACACCAATAGACAAAACAAGTAATGGTCAAATGCACACAAACAGTCTGAACAAGTAATAGTCACATGCACACCAATAGTCAGAACAAATAATGGTCACATACGCACAAATAGTCAGAACAAACAATGTTTGCATGCGTGCAAATAGTCAGAACAAATTATGGTCACATGCACAAAAATAGTCAGAACAAGTAATGGTCAGATGCTTACAAATAGTTGAAAATATTAGTCACATGCACAAAAATAGTCAGAACAAATAGTCAGAGCAAGTAATGGTCACATGGACACAAATAGTCAGAACAAGTGATAGTCACATGCATTCAAATAGTTAGAATAAGTAATGGTCATATGCACGCAAATAGTCAGAACAAGTAATGGTCATATGCATGCAAATAGTCACAAGTAATGGTCACTTGCACACGAATAGTCAGAACTCAAATAATCAGAACAATTAATTGTCACAAGCACTCAAATAGTGAGAACATTTGATGGTCACATGCATTCAAATAGTCAGAACACATAATGGTCATATGCACACAAATAGCTAGAACAAATAATGGTCACATGTGCATACAAAGTCACAACAAGTAATGGTCACATGTACACAAATAGTCAGAACCAATAATGGTCACTGGCACACAAACACTCAGAACAAGTAATGGACTCATGTACTCAATTAGAACAAGTAATCGTCACATGCACTGTTCAACAGGTAATGATCATATGCATTCAAATAGTCATAATTATTTATGGTCACATGCACTAAAATAGTCAGAACAAGTAATGATCTAAAGCACGCAACTAGTCAGAACAAGTAATGTTCACATGCACTAAAATAGTCAGAACAAGAATGGTCAAATGCACACCAATAGACACAACAAGTAATGGTCAAATGCACACAAACAGTCTGAACAAGTAATAGTCACATGCACACCAATAGTCAGAACAAATAATGGTCACATGCACACAAATAGTCAGAACAAACAATGGTTGCATGCGTGCAAATAGTCAGAACAAATTATGGTCACATGCTTACAAATACTAGAGGTATTGGCCACATGCACAAAAATAGTCAGAACAAATAATGGTCACATGCACAAAAATAGTCAGAACAAGTAATGGTCAGATGCTTACAAATAGTTGAAAATATTAGTCACATGCACAAAAATAGTCAGAACAAAGTGGCCACATGCACACAAATAGTCAGAACAAGTGATAGTCACATGCATTCAAATAGAATAAGTAATGGTCATATGCACGCAAATAGTCAGAACAAGTAATGGTCATATGCATGCAAATAGTCACAAGTAATGGTCACTTGCACACGAATAGTCAGAACAAGTAATGGTCACATGCATTCAAATAGTCAGAACAATTAATGGTCCTATGCACTGAAATAGTCTGAACAATAGTTACTATTGGTCACATGTACTCAAATAATCAGAACAATTAATGGTCACTTGCACTCATGTAGTCAGAACAATCAATGGTCACATGCACAAAAATAGTCATGACTTTTGATGGCCACATGCACATAAATAGTCGGGGCAATTAATGGTCACTTGCACTCAAATAGTCAGGACAATTAATGGTCAAAGGCACACAAATAGTCAGAACAAGTAATGGTCACATGCACTCAAATAGTTAGAACAAGTAATGGTCACATGCTTCATTGAAAGTGCTGGTCACACGAACACAAATAGTCGAATCAATTAGTGGTCACCGGCACCTAAATGATCAAACAAATACTGTTTGAGTATTGACTGGAGTTGATGAGTGACATGCAAGAGGCATATTTTTTATTGTGAAGCATATCAATTTTGTAAAGAACAAAACAATGCCGTAGGCGATGTATTCAAATAGTTTCATTTAGTTCGATAAAAGCAATCGTTCACCAAAGCAATATGGCATTGAGCCACAGAAGCCTCGGTCCGAGGTTTATCGTATAGTTTAAGAATATTAGCTATGAATATACTAATATGACACCATGAGGAAATATGTACATACTATGTTAGTGATGATGTTCATTTTCACCATCTGCACACATATAGCTTTCGACCTTTTTAACCTCTGCACTGAAATATAATATGATCCATGCTCAGAATTACTGTCTAATCAATAATGGAAAAATGCCATCCTCGTGGTAACATTGGGCTACGGATTCAGTCAACACATGGGTCTCTCTCGAACAATGCACACCGAGCATGAATAGATTGAATGGATGCAGGCAATATGAATGGAAAGGCACGAAATTGTGACAGATAACAAAATAAGATCAATTCATCCCATTTGCTGGCAGGAAGTTTTGTCACCCCTATGGTTGCTATATAAAGTGGAGTGAGTGGCATTCTACCTGTTCATAATTCATCATGCTCGCTATGAACGTCTAGCGTGGAGATATCTGCATTTTGGACATTGCCATTCTGTGGAACATCATCAAACAGTATGGCCGTTAAACACCTGGAAAGTGACTTTGAGTTGCTTTTGATAAGCGAGAATGAAACATGGCTATGCGCCATCAAGGCAAATGATGTGGAACAGATCAAGTTTGTACTTGGAAATCTGGATGAATCAGATACAATTCGACTTCTAGACGGAAGGTTCGAAGTCAGAAATATACCACAGGTACAGGGGAACATTGCTTCTCTTAACTGCTCAAGGTCACTGTTTTATGCAGTGATATTTAATGCCAGAGACGCCATTCAATGTCTATTACAACACGGTGCCGACCCAAATATAAAAGAAGCCAATGGTGATAACCTCGTACACCTGGTGATGAGACTCTGTGACTTGGACCCGGCCAACGAGACAATCTATGTGGAATTCTACCAATGGATCATGACACTTTTTAGTGCAGAAGTGAAACGACAACTGTTGTTTGGTGAGAACCATGAAAAGTTGCGACCCGTGGAGTGTGCTGCAAAGAAAGGTTTCGTCCAGCTTGTGAAGGCAATCCTCACCACAAGCGATGTCTACATGGTCCAAGAAGAGGAAGTAGGTGGAGTAGTTTGTCAAGATATTGACATTTCTGATTATGACGGACCTTGTGCAGAACGTGCTGACAAGTCTCCACTGGCTTTCATAACAATGATGCCCCAATCTGCACTAAAGCAAGTGGGGATAAGGGATATTTTCACGTGGGTGCCGTTACAGCAGTGGTATACTATGAAGCTGAAATCAAACGTGCTCTTCATATACTTGTGGATGGTCGTGCGTATTTCAATGGTTCTCAGTTATTATTTGATAGTCTATGGCGTTCAGGGAATGTCCACACAGAATCAAACAAATACAACAGGCCAACCAGAACAGTGTACATTCTTCACTAATACAAATATTAGTGTAAATGCAATAACAGGTCTAACTTATTATATATCAATCACTGCTTACCTAGTCCTGATCTTCGACTTTTCTGAAATCATATATACGAGGATCTCGAAACGTCCATATGTACTGTACAACTGCAGACAACATGGACAATTAATTGTCACAGACAAGTTTTACAGATTTTCTCAGCACATCATAGCTTGGATATTCGCAATTGTGAGCACCATATCACTCACTGGATCATCACATAACCTTGAAGGATTGAACGAATCCATAAATGTTTTGAATCTCATTGCCATGACAATGACGTGTGTCTGTATTATGTACTTCTTGCAAATGGCCCCAATAATTGGTCACTATGTCGTCACTCTACAAAGAATGCTTGCAGATCTAACGAACTTCATGATCTTTTATGGTCTGATAGTAATTCCGTTTGCTTTCTATTTTCTCGTGTTCTTCAACGGCAACAGCAGGCAAGGCTGTGTGGAGGAGTACTCAGACATGTGGGAGAGCATCTACACCACATTCACGATGATGCTGAATATGGTCAACCTTCGAGACTACGATGTTGAGGATTTGACTGTCTTGCAAGTTGTACACTTTGTATTTGTATTTATAGTCGCTGTGCTACTGGTTAACTTCCTAATTGCAGTGATGTCTAATTCTGCAGCACAGATCGCTGATAATGAACGTCTCATACAGAAATTGGAAAGATTGCATATTGCCTATACTCTTGAATTTCGTATACGTTGGCTAATTGGTCGTTACTACAATTATAAGGCCAGAAAATTTGGTTTCACCTCAGGCAACAAAACAATATTGAAAAATGTATTCTGGCAGAACAAGTTCGTTTGAGGCACATTTTATTGCAGTTTCCTTTCATGTGTTTCCTGGATAATGTAAAAGCAACTGCCTTGTCACTGGAAAATATTTGCTAATCCCACCAGGTGTATAATAGAAACAACCACCCTTTACACCCTTCTTTTGATAACTGTTCCGTGTGTTCTTGGATTTATCATAGGCCTATGATCGGGCTTTAACCTATGTTACTATTAATATATATATACTTACCGTTCATTGTTTCCATTGCAGTGTCGTCATTTCGTGTTATGAAGTGTATTCATATGTTACGTTTTGTAATACCTTCTGTTCACATGCAACAATATAAAATAAACTTCTGTTTTCTTTAAACTCTTCCGTCAGTGTGTAATCAGAGTTCACAGTTATCAACACTCAAACAATATTATATTACGTAGTCTACCACACATTAACCACCTACTATCCAATCATTTTTACATTGCCAGTAGCCGAGGAGCACTCGCTCCAGCTTATTTTTTGGCAGCCACAAAGCCATCAAATTGCTTAAGCCATCAATATCAGACATAGTTGAATGATACCTCAGGTAAGATCAACCACCACTGGCGTAGGCAGTGTAGTTCCCATCTCAGACAGCAGAGTATATTGATCAGGCCTATTGATTTCTACTGAATATCACCGTGTTTCGATTCTCTACCAGTACTGTATCTTTCATTGTTATTAACGGTTAGTTTCTTCGGTCATATGTATTTAAAAATGTTATATTTTAGGATGTTTATAGAATCATAAATCGTGTTTGGTTTTTGTGTTAATAGGTTGATAAAAACATTCAAGCTCATTTGCTATCAATTTGTGATTCATACTGCCAGAGGTGGAGAGTATTTTTACTAATGTGCATCACAAACTTGTTACGGCATTGGCATTGTAAATCTGTGTCTTGTAAAGGTATGACAAATCAAAGACAACATCTAATTGACCAGTGAAGAATTTTGGAAACCTCGCTCTCTTCAAATCTTTGTATCATATTCCATCCTAATCTACTTACATGATATCACTGACAAATACTCACTCAACATTGAAGATGGGGAAAGTGTGACAACAGCATCACATGGGGATCAGGCGATTTCGGTCTATTTTTTACGATGTGGTGATAGAATTTTGGTGTATTTTTTAATATGGTGTAATAGATGGATTTATATATATTTTTCATATCCCCTTATTTGAAACAAGGCTGTGAACACAAAAATAGTTGTGGCGATATTTGCTCTCATAGCGATACAGGAATTGCAGCCTGATTTTCATTCCGTACTTCTATTTGTAGACCAGTGGGCTGGTCAAATTTTTGTGCATATCCCAGAATCACTTTCACTTGGAGGTACGAAATTTTAAACACAGATTCCTGAAGTAATGCTGCGTCAATTAAGTCCGGCCGTTTGTCATGGAGTGGTGGCCCTGCGACGTAATGGGATAAAGCAGATTGAGATAGCGAAGCAAATCAACATCACACAGGGGAGGTCAGCAAGATCCTGAAGAGGACCGCTGAGACAGGTGTGCCCACTACTAGATCTCGTCCAGGACGTTCTATAAAGACAACAAGAAGACAGGACCGTTTGTTGATTCGATTGTTTACTGGTGGCCGTACCATGCCAGCCAAGGCCATGGGAGTACAGTGGCAGAACGCAATAGGTGTACGCATATCCAGAACACTAGTGAACAGCCGATTGGTTCAAGCTGGGTATCGTGCCAGGAGACCACTAAGGAAACTCCTGCTGAGTCAGAGACATCACGAGTGACGTCTGCAGTGGGCCAGGGATCACCGCCATTTGGGACCACCTCACTGGAATCATGTCATACTTAGTGACGAGGCGAGATTTGAGTTGTACCGCCATGATGGACGCATCGGAGTTCACAGACAAGTTGAAGAACTTTACCATGAAGCCTGCATACTACCCAGGTCGCAGGCGGGAGGCGGTGGGATAACCATATGGGGAGATTTCCACGCAGGTGGAAAAAGTGACCTTGTGATCCTGGATGGCGATCTGGATCAACACCAGTACATTTGCATCCTAGACCAAACAATGTTGCCATTCGCTCGAGGGGCCTTCCAGGACAATTTTGTGTATCAGGATGACAATGCTCCTGCACACAGGGCTCGTATAGTGGCCACTTTCCATCAGGATCAGGGGTTGAGCACTTGCCATGGCCAGCGTGTTCACCAGATACGAACCCCAAAGGGAATCTATGGGCTGAAGTTACCCGTCGGATCAACAACTTGGTTCGACAACCAACCAGTGTGGATGAATTGCGACAGGCTGTGATAGACGCATGGGCCAATATACCCCTGGATACCTTGATGACCCTGTCTGAGGGTATGGCCCGCTGTGTTATGGCGCTACGAGCAGCCAGGGGAGGTCACACGTGAAACTGAACATTGTTGGTGCTAGATTGCATGATGACGCTCAATTTTGTATAGTTTCATGTATCTACTGTTGTGTGTTGTTGAGATATTAAATTTGAAATATAAATTATGAATCTGTAACAAAACCAATGCAACTGGCCGCGACAAACGTTCGTCAGGAACGATCCCACTTTCGCGGAAAGTCGTTTGTGGAAGCACCTTTCACGGAGGCACCGTTCGCGTAAGAATACTGGCGTAAGGACCGTTCGCGGGAGCACCGTTCGCGGATGAAGTCTTCACCACAAGGTCCTGATCGCGGAAGAACCATTCGCGGACAAAGATGCAAGTGCTGCCACCCAGGCTATAAAAGAGCGAGCGAACTGCCGCTCAGAGAGCACTGCAACAGCGACATCTACCGTGGGGAGATCGTCAGCACCACGACCAAGGGCCAGACGACCTCCGTGCGGCTGACTCCTTCTTCAGGGCCTTTAGGTCACCGGGATTCGACTAATTACCTGAAGAACCGATCGACTAGAGGGAGGGAAACATTACCGGGACGGGACGGAGAGATGCCTTCGGCGAAGAACTCTTTTAAATTGTGCCCTCGTGCACTATTATTTTTCAATGTGAATGTACAGTGCTTCATGTCTGACCAATTCATTTGTACGTCAGGTGGGTGACCGACAAATCGATTGTAAGTTGATGATCGGATGTATATAAATCTTCATTTGTTCACGTCTGAGTTGATCATTGCTTGAGCAAGCTGGTAAGCTACGGAGTGATGGACGAAAATAGTAAGCACCTTTTGTGGCGGCTCTCGAATCACAACGAGCGGGAGTTACAAAATTCTATACGATCAGAAAGACGAGTTTTGGGGTTCGACAAAAACACACGGCCAAAAAGCCAAACGCCACAAATCTATTGTTGACACAATTTGGCGTTTGGTTGTTTGTTCTGGATCACAGTGATTACCAGATTGAAAATACAAGACAAAGAATGCACTAAATACAGGGCAAGACAAATTTCCAGCAAATAAAAAGTAAAAAAAAAAATCCATGAGAATAAAAAATAATAATAAATATATTCCATATTAAATGTCAACCCTGTACGTACGAGTCAGCCTTTTTGACGTATTAACTCCTGGGTCGCGAGACAGTGAGGATAAACACAAACGTAAAGTAAAACAAACACACTTCAATTCTTTGTCATTACAATCGTCAAGTTTTGCATAAATCAACTAGCTTAACAGTTTTCGGTTGGTACCTGTGTTGGTCGACTTAGGGAGGTTTTACTGTACACCATATTCAAATCGGTATGCTCATCATTACTTTTATGTGAAAATAAGTGCTCACTTGAACAAATATTAATCTATTAAGAATGATCGATGAATAAGGATGGCTTTTAGATGACTAAATGAATAGCATATGAAAAAACAAAACAAAAAAAACTACTGTTGCATTGCTTGCAATTTCGAAAATATTTAATATGCCTAGCCATACTCCTAATTAGGTGTACTGTATTGTGTTTAATAATCATGAAAGTTAAATCTATTTCCCTCTATTTAATTACTTATGACCTCGTGTTAGAGGCACAATGGTCATTGCTGTTGAAGGATTGGATCCTGATGGCGTACTTAGCTGTGAATATAAATGCGGTGTTTTGTCTAGAAATAGGATACTGTCGTCATTGTATCCAAGCATTGTTCTGCATGCATTGTTTGTATTGAATAGAAACGTTGCTTATATAATGAAATTCCATTACCGATTCAATGCTACGGTATTGACATTGAAACATGAAAGGTTCACCATATCACAATTAACAATGGATTGGCTCTATGTGGGTGCCTTATTGTGTGCTTCGGTCATGAAAGTTGCTGCAGTGAATCATTCGTTGATTGACATGTCCAATAATACATGTTTATGATACAATCGTTCTTGGTGATGTATGTTCACATGACGTGGGACGCTTTGCTATTCATTAATTAAAGCTCAATTGTGGCATGAGGTGCGTCATAGCTCTTGATTGTCATGAGCTAATATGTGCATCAATGAATGCCTTGACGGTGTTTGTTTCCAGTCCCCAAGGCAGATATCCATGCCTCCATGCAAAATTATGATATATATCATGCAAGGTACTGTATTCACTCCAATAATGATAGTAATAATTGATATTGCGTCTGTATGGAAGGTGTGTTGTAAAAAAACATGTATTCCAGTTAGATTTTGTGTATTTCCCCGTAGGGCCTCTTTATTTTGTTCATGCCTGGGTTGGCGGGGAACTCCATTGGGGTAGCAACTCATTGACCTCGGCCATTGTTCTTTATTGTATTGCGGCCCGCCCGATGGAGTCACCGTCCGTATGTAATCTGGTTTTGCTATAATTTGCTGTTACAAATATTTATCATTATCAGAATTGATACCAGTGTTAATAACTCCCAGCAATATATTGCTTATTCCATCATTTATGTATCTATTAATTTGTCATACAAGCACTAGCCATAAAGAAGAGTGTTCACCGGTTTACAGTGTTTTCTCTCGTTGTCAGCTCAACACACGCCCCTGCTAGTTATTGTACTAAAACATAACACAGTGAACATCAAGAACTGGGCATCTGGAAATATCTTATATCATACTTTCTCGAACCATTTTCTCAACTACCCATTCCCAGCACATTCAGACATAAGCATTTATTGTTATGTCCAAGGTGTATTGTATTGTCATATTGATATTTTGCAACAATGGGAGATTTTCTAGATTTTCTAGGTACTGTAATATTTTGTAATACTGATTGATCGAAAAAAATATATCAGCTGATGGCTCGGTTGTTTCACGATGTATGTGATGAAGTTATATACACGATTTTTTCGAGGAGATAAAACGTACATAACTTCTAGAGTGTTGGACATGGGTTCCTGGATATGATAAATGAAATAATTATTCATACCCTATACGTATGTATGACCCTTGCTCTGGAGACAACTCTCGATGAGAGGGATAAGGGGATGATTGACAAAAGACAACCAGGGCAATAATGAATTTCCATGAATGTCTACAGATAGAGCAAAGAAAGCTGACTAATTGGTTACTGATTACCTGATTAATGTCATGCAGTTGAAATTGAGCATGACCATTTATTTTGTGGTATCATAATAGAAGATTATCATATATGCAACAGTTTATGTTTCCATCCAATGGCTTACTAGTTTGACACTGTGGCGGAGCTTGCCCATGCGCGAGGAGATTTTTACCAGAAATTGCCCTTGATTCTCCCCGGGATGCCCGTGATTCTTTCCGGTGGTACACAGCACGCTGGTTTATAGGTATGGTAAATATGTATTTCTCATTCATTATTTCAATTTGGTAGATGCATTGAAACAACCATTTAGCTGTGAACATTGAAAAATTTATCCTGATGTAGATACACTGCGCAGTGCCTGTTTTCCATTTTTATCAAAAGCCCATGATTTTTCCCGGCGTTTTAAACAGGGCCCATGATTCTTTCCGGGTAGTCCATGTGTATAAAAACACGTGTAAAAACTTCATGGATGACCTCACATGTGTGTAATTGAATAATATTATGTATTGTATATATATGTCCACGATCATTATCGCCGTTACCACTACAAAGCAAAATATGAAGATGCCGAAAAGACAAGTCAACACTGCATCGAAAGCCACAAGGATGAACCAAGTACAGGTGTTTTACCAAGTACAGGTATTTACATTTTGACATTGACGGTTGAATTCAATGACCTTGACTTCAACCAGTGACCTGGCTAACATCTAAAATATTAAACATTGTCCGGTAACCTATCTTCGGCCCTTGGCCTAATTTTTTTTTCAGTTTACAACACCTGCATTGTTTCTGTTACAAAGAAAACTAGTTATGAGGTTTGGAATCTTCTACACATTACTTTTGTGTGTTTTGCACTGACTGTATTGAGTTCTGTCGAAAGCTTGTGGTCGAACCTGCTTCGGTGGACGCGATCACACAATGCTAACACTGACGGTAACGTATTGATGTACCAGAGAAATATGCAATCATGCACCATCATGCAATGGATGGTGTTTCTTGGCCTTGCATACCTTCACGTATCCCATTGCATCAGTGCTAAAGCTGTATACGGAACGGTCGGGTGTGTAATGTTCTCCCTGTAGTTGGTGCCTATATTTGTGTACCACGTCACAATATGGCATATGTTGGATGACCTACTTGATAATTTTAGTAGGTATTTGATGATGTTGAAACAGGGAAGGCATATTCATCTTATGTATAAAATGATTCCTCATGTACATATATATTTAGATACATTATTATGTTTTTCCTTATATGCATGATATAACATATCCCGTAATATCCACAAGTTTTTCATTTAATCCGTCAATTGCTTCACAAATACTGTTTGCTATTGATCAAGTCATATGATGAATAACTTCATTGACATTCAAATTTACAATTATTATACACAATGTTATACACACCGCTTACAGTTATAATGTACAATGCGTGAATATATAAGGTAAAATACGTTGAATGTAAGTATCAATCTATTACCACCAATACAGCCAAATTTTGATGATTCCAATAACAAACGTAAAATACAACATTTTGCAATAGAAACAAAGCCCAACCAAATAGTTTATTAAACGACACACTGGCGTCATCAGGGGCAGACAGTATGTTAGATGTAGTTGTTTCTACTGTACACCTGATGGAATTAGCATACAACTGCCCAACACCCTATGAAAAATATTTAGAAATCCGAAACAAAGTTACACTAGTCATGTCAGTGCAACACAATGTGGAAAAATGGGATATTATGACTTTTTGTATAGTCTATATAGCTTGTTTTTCACATAAGTCGAGAGTTCTGGTTTCTATTACAATTACTGATGGTACAAATTACCAGACATCGATTGTACCATAGTTTAATTTGCAGGATGATGAAACTTTGTATCTACAGGATACTATTCATCGGTAATCTAGTCACCTTGAATCAATGTAAGTATCAATCTATTACCACCAATACAGTGAGTCAGATTTTGATGATGACAATAACAAACGTAAAATACAGCATTTTACAATGGAAACAAAGCCCGACCAAATAGTTTATCCAAAGACACACTGGCGTCATCTGGGTCAGACAGTGTGTTGAATGTAGTTGTTTCTACTGTACACCTGATGGAATTAGTAAACAACTTCCCAACAACCTATGAAAATAATTTAGGAATCCGAAACAAACCGCATGGAACAGATATATGACAAGTACATAAGTACCTAATCACAAGCCAGAAGGCTACTGAGTTGATCAAAACGCAGAACGTGTACCAATAATCCTAATGATACACAAGATGTATACTTCGAAACCAATACATTAAATTAATGCTAGATCTTTCAATCTATGAAATGGTAGACAAGCCCTATGTATCCGATATCAAAATTCAAACCAGGAAACAGGTGAATGTCACCATCTTTATTCTATGCACGATTGCTATTCTTCTCGCCTGAACTTGGAATTCCAGAAGACGTTAGTAAGTGTTGCCTTGTGGTTCTTAACCAGCCCCAGCCTGCGTGCTTTGTAGTCATAGTAACGACGTAGCAGCCATCTTGTACGGTACTCCACAGTGAAAGCGATCTGCAAACGCTGCAAAGTCTGCAGGAGGCAGCGGTTATCTGAGATATCAGCAGCCGAATTGGCCATGACAGCAATCAGAAAGTTCACCAGTAGTACCGCAACAATAAATACGAAACAGAAGTGTACAATTTGCAGCGTGATGATGTCACTGACGTCGTAGGCTCTCAAGTTGACCATATTCAACATCATTGTGAATGTGCTGTAGGTGCTCTGCCAGTAGTCCGAGAATTCACTTACACAGCCTTCGTTAGTGTTCGAATTGAAGAAGATGAGGAAGTAGAAAGCGAACGGCATGGTACAGATACCAAAGAATATCAAAAAGTGGAGGAGGTCGTTCAACATTCGGAGCAGTGTTACGACGTAATGTCCAACTACAGGAGCCAGTTGGAGGAAGTACATCACACAGACGCAGCTGGCCGAGACGGCAATCATGTTCAAGATGTTCATTGTTTTACGCATCCCGAACGACAGCGAGCCGGAAAGATACAACGTGCTGGCAACTGCGAACAGCCAAGCTATAATGTGCTGGGTTATGCGATAGAAGCCGACTGATACAATAGTGTTCCAGCTGCTCTTATGAAAAACATAAGGGCGTTTGGTGGTGAGATGGACAATTGCTTCAGATATATCGAATACAATGATAAGCCAAGCATTCACTGCAATGTAATAACCCATCTGACTAAGTTCCGATGATGACAATGGTAAGACAGTGAAACTGTTGCATGGAGCTTCAAATGCTGTTAAATTTGTCACAGGATCAAAATTGGCTTTAGCCATATTTCCTGAAGCGAATGTCATTATATAGTAAGTGAACATTAAGAGGAGTCGAACAGTCACCCATATACCGATGAATGGTGCATTTGATCTCATTTTAAAATGGTACCACTCCTGGAAAGGCATCCAAATGAACGTGTCCCTTATGCCATCATGCGAAAGCGCGGATTGCTTCATCATTGTTATAAAAGCCAAAGGTGATTTCTCACATCTGTCCGCTTTGGGGCCTTCATAGTCAGAAATATCAAATTCTTGGTGCGTGATTGCACCGGCGTTTTCATTCATCGTCATATAAACATTTTGGGTACTGAAGATGGCCTTCAGCAGTTGGATGAATCCTTTGGATGCTGCGAGTTCGAGAGGTCGCAGGCCGTCCCTATTTTCAGTATATAGTAGGTTTTTCATCGTGGGTACACCGACGAGCCCTTTGAACCAGTCATAAAAGTCAACGTAAGATCTCTCGTTGCCCTCATCCAAGTCACACATCTTGACGATGATGTGGACCACATTATCACCGCTTCTCTCTGTCACTGAGGCGTCCGCCCCGTACTCCAGCATGGTTTCCATGACTTCACGTGCGTTGAACACTGCCGCCATGATGAACGACTGGCGGCAGTTGATGGCTTCAAAGCACTTGAGTTTTGTCGAGATATTAGACACTTCAAACCTGCCATCAAGGATGTTCTTCCTGTCGTTTTCTGACGTTCCTTCCAAGAGAAGTCTGATCGTAGATGCGTCGTTGTTCTTCACAGCGTTTAGCCAATCAACGTTCTCGGAGATTAGGTGCAAATCATGGTCACTCTCCAGATGTTTCACTGACATGTTTCGTTCTTTTTTTGGCCCTCTATGCACTTACAATATTTATCATCCTGTTTTTGAAGTCAACATAAAACATTAAGTATGTCTTGTTGATATCACACCATGTACTGGCACGTTGAAAGTCATACAATATGCCCTCACCAGGTTTTGTATCAAGCCTTATATGCTCGGTGACACGATATTTTAGGGGTCGTCCTGGTGCGTTTACAGTTACACTCTATTCGGCCAATGGGTATTTAGGAGATCAATAGGTGTTCATATATTGCTGCGTCCGATCCATGTGGTGATTTTATTCTGTGCAAATTGAACAGATGACATTGCTGGCAGAGTAGTGCGCGGTTTTTACCTGCTGTGCCCAAATATTCCAGGGGCAATTCTGCCAGATTTTTATCGATCTACGACCGCATGAGTCAGTCCATTCACACCACATATTTACACCGGGCCTTGTATTTGTATAAGTGGATGTGGAAGGACGTCGTTAATGGCTCATTGTATTGGAACCAATTTCATGACCAAGCGAATCACCGCAAAATACATCGAGCGAAAGTTATCGTTTATCCTACAGAATAGCTTTGTCTGAAAGAGGTGATATATTTGTTTTATTGACAGACCATATAGACACTGGATTTTATCTATGCCATCGGTATTAACAAACCATGCATCATAAAGCGAACATTATCATTTCATTGTATATGTGACCATTTTGCAGTTGCTTATTGGAGAAAAAAAGATACATGTGATTACGAGATAAAACATTATCCACCAATTATTGAATTCTTGGGAGAGAAAATTGACATGTTCCTTGTATGATGATGCTATGTTTGTTAATACAGAATGCGGATATGTATTGCACTCTTGTGGCGAACATCTGCCATTATATACCTCTACGAAGGACATTGTGTATTTATTTTGCACAAACGTCAACGTGCCGCAGGTTTTATACGAAACCAACATGAAGTTATTCTGTAAAGCCAACTCGCAAGTTACTAAGTCATACTTTTTATCAAACCATACATGAAATTCGGGCCAAAAACCTTTGACTACCTCACCGGGGGTAATTCGTACGCTAATATTATTCGTTCGTATAAATATGCCTGCCTTATATGGACAATAACTGAGTGAGGGCATCTAAATGGATGACGAAAAAATGTACCGATATCAGCCATAAATATATTCATCCTATATCATTCATCACGATCGGCACGGCCTGTCACGGCCTGAAGCCACAATTATGAATCAATCGATAGGTCCATAGGGACCGTTCACATGATGATGTTAATTTGATATCATATATTGTTGTGTACTCGGGTTGTTTGCGAACTGTAAAACATTCATAACGCGACCAGAAAGATGTAATCAAACGTTTTCACCAGCATTTCCAGACATCTCACTCGCTTGCTCCATCGAAATGACGATGATTGTAAAACCAAAAAAAAAATACCACAAATAGACTCGTGTATCCCTTACGATACACAAATAAAACACCACAAATAACTCGTGTATCCCTTACGTTTGTCGTAATAGCATGCCAGAATAACATATGACGACACTCGTCAAATCAAACTTAAAATGATACGTGACGAAAGGCAATCTGCGTACATTTTCATTATTGATATTGGTGTCAATAAATGCGGTCGATTTAACTACGGGTATGTTTTCAGCAAATCGGATGAGCACAGTTCCTCACATCATTTTGCTAGAATGTAAGTATCAATCTATTACCACCGATACAGTGAGATTTTAATGATGCCAATAACAAACGAAAAATACAATATTTTGCAATAGAAAGTCAGTCCACCCTCATCCTAACCCACAAGAGATCCAAACATAATCATTGTATGCCTAATCATGAATTGTAGTTGAAACTCGTTTAAAATCAACCGATTTGAGAACGTCGGAACTACTTACAAAATACTCAAAATTATGGGAAAGAATTTCGCTCAAAGTAACTGGTGTTTCTTTCGTGTCCACTAGCTTCAATTCGTCTAAATCGTCTTGCTGACTTTGAACAGTGTTTTTGACACTCACATGGTGCGCTAAATGCATATACATGTCAATAGGTTTTATTATTATAATTATCATTGGCATCGCACAACAACTAACATGCGATAATTATACAATTATTGAAGTACATACATGTTACTTAGTTCAAGACATCGGGCTTACATGCTATGTTCTTCAACGTAACCCTACCATCCACATAGAAACCTAGCTTGCTGGCAAAGTACTGATAGTATGGTGCGAGTAACCATTTCAGCCTACTCTCGATGGTGACTGCCATCTGCAGTCTTTGTAACTTTTCCACAAGAATTCTGTTTTCGGAAAGTTCAGTGGCTGACATCGACATGATGGCGATGAGGAAGTTCAGGAGAAGAACAGCAATTACAAAGACAAAGATGACGTGAACTAGCGAGAGAATCGTGCTGTTCTCAGCGTGGAAGTTCGTCAGATTCAACATGTTGAGCATCATCGTGAAAGCGCTGTAAAGACTTTTAGGAATATCAGAGAAGTTCTCGATGCACCCCTCGGTGGAGTTGCTGTTGAAGAAGATCATCAGGTAGAACGCAAAAGGCAAGATGCATATACCATAAAAGATGCCGAAGAAGAACAGGTCGCTAAGCAACCTGTTCAAGATGATCGCGTAGTTGCCAATATGGGGTAAAACTCGAAGGAAGTAGAGGATAGTGATTGAGCCGATCATGACAGCGCCGAGGTTCACAATATTCAGCACACTCACTGTCATTGTCGGGGAAATGTAACTGGTGAAGTAAATAAACGTCACTATGGCAAAGATCCAGGCGAGAAGGTGCTGTGACGTGCGGTAGAACCTGACGGATACAAGTGGTTTGCCCATGGTGTATCCAGCGAAGAGCACGTGAGGATTTCTCACCAGCATATAAGCAACTTCAAAAACATCGAGTGCAATTATTATAATGGCGTTTATTGCCAGGTAGCATATCAGTACATTTGTTTGGGATTCTGACAAAACTATTGCGTTGAAACTCTCGCAGTTTGGTTTCGTCCCTGTGGAATTTGTCAGTGGATCAAATGTCTTTACTGCAAATTGTCCTGACTGGAATGAGAGCATGTAATAACAAAATATCATCGATGCTCGTAGTAGAGCCCACAACATCATAAAGGGCACGTTAGACTTCACTTTGAGCGAGTACCACTGCTGCAGTGGCACCCAGCTGAACATCTCTCGAGTGCCAGTCTGTGCCAGAGATGAATCAGTCATCAATGATATGAAGGTCATTGGGGATTTGTCAGCTCGCTTGGCCCTATATCCTTCGTACTCCGTTACGTCGAACTCCTGGTAAACAGCTGCTCCCATTTCTGCCTGCTGTGTTAGGTACACGTTTTCTGTCTCTAGAATTGCTCTCATGAATCTCACATAACCTTTCTGGGCTACAAACTCTAACGGTCTCAATTTCTGGATATTTTCTGTGTGGAGTAATCTGGATCTTGTGGATACGTCGATTTCCGATGAGAACCACTTATAGAAATCCACAACGGCCGCTTCGTTTTCCCCATCTAGACCACATTTCTCAACCAGCAGATGAAACAAGTTATTCCCGCCAGTCTCTGTAACCATGACGTCAACTCCATATTCCAATAGCACCAACAGAACAGACCGAGCGTTGAGGATACCAGCTAGGGTCAGCGGTCTTTGGCAGTTCAGCCAGGCCAGGTGAAAGTCATTGTACTTGGAAGTTGAACCTTCAAGTAGGCCATTCAGCAGCGCCTTGCGTTCGCTTACATCCGATAAACTTTCTAAGATACTTCGGACCGTTTCCCCGTCGTTTGTTTTGATAGCCTCCAGCCAGTCGGCATGTTCACAAACCGTTACAACTTCCCACTTGTCAGTTATAGGCTTCACCGCCATTATATTAGATATATCTGTGAGTCTTCACAATATTATCTTTTTTCAACTATTTTGTCAAGTTTCCTTGATGCCAACCGAAAATACAGGTTTTGATCCGCCACGTAAGCCAAATCCTTCGCGTGGGCACTCTAAAGGGATTTCATGGATGATTGTGCTTTCGATTGCTGCTTGGCAGTATCAATCGGTCGCGCATGAATGAAACGGTGTCAATATATACTAGTAGAGGGAACAGACTATTCTCCTTGACTCGTTGCTGCCAACTGGAAATACATGTTATGAGTTGCCACATAAGCCGAGTTCTTGTGTCGGCACTTTATGGGGATATCATGAATGTCTGTGCTTTTGTTTGCTGTCGGGCATTATCAACCGGTCGCGCGTGAATAAAAATTGTATCCATATATACTGGAAGAAGATATGGATTCTGCGAAACCGGTGAATTGAAGCCCTGCAGTGTTTTTTCTTGCATGATTGTTCCTGAATAGATTGTACTTGAATAATTTACGTGTCAATCGTTTCAGAGTTTGCTACTTATAATGGAATTATCAAGGAATGACATCACTTCCCTTTGTGAATTGCGCCCATGTATGTATGTAATACGTTTTGGAGAGTATAAAAAATGCACTGGCACAAGATAATTGTAAGAGTAACACATAACATAAAACAGCAATAAAAATTCAATGAGCGACATTGAACAAATTTTGTTGGATTATTTAAGTTTGCTTCTGACTAAAAGTTCTTTAAGATTTTGATGCTTCTTGTAAGCTGTTGCTATTTTAATATCACCATCAGTATTTTTGTTGAGTTGTTTCATATGCTTTTTAACAATTTGGGCTGAAAGAGTACCTGTTTTTGAGAAGGGTACTATATACACCATGTCGAATTTATTTTTACTTTTGTTCAAAGGGTCATACTTTGTAAATTTTTGAACGTTGAGGCCATGAGGTTCGAAAGTGCCTAGAGTATCAATCCAACAATATTCCCTTTCAAGTCGCCATTGTTTGTTTAAAAGTTCATCACCAAGATCGGAAACCTGTTCAATTGGTAAAAGAGAAAAACATTCAATGGAAAATTCAGTTTTGCTGTGAAATTTAGATAGATGACTGTATAATGCATTTTCCTCATTGCAGCTAGTTATTGCAGCACGGTGACGATTGTTTCTGAATTTGAGTGATTTACCGGTTTCACCTACATATTGTTTTTCGCAAAGCTTACAAGTGTATAGATAAATTATATTTTCTGAGTTGCAATCCAAAGCTGAGTTGATTGAGTAGGTCTGTTCAAAAACTGATCCCGAGAAATTTTGACAATTTGGAACTAAATGACATGTCTGACATTGTCTAGAATTACAAGGTTTTGAGCCAGACGAGCTGGAAGTGGGCAATTGAAAATCAGCACCTAGTCTTTCCTCACTGTTCAAAATTCTCAATGTTTCATTCTTGATTTTGCGAAGCCAACGTTTTGAATAGTTACGTTTCGAAAGTGCCTTGAATAATATTTGACAAGCTGATTCAACATCATCTGGATATGAGCAAATTTGGAAAAATCGAAAAACTTGGGACTTGATTAGTCCTTTATAAGTGTGTGTTGGATGAAAAGAGAGCTTATGCAACAACTGATGAGTATCCGTTGGCTTGAAGAAAACTTTTGCTTCTAATGTGTTTTCTTTGCTCCTGAACAAAGTAGTATCCAAAAAATTAACTGAATCAGTACTAATTTCAGCTTTGAAGTTGATTGATGCCCTATGAGAATTGAAAATTTCGAGAAACTGGTGAAATTTGGAAATGCCATGTGGCCAAATGAGGAAAATGTCATCTAAATACCTATAATAGCAATCTGGTTTGAATGGACACTTTTGTAAAGCTTGCTTTTCAAATTCAGCCATATAAATATCTGCATAATGAGGTGCATATTTCTGACCCATGGCTGTGCCTGAAACTTGTAGGAATGTCTTACCGTCAAATTCAAAGTCATTACATTTAAGTGAAATTTCCAATAATTCTATTATACCTTTGAATAGTTCATTGTTTGCCAAAGTCGGGAATGCATTTTTAATTGCTTGGATACCTTCTTCATGATTTATATTAGTATACATACTTTCAACATCTAAAGTGATTAGTAAAGAATTTGGATCTAGTTCAAGCCCTCTAACTTTATCTAAAAAGTCATACGTGTTTTTTATATATGACGGATGCTTATTTGCTTGATCTTTTATATATGAATCAATATACATAGCTACTTTTTCAGATTCACTGCTGCAGTCCGAAACAATTGGGCGCCCTGGAGGCATTACATTTGGAATTGGCCAGGAGTCTTTGGGTTTATGAATTTTAGGTAGCATATAAAATCTTCTTTGACGAGGGCGTTCTGGTGGTAAAAGAAATTGGAATACTTTTTCAGAAAGGCATCCAGAATTGCGTAATCCTTTTAAAATTTTTGTTATTTTTGCTGAATTTTCTAGGTAAAGAGGAGTGTCAATTTCTCTGTAATGAGCTGGATTGTATAATTGACGAAAGCCTTCATTAATATAATTTTGCCTATCCATAATTACGACTGCACTACCTTTATCTGCTTTTTTAATTACCAAGTCTACGTTATTTTGTAAATTCTGTATAGTTTTATATTCCATTTTTGTTAGGTTTTTGGTTTCTGGTTGAATTTTCAAGTTTTCAATTTCCTTAGATATTGCCGAAATGCAATCTAAAACGGGCTTGTCAATCATGGAACTCGGTGGAGTCCAGGTAGATTTTGGAGTGAATTTTGATCTATTTGTGAATGAATTTGTGAATGGACGGTGAGAAAAATAATTTTGAAGTTTGAGTTTTCTACCAAAATCTTGCACAGCTTGTTTAATTGGATCCAATGTTATTTTGGGTGTGGGAACAAATGTCAAACCACGATTTAGAAGAGCGATTTGTGTGTCCGAAAGTGTAAATTTGGAAAGGTTTACAACATTATTAGTCGTACTGGAGTTCGGTGGACTCTCAGAATGATTTAGTTTAAATGACTGAGCCAGAATTTCAACATTTCATTGGCCGTTTGTTCAGTCCAATGAATGTTATCTGTCTGTGTAGAAAACTTGATTGGATCCAACTGTTTAACAACTGTGAGATTGCTGAAACGTGAACTCATGTCATCCAAAGCCCTGTTAATCATATCCAAGTTGCGTTTCTCTACAGACGGAAGATTGTCTGAGTAGTTAATTTTTGGAATGAGAATTTTGGAGTGGGGGAAGATTCGGAAAGCACTGCTGAGCATATTCCTCAGTTCTGGAATTGAAGTAACACTTGGTTTGGAGCTTCGATTGTTCAGGCCTACACTTAAGATTAAGTTTTGGGGGGCATCAAATGATTTTTTACAGGCCGTGAACATCATTCTTAGATGGTTGAACAAAGCTCCAGGATAAGACACAACTTGGATATCACTGACAGGGGATTTGGTGATGCGAGAAAGGTTAGAAGAGCCGAGGATGACAGTGGAGGAGGTTAGTTTAGGAAGGGCCCAAAGAGTTTTGGGTCCTCTGATAGTGGAAGGAGAGACATGGAAAGTGGTGTTAGGAGAGTTTTTAGGAGAGACAAAGCGAGTGCGTTTGCCTTTGGGTAGAGAGGAGGGTGAGAGTTCAGGAGAAGAAGGAGAGCGCGGACGCCGTTTGGGCGTGGCACTAAGGCGGTTATCAGGAGAAGAGCGAGAGAGAGGTGGCCAATCATCAGATGATGATAGACAAGGAGGGTTAGAGAGGGTATCAAGGAGTTGGAAGCGGTTAGAAGTGGACACAGAGGGAGGGGTGTTATTTGAAGATGGAGGTGAAGAGCGAGAGGGTTTAGGATTGTTAGTAGGAGAGTTGGCACGTTTTAGGTCCATTAGGAGGCGGCCAAAGAAGTTAGAGCCTTGACCATGACGGTTAACACCCCAGTGGCTGTCAGGAACTGGATGGACAATGTGACACCCTTCAGGAAGACCCATCAGAGTGTCACGGAACAATTTGCAAGAATTAAACTTAACTTGAAGAAGTTGACGCATGATTCCATTTTTACTTTTATGCCAGAATGGGGACAGGCTAGGAATTTCACTAGCCAAACGTTTGGCCACTCCTGCATGGGGAGCCCTGAGGATCCGATTGGCTAGGTGTTGACAGTCATGGTACCGGGCTTTGTGATACTGATAGATGTGCTCAAGGCTAGGGAATCTCATACCACGATAGGATATATTACATGGGAAGAAATTACTAAGTGGGTGTTTGTGACCTTTTACCTCGCAAGTCTGAGGTTTTGATTGAGAGTTAGAATTTGGAATAGGGGAATTTGGAAGAGTAGAGGTTTTGAATTTCTGGATGGTGGAAGCCTGAAGTTTTTTGCCGAAATGAGATTTAGCCTGCTGAATGACGAGAGCTACCGAATTTGCAATGTCCGAATCTGATAAACCTAAAGAGGAAATGTGGGCCAAAAGGTTTTGAATTGAGCTCTCATAGTGTTCCACCAAATGTTTGGTCACGTTTTGTACCCAATTTTGATTAATTTTGGAGATTTTTTGTTTGATTAGGGGACCAGAACAAGCAGGTTTAATGAAGTCATCCAGGTGTTGTTGTTTTTTACTGAAAGCCCTGGTGACTTGGCCTTGAGACTGCTGGAGCATTAGTGACAGGTGGTGAAAACATTGAAGAAGAGTGTAAAAAGAACGGAAGTGAGGAGGTTTAGAAAGAGCCATGATACGTTTCAGCAATTAATTTTGAAAGTATTAAAACCAGAACGTGTTTGATTTGGATGATAAAACCAAAGGATAAAATTATGAAAAATAAAAACAATTGTATAAAATGAGAACACAACGTTTGAAGAAACCTGAATGCAAAGATATGGTCAATAATCTGACCAGTATCTAAAACACAACAAAATAATACAAAACAATATAAAAGAGGTTACTCACAATGTACTCTGCCTGTTGCACGACCGGTTTCGGAGTTGAATCCTTTGTCAAGTGCGGAAGTCTAGAGAACCTACTGTGGTTGCAGTATTTATAGGAAATATTGGCTTGTGCCAATGTCAATTTTGTTTGAGTAAATCAATTAACAGTTTACCAATGGTTGAGCAAATCAATTAGCAGTTTCCAGAACAGTTTGCCAAGAAGAGTGACATATGTTGAGTATAGATAATTAACAGTTAGTGAATTTAATTGTTTCTTATATGCGTATCTGACACTGAGTAAAACAATTAGCAGTTAGTTGATTGATAAACATAATTAGCATTTGAAGTTATATTTTTTGAAGTATGCTGAAAGGAAGTATTTTCAAAATGGTATTACTGCGGTGCTTTCCAGCAATAGATTCTTAGGCAGAGATTTTATTAGGCATGAAATTGGTTTTTTGAAACTGAAGATGTGTCAAATTGACTTGCATTGCTTCAGGAGACTTCAAATAAAATGCGATGAAATAAAAACAAAATGTACTAAAATGAACTGAAAAACAAAATATTCATAAAATATTTATAAATGTGTTTTGACTCTTACAATATGCTAGGCACGGGCTAAGTATGTTTTGGAGAGTATAAAAAATGCACTGGCACAAGATAATTGTAAGAGTAACACATAACATAAAACAGCAATAAAAATTCAATGAGCGACATTGAACAAATTTTGTTGGATTATTTAAGTTTGCTTCTGACTAAAAGTTCTTTAAGATTTTGATGCTTCTTGTAAGCTGTTGCTATTTTAATATCACCATCAGTATTTTTGTTGAGTTGTTTCATATGCTTTTTAACAATTTGGGCTGAAAGAGTACCTGTTTTTGAGAAGGGTACTATATACACCATGTCGAATTTATTTTTACTTTTGTTCAAAGGGTCATACTTTGTAAATTTTTGAACGTTGAGGCCATGAGGTTCGAAAGTGCCTAGAGTATCAATCCAACAATATTCCCTTTCAAGTCGCCATTGTTTGTTTAAAAGTTCATCACCAAGATCGGAAACCTGTTCAATTGGTAAAAGAGAAAAACATTCAATGGAAAATTCAGTTTTGCTGTGAAATTTAGATAGATGACTGTATAATGCATTTTCCTCATTGCAGCTAGTTATTGCAGCACGGTGACGATTGTTTCTGAATTTGAGTGATTTACCGGTTTCACCTACATATTGTTTTTCGCAAAGCTTACAAGTGTATAGATAAATTATATTTTCTGAGTTGCAATCCAAAGCTGAGTTGATTGAGTAGGTCTGTTCAAAAACTGATCCCGAGAAATTTTGACAATTTGGAACTAAATGACATGTCTGACATTGTCTAGAATTACAAGGTTTTGAGCCAGACGAGCTGGAAGTGGGCAATTGAAAATCAGCACCTAGTCTTTCCTCACTGTTCAAAATTCTCAATGTTTCATTCTTGATTTTGCGAAGCCAACGTTTTGAATAGTTACGTTTCGAAAGTGCCTTGAATAATATTTGACAAGCTGATTCAACATCATCTGGATATGAGCAAATTTGGAAAAATCGAAAAACTTGGGACTTGATTAGTCCTTTATAAGTGTGTGTTGGATGAAAAGAGAGCTTATGCAACAACTGATGAGTATCCGTTGGCTTGAAGAAAACTTTTGCTTCTAATGTGTTTTCTTTGCTCCTGAACAAAGTAGTATCCAAAAAATTAACTGAATCAGTACTAATTTCAGCTTTGAAGTTGATTGATGCCCTATGAGAATTGAAAATTTCGAGAAACTGGTGAAATTTGGAAATGCCATGTGGCCAAATGAGGAAAATGTCATCTAAATACCTATAATAGCAATCTGGTTTGAATGGACACTTTTGTAAAGCTTGCTTTTCAAATTCAGCCATATAAATATCTGCATAATGAGGTGCATATTTCTGACCCATGGCTGTGCCTGAAACTTGTAGGAATGTCTTACCGTCAAATTCAAAGTCATTACATTTAAGTGAAATTTCCAATAATTCTATTATACCTTTGAATAGTTCATTGTTTGCCAAAGTCGGGAATGCATTTTTAATTGCTTGGATACCTTCTTCATGATTTATATTAGTATACATACTTTCAACATCTAAAGTGATTAGTAAAGAATTTGGATCTAGTTCAAGCCCTCTAACTTTATCTAAAAAGTCATACGTGTTTTTTATATATGACGGATGCTTATTTGCTTGATCTTTTATATATGAATCAATATACATAGCTACTTTTTCAGATTCACTGCTGCAGTCCGAAACAATTGGGCGCCCTGGAGGCATTACATTTGGAATTGGCCAGGAGTCTTTGGGTTTATGAATTTTAGGTAGCATATAAAATCTTCTTTGACGAGGGCGTTCTGGTGGTAAAAGAAATTGGAATACTTTTTCAGAAAGGCATCCAGAATTGCGTAATCCTTTTAAAATTTTTGTTATTTTTGCTGAATTTTCTAGGTAAAGAGGAGTGTCAATTTCTCTGTAATGAGCTGGATTGTATAATTGACGAAAGCCTTCATTAATATAATTTTGCCTATCCATAATTACGACTGCACTACCTTTATCTGCTTTTTTAATTACCAAGTCTACGTTATTTTGTAAATTCTGTATAGTGTTATATTCCATTTTTGTTAGGTTTTTGGTTTCTGGTTGAATTTTCAAGTTTTCAATTTCCTTAGATATTGCCGAAATGCAATCTAAAACGGGCTTGTCAATCATGGAACTCGGTGGAGTCCAGGTAGATTTTGGAGTGAATTTTGATCTATTTGTGAATGAATTTGTGAATGGACGGTGAGAAAAATAATTTTGAAGTTTGAGTTTTCTACCAAAATCTTGCACAGCTTGTTTAATTGGATCCAATGTTATTTTGGGTGTGGGAACAAATGTCAAACCACGATTTAGAAGAGCGATTTGTGTGTCCGAAAGTGTAAATTTGGAAAGGTTTACAACATTATTAGTCGTACTGGAGTTCGGTGGACTCTCAGAATGATTTAGTTTAAATGACTGAGCCAGAATTTCAACATTTCATTGGCCGTTTGTTCAGTCCAATGAATGTTATCTGTCTGTGTAGAAAACTTGATTGGATCCAACTGTTTAACAACTGTGAGATTGCTGAAACGTGAACTCATGTCATCCAAAGCCCTGTTAATCATATCCAAGTTGCGTTTCTCTACAGACGGAAGATTGTCTGAGTAGTTAATTTTTGGAATGAGAATTTTGGAGTGGGGGAAGATTCGGAAAGCACTGCTGAGCATATTCCTCAGTTCTGGAATTGAAGTAACACTTGGTTTGGAGCTTCGATTGTTCAGGCCTACACTTAAGATTAAGTTTTGGGGGGCATCAAATGATTTTTTACAGGCCGTGAACATCATTCTTAGATGGTTGAACAAAGCTCCAGGATAAGACACAACTTGGATATCACTGACAGGGGATTTGGTGATGCGAGAAAGGTTAGAAGAGCCGAGGATGACAGTGGAGGAGGTTAGTTTAGGAAGGGCCCAAAGAGTTTTGGGTCCTCTGATAGTGGAAGGAGAGACATGGAAAGTGGTGTTAGGAGAGTTTTTAGGAGAGACAAAGCGAGTGCGTTTGCCTTTGGGTAGAGAGGAGGGTGAGAGTTCAGGAGAAGAAGGAGAGCGCGGACGCCGTTTGGGCGTGGCACTAAGGCGGTTATCAGGAGAAGAGCGAGAGAGAGGTGGCCAATCATCAGATGATGATAGACAAGGAGGGTTAGAGAGGGTATCAAGGAGTTGGAAGCAGTTAGAAGTGGACACAGAGGGAGGGGTGTTATTTGAAGATGGAGGTGAAGAGCGAGAGGGTTTAGGATTGTTAGTAGGAGAGTTGGCACGTTTTAGGTCCATTAGGAGGCGGCCAAAGAAGTTAGAGCCTTGACCATGACGGTTAACACCCCAGTGGCTGTCAGGAACTGGATGGACAATGTGACACCCTTCAGGAAGACCCATCAGAGTGTCACGGAACAATTTGCAAGAATTAAACTTAACTTGAAGAAGTTGACGCATGATTCCATTTTTACTTTTATGCCAGAATGGGGACAGGCTAGGAATTTCACTAGCCAAACGTTTGGCCACTCCTGCATGGGGAGCCCTGAGGATCCGATTGGCTAGGTGTTGACAGTCATGGTACCGGGCTTTGTGATACTGATAGATGTGCTCAAGGCTAGGGAATCTCATACCACGATAGGATATATTACATGGGAAGAAATTACTAAGTGGGTGTTTGTGACCTTTTACCTCGCAAGTCTGAGGTTTTGATTGAGAGTTAGAATTTGGAATAGGGGAATTTGGAAGAGTAGAGGTTTTGAATTTCTGGATGGTGGAAGCCTGAAGTTTTTTGCCGAAATGAGATTTAGCCTGCTGAATGACGAGAGCTACCGAATTTGCAATGTCCGAATCTGATAAACCTAAAGAGGAAATGTGGGCCAAAAGGTTTTGAATTGAGCTCTCATAGTGTTCCACCAAATGTTTGGTCACGTTTTGTACCCAATTTTGATTAATTTTGGAGATTTTTTGTTTGATTAGGGGACCAGAACAAGCAGGTTTAATGAAGTCATCCAGGTGTTGTTGTTTTTTACTGAAAGCCCTGGTGACTTGGCCTTGAGACTGCTGGAGCATTAGTGACAGGTGGTGAAAACATTGAAGAAGAGTGTAAAAAGAACGGAAGTGAGGAGGTTTAGAAAGAGCCATGATACGTTTCAGCAATTAATTTTGAAAGTATTAAAACCAGAACGTGTTTGATTTGGATGATAAAACCAAAGGATAAAATTATGAAAAATAAAAACAATTGTATAAAATGAGAACACAACGTTTGAAGAAACCTGAATGCAAAGATATGGTCAATAATCTGACCAGTATCTAAAACACAACAAAATAATACAAAACAATATAAAAGAGGTTACTCACAATGTACTCTGCCTGTTGCACGACCGGTTTCGGAGTTGAATCCTTTGTCAAGTGCGGAAGTCTAGAGAACCTACTGTGGTTGCAGTATTTATAGGAAATATTGGCTTGTGCCAATGTCAATTTTGTTTGAGTAAATCAATTAACCGTTTACCAATGGTTGAGCAAATCAATTAGCAGTTTCCAGAACAGTTTGCCAAGAAGAGTGACATATGTTGAGTATAGATAATTAACAGTTAGTGAATTTAATTGTTTCTTATATGCGTATCTGACACTGAGTAAAACAATTAGCAGTTAGTTGATTGATAAACATAATTAGCATTTGAAGTTATATTTTTTGAAGTATGCTGAAAGGAAGTATTTTCAAAATGGTATTACTGCGGTGCTTTCCAGCAATAGATTCTTAGGCAGAGATTTTATTAGGCATGAAATTGGTTTTTTGAAACTGAAGATGTGTCAAATTGACTTGCATTGCTTCAGGAGACTTCAAATAAAATGCGATGAAATAAAAACAAAATGTACTAAAATGAACTGAAAAACAAAATATTCATAAAATATTTATAAATGTGTTTTGACTCTTACAATATGCTAGGCACGGGCTAAGTATGTTTTGGAGAGTATAAAAAATGCACTGGCACAAGATAATTGTAAGAGTAACACATAACATAAAACAGCAATAAAAATTCAATGAGCGACATTGAACAAATTTTGTTGGATTATTTAAGTTTGCTTCTGACTAAAAGTTCTTTAAGATTTTGATGCTTCTTGTAAGCTGTTGCTATTTTAATATCACCATCAGTATTTTTGTTGAGTTGTTTCATATGCTTTTTAACAATTTGGGCTGAAAGAGTACCTGTTTTTGAGAAGGGTACTATATACACCATGTCGAATTTATTTTTACTTTTGTTCAAAGGGTCATACTTTGTAAATTTTTGAACGTTGAGGCCATGAGGTTCGAAAGTGCCTAGAGTATCAATCCAACAATATTCCCTTTCAAGTCGCCATTGTTTGTTTAAAAGTTCATCACCAAGATCGGAAACCTGTTCAATTGGTAAAAGAGAAAAACATTCAATGGAAAATTCAGTTTTGCTGTGAAATTTAGATAGATGACTGTATAATGCATTTTCCTCATTGCAGCTAGTTATTGCAGCACGGTGACGATTGTTTCTGAATTTGAGTGATTTACCGGTTTCACCTACATATTGTTTTTCGCAAAGCTTACAAGTGTATAGATAAATTATATTTTCTGAGTTGCAATCCAAAGCTGAGTTGATTGAGTAGGTCTGTTCAAAAACTGATCCCGAGAAATTTTGACAATTTGGAACTAAATGACATGTCTGACATTGTCTAGAATTACAAGGTTTTGAGCCAGACGAGCTGGAAGTGGGCAATTGAAAATCAGCACCTAGTCTTTCCTCACTGTTCAAAATTCTCAATGTTTCATTCTTGATTTTGCGAAGCCAACGTTTTGAATAGTTACGTTTCGAAAGTGCCTTGAATAATATTTGACAAGCTGATTCAACATCATCTGGATATGAGCAAATTTGGAAAAATCGAAAAACTTGGGACTTGATTAGTCCTTTATAAGTGTGTTTTGGATGAAAAGAGAGCTTATGCAACAACTGATGAGTATCCGTTGGCTTGAAGAAAACTTTTGCTTCTAATGTGTTTTCTTTGCTCCTGAACAAAGTAGTATCCAAAAAATTAACTGAATCAGTACTAATTTCAGCTTTGAAGTTGATTGATGCCCTATGAGAATTGAAAATTTCGAGAAACTGGTGAAATTTGGAAATGCCATGTGGCCAAATGAGGAAAATGTCATCTAAATACCTATAATAGCAATCTGGTTTGAATGGACACTTTTGTAAAGCTTGCTTTTCAAATTCAGCCATATAAATATCTGCATAATGAGGTGCATATTTCTGACCCATGGCTGTGCCTGAAACTTGTAGGAATGTCTTACCGTCAAATTCAAAGTCATTACATTTAAGTGAAATTTCCAATAATTCTATTATACCTTTGAATAGTTCATTGTTTGCCAAAGTCGGGAATGCATTTTTAATTGCTTGGATACCTTCTTCATGATTTATATTAGTATACATACTTTCAACATCTAAAGTGATTAGTAAAGAATTTGGATCTAGTTCAAGCCCTCTAACTTTATCTAAAAAGTCATACGTGTTTTTTATATATGACGGATGCTTATTTGCTTGATCTTTTATATATGAATCAATATACATAGCTACTTTTTCAGATTCACTGCTGCAGTCCGAAACAATTGGGCGCCCTGGAGGCATTACATTTGGAATTGGCCAGGAGTCTTTGGGTTTATGAATTTTAGGTAGCATATAAAATCTTCTTTGACGAGGGCGTTCTGGTGGTAAAAGAAATTGGAATACTTTTTCAGAAAGGCATCCAGAATTGCGTAATCCTTTTAAAATTTTTGTTATTTTTGCTGAATTTTCTAGGTAAAGAGGAGTGTCAATTTCTCTGTAATGAGCTGGATTGTATAATTGACGAAAGCCTTCATTAATATAATTTTGCCTATCCATAATTACGACTGCACTACCTTTATCTGCTTTTTTAATTACCAAGTCTACGTTATTTTGTAAATTCTGTATAGTTTTATATTCCATTTTTGTTAGGTTTTTGGTTTCTGGTTGAATTTTCAAGTTTTCAATTTCCTTAGATATTGCCGAAATGCAATCTAAAACGGGCTTGTCAATCATGGAACTCGGTGGAGTCCAGGTAGATTTTGGAGTGAATTTTGATCTATTTGTGAATGAATTTGTGAATGGACGGTGAGAAAAATAATTTTGAAGTTTGAGTTTTCTACCAAAATCTTGCACAGCTTGTTTAATTGGATCCAATGTTATTTTGGGTGTGGGAACAAATGTCAAACCACGATTTAGAAGAGCGATTTGTGTGTCCGAAAGTGTAAATTTGGAAAGGTTTACAACATTATTAGTCGTACTGGAGTTCGGTGGACTCTCAGAATGATTTAGTTTAAATGACTGAGCCAGAATTTCAACATTTCATTGGCCGTTTGTTCAGTCCAATGAATGTTATCTGTCTGTGTAGAAAACTTGATTGGATCCAACTGTTTAACAACTGTGAGATTGCTGAAACGTGAACTCATGTCATCCAAAGCCCTGTTAATCATATCCAAGTTGCGTTTCTCTACAGACGGAAGATTGTCTGAGTAGTTAATTTTTGGAATGAGAATTTTGGAGTGGGGGAAGATTCGGAAAGCACTGCTGAGCATATTCCTCAGTTCTGGAATTGAAGTAACACTTGGTTTGGAGCTTCGATTGTTCAGGCCTACACTTAAGATTAAGTTTTGGGGGGCATCAAATGATTTTTTACAGGCCGTGAACATCATTCTTAGATGGTTGAACAAAGCTCCAGGATAAGACACAACTTGGATATCACTGACAGGGGATTTGGTGATGCGAGAAAGGTTAGAAGAGCCGAGGATGACAGTGGAGGAGGTTAGTTTAGGAAGGGCCCAAAGAGTTTTGGGTCCTCTGATAGTGGAAGGAGAGACATGGAAAGTGGTGTTAGGAGAGTTTTTAGGAGAGACAAAGCGAGTGCGTTTGCCTTTGGGTAGAGAGGAGGGTGAGAGTTCAGGAGAAGAAGGAGAGCGCGGACGCCGTTTGGGCGTGGCACTAAGGCGGTTATCAGGAGAAGAGCGAGAGAGAGGTGGCCAATCATCAGATGATGATAGACAAGGAGGGTTAGAGAGGGTATCAAGGAGTTGGAAGCGGTTAGAAGTGGACACAGAGGGAGGGGTGTTATTTGAAGATGGAGGTGAAGAGCGAGAGGGTTTAGGATTGTTAGTAGGAGAGTTGGCACTTTTTAGGTCCATTAGGAGGCGGCCAAAGAAGTTAGAGCCTTGACCATGACGGTTAACACCCCAGTGGCTGTCAGGAACTGGATGGACAATGTGACACCCTTCAGGAAGACCCATCAGAGTGTCACGGAACAATTTGCAAGAATTAAACTTAACTTGAAGAAGTTGACGCATGATTCCATTTTTACTTTTATGCCAGAATGGGGACAGGCTAGGAATTTCACTAGCCAAACGTTTGGCCACTCCTGCATGGGGAGCCCTGAGGATCCGATTGGCTAGGTGTTGACAGTCATGGTACCGGGCTTTGTGATACTGATAGATGTGCTCAAGGCTAGGGAAACTAGCCTTTTCATGACCAAGCGAATCACCGCAAAATACATCGAGCGAAAGTTATCGTTTATCCTACAGAATAGCTTTGTCTGAAAGAGGTGATATATTTGTTTTATTGACAGACCATATAGACACTGGATTTTATCTATGCCATCGGTATTAACAAACCATGCATCATAAAGCGAACATTATCATTTCATTGTATATGTGACCATTTTGCAGTTGCTTATTGGAGAAAAAAAGATACATGTGATTACGAGATAAAACATTATCCACCAATTATTGAATTCTTGGGAGAGAAAATTGACATGTTCCTTGTATGATGATGCTATGTTTGTTAATACAGAATGCGGATATGTATTGCACTCTTGTGGCGAACATCTGCCATTATATACCTCTACGAAGGACATTGTGTATTTATTTTGCACAAACGTCAACGTGCCGCAGGTTTTATACGAAACCAACATGAAGTTATTCTGTAAAGCCAACTCGCAAGTTACTAAGTCATACTTTTTATCAAACCATACATGAAATTCGGGCCAAAAACCTTTGACTACCTCACCGGGGGTAATTCGTACGCTAATATTATTCGTTCGTATAAATATGCCTGCCTTATATGGACAATAACTGAGTGAGGGCATCTAAATGGATGACGAAAAAATGTACCGATATCAGCCATAAATATATTCATCCTATATCATTCATCACGATCGGCACGGCCTGTCACGGCCTGAAGCCACAATTATGAATCAATCGATAGGTCCATAGGGACCGTTCACATGATGATGTTAATTTGATATCATATATTGTTGTGTACTCGGGTTGTTTGCGAACTGTAAAACATTCATAACGCGACCAGAAAGATGTAATCAAACGTTTTCACCAGCATTTCCAGACATCTCACTCGCTTGCTCCATCGAAATGACGATGATTGTAAAACCAAAAAAAAAATACCACAAATAGACTCGTGTATCCCTTACGATACACAAATAAAACACCACAAATAACTCGTGTATCCCTTACGTTTGTCGTAATAGCATGCCAGAATAACATATGACGACACTCGTCAAATCAAACTTAAAATGATACGTGACGAAAGGCAATCTGCGTACATTTTCATTATTGATATTGGTGTCAATAAATGCGGTCGATTTAACTACGGGTATGTTTTCAGCAAATCGGATGAGCACAGTTCCTCACATCATTTTGCTAGAATGTAAGTATCAATCTATTACCACCGATACAGTGAGATTTTAATGATGCCAATAACAAACGAAAAATACAATATTTTGCAATAGAAAGTCAGTCCACCCTCATCCTAACCCACAAGAGATCCAAACATAATCATTGTATGCCTAATCATGAATTGTAGTTGAAACTCGTTTAAAATCAACCGATTTGAGAACGTCGGAACTACTTACAAAATACTCAAAATTATGGGAAAGAATTTCGCTCAAAGTAACTGGTGTTTCTTTCGTGTCCACTAGCTTCAATTCGTCTAAATCGTCTTGCTGACTTTGAACAGTGTTTTTGACACTCACATGGTGCGCTAAATGCATATACATGTCAATAGGTTTTATTATTATAATTATCATTGGCATCGCACAACAACTAACATGCGATAATTATACAATTATTGAAGTACATACATGTTACTTAGTTCAAGACATCGGGCTTACATGCTATGTTCTTCAACGTAACCCTACCATCCACATAGAAACCTAGCTTGCTGGCAAAGTACTGATAGTATGGTGCGAGTAACCATTTCAGCCTACTCTCGATGGTGACTGCCATCTGCAGTCTTTGTAACTTTTCCACAAGAATTCTGTTTTCGGAAAGTTCAGTGGCTGACATCGACATGATGGCGATGAGGAAGTTCAGGAGAAGAACAGCAATTACAAAGACAAAGATGACGTGAACTAGCGAGAGAATCGTGCTGTTCTCAGCGTGGAAGTTCGTCAGATTCAACATGTTGAGCATCATCGTGAAAGCGCTGTAAAGACTTTTAGGAATATCAGAGAAGTTCTCGATGCACCCCTCGGTGGAGTTGCTGTTGAAGAAGATCATCAGGTAGAACGCAAAAGGCAAGATGCATATACCATAAAAGATGCCGAAGAAGAACAGGTCGCTAAGCAACCTGTTCAAGATGATCGCGTAGTTGCCAATATGGGGTAAAACTCGAAGGAAGTAGAGGATAGTGATTGAGCCGATCATGACAGCGCCGAGGTTCACAATATTCAGCACACTCACTGTCATTGTCGGGGAAATGTAACTGGTGAAGTAAATAAACGTCACTATGGCAAAGATCCAGGCGAGAAGGTGCTGTGACGTGCGGTAGAACCTGACGGATACAAGTGGTTTGCCCATGGTGTATCCAGCGAAGAGCACGTGAGGATTTCTCACCAGCATATAAGCAACTTCAAAAACATCGAGTGCAATTATTATAATGGCGTTTATTGCCAGGTAGCATATCAGTACATTTGTTTGGGATTCTGACAAAACTATTGCGTTGAAACTCTCGCAGTTTGGTTTCGTCCCTGTGGAATTTGTCAGTGGATCAAATGTCTTTACTGCAAATTGTCCTGACTGGAATGAGAGCATGTAATAACAAAATATCATCGATGCTCGTAGTAGAGCCCACAACATCATAAAGGGCACGTTAGACTTCACTTTGAGCGAGTACCACTGCTGCAGTGGCACCCAGCTGAACATCTCTCGAGTGCCAGTCTGTGCCAGAGATGAATCAGTCATCAATGATATGAAGGTCATTGGGGATTTGTCAGCTCGCTTGGCCCTATATCCTTCGTACTCCGTTACGTCGAACTCCTGGTAAACAGCTGCTCCCATTTCTGCCTGCTGTGTTAGGTACACGTTTTCTGTCTCTAGAATTGCTCTCATGAATCTCACATAACCTTTCTGGGCTACAAACTCTAACGGTCTCAATTTCTGGATATTTTCTGTGTGGAGTAATCTGGATCTTGTGGATACGTCGATTTCCGATGAGAACCACTTATAGAAATCCACAACGGCCGCTTCGTTTTCCCCATCTAGACCACATTTCTCAACCAGCAGATGAAACAAGTTATTCCCGCCAGTCTCTGTAACCATGACGTCAACTCCATATTCCAATAGCACCAACAGAACAGACCGAGCGTTGAGGATACCAGCTAGGGTCAGCGGTCTTTGGCAGTTCAGCCAGGCCAGGTGAAAGTCATTGTACTTGGAAGTTGAACCTTCAAGTAGGCCATTCAGCAGCGCCTTGCGTTCGCTTACATCCGATAAACTTTCTAAGATACTTCGGACCGTTTCCCCGTCGTTTGTTTTGATAGCCTCCAGCCAGTCGGCATGTTCACAAACCGTTACAACTTCCCACTTGTCAGTTATAGGCTTCACCGCCATTATATTAGATATATCTGTGAGTCTTCACAATATTATCTTTTTTCAACTATTTTGTCAAGTTTCCTTGATGCCAACCGAAAATACAGGTTTTGATCCGCCACGTAAGCCAAATCCTTCGCGTGGGCACTCTAAAGGGATTTCATGGATGATTGTGCTTTCGATTGCTGCTTGGCAGTATCAATCGGTCGCGCATGAATGAAACGGTGTCAATATATACTAGTAGAGGGAACAGACTATTCTCCTTGACTCGTTGCTGCCAACTGGAAATACATGTTATGAGTTGCCACATAAGCCGAGTTCTTGTGTCGGCACTTTATGGGGATATCATGAATGTCTGTGCTTTTGTTTGCTGTCGGGCATTATCAACCGGTCGCGCGTGAATAAAAATTGTATCCATATATACTGGAAGAAGATATGGATTCTGCGAAACCGGTGAATTGAAGCCCTGCAGTGTTTTTTCTTGCATGATTGTTCCTGAATAGATTGTACTTGAATAATTTACGTGTCAATCGTTTCAGAGTTTGCTACTTATAATGGAATTATCAAGGAATGACATCACTTCCCTTTGTGAATTGCGCCCATGTATGTATGTAATACGTATGTACGTACGCCCCCACGCTCGCATCTATACGTACATACGTACGCCCGCAGGCACGCATCTATACGCAATGCATACCTCTATACATACATACATACATACATACATACATACATCCGATAAACTTTCTAAGATACTTCGGACCGTTTCCCCGTCGTTCGTTTTGATAGCCTCCAGCCATCAAGAAATCCACATTCTTGCATGAACTTGATAGTCTGATCCACATCCTGTGCACAAGTCTGAGTGGTGAGCTTCTGGTGGTTGGAGACGTAAATCTTCATCTTGAGGATGCAAACGACCCCTCACAAAGGAAGCTGCTGAACGTGCTTCGTGAACATGACCTCACTCAACACGTGACTTCTGCAACACACAAGATTGGCCACACGTTGGATATGGTCGCAACAAGATCTCCAGACATCAATCTAGATGTCCTTGTGAGTGACATATCCGACCACCATAGCATAATTTGTTCCATAGATGCGCTACATCAGAGCAGTAGTCACAAGTCTCTTTCATCTTTAGATCCTGCAGGAATGTAGATGTGGAACAATTCTCTAGAGATATCACTGAAAAACTAAGTGATATGTCATTGGACCAGTCCAGTGAAGCCATACTCTCTGATTACATCTCAAAGGTTCGTGATGTATTTGATACACATGCACCTCTCATGACAAAAATGTTACCCGCGACAATACAATGCCATGGATGAACTCTGACATTCGAGCAGCTCGCATTCTGAGACGAGCCACTGAAACAAAATGCCGGAAATCTGGCCTTGAAATCCATCGACAGATTTTCAAACAGCGTCGCAACGATGTTGTGCGCCTGATCAGAAAGGCTAAGAAGGATTACTATCAAGATCGTCTCTCCTCTGGAGACCAGCGCACAGCCTTCAAAGTCCTGAGTGAACTCTCAGGGACCTCAAAAATATCAAAACTGCCATCCTCCCCATCGCGTGAACTGTGTTGTGAATTTGTTCGTTTCTTCGATGACAAAATCTCTAACATTCACATAGCAGTTGATCAGATCGTCAGGCATGAGGACATATCCAGAGACTGGCGAAGTGATATCATTGCCCATCAAGGTCCAGTCATGGATACTCTGCACCCAGTCTCAGAACTTGAACTCTGCCAACTAATCAAATCCTTCAATAAGAAAACATGTGACTTGGACCCTTGTGACACACGTTTGCTGAAGGCGCTGTTGTCTATCTTCAACGCCAGCTTCTCTGAAGCACTGTAGGAACCCCCAGTCGAAACGATTACCGTAACGCGCGTTACGGTAATCAAAAACATGGCGGAAGGCCAGTCGCTTCGTATCGTCCATGTCCATTCCCAAAGAAATCACGATTTGTTTTATAAACTTGCAGCATTCCTATGGGAGTTTGGACATTGTTTAACATTCAGTGAGTTGGGCGATTGTCTCAACTTACTGTATGTACGTTTATTTTGCCTGCGAAAAAATGTCACTGGATTACCGTAACGCCATCGAGCTTGACAGCTATGATTACCGTAACGTTTAGGAGTGATTACGGTAACGTGAGATGTCAAAATACATATTTCAAGTGATTCAACGTAGTCCGCTACAAACAGTGAGGTAACGAAGAGTCACAATTTAAAAGCTATTTCATGAATATTATTTCTTCAGATTGACCTATTTTATAGAGTAACTGATCAGATCCTAATATTGAAAAGAATGTAGGGGTCACAGTGCTGGTTTCTTCGACATATTCGATCAAAATCACAAATATTTACCTAAAATTACATAAAATATGTAATTTTTTGCACATTTTTGTGTCCATATTCACATCTTGCATCTTGTTTTCCATGCGAACAGATATGGTGACCCCCTATTTTCTCTTCAGTTTTTGGATGCTGATCAGTTAATCTATACAATGAGTCATTTTGAAGCGCTAGATTATGTTGATACAGTTATTGATTTAAAAAAAAAACAACTCTTTGACCCCCTCCCCTCAATGTTTGGAGCGGACTACCTCAAGTGTAAAAGTAGTGTGTGCTGCCTCCTCCAGTGCATATGACTCATAATTTAGAATAATCTTGGTCAGGATGGAACCTAGGCTGTTGAGATAATTATTTACTTATTCGTGTAAAATCATATTTTACGTGAATGTGCACAGCCAGGGAAAGTACCCAAAGATCAAAGGACGCACAAACACTTGATCATTCTTATAACAGCACATTATCTATTTTACAGCAAACATGTACGGGAAGAATTCAATTCAATAGTAACTTTTAATTTAAACCATTATTTTCAAGCCTACAAAAATACAACATATACAATAAATACACGTATAAATAAAATAGTGATAGGTGGACGAGAAATGGCGATCTGACGAAGACGTGACCTGAGTACTTACCTTATCGGTAAGACAAGTAGTAGTTAATAGTCAGTGATAATATGAATATAATAACAATTAATAAAAAAAATGTATATATTCTGTAAAGGGAGAAGTGGAGGTAAAAGTGGAGGTTTTTATCATTTTGCCTAAATACCTAATATGTGGTCATGGTTATGTTTCATATAAATAATCGTCGCTGTAAAATAGCAAAGAAATACAAATACAACTATCAAGGTTGTCGCTACTGCTCATTGTGAGATGTTAGTTAATGAAATCTTGTTTTCAACGCACATTCTTTAAATGTACTGAAAATGAATGGTATATTGTCCATAATTGAGAGAGAAGGGGGGGGGATACACATTTAATTTATGTTTCGTTACTGAATCGAAGTTCAGCCAGAATTTATGTTGTACTGGCACACCAGATAAGGCACCGGTTAATTGATTAAGGCATTTTCGTCTGATAGTCAATGCATTGTTGTACCCACTGTGGTGCTTTATTCCGTGTTTGACCAAAAATGATAACACAGCTTCAAACGGCTGTTGTAGGACATCTGCATTGCGAATCTAAATTGGGGAAATTTGTGTCAAATATATTATCAACTTCAGTTGTATTTTATGCATTCGGCGACCATTATTGATGTGGATACATGTATTTGTGATTTTCCTGCTAATTTGAGACGGTATATGCGAGAAATCCCAGTGATTTCAGGGCAGTAATGCAACACGTTACGGTAATCTGCCTCACTGTGCCGTCCAACGTTACGGTAATCAAGCCTAGAAGTTACGGTAATCTTTAACAAATTTTAAAATCTTTCCTCACTCGCATCAAACTATACAAAACGTTTCAGAAACAGTACCGATCTGTTTACCACAACGTCTGATATATATGTATCACTGTGACTCCAATAATATACCCGATATACCCCGCAAATAACGCAGTTTATATTCGAACCGACTCACCTTCCGCCATGGTTTTGATTACCGTAACGCGCGTTACGGTAATCGCTTCGATCGGGGGTTCCTACAGTGTGAAGGAAGCTTTCCACCACAACTCAAGGTCGCGTTGGTGAGTCCTAGTCTGAAAAAGCCTTCACTGGACCACACCAAACTAGGCAATTATAGGCCTGTTTCAAATCTTCCAACATTGGGTAAAATCTTGGAGCGCTTAGCAGTCACACGTCTACATGAGCATGTCCAAACATCAAATAAAATGGAAGTGTTTCAGTCAGCATATAAAAAACACCATTCGACTGAGCTCTAACACGTGTTCTCAATGACATCGCAGTGAGCCTTGATGACCAACAAGTTGTTCTGTTGGCAATGATAGACTTATCGGCCGCATTTGACACTATAAGTCACGAGAAACTAATCTACCTTCTCGATGTCGAATATGGCATCAAAGGAACTGCTCTAGCTTGGTTCGCATCCTACTTCTCGTCTTGTCGCCAACGATTCAAGATAGGACAGTTCGAATCAAACGATATCACGCTAACTTGTGGGTGTCCGCAGGGCTCCGTGTTGGGGCCTATTAGCTACAACTTGTATACTGCGCCACTCCAACGTATCCTAGATCGTCATGGCATGGTATACCATAAATATGCAGACGATCTCCAAGTATACATCAAGACACCTCCAGCCTGCATCCAAGCATCCAAGTCTAGATTGGAGGAATGCCTAGCTGAAGTAAGACAATGGATGTTACGTTGGCATCTAAAAATCAATGCTGATAAAACAGAGTTCATTGTTTTTAGAAATCGCCAATTGACGACACCTGAACTATTGACTCTCAACTTGGGTGGCGTTGCAGTTCCATCATTTTCAGAAGTCCGTAATCTCGGGTTCATATTTGACACCCATCTGAGTAGAGGATGTGTAGTTCCATCTACACATGGGTGAATATCAAATTGCGGTCGATTTTGTGTCCACAACTTTAAAAGTGTAATAATATCGTTTTATCAACATATTTCCTTAATTCTTTTACTTCTGTGACACCACTATATTCATCGTAATAGTGAACCACTCGAGCATACATCTCATCACTTATTTCTCTGGAAAAAAATAATGAACACACCGGGGGGTCCATTTTCCACTTGTCCAAAACGCGGTTGCTCATGTTTCTTCATATGCTGATATGACGTTATCATTACTTTAAAAATATATATTTTATGTATATGATGTCTGTCAATCAATGCATGCATCATTGGATCTAAAATAAATAAGTTCAATGCGTTAACAAATGATTTGAAAGTTGTCCCAGTATCTTCGTCAGCACCGTCACGTTTCACAATCACCCCCTCCTGAATATATAATGGACGAAGCCTAACCAGTTCTGTGGTGACTCGCTAGGGGGCCAAGGGCACGTGCCACATGGAGGCGATTTGACTTTGTAAGTACGGCATGGCAAATTGTGAAAAATGCTTCGTTAATAAACTCCAAATGTATTCTCGAATCAATACCTGTCAGTTCCTGTAACAGAGCTACCCCAAAAATGATATATGCCTAGAGCAAATGTTATGTGTGAGTGATAAGGTAGGCATAGCCCTATGGTCTAACACATACATGGGCGATAATTGGGTGGTATTTGCCAGGTTGAGGCCGCAAAATATGCTTAAAATGTCAGCACCATGACGTGTCAGTTCCGTAACGTTGAAAAGTGATGGTGGTGACTGAAATTCGTGACGGGTGTTGACAAAGATGGTATAGATCATGTAACAGAGTGATATGGATATCCCACCTCCGCTGGGAAGTATAGAGGTCTAGTAGCACATTTATTAACATGGTCCATGGTATTTTTGTTTCGAATAGTAACGTCATAATGTACCTGTGAAGAATTATGTGCTAAAATGTCCATTTGTGATGGTGCTGACAGAATTGTGTTATGGTGCTGATACAATTAATTTAATCAATCTTCCTAACAGAGTAAACTGAATATTATTCGTCAATTATAACTTGAAGTTGTTTGTATTTTATGTTAAATTCGTTTGGTTTGTGTCACTCCTCACATTGAAGAAAATAAGCTGTCTAAAAATGTGTGAAGCTGTATAATCTGTGATGGTGCTGACGAACTTGGTAATGGTGTTGACAATATATTCATGTCTTCCAACATACTACAACGAATAATCTTTGCCAATTACGGCATATTCAACAAGTTCATCTAAGTTATTCTACTAGGTTTAGATTCGTTACGCATTACATTTTGAACATACATGCACAGAACATAGCAATATGCAACAAATGGTGACGGTGTTGACAGATTTCGTAATGGTGTTGACAATGTTTTAACAGACATTTTCAACAAAGTGAAATGAACATCACGAATATACTATTTTGGCAATTGTGATATCTTAATCGTTTGCTTGTAGTGTTGTGTTTTTTTCTGCGCTTCATACCTTACATTTGAAGACATTCTGTTGAAATAATTTCAGTTTTTACAATTTGTGATGGTGCTGACACATTTTCGTAATGGTGTTGACAGCATTTTCTGTAGATGCCCAACAGTGTGCAATGAATTATTATGTCATCTATGGCGTTTTCAAAACGTTCTTCCAATATTTCCACTTGTTTTATGTGTGTTAGACATCACATCTAACATGTATAAGTTGGTAATGTGTCAACATATACGATGAGTGATGGTGCTGACAGTTTGTCGTTATGGTGTGGACAAATATTTGTCCACAAATATTTGTCCACAAAAGACAAAACGGACCCTGTTTTGTTTGCTCGGAATGCTTGATGCTGGGTATTGATTCCACGTCTATTTGATAGATCGACAAATATTTGATAGATAGGATGACGTTGCGGGCCAGGGCGAGGGTACGGCTCAGGATGGCGGTATGGACCAGGATGACTTTACGGGCCAGGGCAACGGTACGGCTCAGGGTGACGGTACGGCTCAGGATGACGGTCAGCTCAGGATGACGGTATGGCTCAGGGCGACGGTACGGCTCAGGATGACGGTATGGGCCAGGATGACGTTACGGGCCAGAGCGAGGGTACGGTTCAGGAAGATGGTACGGCTCAGGATGGCGGTATGGGCCAGGATGACTTTACGGGCCAGGGCAACGGTACGGCTCAGGGTGACGGTACGGCTCAGGATGACAGTATGGCTCAGGGCGACAGTACGGCTCAGGATGAAGGTATGGGCCAGGATGACGTTACGGCTCAGGATGACGTTGCTCAGGATGGCGTTACGGCTCAGGGCGACGGTACGGGCCAGGGTGACGGTACAGCTCAGGATGGCGGTATGGGCCAGGACGATGGTACGGCCACACAAGACAAGCAAAGGTAATTACAGATTAATTTTGATTAGAAATGGAACATTGTCAACCACTTGAAACTATTTTATTTATCAAACACTGATCAAGTTTGTTCTGTTTACTAGATATAATATTAAAATCTATGTAGCAACATTTTTTTTTGTGATCAGATTAGTAAAGTTATGTTTACTGTGCACAGCCGGTTCCATGTTGGAACACACGTTTCAATTTCAAATGGTGCAAGGAAAATTCCTGCTGTTGTTCAAGCTGTAAGTCATAATCACACTGTGATAGACAATGACATAGAACTTTACCGTTACAGTTCAAACCATATGTTTCACTGGTACTAACAATAATTACACCCCTTTCCCCTTGTACTGTCTCCATGCAGTACGTTTATGTTGGATTACTTTAATTAATTAATGGTCCTGATAAAACAATGATTAATTTAGAATTGTGTGTAATCAAACAACCACGATTATACTAAACTATTCATTCTTATGGTGCACTACATTTCAATCAATACGGCTGTCTGTAATCAATCATTCAACTGTGTACTATCGTACTTTACTGGAGGTAGTTTGCACCAATTTCATAAACTTCGTCTAAGAGTAATGTATTGTGGTAATGATTTGGTTGATTATTGCTATCACTTTATAGCTTTTGAGAAATCTTCCTCTGACATGTGTCCGCAGGTGGAATGTGGCGATGAGGAGACGGAAGAATACTGGGTAACATTCTACTCCAAGGTCCGCCATAAATCTGGTGAAGATGTATACGCCTTGCAGGATTGTCGGTACCCTGTGGAGAGAGAAAAAATTGTCGGTATCATCGAGCCTCCGGAGGTCCTCAAATGTGGACGGCATCGGTGCTACTACAAGTATGTATCTAATTTTATATTTAAACTTCACTTGTATCCACCAAATTACAGTACAGTGACAGGGACCGGTAATATGATTTTAAGAAGGCAATACACATCTAATCAGCATTGGCATATACAAGGTGGCCCAGAAGTAACTTAAACGAACTTCCGTACGCGCTTGCGGGCCCAAATGGACACAAATGGGCCGGCAAACGTGTAACAGAGTTCGTTTAAGTTACTTCTGGGCCACCCTCTATATATTTGATTTATACTTGATTTATATTACATGTTTTGTCATGAAATATTTTACCTTTTGTAGGTTCGATGTCTAGTTTCCTGTTGTCATGGTTGTTCGAGGCTGAAGACACAGAATCGAAGATATATTGTACTCTTTGTGTAATAAAATCAAATGTCCAAGTTGTAGATTTAGATTGTTTATTATAAACTAATGAGTTATGTGATTATTAGAACTTGCGGCCATGGATTTCAAATATTGACTGACCAGATCATCCATTTGTGCACAAGCATATATTTCAACTTGAGACCAACTCGAGGTCAGGTAATAAAAGAACAACATGTCTTCATGGATTATCCTCAAATTTCATGTTCGGACGTAAGTTTATAAATACCATCACTACAAACAGGGGCACACCACACTTCAAGCAACTGCAACTTCGACCGCTATTAAACTGCATCAATTACAAATGCATGGCAGATAATAGTGCTTAATGGTAAATGGTTAAAATTGATATTATGCTCATGTTCAACTTACCTGCTGCGTTGACCAAAGAAATAGGGGTGACCATTTCATTCAGAACATTTAAACCCAATAATCATGTTCAATTTCTAATATTATAACATATATGTAGATCGTGAATATTGATACATAAAGTGATTAGGTTTAATTCAGTGAGAATAAAAATGCGGATAATAATTCAAATAGTAATACTATAGAATATTCCCAATGTATTATGAGTTATGACCCACGTGATATTAGAGCAACACTACAGTATGTTGTAAAACACATGGCAGTAAACATGCTCATCAGTCTGGTGTTGCTGTAGTTTTGTCCACTATACTAGTTTTGCAGTTTGTCAACTGCATCACTTACCATTTATTGTTAAAACCACAGTGGATAATGCATATATCAATTATGTAATTGACACTGAAATAAAATAAAATAAAATACTTGCATATAATAACAAACACACATGTCCACATATTAGTGAGACTCACTGTGCAAATTATTTGTCAACACCAGAACACCATGTCAACACCGTCACGATATATTGGTGACATGTCAGGCAATATGGTTAAAGTATTGTGAAGAAATTATGTCCAGAAACTGTTTGAGTGATTTGAATACTTCTAACAAAAAATTTGGTCAATTCAAACACTTCTGTCATCAAATATCAAAACAGATTACTTGTCATGTAAAATATTTGTCAACACCATCACCAGCACGTCAACACCGTTACATTATATTGTATAACATGTCCGATAGTACGGTTAAAAGACAATAATTTGTGTCCAGACTGCTCCAGTGTATTATCAATAATTGTGCAAACAAGTGAAGTCAATGCTTGAAGCTTGCACCGATGAAAGTAATTATATTGCATTATATGTACGCAACTTGTCAACTCCATCACTATTATGTCAACACTGTAACAATGTCATTTTCGACAACATATTCAAATTTCAACTAATTATTCTTCTTTATGAAGTTGAAAGCGTTGGAAAAGTGAAAAATAAAATGTACCTTGTCAGTTGACTGATATGTTTGCCTTCTAATGACAAATGCTCTCTTCAAAACGATCCAACAAAAGATGATATATGTTTATATAGTACCACATGCAAATTGATCAAATTTGAATTCCCAATCAGCCGGCCATGCATATATATAATAAGAAATGTAGTCGATAAAACATGGAAAACATATTATTCGCACTATATGTATACTTCTCATATAGTTTGTGAGATAATGTGTATAATGAAGTAAATTAGATTGTTACGGTGTTGACATTTACCAACACCCCTACCCACTTTGAGGATCTATATATACACTTTAAACATTCCTGGTTGTTGTCAAAATAGTGTATCATATAGGAATAAAAATCTCCAACAAGAACTTCAAAAAAAGTCCCAAAATCGACCCCAATTTGATATCCACCCACATATCAAATGTGGTCAAGGTTTGCAACTTTGCACTCTGTCGGATAGCAACGATACGACAATATTTGTCCCAAGAAGCATGCAAGAAAGCTGTTCATGCCCTAGTTTTGAGTCGCGTTGATTATTGCAATGCCCTCTTGGCCGATATCCCAAACACATCGATGCAAAAACTTCAGAAATTGCAAAACCGGTCTGCTAGGATAATCCTAAGACCACGTGGCAATCGGGGAACTATCGTCCACGTAACACCACTGCTCCAGGAATTGAGCTGGTTACCTGTCAAACTCAGGATAGTCTTCAAGATCTGTTGTCTTGTCCACAAATGTTTACACAGTTTGGCTCCGTCATACTTGTCTAGTCTTCTCAATATACACACCCGACCAGAGCGCCTCCGTCAACCCCGAGACAATCTCCTTGTTGTCCCCTGCACTCCGCGCCGTATCGGGTCCTCCGCGTTTGGTGTGGCTGGCCCATCGATCTGGAATCAGCTTCCATCCACACTGAAACAAGAACACAGATTGTATCAGTTTCGGAGAAAATTGAAAACTCACTTGTGGCAGACATATCAATGACTTCAATCCATGTAAATATTAAATGTCAAGTACCACCACTGCCTGAACAGTATTGTCCTGTGTAAGTGTACTGTATTGTTTATTCCCTCATCTCGGCCTCTCTTGGTATTTTCATATTTATTATGTCACATGTTCGGCGCACTGATAAGAAATAATAGCCTGATATTGCGCTAAAGAAGCATCTGTAAATAAATAAATAAAATAAATACATACATACATACATTGAATGTCCGCGCGCATAACTCAACATCAAATGGTCATATCGACCTAAAACTTATAGGGATGAAGTGGTATGGTGGTGGCTCAGTCCTCCTTATTTTTTGTCAAAATCGAATAGAATTGGTTGCCATGGCAACCGAAAAAGTGAAAATCACATAATTGGCTTTAACTCTAGTTCTAATCGAAATTAATTTTTCCAACTATTTTTGTATTTTTCGTTGTCCAATTCCCCATCGGATGGTGTACGGCCGATAGTCCTAAGACCATAACTCCCCATTATCGTCCGAGGTCGAAAGTTTGGGGGTCAAAATTTTACAACTTTTGAAGGTTCTAAGATTCAAGACCATACTGTGAAGCCAGCTTTCAATCTTTTCGTCCAGATGATGTGCCTTGATAATAGAAACAATACTGTGAAATTTTACAGTTCAATATTGAACGACAAGGTCAAGGTCATGTAGAAGATCAAAATCATAAAGTTGCAATAACCCCGCTTATTTTCATGATTAGTTTTCCCCTAATAATTTTGTATTTTTCTTTGGTCTATTCCCCATGATTTACTACATGACCGATGGTCGTATGGTCTAAATTCCTCATTATCGCCCAAGGTCGAAAATGTAAAGGTCATTAGCTGAATTCTCCGATTCGTAATATCTCGAGTTGTGGTAATTCCACTTGCAACGTTTGGGAGGTCAGTATCAAGAACTCAGGTCGTGGTCGAGAATATGGTCAAGATAGAAAAATCGCAAGTACTTTATTTTAAATTATTAATTTTATTAATGATTATTTCTCCCATGATAATTCTTATCTATGACCAACTTTCCACCAAAATCCCTCATATATCGCCCAGTGATGATGTAAGATGATGTAAGATGTAAAGCTCATTAGCTTTAATTTTAATAACTCAATCTGAAGGGGTGAGGGTCTGCAATCTCTGCTTGTCTCGTTATAAATCAATTGGCTAGCATGTATTCCATGCGATGTGACGACGGACGATGCCAACAAATTGTTTACATCTGCGCTAACATAAACAAAGAAATGAATTTCCTCATATTATCGTTATTTTCAACATAAATCAATCCAATTGAATATCTGGGCTTTCATCACTAAAATATATCATACGTAGACCCTTTCTAAACGAGTTTCAGCTGAGTGGACTGTATATTTTTCTATATTTTTGTTGTTGTTATTTTTGCATCACTGCATTGGAACCGTTCCGTGCGAAACTATCTTAAAAATCAGATTTTCAATGTCAAGTTCAGACAAAATCGTTTGCGTGTTGAAAGTTTCATGTTGTTCATCTGCTTTGGATATAAGGCTATTGGTCAGTTTGACACGGAAAACCAAAAACCGATCATATATTTCACTTCCAGTGGTGACTTTAAATATGACCTCAATATTGAAAAATTGAACCCAGCGATCACAGTTCATATACTTGAAGGAACACACGCGCTTGCATGTAATTTCGAATTCAAAAACATTTTAAAGACTTGGGTGTATAATGAAATCTAGGCCTACCAGTTAAACACTTGGATGTATAGTGAAATCTACCAGTTTTGTAGCAATCTCTCGCACATTTTTATCGCGTTATCATGTCATTGCATAATAATTATATCATAATTATGGGATAACATCGCGTTATCACACGATAATATCGCGTTATAACATATAGATAATATCGCAGTACTAGTATTATGCAGTTACTAGCAAAAACACTTACCTTGGCACGTATGGTATGAAAATGTAATTACATGTACACTACAACTTATCTCGCAATAAATCGATATTATCGAGTAATAACGCTATACTATCGTGCAATAACGCGATATTACACTAAAGCACTAGTATAGTGCAAATATGATGTGATCTTATATGAAAGATCTCATTGATCTGGGCAAAAAGGCTTTACGGCATGTAAATATCACTATCCTTTCAAAAGCTATAGCACTTTAAAGACTGAAATCGGCAAATGTGCTTTTTCAAAACAGTTTAACTAATTAGTATGCAAATAAGATATTCATGACGTCATCGGGGGAAGCTGTTTTGATTAGGTACTTTGATATGTGTTATTCATCCATTTAATGTTATGATTATTCATCAAGACTTATTCCATACAGTTTTCAATATGAAAATTCAATATGAATTTTCACTGCAAAGCAAACTATTTGCTTCGTGAAGAAAACGTTTGCTTCGCGAAGGAAACATTTGCTCTGTGTAGGAATCTATTTGCTTCGTGTAGGAAACGTTCGCTTCGCGTAGGAAACATTTGCTATGCAAAGCAAACTATTTGCTTCTGTGAAGGAAACGTTGCTTCGCGAAGGAAACATTTGCTTTGCAAAGCAAACTATTTACTTCGTGAAGAAAACGTTTGCTTCGCGAAGGAAACACTTGCTCCATGTGTAATTAAAATATTTATATCTGAATTTGTTTTACAGAAATTAATCTAATTGTGGCAGAAATAAGCCACCGTAGGTTTGACAGAGCGCAATCATAAACATGCTTCAAAGCTGGCATCACCCCCACCCCTTCACCCATTCTCATGATAACATAGGGCCTATCACAAATTTGTTTGTATAAAACACTCGAAAAGAGGAAGGTGTAATAGGGGGTGATATCACCCGCCGCGGTATCGAATTTCGCAGCGATTTTAATCACATGGGACTTTAGCACGTGATGAAGTGCACGTTTAGGATACAACACAATAGTTTATTCCAGTCATTTGTCTCGAAGGGGAAGCATAATACAGGAATACAGCAATGGATATTCTCTATGTATGTATGTATGCATGTATGTATAACAATGTCATAATGATTAGAAGTAACTGTAGACATAAGCGAGTCCTCATAAGTGTGGATCGATCGAAATCTGTTTCAATTTGACGAATGTTTTCCCGTTGTATTTCGTTATCTCGAGATTGAATTGTATGCATGCCCAAAGAAAACGCATAGATACATCGTGTTCAGGGTGCGTGTTGAGACAATGTTCTCCGTCTTGTTTTATTGCACGGTACACACATCTCCAAAAATGCAGACACTGAGAAGTTGAAACCCATTTGAATCTGATGTCAGATGGGAATCTTTTTCTTCTTGTCATCCAGGGAATAGGGTAGCGTATGGGCGACATCATAACATGTCTTAAAGACTGTCACGCGGGATGATTCTACATATTATGCCTAACACAATCATCACAAGTCATCATACCGTGTGTACCGCGCTTAAAATGACACCATTCAGGTGCATTTTGTATAACAAACGTCTAACCACATCGATGTCCACTCTGTAACTTTAAAGCTATAATCACTTTTAGAATTGACCAAATTTATTCATTCTGCGGTAGCTTTCTTTTGTCTATAGAATGAGAAATCGTACAAATTTGGGCCCGAAAATGTGTATTACGTGCCTAAATTGAGTTGCCAAATCAAGATTCAAATTCGGGACAGTCAATCTCGCATCAATTTTTGTCTCAAAGCGGCCCGCTTTGTGGGCGAGTTCTACACACAGTCTCATGACGTCATTGGTATTTGTTTAGATACGTACTGTGGCAACCGGCAATGTAGGCAGGCCGATCATTCTCTGTCCACTGTTTCCAAGCACGATTAATGGCAATTTTCTGAATATCTGTTGTCGAACTGTGCATATTTCCTATATATTCCCGACGATCTCGAGATGTACTTTCAGGTTTACGTGACAAACAAGAACGCTAAATTTTGGTGATTTTGAAATTGATTCCAACTTTAACACTCGGAAGTCTTTCGGAAATCAGCTCAATGTTCAGAATTCTGTCATTCAGTTATTGGCTCTAGATTCCGGCACTAACTAACAATGTCACAATACATTTCTCGTTGGTCAAAATGAAGTCGTATAAAATGGTCATATAAGTATTGGATTTTATTCCAATCTTGTCATTCGTCAATTGGTGGCGTGCTCGTATACGTGTATTGTTTCTTTTTTGTATATATATTTTTCAATATAATATATATCTGCTAATCATAATCCAGTCTTCAATATGGAATGGGATTTGGAAATAAATAATGTAAATATACCAATAACATTTACGCCATACCATATTAATTTGTGTTGTCACTGTTGTTCTATTTTAAATTTAGAGCTCTCCAGTATTATGAGTTTGAGCTTTCAATTTGGGGGAAATGCTTGTAAAGTGAGGCGTCCGCTTATGCAGCGCGTCCGCTTATCATAGCGTCCGTGGTGTTATATTCGTAAAGTTAACCATCATAACGTTAAATTTTATTCAAGCATACATCAACTACACGTCACGTTATCGATACATTGTGTGAAGAACTAAGCACATAAAATGAACCACTCCACCAATAAAAGAAATCGCTCTATTCAGCAGAGTATACTTTGCTACTGTGTTGTGTCATTTTATGTCCTTCGTCTGGTGACGAACACAAACCAACTAGAAAACCTTGGTTTACCGGCCCAGGTGAAATTGTCATTGACAATTAACATAGGTGACAAGTATAACGCCATGTTTTAGAAAACATGGCAGAAAAAAACCCGGCCCTCTCATGTGTACGTGTTTCCCATGGACTCACAAATCTGAATTCAATACACAATCAACACATATATATGAATAACTCACAACAATAGTTGTACAGTTCATATAAAAAATCACACAATCAGTCACATCAAACTAAAGTAAATGAAACAGGAAATCGTGTACACCCTCAGCCAACTTAATTATCTCCCCCAAGTCCACTTAGATGTACGGTATCCTTGTCAGATCGCCAGTGCCAGTCTTTGGACCTAACCGTCGGCAGCTCTGTTAAAAACATCCTACTAAATTCCTGCTCCATAAGTCACCCAAGAATCTGGAAACTATCTTCTAGTTTAAAATCTCAAATTCCCAATATGCCCCAAAACATCACCATAGGTTTAAATATTCACATAGAGGCGGCAGGATTTGATGAATATAGCCCTAAAGTGTATGTGTACAGCCGTATTACAATGGATAGATGTCTAACCGTTCCTGCACAGGCCCTAGGCATATGTACAAAATTCCATAGCAGGGCTCATATAAAATTGGAATAAAGGTTATACCTATTGCCGGGTTTTTAAGTACCCGTGGTCGAAAGCACGGATTCGTCACGGCTTCGTTATGGCGGTCTTAGCTATTAAAGGCGATCGCGCTTGTGAAGCAACAAAATTTCTCATGCTTCAGTTTTGTTATGCTACACGCTTGATCGCCCCACGAAAAATGGCCTAACAGGCCTAATGCATCTGTAATAATTCGAAAAGATAATTTTAAACTATTCTTTGAAATGCTTACACCTAATGTATCACTGTCTGTCGCTGCAATACAACATATTCTTAGTGATTACTTGTTGGCGTAGTTATATAACGCAGTGATTATATCTTGGGCGGTTCAAATATGAGAAGTTCCAAAATAACCGGCAGGAGAATCGGTAATATTGCACTTGCGAATACCAGCCGAAAACTAATTTGAAACAGCACTTCTCATTGTCATTCAAATTCTTATTGTTAGTACAGTGATATTAGCAGTGTTTTTAAATCAGTTTTACGGAATTTATCGGCTTTTATTGCAAATTCGCGAAACCAACACCAATGTATGCTGAATCTAAGAGAGTCGTCCGAGAGAGTCGGAAGACAGGCGATACATAGGGTGAGGTCAACGACAATCACATATACCCGGCTCTGAGGGGCCGGGAATAAGCAGGTCGAATATATATGTACATTTTGGCTTATAAATAGCATTGAGCTTCTTCGTTATAACATTTGAGGAACGCAATGATCACTGATAAAAAAAACACACTTTATGATTATTTGTCTTACTTCTAACACTGAAGTAGGCTAGAGATCTTCATCTATATGTTCACAAGAATAAATGGCCCAATTGCACTATTGCGAAAACCTAATGAAATATTCAGTGAGAACCTTCTTTCAAATGAGAGTAATAGCTTGGAGAGATCCTTACTATTTACCAGCGTGTATTCAGTCGGCCGTACCCCACACTGGGCTCAAGAGGTAAATCACTCTGCATCTTGTCTCTTCTTGCATAAAATCTCACATTGAGAAAGCAAAAAAATTAGTAGGTCCCTCTCAACCAAAACAATTCATTATTTACAACCCATGAAGCGAACATGAACAATTCAGTAGCAAATAGCTCCATTCATTTCGAGACTACTCCATGCATGGTGTAAAAATATATAAACATGGTAGGAGCTTCGAGAACTCGACATGATTAAGAGATGTTTACCCCAAACTCACAACCTTGCGTTCCCTCTAGCATCATTATGACAACTCAACAGGTATGTTATACATGTAACTTGGATGCTGAACCCAGTACATGCGCACTTTGGCTACATTCCGTTCCCCTTCACCGATTTCACCTTTTTTTAGATTTCAAGCAGAGCTCGGAGAAGGCCCGCCGCCCGTCCTCTATGGCTACATGACTGACCCCATAAACCCGAACCTCCAACGATGGCCTAGTTGTAAAATTATCTCTAGACCCGTCTACACGTACGAGTACTTGTGAGGGACTTCGTTGACGAGACGTGTTTGCCGAATCTAGATACGCAGTTATCGTACCACTGGGGTGTCATGTTCGTAAGATTGGAAATTCATTGAGCATGGATTTTTATTTTGAGAGAAATCCGACCGTGATTACGTGGATTTGCCCAGTAGCAATATAAAACGGTTTGTACATATTGTGCTTTAGGAAACTACACTTATCTTACAAATTGACTGAACATTATTTATTCTATTTTTAACTTTTTACGGTTGCGCGTTAATAACCTACGTGAGCTAGATGCACTGTATACATTTGTTTTAGTGACGTCAACTAATGATATCTCTAATGTTGTGCGTCCTCAGTTGTCATTGCAAATTGTATAAGCTTATACAGTCAATTGAAGTCCCCACGCAATATGGGGCAACAGCTGGCATTTGTTTTATCGCAGCTGATTAGTTAAATTAGGGCAGGCCTTCGTACTAATAGCATTGGTCATTCGTCATTTTAATATGACTACAATCATTGTGTTAACAATATTCAGCACTTCGATCTGTGCATGAATATGCAAATTAAACCCATAATTACAGCTCGGATAGTTCGCACAATATGAAATTACAATATCAATTAGTACAAACTGATTATTATTTCGATAAAATATGCATATTGGCATTTTCTATAAATGTCCACATCAACAGAAAGAAGCAAGCGCACCCATCCATATTATTTCCCGCATACATACTGGTGAGACGGGGTAACAAGTTTTGACATTGAATAACAGGTGATTTTAACGTCGTGGCATGGATTGTAAACTAGCGGTGCACATCATGTATATGTATTGTCATTCACCGGTGAGATGTGCACATATATACCTGCGGGTGACAGACCATTGCACATGTCGCATGTACATCAGTGGAGGGGGGGGGGGGGTGAGGGGGTGCCCGTATTATGGGAACCCGTATCTCAATGCAGGTACATTTTGTAGAATATTGTTAGGTTTGTCGACAGTTGTGTGCGCTTGTAGTTTTTACGTAGAGGGACACGCCTCCTTAAAAGTGGAATTATCATTTCATGCACTTTATTTTATCGCCTTTCCTCTTCCTCAACTTCTAGGATCGTAACTTGAAAAGAGGACGACTCGCCAGTACATATGCGAGGGACATTAAACTAAACTCGGGGGTCAATTTTGGCCGACGGACCGATTCATCATCGAATACGGGCATATATTTCTCACACGTTGCATGTTGACGCGAACGTCGGAGGCTTCACCGTACCAAGGTGGAACATTGCTCATGTATGTAGTTGCTGCAGCTGAACTAAGGTTTACATGAAAAGGATAAAAAGACCTTCACGAAAGCCCGGGTTGCACATAAAGGCAGCGTTCTATATGATGGATAACAAGGAATATCCTAATTCCTGGTAACACATCAGCAGGATTGAGTACAAGCGTCCCTGCTACTTGTTAAACATCGGAATACACGCGCATCAAAACACACCCACTTCGCAGGGTTCCAGTTTTTACTTCAACCTTGAAATCAGTATTAGGACAGTAGAAGAACTAGAGAAGATGTCTTTCAGCGATAAAGTGATAAAACGGAGCGAGAAGAAGGCGGAACGGACGGGCGAGGAACTGATACGATCGTATCAGACCAGTATACCGAACTACGTCGTACACTCGGGAATTCCATTTCCGGGATCGCTACTCACCAAACGACTTCCGGAATTAAAGTCGTTCCACATGCGACCTGATGACGTCGTGATATCGGGTTACCCGCGTTCAGGTGAGTTTTGAATTATATTATTTAACATATATTGAAATAAGCCTGCCCCTATTTAATATTCAATATGGTCATTTGGTGTTGTGATTCATAAAATATATTGAATCATATATCGTGTTGGCGCATGTGAGTCATTTATATTGAATCATCAAAAATTATTTGATCGGATATACTCTCCCTGAATTTACCAGTTAAAACACGTTAGATCGTATGCTGATTCTGAATAGTGGACATGTCTATTTCCTATCTGCAAGTGTGCAATAAAATGATTAAAGCAATGCTTTGATGGCTGTATGTGTATTAGGTCAAGTGCAGTTTAAATTCTTGTAGGCTCGGTTTGGTTTGCCACTCCTGATAAACACATTTGAATACTGAGTGGGTCTATACTGTATACTAGTGTGCACAAGCCGTAAATGTGAATGAAAACTCATAAATCTAACGTGTGTAGAGAGAGTTCGTTCACTACATGTACTGTAATACATGTATATGATCGCTTCACCGCATTGCTTTTGAATGGGAAAAAAATACTTCTTATTGATGATGTGCTTTTTCAATTATAGATAATGCACAACAACATATTCTGAATAAAACAAATACGCAGGTTATTCCTACTGAAAAAGCCCATACTATAATAATATATACGTAGTATCAGAAGCCCATGGGAAAATGGTACATGTAACTCAAAGGTGGCGTGCAGATAATATGTTTGCGCATGCGCGCTGTTAAAGTTCATGTGTACCTGTAAGTCTCGCCACTTTTAGTATACATGGTATACGGGAAACATCTGACATCTGGCACATTTTGTATGTTGTGTATATTAGCATGAATTATATGTGTATTGTTGATTTTAGCCACGAAAAACAAGCACAATACAACTGTCACATTTTGTGTTGCATTGTTTCTTGGTGTGAACACATAACTCATCCCATTGTGATTATTCTGAATGGTTTTGTGTTTTTGTGTTAATCTCTCATACACGTGCACCAATTACCCGATGAAATACATGGATGCTTTTATAAACCAGATCCTCACTGACGGGCACATCCTAACAAGTCTATGCTATTGATATGAATTATAACATCGCATGTGTCCTTATATTGTATTGTTGCTGGTGAACATTTTATGATGTCTCAAAATTCTTCAGACACTTCAAATCAAGGACATACATATATGTAAAATGTTGTCTCAACTCAACACGAAGACCTACTACAATAAAGTGTTCAGTGGGTGTTATAACTAGTTCAACCACAACATCTCATCGTTAACCTCCTTAAATGAGCATCGCTCTTTCGTGTCATTCAAGTCAGGACACTTGATGTATTATACATGAGAAATTTCGATATCGTATAGAAATGTACGGCCCTACTTTGGCATCTTTGGGTAGAATGACAGGGTCATATGAGTATAGAATATCAGACATGTCTTTTCACTCTAAAGTAAACCGTCTGGAACACATGTATTCACTGCCTATCTCCAGTGCGGTTTTTTCTTGCTAGTTCTCATTGGGTTGTATTTTCCTGGCAAACTTTTTAATTCCCTTGTAAACACATATGTTTGCCAAACGTCTCAACGTCTTCAATGGCAGCAATACTTCCCGTTATTTCGGAATACAACTTAGAAAGTAATACGTAAGACTTCTCGATGTACATGTATGGTAACTTATTTCCGCAAAATATATGAGCTTTCGACTCTGTTCAATGGTATCTTTCCCGAAAACATTATCTATACAGACTAATGTCAGTGATTTATTGTATATATTTTCCCACGATTCTCCTTATTCAATAGGCGCTATTGCCATGGGTCAGGCGGGTGTAAGATCATTTCGCACCAAGAATAGAATACAACCCCTAATATCAGAATATAGTTTAATGCTACAAACGTGAAATAGTCGCTTTACTTCACATGACAAGAAAATTGAGCGCCTGATTTGCACAGCTTATGTCTATGTTTAAACGTGTAAACGTGACGTGGAAGTAATTGTAAAAGCAGTGATTCCAGTTTAGCATTCAGTTACAAACGTAATGTATACTCACAATCAAACAATGTCCACCCAGAACATACAGTGAACGTCATCCGCAAATCCTACACAAGTATCACGCTGAAACCACTATGATACAAGTATACAATTTATGACAATTTCCTCCCTTAGGCAATCACTGGATGAAGGAAATTGTGACTTTACTGCTAGCAGACGAACTTCCCGTTGTAACGGATGGCAAACATGTGTTCGAGCGCATTCCACTATTGGAAATGTCCGTGGATTTGCGGCAGTGTATGCTCACATATATGGGTGAGTATCACTGTCATATCTACATCTTAACACATACGCATGAATAATATATATATTATATATATACAAAATGATTTATATAGTAGTAAAACATAGGCTGGATTTTCACTATTTTCTCAATCTCTGTTTATTTGGATCAACCCTTCACAAAAACCATTGGCATAACGATGAAGGATCAGTTGAACTCCTACTCATGAAAACAACATATATAAATTCATGCTATTGTTTTTTTATCAACGATATCATGTATTCTTGCAGATAACTACTTTAACCGATGTGGACCGTTCCGACCTGTTCTGTCCAAGGTCGCCACGAAGATTGGCCTTAAATCGTCAGAAAAACACTTCTCACATAGTACGTTTTCTCTTGACGATTCAAATTCATCAAAATATGTGACAAGCATATGGATAACGACTATAAATCCTAATGCGCTATCCATTTGCTGAAATATGTGGATATTTATGCATGTATAATGCGAAAACACAGTAAACTTTCGTGACGGGATGAAAATTGGTGGATGTAATTCACCATAATATATCTATGCTGGAATAATGGCATGCGCATTTAAAACAATCGATATATTTAGTGCTATGTGTCGTATTTTCAGTAATAATCACCAAAATAATACATAATACCATCCTACCCGCTATATCACACTCTATACGATCCCTCCAGCATTCATGGATCCTCTAACGGACTTGGACCAAAGAAAGTCACCCCGCGTGATGCACACACATCTACCCTTCAGAATGCTTCCCCAGGAGGCCCAGAACTCCAAAAGCAAGGTACATACCAGTCTTGTTTTGTATGTCATTTATGTCATTCGCACATTAGTTGGAAATGATGTAACACGTGTGTATGCTTCCAAAGTGTAATATTGAAATGTTTTATCGACATAATTTTATGTGTTGTCATGGTTATTCGACGTGTATAAGTGTTCATCGATGCCCCGAATCTGATACCATCTGTCTCAGTATGGAGGTATTTTCATATTATCACCAACCGCCAATTATATTCACAATGTTCGTGGCTTTATTATGCGGGTTATTTAATAGTCATACCGACACAGCTACAAAAATATGACCAAATTCAATGTTCATTGATCATGAGAAGAAACGCATATTCTGTTCGGAACTAGACGCGCTACTTTTTGGTATACTAGTATGTTTCTTGTAGCTCATATTGTTTGGTATAAGATTGATACTTACATCCATACTAATACGCATTTTTTACGCAGATAATCTACCTGATGCGGAATGGCAAGGATGTGGCCGTCAGTTTTTACGAGATGCACAAAATGTATCCGCCATTCGGGTATTACTCAGGGGATTGGAAGGAGTTCTTTTACACGTTCCTCAGCGGTAAAGGTAATAGACTTCATCATATATCGTGCCTTGACGTATTTACAGTAATATTGTCGTGGGACTTCCCACACATAATATACCACTTGATTTTAATAATCTGTCTCTCTATGAAAAATTATGCACGTGAAATATTTTGGCAAAAATCCACTTCCATACCTCGCAAATGTGTATGATGAAATGACTTCTTTGACAAATCCGTTTGTTGCAGTGTGTTTTGGGTCGTGGTTCGATCACATCAATGAGTGGTACTCGCACAAGGATGACGGGAATATTCTCATAGTCAAGTACGAGGATATGATCGAGGTAATGATATATAGCGGTATATATGGGGTTGTATTCTTTTTAGTCTGTCAAATACAAGGTTGCTGCTTATCATTAGTTATTAGTGCGTGAAAATAATAACGTAAACACTTTAACGGATCATACAAGGCATCTGATGTCATTGTAGAACGCAAAGAATAATAGTCATCTGTAACGTATTTGCGGTATAAATTTTTCAATAAATACACTGAAATCCTCCTATAACCGCCCTGTCCAGGACTTGACGCGAGAAGTGAAGCGAGTAGCGGAGTTTCTCGGTAAGGAATTACCTGAGAAGACGCTAGAAGATATCGCAGACCGCTGTACCTTCAAGAAAATGAAAGAGAATCCAATGTCCACATATGACGGCTTGCATGATTCAATCGACACCCGCAAAACCAGTTTTCTCAGGCGAGGTATGTTTACTAGTAATTTACATTTCATAAGTTACGAATAAGTAGCCATAATCATGATAATGTAACATAGAAATTTAAATTAGATTTTTTGTGAGCCTTTTTTAAAATTCCAAACGTTATGCATTTTGATTGACAATTTGCATGTATATTTTATTATCATTTGGATACCTTGCATGACCCAATCCATACTTTTGTTTACAATTTGCAGGCAAAGTAGCAGATTGGAAGTCCAAACTGACAGTTGAGGACAGTGAAGTTTTCGACAATGTCTACTCGAAAGTGTTCAGCGAACGTGACCCCGCCATCCGTTTTGTGTTACCCTAGTGTTTATCCCATACTCTGTGTATAGTTTGTGTTGACAATTTTGACTAATGTTTGATTATGTCAGGCGCAGACGACAGTGCGCGTGCGCTATCCATGAACTGGATGTTGTTTTGTATTGTGTTTCATGATCATATGACGTAGATCTAGTGATGGAGCTTTTGAGATAGAATGAGTCATTAGAATTCTGGACCCGGATATAGAAAGTATTTCTGTAGAGCACGTGGGTAATGGCGATATCCATGTGTTGTTTCCATTGTATTGTAAGTTTAGCCAAGATCTGATGATACGACCAAACACTTGACATTTGAAGCGAATGTTTGACATGTAGTGTTAACCAGTGTATCACTACATAGAAGTACAAATATCTTTAATAATCAGATTAGGCATGGCTTTAATGAATACGCCACGGCTCTAGCTATTAGAGATAAATATCAAATCCAGGATTTGTGCATTACAAGATAGCATGATCGTTTTAAATGTATCTCGCCTGGATGAAATGTTGATGATGTAATTGTAAAACATAATATCTGGTACTTAGCTAAAGACACTCTACCTATAGAGGCCTGTATAATATACTTGATACCACTGGAATTGAGGTGAACTGTTAGTAATAATGTGACGTCACATTTTCCATTATTAAACACACATGTATTTAAAATGTAGACTCACTAGTACTGTACATTGTTCGGGTAGCATTTCTTTGCACGTTACAAATCATAATTGGTTTCACGGCTTACGGTGTCAATAATTTATTTGAAGTACCAAATTTATTGGTTTGTCGTATTACATGATATGTGTTATTGTATTATACCAGTGTTCAGATCTGCGCGTGTGCATGAGGATATACTTCATGAATATTCATGACAAATAACTAGACTAGCCCGTTAAATAGGCCAATTTGCATGTGCATGTGCTCAATAAATCCTTATACATTCAAAGAGACACGTGTAAAATGTATTCATGAGAAGTTGTTATAGCTAAATTTGGTCATACTAAACACTTTTCAGTATATTTCAAATCAAGCTGATATGTATATTAACATCACTTGTCATTTCCCGTGTGAAATTTACCAGTTCGAGTGAATGTCGCATGAGTGATCCGTTTCTATTATTAGTGATAGGAATATGTCAATACATTGACAATATGCCAGTCATTTACTTGTTCATTAAAAACGCAAAATGTACAATGGACGTTTGTATGTCTGGCCTAGTTTTGCACGCCGTATTTGTTTTTACTGTTCATTACTTGTGGAAGTCCCAGCTATAGAAAAACCCACGACGATCTGACTAAGTTTCAATGTCCGAGAAACTGTAACAGTTGTTCTAATGACCATGTTTGTTATGTACATTGGCGTGTGTTCCTCTGAATTGTAAATAATTATTGATGGAACGCGGAATAAAATATGTATTCATTATTGACGAGTAGTTTGTTAATCCTTTACCTTTCAACTGAGAGTATTTTTAGGTTACCGGACCTATGGTCCGATAACCTATTGGCATGGCGTTGCGTCCGTCGTCGTCCGTCGTCGTCGTCGTCGTCGTCCACATTTTTATCTTTTTTGTTTACGTGCGAATTTTTCTGAAATTTTGCAGAAAAATACTTAAAAACAATTCAAGTTGGTGGTATTTTTTATTTTTTTTATTTTCGCTTTTTCTTCAAAATGGCGGCCGTTTTCGACGAAAAAGGCCTGATTTTGGACTTTGGCGGCCATTTTCTCAAAATCTGTTCAGTAACTTTTTTTCTTTTTGATACATAAGACTCCTCATATGTACTTCTATGATGTCTATAAATTTCGTTGCGCTTGAATCGCTCGAAGTGGGCCATTTTGGCCCAAACTCGGCCCAAATGGGACTTTCCCATGTTAAATTCTCCTATGCTTTATAATGGGACACATTATGCCTAATATCTCACTTGATATTGAGATTAGAGACTAGGAATCAATTGTGGACATATAGGAAATGATATATGCTGAATATTCTCGTGACCTTGAATTTGACCTCTGACCTCAGTTTCAAGGTCAGAGCACAAAATGGCTTATATCTCGCTTATTATCGACTCTACAGCTTAGGAATCAATTGTGTACATATAGGAAATAATATATGCTGAATATTCTCGTGACCTTGAATTTGACCTCTGACCTCAGTTTCAAGGTCAGAGCACAAAATGGCTTATATCTCGCTTATTATCGACTCTACAGCTTAGGAATCAATTGTGGACATATAGGAAATGATATATGCTGAATATTCTGATGACCTTGAATTTGACCTTCGAACTCATTTTCAAGGTCACAGGACAAAATGGCTAATATCTCGCTTGTTATCGACTTTACAGCTTAGCAATCAATAATGAACATGTAGGAAATGATATATGCAGATTATTGTCATGACCTTGAATTTGACCTTTGACCTCATTTTCAAGGTCACAGGACAAAATGGCTAATATCTCACTTATTATCAATTTTACAGCTTAAGAATCAATTGTGGACATATAGGAAATGATATATGCTGAATATTCTCGTGACCTTGAATTTGACCTCTGACCTCATTTTCAAGGTCCAAGGACAATTGGCTCATATCTAGCTCCTCTATTGACTGTATGGCTTGGGAATCAATTGTGGACATGATATACAAAATGATATACATTGAATATTTTGATGATCTTGAATTTGACCTTTGCCCCTTCATTTTCAAGGCCACAGCACAAAATTGCTAATATCTCTCTGATTATTGAATTTACAGCTTAGCAATCGACTGTCGACATGATATATGCTTAATGTTATATATGCTGAATATTCTCTTGACCTTGAATTCAACCAGTGACCTGGCTAACATCTAAAATATTAAACATTGTCCGGTAACCTATCTTCGGCCCTTGGCCTAATTTTGAGTACGCAATATACTCTACCATGTGCAGCAGTTGAGATTTGATGCCTGAAAAAATATTAGTGTGGATGCCACATGTGGGAAGGAAATGTTCACTGATTACGTATTGATTTTCTATCCGGATTGGAGATATCAGGTTTTGGCCACGATATGTTTTGAAACTCGCATTATTCAATTGTTTCAACACAAAGATTCGCAGCAATGGCAGCACCAGACCAAAGCGAGCACGTTATGATGGTGAACAGAGCCTATCTTCACGTTTACGGAACACCGCCATTCTTGACGATCCACTTCACCTTTAGTGGAAAAACTTTTTCCTATGGACGCCCAATTTTGGACTTCGAGGTGTTCGAGCATCTTCACCTCCGAAGACACATGACGGTATCTTTTGACACCTTCATAATGCTGATACTATCGAATAGTCGCCAACAAACCAGTGATACTTTCCAATAGTCGCCATCAAACCAGTGATCCCAAACAAACCAACGCTAATAATAGAGAGTCATCAACAAACCAATGACACTATCAGCATTAGAGAATCCCCTATATATTGGAGAGTCGCCATGAACAAATGATACTGTCGAATAATCCCAAACAAACCATCGATAGTATCCCAAAAATCAAGCCTACTATCGAATAGTCCCAACAAACGAACCTTTTTAGAATTTTGAGGAGTATTTGTGATTGATGTCGTTTTCAACTTTTGAAAAGTTGTCATTTACTTATGATGAGATAAATTTTGGAACTTTTCCTAGGCCATTTATTGGAATCATTTGAAACTTTTTATGTAGTGAAAGTATGGTATCCCTGCATTCAGACTGATTTTTCCGAATTCAGATTGTATATAAATAAAAAATATAAAATATATATATATATATAAATCCTGTCATTCACTGTCATTTACTTATTATGAGATTATGTAAATGTAGACAGTCCTCCTGAAAATGATTTTTTGTCATGTGGATTATGACAATCCATAACTTTTTCTAGCCATTGAGCAAATTTTATTTCTTTGAGCAATTCGTATCACTTAATGAGAATGCAAGATTCCGTTAGATCAGTTGTAGTCAAACCAGTCTCCATCCAGCCTGTACTCCTCTAGGCTGACTTCGCCAACACCGGGACTGTGTGGTCGACAGCTGTATGGTATCTCCAGGCGCTGCCTCGGGATCAGTCTGATACAGTCGGTAGGAGGTCTTTGGCACAATGAAGTCACTATCGTTCGCCAGGGGGCACACGTCGTCCGACCAAAGTGGTAATTGAATCCTGGTACCATATCAATATTTGTACGATTGTCCTGACGATTCCATCCGCTCAAGACGCCGTCCACGCCTACCTGGTGCACAGCAGTCACGGTCAACGACGCGTCCACTACCACCGCCTGCCATTCTATCGCCATGGCAACAAGCCAGTTGTCATAGCCTGGCCAACCTACAATGAATCCAGGTACGTGTTCCCATGGGAATTGTGATACAATAAAGTAGTCCTCAGCGTCCGTCGAGAAATAATCAACGTTACGTGCAAGGTTCCGAATGCACCGCACACACGTGACGTCACGTATCCACGTGAGCGGCACGTTCTTGCGTCGTCCGGAGACTAATACCGTGGCGTCTACGTCCACCATGCCACCAATCACACGAAGTGTGTCCAACAGCGACTCGTCAAAAAGAATGTCAGCGTTAGCATAGCCCAGGAAAGGAGTCGCGTATTTTCTTACCTCCATCACTTGAAACATATCTCTAAGGATAGGCACGCCACGATACGTTTTTGATTCTGGCAGAGCTACAACGTCCCAGCCGTGCTCTCTAGCGGCCCGAGCCCAGCGGCCCAGGGACGCACCCTCTGGGACGAGGAGCACTGGCACCAACGCAGGTCTCAGGCGGGCCCAGTTCTTCAGCGTGTTCTCGTGGATTTGAGCCCGCTCCTCCTCTTCTCGTAAAGTCGTAAATAGAGTCACCAGCCGCTGAGAGCCTCCTGTGGACTGTGACAGCAGCTCAGGTGGGCTCCATGGCGTGTCTCGTGGCTTGATTACACCATCCGAATCAGACTTCAATATATTCCTTGTGGACCTAGTCACCCCAGGAAAGGCACGGGCCTCTGGGAGACCTCTCGTAGTGGAACCCTCATCCTCTATTTGCGAGTCTGCATGGGGGTTAATATCCTTTACTGGGTACACCAGATACTCTATATCTTTGGGTCTAACGTACCTGTGGAGGGCTTTATATGTCAGCATTACCATGGCGACTAAAATGCACAGTGCGAGTCTACTAGACTTGACCTGGGTTCTGCTGAAAAGTTTGCTGAAGGGCTTCCAGCGTTTGATTTTCGGCATATCTCGCCGAAAGGAATTTCAACTTAAATCCTCACCGCAATTCGTAAAAAATAGCATATATCCTGAAAATATTTTGTGAAGTCTCATCCTTAATTGTTATCAAACTGGCAATAAGTATCTTCCATCAACGTCATTTTCCATCAGACTGAACTCTAAATCCTCAATGCCGGCCTGAATACCAAACAACTGTGTCCGAACCTTTGTAAACTCACGCACGTGTTACCTAGGTTGCCGAAGCCAATTATACTTATATATTTTATACCAATATATTTTATTGACTTATGTGGACAGTGAAGCATGGCGAATGCAGTTCATCTGCGGCACGTGCATAGTGCTGATCGATCTTATCGATCTCAATGGTGACATATTGATCAACAGCTATGCTCAGTTCAAGCCTTGTTATTTAATGAATATATATATAGGGCTTCCCAATTGTTTCTATCAAGTTATGTGTAAATGTATTCTGGTTGCCGTTGCTCATCACACTCATGGATATATTATCTTGTTGGAAGTGGTTTTGGAAGTGGTTTGGTTTGGTCGCAGTATAAAGGTCAATCACATAAGTCATGGGATAGTTTTATATTTGAACTCATATGTTAGATTACAGGCCTACACTATTTAGATAAGGAGAAATTTGTTTTACAGAGTGATAGGGAATCACACATAAATTTCACGTTGGTGACCTTGAATTGTCGATAAAGAGGTCATGCCAGGTTTGTAACGGTCAAGTTGGCTTCTAGTGAAGTGCGAAGATTGGCCAGAAACCGCATGGCAATACAGGCGAATTGCCAATAGTACATAACAAGTCATATATGGGTGGTCACTGCGACCTTGACCTCGGATGAACCCAGAATTTATAATGGTACCATTAGAAGAAAGTGTGCAGTACTATCAATAGACGTGGAATCAATACCCAGTATTAAGTATTCCGAGCAAACAAAACAGGGTCCGTTATCCAATCTCATAGTCCGGGGACAGAAAGTGATATCAGGCATACGAAGTGAGAGAAAACAAAAATGACAGGGAAACTCATGAACCCCCAAAAATAGCCATTAGGAGGTGAAATCAGGTGTTCCGGAAAGAGTGAGCATTTCCTGCCCCACTAGTGGCATCCGTCATGAATTCCCCAAAATTAACATGAAAATAGATCTACTTATTTTGACATATCTTCCTGATATTAAAAAAAATGTATGCCCTTTGATATGTTGTTTTACAAATTTATATCAGATTGACTGTTGTACAAAAGACCAGTCAATCAAAGTTTCAAAAAAATCGAATGATGATCCCAAAGTAGATATTTGTGATGAAGAACTGCCGCCAGGATGTTATAATGCCGTCAAAATCGTCTGCCACATCCAATGGTAGGGCCTTTATCGTCACAAATCTAGATCTGCTTCATGCCATATGCAGATTCAGGCTCACGCAATGTTCCTGGTTGATTTTGACATGGGCCAGGAGCGATGGACGTTCATCCTCAGTTCAACTTGGTTTCTTAACTCTGCTGATTCCGATGAGCAACTCATGTTGGCAGGTCGAGAGAAATGTGACGTATATTGAGGAAGCTGCTGTATTCTGGATTTTCTCAGTACGCTAGTTTTTGGGGAGAGGCACAGCTAACCACATATAGGGGTCTCCCATATACCTTTAGCATACCGAGTATTAGCCGACATGAAGGTGTTGGAAACGCTTTTCTTGAACATTATTCAACATTAATTTGTTATTATCGTACATCGCTCAATCAATCTCCAGATCCATTTAATAATGTATTGTACAATTTGTATCACTAAGACACCTTCAGCTAATAAAATACTAATTCTGGTTGTCGGCATGCTTCTAGTGATCCTGATAACAACTAGTGATCAGGATTTAAAAATATAGAATGTGTATACATTGAATCTTATCAAAAGTTATAAAGAACCCATCAATGGGAATTAAGACACGTGCATTTCCGTTGATACCAGTTGATCCTGAAGTGTTTGAGTCAGTAGTATCAGACAACGAATAGTCACTACAACAGGTAATGGCGTATTATTTTTATCTGATCAATCAATCGATCCAATCAGTTACAATGGTTATGGCTGACAAAAAAGCAAAGGTGTAACATTCTAATAACAACAAAATAGTGAATCGATTATAGGCAAAATGATATACTTCATAAATGTACATAGATTGCCAAAAGCACAATACAGCCATACCACAATATTATTTCAAATTGTACACGTAAACACGACACATGTCATCAAAACACTTGGCAATGCAATACGTCACAAACATGTAAATGACTATGTTCGTAATGATATAACACAATGTCATTGAAGCATATACTCTTTACGTGTCATCTTATGCACACTAGGTAGGTTACATATCATAGATGAATTGAAACGCACAGACGAGCTTTTGAATGTCTAACAAACATGCCATCCATTTCAATATCATACTGCATTAGAGTGCATATAAAATACATATATACTCTCTATGTCACTGGAATGATTGACTTTATTGCATCTCCAGTGGTTTCCATATTATATCTGTTACCATAACTTTTCCTCGCCTCACGTAACCCAGTTTCCTGGCAATGCTGCCATAGTAACGAGGAATGAGCCAGCGGGTTCTAAACTCGACTATAAAATACATTTGGAGTCTTTCTAGGTGCTGGGCCGTCAACTTTTTCTCGCAGATTTCAGCAGCTGAACTGGACATGACAGCTATAAGGAAATTTAACAGTAGCACGGCTACTATAAAGACGAAGATGACGTGAACCGTCAGAAGAACTCCCTTGTTCGTCACGTTGAAACTCCTCAGATTGACCATGTTCAGCATTATCAAGAAAGATGTGTACATGCTTGACCAGAACGTCGAAAACTCGCTGAGACATTCAGTTTCCAGAAAGTTGTCGCTGAAAAACAGCATGAAGAAGAAAGCCAAGGGCAGCAGGCACAACAGGTACATGACCAGGAAGAAGAGCAAATCGTACATCATCCGATGTATGGTCAACACGTAGTGACCGATGTAAGGGGAAAGTTGCAGGAAGTTCAAGATGCCAGCAAACGTGCCAAAAGCAGCACTGACTTCCATGATGTCTGAAACCGTTTGGACACGAGGCAATGCTGGGTTCACTAGCTTTATAATGCTGTAGACTCCAAAAATCCAAACTTGTAGGTGCTGAATAACTCTATAGAAATAGACGGATACCACTGTGTTTCCACACTAAGCATTTTTGTAGAGAGTGAAGGGTCGTTTTTGTCTCAAGACGTAGACAACTTCGCAGATATCAAGGATGATGATTGCACAAGAGTTAAACGTAATACATACCCCTAGTGCATAAAGTGTCGGGTATGTCAGTGTTACCTTCCAGTTAGAATTGCAATGTTCTTCATGCATGTTCAAAGTTGTATCATTGACAAACAATGAAGGAGCTGGACTCGCTGATCTACTGTATATCACGATATAGTAACAGAACAAAAGTGACAGCCTCACAATCGTCCATAGACACAAGAATGGAACACTAGACCTTGCTTTCAAGAGACACCATTGTGACAGAGGCTCCCAATCGAAAATGTCTTTAACCATTGGGTGATTGAATGAGTCGGTTGACATGAGTGCTATGAAAGCTAAGGGAGATTTATCATTTCGTGGTGCATTTCCGCCTTCGTAATCAGTAATGTCAAAGTTCTGAACCGTGAAAAGTCCGGTTTCGTCTTGTCGCAACATATAAACATCACTGGTTTCAAAGATTGCACGAAACAATTTCAAGTGGCCCCTCTGGGCAGCCAACTCCAGAGGTCTGAGCTTTTCTTCATTTTCTGTCAGAAGCAGAGCTACTTTTTCATCCTTACTGAGCAGTCCCGTGAACCACTGGTAGTAGCCAACCAAGTTATCCTCGTTCTGGCGGTTGAGGTCACACAGGAAAGACAGAATGTGAATGATGTTATTTCCGCCACACTCAGTTATGCCGGTGTCCGCGGCGAAGCTCAACATTACAGTCACAACATCTCTAGCATTATTTGCCACAGCTGAAGTCAAACTCCGACGAACTTCTAGTTGTTTGTACTTGCGATCTCTACTTGGAAGTTTCGTCTCTGATATACATTCACCGTTTAGAAACCAGATCCTAGCCTCAGTGTCGGCCTCCCCCAGGATAGTGCGCACGATATTTGCATCGTTTTCCTTGATAGCTTTTATCCAGAGTTTGGACAACGATACATCCATTCGCGATGTCACGTGCATGACGCGTTTTTGCCAAATTAAAGTTTACTGCTTTGGAAACACCGGTTCCATGAATGGAAATATTCCAGCAATACTATGGAGCTCTTGGTTAATATTGTTGAATCTATGGCATGCGCGATATGTCCATATGTTATACGCAAGGTATCTCCACCTAGAATGAGTCTGTTAATGCTAATAGAAAATTGTATAGTTCTTTTCATACAAGATTACGTTTGAGATCATTATTACAGGGTAACTTATTATTGCAAGGTTATCGTGTGGGCTCTGATCCGAATGACAAGTCCTTTGAAGAGAATACAACGATGTTTAGGATATTAATTATGTAAGAGATTGTTCAGATATCCTGCTCCTTTCTCCAAGACGATAAGAATACGTACCTGTAGTAGCACACAGTCAGGTAATTTGAAGATAATACAAAGACGTTTTAGCTATTGTTTATGATCTCCAAGATGATTTTCAAGACTCATTATCATTGCGGATAGCAGTACAATTTACATACCTCGATGCAGACGATCAATATAAGCGATCTCATTAACCCTTTCAATGTCAAAATTAGCTTCAGGTTTTGTTTTTCAGTACCAAGTTATTTTGAAAAACTATAAAGTATATATTTTTAAAATCAATGTTAAACATTTTCAATTACGCCTATACTAATATATCAAGTGGGTTTGTTATAACTGCTATACAATTCACGTTTCAAAATTTTACTAGTGAAGCATGCACTTAATATTAATTTTCTATGATACAGTTTGCCCTGATTGTCCCCAATTTTAGTCGACTGATTAATTGTATTTCCTGTTCAGACTCAATTCTAAACTCATTGCATAGAGATACTATACACCTGGGTAGAGTAACCTTTACGTGAACCAAAATGTTATTTGGACTGGAAAAATATGAAGTAGTGGATGCCATCATTATGTTCACTGCAAACCATGGTACTGTACACGTACTTAATTTTGCGGGTATTTAAGTTTGCGGTTTTGTACCTCAGACATTTTGCGGTGGATTTAATTTTGTGGTTTTATCTTCGTTTTACTTTGTGCTCCCTATGGACAAATTTTTGCGGTGGATTTAATTTTGCGGTTTTGCGAAATCCGCAAAATAAATCCACCTCAAAAATTAGTATGTTTATAGTAAGTGTCTAACTTCAATGAGTGCTATGCGACCTGATTTCCATCAACAAAGGGTAAAGTTGAATCAATGGAGAACTAAAAAAGCATATTGGAATAGAAAGATAGCCTATATCAAACATCTAGCGGTATATGAAAATCCACACTGACATCACCAGTTATTGAAAATTCCTAACTATAAAATGTATACTCGCTTTTATCAATATATAGTTTGTGATGGACGCTGTTCTCATATTCATAATAGTGTAGAGGGAATTCATGAAAATCGTGCATTTGGTGAAGTTTTTGAAATTTGGCATGCTATAAGGTATTGGTATGGAGATTTCAAAAACCACCGCAAACACGTTGGCATAGCCCCCTGGTGGCCGTTTTGCGCAAAATCCAATATGGTCACCATCAAACAAATAAAACTTCATATCTCGGCTTTTGTTTGAACTAGAGTCTATTGTAATACCAATTTTCCTATGTTTTTTGGCACGAGAAATCCATTTTTGAAGTCGCTTCACAGTTCCAAGGTCGCCAACAAGGTCAATCAATATTTTGGGGGTCAATATCAGGCATATAATATAATACCGAAAATTACCGGAAAACATAACATTGAAACTAAATGACACACACATTTTACACAGGACCCTCTGCTCATAGATATAGAAACAATATGAAGTATAAAACAAACCAGGTGATGATCAAAACTGAGTTTGTAATCTCTAAGTCCTGTATAAATCCAATATGCCTGCCATAAACTCTTAACCTCATTTCTCGGATCCTGATTTCACAATCGTTGAGTTCATGAGTTCATTTATGGAAATATTCTACAGATTTAAATTCGCCGTCAATGCCAATTCATATTTAAGAGATCAACGTATGTATTGACCTATTACCAATAATTATGATGATGAATCATCAGGGAACCAGAAATTAATAACCTTTTCATGAACATCATGAAACATTTTTATATGTACATCATAACTCTACATTAGCTTCCTCAGTACAGGCATTGCATATAGTTGCTTCTACTGTATACCTGATGGAATTGGTACACAACTTTCCAACAACGATGTAAGAATAATTTACAAATCCAAAACGAACTCCACAAAATTATGATGAATTCATTAGAATATCCAAGTGAAGACAGTGCAGTTCGTAATTTAAAATTCGCAGAAACCTTACTGTAACGTTTGACGTGCACAGGGCGCACGCGGCGGACGTCGTAATTACTAGAACTACAACCAGGTAACAGTCCGTCCGGACGAATCCGGTCGGTTATGGTAATGTAGCCGTATGCGGAGCCTGAGATGCCATGGGAGTGGCACCACCGAACTCGCGCACGTGGGCATGTTGCTGGCCGGCCTCGCATACGGCACTGCCGCAGAATATAGAACCCTGGAAAGCCCGACGGTCTGCCAAAGCCTGTGTCGCACCATCCCAGGGCGAGGAACTGGTGATCACAAGGACGAGTCCCGAATCAACACGGCCCCCCTCCTGGGCTCCCAATTGAGAATCGTCCCCGAGGTCTTACGGCCCTAGCAGAAAAGGGACAAGGAGCTCATGGCCGAGCTCACCTGTCGTCCTCTCGCTTTGCTAGCTCTGAGACAACTCCGAACTAAAAAAGCGCGGCGGTGGTATTTATACCACAGCCAAGAGCACGAGAGATGACGTGAGGCCAGTGTTCAGTATAGTGGATAGAGAGAAGGACGGTGAGTCGCCATGACAACTCACGAGCTTCGAACAGAAGCGGCCAAAATAAGAATAATGTTAGTAACAAATCTCCTGCCGCGATATTCGGGCGAAATCAGCACATTACAATTGAAACTAAATGATTTATGAATATTACCCGAGACCCTATGCATATAGGAGTGGAATAAATACAAATTATAGACGATTCCAGCTGATCAAAACTGAGTTCACTACCAAATATCTATTAGCCTAGTATCAGAAAAAAATAGGAAATTTCGACAGAACCTTATGTAATAATAGTATAATATGGTCCATGAGTCTTGGCCTTAAATTTTTGTGATTTTCCTTTTTCCTTTTTTATTTTCCACATATTCATATATTTTTCATATATAGTTGGTATAATATTGAATGACAAATAATGCAACAAAAGTTATTCCTATATCCGAATAACATAACTTTTTGAGTGACAAAGATTTTGTCAAGGGCCTGTAAAACAACCAGGAATTGAGATTCAAGAATTATTAGTCCGTATCATTATTAGTGCAATCCCCTTCACATTTGCACAGCTGGCTACAGCGGAGTCATACTCGGCTACACTTGCAGTTTCCATTACAGGCAACAGCACAACCACAATGAAGGAGCAACGAACACGCCTCACTGACGTTGGCCAGGTCTGTCCAGTATGGCATCCACTGCCTACAGGGGTTGTTTTCAAATGAATGCTGCAGTAAACAAAGCACGCTTAGCATGTTGGAATAAAGCATGTTGTGTGGGTAAGATCGAGTCCAAGATTTCAGGCCATGGGTGAACATGAACATTCTTTCTTCGTACACTGAATGTATGTCACAGTTCTTATTGTACATAAGTACAGTACAACACTTGAGATGTCGCATGTGAAAATAATCAATGCTGAGGCTGGTCGGTTCCCCCGGAATGGCAACTAAGGTGTCAGTAATCTCAGGAAAGGCAATCCATGCATTCCATGTGGTCTTCTTCCCATTGCTACATTGTAATACACTGTTACACCCCTTGACTGCATGGAAAAGCGGGAGTGCTTGGCAGCGTTTGGGACCCAGCAATTGCGAGATGAGGTGGATTGGGAGATCTTTATATGTTCTTCCTGATCCAAATCCAATCCACAGTTCTTAAAGGCCTAGTAATTGGCAGAAGCTGATAGCGAACACAACTATATAACTATCCACCGTCCTGAGGTAGGCCTTATCATGACCCTGATAAAGCCTACCTGCAGCATAGAGGAGGTGAAGCATCATACGAGTGTCAGCTTCTTCATGTTCGCCAACAGGTTCGCCAAAAGGTCAGCAGGTCTGTTGGTTTGTTGCTGAGCACAATGTCACCCATTGTTGTGAACAAAAGTGGAGCAGTCGCATCTCTCTGAAGTTCCTGACTTATGAATTGAAAAAAGCTCGCTTTTGTTTTCGCAATCTTTCAGGAATGCCGTCACTGGACGCCTTGGATAGTGGTATCTGAGCTGAGACTTGTGTCCGACGTGTCACAGTCCCACCTCGCTTGATTCGAGTCAGGGACTTGAGGCCCGTCTCCTTGTTTGTGTCCCAAACTGCGTCCAATGGTTTTGTCCATCATCTGGCTTCGCAGATATAGCAACAACGGCATGTTTGTGTACTCCCAAACACACTTGCACGCACATCTCAGCATGTGTGAAGCTGCTGCCATATTATAAACAACCACAGATGCTTCTTTTGCAGCTGGCGATCGACCAGGATTAGTATACCTGGCAAAGAGTAGAAAATGCTTTAGCAAAAATGCCCAGCTTGTTACCACCCTTTTTCAAATCTACAGGTAGTCTGATGGCAAACGTGACCATGGTGGCCCTTGGAACGATGTCAGACAATGGTGTTGTAGCTAATTCTATTCTGATCCTCACAAATCCTGTAAACATGTTTCTGCCCATGGCGGGAGTTTCCCGGAGGAATCTGACGATTTCAGAGTCCATGACCTCGTCAGTGCCTAAGGTAATGAGGTCTCGAACCGTCTTTTTGAGAGGATTGAGGATTATGCCCTACTGGACAAAATCACACAAAGCTTTCAGATGCTCCAGAAATTGAGGATTCTGGATGCTCCAAATCTTCCTCGTTTGAGGAACATGCATTCTCAAAATCATCCGTGACCCTAAGAACTTCAGGTTTTGATAGGTCAATGACCTCCGTTTCCTCTTGTTGACCATATAGGCCCTTTGCTTCACTACCCTCTTTCAGAAACTTGATGCTATGCTCCTGACTCTGAGCAAGGACCATCAGTAAAACTTCTTGTTGCCACGCTGAACAACGAACTTCCCTTCCGTGAAAGCCTGATGAACTGACGGATACCGGTAAGTCTCGGAAAGTCCCTGCCATGTCTAGCAAGTGAACTTGCATCCATCCGGAATAGTTTGTGTCCAAATGCGAAAACCATGGGCACATATCGTTACAGACTTTGAGAGTCAATGGCCATTCACCATGCGCTGACCGCAAATGAAACAACAGCAGTAGGTCAGAGGCATATTGTTTGCATTTTGCTTATACATGTAAGTTGCTTCTCCCAAATGTTGCTGGGTTCGTGAGATCCATATCCCTCATTGCAATACTGGCGATAAGCCTGCTCTTTGAGTATGTGTAGCTATGTTATCGTGAGCTGATATGCATATCGTGTACTATGCGTAGCGTGTGAGCTGATATGCATAGCAATGCCAGGAGTGAAGACATTGGCGAGGGAAAACATCCGGCTTCAGCCAGATCCGGCCAAGAGCTTACCAACACATTCTCGAGATGCTATCTCGATATGCAGGAGTTTCACCAAACACAACAACTTGGATTCCCGACCTCGTTGGGGTACACCAACTGACATTTATTTTTGTTTGATGTAGAGAGGACAGTCACCTTCAATGACTAGAACTTGAGCAGGATTCACAAACTCTATTGCTTCTTTGACCACAGGCATTGAGTGTTTTTGAATGGCCATTGTTGATGCATGTTCATAGGAAATTGGGAAAATTCCAACTGTGTCCCTTGGTTTTATATTTTCCGTGTGTTGGGCATGTGAGAAATGTTTAGAATAGGTCACTGGAGTGTCTTGAAGCAGACCATCCTTTCCACAGTTGAGCCATGTTTACTCGGGCACACATGTTTGCAGTTGGTCAGTGAATGCTGGCGTGGCCACCCCACTTAGTATTGACGACAGAGTAACTTCTACAGCATAGTCATCGATGTACGGCACAAGGTCATCAGGAAGTTTTACAGTGGTGCCTCCAGAAGGAACACCCAACTTTTTGAACTTGAGAAGTGAATCACCCACCATCATATTGTCATGTGTGAGATGGTTTGTTAATGAGATAGCAGTACCATGGAGCTCAACCTGACCAGACAATGTTATCGACTCCTCCAGTCGTGAAGACTTCGCGCTTCATATTTGCCTGAATAACGACTCCATCCTCAGCAAAGCACTTCGACACAGCCAGAGCAAGTGTTTTTCTGGTATCCATGACTCTGTCATATGAGACTGAAATACCTAATGCATGGAACGTGTTGATACACTGCTGATGATGCATTTCTGGTTATCATTTACATACACGTTCAACCCCACATGGAGCGGAAAGGGTGTCTCTTGATCCTTCTTCTGGTAGTAAGAGTCAGGCATGACGCCACGACGCCCGTGGGTACACTTTTCACTGACAAATAAAAAAAAAAATCAGCCACTTTTCTATTCTTTTTCTCCTAAATTTCATGAGAATATCATGCACACATCAGTGTTCTACTTAGACTCCATAAAATTTGTTGAACCAAATCAATAAAAGGTGTTTTCTTGAGTTTAAACATCAACACTTGAATAATATAGCATGTATTTTTCAACATGTTATGTTTTCGGCTATTTTCGGCTAATATTGGCCTCTTAAATATGAATAGACCTTGTTGGCGACCTTGGAACTGTAAAGGGACTTCATAAATGGATTCCTCGTCTCAAAAAACCTATGAAAAGTGGTATTACAATAAAGTGTAGTCTGAACAGGAGCCGAGATATGGAGTTTTCTTTGTTTGCTGGATTTCTCGCAAAACGGCAACCAGGGGGCTATGACAACGTGTTTGCGGTCTTTTTTTAAATCCTCATACCCATACCTATTAGCATGCCGAATTTCAAAAACTTGTCACCAAGTGCACGATTTTTGTATATTTTCGCAAATATCTCCCATGCTATAATGACCTTTTGTGAACATGAGTGGAATGTATCGAGAAAAGGACATAACCTATACCTGTGCCTGATTGCAAACATTCTTAATGCAAATGTTCTGTATTTTGTATCGTATAGCCTGTGAATAGATTATTACACTTCGAAGCAAAAACAGGGTGTCCTAAAAAGTATACCACTGAACGAATAATATATATGACCTATTCGGGCTTTTCCTGAGATGTTTGGTTTAAAATAATTACAATGACCCACACTGTAATGTATTGAGAAAACTGGATTTTCATCGCAAATTCCAAATGTCAACTCATTCCTAAATCAGTTAATAATCACTGTGTTGGGCCAGGCCATGTTTACGTTAACGTTCTAATGCATCCAAAAGTCCGACACAAGGTGTAAACAGGTAAAAAATAACAATTTCCAAGTAAGTACATTTTTCATAATATATCCGATTCCATGTCCGAAGATATTATTGAAAGTTGTGCATTGTGATTGCTACACTGAAACTAACAGTTTGGAGGAAAAGTGTCTTGCAGTGCGACGATGTCATACTAAAGTCAGGGATGGATATAAACTTCGGTCAATTCAGAGCAAGAAAAACTAGCATTTTCTAGAGTAACTTAGCATATAGGTACAAAAGTTGATCAGTTTGAAGTTTATGTACAACACATCGTCGTATCTGTCCGATATTTTTGTGGTCAATTTATCCGTGTAGTGATAACGTTCTGATGCTCGGGTTAACGTTCTGTTGATGCTCGAAAAGTAATCATGGATCAGCACTCTCATGACCAAAAGTAATCATAATCAGCACTCTCATATAGTCAGGACTGACTATTTTAGACCCAGAGAACGTTAACCACTGTAGCAGAACATAACAAACAATTATTATACGTGTATCAGACTCATTCATGCCCTATTGTCACGTACACTCCAATATATGTGCATTCAATGCTACATATGACGTGTCACAATATTGTGTTATACCTGAAATTAGGTACAAAAGTACATTGAATAGTGAACGATGTCCGTTAAAATGAGCAAAGTGTACAACATTATATGAAACTTTTCTTGATATTTTGCTATAAAATTAAGACTCAGAGCAATACATACGATTTAAGGGTATTCGGGACATGGAATCCACATGTAGTCGATGCAGAGCCTAACAAGATAATCAAGAAAAAATATTTTGTTCCCGTATATCTTCATATCCGGTGCAACAGAACGTCAACATATACATGATCTGACCCCAACACAATAGAATTGGGTCAGATAACGTTCGGTGGCTAGCTGCAGGGTGTAATGGTAGTGCCGCGTATATTGTGCTCATATTGCTCATATTGTTATCATGGGGATCCAAGGTATTCTGGAGGTACGTAACACACTAGTAGTTTAGTAGGTAGTTTTTGTGGTTTTGGACCCCATTCATGACGAATGGAAACTACACACTCACTTGCATTGACCTTGGTATTTCATGATTTGAATCACTATTCATGATGTAATTGTACACATGAATTTCTGGTTATAAGGAAAATCGAATGTAACTTTGCGGATGCCATTCGCCACAAACCATTGACGGGTTTTACAACGAAGACAATTTGGCAACCCGCACAGTAGTGTCCCGAAACGGCAAGGGTAACATTTTCCGGAACATGGTATAATACTATTCTACAGAGCCCCTAAATACGACATCGTAAGGTAAAAAATAGCCCAAGGTTTATGAAAGGTCATTGAAGGTCAAACTAAAGAACACTTCATCTTAACGGAAGATTCCGTCCTGTCATCAAAATGGCCGTCATGTACAGACGGGCGAGTGAATAAAACAACACAATGAAACTTACACACATTACAGGATTACATACGGGGAGGTTAATGCATTAGGTACAAAAAAAACTATTAGACAGATTTCGACAAAATAGCTAAGTCCAAAATTAGACTTCGGATAATTCACCCGGTTTCGATACACATTTGAAAACACTCTGTATACTTGCATAATATAAACAAGTTCTAAAGTTCGATGCTTCATGTGGGTAGCGATGGGTTTCAATGTGCGAATGCAAATGTTCACTGAATTGAACACTGAATAGATTGAAGTCAATTTATCAGACTAAAACGTCCATACAAGTGTAGTGTGACATTTGCAATAATTAAACTGGCTTTACATACATTACACCATGGTGTTAAATAATACATGTACCGTAATGTTATCTTTGTCCTTGATATTGCAGGTCAAAGGTACTGTGTATACAAATTCCCGAATACCCAAAGTCCTTGAATAGAGCAGCATATCTTTATTTTGCCATTTGCGAAAATCTAACAAACAATAGGTCTCGTTCGATTTTTTGCAACCCTTTTTTTACCCTAGGCTCTCCATTACTTCAATGTAAGTATGAATATGATATCGTTTGGTTTGAAAAACAAACACATTTAGAATGTCTAGCTCATTGTTGCAAACAGTTATTCGATAATTGTCGACAATTTGTGAGTTGATTTCATTGATAAACTGTGTGTAGATCATCTCGTTCATATTACTTTAAAATGCGGAATTATATACTGGAAGAAAAATCAGCAGTAGGATAATATAATCAACCCTTTCCATTTCAAGGATGTCCCTGACTGCTGAGGCGTTGAAAGAGAAAGCTTGCCATGCGATAGATGGCGCTGCGACCGACCTCAGAGCGTTAGCAGACAAACTCTGGCACAATCCGGAACTACACCATAACGAGACATTCGCTCATCAGGTTATGAGAAATATCCCATCAACATTCGTTTCATTCAATGTCATTTCTATAGTGTCTCGAAACCTCCTGACATATGATGGGTATAAACACACAGTTTTGGGACAAATTTGAAATCTGGAATCATCAAATAACACATATCATAAGATCAGTTATTTAGAGGAAAGGCTTCCATGTTGATTTGTTCTGAAATACCACGTGTAATACTTGTACGTGCCCTTCTTTATGTGTTCTCATGCTTTTTATTGAATAAATTTTCAAATTTTACTTCAAGCTGTTGACCGATTACTTGGAACGGCAGGGATTTGCCGTTCAAAGAAAATACATCCTGGACACGGCTTTCAAGGCGGTCTTCAAGTCACCACTAAGAGGGGAAATCGACCCAAAACTGCCCAATATTGCTGTGCTATGCGAGTACGATGCCCTGCCTGACATTGGGCATGCATGTGGACATAATTTGATAGCTGAGGTGGGCATTGGAGCTGCTTTGGGTATCAAGTTTGCGATGGAAACCGCACAAGCTGTTGGGAGACAGTTTGGAACAGTGAGTATGCAATGGATGATAAATTAGCTAAAGGCTAAAAAAGGTTACCGGAGTACAGTGTTAGACATACATTTTTTGTCAATAAAATTGGTACTTTGACATATAAATTTCACTGAAGGTCAAAATCAAGGTCACCAAAAAATCACTGGATGTGATTGCTTGTATGCTTATAATACAAACCTAAGCTTCATCTATCTACAAGCACTCTGTCTGCATCGGTCTATTTACATTACTCACGTCGAATGTTACTTCGAAAACTACAACTCAAGGTCATCTTAGGTCAAGCTCATGGTCATTTAAAGATGCTTCATATGAGAATATGATTACATGTATATTACAACCTGAGGTATATGTACAAGTGTTTGGTCCCGGCGGCCAATCTGTGCATATAATGCCATTTTGGGCATTTCTGGTCAATTTATCGGACCTTCTGGTGAATTCAAGGCGCCCCATCTTTCAATTAATGATGCCAGCTGACACGTTCCCTGGAAAAAAAATCTACAGTCTGATCAGATAATTTTGGAGACGAGACAAAATGCAAATATGGCATTTTTAGCCCAAAATGGCTGTTCTGACTTTTCATGGTCACCCAAGATCAAATTCAAGGTCAACACAAAAATCGCCATATTTGACTTCCCATTTGACTTCCGATATATATAATTTCCCGATTTATATTCTTCAAGCTTTCTAGAACTTTATCCCACTATGAAGAAAAAAGGTGGCAAAACCTAAAAAATGGTCCAAATGGATAGTGACGCGATTTGGGACAACGAAATCTTTTTTCCACCTATCTGTCAAAAATCAAATGGCCGCCACGCGCAGACCGGCGATTGAAGAGCAACGAAAATTAAGCACATCATAACGGTACATAAGGAGAATCTTTTGAACTAAAAATATCAAAACTGTCCCGAAAGAGAATGAGAAAATGATCGCCAAACTCCAAAATTTGGCGTTGTCTGGACAAAAAAAAAAATCGTTGTGACCTTTCAAGGTCGTTGAAGTTCTATTTTGAAGTGTTCTAGTACTTTACTCTAAACAACGCCCATTATGAAGGAAAATCTGCGTGAAATTTTGCCAAAAAACTTTTCAATGGCGAAAAGTCTCTTTTTGGAAATGACTTAAAACAAAAATAGTGAATTGATTAGGGACGAAAATTTGTTTTCCGCCAACCCGTCAAAAAAATCGAATTGGCCGCCAGGTGCGGATTGGGATACAAGGGCAACGAAACTTATACACGTCACAAAGGTAAATGAGGGAAATCTCTTGAAACATAAAATCTCAAAACTGTCTGAACAGATTTTGAGAAAATCATTGCCAAGAAAGAAATTGACAAAAACAATGTTTCTTCGAAAATGGCCGCCATTTTGAAAAAAATACGAAAATAAGAAATACCTCATTCTTGAAATATTTTTAGGTATATTTGTGCAATATTTCAGAACGATTCTATCATAAACATTAAAGTTTCTATCGTAAACTCGTAAACATGAAAATGTAGACGCTTGACGGAAGACGCCACGGATGCAATGCGATGGCAATAGGTTATCAGACCAAAGGTTTAACAAGCACATACATTTGTAGTACGTCAAATGTGTAGTGCATATAACGAGCACGTACGTGTACGTCGCTGGATTTATTGTAATATTTGAATGCAATAATCCCATTCACTCCAATGTTCATTGACGTGTCCTCGTATTTCGAATTAGTGAACTGAATACCAAAAGAGGTGTATATGCAAGTACAGTCCACAAAATTGCAAGTACAGTCAACTGAGTAGGCATACATTGTACAAAAAATCTCGATCTATAGATACACAGATGTTTAACAGAAATGCCGCTAAGGCAGCTAGTGTAAACCACATTCATTCACATTACTTCGGTAGATTGTACCTTGTTCAATTATTTTGGGGGTATTCTTGCATAATAACGACATGACTGACCCTCTACCAATTCTCCGGATGTACCTTCTCCGTAGCTGACGGTTCTGGGTACGCCAGCCGAGGAGCGGATGTGCGGGAAGGCCCCTCTCATCAGGGGCGGGGCTCTAGAGGGAATCGATGCTGCGCTCATGGCCCACCCTGCCGCCCAGAGCGACTCCAGACCAGTCTTAATAGCCTTGACCAGGTCAGGTTCAGCAATATTGGTTGGGGAAAACAGGGAGAGATAATGTCAGAGAGAGAGAGCGACATAGATGTCTTCTTACTTTGCCATCTTATTGAATTGTCAATGTTTCAACACGTGGCTTCCACAAGTCTCATTTCCCTACTCAATGGCGCGTCGAATCTGGTGCGACTGCATTTTGGACTACCTGTTTGAATTTCGTTGTTCTCTAATGTACTGAATTTTTCCCATCTCTAAAATAGCTTCAAGTTTTCTTCAATAGCCTCGTTCCATATCCCCAAGTGTAAGCTGCTACCGACCCAACTCCTCTCATCCAGGCTGAATATAATTGTGCTCTACGTGTATCCTGTATGTGTCCCATCCCTGTGCCAGGTGTGACGTCTTGTACAGAGGCCGGGCCTCCCACGCTGCTGCCTTCCCCTGGCTAGGAGTGAACGCCCTGGACGCCGCCGTCCTCGCCTACAATGGACTATCCGTGCTCAGGCAGCAGATCCAACCAGACTGCAGAATTCACGGTCCGTAGGCTGTAGGCTTTTGACTCTGTTGTTTGATCATGTAGTAAGTCATAGATGATTCATTGTTTGATGGCCTTGAATAAGAAGTCGAATAGCTTTATGTGCTCAGATGCATCGTCTTGTCCGTGTCAAGTTACGACGATACGGAATTTACCCATAAATGTTCGCATACCGTATAATCGCGCATATAAGGACACTGTCCTTATATTCGAGCCTGTCCTTATATTCGAATATAAGAACGTGTACCTATATTCGAGAAGGTTTACCTTTTTCGTGCCATAGAGCAATATTCGTTTCTAAGGACACCCATGTCCTTATATTCGAGACACTTAGGTTTTGGCCCCCAAAATGCAAAGGTGTCCCGAATAAAAGTACACCCATTGCACGTGCTATCACGTACTGCCAGGCTTACGACCACTGTCGGAAATATATATACACGAGGTTATTGGGGGCTCATTGGGAATAGTCCTCCAATACCTACCTAAGTCAACATATATAATGTAATTTGACATCAGTGGTGGTTATAAATGGTCTAGGCTACCATGTTCTTATATGCAGATTATTGGGGGGGGGGGGTGTCCTTATATTCGAATATAAGAACATGTCCCTATATTCGAGACACTTGGTTTTTTTGGCGAGAGCCCCAAAACGCAATATTCCGAATATAAGAACATGTCCTTATATGCGTGATTATACGGTACATTTCGGATTGTATTAGGCGCATCCTTAATGATCTTGAGTTAGGCTTGGAAAAGTATTGATTTGAGTTCAGAAAACCGTAACGATCGGAAATGAACATGATCCTGTGAAGAGTTGACAATTATACCTGTAGAATGCTACATTAACATCAGTATAGTATCATGATGTGTTTAATGTGCAGAGTATTTCAAACAGCTATCATCAGCGATGGCGGAGCAAGCCCGAACATTATCCCGGAGAAAGCCTCACTGGAGGTGTTCATCCGTACAACCTTGACTTCTGAACTTTTGATTCTCAAGGACAAAGTTCAGGCTTGCTTCACGGGGGCAGCCACGGCTACGGGCTGTCAGGTCTGTCGCTGGATTTATTTGAATTATTTAATACATCTATATTGCAAATAACTATATGTAATAATACCATTTACTCAATTGTTCATTGACATGTCTTGGTATTTCGAGTTAGGGAACTGAATACCAAAATAAGTGTATTTGCAAAACAAAACTTCCGATGTTTTTTTTTTTTTTAAAGCAGGTGATTTAAATACAATGTCGAATTCACTAACCACCTACATGTATGCATATTATACGTAATGTATGTAACATTACTTTCTGACATAATGTATACCTATTCTGGTGTGTCCTAGTGCCTGTTAATCCTAACCTATGCAGGTAGAAGTCCTTTGGGATGAAAACACTTATGAACACATGGTTTCGAACGATACGCTAGCTTCGCTTTACGAGAAAAATGCTGACTCCTGTGGTTTCGAACACACCGTTCCCAAAATGTCGTCCATACGGGCCAGCAGCGACATTGGGAATGTATCTCAGCGGGTGCCAACAATTCACCCGCTGTTTTCCATTGCAAGTGATGCTGTCAACCATACGAGGGAATTCACTGAAGCGACAGGTGAGTAACGTCGAAGAGCTCTACACGATATGCACGATATGCTGCAGGAATATTCATGGGTCCTAAAATAGTCAGTTAGTGGCATTTTAGTCTGTATATTATCATTAAAATAACATCTTCTCTTAGACAGTATAATCTGATATTGCATTACATTTGCATTACAGCTCGTGGTAGAAATTTATTTTCATAACAAAACATAACATGTTCTGAAATTGAATAGTGATATTTCACCATGCCTGAGTGCGATGAAATACAAAATACAAAGCTGACAAATGGTCCTCTCAATCTGCCCACACCAGGTTCTCCTCGGGCCCAGGAAAACACACTAACCGTGGCCAAGCTACTGGCGATGTCAGCTGTGGACGTCTTCTGGCGCCCAGACCTCCTGGTCAAAATGAAGGAGGATTTAGCCAGCGACATGGAAAAACTCTAGATGTGAAGGAGAGGGCCGAACTAACGACCAAATTCGCTTCCGCCTAGTTTGGATTAGAGAGTCATAAGGATGTCCAATAATCGTGTATTATTCCATTTTGGTCATACAATGGCCCGCCTCAATCCTAAAAATCAAAATATTTGTGGATTCTGAATTCCTGCATTAGCATTAAGAGTACAACATGATAGTTTGTTTTTTGTTCGGTCCAGTCATGCTTAGCAAAGAATGGATAGACGGGTCGGTTTGATATCCAATATACACGTTTATTGGATATCCTCATGACTCGCCAATCCAAACTAGGCCGAAGAGAATGTCACTCTATCGGTCATTACTTGAGGCCATTGTATGAACATAATGGAATGTATCGTTTCCTCTTGGATGTTGCGTGATAAGTAGCTGAGGAAGGATATGTATAATATACATAAAGATCTGTGAAATGATTTTGTCATATTTTCTATAGCATTTACTAAAATACGGGAGTCTTCGTGATATCTTTTCTATATCATGATTTACTATTTTAGTAATATCTTCACATATTGTACTTTACGCATTAAATAAACTGTTTCATCAGCACAGCTTTTGTATCTTTGTATCACATATTTGTAGCTTTTGTAAACAACGTACATGATATTGGTACCAAACACACACATCGTCTCAGAAAAAGTAATCATCGAATTTAAAAAAAAATATTGATAATATTTGTTACAATTTGAAATAGATGAATTATTATATCCACAAACGACAGACAAAATCTACTGGGATATCGGGTTCGTCTGGTGTTCAAACGGTTTCAGACATCATGGAAGTCAGTGCTGCTTTTGGCACGTTTGCTGGCATCTTGAATTTCCTGCAACTTTCCCCTTACATCGGTCAGTACGTGTTGACCGTACATAGGATGATGTACGATTTGCTCTTCTTCCTGGTCATGTACCTATTGTGCCTGCTGCTCTTGGTTTTTTTTTTTTAGCTTACTGGCCCATAAGGGCCGATAAGCTATTGTCGTGGTTTTTCGTCCGTCGTCGTCGTTGTCGTCGTCGTCGTCAGTCACATCATCTGTTAACATTTTTTATCTTTTTTTTCGGGCTGATGAATTTGTCCATAAATTAGTAGGAATATGTATTGGGTCAATACCCCCAGATATTTTTTTCATTTTTTTTATTGAATCGATTATGCAGTTTTGGCGGCCATTTTTATGCCGAAAATGGCTGTTTTTGCATGTTTTCAAATTTAAAAATTATTTTCTCAGATCTCAGATTTCTGTCTGATCAGTTTTGAGATTTTAGTTTCAAAATGTTCCCCTCATGTATCTTTATAATGTGTATAAGTTTCGATGCTCTTGAATCGCCGGTCTGCGTGTGGCGGCCATTTTGATGTTGTTTACGGGGCCAAAATAGGACTTTCCCATGTTAAATTCTCCTATGCTTTATAATGGGCCACAATGTTCTTGATATCTCACTTAATATTGAGATTAGAGAATCGGAATCAATTGTGGACATATAGGAAATGATGTATGTTGAATATTCTCGTGACCTTGAATTTGACCTTTAACATCATTTTCAAGGTCAGAGCACAAAATGGCCAATATCTCGCTTATTATTTATTTTACAGCTTAGGAATCAATTGTGGACATATAGGAAGTGATATATGCTGAATATTCTCGTGACCTTGAATTTGACCTTCAACCTCATTTTCAAGGTCAGAGCACAAACTGGCTAATATCTCGCTTATTATCGACTTTACAGCTTAGAAATCTGTTGTGGCCATATTGGAAATGATATATGCCGAATATTCTGATGACCTTGAATTTGACCTTTGACCTAATTTTCAAGGTCAGAGCACAAAATCGTTAATATCTCGCTTATTATTCACTTTACAGCTTGGGAATCAATTGTGGACATATAGGACATGATATATGCTGAATATTCTCGTGACCTTGAATTTGACCTTTAACCTCATTTTCAAGGTCATAGCACAAAATGGCCAATATCTCGCTTATTATTGATTTTACAGCCTAAGAATCAATTGTGGACATATAGGAAGTGATATATGCTGAATATTCTCGTGACCTTGAATTTTACCTTTGACCTCATTTCCAAGATCAGAGCACAAAATCGCTCATATCTCGCTTTTTATCGACTTTACAGCTTAGAAATCTATTGTGACCATATAGGAAATGATATATTCTGATGACCTTGAATTTGACCTTTGACCTCATTTTCAAGGTCAGAGCACAAAATCGCTAATATCTTGCCTATCATTCACTTTACAGCTTGGGAATCAATTGTGGACATATAAGAAGTGATATAAGCTGAATTTTCTCAAGACCTTTAATGTGACCTTTGACCTTATTTTCAAGGTCAAAGCACAAAATGGCTAATATCTCGCTTATTATCGACTTTACAGCTTAGGAATCAATTGCGGACATACAGGAAATGATATATATGTTGAATACTATGATGACTTTGAAATTGACCTTTGACCTAATTTTCAAGGTCAAAGCACAAAATGGCTATTATCTCGCTTATTATCGACTTTATAGCTTAGAAATGAAATGTGGACATACAGGAAATGATATATGCTGAATATTCTTGTAACCTTGAAGTTACCAGACCATCGGTCCGATCACCTATTGGCTAGCCGGTAAGCTACAGGTCCCTTTGGCCTATGTTTTTTCAGGCTGTTTTTCAATGCCTCCCCACCCCCCCCCCCGACCCCCGACATGGGGACCGACTTTCCTAGCGACTTTTCTTCAGTCTAGTCGCTTGTACACATTACCTCTGATAGCACTTTCAAGCGCGTTCAAATAATGGAGTTTCAAACGAGGGACATGTTCCGAACATGGAAGTTCTTCTGGCGGTTCGTCTGTCGTGTCGAGTTGCTGTCGTTAAATTGCTGTCGTGTCGAGTACCGATGCTGAGATGTACAGTGTTAATTACTCCAAGTGTACTTCATAGTCAAGTACAGAGCCAAGAGTTTTGGTGTGAGACTTGAATGATTGGTTGTTATGATAACTCAAAGAATGTGGAAACTAGTGGATGTTCAGAAGAGTTTATTCGTCAGTTCATTCAGTGACATTGTGTGCAACATACATGTGTACTATTCATGCAAGTATAAGTGGGAAAATTATGACTATTTTTATAGCTTGGCACGGCATAGTTCCATGCTTATGTCCCATAACTTCCCTGCAGTGTCTGGGTCAGTTGCAAAGCTTTTCGCTCTGCCTTCTTTGCATCTCCTGCAAAAGAAAATGACGCAAAATTCACAATGTATTCACATGGATTCGGTATCAAATTCAAGAATCTTGTTGTAAGTAGCATTCGTATGGAACATACGAGTAATATCTCCCGGAATGATCTGCGATGCTTGGTTCAAGACAGCAGTAAAGTGTAGTTTTGGCTCCTTCCGTGGGCGATAGTTTCGGTTCTCCCAGGAATTGCATCAGTTGGTAGAAAAAGTAGACCAACCACGACTTCGATCCGCCGTAATATCTATCTAATTCAGTACCGACAAGTCCCGGATGTACAGTGTACACAGTCACTCCAGTTCCTGTTTCGTGATACAGTTATTAGATGAATAAGACACTTCAACGAAAAGCTAAACATTATTTTGTAATGGCATTATTTTGTACACGATCGAAGTCTCGAATTCACAATGATCGTAGAGCATATTTAATAAGCGTTTATGTTGGTTTGATATACATCGAAAAAGTAGGAGCAATAACTATATTTTTATGCTATTCCTATCAAATAAAGTTATGTCAGTGTATATTCATATAACTATACATTTTTTATGTTGTTCTTGTAAAATAAAGTTATGTGCAGTACAGTGTATATTCATAGCATCATGCCTCGTAGAAGTTTCGCCAGGTGGACCCCGTGAAGTATATTGGCAGTCTTGCTCCGGCTATATCCATAAACGCTGTTGAAAAAGCCGCTTTTGTAATTTAAATCCTCAAGGTTAATTGTGGTAAATCGATGACCTTTGGACGATACAATAATGACCCGACTTGGCGACGAAGCTTTCACTTTGTCCAGCAACAAATTCTTCAGATAAAAGTGACCTTCAATAAAAAAAATTAGCCCCAGACGAATTAAAATTTGGTGTATAGAAAACTACCACAAGAATTTCTGAACATTCTACAGTATGTCGAGTACAATATGTGATGTAGGCCTATGGTCTCGAACTCTTTAGTATACAAGTAGGCGGCTTACCGTTTCAACAATTTCATACCCATTCATATAGGCATACATACAGTATACATGAAAAACCCCAGAAGATTTTGCACACACACTTACCCAGATGATTAACTCCCATCATCATCTCGAACCCATCCTTGGTTTCCTCACGGTACTTCGTGAAGATCCCGGCATTGTTCACCAGAATATCCAACCTTTCCAATAAAGTCTTCATCTGAGTATTGCGCAGTGCTTACAATCACTGATGCAATTGGAGTTATTTAGGTGAATAAAAACTTCGTTGAACCCCACAATGAACCAATTTTGAGTGATTTGTACTGATAGTTCACATTCACAATAATTTATTATAGTTTTAGTGAGCATACTATGATTCACATCGTCGGCGAACTCTTTGATTGAGTGCAGTGAGCTGAGATCGAGAAGTTTAACGACAATATTCTCGTTGTTTGTGTCTCGGACAATGTCATTTCGGGCCTCGTCTGCACGTGTACGGTCCCTGCACGCCAAGATCACACGCGCGCCTTAAATATTGCACACGATCGTGTTCTACATTCGGAAAATTTGTAAGTTGCCAGATTTTGATGAATGTATAGAACACATGGGATACCCGTGTGATGGATTCAAGACGAATAGCTACGAATAGAAATATCGTGTGGTAATTACTAGACGTTCGATGTAATTATAAAACTATCGATAGAGGTTTATTTAGTCACTACAAACCTTTTCTAGCGAGCTCCCTTGCAGTTTCCTTGCCTATCCCCGTATTAGCTCCAGTAACAATGACGGTTTTCCCATCCAAACTCATAGTCTCCCAACTCGCCATTCTCAAGGCAATTACTTGGAGGCCTTTGTTCATAAAAGTGAGGATCCATGTTGAACACATATTTCTTGATATACCAGTCATGAATAAGGTTGTATGCATTATGACTATCATAATGTCATAACGCCACACATATATTCACCGAAAATGAGCTCCATCGAACATGCATGTATCATAGGCCAACCTGATTTCGTTTATAAGTAAACTACTGTGAAAATGTTATATTATAATAAGAAAGGTATCATATTACGAGAATATGTTAAAATACACACCTTCATTTAAACAGTCAATACCAGAATAAGTAGCGTTTTTTTTTCTCTCTTTCTCTTCACTGACAAATGTCCAAACACAGAGGCCAAAGTATAAAGTTACAAAAGGTCAGTGACGAGGGGTACTGGTATATTGCTTATCTGGAATGGGCAAACACCAAAGTACAACTACGTATGTACATGCATGTAACGGCAAATGAATGTCCATGTTTCTATATAAATGGAAACCTGCCGGCGTCTATCACCAATGTCACATTTCATTGACTTAGCTAGACATCTGACATCTATTTCATTTTGCAATGATAATGTCCCGGGATAATCTCCAAATCGGTTGTTGTGATATATTAGAAATACTACAAATGACTAAACAGTATTTCATTCAACCAGATAATATCTACTGGACAAAAAGTTTTATTAGTTGAGTCTAATATCGATTGCTTTCCTTATGTTAAATAAAACAACTAATAATATAACTAATGGTTAGTAAAACCAAGGATAACTTTTTCAGTAATATTGCATTTTTTCCACCAAAAACATCAGCTCTAAACACATGGACATTTTGAAGTTAGTTCCTTAACTTATTAATATTTACATTGTCTTTCCAAAGAGCAATATGTGTTGCATCATGGGTTTCTCAACTTGTGTCTTGTTTCATCGAGAATTCCCACATGTATTCACGATATAAGCGTATACTTATCCGGTAAGACAAACGTAAATCCATGTTTCAAACGGACCTTAGTTCATAACAGAAATCCATGACAATAAGAGCTGTTCAACAATCTGTCAACAGCATTAATTGTATGACGAATAGCACCATTTAATTTGGTCAACTTTATGAAGATGCATTATTTATTGGAGTTATTATGTAACTTGGACGGTCAGCAAATTTAATAGACTAGAGTCCCAGTTTGCAGGCCCTTATAGTTTACCTCCATATGATTCAGACAAGATCAGGAACAAGGCAAGTATAATTTCAAAGCAGCCCCGATTTATTATCCATTCATGCATGACCTTATAGTGACGAGTCTTATACAACAGGCAAACATTTGACAATTGCTAAGGCGATACCCTTCCAAGCTCTGCAACTTTAGCCAGAAATATCACATTTATTCTCATACCATTGCTGTATTCTAACTCTAGAATAGATATGAGACTTTTTGCACAAGGCTAGGACATTTTCGCTAGTTAGCCGTTATAAAACTCTACACACAGGATATCAAAGGCATTTTTTTTATTTCATAAGAATACACAGGCATGCTCTAATATGATGGTACTATATTTTAGCCTGCTTCAGTTATCAAGATGAATGAATGTACTCTAAATTATAGTACACGAAGCAACAATCAACAGTTTCTTCTCCAGGAAAAAAACCAAAAATTTTTCTCAACACCGCACTGGGAAGCATTAGCGGTTACTAAGTACGCAATCGTTGGCACCATATCCCAGAAATAATCATGTGCTGCATATATTTACAAATCATCTACTTCCCAGGGGGAAAAAATGAAAATATTCAAAGCTGTACAAAAGAATAGCATATGTAATATATATATATATATAAATATATATCTCTACAAAAAAGACATCATTCTCTTATTTTCTGATCTGGTGTTTTGGCGACCATATTAACATAGTGACAAATTTTGTGTGATAAAGTATAAGATAGCATATTTTTTATTTGATATTGTTTTGCCGCATTCCCTTGCATTTGATACATGTACATATAGGGATATTGTTGGTTATAATTTATATAAAATTCCATACATGTATAAACACTGGTATAATATGATTCAATACGAGATAAATTTACACAGAGATGATTAATTCATTTTGTTCGTAATTACTTTTGGAAGTAACAGTCCCTCAGAAATAGGCAGTAATGTTTTATATCTGGACACACTTGCACCAAAGTTTGACATGTACTGAATACATTTAACTAGAATACATTCAATGGGAGAGTATCCCTACATTACAAGATAGAGGAATGTCTATTTTGAGCACTTCATAATCTCCTCTATGAAATTTCACATACATTCTGAAATTTGCCACAGAAAACAACTTACCTACTTTGTAAGCCTGGAATGGATTCAAAACAAAGGTTGTAGAATTAGCTTCCACAAAAGAAAGCTGACAGATAACATACAAATATTTATTCCATGGAATGTTACAAATTTGGTATTATCTATTTCCTCAACAAGAATTCTTGGGAAATTACCTCCTTGATCTATGCCAACTGAGAGAACTGCATCAGCGTTATCTCCACATGTTTTGTGGAATGACAAATATATCCAACAATGTTAGAATGTAGCTGCTTAATGCGCAATAACCATCTTTTGAAACATGAATACATGTACACCGACAGAGTTAACTATAATGTCACATATCACCATTATTTTGTCATTAATTGCAAGCAAATTAAACGAGATCGATTCACAGTCACAGCATTTAGCAGAAAGGGTTAATTTCCAGGCATGAACAGAAACTTGCACAAAATCATGAAATATTGATGATCATGATCCACAAACAACATATCAAAATCACAGTCAGCTGCAAATATTTATAATCTTGTAGATGTCATGACGAACCAAAAAAAAAACCTGAACATTTTTACTTGATTTTATCCTACGAAATAAGCACTTGATTTTTGGAATGCTTCAAAATAACTAACAATGGCACACATTTCACAGTGATAATACAGTGAAGGCAAGACAGAAAGAAAGAGACTGATATACATTGAGTATAAGTTGGACTTGACATTGGTCAAGTCTTGTGGTGGTGATATTTGATACAAAACAAACCAACCATGTCAGATGGAAAATGACCTACCATGACACACATGCACACAAGTAAGTGAATTGTTGGAATGCTAATACATGTAATCAATTCTCAAATGTATCAAGTGGAGTGAAATGTAATTCTGATTTTTTAAATGTATCTTTTTTTATATAATTGACAACCTTTACGAACACACAGTTTTCCTATGTCACAGATACTCAATGATCGAATGTTCTCATTTGCATATGATTTGCATATTATACAAACGTACATACAAGTTTTCTTTTATTTCACGTTTCACTACAAAAGATTCCCTGTACAAAGTGTGTCGTTCACATAGTATATATATTTTTTCATCTCCATTATCCGCACATCTGTACAAATCAATATAACACACACGAATTATATACTGGAAAATCTATCGCCATAGACAGCAATCTCCATGATATACTAAATTTCAATGACTGTACAAAATCTGTATGAGCCAATGGCAAACCTAGACAGCGACACTGACAAGTCTATTTGTTCTGGAAGTCTCGTGTCATGAGGCAGGCGAAGAGGGTCATGACCATCTTGGCCTTGACCTCGACGAGGTCCTCGGGCAGGGCGTACACACGAGCACCAATCTTACGCGCCGACGAGATGGCGTACTTGGCATTCTCAAGTTGTTCCTGTAGAGAAAGACAATATACATGAACTTCATCTGACTGGACTTTCTGTTCATAAAATGCACCTTATCATATCTGCTATTCAATAAAATACGACAGAAAGATGATCCAGCTGTTTCATTGTAGGGTATTTTAATCAAATCAACAAAATAAACAGTGTATCACTTCTACTGTAAAAGCCACTTTCATTACTTCCTATAAGTGTTGAAAATCAATAAAGGATTTATATTCAACCATTCAGGCCCACAAATGTTTTTGAATGCATTGCCCTCTGGAGGTCATCTATTCCAACAGGAATCCACACATATAGTATCTGGTCCACAGACTATTTCCCATGAGACCCTGCAGACTTACCTCAGGTGAGGTCGGGTCCTTGACCAAGCTGTAGTTGATCGCGCCAGGTTTTATGGCATCCACCAAGTCTATGACAACCTTGCTGTTAGCGATTGACTGGTCGTTGAAGCCTGAGAGCTTTGAGGACTTGCCAGCACTCGCAAGCTGTGTGATATGGGAGATCTTGTTATAAAATAAATATTAAATGTGAAGCAGACACGGAAGTTCATATTCACTCCATGAAATGCAAAGTTCACATACACATCCTATATGTACATGCAACATCACAAGCCCATGTTATTTAACAAAAGCAACTTTTGATCTTCAGTGCGTGGCAACTTGCTAAACAAATACACGTTACCGCAACTGGTATCTAAACAAACTTATCAATAGTCTGACTGAAACATTTGAATGTCACGCTCACTTTCTCATTGGCCCACAAGACAATTTCCTTCTCCATGATTGGTCGGCCGTCGTCCTCGGTGGCAAGTTTGCTCAGGATGCTGAGGGTGTAAGCTCGCATGAGCTGCCAGACCAGGGCTGGGGTCATAAAGAACAATAGGCTATATGTTAGTTGGGCATGAACTAATACTGATTATGGTCACATACCACGAGATACGAGACACATACTTTGTAAACTTGGAAATCAGTGCAAATTGTTTTTCTGCTATTCTATGTCCATGTTGAATCTCTCCATCAAATCGTGAGTACAGTTACCAATGGTTCGAGAAAGATTACAGCACGCACCAAGAGTCAATGTTTCATTGCCGTCGTAGATGTCTTTGCCATCAATCCCGACCAGTGAGAACTTACAGATCTTGCCCAGCTCCACCGCATAGTTACAGTTCTCTGAGGGAGGGAATAAAACATTGTTTCCAGTACAAAGGATTATTCTGCACAACATTTTATGACCATGAACATAATATCTCAGTTGTGCCCAACAGAATACACATCTCTGCAAAACTTACATCTAGTTCATATAAACATATATACTGCAATCTAAAGGTACAAAACCAATTTCATAATTCATACAGAAACTAAAATTCTGATACTGCTTTTAAATTCTCTTCAACTGATTTATGCCATTTATCTTGGGCAAAATAATCAACGACCCTGATTATAAAACGACACACATGAAAACCCCAGACGCACCGATCTTTTCGAGCATCATGCGCATTTTGTTGAACTTCTTGTGTACGCGTGCCCAGTCGACGACGCCCGGCCGGATGATGTCGTACAGTTGGAAGATAACGAGGCCGTCCGTCAGGTCGTTGTAGATGTAGTTGACATACGGCGACACCCCCATACTGTTCATCCAGTTACGGTACACTGCAGGGGAAAACAACATTATAGATTTTTGTAGACATCGGGAGAGAGCACAGGCTCCCTCCTGATTTAATTGCTGTACATCATAGGTGGCCTCAGTTTCTCAATGCTACATGCACTCACTGAACGATGCAACCATTGATCAATGCCAAGAATGACAGAATGCATATTTTAGGAGTCTAACAGGTACCAAGGACGAGGTCTTGATGAGAGCTGTAATTGATCTAAATGCCCCCGAAAGTTGTCCCTAGTTTCACAATTTATGTCAGCAAACTTTTCTTTGTACAATAATAATGATTTCTCGAACAACACTGGATTTGAGAGAGGTCAATTATGACCTCCTCCCACCTACGACATCCACCTCGGACACTCACTTTTCTCCTCGCGTGTCTCCTCATGGAACTCCTCCAGGTCAACATCGTCCGGTTTCTCCAGCGCCGGGTATGAGTTGAAGAGATTGGCTACGAAAGCCAAGTTCAGTTTGTAGTTGCCAGTGACAACATCGTTAGGGGCAACGAAAGCTCGGCAGCCGATCTTGTCCGCTTCCTGGAGCATACGCTCAGCACGGCTCATGTCATCCGGATCCTAGTGATAGAGGTGTAGAATTCATGACATACACAAAGTGGAATTGGCAACCCATCTTGAAGTTCAAGAACTACGTTTAGCAAAACTACCAAAGCATGAAGTCATTTGGATGAAAATTCTGAATCACAATTTAAAATGCTAGGAATGACCAGAAACAAACCTCAACACCCGTACGAAAAAAAGAAAACCTTCTGTCATTTATATTTATAACCTCATCAATTTGTTATGAATTTCGACCAAACACTATGAATCAAACACCAGAAAACTATGACCATCTGACTTACATTGACTGGGCCGGTGTTGACGCCAGCATCTCTTGGTGCGATCTGGTGGAGGAGGTGAATGTACGCGAAGGAGTCCTTGATATCGCCCTGGAAGTTGGAGATGTTGCGACCACAGCCGGACCGGTCCAGATGGTAGTTGACCCAGCGGATCAGGATTTGTTCCGGGGAGAGTTTCATCAACTCCTCAAGGGACTCGCCGTCCAGGAGCAGGGCCGCCAAGCCTGGGTGCTCATGGAGGTTGATGTCGCTTAACAACCCGATCTATGGATGGACATAGAGTAGAGCTTGGTAGAATTTTGTTGTTAAAATGTACATCCATGAGAACAAAAAAAAATTTTTTTTTTCCAATTTAACATGTACTATCTCATTCAAACTTTATGGAATCCATAATATTAATATATATATAGCACGATGTTAGCACAATGATTGTATTACAGGATGAAAACTCGAGCCTCATATCAAAATGCGCTTATTAATATTCCGAGAATTCATCTCCTCACATGTTTACAATATATATCACATGATTAATTTGACTTGCAATCTCTATCACATTTAATACATCAAGCATTTAATAGTGTAAATCCCTAGATAACCACCACTCATCGCCACAAAGTGACAGTGCCATACCCTGATGATTTGCCAGAGTAGCCCCAGGACGAGATGCGGCTTGCCCTGACGCAGATCCTCGGGCCCGATGTTGACGATGTTACAGCCAATGGACTGGGCGGAGTTGAGTGCCAGGGTCAGATTCTCGTGGATCTGGAAGACGCTCAGCTTGCCTTTGTTGATCGTCCGCTCGTCAATCGTGTCTGGCTGTGACTTGTTTATCATCTTGCTATTAGGACAGGGATATTGCATTATATCAATATGTTTATATATGCAATACTTCATTTGAATTTTACAGAGAGTATGATTTTATTGCCGATTTAAATAGTTTATATTTACAAAAAGAACAGACATCTGATCGTCAACAACGACTTTGATTTTGTGCTCAACCGACACTTCAAGAGAAACTTTCTTTTGTGAAAAACCTGATCATATCAAAGCAGTAGTTTTAAAATGGCCAAATCTACATGATCAAACGGTTCAAAGTGCATATTTTACCAGAGAAGTATTCCATCGTTGCTCTTGGTGTAGAGGTCATGACTCTCGGGATTCAAAGGTAAATATTTCTTGCAGTCAGGGTCATCTGCCAGATTTCTGCAAACAAAGATGAAAATGCGCGAGATTAAACACTATTTAAAAGAGGATAATAAATGTTAAAGTATCTTTAATTAACTTTAATAGTATATAAGTTATATAATTTAATTTACTTCTAAGTTATTTTACATAACTCTCTTTACTTGAGTACTGATATTTTTGTTATGATAAGACACGGAAATAACTGGATTAATATAAAGATAATGATGATATTGTGGAAATATGAACTTAATCAGTATGTTATCATCAAATACGTTATTGCTTCACTGTGTCAATTGAAACTTCGAAATGTTGGGAGAATTCAACTCAATACTTGCTGTAAGTTATCGTAAAAGGAACACATTGAACAGAAAACTGATAGGTCTGAATGTCAACGTTGGCGACTTAATTTGGAATAAATTCACACTAGTTATGTACGTGTACCAGTATACTAGTTACATTGAAGCTGATGTAATACATCCTGAAAATTAATCAAGACAATATAATGTAAATATACCAGTACTTGTCCATGTATTGGATGAATTTTAATGCAAACACGACAGAATTTAGACAGAAAAGTGGGGGGATTCCAGAATTTTGTCAGTCAATTCTCCACACATGCATATATTATATTAAGTGGGGCATTGAAAATTGCCACAGACATACAATGTTGATATTTGACATACATCATGAAAGCCCCTGGGTTTGCCTCTTATGACATGCATGGCTGGCCCAAGCATGAAAGTCATGTGAATTTTTTGCACACAAACTATGCATGCCTAATACAACATATTCTTTGAACATATTTTATTTCTTCCCCACTAAATACTATGGTATCTGTAGTATTTTCATCTAATTTCGTTTTCTTTTCTTCCAATAATTGGCATATACTTATGACTAGTTTTTTCCTGTACATCTACATACATGTATTATGGTATATATCGGCCATGGACTTTATCTGCAAACGACACTGCATAGACCAGGAAGTTTAAACTATAAAGATAAACTAGACTTGAAAGGATTGTCAGTGCAACTGAGGACTACTAACTAGAAATAGAAAGGTGTTCAACATACTTGTAACTGAATATTCCCAAATGGAAATTTGATAAAACTGGCAGGCGTTTGTGTGAACAAAATCTGTACACACTGCTGGTAGCACAAAATCTCAAAGCAAGGTCAAATATATGTATTTTGATATACACATCATGAGAATTATGCTTAAGCTACAACTCTAATCTTGGAAGCATAATGCTGTACTTGTAAAATTGTGCACAAAGTTTGAGTGTGCTCAGCTTTGAAAAAAAAAGCGTTACTTTTGCAGGCAGACTTTAAACAGCATGTACAAACTATCATGAATATTCCATTTCTGGTGATACCCTGGTACTCTTTGGGGTCATAAACAAAAGGTACATGTATTATCAAAAAAAAAAATCTGAAAATTTCACCAGTGGTAGCAGTTAGTGTTTTGTCAGAAAACCTAAACGGTGGATTAATCACTATAAACATGACAAGTTTATTTGTAGTGGAAATGAATGATATTTGAATAATGAGATATTTTTGTGGTTCTATAATAATCTGCCTATATAAGTTAATTTCCTCATAAAACTGTGAACAATAATCGCTGGAAGTATTAAATCCTGTTTGCAGTGAGGAGGAAGGAACATGCAGCACGGACCACAGATAGATTATTATCTGGTTGAACAGGGTAAACAGGTTATGAAGAAAGTAGGAAGAGATACATCATGTATATGATACATGAATAAACACAGGATGATAGATGTGATAAGGCAGCAATCCAAAAGACAAAACATGCAGAAGTAGGAAACACAATGAGGAAATAAATTTATCATCATGTACTGTACATGTACATAATACATGATGTAGATTTCCCTCAACATGATCAAGAGTGCTTGTTGCCCAGAAGAATAAAATAAAATAGTTTTTTTACTGACCAGGGGTTACTTTATGGATTTGAGAAGTGATCCCTGATCAGTATAACATGTGAATGAGGGAGTGTCAGAAAGTGAGGTAATACAAGATGTAGAATGCACCATGCACATGTACCGGGTGATATATCACATGTTTGAAAACTGTACAGGCCAATACAACCTTTGAATACTCGGGGGTATATAACTTGGGGAAAAAGTAAATCCGATTCTGAATTTCTCAAGGCAAACCTGTTAATCCAGTTTGAGAACGCGACTTGTTCCTCTTTCCGTATCGTGTGTGTTGTGCCGACTGTAGATGTGGAAGACGTTCCGCCGATAACTTCAATGTCCTTTCGTTTACTAATCTGGTCTTTGAACTTTCTACCGAAATCCTTTTCTTCTTTTAGCCGGGCGTAAAGCTGGTAGTTTCAGAAGGTTTCAAGTTGGCGAAAAAATCCGGCATTTTTTTTTTTAATTTGTGAAAAAAAATGCGATGATGAAGGAGTTGCATGAAAAAGAAGAATGTCGAAAGAGCATGAAAGGTCAGTGTTTTGTCGGCAAAGATTAATATTCAAATTACATAACTATGTGGAATTCGTCAAACTGATGGTCACAACATCATGCTTCTCAAAGCTCGGCGATAAGTCCTGAAAATTGGTACTGGTAAAAGGTAACAATGAGTTATTGAAATGATGCTGTGTGATAGAAGAAACATCAGAAATACCCCTGGATACCCTCCCCCGAGTTTAGCTTATTTCTTCCTAACTGAATGGTTTAAAACTTTGATCACAAATTGGATTGAAGAGTGAAGTCTGAGAACTGTTATTGACATTTCAAAATTTTCCAACCAGAGTACGTTCACATTTACGACCTCAATATTCAGTAAATTTAGTGAATTTTGTGATATTTGCTAGATGCATACAAGTACATGTACATGTGTTTAAATGTTTAACTTGTTTAACAATTAACATTATGATTAAGGTATGTCACTATTCACACTATCATTGGCAAGGATTCACGCGTGGGCTAGCCTGGACATATATAATCTTCAACAATCGGTCAGTATGCTTCACTTTGTAGCTATTAGCACACAAGGACAGGTACTTCAATGGGATATCAGATGGGTTCAATGTACACGAACAGTCGAATACCGACATAGCTAGCATGCCGTTACAGTCTGTATACATGTATGAAAAACGTACGGCACCCACTTTGTAACACTGAATGATGAATGAAAACTCAAAACTGTCGAGCATTTTCGGTAAAAACCTGTACTAGCCTCGGGGGTTCAACTGTCAACATGGTCACGACAGAAACATTGACAAATTGAAGCCATTTCCTCCGATGTGTCCATCGTCAATGCATAATTACTGTACGCTCTTTAATGTGTGTAATTATAGAATTGTAAGATGAAGCAGATTTCTGAAGTCAAGTAACTAGAAAAACTTTCTACATCAAGATCATTTGCACTACTCAATACTACTATCTACTTACCGGTATTCCATAACTCATACTAACTAACATGTACAGGTAGTTTACAATAGATGAATGTTTTCATAATGCAGTGGCACATGTATCTACATCTAGCCTTATAATACATGTAACATCAGAGAGCATAGGCTGATAAAAAATATCATGATACTCAAAAGTCCACTGATTAGTGGTGAAAAGTATTTATCATCTGTTCATGAGAGTACTAGTCTTAGTCCAGTTTTACCATGTGTCTTCCCAATAAAAACAAGAAAGAAATTTCGACTAGTGTAACAGATTGCGAAATATGATCTCCACACAAATTTATGCAATAGGCCTACCATGATGGAATCCAAAGTCATCATATTGCCGAGGGAAGTATCCAAATTTTAGAGAAAGTCGGAGTAGTGTTTACTGTTCGAGTGCTAGCAAGCATTTGACTGGCAACGTTACATAAGAACACATAAAAGCTAAGAAAACGACTGCCCTTTTCCCCCACCCACCCCCATAAAACTACTACTTTCTTCGAAGATCCTGCAACATGTTCCCGACGTGGATAAATAAGCCATAAATCAATCAATGTAAAAACTCAAAACCTGTCAGTTACACGACATAACATATCGGCGGATGTTTCACGACTAATTTCGACTCACTCATCACTTGGTCATCAACACGGCCTCTCAGATGGGACATATATCTCCCGCGTGTGGGAACAGCTTTCACCGAGCAAGCGGGAACATTGGGAAATGGTCCGCAAATCACTGGTTATTTGACAGCGAACGCTGCAACGATTCATGACTGGAGTTCACACAACACAGTATGCGCAGGACAACAGACTGTTCATGTTTTTGTAGCTCGTACGTGGGGGCAGATGCTGTTCATACATTGTAGCTATTACACATAGATACCAGCCGAAAAAATTCAGACAGTCCGTTCACTGCTCTTGTAAAGCATTCAAGTTGATCATGTTGATAGTTACATGTATAATTTTTTGTGTGAAATTGATGCTGTGTACACTGCATTACAGTCTCAATTTGATCAGGATATAATTTGTACTGCAGCTGTACATAGAGGTTACAATACATGTATGTCACAAATATTTGTGTGTGTATGTGTTTTTTAGAACATCATTGTAGGCTTCGAAGGATGATGACTGGAAATGGTTACGAGAGTGATGTGGATCATGAATGCATTTATATAAATACGAGAATGAAAATGTTCATAACTTCAACAGTGCGAACAAACACCATGCCTTTAAACCTGAGTACTTACAGCTGCTACCATGAACCAGTCTAGATTCCCAATCACAACAATCAACTGTGCATTTAACATCACCACAATTACCTACTACAAGCAGATCCCCACATTGATCAATTCAACAATTTAGTTAACATTCAAAGAGTGCAGAGCACTACCATTCTTGAGTAAATAAACATAGCATGCTTAGCTAGTCAGGCAGCTTAGTCCTGTTAAATATATATGTGAATGAAGCAACGGGCAAAGAAACAAATATTAATTAATCAATGTCAGTTAACATGGTTAACGTCGTATGTTTAAGCTACGGTGAAGTTTAGAATTTAGAACATGTAAAGAATAGGAGTCATGTTATATAATATATGTAAACATCTTCAAGTCTTATTTTGTTACAGGTATGGATATGTACAAATTCTGAAATTCACCATAGCCAAATTAAATCATTCTAACAAGCTGATTCCTCTGCGAAGACACTAATCGGAACTGTAAAATGGCAACATTTCTTCAAGCAAACTATTGGCGGCAAAGCTGCTATGTAGCCATGGCAACTGCTCAAACAAAATCACATCGACAAGGTGAACATGGTGAACAGAGATCAGTGATTGACCTGAAAAATTCACACACGCGAGGTTAATCACTTAAACATCATGCACGTGAATCAACTTGTAAGCATTGGCAAACTCTAACAAGGCAGTGCATGATTAGGGGAGTTCCCGTGCTACACCAGCCTAATCCAGGACATTTTCCCCAGACTTTGTTGGGGGCGGGGCAGGGCGCTAGACTCGAACCTGTTGATCCAATGAGAGAAAGCGACCTCCTCTTGTGTTCTGACGTGATGTTGGGCCTCGGACGTGCTTGTGTTCCCTCCGAGGAACTGACCGCCTTCGACACGTCTCGTCACCTTCTTGAATTGTCGGCCGATGTCTTTCTCGGATTTGAGCTTGGCGTACATCTACAGTAGTAGTTATTGTCAGTGAGGGGGGGGGGGGGGGGACCATGGGCATTCAAAGTCAGAAATTCTGATTAATACCAGCATCATGGTGAACAGCATACCTACATCTAGTAAAGCAATATAGTAAACATTAAGATCAAGGAATTAATTCAAGAAACAATAGATTTTTATACATATACAATGCATCGATGCAATACAGTTATCATGTTAATCTGTAGTCGATTAATTGATGACAAATCAGTATTGTCGTTACTTTCAGTTTCTTTAGTTCAGAAAACAAAATTTCAACAGTTCTTGTAATAGACACATGTAGCATTCAGTATACGGTATACATGTACAGTAGTAATTCCGCATTGGATACATGTAAAGAAATGAATCTTACAGAACTGATTTTTTATATAATACCCAGAAGGGTAAAAGGTTCCATTTTAAAATTGAACAAAGTTCTAATGCAAGCTTACCGCTTTGAATTCTGTGAGGTCGATTTTGTCATCCTTGATTCTCGTGTCGAATTTACTGACGATATCTCTAAGTTCGTACCCAGGCAGGCGAATTCCGCACGTTGACAAGGCATCTCCGAGTTCATTGATGCTGATAAACCCACTGCCATCTGCGTCAATCTGCATAGATATCATTGGACATTCAAAATAAACAAATGTTTTCTCTTATTGTGTGTGGTTCTATGAACTAACTAAAAGCATTGGAAATACAATACTGAAGTTCAGATGATGAACAAAACTGAATTAAAATTGATATGAAGTTATTTTTAATAATACACGGAATGAAGAATGTTTAAATGACACATTGTGGAATAGTATTTGAAATAAAAATCGCACATGTGTAGATACTTGATCATGTTGATCACAAACTGATTTTCTTCAAAATTACTTGTCAGCATGCTTAATACTCAAGGTGATCAATGAGCTGACACTTAGAAATATATTTAATATTAGAAATTATAAGTTTTAACATGAATTTGCGAGGAATTAATTAGCTACATTTTGTAACTTTAAGTAAACTCTGAACATGGCAACAGTATACATGGTACAAGAGGAACTCCAAGAACTATTAGTATTAGGACAATATACAGGCAATTACATGTTCAATATTAAACTGTATCGAGCCAACCGAGAAGAAAATGTAATCAAGCTTTAATAAGTCACACAAACACTCAGCCTTTTACACAGGGAAACCAAACGCATCACGAGTGCAAAGCCAAGTGTTTGGTCTAATATGTCCCTTTTAGCGTGCCGACAGTTTGAATGTAAATGCCTGTCTCTATTGTACAGACGACACCCCCAAACTCCCCTCACATATCACTAAACATCAGTCAATTCTCGGTACTAGAAATTATATTGTTCTTGCATGGTTTCATACAAGGTAACACTTGAAATATTTTGAATGAGTTACTCATTCGCCACGCGCTACTCGACAGAAAGTGTATCTTTCACGTGAAGATGGTTTTAGGCACAACTTGCACTTGATATTTTACAATCTTCAGGTCATGGCGTAAAAATACTACGAGTCCAGACATGAAAACAAAGTCTACAATATAGTGAAGGTTGTGTATACTGGTATGTATCAGAGCCATGAAATATCACCAAATATGGTCATGTGCTGCCTCAGAAACTACACTGGGGATTTCTCATTGTTAGCTTCCTGGATTTAAATGAATCAAATAAACGACGCCCGTGACATATAAAATGTCATGATTCACATACATGTAACCGGTACATCTGACATTTTATACATGTATGTGATTAGAACTTCGAGCCATTGTATCTAAAACACAGTTTTCATGAATATTAAGTAAATTGCTTTGCACCCTATCATGGTTATGAGTCAACAACCCCCTCATTCACACCCCCTTCCCATACCCCCATTGGTCCCCCACATCACCCTATGTGATCAGTTCCTCACGTTGACGGATGTTTAATGTCCCCAATTAACTCCAATATACCAAAGCAAGCCTACTTCAGCACAGTACAATGTATGAAATCAATACGACAGCCCGATATATACAGGAATACTCAAACAACCAATTGTGACCCAGATTTACCCTTACTCGTTCAAGTCATTCACATAATCATATCATTTCCATGACTTTCTGGAGTGGTGTAAAGGCAGAAAAAAGACCCACAAGTTATCAAAAAGCATATCTTATTGCTGTGTACCGGCATAATTAACATGTAGAAATGATGATACAAAAACCCACAAACAATTATTCTACACGTATGTGTAAATTTTTACAGGAACAGAAAATCATCATCTCATAAAATTAATTTGAATAGCATTGTATACTCCAATAGTCATGATAGTTGTGGGTACTGCAGAAGGTTTAAATGAACATCAACATAATATACATTAATAGATATCACATGCTTTCATTACAAAATTTATAATATAGCAAAAATCTTCGAATATCTGGCAACCGTCCAATATTCTGTCTGACTGCTTGACAGCAGTTAACCAAGTGGGTCGCAATATGCTAAATGTTATGTACATGTATTTTGTAACATTTTTACAAAGTTTACATTCAGGTTATACATGTAACATGTGTAAGATGCAGAATGGGCAGACAGTATTGAATCTATTTGGCAAGATTTTGTGACATTACGAGATAATAAAATGTACATTCCTCATCTACATGTACAATGTCAAATGTAATTTGCATATGACACAGTTGAAAAGCAGAAGAGATTTGATAGTAATGATACAGACCCGTACTTGTTTTATTGGATTTGATGACATTTTAAATCAAACGAACAAGCAAACCTGATATTTTAGAAATAGCCCATTAAAATACACAACAGAATCCTCCAAAAGGAAGTTACTTTAGGCAAAAACCAGGAAGCATTAAGAAAAGTACATAATAGGTTGCAGCAGCTGACTAGTACATTGGGCATAATCAAATTCTTGATACATGTATATCATGTATATATTCATGTACATGTATTTGACGACTTCAACATCAGACAAATGAGTTTTCACACATGTCTGATGGATATTGGGAGGAAACAAATGTCTAACAGGGAAGTGAAATTAGTTTCTGTCCTTTCCTTATACTGCTCTAGAACATGATTTATACATAGTACTTCTTGAAACAAGCTCTGTAACACAAGTATAATGTCCAAATGAAAACTACAAGTAGATAAATCTCGCAAATTTCAGGTTCTTTACATGTACTTGAAATATTCATGATGTTTCCGACATAAAACATGAAAGAGAGAAAATATTTTAGATCATATAAATAGATGTCCATTTTTTGTATGTAGCATGCTTCTCGTCTTTAATGAGGCATACAGAATAGTGTGCTATGATAGTTGAAATACAAAATAGATATCTGTTGTCAATTATTATTGACTGCATGCAGAAGAGTAAACCCAGACAAAGACACACATGTAAATTTGACATTCAGCAAAGACGCCAAGTCAGCTGACTAGCTAGTACATGTGGTTCTAGACATGTGAAAACAGCCAGCCATAGACAGGATAGAAGACGGACATGTTTGGAGTGTGGTCGGTTTTAGTGTCTTCTTCAGTGCTGAACAATGTTTTATTGCCTCGCAAAACAACCATCATATAAATTTAGGAGATTCAAACAATTTAGTGCGCTTGATTGACAAAAATCCCTGGGTTATCTGTATAAACTTGAGGTAGAAAATCATTTAACATATTCAGGATGGTCAAGACTGTAATTCCAAGTATGCATAGGTCAAGTCTACATGCATCTCCAAATGAAACAAGTGCTATGCACCTGCTAGAAACACGAGAAATCAGCTTTTGGATCATACAATCAATCAACTGAACATGCTGAATAGTTGATTCAAAACTTTCATACCAGTAGTGTGCATGTGTACGTGTAAAGCGCACCGATGCTCCTCAAGTCATGATATAATTTAGTACCAGCCAGTGCAGTGTTCAATAACAGAACATGACTAAGTTGAATAAAATATCTCTGAGTCTGATCAAACTCAAATTAATATTAAATCATGCATTTATAATTCTCTTCAGTGAAATATTAGTCAAAGTCAATGGGTTCAAACACATGTATTGTCCCGTCCACACTTCCTCCCCACCACAAAATTTATCATGTTGAACCACAGGGCAAATCACAGTGACTCACACCCTTGCTGTTGCCATGGAAACCATTTGTTTACATTTCCTGCAAGTGCAGACGCTCTAAGTTGGAAAGCCTGGCACGGATGACAACCATTGTAACTACATGTATTGTTTTAATATCAAGAAACTTGGTTATCAATCATTGTTTCATAGCTTTTGCGAGGCGTTATTGACTACATCTAGTAGACTGGGGACTGGGGAGAGGCACATATGGTGGGGCGGGGTGTGGTGGGGGGTGGGGTGGGGTGCGGTGGGGAGCAGAGTGTGTCAATCAATGCCAAACTGTCAGCACTTGACTGTGTTCGAAATAGAAAGTCATGCATATATTTAAAATACAGTATATATCCTGTATACATGTATGAGGGTATGTACTTTGGATTGAACTGTGGTACACAAATACCATATAATAGCTATTCATGCGTGACAATAACACAAAATTTGTGTCACTTTAGAATGATAATATTATGAAGATCACTAAACCATGTAAACCTACGTTAACATGTATGGCCACTACAAGTTGCTGAATATATATATTCTTATACGAGGTGAGTATGCATGTGACCAATCAAACGAATGGAAAACTATAAGTCTACATAACCAGATCTACCGGTACATTGCTATAATTGTGCATGTCTGATACTAGGAATGATACACGTATTTCCTACACGCACCACTAAAATGATACAGAAGGGCTAAATTAATGACGCCTCCTCACCATGCTCACTCATGACCCAGATTTACCTAGCTTTACCCAGCACATGATCACGACATTTGGTTGAAGATGTTGTCATGAATCAGAATGAGTCAGGCTTTCCAAAATAACAGCATATTTGTGGTTTGGTTAACAAGTTAACATGGTTAAATAATAGTTAAATTGCAGGACATGCCAATTTTCGAATTTCAGTTCAGTATAATTAATCATGTGTTTTTTCTACAGAGGAGTCAGCCATTCATACCTTCTATAAGCATGATAAGATAACAACATCGGTACTAGTAGTAGCTTTATTAGATACCCACAGAACAATTTCTTGATTTATTGAGGTCAATGTAACTGCAAACACATGCATGAAACCAGAAAAGGAAATGTTCGAAAAGAGAGGAGTGTATGTGAAACTGGGGAATTTCACAGTCCTTGCTCTGTCAGGTTGGAAATCATACAGACGAACACCAGTGCATAGATTTTATTTCAAAAACAATTTTGAATTAACTTCAACTGTGTTGACATGTTAATTGAGCCAGTGAGCGAACTGAACATCAGGCCAATATCAGTAATTGGCTTGATTGGGGTTTCCGAGATATTATCACAGGTTATGTGCACAGTTCAGGAGTTCCTGTTACATTCTAGTTATCTCAGTTACAGGCAGCAGCAAAACAGGATTTGGGTCATTCAGGCAATTAGCAGATTACTAGACGTTAACATCTCTACTATCAGATGTGTTTTATCAAGTTAATTGTTTTCTAGAAACAGGCTATCATTAAATTTCTGACTGACCCAAAAAGCAAACTATTAATACATCACCTCAAAATATAGATCTGATAATACAGTAAAAGTACACTTGTAACAAATGTGTATCACTGAATAGAAAATTGTGTGGTAACATTCTCATGAATGACCATTGAATATTAACACAAAATCAAAACATTTTTCTCTTCAGCATTTATTGTGCTTCCAAATTACATCAGAGGAAAATCCACTGTTGACCTGATACGTCAGCAACAATTACAAGTACCACACATCATGGAGCTAGATGATCTGTTATAAAACGTACTACTGCCAGGGATGTGTTTGTGTGTTAAGTTGTCCAATTATGTGGAACTGCTGGGTATGAACTAGTGAATACATCTGACATCTAGTAATCAATCAATACATAGCATTAGGAATGATAAGTATAATGTCCGCAGAACGGTTAAAATTGAGGTGAATGGCTGAGCATGTAAAATATTTGGCCCACTTCCAAAATTATGAAACACATGTATTTACTCTAAGACAGTTAAAAAGTACTAGTACATAATGCCTGTCACAAGTTAAACTCGTTTTGTATGTATTAACTATGTAACACGGCATTAAACGGCATGATTGACAAATTCACTTCAAAGTTGAGCATCGTAGATAACGTTCACTAGAATTACATAATATATTTATTGCATGCTTCTTAGAATGTTTGTCCTAATCTTGATATTGATGATTCAATTTCCTAAATGTGTCAGCGATACGCTAATGAATTGATTCCAACAGACTGCACTCATGACCAAATGTGCACATTAATTTATTCAACACTTCACGTCGAAATGCGAGTGCATGAATGGGCCACTCCAACCATGATTGCACCTTGATAAATCACTGGAACTCCTAGGGCCGTTCCATTTGTCTTTCACTGGTTATGCCCTGAGTTTGAAACCGTTCGTCAGCCTTCCATATTAACTCCCACTTTTCCCAATTCATTATAAATCAGATGCACACACTGAAAATGAGATATGGATCCACCAGACAGGAAGCTATGTACTAGTGGTGGGTGGTAAACTATGGCCTGGCGTGTGTGGTCAATAGCTGATCTATTGATTCAATACTGCTTGGGGCCATCCAGCTCCTATGTGATTTAGTTCTGCGAGAAAAAATCAATGGCCAAAAATGACATGAAAGCATTCCAGTGATTTGAGGTGAACAACATCTATTTATTATGGTGCAAACTGTTTTGATATCAGGATATAGGTGATTTTCATTGCAGCTTGTAGTGTGTACTGCATCCTGAATAATTACTGATGCCCTTTAATGGCTGCAATATACTTTGTCCATCATATTATTGTTGTATTTTACCTTGATCTATTCCAAGGGAACCCTATGTCCTACTCCCAGTATTCATAAAGATTCTAAAACATCAGCATTAAGTGATTTAAGAACAAGACTTCTTCAGTGTGAACTTTTTTTATGTCAGGTAATGCTTCTAAGATTCAAGAAGTACTAGTAAACTGTTTGGAACACCGTGTATATATTTTGTATCTGGGTGTATCAATGGACACATAACACAAGAAAAAGTATACTAGTATATGATGTGTATACATGCATCAGGTATACTTGTTACTGATCATGTACATTTAATCCAGGGATCGACATTAACACTGGCCCGCTGGCCCCACACCATATTTTGAGCCTGTGGGGCCAGTAGGGGCCACCAGATTCCCTAAGTCACTGGCCCCACTGGGCCAGTATAAAATCTTCATTCTTTGAGTTTGTACTTAACAATGTTCAGTTCCTTTGAAAGCTTTTCCGTTTTCTTTGTGAAAAATACATCAGTGTTTGATATTTATGTACACATTGATCATGTTGATTGATACTGAACTTCGAAAGTGGGGCCAGTGGATTATGGATGGGGCCAGTAATTTCCAGATGTTACTGGCCCCATATGGCCACTGGTATCATATGCCTAATGTCGATCCCTGTAATCACAAATACATGAGACCATAATCGTGATATTGCACTTTGTACTTTACACAGCGAAGTACTATTTTCATACTCCGTAATAAATTTATACCTGATGATAATAGCCATGTTCATTTGATGTTGGGAAGTTTGAGATGTAAACATTGGTCAAGCACATAAAAAATAGCATGAGTAATGAACATACAAGTGCATACGTTTTCATGTCAGTAGTGGATTCACCATAAGTACAAAGTGCGAGTAATCTGTGTAGTACTGTTGCTGCCTCTTCATAAATCCTTAATTTGGATGTTACTTCAACAGTGTAGCCCATAAATTTCTAGTGCATATCATGAACCCAAAACCTGTGTTGTCTGAACTTGTCTCTTCCTTTTCTGAAAAGTTGCGACTGCAACAGCTAGTTGGAGATCATCGTCTTTTTCTTCCAGTTCGATCATGTGAGATAATATTGCATATTGAGCCAGCATCTCTATGTCTGTCTCATCCCGAGTATATAATATGGCAGGAACATACTCAAGTACAATGTCTGAGCAGCAGTTCATGGGCTATAATGTTTCATACTATGACGGACACATGGAGACGGTGGTTACGCACACGCTTACGGATACGCATACGGACGCACATACAAACACATGGAGACTAGCTTGAATCTTATCAGAGCTCAGAAGCCTGTTTTACTGCTGGTACCAAGATTGGATATCAGAGTCTTGACTGATGGAACTGGTTGGTTTAATTTGCATTACAAGGCCTGACAACACCGTTGGCGAATCTTGGAAAGCAGCGAATTCAGGACAGATGGCACGTACTGTCATAGTAATCATATCTCGATATAGTGTGGTGGCCAGCGCTCATAAATTCAATAAAATGTGTCATATGAGCTGCTAACATGGTGTGAATTGAGAATTATTTGTTTCCATGTAAATTTAATCCCATTCGTCCTTAATTATATCTGGAAACATGAAATATGTGTCTGCCATATATTCGATTGTTTCATTGACTGTACGAGCACTGGTCCCCCCCTGTCATACTACTGGTCACTTTATGCTAATCAAAAACGTACTGTCACAATGAAAATTTCATTTATTGTAAGGCCCCGACGAGTCGACGGGTATACAATTACCCGGGTCAGGATTTCAAATTTTGATATATATTTGGATGGGTTACCCAGGGCGGGTTGGGTCAGACCACACAGGTACCCGGGTTGGAAATTTTTTACTCGTCTTGGCCCTAATTTATTAGGTTTCGTGATCCAGACTAGAATCTCAAAGTTTAGAAAACAATTCAAATATTAGATCTACTTTATTTCACAAAAAAATTAGTACAAATAAGTACTGGACATGAACCCTGTCCCTGGACAAGCAGGAATCTGTCATCGTCACTCGCAGTTTGCAGATACGCGGTACCCTCAACAAGTGTCACTTGCAACCGGCTCAAAAATTTACGACCGACGACAGCGAAGTAGATCTAGAGTCTATTTTGATGACATAAAAACCATGTAAAAACGTGACAACCTACCGTAGCAAAGGCAGCTGTCAATTCATCCATTTGCTCACTGTTGAGCATTAAACTTTGGCGTATCTCTGCCATTTTTCCAACTTTTCTGACAAGATATCGCGTTTTGGTCGTTTTTCAGTTGGGTGGGGGACAAACTGGGTCACGTGTGGTGACAGGCGAACACGATCTGTAAGACGCGTGCTGATTGGTCGACAGATCGTGACTAAAACTTCACCGTTTGTAATCACTAGCCTGTGACCGCGGAACGTCGCATCATCCAGCGATGATGTCAGAAATAGGCCAAGCTACTAAAGCTGGGCAGGTGTAACCTGGTAACCATAGTCCATAGAATAGGATCGCCTATAAATCTATATTCCTATGGTAATTCATATCAGATACTTTAACCCAAACCGGACAATTAAAAAGAATTCACTGACCAAATCAGTGAAGTCTTCGCTTTACAGGACAGGTCATATCTAGGCTACTATAGTAAAAATATTAGACCTACATTCAATATTCTTGGATATAGCCTATAGGCTAGTGAAAAAATGAAAGGGTGCCTGATAAATTTAGGCAAGCCTTTGGAGTATTTTTTTCATGTCTTTGTCATAAAACATCTGTGTAGGCCTAGGCATAGGGCCTACATGTATTAGGAACATCGGACTACACCATAATTATTTATGTAGGCTATACTCACAACAGATAGGCCTAATACGGTAGCCTTAAGTTATCTCTTATCAGTCACGCTTACTTTAAAATGATTAAGTAAAATAGTTTTCTACTTTGATAGCTCTAACCTGAACACACCGCATAATAAATGCAATGTTGAATGTACACGTAGCCTATGAGAATGAAACAAGACTTGAAAGATCCCCATATAGCGGTAGTTTTAAGTTATATTTGATGTCAAATTCTCCAGAGTACCGAATTATGTATTCAATTATACAGCTACATGGCCGAATGCGACCATCCTGAATTCAAGCCTTGTTCAATGATAAAAATAAATGTTTTAAAAATAAAATATAAATATGTTTATGAAATTACGACTGGTCATAAATTTTGTGTTTGTAAAATGTGATGTGTCTATATGATATCATCATCAACGCCTGGATTTGGATGCGGTATATGAATTTTTTCAACTGGAAATCTTTTGGTACACGTAGACCACGTGAGAATTCTCAAACTCGACTTCATACACTATTTGCACATTACCGGTATACCCAGTCGCTATGGCGTATATTACATATAGTCATCTTGAATTTTTGCTCAGCATTCAATATTTAATATCAATACTAATCCAAAACACTCGATCACCATGGTGACCACTATAGTCTCACAGTTCTATGTGGATATATCCATATTATATTAGTTTAGAGTGAAATAAGCAATCGGGCCATACAAGCTGAATGTTTTTTTTTATTGAACTCGAAATTAACACGAATGGGCTCAAACTGTTTGAATGTGTGATAATCAGACTAAATATACGAGCCTACACAACTCGAACGTATGATGATTATATCTACATGTAATATATAATTCTAAGAATGTGCATCTTTATTCAGCAATAATGTGTTTAATTTTTTAAATAATATCAGTAAATAACATTTTGGGAGAAAAATGTAGAATGTACAGAGAATTTCATCTGTCGATTTTGAGAATATTAAGCCTACTGTGCCTGTTTGGCATCATAGGTTGAGTGTCCTAATTTGAGATGTTTCATAATTTATATATTTATGTTGTTTCCATTTCCCTTAAATATTTCATTTAAAAAAAACTTGGTGACAGTGGTGGTAAGTGCTTGTTGTAAAGTTTCTGTTAAACTCACAGGCATTTTACACACTCAACGTTATTTGAACCTTGTGAACTTGGAAGAGCATGCATAATGATCCTGATGTCGTACTCACCCTACATTATAAATAATTTATAGCGAGATATTGTACGCCTATAATAGTTTTGTTCAGGCCTACATGTTTGCAGGTTCGCTAACGACGCATATAGGCAAATAACTCTGGGCAAGTAATAAGAGCAGTGAGTCCCCGGGAGTGAGTCTGACAATCTGAAATTAGGCCTACCATCGTGGCGCGAAGATTGCGCCATATCTGCCCGATCGATGCGCCACCTGACGAATATCCGAGAAATCAGCCTGTATACATGCTTCGGTGGCGCCCCTTAGCGAATGAGAGGTGGGTTTTCCCCATAAAACAACGTGTGGACATACTTTGACCAAATTCACAAAAATGTCTTCTTTGGCAGAACAATTGTCCAAGTTGGTCACCCCAGCACCAGTGTTTGAAGATCCAGAAGATATAACTGATGGTTAGACGTGAGCTCCGTCAAATCAAAAATAGATCTAGTGACCCTCTATTGAATTTTCCCCTATTATCGACCATTGTAGTAATTGTGTTTATCTGACTCTGCAAGAAACCGTCAGGAGTCAGTCAGGAATCGAGAGTGGTAAAAGTGTTCGCCGCTTTATACATATGTATCAGTCAAAATTCTTGCTTTGAGATTGTCAGTCAGTCGAAACGGAGGAGATTTGTGCTAGACAACACTGCATGATGTCAGTTTGGGTGGTTTGTGTGACCAATCAAAACACAAAGCACATCTTTCCGGGAAACTGCTGAGGACCGCAGGTCTGAAGACGAAGGTCCATGCATTCATTGCATTGTAAAATGTATAACTCGATGCGAATTGTGAACTAAATCTTTTCGCTGTTTGACAGCTCAAAACAAGTGGAAAAAGTAACAAAAATTACAACTAAACCTACCAAAATGGCGAGCCTAATCATTTTAAAGTTGTTATTGGTGTTAAAATCGTTAATTCGCATCGGAGTACACTTTTCAACACGCATGGACCTTCGTATTTCGGACATGTGGTCTCAGCAGGTACCCGAAAGACGTGCTTTGTCTAAAGACTCCCTACCAATGTTGAAACTTGACAAACACTATTATCTTCTCTGTGGGGCGAAGCCCTGAAGATGAGATTGTAGATCTCGCAAGTGTTAAAACTCAATGGTATTTTCCAACATAAAAAAAGCAAAACCACATACCACAAGTCTGCCGTAACTGGTTGTAAATCAGGAATGGTACTCAAAATCTTGAATCCAACATACTGAATTAAACAAAATGACCACTTCTGTTTTTACTGTTTACCCTTAAACTGAATTTCTGAACCTGGTTGTGGTACTTTTCCTCAAACAAAAAATTGTCTATTGTTGCACTATCATCATGATCAAATTGTTTATATTTTATTTTTTTCATTTTGAAAAGGTTCTGAACCAATTCAGTTTCACATAGAAGAAAAAAACACAGTATTCTCCACCCACCTACTTAGTGTTCAGGTCTTCTCCCATCTCCCATCTCCCATGAAATACGAGATCCTCTGTCTGTAATGGATCTGACGTCATGAATTAGACTTGTCATGTATCAACATGTATCTTTGAAGTTGAACTTTATTTTCTGCCCCTACAGACACTGCAGCTAAAGTGGTACCCACAGCAGATGGTGTAGATGATGATGATATTTATGAGGGGCAGACCCCCAGTAAGCTGCGTTCACGTGCAGCAGTGCTGCTGTCACAAGAAGACAGCAAGTACGCAGGACGTGAAACCAGCAGGAGGAATCGGCAGGATTCCCTGACACTTGCTGCCATTGCAGGTGATGAATATTGTTGTTGAATAAAAGATATTAAGAGACTCATAGATTATATTTGGCACTGCATACTACTGGGGCGAGATCAAACAAACATACAATAATAATTGTAATTGATATCCTAAACTGTAATTGATATCCTGAATAGTTAATTGCATACTTAACTGAAATTACTATATATTGTAGCATTACATGATACTATAACATTACATAATCTCTACTCGTATTGCAGAAACAAGTAGACATATCTTCATGCTTACTGTTGTTTATCGATCACTTTAGGTGCCTCCACAGATGAGGATGCGGACAGCGACTTGGTTGATGAGCAAAGTGGTGTTGATACCGATGTCATGGATGATCAGTCCGATGTCAGCAGTGGAGTAGATTCAGATGATGATGATGACGATGATGGAGACAGTGATGATCTCATCCACTCTGATGGAGAAGAGGAACAACTGGAAGGCTTCAAGGAGAAGCTCAAGTTCCAAGACTCGTCTCCACGCAAAGAGAAGTTCACGTGAGTTCGAAGAGTTTCATTTTCCAGTCCATCTTGGAGGGCGGTCTGTCTGTACTTTTATATGGGAAATGTTAATTAAAGAAACTTAATTATTGGAATCTTCGATACCATGGTTGTTTTTCCGTATAAACTGATTTGATGTATTACATGAATTATGATTAAACTTTTTACATGTTTACTGAAACATGTAAATTTATGAGAATTAGATCTGTGTAATAATGTTAACAGAAAAAGACAAAACCATTAGTCTGTGTTTATTCAGGTGCCATTATATATCAAACCTGCAATACCATAGTTTACAATTTGTTAACCATTATCAGAAATACCTAACGAGAGATCTCTCGTTATGTATTTCTGCCATTATCAACTCAAATCTGATGGAGGATAATTAGCGGCCCTTATCATGTATCTTGTGACTGTCTACTTGATAACATTTGTAACAGATTTGACGCTGGTGGAGACTTTGCACAGTATGCTGACGCAGAAGAAGATGATGATGAGGGTTCTGATGATGATGATGATGATGAGGAGGATTCTGACAGTGATGAGGAAACAGGATCGGATGAGGACTCTGAAGATGAGGATGGGGAAGATGATGAGGACATGGATGATGAAGGTTGGCAAGATGACAAGTAGTATATGTAGCTGATATATTTATACAACTGTCGATACTTTGTAATTCTGCTCAGAAATTTGAGAAACTTTCAATTGCCCAAACAGAAGCTCATCGAAATTTTGTAGCTGTGTGATTTTGTGGATAGTTTGTCACTCACTTGTCTGTCCTCTGGTTCAACTTGAAATTTCATTAACATCAATACATAAACAGAGATTTCCAGTTATTTTAATAAATTTCTGAATTAATGTTCTGAGGAAAATCATAGAAAAATGTTTGTTGTGTGATTTTGTGACTGAATAATTATATGACTGATTATTCTGTACATGTGTATAACTGGTTTGACATCGTCAGGTGGGTCAGGTGGTGTCCAGCAGTTCACGAAGGTCAATGTTGAAGACGAGATCCAGAAAGGGAAGGCTGTGCGTGCACAACTCGGTCAGTAGAAAATACTTGTTTGATTTTAGCCACTGTGGAATGTCCAATTGAAACTGTGATGCCTAAACGACTTGTCAGAATTGTTTTAGTATAGTCTACTTGTATGAAATGTATGCTTTTAGGTGTCTGGATATATGGATACTTCAATCATGTGAAATCTATAACCTCTGTCATACATTGTCACCGATTGACAGGTATATGGGACAGTTTGTTAGAGGGACGCATCAAGCTACAGAAGGTGTTGGTTATCTCTAACCAACTACCGCAACCCGACCAATGGGATGCTGTACTCGAGGCCGGGGGGTCTGAGTACGAGAAGGCCCTGCAAGAGAGTAAGTTTAGCCTAAGCGACAGGAAACTTGCAGCAGTTTGACTAGTGTATCGTGTATTTTCTCAAAACTCAGTGTAGAGTTTAGGTTCAGTTGGATATAGATGTAACTTCAGAACATCAATGATGTGCAAAGATGTTTCAGTAACATTTGCAGATCTTTTGCCAATATGTTATGCATTCACTTAATTGTCCTTACAGATGTAATGTGTAAATATTTATTGTCATACTTCTGCCTCTATATTAGACACTTGATGTTTATTATAGAGGTAGATATTGGTTTGAACAGCTTAAAATTTGTTTGTTAGTGACAAATTTTTGATTTTTAGGCCACAGTTTCTTACACAAGTTGCTCGAACAGCTGGTCAATTTACAGACTATGTTACTGCAGCAAAACCCAGAAACAAAGTCTTTGGCGGATTCTGACCAACCCAGGTATGAATTCACAGTGTCGATATCTAAGAACAATTCTCTTCCATGATTTTTCTAGTGTGTACATAAGTGTACATGTAGCTAGATTGTTGAATAAGGTTTGGAACATTATGATGTGAGCATGTCATGATGACATGTCATCATAATGGACTTGACATTCCTGGGACAATTGTTAGTTGAACCGACAATTGTATAGTATAGCATGGATATCGTCATGGTTCATAATAGAGTAGATGCAAGTATGTGTAGTATATTTTCCTACATTTGATAGAAACCTCTTATATTTCTGGTTTGTACAAATATGGTTTCATTTAGAATAAAAATATTGTGTTACTTTCAGTAAACATAAAAAGCCTTCCAAACCAGAGATTCATGATGACAGCAACGAAGAAATCACGAGTGAGAGTGAGGCTGAATCGGAGGAAGAAAGCGACCAATCACAGCCATCAAAGCAAAGCCTCAAACGCAAGCTAAAGGCATCAGAATATCCCGAGTTTATTGCAAAAAGACATGCTGATTTTGAAGCCTACAGGTAACTTTGAATTCAACTGTTTTCAAGTAAAAGGTGGTTTATAGTATGTAACATTTTCAGAAGGCAAAAAACGAAATATCAATCATGATTTTGGTATTTCGGGCAGAAACACCACCATTCAGAAATGGTATGACAAGACAAGAGTGTCCTCTGGTAGACTCGGGAAAGGTTTCAACGCCTTCGAGCAGTCGGCTCTCAAACAGATCAACCAGGCATGTATCAATACATGACAGCCATATAAAATTGTGGTTTTTGTGATGGTGACAAATGTTTATTGAGATCCAATGAAGGTGTGATTTTTTTCTCAAACACTACCAAAATGTTCTGCAATGATAGTAATGTACCTAATAGGATAAATTACATGAACGTTATCATCAATATTGGCATATTGGTAAGTGTAGATACGCCCTTATGATGTGCAAATTTGTTTGAAATATATTCTTCTTCTTTTGTACAAATATTATATTAACAAAAGTTATTGCAATAGATAAAGTGAGGTTTAACTTACTTTTAAAAATTAAAAGGAATTAATTTTTCCAATAAAAATACTGAATATCACTGTTCAAATTTTGAGATACGCCCTTAGTACGCTAAAAGTTACTATCAGCAGAAACCCATAAGAGAGGGTTTCTGCTATCAGTGATATCAACATGCAGGTTGAAGATTAAAGAATTTCTATCAAGTTCTTAATTTATGGTAACCAATCTTCTTTAAATGCAATCAAACAAATGTTTGTAATGTGTACAAAAATTTATCAAAATATTGATCAAAATTATTTCCCGGAATAAGGGCGTATCTACACTTACGCCCTTATTCTGTGCAACAGTCGAAATTTCATAAGTTGTTGTTTATGCTATGCATCAATCAATGTTTGCAATTAAATACCATAATTTTTATCATACATATACATGTACCATACAATGTTTGACTACTACAGATTTTGAGTGATCGTGACCGACTCATCAAGCGTACTCAGCTGAGGCGGTCTGCATATCAAGTTCTCTGTAAGCCGGAGAAAGCCGTCGAAGAAACTAAGGCGGATGACGACTTTGATATCGAGAAGGTGTGTGACGTATTACCATGGACTGGGCAGATTGATTCGAGTCATAATTTAAATTCTGAGTATATATATAAACACAAATATTAATATAAGAATGTAGGACATAATTTCAAGATATTTCGCAGTTTATGTGCATGCAATGGAAACTTCTGCCATGCAAATGGAATTTCTCCATGCAGCATTCATGTGTTTCAAAGACTCGGTCTGATTTGATGATTTCAAATAAAAAACAAACTTGAATTATATATCCAGGAAGCACTACCGTCTCGGTCACACCTCAAGGACTATGATGAGGAGATTTTCGATGATGACGATTTTTATCACCAACAACTCCGACAGCTGATTGAGCGGAAAACAAGCGACATCAGTGACCCTCTCACAATTAGCAGGTACATCATGTGGTCACAGTGAATATTTACATTATGCTAGTTATGACTGAAGTTGCAAGGAGAATATGACATTGACTATAACTTCATAGTTTTCAGTTGAATTTGTTTGAAGTTTGTTGTAAAGCATAGTCGTATAGATGATGCACATGCTTAAAATATTATTCATGAAGCCCATTCACTTTTTACAGACAATGGCTCGAAATTCAGAAACTGCGAAACAAAACTAAAAAGGTTGTGGACACGAAAGCTAGCAAAGGTCGAAAAATCAGGTAGGTCGACATTTGAGATTTGGTCAGATGCACTTGAGCTTTATGCGTTGCTTTTAGCATGTTTTGGCCGAATGTTTGAAAACTCCGGTGAGGGTCTGCAATCACCTAAATCTCTTGGAATCGTTTGTGTTATGGTTATTGATGACCTTGCAATGTAAATACATATGATGTGCATATTCTATAGATATTACAATGTGCATATTCTATATATATTCATGTGTATATTCAGGTACAACATCCACTCAAAGCTGGTGAACTTCATGGCACCTGTAGAACATTCACAATGGACGGATGAAGCAAGGTTTGTATTCATTCTATCCAGAACAACTATTTCAATAATATATTTGAATGTCAGACACACTGATGTTGTGCACCTTTCCATCTATGTTCCCGTCCGTTTATTTGAATTGACTGAAATATTTGACCAGATGAAAATGTTCTCAATCGTATGGGATATTGAGTAATTTGTGGGAATTTCCATGTATTTTCAGAGATGAGCTGTATAGATCGTTGTTCGGCAAGAATGCAGCAAAAAGTTCTAGCACCGATACAGATCAGGCTAGATGAGAATTCAGAAAAAGCTTGTAGATTCGACAAATAAAGCAATTGTACAGAACTGCCTAATTGAGTTTCCATGATACCGTAATATTGGAAAAAAAATGGTGTTTCCTTTGTTGAAATACATTCAAATAAAATGCTTTTTTCACTGTTTTTCACTGTTCAAACTGGTAACTATATCAATGTATATACAGGTGTTTTTACACTCACTGATTGGGTTCCAACATCTACATTTACATAAAAGTCAATAATGCTTGCCTGGTTACTTCGCTGACAGTCTTGTGTGAAATACTATAAGTTATCATGGGCTTCAGACCCCAATACGGCATGATATCTGCCTGAAGTCACCATATACCCGCAGGCCGAGTGGGATATGCTGACTGAAGGCATATATCATGCCGAATTGGGGTCTGAAGTCCATGGTAACGATTTTATAATTGGATTATATGGAAAACGCCATTCCGTATTGTCCGCCTGAAGCCCACGATACAGAAAATATCGTGGGGTTTGGGTCACAGCTCTGCAAATACGGCGTGGCATTGTCGGGAAATTGACCAATCAGGATCGTGCATTTTGTCAACAATCCGATGATAAAATGTATGTAGCCAGTATTCATCAAAGAACGTATAACATATACCCTGATGCATCACGGATAAGTGGTGAGTTGACGGTTTTACAGAATCCAGGACATTGCTTGTATTTCCTTCCTATATAGAGTTCTCAAAGCAAAATATTAAGCGAATCAGATTTTCCCTCATTGAATAATGCATGAGAAAAAGTATTGTTGATGTTTCAAGTTGATATATTCAAATCAAATTTGGATTGTACTACAACACAGCATTGAACTGTATTAGAGCTACCATATACCCTGTATATTTTAATGATTATGAATAATTGAAAATAATCATAAATTGGTCCACATGCACAAATATATCTGATGATATCGGTTATTCGGTGGTATACAAGTGTCTCAAAAACCAATGTACCGATGACTGGGTTTCAAGGTCACACACAGATTCAAAGTCCCAACTTGCTGAACTGACACCATTTAACTATTATAATTCACCAAATAAATAACAATTGAAAGAAGCGTCACGATTACAATAAATCTGTTCATATTCACACATTGTCTTTATCATCATTCACACTACTATCATTCGACGTCTCGTGAGTACGACTGAAGGTACAACCGAGGTTGAAACTGTTCTCAATTTTCATGTTTTTCCTGGTCACGCCCGCAAACATCGCGGAACCAAAAATATTCTTACACGTAATGCTATTGAATATCCACTAGCAACCCTTAGTTCCTCAGTACACTACAGAGACCTGTTGACCTTTCACTTCCATGTCATCGAACTGAGGTTCGGTTTCCCAACATCTTCTGCACTTGACTGTGAAATTATATCATTTCGTCGAGTTGTTATGTATTACTGGTTGACCCTGTACGTTATTACGATGATACCGCTGCATGTGCTGGTACATCAATTAGGACCATAACTAATGTATGTTCATACTTTGTAAGTACGTGTAATTTGCTATTCAGTTTCATCCCTTTTGTGTATGAATTAATACTAAGACTCTTGCAAGTTAAATGTATATATATAACACATACGAACAATAGAAGTAGTATACGTGTATTATCCAGATATAGTTCCATTTTATAAGGAATAATCAATTTCCTACAAACTTTTACACTACATGTACATATACATTGCATTTCCATCATGCATTTGGAGTACATTCGAAAATATATGAACGTCTCTGCAGAGGTAGGATGACTAGGAGATGCTATGGGATATTTTTGAACTGACAATTTCAAATCCTGAAATGCTTTGAGTTTGAAATAAAAATATATGCGCTATTTCTCAGAATACAAGTGCATTGTTTCCATCGAATAATACGCTCGTTATATATATATAATTTGGGTGTGTGTGAAATTGCCAGCAGCTTGGCCAGGCGTTTAATCTGAATATGATACACGTACATACGGATATCAATATTCTCAAGGTGAACTTCAAGGTCAAATATCCATATATCATCTGATCGAATGTCACATCCCCAAACTAGCCATATTTACATGTATAACTACCCACCAAACTTGCGAATACATGCTAGTGCATGTACATGCAATATGACAAGATAACTTCGATTTACCTTTGGAAGTCACTGCCCGCGGGCAACTTTTGCACTCAATATGAGACAGGTAACCTGTCCGGAGTTATATTACTACAACTAACTGACCCTTCCTGGGATATACAGTATCTGTCGCCAAGCAGATCGTTAGATAGGTCGTTACATTATTCAGACCAGATAAAATGCACTTCATATCGATGGGTCACATTTTTCCCCCCGGATATTTTCGCCAATATTTTCACAGTCGAATCTTTCTGGGATTTTGAACCAAGGTACTGATAAATATTGCAAAAGAATTTTTTTTTTATTAATTGTTGTCGCATTATTTTCCAAATAGCGGCCATATTCGTCGAAAAAAAGGCGGTCATTTTCGTCGATAAATACCCCATTTTGCATTTTGGACTTAGCAATATTCAAGCATCTTTATCTCCGAGACCCACCACCTGATGGAATTCTCGAACACTGAATGTTGATATTTCTTCTTCAATTGTTTTTCCGGCCAGTTTGTTTCAACTTTGAAAAATGCTAGTTATTTATAAATGGAAATTTGTTTAGCTTTGAAGTTTACAGTCGAATCTTCCTGAACTTTCGAACCAAAATACTGAAGAAAATGCATAAAGACGAGGTATATATATACATATTTTTGTATTTTTGCAACAGTTCCAAAATAGCGACTAATTCTGACAAAAACGCCTAGGTTTGGACTATACAAACGTCTTCTCCTCCGAGACCACTTGATGGAATCTTTCGAAACTTTGCATGTTGATATTATGGCATTGTCGCCATATCTTTTTTTTAGAACTTTGAATTTCCCTTTTAATTTTTGTGGGTTTGTGTTTTTTTAGGGTTTCCCTATCTGTTTTCACTTTCTTCTTCCGGTCGGGAAACCCTTTGACCATGCTGGTCAATCATGACGCATCCGACATGATCGATTGACCATTTCCATATGAGTGGAGATGTCCACCTCATTTTTAGGCGTGCGTCCGTCGTCCGTCCGTAAGTTTACGGTCGAAACTTTCTGAAATTTTGCACAAAAATAGCTAAAAATATTCCCAGGAAAAGTCTTTTTCGTTTTTTTAATTTCGCATTTTCCTCGAAATGGCGGCCATTTTCATTGAAAAATGCCCAATTTTGGACTTTGACGGCCATTTTCTCGAAAACTGTCAACACAGTTCCGAGATTTTTGTTTCAAAAGATTCCCCTCATATACCTCTGTGATGTGTATAAGGTTCGTTGGCCTTGAATCGATGGTCTGCGTGTGGCGGCCATTTTGATTTTCTCGACGGGTCCCAAATATGCACTTTCCCATGTTAAATTCTCCTATGCTTTATAATGGGACACATTATGCCTAATATCTTACTTAATGTTGAGATTAGAGACTAGGAATCAATTGTGGACATATAGGAAATGATATATTCTGAATATTGTCATGACTTGAACTTGACCTTTGACCTAATTTTCAAGGTCACGGGACAAAATGGCTAATATCTCGTTTATCATGGACTTTACAACTTAGGAATCAATTATGAACATATAGGAAATGATATATGCTGAATATTGCTATGACGTTGAGTTCAACCTTTGACCTCATTTTCAACGTCAGAGAACAAAATGGCTAATATCTCGCTTATGATCGACTTTACAGCTTAGCAATCAATTGTGAACATATAGGAAATGATATATTCTGAACATTGTCATGACCTTGAACTTGACCTTTGGCCTAATTTTCAAGGTCACGGGACAAAATGGCTAATATCTTGTTTATTATGGACTTTACAACTTAGGAATCAATTATGAACATATAGGAAATGATATATGCTGAATATTGCCATGACGTTGAATTTGACCTTTCACCTCATTTTCAAGGTCAGAGAACAACATGGCTAATATCTTGCTTATGATCGACTTTACAGCTTAGCAATCAATTGTGGACATATAGGAAATGATATATTCTGAACATTGTCATGACCTTGAACTTGACCTTTGACCTCATTTTCAAGGTCTCAGGACAAAATGGCTAATATCTCACTCATCATCGACTTTACAGCTTAGGAATCAATTATGAACGTATAGGAAATGATACATGCTGAATATTGCTATGACATTGAATTCGACCTTTGACCTCTATTTCGAGGTCAGAGAACAAAATGGCTAATATCTCGCTTATTATCGACTTTACAGCTTGGGAATCAATTGCGAACATAGAGGAAATGATATATGCTGAATATTCTTATGACCTTGAACTTGATCTTTGACGTCATATTCAAGGTCTGATCCTAAAATGGCCCACATATCCCACTTATTAACCAATTTACAACTTACTAATATTGTAGACATACTAGAAATGTTATATGCCGAATATTCTCATGTCCTTGAATTGACCAATGACTTTATTTTAAAGGTCACGGGACAAAAGGCTAATATCTAAAATATATATTGTCCGATAACCTTTCCTAGCCATTGGGCTAATTTTATCGTTAAAGTTTACGATCGGATCTTACTGAAATTTTGCACAAAAATGCAAAAAAATATTCCAGGAGGGGTTATTTTGGGGGTTTTGATTTTCGCATTTTTTTTCTTCAAAATGGCGGCCATTTTCGCGGAAAAACAGCCAATTTCTGACTTTGGCGGCCGTTTTCTCAAAAACTGTTCAGATAGTTTTGAGATTTTTATTTCAAAAGATTGCATTCACATACCTCTGTGATATGTATAAGTTTCGTTGCCCCTGAATCGATGGTCTGCGTGTGGCGGTCATTTTCATTTTCTTGACGGGTCCCAAATGGAACATTCCCATGTTGAATTCTCCTATGCTTTATGATGGAACACATTATGCCTAATATCTCATTTAATATTGAGATTAGAGATCGGGAGTCCATTGTGGACACATATGAAATGATATTTGCTGATTATTGTCATGACCTTGAATTTGACCTTGTATTTATTATCAAGGTCAGAGCACAAAATGGCTAATATCTCGCTTATTATCGACTTAACAGCTTAGGAATCAATTGTGGACATATAGAAAATGATATATGCTGAATATTCTCGTGACCATGAATTTGACCTTGATTTTATTTTCAAGGTCAGAGAACAAAGTGGGTAATACCTCGCTTATATTCGATTTTACAGCCTAGGAGTCATTTGTAGACATATAGGAAATGTTATATGCTGAATATTCTCATGACCTTGACCTTTAATTACAATAGACCTTGTTTCCAAGTCAGAGCACAAAATGGCTAATATCTCTCTTATTACCAACTTTACAGCTTAGGTATCAATTGAGGACATATAGGAAACGATATATGCTGAATATTCTCATGACCTTGAACACGACCTTTGACGTTATTATTAAGGTAATAATGTCGATAATAACGAGATATCAGCCATTCTCTGCTCTGAACTTGAAAAAAGGTCAAAGTTCAAGTTCAAGGTCATCAGAATATTCAGCATATATCATTTCCGATATGTCCTCAATTGATTCCCCAGCTGTATAGTTGATAACAAGTGAGATATTAGCCATTTTGTTCTCTTATATTGTGAATGAAGTCAAAGGTCAAATTCAAGGTCACAAGAATATTCAGTATATGTTTTTTTCCCTATATGTCCAGAATTGATTCCTAAGCTGTAAAGTCGATAATAAGCGAGATGTTAGCAATTTCGTGACGATGCCTTGGAAATAAGGTCAAAGGTCAATTCAAGGTCAATGGGAATATTCAGCATATAACCTTTCCTGTCCACAAGTTCCTGTCCACAATGTCCACAATTGACTCCCAAGCTGTAAAGTCGATAATAAGCGAGATATTAGCCATTTTTTGCTCTGACCTTGAAAATAAGGTCAAAGGTCAAGTTCAAGGTTTTCAGAATATTCAGAATAGGGCCTATATCATTTGCTATATGTCCTCAATTGATTCCTTCGCTGTGAGAAATTAGCCAGTTTGTTCTCTGTTGATCTTGAAAAGAGGTCAAAGGTCAAATTCAAGGTTACAAAAATATTCAGCATACGTATATCATTTGCTATATGTCCACAATTGATTCCTAATCTCTAACCTCAATATTAAGTGGGATATTAGGAATAATGCGTCCCACTATAAATCATAGGAGAATTGAACATGGGAAAGTCCAGAATTGAACAGGGAAAGTCCCATTTGGTATCCAATTAAAGCCTATCGATCGGTTGGCTAATAATACAAACAAAAACAAAGACTCGAATCAACTTTTATTGTAACAACTCTCTCGTGGGAAGTGGCTGTCTCCACCTGCCGAAAGAAAAATCTCATCCACGGAGATTGATTGTCTCACTCTCCCTCACGCCGCAATACCTCATTACTGGGGTGGAGCTTGTCCATGTGTGTACCGATTTTTACCCACATTTTTGTCGAGTTGCTCGTCATTCTTGCCAGAATGTGTTTTAATTTTACTTTCCACAAAGGACAATGGTGTGTGTTTTCCCTGCTTGATATTTGCTAGGCCTACTTAATTGTATTGTAATGTGATTGTGTTATATGAATAATGTCATCGCTGGTCTTACTCGGTAGCAATCGGTCTACGCGTAGGCACGCTCCTCCCCAGTGACCTTTGGGACAAAAATACACCTGTACGGCCCACGCCGCACGAATATGATCAGTGAGTATGTATACATAAAACATACAAAGTGAACACTGTTTCACTGAATTACTTGGTAATGTCCAGCTTGATGGTAATAACTGCCTGGAAATCATTTTGATATACTGCGGACCTGAGTATGCGATTTTGGTGTAGTGGGAAGCGGTGTTTGGGTGGATTATCGACCGATTCAGTGCATGAATTTGTATGGCAGGTCTAGCCACTGATACATCGGTGGGTCTAGCGCATTGTTACGGAGCCCCTGAGGTAACTTATAAAAAATTATTAATTCGTGGGCACGAAATGTGCGTTTATATGTTGATTTTCATTGTATGCAGATGTGTAGGCTAGAAAAAAAGAAAGAAAGACGATATTTGATCGAGGTGGGTGTCGGTCGATTGTAGGCTACTGTATATACATGGTATTATAACTATTAGAAGCGTTATTGTTTTACTTTCAGCAATTGCGATGGCTGTTTCATTTTGGCGTCGCCTTCTGTCACAGCTACCACGTTTGATTGGTGTATTCATCATGAGTTTCGTCATAGTTTTCATCATTCGTCCACTCTCTCTAGAAGCGCTGAAACTTAAGGTCGCTCGCTTCCTACACAAACTCGCACATTTGAACCCGGATGGAGATATCCAACCGATGCACGTGTTCAACGCATTCGGGACGTGGGCACAAATCAAACAAGTCTACTCGGTAGCACTCCGACAACTCTTGCATGGGTGGATCGAGAAGGGTGACTCCGCCCCTGACATCAAACTGTATTCACTGGAAGAAGATGATGAACGATCAGAAGGCGGAACTGGTGGAATGCGACTTCTAAACTTCCAACGTCCTGGGCGCCTATTGGTAGTCAACTTCGGCAGCTGTTCTTGACCGCCGTTCATGCAAGCCTTGGAAGCCTTCAAGACGGTCGTTGAGACTTTCTCCGACTCAGTGGACTTCCTCACTATTTACATCTCTGAAGCACACGCATTAGACAACTGGTCCTTCAAGGAAAACCCTTACCCGGTTATGCAGCATCGCTCTCTGGCCGAGCGCCGAGCAATGGCGAAGATCCTTGCTGAGAAGTTGGGACGCTGTCCAGTCTTTGTGGATGATATTTCCAACGTCGGGGCTTTGGACTACGCCGCTTACCCAGAGAGGTTGTATGTTATCCAGGACGGTAGGATAGTGTTCCAAGGTGGAAGGGGACCCATGTTTTACAGCGTGGATGCAGTTCGTACTTTCTTAGAGCAAGTGATTAACAAGGAGAAGTAGTGAACTGCTAATTGAATACATGTTAGTATATCTGCAAGGGTGATACGATGTTGACCAATGGCTAATGGATAAACTGGTGTTGCAGATGGCTCAAAATGGATGGAGCTTTATGGTGTTTAGATTCTGTATGACGTGACATGTGTACATTCACTATTATGAAGACCGGATTGTTCATTTAATTTATCTGCAATTTCTTAGTTTGCTTAGCATTGTCGACAAATGTACGGAAACTGTTCGTTACTCTCAAGCCATCGTCATGACACTGAAGTGAAAAATCTGTTCATGATTCCCTCCAGTTGATGTTCCAAATGGCCTGAGCGTAATGACCAAGTTCTCAGCATGCGACATCAATATTATGGTCACAATGAATAAATTATGTTTGCGGCTGACACACTTCACCGTCAGCTCTGATCACGTACTTATACAGCTATAGTGGGTTTGTTCTGCTTTGCTAAATTATTCCATCAGCGTTACCGTTGTAGTAGGAGGGCCCCAGGCCGGGAATACTTGCAGTAGGCCCCATTAACTGATCAGTGAGACAGGCTGTTAACCGACATGAAACGACAGCTTAGTCTCACTTGTGCTGCAGTGATTTAGCACTTCATCTGACACTTCTGTGCTTCATTTTCCCTTACCCGTGAGGTGTGTCAGTATCACCAGTGTGCCTGTTCGTCAAATTACCTCCCTGGGCCGGCATGACATCAGAGTGACCGTTTGCCACGATCAGAATAATGCCTTGTCATCGTTTGGGTACTTTGTACACCAGGGGAGCGATCCAGAGACACGTACTACACGAGTTGGTACGGCCTTGGGTTGGCTTGCAACGCCACCGACGGGAAACACCAAGGAGACAACAACTCCCTGGGTGACAGCCTAGGACCAACTGCCACGTGAGAAAGATGGACGTGGGTGAACCCTTCCCCCTTCAGCGCGTCCCTCGTGGCACGCCCCTCGTCCCTTGTGGTGGCTCTTCCGTCTTGGAGCATCCCGTCTGACTCTACATCACCGAATAGACTAACCAACAGGGGCGTGGGCCTCTATTGTGACTGGGGCAGCCTGTCGTGGCAGAGACCTTGTTGAAATTGACTTGCAACATATTGTTTCCTACATGCATGTGATTCTGTTAACTGTTTGTGCATGTTGAGATCAAGGCAAAACTATGTAAGGTTGAACTGTGTTTGTTGATTTGTTCGCTTGTAATGCTAAGAATTGGTACTTGCGATGTGAAGTTGTACCAGTACCAAGTACCAGTGCCTAAACGAACTTGGGACTTGATCACGACTTAAGGTAGTCCGCTCCAAACAGTGAGGGAAGGGGGTCAAAGGGTTTTTAAAAAAATAAATACCTGTATCAACATAATCTAGAGCTTCAAAATGATATATTTTACAGAGTATCTGTTCAGCATCCTAAAACTGAAAAGAAAATAGGGGGTCACCGTATCCGTTCGCAAGGAAAACATGATGCAAGATGTGGATATGGACCAAAAAATGTGCAAAAATGCCAGAATTTATGTCATTTTGGGTAAATATGTGTGATTTTGATCGAACATGTAGAAGAAACGAGCACCTGACCCCCTATTTTCTTTTCAGTATTAGGATGCTGATCATTTACTCTATAAAATAATGTCATTTTGAAGAGATAATATTCAAGAAATGACTTAAATTTTGACTCTCCGCTACCTCCATGTTTGTAGCGGACTACGTTAAGCGACTCTGAAGCTCGAGTCTCATATAAATATCGAAACTTGGTGGTTCATGGGCGTATAGCCGTTGAAACACCGACCAATTGTGGCGATTTTGCCCTAAGCACGCGGCAGGTGATTGTAAACATAAATGCCATTTATGTGGCCTTTTTGTACTTGGCCTTGTTTTGACATGCTCCGTTCGAGCGTGCGTTGCCACGGCGACGTATTGTAATTTACGCTCCAGTAAACTATAACAATGGATCGATTAAACCTCGCGTGCGCCCTACAGTTTCTGGTGTATTATATATACACTGGAAGCGACTCGATCGAGGAGATTGTCCGAGAGATCGAGACTAGGACGCACACGAGGCTCGCCATGAGCTTTGTGTTCCCTGGGTCTGAGTAGTGGGCTCCTAGAGCCCTGGGGACGATTTCCATGGGGAGGCCCGGGCTGGGAGAGACAAGTTGCTGACTCGGGGGCCTTCGGCCCTGTGGATCGCCAGCTCTCTCCCTTCCCGGGACGTGTGACAGAGGCTCTGGCCAGCATGTCGGACTGTACGGGGTTCCGTCCCCGAGGCAGACCGCGGCTCGCCAGGCCCCGCCAGTTAACACCGTAGGGATGAACTAGTTTCTGAACGGTGTCCGTAGGCCTGGGAGTGTCGGGTGGGCTGTTACCTGGTTACCGTTAATGCTGAAGTAGTTACCGTGTCCGCAGCGACCTCCGGTGAGCGGCCCTGCCGCGAGGATCCGGAATAGCGGATGCGCGTCCGCAAGGACTCGGATGAGAGAGGACTATCCTCGAGGATCCCGAAGAGCGGACGGTAGTCAATAACTTTACACAATCATAGAAATTTGTTATGCTACAACTCGAGGCGGGCCTGGCAGTTTGCAAGCTCAAGCTGCTTTCTCGTGGCTACACACGCAGTACACCCTCAAGCCTAAAATCACAACGAGAAGGGGGGGGGGGGGGGCGCAAGAGAATCCAAGATTACTCCCCCTCATCAAGAGGGACCTGTGACGTTAGAACACGGCTGACGAATTACAGGGGGACGAAACGCTACACTACAAAAATACATTAGTATTGAAAAGTTTCCGCCCCTGTTTAGGCCCCTTGATGGAAATAAATAATTTCACATAAGAAACTATTTATTTCATTATAATTACACGTATGTTTATTCAGTGTAGAAAACAATCCACTCGATTGCACTGTGTAGAAAACAATCTGCTCCGTGTAGAAAACATTTGCTCTATCTTACGTATGAACTATTTGCCCCACTTTACCATTCGAGCGCATTGCATCATGGGTGCTGCAGTAGTGTGATAAAATAAAACTACCGTATTCTGCAATATTTTAAATTGTCGATATCAGGGACACACCTTTCATATAATATGACTGATGATGCATACTAGTTTCTCGCATCATTGTTTCACATAACAAGTAATAGTTTTCACACTACAACAGCATGTACTCATATATATGAGTAGACATTTACCTAGATAATAATGCGTCAAAATATCTTGCACATCAAGACATACGGATCCTATTTCTAGAACACCTATATTCACCTCGCTATGGGTGCTCACGAATTTCCTGGAAATTACCGGAAATTGCCCGACACCGGACACTGAGATTGCATGGCAAAGTCGGTTTCAATTTTACACGTGACATATGTTCCTTTGCCTGTCGCTTCGGCAGCAGCAGTGACATCATCAACTTCTCGTATTTGTACTCTCTGCCCTTATAACACATATAACATATCTTTGCGCGAGAAAATCACGCGTCGATCAACCGTCTCAAGTGTTGCGTCCACAGACGAAGATGCTAATAAGTATTGCGGCTTCGGGTGAAGATTGTAATGAACATGCGAGCCATCAAGAGTTGTCAAAGCTGTGCGGTGGCTAATCACTACACCTCTGGCTTAGGGAGCTGCAAGTATAAGGGTAATTTTTGCACCCATAAAAGTCTCGACGGGAGCCATTCGCACAGACTGACATAATTGCTGGGAGTAGCAGGAAGGGAAGCTAAAAGTCTCACGAGAACAACAGGGAACTCTTCAACATCAATTTACTGAGAAGGAAAACGTGCTTTATATCAGTATGGCACTCAATAACAGTTCATTAAACGGAACTCTTCTTACAGAGGAATCAGACAGGACATATTTGGAGAGGCAAGTGCTCACAGCGGAAATAATGGGAGCATTCTACTACCTAATCGGTTCGCTGGGATTCACAGGGAATCTCCTAGTTATAATAGTCATGGTGACAGCGAGGAACCTCAGCAAAAACGTGAGCTCCCTCTACATTGTCAACTTGGCAGTGGCCGACTTCCTCACGGCTTTCTTCTTGCTCCTGACGACAGCCCTCCCAGACAACGAGAGGGTGTACAAGTCGACCACTGACTACATCCACTGCGCCCTGTGGCAGTCACGCGCACCATTCTGGATCTGTCTGATTGCATCGACGTGGAGTCTGGTCGCTCTAACGATTGAACGTTATGTGGCAGTTATCTACCCTCTAAAGCATAAGACTGCGTTCACCGCGACTAAGGCGGCTAACTCAATCGCCGTGGTTTGGATCGCGATGATCATATACAGTGCCCCGATGTACTTCATCACGTCCAAGATAGTGGATGGTAGGTGCCGACTGTACTCCTTCAAGAACAGACAGATGATAATGCTACGTGGGTTCATCCACTTCATGATGAACTGTGGGTTCCCTCTTCTCATCCTCGTATTCTGCTACGTGAAGATGGCCAGAGCCTTCAGTACAAAAGTTGGACCTCTTGGACAGCGAGTAGCTGAGCACAACGTGACCGTGAAGAAGAACATTATCAAAACTTTGGCGCTCGTCAGCGGAGCTTTTCTCCTGTCCGTCTCCGCGAATCAATGGTATTTCCTCCTCTTCAACTTTGGCGCAATCAGCTATGAAGCTCATGGTTACGTATCCAACTCAAACTTTCGAAACTTCACCGTCATCTTGATGTTCGCTAATTGTTGCATGAATCCGTTCATATACGCGGCAAAGTACCAGGTATTTCAGCAGGGGGTCAAGAGGCTTTTCTGTCCATCGTCAGTGACGGCAGGTCAAAGCGCTCAACTGTCTGATACTAACAGTACCAACAACACGCCATGAGGTTGACAGATATAAAAATTGTCCAGGTATTTGCATATTACTGAAATGGCCCAACGAACTAAGTGATGACTGTCTCAAAGCTTAAATCAAACACAATTTGGACGGTTTTCTGACGTTTTTTTTATTTATTTAAAACAATAATTTCATTAATTGATTCCCTTCCTGTTGTTCTGACTAATTAGGCTGATAAATATTTCAGTGCGTAAAGTGAAGTGAAACTAATAAACTAAGGAAAATTTGCGTCAATAGCATTCGAAGAAAATCTGACATTGCTGATTAGTAAGAAAAAAAAACCAACTCCTGGAAAGAATTAGTTGTTTGCAGTTGTACATTTAGTAAAAGTCTGATCAGTAATTAATATAACTCAGATTGGAGCTTAAATGTATGCGTGACCGAAATACAATGGGTATCTGGCAAAAGTCATTATCAAATTTCGTTTGTGTATTACTATTAATGTACATATTATTGTGTATGTTTCAATGCATATGATATAGTTGGGATATAGTCCGATGCTTATTGGATGTACTTGTAGCAACCCTGAATTTGCAGTTATGTTGTGAATAGTAAAGGTACCTCATTGCACTTAGGTACAAACCTATCTCGTGCACAATTATAGGTTTTAATACCAACAGAACACCACATTAAAATAATATTGCTCCCACCTCGTATATCGTCTAGAGGTTATTACTGTCATCGAAACATTATCAGTGACATGGAGCACTCGGTTTTTGATGCAATTATTGATGCGATGTATTGATGATGAGGGTATATCCATTACTATCACTCGTACGTGTCTTAATCTATTCATACTCAGAAGATTTAGAAGGATAAGATTTATTTATATTCAATGTTCATAAGATTTAGTCTGAAGATTTAGTCAATAGAAACCCAAAATAACTAACATTCGGAATAATGCAAAGCCCGAACAAAAATGCATATATCAAAGTATAATCTGGCATCATCAGGGGGCAGACAATGTACATGTACATATTGTATGTACCTTATGGGAGCCGTGTGCAACCGCCCATCAACCAAAACAGTTTAGAAATAAAATACTGAACTGGTGTATTACATGTAAACCAACATGTATGATAATCCAATCTCCAGACAAAAACGTTTTGATTTGATATATATCCGACTACCATATTTCATATTTCAAAAGCTACGACACAAAAAGGGTCTGACTGATTTATATACATTTCAACATGATGACATTGACTAGCTTATAAGATGATTGTTATATATTCATTTACTGTAAATCACCAATTTTATGTGATCTTTTTGATGTATGTGCCATTGAATAAATCGATTGCTTGAGAATAAGCTTTGTTGCTTTATTATTACAATACTCGAATTTTTGTAACCTGTTTGTCTACCAAGTTTCAATTTTCTACCAAGTTATAATACCGCATTTTTTATATGAAAAAAGAACTGAACAAGTTGGAAATATGCCCCAATGTTAATTTCAGTCAAATCGTGGAATTTCTTAGTAATAACTTATGCAGGACAGGGGCACGCAGGGGGCACGCATCCCACCTCCCCCCGTGTAAATATGAACTATATGATTTGTAAGTCTTCACAGAAACTGTACCCCCGGCCCTCGGCTCAAATAGAACTTTAAAAATGACACAAGATTAGATAAAACTTAATTCAACGCCGGATAAGATACATAGCATGAACATAAGCTGAACTCAGCTATTACCCAACATGACAGGATATTTACAATGAGAAATGAAATATATACAGTGAAGATAATTCACACTTGCTTTAGATGACATAGAATACAACATGAACAATTACATTTTGATGGATTTTTAAAGCGAATTCCAGAGATTACTGCCCTGGTACGTTATCTTGTTTAATCCATTTCTGACTGTATTAAATTTATGTTGTTGCACTGGTAATATATTACGCCTATTTTATATAAATGGTGACTGGTTTGGAGGGGAACATTTCGCCATGTTCCCCGACATACCAGTCATTATTTATTTTATTATACCGAATGCCACTTGTGAATTTCAAAGTCATTCAACCGTGGCGTTGAACAATTCGTCGGAGCGGTCAACAATGCAAACATTGTTGGCCGCTACCACATTGTTGACCGGCACGGTGGGCTTCGAGGGGAACATTGCAAAATACATTATGTTGATCAACCAATCAGCGGCGGGTATTCTAACATGAGGTATAATAAAAGGGCTTATCTCACCAGACTTGCGACCGATTAGCGACTCAGACGTTTGATTTTTTAATCGCAACTTTGTAATAGTTTTCGGCCCAAGTATCAAATCCTGCGTCTTCCTCTATATTCAATAAGGATTAAAAAGGTGCGAGACTGATTAAATGGTATTTTTCCAGTGGACGAGTAGTATTAAGGAGCAGTGTACGGTACTTGGGCCGGGCCATGTTGGCTTAGAAATTGGAAGCAGTATCTTACTTCGCCAATCAGTCGCTCACAGGCTGAAAAACATGTTCAAATTTCTTTGCGATAAATTTTGCGATAAATTGTCTGTATTCGTTTCTAATCAGTCGCTAACTATTAGGTTACCGGACCTTTGGTCCGATAACCTATTGGCATGGCGTTGCGTCCGTCCGTCCGTCCGTCCGTCCGTCCGTCCGGCGTTAACATTTTTATCTTTAAAGTTAGCAATCAAATCTTTCTGAAATTTTGCACAAAAATGCCTAAAAATATTTTGAGAAGGAGGTATTTTTTTGTTTTTTGATTTTCGCATTTTTTTCAAAATGGCGGCCGTTTTTGTAGAAAAACGCTCAATTTTGGACTTTGACGGCCATTTTCTCAAAAACTGTCTGATCAGTTTTGAGTTTTTGGTTTCAAAAGATTCCCCTCATATACCTCTGTGATATGTATAAGTTTGGTTGCCCTAAATTCGCCGGTTTCCGTGTGGCGGCCATTTTGAATTTTTGTCGGGTCGGCGAAAAAAAAAAATTTCGCCCCAAATCGCATTACTATCCATTTTGGGCCATTTCTAGGGCAAAAATTTTCTTTCACCCTTTCGGCACTTTTTTCCTTCATAATGGGAGCTGTCAGGACTGTACTCATAGAACGCTTGAAGATAGAGCTTAGAAATTGGCACTTTCAAATGGAAAGTCATATATGGCGACTTGTGTGGTGACCTTGAATTTGACCTTGGATGACCTTGAAAGGTCAAAACAGCCATTTTTGGGTCGAAAAATGCTCAAATTTGCACCTGGTCTGTGTTTTCTCAAAAACTGTCTGATCAGTTTTGAGATTTTTGCTTAAAAAGATTCCTCTTATATACCTCTGTGACACGTATAAGTTTTGTTGCCCTTGAAACGCCGATCTCCGTGTGGCGGCCATTTTGAATTTTTGACGAGTCGGCGAAAAAAAATTTTTTCGCCCCAAATCGCATTACTATCCATTTTGGGCCATTTCTAGGCAAAAAAATTTTTTCACCCTTTGAAAAAAATTTTGGACTTGGAAAATTTTCGGCACTTTTTTCCTTCATAATGGGAGCTATCAGGACTGTACTCATAGAAAGCTTGAAGATAGAGCTTAGAAATTGGCACTTTCAAATGGAAAGTCATATATGGCGACTTGTGTGGTGACCTTGAATTTGACCTTGGATGACCTTGAAAGGTCAAAACAGCCATTTTTGGGTCGAAAAACTCAAATTTGCACCTGGTCTATATTTTCTCAAAAACTGTCTGATCAGTTTTGAGATTTTTGCTTAAAAAGATTCCTCTTATATACCCCTGTGACACGCATAAGTTTTGTTGCCCTTGAAACGCCGATCTCCGTGTGGCGGCCATTTTGAATTTTTGACGAGTCGGCGAAAACAAATTTTTTCGCCCCAAATAGCATTACTATCCATTTTGGGCCATTTCTAGGCAAAAAATTTTTTTCACCCTTTGAAAAAAAATTTTGGACTTAGAAAATTTTCGACACTTTTTTCCTTCATAATGGGTGCTGTCAGGACTGTACTCATAGAACGCTTGAAGATAGAGCTCAGAAATTGGCATTTTCAAATGGGAAGTCATATATGGCGACTTGTGTGGTGACCTTGAATTTGACCTTCGATGACCTTGAAAGGTCAAAACAGCCATTTTGGGGTCAAAAAAATGCCCAGATTGGCCTCTATAGATGAAATGCTTGCAGATAGAGCTCATGTTTGCATTATGAACATATAGGAAGACATATATGGTACAACTAATGATGACCTTGAACTTGACGTCAGATGACCTTGAGTGCCAAATGTCTGACTTGAAATGTGTAAATTGACCTGAGCGGCCTAAACGATTCCACCCAACATATAGAATATCAAATCCCGCACACATACATGTTATGGTAACATCGAAGTTCATACGGATGACCTTGATTGGTAAATGCCAAGGTCATATGTTTACACTGCGAACCTTGATTGGTAAAAGCTCTGTTACCTGCCAATGCTGCCATGGCCAAACCAAAATTGTCCGGTAACCTATCTTAGCCTTTGGGCTAATTTTTTAGATTCGCAAGTTGTCTTCAATGGTTTGCTACTATGTCGTATATAGTTTGTCCCTGTCGTTTCATAAAAAATTAGGCGAGTGCACGGCAAATAGCTAGCGACCAATTATAGAATCAGAAGAGCAATAACGATCAAATATAGACTAAAGTCCGACTAGTTCGCCTAGGGGTTGCTCAAAGCCGCTACACAGTCGTCAATAGATTGCTATTAGTCGTAAACAAGTCTGAAATCAGTTGCTCGATATTCTTCATTTGCATCAAGGTAGGATGAAATGGGGTCGCCCGTCATTAGCGACTAATTGACGACTTGTGAACGACGGTCATACGACTGCTCTGCGAATATTAGTAGGCCAAGCGATCATCTAATTGGTTAATTATTGTCAACGAGTCGCAAACATATCGCTGCATTGTCGTTAATAGTGGAGCGAAAACCGGGCATAAAGTGCTGTAGAAATTAGCTAAATACTTTTCAATCATTTATTTTTGTATCACCAATACAAATGATGATATATTGATACCATGATGTGTAGTCCACAGAATAAGATCAAAATTGTTATGTTCCTTGGCAACAAATCTGTTGCCATGGCAACCATTTTTTGGAGATATCAACATTTTCGCCTATGAGCTGAACTACCTTAGCTGTGAATAGGAAATTCAATTTTATTATTAGATAATACATATTTGAGACGAATTTATAAATGCTATAGTTCATGGATATTACAGGTTTTGGATACATCTGTAAGTTTGTTGCCATGGGATATGTAAGATAAGAAAGGGTGTCGGGATAATGAAAATTCACAAAACTACAATAACTGAAGCGTGTATGTTTAATTTAAATACATATGAGCTATATTCATGCTCAACTAACATGAATCATACATTATGTGCATTGATGAAAGCATACTAGCAACTGAAAGAATATTCAAATGACCGATTGCCAAAGTAACCAATCATAAACTTCGTGAAAATTACTCTATTTCCATGTACTTTGATTATATTGTCCATGAATACACATAAATATGAAAAAAATAAGTAAATGGATGTTAATAATAATAATATATCAAACTTTTATAGCGCTTAATTTCGTATAACGAATTCTAAGGCGCAACAGTCCTGATTAATAACCAATATCATAAAACGTGGTCAGAAATAGTTCGTGATCGAGATGACAACCGGCTGTGTTGAGAAGGTTAAGGGGGGTAGGCATCCTGAAATAGATGCGTCTTAAGCTGATGCCTGAAACTAGACAGGGTTGGAGCAGAACGAATATCATTTGGTAGGGAATTCCAAAGTGAGGCGCCGTCATAACTCAAACTGTTTTGAAATTGAACCTTTGATTTATTAATGGAAGGTTTATAAAGTGGGACATGGAGGAACAGTTTATCAGGATTGCCACGCCTCGTGTTCACTTTACATGTGTAGCGAGTTAGGTGATCGTTGAAATATGCAGGTAGTCCCGTATGCAATGATTTATAAATAATTGTTGCGGTTTTAAACTCTATTCTGTGCCTAATGGGCAACCAATGTAGTGACCTGAGAACAGGGGTAATATGAGAGAACTTAGATGTCCGAGTGACAATGCGGGCCAAAGTATTCTGAACACATTGTAACTTATTCAAATCCCGACTGGATAAAGACCTATACAATGAATTACAATAATCAAGTCTACTACTAACTAGTGCATTAGCCAATGTAATTGTATTGCTTTTCGAAAGATTACGCCTGATCCTTCTTAGGTCACGAAGACCCACAAAACATGATTTACAAACAGAAACAACCTGATTGGAGAATGAAAAATCAGAATAAAAAACAACACCTAAATTGCGTGCTTTTTCCGTAGGACTGATTTCATTTCCAAGAATATCCGCTGGAAAACAATCTGCCATCTTAGCCCTTTGAGACTTGGTACCAAACAGGATGAACTCAGTTTTATCTGGATTGAGCTTAAGCTTGTTTGCATTCATCCAGTTTTGGACATCTTTGAGACATTCCTGGAGCGTGACTAGATCCGTAGCACAATTTGTTTGTGAGAGTGGCATATAAAGCTGAGTATCATCAGCATAGAAATGATAGTTAACCGTATTATGTGCAGAGATTATTTTATGTAGAGGTGTTGTGTACATGGAAAACAAAATGGGACCAAGATTAATATCTGTTAATGCTACAAGTGTTTTCTAGAAGCTTCTAAATTGTAAAAAGAAGGTCGTAACAGAATAAAATTCTTCATAGAAACGGTTGCCATTACAATAAAAGCTACACTCATTCACAACTCGAAATCTGTTCATGATAGATTCATGATGCCAATGTAATGTTCGGCGACCTCACGATAAAGAGGTATACCCCATTACTGTAGTGTCACCGAATGTCTTGATCAAACTGCCCGCACTGCAGCACCATAACCGTGGTGTCACTACTCGCGCACACCACGCCATAATGCTGTAGCATGTTTTATAAAACAAAATATCTTTACGGCATTCATATCATTCGATGGAAAGTAATTTGGCCTGGTTACCATAGTTACCAATAGGAAACATATCTGTAATGAAAATGAATGAATGAAAGTGGCCGAGTGGATTGGACTGGTGGCTCTTGAAGCAACGGAGCTCAGAGGCGGTAGGGGACGCGGGTTCGATCCCCGTCACCGGCACAAAGTAGGTGGAGTTATTTATCCTGGCACAGCGCGGTTTCTCTATTCGAATGTGCTTTCCAAGTTCAAAATTGTCACTGGATGGGGGATGGGGAAGCCAGGCAGGATTGCTTTTCGAATTCAAAATTGTCACTGGATGGGGGATGGGGAAGACAGGCAGAATTGCCTATCATCATGGACCGTCATTAAATAAACAAGCATCACAACAGCAGAACTTGAGGTTACGTGTGCGGCCACAGGGACAAAGGAGAGTAGAACCAGTACTCGAGGCTGAGTGAATACGAGAAAAATCAAGGATAAGTAGACACGAAACCCATTTCTTGGTTAAACAACCCTATTGATTAGTTTAATAACAATATGAAACAATGAACTCGAATCGTATTGTAACTCGAACTCGTATTGTAATAACTCTCTACTTCCCTCTCACAGAGAACAATTCTCGTAGATGGTTTTACAATACCATAATACCTGCAATACTGGTGCAGAGCTTGTCCATGCGAAAATTGATTATTACTCGCATTTGTTTGTCGATTCGTCCATTATTCTTGCCAAAATGTGTTTTAGTTGCACTTTCCACAAATGACCAAGGTGTATGTTTTCTTTGTTCAATATTTGCTACTTAACTTTGTTGTAATCTGAGATTGTGACATAAAATATGGATAATGTCATCGCTGACTTAATTCGGTAGCAATAAGTCCACGCATGGACAAGCGCCTCACCAGTAGTACCATGGGGTCAAAATTACACTAACAGATATAGTACGGCTAACGCCGCACAATAAATTTTGGACTTTGGCGGCCATTTTCTCAAAATCTGTTCAGACAGTATTCGGATTTTTGTTTCCCCTTATATACTTTCCCGACATGTATAAGTTTCTTTGCCCTTGAATCGCTCGAAGTGGGCTATTTTGGCCCAAACTTAGCCCAAATGGGACTTCCCCATGTTAAATTCTCCTATGCTTTATAATGGGATATATTATTGCTAATATCTTGCTTAATATTGAGATTAGGAATCAATTGTGGACATATAAGAAATGATATATGCTGAATATTCTCGTGTCCTCAAATTTGACATTTGACCTCATTTTCAAGGTCACAGGACAAAATGGCTAATATCTCGCTTTTTATCTCGCTTGGGAATCAATTGTGGACATATTGGAAATGATATACGTCGAATATTCTGATGACCTTGACCTCATTTTCAAGGTCAGAGCACAAAAGGCCAATATCTCGCTTATTATCGACTTTACAGATTAGGAATCAATTGTGGACATATCGGGAATGATTAATGCTGAAAGTTCTCGTGACCTTGAATTTGACCTCTGACCTTATTTTCAAGGTCAAAGAACAAAGCGGCTAATATCTCGCTTATTATCAACTTTACAGTTTAGGAATCAACTGTGGACATAAAGGAAATATCATATCATGACCTTGACGTTGACCTTTGACCTCATTTTCAAGGTCAGAGCACGCAATGGCTAATATCAAGCCCATTGTCGACTTTACAGCTTAGGAATCAATTGTGAACATATAGAAAACAATGTTCCCCTTGGGCACATATTGTCGAAAAATGATCATTTCAGACCTTTGACCTTATTTTAAAGGTCAGAGCACGCAATGGCTAATATCAAGCCCATTGTCGACTTTACAGCTTAGGAATCAATTTTGGACATATAGAAAACAATGTTCCCCTTGGGCACATATTGTCGAAAAATGATCATTTCAGACCTTTGACCTTATTTTTAAGGTCAGAGCACGCAATGGCTAATATCAAGCCCATTGTTGACTTTACAGCTTAAGAATCAATGGTGAACTTATAGAAAACAATGTTCCCCTTGAGCACATATTGTCGAAAAATATTTATCATTTCAGACTTTGAGTGCTCAACACTGTACATTTATCCGGTAACTTTTTTTTTGGCCTTGGGGATAAATTTTGACATACTTTGGTTATGGTTCCTGAACACCGTGACTGCTGTGTTGAAATGTATCTGCAGAATTCTTCATCTTAAATCATGCTTTCGTGACAGCAACTTAACTCATGTCATCAAATAAAGTTTGAAAAAAAAAACTATTCAAAAATCGTTCGCTTACGGCCATCAACAAAAGCACTACTTCACTCCGAGCATCAATTGGCAGAAGTGTACAACATTATGCTTCCGAAAAATTTGAACAACTTGATACAGCATAAGGCTGTATGTCATTCGAGGCTGCCATGCTTATCAAAATTCCCCTTCACACGATTTGTTATAGTCAATTTAGAGTGAGGCAATAGTTTTTATTTGAACAGGTCCATTGTTTGACCAACAGCTAATTCAAATAAACTTTATATTTCAAAGACAAGTTTAAATTTGACCAAGACCCTGGTATGATCGCAAATTTGCGTAATACTCAGTATGTACACTAGGAATGAGCGTTGTTTAATTTTCATGACTTTACATCACAGGTATGTTGTGGGTTGGGGGTTAGAATGATACACAGCTATACACCGTAGGCCTGCAGGATCTCGGAATGGACTATTTCACATGGCCCCGTGGAGCTCATGAATATCTGGAGTTACTCGGTAATGTCCGCAGTTCAAAACGGACCAGTGGCTCGGAAAAATATTGTTGAAAACCGTTGTAAACAAGTTAGAAAATCAGGGTATAAATATATTTCCACATGCGGTACTAACGTGTTTCTGTATACTAGTAGTGCTAATTCAAATTTACCAACACACATGGTCACTTGAAAGAGTGACAGGCGGACGTCTAGGCTCTAGCGATATGGTCAAAACGGTAAGCATTGCACGCGTATGGATACTGGAAGTCTGGACCAACAATTGCATGCACATATCATGGATTGTAACTGAACTCTCATAGGATTCCGGTGCGGCCACGACTTGCGAGTAGCGACTTGTGTGTTGTGTGTTGCGACTTGCGTGGTGTGACTTGCGTGACGCGCCACGACTTGCGACATGCGTCTTACAAGTTGCGATATGCGTCCCGTGACCATGGTGGCATGCGTTATACGACATGCGTGATGCGAGTTCCCTGTTGCGAGTCCCGAGTAAGCGAGTTGTGGGTAGGGTGTTGAAATTTAAGATTTCTAGCGGTTTCAGAAAAGAAATATTTTTTTTTGGCGTCAACGATCGGAACAGACCAAGGAACAGGCGTTGTTGGCTTTGAACAAACTAGACTCGGATCTCCCAGTATGTATTCTGGTGCATTGACGACTTGCGAGTGGCGACTTGTGTGTTGCGAGTTGCGTGTTGCGACTTGCGTGGCGCCTCTTGCGAGTTGCGTGTTGTGAGTGTAGTGTTGTGAGTTGCGTATTGTAATCGGCGGTGTTGAGGTTTCTGTGCTATTTTGATATTAGATGCATGCTGTCTTCAGTATGCTTGGTGAAAGATAAAATCTGCATTACCGGTAATTGAATTGTTTTTATATAATAAATATTGTATCATATAAATGTATCGTAATTGTGATAAGTCTGTGACACTGCCACAATGATTCACTAAAATCACCTCAGATATCTCTTTATGACTTGATTCTTGCCAATTACTTTTGAGCATTGAAATATAGTTACAAGTGTCTGAATTATGTGGAGAAAATTTAATATATATGGGGTCTGGGCCAATATGGGTTTTTATACCATCGCGTTCGCTATAATCTTTGTAGGCTTACTATATTACAATAACTGCAATATATTCCCACAAAAGTCGAGATTGATGCAAACTGGCATAATCCTATGTCCCACATTTTCCAAGATCGCATCAGAAAAGCATTTCAGCATATAGTCATCATTGCAACCATTGGCATAAATTTCTTCACAAGAATGTTCTTTACATTGATCAAGTTCTTCCATATCAAAATGTACCCCCATATTTTCTGCCTGAAAGTAATCGGGAAACTCGTGATCAGGTTAACCCGAAGGCATTGCAGAATTTTCGGCTCACGCAAGTCGCAACACACAACTCGCAACACGCAAGTCGCCACTTGCAAGTCGTGGCTCACGGGAATTCCATAGTTCAAAGCCAACAACGTCTGTTCCTCGGTCTGTTCCGATCGTGGACGCCAAAAAAAGATATTTCTTCTCTAAAAACCGCTAGAAATCTTAAATCTCAACACCCAGTCCACAACTCGCTTACTCGGAAGTCGGAACTCACAATAGGCAACTCGCAACACGCATGTCGTATGACGCATGTCACCATGGTCACAGGGCGCATATCGCAACTTGTAAGACGCATGTCGCAAGTCGTGGCGCGTCACGCAAGTCACATCACGCAAGTCGCAACACATAACTCGCAACTGGCATATCGCCACTCGCAAGTCGTGGCCGCACCGGAATTCCATAGGTGTTCAACCTGCGTCGGGTGAGAAGGCATCGGGTGAGAAATTTAGTCCTACTTGTGCACAAACCATTTTAACGAAGGGATTACCATTATGCCAGAAGGTGTTGTTGTCATCTCTTCTTATATTAAGACATTGTGTGGACTTTTGTATCATCAGGGAGATACGGGGAAAAAACCTTGAGTTTGAAGCAAGTAGGATCACACAGCTTTGTTGCGTACAGTAACATAAAAAGGTACATATAGATTAGAGCATAGGAGCTAGGATTCTGGACCTAGCTCACTTTGGTATTACTTCATGTATGATTAATTAGCTTTTACAGCTTCTTTGTTTGAGTTATTGACAAAAAGGGTAGCAACAACACTTTTTATAGTATTATCTGATACATTTGTCAAGTTCATGTCGACAACTTAGCACTAACCCAAGAAAATGTTGGTGAAGATAGTAAAAACCTAAAATCTAACTATTTTGTAATCAAACAAACATCCAATGTGGCTGTATCATTGTAGGCCTATGTTCTATGTATGCAACGTCCCCCAAAATCGATCAGAACAATTTTAGAATAAGAACCAAACCCTTGAAATATGTTCGCGTCAAGTAAATAAGTACCTCGTTTCAATTTTTCCAAGGTTGAGATGTAACTAATGAGTGCACAAATCACAAACCAAAAGGTTACCCTCATGTCAAAAGGTATTGACATAAGGGTCAAGTAAGTTTATCAGACATTCACAGTCATATTGGAAAGAGTTTGGGTGAACAACATCAACACGTACAACATACTCAACACAACATTTAGTTTATTTGTACAAAGAATATATGTATAGAGGCAGTAACTCCCATACATATAATTTAATTACAATGCATAAGAGTTAAACGTACTTGCAACATCACACCACATCAAATTCGTGACTAAAACAATAATAAAGTGTTAAATAAATATGCCCCGGTAACAGTTAGACGTGTTTTAACATATTCCAAACATTAAAAATATTCCATAGTACCTACACTAGTAGGACAAGTCAAGAATATGCTTTGCAACTAATTGAACAGGTGACATGCGTTGAATATTTTAAGTTACAACATACGTGATCATGATAGTGTAGAGGTAATGGTACACAATGTGGAATAGAAATAACTCTTTTAACAAATATAATCTGCATTACATCCCATTGTACAACTATAACTACCCACAGAAAATTGCTACCCAAGCAATTGCGATTTTCACACTTACCAAATTGGTTTGTCTTTTCACCCAACTTCTCCTTCATAATGGGAGTTGTATGGATCACCTACTCCTAGAACTCTTCAAAATAGAGCTTAAATGTTGACACATTCAAATGTGGTTTCGTGATCTTGAATTTGACCTTCAATTATCATTTTTATTTCAAACGATTCCCCTTATGTATCATCGCGACATGTATAACTTTAGTTGCCTTTGAATCGCCGGTCTGTGCGTGGCGGCCATTTTGATTGTTCGACGGGTCAACGAAAAAGAAAATTTTCGTCTCAAATCAAGTCACTATTCGTTTTGAGTGATTTACAGCCCAAATAAATGTTTTTTCCCTTTTGAAAAATTCTTTGAAAATTCCACCCATTTTCGTTGCGTCCGTCGTCCGTTTACAATTTTATCTTCAAAGTTCACGGTCGAATCTTTCTGAAATTTTGAACAAGAATGCCTGAAAATATTTTCCGAGGGAGGTATTTTTTATTTTTTTCCCATCTTTCTCAAAATGGCGGCCGTTTTTGACGAAAAATTGTAATTTTTGGACTTTAACGGCCTTTTTCTCAAAAACTGTTCAGTAACTTTTTTCTAATTCATGCATAAGACTTCCCACACATACCTCTATGATGTGTATAAATTTTGTTGCCCTTGAATCGGCGGTCTCCGTGTGGCGGCCATTTTGAATTTTTGACAAGTCGGTGAAAAAAATTGTTTTTGCCCCAAATCGCATTACTATCCATTTTGGGCTATTTCTAGGCAAACAAAAATTTCACCCTTTGAAAAAAATTTTGGACTTGGATTTTCGGCACTTTTTTACTTCATAATGGGAGCTGCCGGGACTGTACTCATAGAACTCTTGAAGATAGAGCTTTGACATTGAAACTCTCAAATAAGAAGTGATATATGGCGAGGTGACCTTGAATTTGACCTCTGATGACCTTGAAAGGCCAAAACGGCCATTTTGGGGTCAAAGAATGCCCAAATTTTCCTCTACAGATGACATGCATGTAGATAGAGCTTAAGTTTGCATTATGAACATATAGGAAGTCGTATACGGAACAACTAATGGTGGCCTTGATCTCGACCTTGGATGACCTTGAGTGTCTTTACGTCTGACTTGAAATCTGTAAAGTGGCCACTGAGGCTTAAACACTTGCACATACAGGCTAGCATTGTGTATAAGCCTATAGAAAGTCATGTATATATGGCACATCTTTTGGTGACCTTGAACTTGACCTTAAACGAGCTTGAAGTCAAAATCTCAAAATCCTGACCTGGCATGTGTAAATTGGCCTCTACAGACGAAATGCTTGTTGATAAATCTTATATATTGGTATTATGAACATATAGTCATATGCAGCATACCTAACGGAGACATTGATATTCAAAAAGATGACCTTGACCGGTGAATCTCAAAGTCATATGTCACCTACAATGCTTAAAACCAAAATTGTTCAGTAACCTATCTTAGCCCTTGGGCTAATTTTCCCTTCATTATGGGAGCTGTATGAAGTAAACTCCTAGATCATTTCAAGATGGAGCTTTCAAATTGCCACATGCCAAAGGAAGTCATATACGGCGAATTTACAGGTGACCTTGAATTTGACCTTCAATGACCTTATAAGGTCAAAACGGTAATTTTTGTGAAGAAAGTTGTGGTTTAACACTAAACATGTCCCCGGTAACATTTATTAGTCCTTGGGCTATTTTTTTCATGTATAAACATGCCCTTCATTCCGTAAATTGGCCGTGTTTCGTAGAAGCAGGCAGTAATTCTGAAAGAAAAGTACAAAAAAATTTAAAAACGACCAAAAACAACCTTTTGAATTATTGATTAGTGTATGTGTTCGAAATTTCAGAGGTATCTGACCGTAAACTCCAAAGGTACACAGTTGGAGAACCATACCGAAAGGATATCAGGCCTATGGTCTAGTAAACTGAACATAACAGTTAGGTGTCACCACCTTTCGAAGCCATCCAAGGTCAAATTCAAAGTCATGCCCTCCTGAGTGGTTCCCTGACTAGAGCTTATTTCTGAGTTCAGATACATGTAGTGTGGTGTTATTGCTGTTATACATTCCAACATTCAAACCAGTCATCACAGACGATGAATAGAAAAGCTTTTTTCACGCCTTGTTGGAAAAGTTGATACTTTGCCGCGTATACGAAAGGATTCATGCAACAATCAGCGAACATCAAGATGATGGTGAAGTTCCGGAAGTTTGAGATGGATACGTAACCATGAGCTTTATAGCGGATCACACCAAAGTTGAAGAGGAGGAAATACCATTGATTCGCGGAGACGGACAGGAGAAAAGCTCCGCTGACGAGCGCCAAAGTTTTGATGATGTTCTTCTTCACGGTCACGTTGTGATCAGCTACTCGCTGTCCAAGAGGTCCAACTTTTGTACTGAAGGCTCTGGCCATCTTCACGTAGCAGAATACGAGGATGAGAAGAGGGAACCCACAGTTCATCATGAAGTGGATGAACCCACGTAGCATTATCATCTGTCTGTTCTTGAAGGAGTACAGTCGGCACCTACCATCCACTATCTTGGACGTGATGAAGTACATCGGGGCACTGTATGTGATCGATTGAGATAGCCGCCTTCGTCGCTTTGACCATGGATTTGTGCTTCAGAGGGTAGGTAACTGCCACATAACGTTCAATAGTTAATTAGAGCGACCAGACTCCACGTTGATGTGATCAGGCAGACCCAGAATGGTGCGCGTGACTGCCACAGGGCGCAGTGGATGTAAACTAAAGTTCATATGTCAGTGAAACACGCTTTTTGGCCATAGTTTTGTATTGGATAATCGAATCAACTTGAAATTTTGTATGTCTTAATTGGGTATCATGCCGTAATTTTTCACCTAATTTCAGAATTCTATCTCAAAAATTGAAAAAGTTGGCAATCTACCCCAATGTTAAAATTCAGCCCCAACATGGAATTTCAGGGTCTGCACACAAAAACGACTTTTATTTGATGTCTGAGTTATATATTGCTTCACGATGAACATGTTTACTACATCGCGATTAAAGGCGGTTACACACCGAAGCCGCGCGACCGTTTTACGGAAACGTTTTGTGCTGTCCGTTTTCTAAGGCCGCGCACGCTATGATAGAACTCAGCTTTCCAAAGGGGAGTGTGCACACATGTTCCGTTCAAGCGCTCCGCTTTCTAAAAAATAGAACAGTGTTCTAATTTTTACGCCTTACGTCCGAAACGCCAGCGCATGATATGAGTGAAAAATGCATTTAGAGGTTGAAATATCGCTATATGTTCCATAAATTGTCCACATATATGCAGAGACAACTGCCTGGTCTCTCCGCCGGATTACGGGTAGTTTATTGTGACCTTTGTGGACTGCAACTGCATGCACGATGCCAAGCAAAGGTACGGTAATGACCAAATTATTTAGTCTTGGTAATATTAATTGTTGCTCTTTTGTATATGTCATGTATAAATAAAGTTGTGTTTAGGGTTTCCCACAGCTATTGCTGAATCCTATGTAATTTGCTAATAATTGCATTATTATTCTGGAATACAATATGACAGCCAAAAGTGGTCATTCAGCCATCTTGGATCTTATTTTTGTGGAAAAACAGTGCTTTTTCACAAATGAAGGCTATCTTGGCGTCTCATTTTTTTGTACATGGACATACATCATGCATATATACAGACGGTGACACGTACTTCACGGTTGCAAATAGGCCTATGTAGGTATATATTTTGTGGTACATGTAAACAATAACAAACAATGTAAAAATCACATTAAACTTCGTCAAATTGCTCTTTTGAAATGCGAAAATAGTTCTGGTATTTGTCTGGGTATTCTTCCAGTTCCCGTACCAGCCTATATTCACCAAGGTGGTTTAGTGGAGGGATGCAAAGGATTTATCAGGATGCACAGAGCCCAAAATTTGTGTCTTCTTTTAACTCTATTGGCCTTCTCATCATCCTTTTTTTTATCAAGTATTTCTTTAAATAGTCTATGACCGCGTGTTGAAATTGCAGGTGGAGGGTGTACATAATTTTTACGGACATGACTTAAGTGCTAAAAACGTCATTACTCGGTGTGAACAGAAAACACGGTACCGTTCCTAAATTGACACGGCCGTCAAGAAACGTTGACGTCGCCGTAAACGGTCGCGCGGCTTCGGTGTGTAACCGCCTTAAGACTTCCCACTTCAAATCAACGCAATAAATTCATTCTGTAATGGCATAAACATGATAAAAGCGCTGAAATTGTTGGAATTTATTTGATCCCATTTTGGACTGAAATTTAACATTGAGGTAGATTGCCAACTTTTTCATTTCTTGAGATAAAATCATGAAATTCGGTGAAAAATTACAGCATGATACCAAATTAATACACACAAAATATTGAGTTGATTCGATTATCCAAATCAAAACTACGGCCAAAAAGCGTGTTTCACTGACAGCTGAACATAACTTTTAGTCAGTGGTGGACTTGTACACCCTGTCGTTGTCTGGGAGAGCTGTCGTCAGGAGCAAGAAGAAGGCTGTGAGGAAGTCGGCCACTGCCAAGTTGACAATGTAGAGGGAGCTAACGTTCTTGCTGGGGTTCTTCCTTGTCACCATGACTATTATAACTAGATTCCCTGTGAATCCCAGCGAGCTAATTAGGTAGAAGAATGCTCCAATCATCTCCTTTGTGAGCACTTGCCTCTCCAATAAGTCCTGTCTGATACCTCTGTAAGGAGAGTTGCTTTCGATGAATTGTGCCATAATGACATGTTTTTTTCTCATTGGATTGAAATATATTTTGAGTGTCTGCGAGATGTTTAGTTCTTCTTCCTAATGATCGCATGTAGTTCATTGCGCAAAAGTGAAAGATGGTGACCGCTGCAATGTCTCAATATTTTTGTATCCTCCCGAAGCCATAATTGCGATAATTAGCGACGGCTTAGTCTCGTCACCTGAGCATGGCGTGCGTGATCACTGATTGGTAAAACATCTTCAGTCCACAGGGAGACATGTCATTACATAGCCGTGTGGAACCAATTTTTAAATAGCCTAAATTTCAACATTCTTGTTTTTCACTGGGGAATGGCAGATATATACTGGAAATATGCACAATACGTGTACGATGAGAATGACTGATAGAAAATGATTTACTTGCTAATATTGCCGGTTACCACAATATTCAGACAAATACCAATGACGTCATGAGACTGTGTGAAGAACTCGCTAGCAGTGTGAGCCGCTTCGATGGAAGATTTGGTTGTGGTAAATTACTTCAAGCACATAACACAATGTTCGAACCAATTGTCATTCTATAAGTAAAATAAAGTTAATACAGGATGGATAAAACCAATCAGTTCTAATGTGGTGCCATCATTGATATTAATGAGGCGTTTTCATAGTGAATCCATCATACTGTCCAGTATTGTAAATTTGTTTTTTTTTTCCTTGTCACAAGTTTGAAGAACGATTGAAAACGTAGAAAGTTATTGAATAGAATAGGTTTATTCAGTCAGGTAATCAGTGATATAGTGACAAGGTGTGTCTGAATCTAGTTGAAAAGTTGAAAAACAACGGCTAGGTGAACTAATTTCAAACCACAAATAGTTTTGGTGTATGCATGGGGTCATCAGTATCGTTACTAAGGTAACCAAACGTCGATGGCACATGTGAGTCCTCCATGGAACATAACAGTATAGTACAGATCACGATAAAATTCAACAACAATAATATTCCAAATCACCACTGATTACTAAATAATTGAGTACACGATACACCGAGGACGTCAATAACGTCAGTGAAATTATCCACAGTGCAGTTCGATTTTAAACGCACGTGTTACTGGGGGAAACCATTATCTGTGAGAGATTACCATACACTGTGATTACTGAGTATGGTGAGTTTGTGATTATGAAATGTGCAGCCAGCTGTATAGATGGAAGGTGATGTGTGGGCGTAGAACAGAATTACCTATCTTCCGTTGCCGTGGCAACCGTCTTGGTCGTGTTGAATTTCCGTGCTGAAGAAAAGCTCCGCTATCATCACACAAAAGTGTTCACATTTATCTGCCCAAATTCAAAGATAAATTGCGGAAAGATGTCGGCCACTGCTCGTGATGAGTATTACCTGGTTCATGAATAAGCGAGGATTTTGTGATGATATCTGAAGAATTGATTAAAAATACAACCGCTCAACTTTTGGAAAAATCTAATTATTATTAGATATTCTTGATAAAATTATTGTACCTATTCTATTGTATGGTGCTGAAATATGGGGTACCCAGAAGCGGGATTCAATTTAAATTGTACAGAGAAAATTTTGTAAATATATTTTGTCCGTTTCGTACAATACTTCCAATGCTGCTGTAATGGGTGAGTTAGGTAGATTTCCTTTTTCAATTTTTTGTATCAGACAAAATGTATCAAATTTTGGTTCAATATTGTACTCAATATTAATAGAAACGGTCTAAGATATTCGATATAACACTGAAGGGGTTTGATGAAGTAGGTTGCAAAAATTGGGTAATGGATATAAAAATCTCATTGAAATCAAATGGGTTCTGGGAGGTATGGGACCATCAAGGGATAGCAGACCCAGAAATATTTCTACTTGTTTCCAAACAACGACTGATTGATTATATCATCTCAAAATTGGTTTGAAGAAACAAAGCAGAATTCTAAATTCAGCCATTACCAAAATTATAAAAGAAACCTATACTCTGATTTTTCTAACTTGTTTACACCGGTTTTTGATGATATTTTTGCGATGCTAAATGGTATCGTTCTATAACTTGGCATACTTCACATCGGAAACAAACGGCAATTTTCTACCAAATTTCAGACTTCTATCGCAATAATTGAAGAAGTTGGCAATCTACCCCAATGTTAAATTTCACACGAAAACGGTATCTCAAGAATCTGAGCTTATTCGAGGATTTGATCCTGTTTACATCCACCAGGATTCGAAGTATTGTTGTAATTTTAGACCAGATGACACATTGGGGTGTATTCTACACAAGCATGTTGATTTTGAAAGATTGCATTACTACAAAATCGAGCAAATGCACGAAATTGTGTGCGGACCCAGAAATCAAATGACAGGGCTAAATTTAACATTGGGGGTAGATTGCCAACTTTTTCAATTTTCGTGATAGAAATCTGAAATTCGGTAAATGATTGCCGTTTGACTCCCAGGTGAAGTATGTCAAGTTATAGAACGATAGCATTCAGCATCGCAAAAATATCAGCGAAAAACTGTGTAAACGAGTTAGAAAAATCAGAGTATATGTTTAGAGAAATATTTATCGGAGGGATTGAATTTTAAACATAAAATAGCCTTAACAAAGTTTCGTTGTTCGAATCATCATTTAGCAATGGAAGAAAATATATATACAAATATAAGAAGGATTGATCGTTTCTGTCAATATTGTCGTAAATGTGAAGACATCTAGTTATGGAAGATAAAACTCATTTTTTATTGATATGTCCATTATATGAGAAATTGAGACAACAGTTCCTCGTAGTTATATTTCCGACATCCATACTGAGAACTTTATCCATATAATGTCATGTACCAAAACTGAGTGTATTGAAAACTTGGCAGCCTTTGTAATAAATGGTTTGAACATGTATGCAGCACAAATGTAAATTTATGAATTTATGTAATGCCCTACGTACATGTATTATACAGGTTTTCAGCTCGGAAATAGAAAAAGCTAACACAATGTACATGGGCCTGTTTGGCCTTCCGTGAAAATAAAGTTCAAGTGTTAAATAAAAAATTAAATAAAAATAAAGATGGCTGATAACCCCAATTCTTCAGATGTTGTTGGTAACAAACATTTTTTTTCCCTATGACCTATACATGACCAGTGTGCCAGTGCGCCATAGCAATGTACTTATGCATACAACTATGTGCTGTACAATGTAGTTATACATGCTATTCCTATAAAATAATCATAATGACATAAGTAACTAATGATCAGCCGAGGTGCTTAATCCATAACGTTTGTTATAATGGCTTATGCATGGCTCAGTACCGGGAATTGAAGAATTACATTCAGGCATACCGGGGGCATATCTGAGTTGATTTCTGAGGGACAATAACGTGTCCCCAAAAGACTCCCCATGGCTCGGTCTCCACGGAATATCTTGCCGAAATAGGATGATGATATGTGTCCCAATATCAACCCTTTGAAAGACATATCCTTTTCATTGTAAGTGAAGATACACATTGACACATGCGTGCATTTCTTGATCGACATTTGAAGTGCAACATAAAAATTCAAACGTTTTAGTTTTCTCAGAAACCGCCTAATAAATAGTGCTAAATCGGGCCTGTAGCGCCAGCCCCCCCCCCCCCCCCCTAAAAAAATGGCCGTGAGCGACATGCTCCAAAAGCAATTCTGACAATGATACATGAACTTATGATCAATGAGCATATCAATCAGTGATAAGGTGTAGAGTAACACACCAAACTACATGATAGCAGACAAGGCTTGAAAACAGAAGTAGCATCATTACATAATAACCAAGCAAAAAAAAATGTTCTGATTTGATCAAATCCCAACTCGAGTTGCAAACTCATGATCCATGAACATATCAATAGTCATTGATGTATCCACTGTAAACTTGATGGAATATGTATACAACTGTGCAACAACATTCTAAAGCAGTTTAGAAATCTGGAGCAAACAGCGTGAAATATGTGTATGCCAAATACATGTATATATCAAACACCAAATTACAAGCCGAATGGTCAGTGAGTTTATGGATAAAAAATCCCACTATGAAACAATGTTGTTGTAATCGGGCCACTTAACAACACGTTACCAATCATTATCGACATCGATAGATAACAGTGATCTCCGATGGATGGTTTTTGTGATTTCATGGGCAGAAGATTAACCTAGATTGGTTCTACCCTTACAGAGTTGTATACTAATCTACAGCTAATAAAAATGTCGAAAGTAGATTGTGGATATAAACTGCAGGCTCGTCTTCACGCGTTTTTTTAGGTTACCGTCCCTATGGTCCGATAACCTATTGGCATGGCGTTGCGTCCGTCGTCTGTCGTCCGTCGCCCGTCGTTCGTCGTCCACATTTTTATCTTTTTTGTTAACGGGCGAATTTTTCTGAAATTTTGCACAAAAATGCCTAAAAATAATTCAAGAAGGAGGTATTTTTTAGTTTTTTGATTCTCACATTTTTTTTCAAAATGGTGGCCATTTTCGACGAAAAATGCCTGATTTTAGATTTTGGAGGCCATTTGCTCAAAATCTGTTCAGTAACTTTTTTTCTTTTTGATACATAACACTCCCCATATGTACTCCTATGATGTGTATAAGTTTCGTTGCGCTTGAATTGTTCGAAGTGGGCCATTTTGGCCCAAACTCGGCCCAAATGGGACTTTCCCATGTTAAATTCTCCTATGCTTTATAATGGGACACATTAAGCCTAATATCTCACCTAATGGTGAGATTAGAGACTAGGAATCAATAGTGGACATATAGGAAATGATATATGCTGAATATTCTCGTGACATTGAATTTGACCTCTGACCTCAGTTTCAAGGTCAGAGCACAAAATGGTTTATATCTCGCTTATTATCGACTTTACAGCTTAGAAATCAATTGTGGACATATAGGAAATGATATAAGCTGAATATTCTGATGACCTTGAATTTGACCTTTGACCTCATTTGACAAAATGGCTAATATCTTGCTTGTTATCAACTTTACAGCTTAGCAATCAATTATGAACATATAGGAAATGATATTTGCAGATTAATGTCATGACCTTGAATTTGACTTTTGACCTCATTTTCAAGGTCACTGGACAAAATGGCTAATATCTCACTTATTATCGATTTTACAGCTTAGGAATTAATTGAGGACACATAGAAAATTATATATGCTGAATATTCTCGTGACCTTGAACTTGACATCTGATCTCATTTTCGAAATCAAGAGCACAAAATGGCTAATATCTCGCTTATTATCGACTTTACAGCTTAGGAATCAATTGTGAACACATAGGAAATGCTATATTCTGAATATTGTCATGACCTTGAATTTGACCTTTGACCTCATTTTCAAAGTCACATGACAAAATGGCTAATATCTCACTTATTATTGATTTTACAGCTTTGGACATATAGGATATGATATATGCTGAATATTCCCGTGACCTTCAATTTGACATCTGACCTCATTTTCACGGTCAAGAGCACAAAAAATCGCTAATATCTATCAGCTCAGGAATCAATTGTGAACATTTAGGAAATGTTATGTTCTGGGTATTGTCATGACCTTGAATTTGACCTTTGCCTCCATTTTCAAGGCCGCAGGACAAAATTGCTAATATCTCTCTGTTTATTGAATTTACAGCTTAGCAAATAACTTTGGACATGACATATGCTTAATTTTATATACCGAGGGTATGCTGAATATTCTCTTTATATGTTTAACATCTAAAATATTAAACATATATTGTCCGGTAGCCTATCTTTGGCCCTTGGCCTAATTTTTTGTTCTCCATGTTCTAACTCTGGCGGGAAATATAGTGATTAATACTTCCCGCCAGAGATAAGTAATTAATTATTTAGTTAATCATCATTGATTTCACAACGTCCTCGTAATAACTACGTTGATGGTACAATCTCCATGCGCAATTATTTTTATTTCTTGACATCTGCAAAGTTGATTACCGGTCATAATTTGGTATTCACAAAAAATCACGGGTGAAGGTTAACATAACGACTTTTACATGTACCTATTGTGCTCATGCCAATTCACAAGAAGGAAATATCCGTGCCTTATTTTCAGCGTACTAACAAAGAATTTACCACAATTGTGGAATTGTGGTAAACGCTTTGGTACTAGAAAGGTCGAACAGTGGAAAGCTACGTGTAATGATGTTACAACATCGTTAACTTCTGACAAAAGAAAACAACTCAGCGATGAGTATGGATTATGTTCTTTTGACTGAGGTTTTTTTCGGTGCGATTTAGTGCTGTTGCCGTCATTTCAAGTTAAAATCTCAAGTTATATTATTTTGGATCATAAGTGGATATTATATAAACAATTCGTATATGGCTGCCAGTCTCATTCCATGTAAAACCAGAGAGATATTTCGATTTGAATACTGTAAGTGAACTAAAATAACAATAGGGACTTTTTCGTTGACGGAGTGGTCTTCTGGCGTTGGGGGTTCTACCTAATTCTTCACGGATGGAGTGGTAGGAGTAGGACATCTTACCCATATTGAACTTTTGTTCAACCAGAAAGTATGATGACTTCTGGTTCAACAAGACTTTTCTGGTTCCCAATTTCCCGCGTTTCGGAGAAAGAAAACTGTACGATATGGTAGTTCATCACATGGAATCTATTTCGAAGCGGTCTCACGGGTTTCATGTTTGCCAAAAGCGGACCCACGTTAAAAGTAGGCACTCATGCACTCCGCGCATTCTCGACGAACGAAATATTAATTGTCCGATTAAGTCAAGATCTACACGCAAATTGGTTCGCCCTACCATTACACTTCTATTGTACTTCTAATATCAATAATGAAGAGTTCCAGAGCTAAATGGTTTATTTGATACTCGACCTGGTCCATTGGATGGCCGACAGACGGTTTTGATGCAGGACATTCAGCAAGAACTTCCAAAGAGTGGATGGCGCCATGCTCCAGAAATGCCTTTTTTCACAAAAATGGTGGTTTTGATCTTGCAATGTCATTGTTGGTCATAGTCGGCAGTGAAATCGCATATGTTACCTCTCATCCGAATGTTCCAACATTTGAGCTATGTTTCACATCCGAATGTTCCAACATTTGAGCTATATTTCACATCCGAATGTTCCAACATTTGAGCATATTTTCATGTATCTATTATTCTAGGAGTGCATCCTATACAACACTTTTTATGCAGGAAGAGTGGATAACATTTTCCGAAAGAGGAAAAATATATGGTTTAGTCCATGATTAGTTAGCACTATAATGACGTATCACTCCAAAAGGTGTGTTTTTCTCTTACCGACTCATTCAAAGAATGAGTAAAACGTTACAGTTCGTATGCAATATGAAAACTTATACCCACGTGGAGTAGAGATGAATATTCACACAACGGTGCACACCTGTATTCCTCTGATGAACATTCAGTGTACCCAATCAAATAGTGCCTAAAAACCTTGGATTTCGTGTCATGTATGCAGACTCTTTGTGGATTCTGCATACAAATTTTGGCTTTCGACAGCAACAACACTTCAAACATTACAGGTGTTGTTGTGACGAACTACAATTTTGTAAAAGTTAATCTCGGATATTTCTACGCCGATTGCACGTGTCTCGAGGGGGCCTCGATAAAAACAGATGAATTTCGTTATCTGCACATAGGGAAAAACGATCGTGTGAACATACGACGAATTGACTTTTATATGAGTGGCCAATGATGTAACTATCAGGAATAATAAACAATATGTTGATATGCGTCCCTTTCTATACATATGGGGGGAGGGGTTCTGAGGTAAGACAATTTACATTGATTTATACAGGGCCTTGTAATGCAGGTGTGTAAAGTCAAATTTTTTTAACAAACGGATGCTCCTTTTCGACATTATCTTTGTGTGAACGAATGCCATACCTGAAATATTTCAGCTTCTATGTCTGGGCATCTTCCCCCAACTTTTCTTCAAAGCACAGAGGAAGAATTTTTTTATTTGAAGAGATAGCCTGTATAAGCCTATATAAAACCACACAAAACCTGTCGTTTGGCCGTGTACACAAAGACACGTGATGAATATAAATTTGGAACATTCCATTACGCAACTTTCCCAAAGGGGTTGTGGGTTGTTGGGAATGGTGAAAAAATTTGAAAGCGTTCTTATATACATTAATATTAGCATTACTGAACATGTCACAATTAAAGATGATGGAAACAAAACAAACTCGTACAAAAAGAAGGTTTGGGGAAGAGATTTTTCATGAAAACAAGCTTGTTACCTGATTATATGTAAGGAGCCATGACGACGATGACGTCATGCAATTTCCGATTGGTCAAAAACAGTCACATGGTATAACACGGGGCATCATGGGATAGGTAAGCACATGCCAGTCATTACGGTCTGTTTGTCAGAGAATGCGGTACCTGCTGATGCCATGTGCTTTCAGGGCTCTGAAACAGTCTATTATGCCCAAAAAGTACAAAAACGTCATATCTATTGTCTGCATTATGCAAAAACAAACATGACAAAATTTTAATGCAACATTATGATGTTTTTGTATCATATGGCACAGGAGACTGTTTCTATGGTTTATCTATACCCGAATTACATGGTGGCGATCCTGGTGGCAAACAGGAACCTCATTGGACGATTGTGGCAAAAATATGGCCAGAATAACAATATAAAACAGTAACCGACATGTCGCGCGGTTTGCCTTGTGTATGAGGTTTATAACTGCATGCAATCGTGATGTGACATTTGATGTGAATGATTTGAATCACTCTGGAAGTGCTCGACATGAGCAGATTAGGGCCTTTCATTGACTCTGCCCGACTGGAGGCCGGCCGGCATGACGTGGAGCATGTGGTTTTTTTGACAACCGCAATGTGTGGACAAGATGTCGAATATTTAAAGGTATATTGGTAAGTGAAAGATTGTAGTGGCAAACTAAGTGTCACTAGTGTCATCCAATAAGAATGAATTTATTTATGTACATGTTTTATTTATGAGAAAGTTCTTTAAATCTGATTTGCCTCGAAAATGATACTGAGGCCTACTGCCATCCTGATGTCATATGGCTGTAGGCCTGCTATGATATAAACTTTATACTATAAAAACATGATACATTTTAAATTGTTGTCTTATGATGTGTATTTGTGTGAGGTTAAAATGTAGAGTTACAGATTTATTTCAGTTAAAAAATTCACTGATTGAAGTGTTCCAAATTTTATATAGCTGATTGGGAAAACAAAGAAATATATTTTGCAACATATATCTTATATAAATATTTATTTTCATTAACATAGCAAAATTTAAATATCATAAACATACGGAAAAAACAATGTTCTAGATCATAATTATCACTGACATATTATAAAATAACATGCAGTCATATCTCAGTGTATATTTAACATAACAATATATTTAATCAATGTGATTTTATAATTTAGTGTATGGTACATTTTGCCAATTTTTTAATTTCCTTTCATCAAACTTGCATAACTTCCTCAATCTACAATTTTCACACATCCAATTATTCACTCTCATCGCCTCTCCAACTTCTTCTCTGCAAAATAAAGAAAGCAATCTGATATACATTTGGTCGGCTCATTTACTTATTACATATCGGGATATTTTCATTGTGATTACAGTTATGACGGTTAACTGTAAAAAACTTATGTGAGATCAATAAGTCTGTATTTGGTAAGTAATAAGAAAAAAACCTAAATACATATTTGGGCAAGCATTTCTTGTGATACCAGCCAGCCAAGCAGCCATCACAACCAATCCATGAGGAGGGCGGTCCTGCTGACGAGTGACATACAAGGCACGATGCCGTGCTGTCGTCCTCCATCTCAGTACCACTTCCCTTCTTCCTACCACAGCTACCACCCTGCCTTGCTTTTACCCTCCCAGATCTGTGAGATGAGCTACCACCCGGACCACTACTCCCGCTACCTCTAGCCTTCTTCAAAACTGAACTTGCCTGACTAGTTCCCTCCCCAAGCTCCTCATGCCTACGGACCCTACTGTTATCCTGCCTACGTAACCCGACACTAACAGTATCTACACCCCCCTCCTGCCGACCTGCCTGTCTAGTACCTACACTGCTCCCTAAAGTCACTGAACTACCACCGACCCCCAAATCTCCCTCTACACTTGCCCCCTCCTCCTCCTCCTCTTCCACCTCCTCCTCCTCCTCCTCATCATCTGACTCCTCATCTGACTCCTCCCCCATCGTGATCACTAACTGTCCTACCTCATCTATCCTCCTATCTAACTCCCACTGTTTCTCCTCCAGCTCCTGAACATGCCTACACCAGCCCTCCCACAACTTCCTGTCTACTGCCTCCTGCTTAGCTTCCTGAAATAACCTCCTAACACTCTCAATATTCCCGTCCCGATTCTCCTTAGCTACCTTCCCCTTCATGAAGCCCCACGCCATCTCAATAGGATTGAAGTGGCAATGGTACGGAGGCAACCGCAGGACATCGAACCCTGATGCTCTCGCCAGCTCGTCGCACTTGTACTGCTTGGCTGGCTTGTGACCACGGGCGAGGCTCCGAAGCTCAGGCAGTAGGAGTTTGGGGTCAAAAGCTATTCCTGCGAATTCATAAAAAGAGGATTCTTATTTGTATTTGTCAATGAATGAAACTGACTCAATGATTGTATGGGACATTTCATGGTTACATATAATAAATATATACCAGGTATTAATAATATAACAATGATATATTGTTATAGATATACAATATAATTATGAATTATTTTGACATATTTGATATGAATATACAATTTAATGATGAGATGATAAAAAATAATCATTACAGGCTTCATGTGAAGAAATATGCACATGCCATGATGGTGCATACCGTGTGAAGTGAGCCAAGCCTGCAGGTCGGCCTTCTTGGTGGGCAGGCGAGTGTCGTCAGTCTGGACGCTGTGGTATGAGGCATTGTCCATGACAATGAGGGCCACGGCAGGCAAGTTTGGAAGCAGTTGTTCCTCAAACCTATCAAATGTACAAATATGTTCCGTATTCAAGCACTAGGAACATGAAAATATTATGTGATTGAAGAAGCATGTGAACTGATCAGATTGTTTTCACAGAATGTAAATTTCTCGATTCCTTCAAAATTTACAGTGCTTCAAAAATTGCCATAATTACAGTTTGAATAATGAGAATAATGACACATTTAAATGTGCTTCATTTAAAATTCCTTACCATTTCTCGAACCGGGGCCCGTCCATGTCCTCGTGATAGTCTGCCGTGGACTTCGACTGGAACATGAGAGATCCGTCGTTCACGAAGCCCACGGCACCCACAGCGTCGACAATGATCCAGCGAGCCCCTTTGTTGGTGGTCCATGGTTTGGGTCTGTAGCATTGTATAAAAATGTGACATGAATCACCTCAAATATTACGCTAGAGAGTATTTTGGCAACAAGATTCAGGATATTTGTCATGTATTCATAAGTATATATAACTTGGGTACATTTTAGGTACCTGGACTCGCCGGATGCATCGATCCACTCCCTGCCCACAGCATGTCCAGCATTGAGCCAAGTCTCGTCTAAGTAGACAATAGGCCGACCTGCAGCTCTGGCGGCTCTGATCCCTCGAAGATATCTGCACAAAAGAAATACAATTACCTTAAAGTCTTTTGTTCTTGTTTTCAATACAAGTATACAATACCTGCATGAAGTTCAGCAATGTATGAGATTTATGGATAGAATGAATGCCCACAATAGTAATGAAAATCAACTTTTGACACCGAATTGAGGGCTGAAAGGCCCAAATGACTGAAAATCACTGTTAGGCAATCTGAACGTGTTGTAATACCCCCCTTGCAACATACCTAATGCGCCATGTGACCAGATCAGGCCTCTGTAAGACTACTGAGTCCACTTTGCCTGCTCGCTTCTGTAGAAGAAGGTGAAACACATTGTACATGTTTATGTGTAACATGACATCTTAATGCTCTGATATATGTATCACAGTTAACCATAATTTTGCCACAACTTCGTGAAATGATACTTCATCTATGAGTGGAATATTTCAATTCACCTTGAACCTGTACCCCATTTTGCGCATTTCCTTGCGCACAGTGGACATGGACACCGACAGACCAGTTCCATTGGTGAGTCTCCGGTGCACCATGCCCACTGTGGCGTACTGGCCCGCCGACCACAGTCCCTGGATGATATCTCGTATGTCTTCCCTACTGCGGTCGGCGAGCTTGGTGTGGCGGTGCCTCTTTGATTTTGGCTGGTCAGGCTTCGGCTTCATCTGTAAAGGTGTATTTGGGTTAATTTCGATTGTCTGAGACCACCACTTGTACAATATGTTATAGAAATAGCAGCAGGATTTTAATTTTGATGAACATATCATTATATCAAGCACCACAATACCAAATTGTGGTGTCTATGTGTATCGTATCAATGCACTGCCTTTCGATGTTTTAATGAACTCAGCGTGTGTAAATTGTAATTAGACTTCCCGATTGGAATTCGGAAGTCCTGAATGTTTTTTTTGGTCTTTATTCTACTGTTATTATTTTGGATCATAACTATTGAATGCCATACTCTATCTTTCTGAAACTTTCACAGCTCATTCGAAATACTAGTATACTATATGCCTTGAGATATTGTTGAAATTCCATGGTTTGTTGAACAAAGGGACAGTATTTTGATAGTGGAATTTTCAGAAACATTTTATTGTGGCCTACATTTGGCAATAGTACATAAAGAATATTATGGAAACCATAACCACATTGAATATGTATACTCATAATGCAAATACCTGGTGGGTATTTTTGTAAAGTAGCAACTGCTCGTTGCACCCATTATCACAAATATTACTAATCGTGTTCAATATCCTATGTATTGTTTCATCATTGTAGTTTCACAATTTGAGAAGAAAATAAAAATTTGGGGATGCCATAAAAACTAGGCTTTAAATATAGTTTTTGATGGAAACATTGTGTTCACGTTATGACCATCGTTTACATCACTTTCAGTATATGACTACATTATGACACATCATACAGTGCCCATAAATTCGAAATACTGGATGGTGAGCAATGCATACCGAAAAAATGATAGGTCTGTACTGTACATTTAAAAAAAAAAAAAAAAAAGTAATTTACCCCATAGACATACTGAAGACATAAAAAAATCACTTAAATACAATTTATTTTAAATGTTTTGAAAAAAAAAAACTCACAAGAGTACTTATTGCTTGGGGAGAAAGACCCAGGATCTCCTGGCACCGTTTTGAAGGTGTATTGAGAGATATTCTAAGCTTTCCCCTCCTACATTCTTCCTTGCAGAAGGCCATAGCATGTTCAATGATGCCTCTCTTTGTGTGTTTGGTATGTTTGCCTATCTTGACACTCAATGATAGCGTTATTTCAACAACGTCATGATCGTGTATGGAATGGTTCCATGAAATGTGGTAAATCCAAGACACCCCCACAGAAACTTACCTTGGACTTGTCCTTCACGAGAACCCGGATTTAAACGGAGGTAAACAAACATGACGGCGGCAAGATTTGATGATAAATGTCGACTCGATACGATATCGCGCATTGTAAACAACGGATTATTAATCACGCCTATGATTCCAACAGCGTAGTCGGGGGAATGTGTAAGGAACAAAGTAACACATTTATTTCAAATAGTGTTTGTGTATCCGCTAAGTTAACGGCGAAAAAGGGCATCCGTTTGTTAAAAAAATTTGACTTTAGCCACAACACTAGTGCATCATTACTGTACAAAATGGAGCACGAGGTACTATAAAAAAGTTCTCCGTCGAAGCTTCTCCCTCCCGTCCTGGTTACATTTTCTTGTGGTATTATTAGGATATGTACATCATAGTCATACCACTATTACGATACAAGCATTTGAGATCAAAGCCCGGTGGGAGTGGCAGATTATTTTAACAAGCACAACACAACGTAATATGATGCATATGGTTTACATGCTGTGGGAGGGTATTTCTAAAAGGAGATTCAATTAAAAGAAGGTTGAAGATGAAACACTGAACACACCTAGTGTTCTGTCCAACGCCCAGTGTCAATTATACACAAACTGTCAACTAGCTGTTCCGATGTGTTTTTGCCACAAATTCATGGCCGACGATGGTTCGAAAGACCTATTGTGTATAGAAAAAAACCCATACGAGTTCTATAATAAACCATGCTAAACTGTTCTTTCAGTCGTTGTTCCCTGGGCTCTATCAAAGTCCAAATATCGTCTGTTGTTCAGCGCTCCACTTTTCTTCTAAGTAATGTTTCACCTCGCCTTCCGCAGACACAGACCAGCGGAGACGGCCGGTCACCTTCCAGCCACAACGTAGCAAGTTCTGCTCCAGGAGAAGACGTTCCTGGTTCACGATTTCTTGCTTCTCAAAGAAAGAAACCTGCGCAATTTGGTAATATTCCCGTGGAATATCTTTAGGACTGGTCTCGTTTTTTATATCCAATAGCGATCCCAGGTTGAAATTCATCTGCGCGAAATCCTGCCGAAGGGAGTCCATGGTTTGTCGTAGCGTTAGGATATCCGCCTGTACATAAGTGGGCAAAGAAGCGTTGTTGGATTCGTGGAAGGTGCACAGAATTTCCAGTAGTTTCGTGGTTTGATGATGTATAGGATCGACATTTCCCGTTGCCCTAGGTCGTTTGTTGTAGAAATCCGCCATTATAATCCGGCTTTATATTCTCCTATAATGACAGGAACGACTGAAAAAATGAGTACATGTACAAGTCGGTGGAATTTACTTTCATAATAAATGTGCCACCACTAGCAAGTAATTGTATCCCTCGAATACATTTTGGATGTTTCTATGATTTTGTGAAAGCTGTAAATCTCAACCAGTACCCATCATGTTCCGTGAAGGCACAAAAAGATCAGGAGAACTTGCCGACACATTTTGTGCTGCTAGCCTGTAATTAGCCGGTTTAGGACACATGGTTCGTGAACACCCTGCAGCTAGATGTCGAACGTTACCTGGTATAATTTTATAGTGTTGTGGGTCAGGCCATGTTTATGTTGACGTTTACGTTCTAATGCCCCTGAGAGTCCCCACCCCCCTCCCCACCCAAAACAAATTAGGTATCAACTTATTACTACTGTACAGTGCCCCTAATAGGACATAAGAAATTTTTTTTGGAGCAAGATTTCGTACCGACGAATTAATATTTCGTCCAGACTAATAATTTTCTCATGTCCTATTAGGAGCACCGTAGAAATGGGTTCTATTCCGGGTTTATTTGCTGCCAACTGGGCTATTTAGAACAATTAAAGGTTTAATTCAAGCGAAGATAGGGACCCACTCCATGAAAGGGATAGAGGGTTGTTTTTCCTATCAGAAACGGTGCCCCTAATAGGACATGAGAAAATTATTTTAGAGCAGGCTTCATTTCGTCCAGACGAATTAATATTTCGTCTGGATGGAATGATATTTCGTCTGGACGAAATATTATTTTTTATGGACGAATTATTATTCCGTCTGGACGAATTAATATTTTGTCTGGACGAATTGGTATTTCGTCTGGACAAATAAGTATTTCGTTTGGACGAATTATAGCCTCCTCACTTCATGAATACACGAACGAAGCGAGCGTGCCCCAATCAAGAGGAAGGGGTGCTGTCTGGGGCTCATAAGTGGGCCCCAGAAGCGAAGTGGGTTCTATTCTCTGTTCAACTGCAGCTCACGGGCGCTATTGAAGGCACCAAAGGTCTAATTGAAGCGAGAGTAGGGACACAGTCCATGCGAGGGGAGAAAGGGTTGTTCTTTCACTCAGGATACACATATTGATTACTGTAACCCATTCCATGTATCTACCAGACTACATGTATGAAAATTCGTCCAGATGAAATTTTATTCGTCCAGACAAAATAATATCTCGTTCAGACGAAATATTAATTCGTTCAGACGAAATACTAATTCGTGCAGACGAAATATTAATACGTCCAGATGAAATACTAATTCGTCCAGACGAAATATTAATTCGTCCAGACGAAATACTAATTCGTTGGGAAGAAACATTAATTCGTCAGGACGAAATACTAATTCGCCAGGACGAAATAAAGCTTGCTCCGAAATAATTTCCTTATGTCCTATTAGGGGGACCTTATATTTTGCTTCTGGTGCCCACTCAAGAGCCCCAGACAGCACCCCCTCTCTCTTGATTGGGACACGTTCTCTTCGTTCGTGTACTCATACAATGAATCGAGGATACTATAATGATTGATAAATCGTCAGGATGAAATAGTAATTCTTTCAGACGAAATAGTAATTCTTCCAGACGAAATACTAATTCGTCCAGACGGAATACTAATTCGTCCAGACGAAATACTAGTTTGTCCAAATAAAAATATTAATTCGTCGAGACGAAATACCAATTCGTCCAGACGGAGTACTAATTCGTCCAGACGAAATACTAATTCGTCCAGGCGAAATATTAATTCGTCAAAACGAAATATTAATTCGTCAAGACGAAATAAAGCTTGCTCCAAAATAATTTTCTCATGTCCTATTAGGAGCACCGTATATTACCACCGATACTACCAGATTTCCATATAATATAATAATTTACAAGTAACCTACAGTGGAGATAATTATTTTTGTGTCCAGCGGAAATATGTTGGGATGGGAAAGTTTATGTGATTAATAACCTTAATTTATTGTACTAAATTGCTTATTATTCTCCATATAATAAACAGAGAAGATCATATCATGGTTTTAAGGTTGCCCAACGTTTTGAATCAAATTGATAGTTTATGCGTCTATTTTGGTGTAAAAAATATTTGTCATCACATTTTATCACTCTTATATCGTAAACTACAAAAGCTGGCTACCTTTCGTAATTGTTCTGCCAACATCAGAAATTTAGCTCGATATTTGAGTTGTGCTACGGTAAATCAACACAAAGCTCTCACAGTATTTGCGTTTATTCACAAGATTGAAATGTAAACCTCATGGAAACAATCAGAAATATTATTTTCGAAAGTGTTGTGATCTTTTTGTTGAGATTACTATATTTAACAAAGGATAGCAGGACGGGCCCACTCACACCTACCCTCCGTGGGTCTGTTTTTACCCAAACTTAAAAGACCAGAGCGACGCGCTGGCCAATAATACAACATTTTTGGAAAACAAATCAAGCCTGGTCAAACAAATAGCAATCTCCAAGCAAAAATGTTTAATTTATCCAGTTCCATGTCCAAGAATTGTACTAAAGGTTGTGCATCGAGATTGTTATATCAAAAGCAAGATTGCTTACCAATTTATAGACCTATTTGTTGTCAAATTAGTCGTGACTTGGTAACGTTATGATGCTCGGGTTAACTTCTTATTGATGTTTGATAATCATAATGTTGGTAATAACACATTTATGATGGATACTCTTTTGCTTCCTTGTTCATTACTCCGTACATGTATGGAACAAACGAAAAGAAAGGGGGGTTGGGAGCACAAAAATTAAATTGAGTGCATGGATGGTCCGAGCGAAGCGAGGCACAATGAAGCGAGTCCCAAGCGGCGAGGGTCTGGGGCCCGCTCAAGGGGCCCAGAAGCCAAACACTTCTTGGCGTTTGCTGATGCATTGTGGCCCTATTTTGGGTACATATTAACCTTGACAACTCAACAGTTATGACACGAGCGCAGCGAGTCCCAAGCCGCGGGGTCTGGGGCCCGATCAACTAATTTTCATAGGTAAATGATCAAAGGGCGAGTATGAATTGTATGTGAAGTTCTTCCAACATAAGTCAGAGAATACAATATGTTGTTCCTTATGTGTACAGATACTGAATGCATATTTATTTTCAATTACTTGGCAATAATGGTGGCATTCCTTTTTAGTGATACATAACATACACGTGTAAGGTCCACTAAGCATGGTTTGTCTCCCGAATTCACCTGTGTCGTGCGATGAGTGAGCAACAGATCACATACAGTAACCCAATCCGGGGGGACTGTATTATAATGTTTATTAATGTTAATGTTTATAGGACTTATGTTATATGCTTTACTATTGGTACAGGGAGGGACAGGGGCACAGTCTCTTCAAAGAGGGGGCCATAAAGACATCATTTTGTCCGAAGGGGGGGGGGGGGGGGGCACACGTGCCCACTGTGCCCCCCGTAGATACACCTATGCGCAATACTCTAACAGTAAAAAACCCAATTATAGGTGTCTTTGACCTATCTACGTACTATATATTGTCGCATACCCCCGTATATGTTATATATGACATATAAAATTACATGCAGTAGGTACCTAAATTGTGCGAATGGTGAGCGATGTTCGGAGACGTTAGCCGTGCTTCAATTATGATTGATTGATTGAAATTATTCAGGAAGTACTGATCGATGACAAATTCCAATGAATTTATTCTGACTGGGGATAAGCACCTGACGCCTCCCCATCTTTTAACATGGGGGTGCATTTAATATGGTGATTTTAAGTATATAAACGATGTCTTTAGTGTATTATAGTATCCATACACGATGAAGACATACAAAAACTGTTGTAAAAGATAAAAATTGTCCAATTCCACAACATATCCAAGCTTCGAAGAGGCACTGAAAAAAACGGCACTTCGAATAAAGCCTTGCTCTAGCAAAATTGCCGGCAGACGGCCTGTTATTCTAATGAATTTTGAAGTATACCTGCTTTGTACTTTCGCTTTAAAGTTATTTGACACAAGACATGTTATTTCAGCAGTTATCGACGTTGCTAGAAATGGGCGATAATTGGGTTTATCCCCGGCGACGCCTCATTCACGAATATTACATTGGAATTTATTACAGATCATACTTCCGCTTTCCAGTAGTAAACAATCTATACTTATACTTACAGGTCGAGTTGTGGATATGTGGACTAATACCATACACTCCGACGGAACATAAATATGTCACGAGCACTTGCAGTGCACGGCACGTCGATAGACAACAATCCTCATAAATATGTTATAGGACCCGTTTCTGGAAGGCCGGGTGGAAATTACTTTCAGTTTCGTTTTCCACATTATAGTGCGGAACTTTTGTGAAAATATTGATCTGTGGCCCCATTTCAACCATCAGTGGTGTGCTCCAGCAACGACGGACGACTCCGCAGTCACTCGTATCAACGCCGTGAATATATTTCAATAACTCGTATCAACGCCGTGAATGTATTTCAATAAATTATAGTGTGACTACCGAAACATAGAAGAGCTATTAATTTCCTTTTCATTATCACTTTCCCGTGGTTATCCAGTACCCGTTATACCGTGACCATCCCGATTCGGTTCGGTTTACGGTTCCCTGTGTTTATTCAGCATCGGCTAATATATCGTGATGGTAACATTTATTTGAGTATACGAATAGCTATATGTCTTGTTTCAGAACTTTAGACTGGCAGCCAAAATCCGTATCTCCTCTGAATTCTGAGTTCGTTCACCACCTCTTGTTTATACCCACAACCATGTTTTCTGGGTTTAGGGATCCCAAATACATCATTTTAGGGTGGTTGTAGTATATCAATCATGTGCGGGAAGAAAATATAGCAGTTTTTTCATATCGTGGTAGGGGCACTTTTCGGCCTGCTCAGTTTTATCAGAGAATTCAGTGTGACCATACCAAAACTCACCATACAAGCTTGGTATCAGAATTTTCCAAAAAAAACCTTATTCTATCAAGAAACACAACATTTTTATGTATTTCTTTACTAGTTGATAGTAAAAGTACACATTTTTTTACCATTTCATGAGCAAAACTCCATAAATCGACTGACGATGTAAATAATTCCAACATTCCAAAAAACATGATCTTGTTTAATCCCTGAAACTAAAAAGTGCTCAACCATACCAATTCTTCATGAAATCTTTCATATACAGAATATTAAATACAAATGTTCCATGACTCCAATATTCGGTGCTTTGTTATTGTAGATAATTCAACATGAACTAGAAGTTGTGATTGATATGGTCATCATCATCCATGTTCTCATCTGGTTGTGTCTGATTTGGGTGCAAGCATTCCTGAACGCATCCACATCCCAGTGAGCTTCGCATGTTGTGTTCGTAGTAGGTTCATCGGGTAGAATAACATCTCCTGGCCTTTCATCCACAGGTGAGAAGTCTGACACAAACTGCTGGGACTGGATCAACAAAACAGCGATATTCGTCCTCGCCGGTGTACCAGCCACATTCCACTGGTGCTGCTAACATCGGTCGGGCAATTACATTATTTTGTCAGATACTCATCTGATGCTGACATCTCTTGACGTGCTGTATTAGCGCATCATGTTTTAGAGTGAGCTTCTGTGTCTTCATTGTCAATTGAATCCTGTCTGCTCATAGTTCATTCACAGTGTTTACTGTCGGAGTTGGGCATTACATATTGACAACAAACTATTCTACATCTATTAATGCAGATATGCTGCTGCTAGTACAGGTATCATATAATTCTGGTGCTTAAGGTACGAGGACCAAGAGCTGCTCTTGCCACTTCTTGTCATACCCACAAAACTGGCTTCTCTTGGCGCATCCTGTGATGGCATGGTATGTGATATACATGTAGTTGTTCAATACTTATTGTGATAGTTATTGACGCACAACATGAACAGGTATCCACCTTGGCTTCTTCTGATCACTTTCATCCATAGACATTTCATGCCGTTTGGTGGTGTTAGCATTTCAAGGATATCAGTGTCCCTACAGTGGACGACAACTTGCGTCACTCCCGTTCGCAGCATCTGTCACAGGCATTTGTTTTAGGAGAGGCACACGGGTGTGGGAGTGATCCTTATATCCCAACCCAACCCACGCCCTAGTGCCTCTCCTGAGACAGATGCCTAGACAGATGCCTCTACTGTGGCATCTGCAGCATGCAGAATCATGCAAGTCTGCCTCTTCGTTTGAAGAACATATAGGATGCAACCTACAAGAAACTGAAGATTGGTGGAACTCAAGATTCTCGCAACCAAAAGCAACAGACAGTTCCGGTCCGTCAATGAGATATCTAGCACATTGGAACAGCTCTTTTGACAAAAATCTTTTTGGGTTCTTCTTATCATCAACCAGGCTTTGAAATAATTTGAAATTCTGGGAGCTGGACAGAACATGAGTTAATAATACGTCGAATCTCCCTAGCTTTTGCAATTCCACGAGGTCGAGTATAACCTTTGATACTGTGACCAGGATATCTATTAAAGACGACATCAACTTTTTTGCACACTTGTGTGAAATACCGAAACACAATATTACAAAGGACGTATGTTAGCCAGATCTCCAAATGTACATGTACTTACTGTAGGTGGTATTCCTATGCCCTGAACCAGTGTCATCCCATCAATTATCGCACACGTCTGTCCATCACTAGGGAGTAGCTATGTTGATATGTATGCATCACGAGCGATGTGTGACAGGGCTGATTATTCTCTGATAATGAGCGTCCGTTCAGACTTCACCATTGACAATGGAACAGATAGTAATTCATGTGTCAGTAGGTTGGGGACGTCAATGACAAGCACATATGGATATCTTTTTGACGTTTTTTGTAGTGCTGGGTTTCGGTACTTTACACTAATGTGCAAGACGATTGATGGCTACTTTGATGGATATCCTGGTTAGGGCATCAGAAGGTGTCCCAGAGCTCTTAGAACAGCGAAAGCTATGAAGACGCGGCATATCACTGACTCATATTCTATCCAGCTTCCAAGTTGAAGATGCTGCAAACAGTGGAGTGGTCGACTTGTGGTCCGCTGGAGGAACAATGATGTGCTTTTACTGATAGAAGAAGCCGAGGTGGATACCCGTTCATGTTGTGCGTCAGTAATTACCACAATAAGTATTGAACAACTATGTCACATACCATGCCATCCCAGGATGCGACACGAGAAGCCATTTTTGTGGGTATGGCAAGAAGTGGCAAGAGCAGCTCTTGGTCCTCGTGCATTAAGCACCAGGATTGCCTGATACCTGCACTAGCAGCAGCATATCTGCATTAATAGATGTAGAATTGTTTGTTGTCACGATGTAATGCCCAACTCAGACAATAAGTACTGTGAATGAACTACAGACATGTTTCACATGGCAATGAAGACACAGAAGCTCTCTCTAACATATGATACGCTAATACAGCACGTCAAGAGATGTCAGCATCAGATGAATATCCGGCTAACTGCTGTTGCTGCCCGACCAATGTTAGCAGCACCAGTGGAATGTGGCAGGTACACCGGCGCGGATGAACAAATATTGCTATTTTTTATCACCAAACCAGTCCCAGCAGTGTCTGTGAGACTTCACACTTGTGGATGCAAGGCCAGGAGATGCTCTTCGGCCCGATGAACCTGTTTCAGGAGTGCTCGAACCCATATCAGACACAACAGGATGAGAACATTCATGATAATGATTGACTTTGACAATTTTCAGCACAATTTCTGGTTTATGTTGAATTATCTACAATGATAAAGTACAGAATATTCGTTTCTGTTAGTCATTGACCATTATTGACACCACAAATGATCGTTCTGTATCAGTGCAATGAGTTTATGAAGAATGTTGTAAAAGATACTGCAAAATGTTCGATAAGTTCGTAGAGTCGTTGATATGGAACATGTTTATTAAATATTCAATATTCACAAGAATGTATGAACTATGGGTATGGTTGAACATTTGTTGCTTTGAGGGAATATTTATTGAGGGAAGATGTTTTTGGAGAAGTTTCATGATTTTCTTTCCTTTATTTTTGAATATTTGGAATAAATTACATATTTATTTGAGTCGAATTTTCTGTATTTTTGCACACGAAATGGTCAAATAATTGTATTCTCGCTATCGAAGAATTAAGAAATATATCAAAATGTGGTATTTTTTTTTATAGAGTATGGTTTATTGAAAATTTTGATGCCAAGCCTGGCCTTGTATGATGAGTTTTGAGAGCATGACACTGAATTATCTGAATAAAGACGGAAGCCAAAATTCGCGAAGGCCAAAATGTACTGAAGTCGACATATTTGTTTCCTGCACACACTTGCAAATCCACAACCACCCTGAAAAGGTGTGTTCAGGTATACTCTTTATTAATAAAATGGTTGTAGGTATAAACAAAAGGTGGTGAACGAAAGTTGTGCTACCTTGTTTTGGCTGCCAGTCTACTTGTTGTTTCAGAAATTATTGTACATTTCAGCTATAATTATTGTACATGAATTCCTCTTTCTTATTGGATGGTTTTTGTTCCAAATTTCCGGAAAATCCGACTGTTAAGTCCAAAGATCAAAAAGTGTGGACGCTTGATGCATGACGACGGACGCAAGGCCATGCCTATAGGTTACCGAACCATATAGGTCGTTTGTTTCCGATAAGGATTTTATTATGTGCACTTCCGTAGCATCTTGCGAAAAAAAAAAGTGATTGTGATAATTTAGCTATATTAGACATACACTCGGATAACAGTTGAATTATTATATTTGGTAAGAAAATATCCATCACATAAATCTACTTACAAGTCTAATCGAATGTTAATGGTAAAGGCATGTTATACTCTCCAGCACATACGTACATTAGTTATCATATGCAGTGGATGTTGTGTTTTAAGACCACACAAGGGACAAAAGATTGCGGTCTCTCACGATAGGTGTTCTCTAAAACAGAATCCGCGCGTAGTATAAGTACAACATAATGTAGAATGTACATAATTTCGTACATCTGTACGTTTACACATTTTCAGACCCTTAATTCTGTCCGAGCCGGATATATAGTGTACTTTATCTTCTATTTTACAAATTCATGGCAGATGCATGATAATAGAAATATGGTTTCTAGTGTATACAAAACCCAGGCGAATTCCACAATGGGTGGTACTATGCTAACTTTTTCCGTCGTTTGGTAAACGGTTGTTTAGGCTCCAAAGATTCCCCTATTTCAGCACATCAGAGCTGCCACGTTTGTTCCAGGTATTGGGTAACACGGATACCCTCCTCAGAAGACCAGCGGAGTCGGCTGGTCAACTTCCAACCACAACGCAGTAAATTCTGCTCAAAAAGAAGACGTTCTTGATTCACGATTTCTTCATATTCAGAGAAGTGAACCTGGGCCATCTGGTAATCTTCCCATTGGATATGGTTCGGACTGGTCTGGTTTTTTTCCTCCAAGAAAGGTCCCAGGGTTAAGTTCCTCCTCGCAAATTCTCGACGAAGGAAGTCCGTAGTTCGCTGTAGACTCAAAATATCCACCTGTGCACACTTGCCTGTGGAGTAATAGCTGGTTTCTACAAATGTATACAGAACTTCTAGTTGTTTTGTGGTTGAAGAATCCACAGAATCGACATTCTCCGCCATTCTTCCAAGTTCGTTGGTCAATGCCGCCCTATTCGGCCTTTACGCTTCCGCGAACTCACTGAAATATGTGCAAAACAAGTATACATCGGTGAAACTGATATACCTGAGATGCTATATCACTTTTACGGTAGTGCATTTAGGACATGGAAGGAAAAAATATTAATCCGCCCAGGCGGAATACTAATCTGCCCGGGCGAAATACTAATTCGCGCAAACAAAATAATATTTTGTTTGGACGAAAAACCAGTCCGCCCAAACCAAGTAAAATTTTGTTTGGACGAAATACCAATCCGCCCAAACCAAATAAAATTTTGTTTGGGCGAAATACTAATTCGCCCAAACAATATAAAAATTTGTTTGGGCGAATCACTAATCCGCCCAAACCAAAGTAAACGTTTTTTCACTTTTACCAAATTTCTATTTTGTGCAAACAAATAATTAATTCGCCCGGGCGGATTAGTATTTCGCCCAAAGAAAATTTGACTTGGTTTGGGCGGATTAGTATTTCGCCCAAACAAAATTTGACTTGGTTTGGGCGGATTAGTATTTCGCCCAAACAAAATTTGACTTGGTTTGGGCGGATTAGTATTACGCCCAAACAAAACTTTATTTTGTTTGGGCGGATTAGTATTTCGCCCGGGCGAATAAGTATTCCGCCCGGGCGGATTAATATTTTTTTCTTCCATGTCCTAAATGCGCTTCCGTACACTTTAAATGACACTGTAGAATGGAATATTTTTTGTACGAGTCGAAGCTGAGTGCGAAGCGATTTTGCCACACCGCCGCTTGTCTACAGTGATGTTGTAAGTTGAATGGTTCGTGAAACATACTACTTGACAAGCATCACAACAGCAGAACTTGAGGTTACGTGTGCGGCCACAGGGACAAAGGAGAGTAGAACCAGTACTCGAGGCTGAGTGAACACGAAAAAAAATCAAGGATAAGTAGACACGAAACCCATTTCTTGGTTAAACAACCAAACAAAATATTGTGGGTCTTGTTTCTATGTGATATGAAAATTCTAATTGTGAACCTGAACGTTATGACAACCTGTCGAATATTTTGATGTCCATGCGTAAATTGATTCTCACCTGCTCTTTTGTTGAGTTGCCCATTATTCTTGCCCAAATGTGTTTTGGTTGAACTTTCCACAAAGGACTATGGTGTGTGTTTCCCTTGCTCAATATTTGGAAATCAACTTAAAGCCTATTGATTAGTTTGATAACAACAAAGATGTCCGCTTTGATAACAATATGAAACAATGAACTCGAATCGTATTGTAACTCGAACTCGTATTGTAATAACTCTCTACTTCCCTCTCACAGAGAACAATTCTCGTAGATGGTCTTACACTACCATAGTACCTCCAATACTGGTGCCGAGCTTGTCCATGCGAAAATTGATTGTTACTCGCATTTGTTTGTCGACTCGTCCATTATTCTTGCCAAAATGTGTTTTAGTTGCACTTTCCACAAATGACCAAGGTATGTGTTTTCTTTGTTCAATATTTGCTACTTAACTTTGTTGTAATCTGAGATTATGACATAAAATATGGATAATGTCATCGCTGACTTAATTCGGTAGCAATAAGTCCACGCATGGACAAGCTCCTCACCAGTAGTACCATGGGATCAAAATTACACTAACAGATATAGTACGGCTAACGCCGCACAATGACATATCCTCGTCTCATTTTCAATCATATCATTCTATTTATAACCATTCTTGTTATTCCATGTCTGCTGATAGCGAATAACTCATGCTGCTGTGATAATTGAACATTTATATCGACTTGACATGTTTGTATATTAATGTCCATGCTAACATTCCATGACTTGTGAAATACCTCAACACAGGAACAAGTCCGCATAAATTCGAGTTTGACACCACAGGAACATGTTTCACAGATTGAATCAAAATGTCTGTTTCATACACAGTTTCATAAAAACTGAATGAATGTCCAAGGTCACCCAAGGCAAGTTCAAAATCAAAATGTATGTTTCATACACAGTTCCATAAAAGCCGAATGACTGTCTAAAGGTCACCCAAGGCAAGTTCGAAGTCACCGGTTCCCAAGGTTGTCGCTTTCTATGTGTTACTCATGTTCAAGACTAATATAGACTGTAACTGTAACCATTCAGGTCTTACATCAATTTACCGAATGATGTGAGCTCCGATAGCAGTATGTGACCACTAAAGATCGTCTAAGGTCGAATTCGAGGTCACAATTTTGAAGACCATATGTGACAGCCTATGAGTATTTCGTATCAACATTTGGAATATCCGACAACAAGCGGTGCTCCACACCTATGCTTATTAACTACCGTATAGGTCCTAATAGTAGCACGGCGAGCCAAAGCGAGACCTCCTGCAGCAGCGCGCGCAAAACTGAGGTCAAACTTGAGGTCACATTCAAGAAAAGCACTGAAAAATATACCTATAACCTTCAATTCCCTTTATTAAGAGATCAAATAACATAAATATGTGGATTGGAACACTCCAAGTTATTATTAGAAAGATTGAAGAGAATTACAAGGTTACGAAAAGCGATTTTTTGGGGGAAAAGAGGGGGGGGGGGGGGGAGCGCTCTACTACATGAATTAAGGCGCGTGTTCCTATTAGGACCAATACGGTATTTTCTTTTTTTCTACACACTTTTGGTCAGAGTTTACAATGGTTGATTTCTGCCATAGGTATTTATTTTTCATGGGTATTGCCGTGCAATTGGCGCAAATATTCCCGCCGACGCTTGCCGCAAAAATGATTGATTTCGCCACAGCGCAACATGTCGGCACATAACAACTACCGTAAGAATGCCAATTGCCTCTCGATAATTGATGAGCGTTGAGGACCAACCCAAACATACCGTTAATGTCTCGAATAAAAAAAAATTGTGACCGGTGTAGCGCGGTTATGAAAAACACAACTATAAGCACGTGGACGTGAACACGTACGCTGCGTAACACGGTCAAAAACCATAATATCGCTATACAAGAATTGATAATTTACTTACAAATTGATGATAACACAGGTCCGTAAATATGAATACTGGCACGAAAGGAATTATGTGTTTCAAGAAGATGTTCTCATCTCAATGTGTAAAGAGCATGGTTTCTGGAAGGCGTCTGAAGGTTACTTCCTGTATCGCCTGTTACATAACCTGAAATATTTACCCGTGACGCGCACCACTTTTCAGCACTGATAACGACATAAGTGTACATATACTGTAGCCTTATCAGGTGGAGAAAAAAAAAGACCTCGATTGACGTAGGTATTTCAATCGACGGGCGTACTTGTGAGGGTTTATTTGTGAACTTGAACACACGTTGCTAACACACAGCTAACCGACTATAGGCCTCGCCCTCGTCGTCTGCGAACAGACGCATCAATCGTTTTCTTTTCCAACGCGACTTGATTGATTTGAGAAATTCTTTTTGTGGTGATATCATGAGATAAATCCCAACGTAGGCTACTCCACAAATTTTTTTTTCGCTTTATTTTAATTTTTTTAATTTCGAGGGTTGTCATTTACCCATACCATATATGGATGTGAGTTTGTTCGCATATACGAAACTTGTTATTAATTACGTGATAACTGCCGTTATTACACATCTAACTGATACTGAACCGTAACGTGCACGGTTCAACGAATCCGATATTGTCGTGTGTCACCAAATAATATCAGCCCACCCGGTCCGATATGTGCCCTGCTGGTCCGATATGAGTACGCAATGACGTTTTTATAGTAAACTGAATAACAGACCGATGCCGCGTCATACGCTCCTAGCATGCACAGTGACTTGGTAACACCAAATTAGAATATTTTTCTTCCGAACACTTGACTGAAAGATGTAATGTCATATTGAACAGATTTCCCAACAATTAAATCTAATGGTTTCTAGTCTATTGACTGGTAGATAAATTTAGATATGATGTGTAGTGTAATAAGCAAATTAATACATGGTTAACTTCATAACAGACCGGTTATCGGGACCGTGTCATAACAGACCTCGCTGCCGCTCGGTCCGTTATTTGCCACTTGGTCCCGATAACCGGTCCGTTATGAAATTAACCATGTATTAATAGGTACTTATTACACATCTAACTGATACTGAACCGTAACGTGCACGGTTCAACGAATCCGATATTGTCGTATGTCACCAAACAATATCAGCCCAACCGGTCCGATATGTGCCCCGCTGGTCCGATATGAGTTCGCAATGACGTTTTTATAGTAAACTGAATAACAGACCGATGCCGCGTCATACGCTCCTAGCATGCACAGTGACTTGGTAGCACCAAATTAGAATATTTTTCTTCCGAACAATTGACTGAAAGATGTAATGTCATATTGAACAAATTTCCCAACAATTAAATCTAATGGTTTCTAGTCTATTGACTGGTAGATAAATTTAGATATGATGTTTAGTGTAATAAGCAAATTAATACATGGTTAATTTCATAACAGACCGGTTATCGGGACCGTGTCATAACAGACCTCGCTGCCGCTCGGTCCGTTATTTGCCACTTGGTCCCGATAACCGGTCCGTTATGAAATTAACCATGTATTAATATGTACGTAACTACTATGCCCCCGGTCCCATTATTGGACTTCTTGATTCAACACTGTTCATTTCGCCGGCAACCTTTCTATAGGATCTTGTGTAGGCTACTCACACTCGATGTAAGGTCCAGCAGAAGTGTGAACATTAGTATATGGAGACAAAACTATTGGGGTTGAATGTTTGTATTATGGGCTAATATGAAAACATATTTGTTGCATCTGTTGGTGACTTGAACTTTACCTGAGATCTCCTTCACTATTATAGGCCTTCAAATCTGAGGTTAGGCATATTACAAAGTGTGAGTGAATTAATCTTTGTATAACAAAATTTTATAAGATGTTGTCTGACAAAATTCTGAGAATTGGTCTGTTGAGCAGAACCCTTTGAGAATGGATCTTATGTTCGTAAATTTCTTTTTGAAATCATAGACGACAAACGGACGGCTGGATGAATGTAACTCATGCCATGCGCACCATCAGCCATTCTTCACGGAAAACAACATTTATAACACACAAGCAATATGTGTTCTTGTCATCAAAAGATCCGTCATACATGACATCCTATATGCCCATAATACATGCCCAAGCTGATTTACTACAGGGGCCAGTTTGTGCATTTCAGGCCGATGTGGCCCATGCACAATTATTATGAATAATTTTGTTGCCGTATATCTCCATATCTACATTTGTCGACGATGACGAGTTGATCTCTTGCCTTTTGAAACAAGCGACGTTGTCCGAGCGTGAGAGCCAATTCTGTTAGGTGGGTCTCCTTGCGGCATTGATTTGTCTACCTGTTTTTCAACAAATATTATCAATATGGATACTGGAGTTTAAATCCTGATCCAGTTCCACACCTAGAATATTCACTGCTTCACTCCCCGTCAGTGTAAAGTTTCCGATAGACATGTCGTGTTTCGATGAGATAATGTCTATACCAATAAACATCTCGGGATTGGCCTTCATACGGTTTTTCGTGAATCATTCAATAGCGATAGCGGCAACCCGTTTGAGTAAATATTTAACATAATCTATTATAATGGCTACTAACTGACAGAGTATTATCATCCGCATAATTATATATAGTACATTTCAAGTCAGAGTACAATAAGTCGTTGATGAAAATATTAAAGAGTAATGGCCCGAGAAAAGAGTCCTGTGGCACACCTTCATTGGTAGTGACCCACTCGCTGGTGATGTTGTCGATTTTGACCCTCTGAGATTGGTATAAAATGATACCTCTCTATTCAAAGATTCTTAAGTCTTAAGTTCAAGATTCGACCGTTAACTTCAAAGATGTTGAATTCGATTGACGGAGGACTGACGCAGCTCCATGCCTATAGTTTACTGAACCATAGGTCACTTTTTCCGATTAGAACCATAAAAAAGACAATGGTGATAAAAATTTATGTACACAATAATTATTTCGCGTTTAACACATCCAAAATTTTGTTTTAATATGGTATTGATGGCAACCGATTTCGGTTTGCCGATGTCGTATATATTATTATATAAATAGCGATATTTTGATACTACTACCGTATATATATATTATTGTCCATGATAACTACTAGCACATATTGTTGTGTACTAGTAAGTACAACATTACTACAGTAATTCAAAATGTACTTAGTTTCATACATCTGTACAATTAGACATATTTCTAACCCAAGTCTGTCTGAGCTTGATATATCTCGTTTACCATATATTACCTAAACGATTTCGTGATTTTTGTTCTACAAATTCATGACAAATCTAACTTGAAATTAGTCCATAGTGCAATTATGGAGGCAATCGAATTCTACAATGGGTGGTAGGTGTTATGCTAAAATGTTTTCCGTCGTTGTTAAGGCTCCAACGATTTTCTTTCTTTCAGCACATCATTGCTGCCACTTTTCTTCTATGTATTGTGTAACCTCGCCTTCCCTAGGCACGACAGACCAGCGAAGTCGGCTGGTCATCTTCCAGCCGCAACGTAGTAGGTTCTGTTCAAAAACAAGGCGTAGCTCATTCACAGTTTTGTGATCTCCAGAGAACGATTTCGACATACTCGCCGGTGGAAAACTATATTCCAAATGACTCACGATATTTTCCAGGATGCCTTTTTCGTATAATCCCGAAAGCGATCCACTTCCGAATAACCCCCCATAAAGAACTCTCATACTTTCTCTGAGAGTCAAAACATTCACATGTGCCCTGTCGCGTTCGTAGGTGAACAGAATCTCCAGTGTATGTCGTTTCACGTCCATTTCTAATCGTTCGAAAATAACTGGATCTTGCGGTAACTGCAAAATAAATAGGAAAGAATGCGTGAAAGGTACACCTGGCGGACGAAACCGTCATGTGACGTTTTGCGCGGGAATATTGGCGTTGCCTAGTATACGAGGCATTTGCAATCGCAATCTTGCCATTGAATCAGGATTATCTATCCGGTTTTCACAGGTCATTAGAATATGTTGGCATTCCGAGTAACAAGACATGGTGCCCACTTTAGTAGGTTCGCACTGTACACGGATTTAATCTAGGCCTATCAGCAAACAGACCTATATAGGTTATACTCAAGTTATACTCGTATAGTATGCGCGGAATGTCAATATGGGTAGGCTATGGTTGCGAGCAGAAAACAAGTGTGGTGACATACTGATGTTTTGAATTAGACTAGAATAATTTTTCGTATATTCCATTGAGCTTCTGATAACCTTCCAAAAAACCCCACAGAATTACTGTATTTACCGATACAAGGCACGACGTGTCCATATAAATATGGCTGTGGCCAAACAAATTCGAACTGATATTATAACATTTTCTAATTCTACACGAAAATTACAATAAACTAGTTCACATTTTTAACATGTGACTCTCCGATACGGTATAGATTATTGGACAATACACAGCGAGGGAACTTGAATTCCTTTAAAACACGTATCGTATCGTTACAAGACACGACATGCTTGTACAAATCTCTCCATGCACAAAAAAAGCGCAGTGACATGTTCATTTTTCATCATCTATTAATTCTACACATAATTTGCAAAAAAGTAAAATATATTCTTCGATTATTCCATTCCCATTTGATTTTTGATAAAACATGAGCGACAAAAAACCATACGACTAGTTGAATTCCGGCAAGACATACATGTATTTATCGTTGCAACTAACACTGGGCGCAGTGATCCATACTTCTTTTTCTTTGATGAAAATACACACATTTGACAACACGTACTCTACACCAATATTACAATTTTTTTTATAACTAATACACATTGATTTTGGTCTTACGGGGGTATTTGTCTCTAATAACTTTTTTTCTGAACGTATCACTGAAAAATTTCTATCCTATATACAGTGGGGGCCAGTCATTATTTATCGAGTGGTGGGTTGGGGGGGTTGGATGGATTTTCCGAGAAATGAGTTTTCAAAGTTTGACCCCCCGCCCACTGATATCGAAAAACAAAGTATGACCTCCCCACCCCCATCAAGATCGAAAATCAAAGTGTGACCCCCCCCCCCCCCCCCATCCCCGTGTACATATACAAGGCCATAATACACAAATGATGACAATTATAAGGAGCCAGTATCATAATATATATGATACTTAAATGCTGTTTTACTTTTAACACTTCATTCACATTTCTATTAGGCCCTATAACAATTGTGACGTTTGTCCCAAATTTTTATACTACAACGTCGGTGGGTATTATGAATTTGTGGTCGTTGCGTGTCCACCATGTCCATTGCTTCGAGTGTGAAGGCCATTACAACTGATTCAATTATTATTTGTGGGCATATTATATCGATATGGTATCGACAGCATCTGATTGGATATCGAGGGCAAGAATCAATCCCCCTCCCCCAAGACACCTATGTCTAGCATCATGTTCCCCAGAATACTGGATTTTTTTTTCACTCCAAACCACACGTATCCATGCAAGCCCGCTTGAAACACTCGAGACATGGGTTGAAGGTCAATCAGTTCTTTCATTAACTCGTGGCCGGGATTCCTGTGTCGGATTTAGAGGGGGGGGGGGGTGCACTCGGCGCGCACCCCCCCCCCCTCTATTGGGCCGTGAAAAAAAGAGAAAAAGAAAAAAATTAGCCCAAGGGCTAAGAAAGGTTACCAGACAATGTATATTTTAGACATTAGCCTTTTGCCCCATGACCTTGAAAATAAGGTAATTGGTCAATATGAGGTCACGAGAACATTTTGCCCATATCATTTCTAGCATGTCCACAATTGATTCCTAAGCTGTAAAGTCGATATTAAGTGAGATATTAGCCATTTTGTGATCTGACCTTGAAAATGAGGTCAAAGGTCAAGTTCAAGGTCATGAGAATATTCAGCATATATCATTTACAATATGTTTGCAATTAACTCCAATGCCGTAAAGTCCCTAACAAGTGAGATATTAACTTTTTTTGTTCTCTGCCCTTGAAAATGAGGTCAGGGTCAAATTCAAGGTCACCAAAATATTCAGCATACACTGTATATCATTTCATATATGTCCAGTATGGATTCCTATGCTGTAGAGTCTAAAATGAGCGAGATATTACCCATTTTGTTCTCTGACCTTGGAAATAAAGTCAAAGGTCATATTCAAGGTCACCAGAATATTCAACATTATATCATTTCCTATATGTTCACAATTGATTGCTAAGCTGTAAAATCAATAATAAGCGAGATATTAGCCATTTTGTGCTCTGACCTTGAAAATGAGGTCTAAGGTCGAATTCAACGTCCTGACAATATTCAGCATGTATCATTTCCTATGGGTCCACAATTGATTCCTAAGCTGTAAAGTCAATAATAAGCGAGACATTGGCCATTTTGTGCTTTGACCTTGAAAATGAGGTCAGAGGTCAAATTAAAGATCATGAGAATATTTCTTATATGCGCACAATTGATTCCTAAGCTGTAAAGTCGATAATAAGCGAGATATTGACCATTTAGAACTATGACCTTGAAAATAAGGTCAAAGGTCAAATTCAAGGTCATCAGAATATTCGTTTCCTATATGTCCAAAATTGATACCTAAGCTGTAAAATTGATAATAAGCGAGATATTGGCCATTTTGTACTGTAACCTTGAAAATAAGATCAAAGGGCATATTCAAGGTCATCAGAATATTTTGCGTATATCATTTCCTATATGTCCACAATTGATTCCTAAGCTGAAAAGTCAATAATAAGCAAGATATTAGCCATTTTGTGCTCTGACCTTGAAACTGAGGTCAGAGGTCAAATTCAAGGTCACGAGAATATTCAGGATATATCATTTCCTATATGTCCACAATTGATTCCTAAGCTGTAAGATCGATACTAAGTGAGATATTAGCCATTTCGTCCTGTGACCTTGAAAATGAGGTCAAAGGTCAAATTCAAGGTCATCAGAATATTCAGCATATATCATTTCCTATACGTCCACAATTGATTCCTAAGCTGTAAAGTGAATAATAAGTGAGATAATAGACATTTTGTGCTCTGACCTTGAAACCGAGGTCAAAGGTCAAATTCAAGGTCACGATAATATTCAGCATATATCATTTCCTATATGTCCACAATTGATTCCAATTGATTCGAGACGTGGTTGAATCTGAACTTGAAGGACTGACTCTCAAATTGACTGATGTAATCAATGGAACAAAAACTGAAATCCTGGACAAATTCGATGGCCTGATTAAAAGGGTGGAAAAGGTTGAAGCTGGCTTATCCAGACAGACTGAGACGATCAAAACCCTTTCTGACGAAAATGACGAACTAAGACTGAAGTCTCAAATCCTTGAGGGTCGGGTGACGCGAGCTGAAAAAATGTTTCAGGATCTGCGTGAGGATCAACTTGAACTCACTGCACGTGGGATGAGGGATAATGTGGTTTTCCACCAAATTCCTGAGACTTCAAACGAAAATCGCCTAAGCGTCTTGGCTGACTTCATGAAAACCAAAATGAAAATTTCACCTAGGGACATGGATAACATCAAGGTCAAACGTGCTCATCGGATGGGGAAACCGGGACCATTCAACAGGCCCATAGTAGCAGTGTTTGAACATGAAAGTGTTGATAAATTCATGCGCTACACACCAAATATCCCTAGGCCGTTCGGTGCTAATATCCAGCTGCCACGTGAACTCGAGGAAAGGCGGAAACAGCTGTTGCCAGTGTACAGGGACGCCAGGAGTAATAACAGAAAAGCACGGTGGTCCAGGGACAGGCTGTTTATAGATGACGAAGAGCACCGTGTGCCCTGCGTCCAAAGGCCTATGCCATCCTGTTCCAACAGTTCTGACAAGTCCACATCTGTTCGGGTAGTTCGGTCTCCTCCTAAGACCTATGATGGGAGTACATTCCAGGGTTCCAGGTTTGGCGTTACCTGTCAAGATGACATCCTTCCTTCTCTTCATGCCTTGTTCAAGGACTCGGGAACGGCGTCTGCCACTCATAACATGTACGTATACCGTTTTTCCACACCCACTGGTATGCAGGGGTATTATGATGATGACGGCGAGCATGGTGCGGGCAGGAGACTCCTCAAGAAACTCGTGGCTGGTGGGATGATGGACACTCTAGTGGTAGTGACCAGGTGGTATGGCGGCAAGGAGTTGGGTCGGGCGCGCTTCGACTACATCGAGGAAGCAGTGGATGGCGTACTGAATATGCCGTAAATTTCGTTGACACAGAAGCGCTCCAAATTTTGACTGTAACTAACTGTGACGATTTGTGACTTTCGTGTGTTTACTTAATTATATCAATGTTTTCTTGTCATACTTGGTTTTGATGCAATTTTGAATTATCAATCATGATGTGTACATATTTTTATCTGACCTATTCCCAAGGTAGGCTTGTCTAATATTTTTTCAAGAAATTAATTCTGTATCGTCAATACAGTGGAATTATTTCATGCTGAAGTTGCACTTTGGAATAGGTGTGTTATCAATACATAAGGCGATCCAAAACAATATTTTAAAGTTACGTGACCATGAGAATTCAATGAGAAACGTGACCATGTCAGTGAAATTCAGATAACGGAATCCTGTGAAATTGTGAATATATCATATGCCTTTTGAACAAATATCTATGTGGCTACTTAGTATATTAGTGGTAATGGAGTACAACCGTTTGTTTATACTAGTGTCTGATTTTGTTATTGTTTCGACTTGTTTTCTTTCGCTTCGTAAATTGCAACTATGCAGTTGTCATATGTCTTATTGTACATATGTATATTGTGTGTGGTTCTGTTTAGAGTTAGTTCTGTTCTTCTATTTCCTTTTTTCACATATACACACAATTTGATACAATCATATAGAATGACCGTTTTCAGGATAGATAGCTTGTTGTTGATCGGTTTATTATTGCTTTTGTCAGGTGATGTGCACGTGAATCCAGGTCCTCGGGAAATTTCCTTGTGTCATACTAACATTAGAGGTTTAGTCATCAATTCGGCAGATAATCCCATGTACAAAGCTGAGGAACTCTATAGCACTACATGCATACAGGAACAAATAGATTTCATTTTTGTTAGTGAAACCCACTTGAAAGACACTGTTGATTCATCCGAGTTGCCGTTTCCACCCAGTGACTTTACGGTGTACAGACGAGATAGGTCGGGGAGAGGGGGAGGGATTTGTATAATTGCAACGAACAACCTGGTGCATCAACCCACTATTGATTTATCACACCCCCAAATAGAAAATTTGTGGATAGAAGTCAAAGTGGACAAAAAAGTAATTTATCTCGGTGTTCTGTATAGACCTCCAAATCCAGATTCACAAGTTGTTGACGAATTTTTAGACGGTTTCACACAAAACTTAGAAGATGTCCTACAAAGGAAACCCGACAGTATTTACTTGCTGGGTGACTTCAATGATAGGTGCACTGAATGGGAAGCGGACCATGACACGAGCGACTTCAAAAACAAATTGCGCGATCTGCTGGACAGCCGTGGACTTTTCCAGTTGATAAATGAACCGACACGAATTACTCCTCATAGTGGACATATACTAGATTCGATTATTACTGATTCCCCTGGATTTGTATCATCGTCACGGGTGCATCCACCCATTGCGGATTCCGACCACTGCACTATTCAGTGCGTCACAAATTATAGATACAATACAGAAAAGTCATTTAAAAGGAAATGTTCAATTATGGCGCGGCAGATTTTGATGGATTGAACAATGATATAGCAAATTCACCGATGTGTGTATTAATTTCATCAGTGGATGATATTGACGATGCCGCTGACAATTGGTATAGAATGTTAAACAATAATATTAATGCATATATCCCATCCCGAGTCGTAACCGTTAGACCAAGAGATAAACCTTGGATGAACGGACATATCAGATACCTTCTTCAAGTGAGGAATCGTTTGCATAAAAAATTTAAGAAATCTAGAAGTCTGTCTGACGAAAGCAAATGGAAATCTGCAAGATCGATTGCCAAACATGCCATAAATCAAGGGAAAAATAAATACTATGATGGTCTGTACAAAAAGTTAGAAGATCCAAACACTGCACCGAAACAATATTGGGGTATTGCCAAAAGTTTATATGGTACCAAACTTGGTACCTCCATTCCATCACTATTTGAAAATAATAACACTTATGTGACTTCTACTGCCAAATGTGAATTATTCAATGATTTTTTTGTTGAACAGACTCAACTCAATGTGCCTGCTGGGCATGATCTGCCTGAAGTGATATACGAGACAGATGCCCGCTTGGACAGTGTGGCAGTTCATGAAGATGAAGTTCGAAATGTGCTTAATAAATTGAATATAAATAAAGCCTCGGGCCCGGACAACATCGGTAATATTATTCTTAAGAGATGCGCTTTTTCCATATCTAGACCTTTGACTATATTATTCAATAAATCTTTCGAACAGGGGAAAGTCCCCGCGCAGTGGAAGGTCGCTCGTGTCACACCTGTTTTCAAGAAGGGCGATAGGCATTCCGTGTCGAATTATAGACCAGTTTCACTCTTACCATGTGTCGCTAAAGTGCAAGAAAGGATTGTTTTCAATAATCTATTAACATGGAGAACATGTTTAATAATCTATTAACATGGAGAAATTCGGGGTTCAGAAAATTGGATTCTGCCATGAATCAGTTGGTGAATATTACTCACAAGATCAATCTTAACCTCGACAACGGTACAGAAACCTGCTTAGTATTTTTGGACATAAGCAAAGCATTTGACAGGGTATGGCATGCTGGCCTTCTTCATAAGCTTGAATGCATGGGGATAACGGGGAATTTACTTGACTGGTTCCAGTCGTACATATCGGATAGAAAACAATGTGTATCTATCAATGGGCAAAAATCAAAGTACCGCGATATACACGCGGGCGTTCCTCAGGGTTCCATTCTAGGTCCTTTATTGTTTTTAATTTTCATTAATGACATCATACGAAACATCTCGACTGATATATTCCTTTTTGCGGATGATACTTTTTTAATGGAAACCCTTGATAATAACGATACTAATAAATATGAAAGACTAAACAATGACTTGCAAATTATTTCCGACTGGTCTAAGAAATGGTTAGTTACGTTCAATCCCCACAAAACTGAATGCATGAAAATCACAAGGAAAAAACAGAATGCAGTTAACGATCCACTTTTATTTCTTGAAAATGTTCAAGTAAAGTATGTTAAGTCACACAAGCACCTTGGACTGATATTTAATGATAAAGGTAATTGGAACAGTCACATACGCGAATTGAAAATGAAAGCAGCTAAATGTGTTGGAATGTTGCGTAGAATGCAATATATTGTTCCTAGATCTTGTTCAGAGACACTATATAGATCATTCATCAGGCCGATACTTGAATATGGGGATGTTATATTTGATTCTTCTTCGAAATGCTATTTGGATGAACTTGAACATATTCAGCGAGAATGCGCTATAATTTGCACGGGTGCCTATCGCCATACTTCGCACGAAAGATTACTTAACGAATTGGGATGGGAACCATTATCTCTTCGACGTAAAAATCACCGGCTTGTTCTGATGTACAAGATAGTGAATAACCTGGCTCCTGAGTACTTAATTCATAGTTCCGACAACATAGCAACCGGCCACGCCCCCCTTTAGCAATCGCGGAAAAGGTCCCACAAAATACCACAAAATACCACAGTTCTCTCCCATGGGCCAGTTTGTTTGTGGGACTTAATACGCAGCACTGCGTTTTGGAGCAATATTTGACGCTCTTTGATTGGCTAGTAAATATGGACGTATGAATAATCATGTATCATCGGAACTATAAATTAATCTACGCCCCGTTACAAACGAAGTAGTTTCACGTTACCCATTACGTAATAGTCAAGATCTGAGAACTTTATCGGGTAGAACTGCGTCCTATTTAACCTCCTTCTTCCCTCAAACAGTAATAGATTGGAATAATATTCAACCCAATATTAGGAACATATCCACATTGGATGCATTTAAATCAAAACTTAAGTCAGTTACCCCATACAAATCGAGAAAAATTTTCCGATATGGAAAGGCTAGAATGGGCAGGGTAAATCACACTAGAATTAGATTAGGTCTGAGCGGGTTAAATAGTCAAAGGTTTGATTATAATTTCATTTCCGACCCGTCCTGTCCCAAATGTTGTTATCGACTAGAAGATCCTTATCATTTCCTTTTTGTATGTCCCCATTATGAGTCGCAAAGGAACATTCTACTAAAACAAATAGGGAATATAATCGCTCCTGGAGTACACCCACGAATGTTACTACCAGAGTCAGTTTACGACAGACAGTATATGGTTTCTAGTTTATTATGTGGTTTTCCAGACTTGTATGATAGTGAGAACGAACAAATATTTGGTTATGTGCAGACATTTGTTTTAACTACTAAAAGGTTCCGGTGAAATCATTTAGTAGCATACATGAAATAGCTATTGTTTCGGGTTAAATCCATAAATCCATAAATTGTGAATATTGATAATGGTTATGACATGTATTATTTCCTTCTATGTGTGTGTTCCTTTATTCATGTTTTTTTCTCACCATCACTTGTTAATGTTGCACCGAGGAAACCCCCTAGTGGCACTTTTTGCTGTGGGCAATCCTCGTAAAATAAATAAAGTTTACATTACATTGATTCCTAGTCTCTAATCTCAATATTAAGTGATATATTAGGCTCAATGTGTCCCATTATAAAGCATAGGAGAATTTAACATGGGAAAGTCCCATTTGGGCCGAGTTTGGGCCCAAAATGGCCCACTTCGAGCGATTCAAGGGCAACGAAATTTATACATGTCACAGGGGTACATATGAGGAGTGTTATGCATCAATAAGGAAAAAAGTTACTGAACAGATTTTGAGAAAACGATCGTCAAAGTCCAAAATTGGCCATTTTTCGACGAAAACGGCCGTTCTGACCTTGAAACCGAGGTCAGGGGTCAAATTCAAGGTCACGAGAATATTCAGCATATATCATTTCCTATATGTCCACACGTGATTCCTAGTCTCTAATCTCAATATTAAGTGAGATATTAGGCTTAATGTGTCACATTATAAAGCATAGGAGAGTTCAACATGGGAAAGTCCCATTTGGGCCGAGTTTGAGCGATTAAAGCGCAACGAAACTTATACACGTCATAGGAGTACATATGGGGAGTGTTATGTAGCAAAAAGAAAAAAAAGTTACTGAACAGATTTTGAGAAAATGGCTGCCAATGTCCAAAATCAGGCATTTTTCGTCGAAAACGGCCGCCATTTTGAAAAAAAAATTCGAAAATCAGAAAACTAAAAAAAAGCTTTTCTGCAAATATTTTTAGGTATTTTTGTGCAAAATTTCAGAAAGATTCGACCGTAAATTTTAAAGATAAAAATGTGAACGGACGACGGACGGGCGGACGGACGGACAGACGGACGGGTGAACGGATGGGCGTTACGGGCGGACCCAATGTTAAATTTCCTATCTTACCTTTCCCCATAAGTCCTGAAAAAATCCCCATAAGACCGCACTTTTGGCTTAAACTGTGGTTGTGGGGCGGTTTCAGCTTTATTCCCCCTAAGAAATCCCCATAACTCCGTTCCGTTTGCCCGGCTAGACGACGGACGACGGACGCAACGCCACGGCAATAGGTTATCGGACCAAAGGGTCGGTAACCTAAAAAAAAGAGAGAGATAGCAAGAAGCTATAGGAAATGTGGTTATGCACCTAGGCCTACATGTAGCGAAATATGAATATAATTTTCCTCGTTTGATATTTTTGACCGGGGGGGGGGGGGGGGAGAGGGGGGAAGAGGGGGTGGGGTAGAGCCCCACATTTAAAAAAAAAAAAAAACCTGTGACTCAGAAATATGTTAAGGTGCATTACAGCGTTAAATAGGCCCAACATTCGTTGGTCAATAATTATGCAATTGAGTGTCATTAATCATGAGTTCTTCAAGTTATATGACATATGATATGTAAAGTGACAATGAGTAGTTTTGGGATAAATAAATTTAAATACCAGCAATATTTACATGCATGTGTGGAATGAAAAATACTCAATCAGAGCCAGAGAGAGCTCAGAATTAACCACATAACATGGAAAAAGCTCTGGCTTCTGGGGCCCTTGAGCGGGCCCCAGACCCCACGCCGTGTAAGCTACCACCTATCCACCTCACTCCGCTCGGTCGCTTGACTGCTTTAACCAGCTTGCCTAATAATAATAAATCCAGTCCAACACACATGTTTGTTTCATACAGAGTTCTGTATAACGCTGGATATATCTCTAGATGTTGGCATAACTCATCTTTATTATGAGTATATCTCATCTTTATTATTCAACGATTGACCATCACCATGTCTGGTGCATAATAACCTTAACAACGATCCTCTAGCCAGAGAGTGTAGAATAGAGAGCTGTCACTCCACTGGCACCATTTTGTATTTTGAACTGGTGGCACTCCTGGCGGATGAAGGCGCCTTATGAATGAATTTGTTTACTACTATTACTACGACACGAATTTATGAATGTGTTTCGAATATGTTAGCGAAACGAAATGACGTACATGTAACTCACAATGGTTTCTTTGGACGACAAACTACAACAGCGCATTCAGCCGCCAGGATCACAGTGCTCCATGAGACAAAATGGTAGACAATGGAAATTCACAGAGTGACAGCTCTCTATTCTACACTCTCTGCTCTAGCTACGCAAAGATTGCCAACTCCGGCCAAAAAACGTGATAACGTTTTATGTCAAAACTTCTCAGCCTGGTTATAGTCAGGGGGCGTAGTCTCCCCAAACCCCCGAATTGTTCAAATTGGGCTACAAGCACCAATTTTGGCCTACAGTTAGATATGACCATCATCTGCCAATTTTCCGAGGGAGCCAAGCTGGGCTCCCTCTATGTCGGCCATTTTGAGTTAATCCAAGATGGCCGCCTTCCGGAATAATAGTTTGCCATAGCTTGAGAACCACAGGTGGTAGAATAATGTGTGACACCACTTTATAGGGGTTTTCCAGTATGAGAAATTCATTGCTGGTGTTGTTTTGATGATTATATGACATAGTAATGTGTTAATGCCATATTGAAGGAAATCATCTGCCCAAATCGTGCATGATAGATAACTGAAGACAGGAGCACTTTATTTGTGTCATATTCAAGATTATTAATTAAGTGAAGGTTCATTTTAATACGGTTTGCATGGTGTAATATGGTTTTACATGCATGTCACATGGTTACATTTATGTCCATCATGGTGTTGTCACATATCTGGCCACAAGAAGCACTCTGATTGGTCAACATTATCACACCAACCACAGGTTTGATGATATGTGGTTCATCACATTCCGGCCAACCTTTACCAAATACTGGCCATGTATAAATATAATTTCACCTACTTGCGGCCAGTGATTTCCTAACATACATTTCAATGTTGTTTTGCCACTTAAAGGATTATGGCTCAATTTATGAACAAATTTAAGATATTTCCAGGGCGCATGTACATTTGAAACGTAAGGTTATAGTTAATTCATCGTTCAAAGCAGTCAAAAGCCAGTATTAGTAGCGACATAGTTGAACAGTTCTGTATCCTTGAAATTGCAAATTACCAGCATGCAATACTGGTGATTCTACAACACAATGTGATTCTACAACACAGATTGTATACCTCATGTAGTGCCATGAACATACGAATTTTGATCCTTGGTGACAATGTTTCAGTCTGGGGTGATGAGCGGTTGTCGATTCTCATGTATCATGACATACCCTGATTTTGGGTGTTCCTGGATGGTCCTTTCTAGGATCAATTTTGGCAGAGCTATAGTTCCATTGATAATGTGACAAAATGATGGATTCCACATTTTGTATACTTCGAAGAACCATCTGTGTATGTTGAGTGGATTATTTTCACCTAATTCACTATTTCAACATACAAATTTTCCCAAATTAACTAAAATCCAAATTCCGACTCCCCCAGTTCCATTGAAGATAGAATTATGACCCCCCCCCCCCCACCAATATCGTTGAAAATGAAGGTGTGACCCCCCAGTTTTTTACCCCCCCCCCCACCTGATATATAAAGACCGGCCCCGTTTATGTAAAGGTACCTAAAAAAATACATGTAAGCATGGTGACATATCATTATTTTCGACATATTTTGGAAGACACTTTAACATAGTGTATATGTGCAAAATATAAAACAAAACCTCAGTGTTTTATATCAAGTAAGAACAGACATGAATCATTATACTTTGCATATCTGCGATCATTAACGTTACAATAACAAGCATACAAGAACCATGTCTAAAAGTTGAATGGAACTATTTCTTCGAATGTCCTTAAACATGTATTATTTTTGTCAATCGTCATGAAGAAATATATTCCGAATATATCAATTAATATGACATATAATTTAGGATCCCTATGACTGGTGTACGGTACATTATATGTGCGATGTGTTTATATATTTGAGCGTGCTCAGCTGCATAAATCACGTCTTTTTTTCAACCTCCGGGGCTCATTGGCACACCTCTGTTCTAGATCGATATCTCAGTTATTTCATTGGTGACATATCAATTATTCTGCATGTATATTTGAAATTTCAGCCAAATCTCAGTGTTTTACTTTTTTCATTGGACACCCGGGTTTATTTTTAACATCAGTTTTAGTAGTTGAGCTGTTGGATTGGATTGCCACATGTGCTCTTCCTTTGAAGGCCCCATGTCCATGATGTCTCCCTGACTCTCATCTGTCACTTGTAACAGGACGAACAGGATGAACTAACACAAATTGTGCTGTGCTGCTCGGCTACTGGATGTTTTACAAAGTTCGTTCGCGATTGCGAAAAATCCGAAACAAACGATCGAAGAGCAATTTCATTTCACACATGCTTGTATTGACATTTGGGAAGTGGGCGGGGGAATCACGCTAGCCCGTGATAGGAAATGATGAAAAAAGACCTACTTCGTTCGCACGAAGTACCACTTCGTTTGCACGAAGTACTAAGTCGTTTGCACGAATTACTCAGACGTTTGCACGAAGTACTACTTCGTTTGCACGAAGTACTAAGTCGTTTGCATGAAGTACTACATCGTTTGCATGAAGTACTACTTCTTCTGCACAAAGTACTAAATCGTTCGCACAAGTACTACTTCGTTCGCACGAAGAACTACTTCGTTTGCACGAAGTACTAAGTCGTTTGCACGTAGTACTACTTCGTTTGCACGAAGTACTAAATCGTTTGCACGAAGTACTACTTCGTTCGCACTAAGTACTTAGTCGTTCGCATGAAATAATAAGTCATTCACATATCGGCCCAAGTATCATATCCTGCACCCTCCTCTATATTCAATAAGGATAAAAAGGTGACAGACGGAAATGGCATTCATTTAGTGGACGAGTAGTATTAAGGCGCAGTGTATGATACTTGGGCCCACATATCCATACATAGTATTCGAACATTGTAATAAGCCTATGAAATGATTGATCCTGATGTTACCAATTAAAGGGCCACAAGCTAGCAAAACCCCTCAATCATCACACTAAATCTGTAAATGTTCATTTACCAGACATGCGATGACAAATTTATTGTCAAATTATCGCGAGTAGGCATTTGTCTGTTTCTCGCGATATATTATGTTGGCATCACCAATATATCTTAGGAAATCAATCCATTTATCAAGCGATCAGCGTGAAAAATCGACTAATCCGAAAGGCGGCAGTTCTTTTTTTAGCCCAAGAGGCTGTGACGTCACAACGTGAATATCAACACAATAGAAAAACAGCATTGCCCCGCAATTTACGTATTTGTACTATGGTGGTATCTGGGAATGGCTCACGTTGTGACGTCACATCCATAAGCAATGAGGATGTAAACAACGCCACGTGCATGATTCCAATACCAATTACTACGGAGCGGTTGGGCGAGAAAATCTTCAAACCACCCAGGTCACGTCAAAATAGTATATATTGATTTCTTAGTATGTACGGAAGCCGTTTTGGACATTATTCATTTTCCCGAATGTGGCCCTCCCTTTAATTAATTATCACAGTCAATTTTCAGGATCCTCCCTATGTCCTAATCCGGATACCAGATTAGGACATAGGTACATTTATGTATCGATGGAATAGTCCATCGATACATATAAATTTACCTCAAATAATAGCAGGAGATTGTATTCAGTTATATCTATTTGATCAAGGTTTTTTCAGTTTAAAATGACCACATTTTTGCTAGGGGAAGTATGGATGATTTAGAGCGCCATGTGGTGCTTATGGAGATATAAGGAACCAAATTTGGAGCACCATGTGGAGCGCCATATAGCGCTTGTTAGTTAATGGGGTAAGATGATGCAGATGTGTTTGTCAACTATGTAACATTCCATCGTGCAAACGATTCACTACTTCGTGCAAACGACTTAGTACTTGGTGCAAACGAAGTAGTACTTCGTTCAAACGAAGTAGTAATTCGTGCAAACGAAGTAGTACTTCGTGCAAACGACTTAGTACTCGTGCAAACGAAGTAGTACTTCGTGCAAACGACTTAGTACTTCGTGCAAAAGCACTTCGTGCAAAGTATTTTTTTTTATCATGTCCTATAAGGGGCACCGTACGTAGCGTCTACTCAGAGGGGCTTTGCGATAAAAAACAGTGACTAAGAAACGCGACTCCATCAAGTCACAAGTATTAAAACAACACTGAGCGATGAGGAATTTCATTGCAATTCGTAAACTCGTGCTCCGTGAAGGGCCCGTGCGAAATAAATCCCAGTACAATGCAGTATTTGGTTATTATTTATTTCAATAAAATTCCTCATCGCTCAGTGAGTGCGTAAACATTAAAGTTCTGTTGTCACGTTTCTGGGCGTCAGGGGTGATGGGTCATATACTGGAGACATCCCACGGACGACAGCAACCATAGAGCGTCTAGCTCTTGCTATCTCATCCCAGGTATTACCAGTTAAATGTTTCATTGACTACAATTGCTCAGTATTGATCACTTGATACAACAGCTAGAACTTACTGTGTTGAGTATCAGCAACCCGAAATTGTCAGGGAATGGAATTTTTGAAAAGCAAAAAGTCTCATACTGAAATACAACACTGGTAGAAAACTTTTTGTCTGGTACGCCTTCGTTACGCGACAGGAATAATGGATCGTGGGTGTATGATTGAAATACAACCACGAGATCGACAGCTTAGAGCGCCTAGTTCATATATTTGCTCTTGCAATCATACCAATATCCTGTAAGTATAATTTGATGACACAACCTACATTCAAGTTAGTGTATGGTAAACGTTGATAATCAATAGTATACTTACATTCAGGAATGTAGCGATTACCACAAAAACAATTTCTATGCTCTCAGACCAATGCCACTCGCTGAGTCGCTCCTATGGAAGAAATCTTGGGGTTGTGTATCCTCCAGGTAACAATACTTGAATGTGTTTTGCGAAATGCGCTACTTTCAGTTTCGCTTTCCGCATTATCGCATGTGAAAATATTGATCTAGGACCTCCCAGCCCAGCCGACACCTGTCACGACACAGACAATTTATAGATTGATGCACTCCGTGACTACGGTGGTTGATTAATCACAGTCGTCAACGTGTGCACAGTATTCCTGTATCGGAAGTACAGGAAGCCTGCAAACAGCAACAACATAATTGATGGTAGGTGGGTATTTTTTGGTTGGAAACACATCCCAAACAAGGTTTCCAGCAAAGGGACTTAGCAAATAGACTAACATAATGATATTCTTTTGCGTGATCAACTGGGGTAAACGGTTGCGTGCGTACTGTATTGAATGCTAAGCAAAGTCCCGGATGTGTACGCACTCAAAACATTCCTTCTGAATCGTAGGTGATTTTCTTGCTGTGTTTCGCCCACTAGAGTCTATTCAGGAGGAATCAAAGACACAAGTACCTGGATTCGATGTCAATTGTCACAAGCTCACTAACTATTAAGCAGTTTGGGGTTCTTTCACTGCTAAATTGTGTAATTTGGTACAGAGTGTACATGTACCCCTATCATCACCCCATTCGAATGTTACAGTCCCTCACTGTCGTCCAAATTCCCAGTATATTAACCAGTATCAGCACAATTCGATCAAAAAATGAGTAATGCTTTAGTGTATCATGAAATTTTCAGACAAAACTGTGGATTTGCCAGTAAATTGACAATTTTCGCCAGTGCACGCAATCAATGACTTCTGTACGCATGTAATGCACAATGAAAATACACACAATACATAGAAACATTTGCGCCCCATTTTACCAAACACTAAACCATCGCTGTATATTATCTGAAAATATGAGTGACGTACTGCTTACTGTAAGGGGGTGGGGGTGTTTGGATGTCAGATTAGTCAACAAGTATTCCCAACACAATGTGCTAGGTGACTTCCTGTCACAGTAGGCATTGCATTCATAACGGCTACTACGCCATATCATGGCGCATTAAAGGACTTGACATCTCAGATCACCATTTAAATGTCGCCAGGGCGCATTCAGAGGTGGGGAGGGGGGTCCACATAACAGTGATATCTCTTATCATCAGAAATATGTGGCTAATAAACAATGGCAACCAACATTTATGATAGTAGCATGAATTGCTGTAAAAGTAGTTTGATTGTCAATGTCATATATGAAGGAGGTTGGGGCTATGTCAAATTTGTTGCAAGGTGCGTCTGAAGCCCCGAATCACGGATAAAGTTTCCTATTTTATATGAACCCTACTATAGAATTTCGTATATATGCCCAGGGGCCTATACTCTGATGTATATTGGTAGAAATTTGATAGAAAATTGCCGATTGACTATATTGCAATATGTTATTATCAGCCTTTTTGGGCCTTTCCAGCCTACATACTGGGCCTTTCAGAGATTCCAGGCACTTCATCTTTATAAACAATGTCAAGGACCCCAATCAGCATGGTCTTGAAACAAGAATCTCAAAACTGATAAGATAGTTTTCAAGAAAACAGCTATAAATTAAATTTTGGGCCTTTTTGGGCCGTCCCAACCTACATTTTAAGCCTATCGATCGATTCAAGGCACTCAATCTTTATACACAATATCAAGGACCCCAATTAACATGTTTTGAAACAAAAATCTCGAAACTTATAGGATATTTTCCGAGAAAACAGTGGGAAACTGAAATTTAGGCCTTTTCGGGCCTTTCGAGGGTAGATTTTTGGCCTTTCAAGCGATTCAAGCCAACCTATCTTATACACAATGTTAAGGACCAAAATAAGCATGTTTTGAAATAAAAATCTCAAAACTTATCAGATTGTTTTCGAGAAAACAGCTGAAAAATGAATTTTGGGCCTTTTCGGGCCATTTGAGCCATAATTTTAGGGCTATCAATCGATTCAAGGCATTCCCTAATTATACACATTGCCAAGGACACCAATTAGCATGGTTTGAACCAAAAGTCTAAAAACTGATCAAATAGTTTTTGAGAAATCAGCTGAAAATTGAATTTTGGGCCTTTTGAGCCTATATTTTGGGCCTTTCAAAAGATTCAAGGCTCTCCATCTTCATACACAATGTCAAGGTCCCCAATTAGCATGTTTTAAAAAAATCTCAAAACTGATTAGACCGTTTTTGAGAAGGTGGCTGTCAAAGTCCAAAATTTAGTGTTTTGTGACAAAAACGGCCGTCATTTTGAAAAAATTCGAAAACCAAAAAACTAAAAAATACCTCCTTCTCAAATTATTTTTTGGCATTTTCGTGCAGAATTTCAGAAAGATTCGACCATAAACTTAAAGATAAAAATGTTAACGCCGGACGGACGGACGGACGACGGACGCAACGCGACGGCAATAGGTTATCGGATCGCTGTGTTGCAGTAAAAAGCAGTTCTTCATGAAGTGAATCAACTACATTCTGTGGACTACATATGTGGGTGTGTTCCTTGTTCAATCAGCATATGCTTAAATGCACAGATAACCATGGAAAACATCGCCGATAACTCTAAGTCTTCTGACTCCGAACCCTCGCTTGCGTCTAAAATTAATACGTACAAAACCTTTGTTAAAATTCTAGTAGGGTAATTTTAGTATGGAGGGTAAAAAATGTATGGAACCTGTCCGAACAATTTTCACCTCCCATACTGAAATTACCCCCAATGAGAATTATTCTAGCAGGGTAAATATAGCATGGAGAGTGAAAAAGATAGGGATCAGGTGTAATTACTCTCATTACTTGAGTATTATTCGAGTAGGGTAAATTCAGTATGGAGGGTAAAAAATGTATGGCCCATGTCCGAACAATTTTCACCTCCCATACTGAAATTACCCCCCAATGAGAATTATTCTAGCAGGGTAAATATAGCATGGAGAGTGAAAAAGATAGGGATCATGTGTTCTAGTAGGGTGAATTCAGTATGGAGGGTAAAAAATGTATGGCCCATATCCGAACAATTTTCACCTCCCATACTGAAATCACCCCTCAATGAGTATTATTCTAGCAGGGTAAATATAGCTTGGAGAGTGAAAAAGATAGGGATCAGGTGTAATTACTCTCGTTACTTGGGATATTTTTGTAGTGGGGTGAATTTAGTATGGAGGGTAAAAATGTATGGCCCATGACCGTAAAATTTTTACCCGCCATATTTAATTAACTCCATACTTGAATATTATTCTCCAAAAGTAAATATAGTATGGAGTATGGTGGCTGATAGCGTCCATCTGACAATCTCGCTACCTCGCAGCGAGAGAGCAAAGCGAGGTAGCGAAAGAGCGATACGAGCGCACGAGACAGCGATGCGAGGGGGCGAGAGAGTGATGCGAGTCGAGTGATCGATACGGTATGATATAAATCCACCTCGCTTCCTCGTATCATTCTCTCGCTCTCTCGCTATCTCACATCGCTCTCTCGCTCTATCGCATCGCTATCTCGCTATCTCGCATCGTTCTCTCGTTCTCTCGCTCACTCGTTCTCTCGCTCCCTTGCTCTCTCGCAATCTCGTTCTCTCGCTACTTCACATCGCTCTCTCGCTTTCTCGCTCTATCGTTCCGTCGTTCTCTCGTTCTCTCGCTCTCTTGCTCTCTCGCAATCTCGTTCTCTCGCTACCTCGCATCGCTCTCTCGTTCTCTGGCTCTCTCGCTCCCTCGCAATCTCGCTCTCTCGCTACTTCGTATCGCTCACTCGTTCCCTCGTTCTCTCGCTCATTCGTTCCTTCGTTTCCTCGTTCTCTCGCTCATATGACAGGTCACAAAAAATTTATCCGTTCTCACGATTAATTCCTCGTTATCGCAGTTTTTTTTCTTTTGTTCAGATGCTAATATTTTATTCGTTACCACGATATTTTTCGCGCACACGAAAAATAATCACGTCCACTCTGCTGCATTAATATTTATACATGTATACCTACCAGTGAATATGGTCAAATATTATTTATTGCGTTTGGTCAAATATGATCAGTTAATCCTTATTCAATCAAGCTAAAACATATGACGTTCAATACCGAAATAACGGTTTATATAAATTCATTTATTAACATGAATAGATTTTTTTTGGTACCATCTATTTACCTATATACCCGCCCCTTCCCTTCGCACAACGCACACAATAACCGATGTCAACAAATTATATTTCGTGTTATTCAGAAATAAAATTATTTATTGAACGTTAATGATCATCTAATATCATCTATTTCATATGTCCCAGTTTTATATGTCCAACAATGAAACTGGTATGACAGGGGCGTGTTCAGGGAAGGGTGGGCACAGTCCGTACGTGCTCCTTCCCTTCCATTATTTCTTTACACATCCATGAGTATTGTAATAGCACTGGCGTGCGTTTTATTTGTCTGCTAAAATCTTTAGTTAGTTAGTTAACGTTCTCGGGACATGGAATCCACATGTAGTCGATGCACAAGTCCAACAATATGATGAGGAAAAATATATTTTGTTCTTGTATATTTTCATATCTGGTGCAACAGAACGTTAACATAAACATGACCTGACTCCAACACAATAGAATTGGGTGAGATAACGTTCTGCGGCTAGCTGCAGGGTGTATGTACGTGGCACCGGGTTTTCTGCCATGTTTTTCTGAAAAAATTGCGAGTGGGTAGCTCAGTGGATAAGGTGCTGGTCTCGTAACGCAAAGGTCATGGGTTCATGATTTAGGCTGGACCAGGGGGTTATTTCGCTAACATTCTTAGGCAAGGTGTGCACCACTAATTGTCTATCTCTACCCATGATTAAATGTGTACCGGTCATTCAATAGGATACTATAGTTTAGCGTGGAATCGTGGCAGCTGTGTATTCATTCTAGACTGGGGTAAAGTGTACAGCGCCCTTGCTTAGAACTACGTTCTATAAAGGAGTGCTTAATGAATGCTAACTTTACTTGGTTGTTGAACTCATGTGTTTACTTAGACTAACAAATCCTAATGAAATTATACTAAGTATAGGTGCATTACGTGCGCACAGAAATCATTGACTGCATACATTGGTGAAAGACGTGGGATCAATACCCAGTATTAAGTATTCCGAGCAAACAAAACAGGGTCTGTTATCCAATCTCATAGTCCGGGGACAGAAAGTAATATCAGGCATACGAAGTGAGAGAAAACAAAAATGACAGGGAAACTCATGAACCCCCCAAAATTGCCATTAGGAGGTGAAATCAGGTGTTCCAGAAAGAATGAGCATTTCCTGCCCCACTGGCGCCACCCGTCATGAATTCCCCAAAATTAACATGAAAATAGATCTAATTGCATGGCTGACATGGATTTGGTGAAAATTATCAATTTAATGGCAAATCGAAAGTTTTGTCTGAAAATTTAATTATACACTAAAGCATTACTTATTTTTTGATCGAATTGTGCTAATACTGTTTAATATACTGGGAATATGGACGACAGTGAGGGACTGTAACATCCGAATGCGGCGATAATAGGGGTACCTGTACACCCGATACCAAATTACACAATATTAGCAGTGAAAGAACCCCACAACGCTTGATAGTTAGTGAACTTGTGACAATCGACATCGAATCCAGGGGCCTAGTGCACCAAACCGTCGTAAGACAAGCGTCGGTTGAATGTCGGTAGAACCTACGTCCGTCGCAGAAACGTCCGTCGTGAAATCACCGCCCGTGTGGTGTGCACCAAAAAGTCGCAAATTGGTCGTTGGTCAGATGCGTCGGCGTGCCTACCGACGGATCGGTGCATACTTATTCGAGTCTTGGTTATCAAGATTATCAGTTGTAATAGTCCAAATGCATAGTATATGGATGGCTGGTGTAGGAAATACACGTACAGTATGATTCTGGAAAGGTATGGTGTGGACATTAAATTATACGAACAATTACTGTAGCAACTCCTGTATGCACTGTAGCTGCAAGTATGAACCTATTGAAGCCTAAAATAAGTCTATAGACAATTGATGTTCATTTTACTCTGTGCGATTTTAATATTTTATTTTATGTATTGTATTTTAGCATTGGTTAACACATGATGCAAATAATTGCAAATGACCAGCTATAACATGCCTATTGATGCATAATGAGCAGTATTATCTTCCCTTATCGTAATATAATCTCTCGTGTACATTGAGTTTGTGTATCAACATATCGAAGCATTTGGGGAAAAATATAAAACAAATGATATAATACAGTTTCATAATTTGAGTTTTCTCCGCGCTCAATGCAACCATCAAAACAGCGCAGGTGTTAGCATAATTATACTAATACTCTGCAATCATTAAAATTTTGATAACAGTTCGTTCCCAACGCTATGAGAGTGTTATGTGAACATATCGCGCAAATAAAAAATATTTTACTCCACTTATCTTGTATGGTACACGATTTCAAAAGTTGTTCGACCCATCTACGACTGCTCAGTAGGAGTCGCAGGTTTTACGTCCAGTGGACGTTAGATTTCAACGACCGACAGCTTGGTGCACATCAACTTTCACACCGACGCAGAATTCACGACGGACGTTGTCACCGACGCTCCACCGACGGTTTGGTGCACTAGGCCCCTGGTACTTGTATCTTTGATTCATTCTAAAGAGACTCTAGTGGGCGAAACACAACGATGAAATCACCTACGATTCCTCGTTACCTCGTGTTTTGAGTGCGTACACATCCGGGACTTTAGTCCGCACGCAACCGTTTACACCGGGTGCAAAATATTTACAAATATCTGCAACACATATTTCATCACATGTCATCACATAATCAATAGTTGCAACTCATATGTCATCACAGGACCAGCTTATGGGGCCTGTCCTTCAATGTTAATATTGTTTTGGGGTTGGGATTGGTTGGGCTTAGAGCTAGCTGATGTTACATTAATTTCGAAGCAGCTGCCTTCGAAACCAGTCAATATTTTTTTTAAAACTATATTTCATACTAAACATGCTAAACTAACTGAATGAAACATACTCACACCAAATGTAATGAAAATAACTAGTCCTCAGGGAAATTTTGCTCGTTTGAACAGGCGGTTCTCGCGTAAATACCGGAACTGTATCCATCAGTTATTTTTTGAGCACACCTTTTGTTATATATTACATTAGATATGTTTAACAAAAAAATTGGTTTTGGATAAAATATTGCATACATTCGAAGGCAGCAGCTTTAATGGAGCATATGAATACTGGCTCTAACTATAAACACATATCGCTAATACCTGTAATATATATATATATAATGCATTGTAATGTTATAACGTGTCTTACCATTATTCGCTGTCCATGTCGTGTTTATTTTTATGGTTTCTTTATGATGTTCAATCTATTTACTTTTCTTGCTTTAGTTGATAAAGTGGTGATTTTAATGTTGAGGGTAGAGCGGCAATGTGGGCCGATCAGTCTAAATAAAAAATATCAAAGATCTTACTTTCTATCCAATTTTATTGTGTTCGTTATCCCGTTTTGTATTATTTTTTTTCTCTCTTCTGTAACTAAAGATAATTGTATTTCCACCAAATAATTATATTAAACATAGGATAACTCTAACTTATTTGTTGTGAACTGTGGTATTTTCAATTTCATAAGTATAGGATAAGTCACAGTTATTATTACCTCTGGGGTTTACCTCAGACTTGTGAAGTTACATTGCAAGTTAACCATATGCCCGTTGATGTATTTGTGCACCATTCTGAAATATAACACCATACCATATCATCTAGGTTAGAGGGCATTACTTATTAGTTCGCATCGTTTTGTTCAGAAGAAACCAACAATGCGTTACCCTTTTCTTCAAATTCTTGATCTTGCTCAAATTTCACCATTTGTAGTCATCGTCTGACTCACAAGTCATGCGTTCGAACGTGGTCATGTGACACCTGGGCGGAATGAATTATTTTCTCCCGATAAAACTTTTATAACGGAAGCACGCATTGTTGTTTTCGTTCAAATAAAATGATGCAAACCAATATGTTACACCCCATGACAAAACCTATTCATTTTTTCTTGTCGTTATCATGTTTGACTTCCCATTTGACTGTGTGAACCAAAATTCACACAGTCGTTCCAATTGTTTTCTCTAAGTGTTTTTTCTTTTTTTTATTAATATGCTGATACATGCAATTCCTATAAAGGATATTCCAAGTGCAATAGCACTCCACATAAAAGTCACACGTGAGGATTTCATTGCATTAATCGAGAAAAAACTGAGTAAATGACCGCCAGCGTCCACATGTGGTCGTTTTTCGTCGAAAACAGCAATCCGAAACACTTCCCATTCGGAAGATTCTTTAGTATTTTGTTCCAACCGTCAACTCCAAAGTGTGGTCGATTGGTGCATGATGACGGACATAGTCCACGCTTCTATTGTTCTTTGCAGTAGATTATTATTAAGAATCTACTGGGAGACGGTTCCCCGTAGAATATTGCAGTAGATTATTCTTTCCATTAATCTACTGCAATATAATCTACTGCGTGCAAAAACAACAACCGCCAGTGTACAAACTGCATCTGCTCAAGCAAGACGCGTTTGTTTGCGTACTAGAGAGTCGTTTTCATCATTGCCGAAACCTAATTCGTTTGATGCCATGTAACCTTGGTTGAGGCCAATATAATGTAGATGAGAAGGTGAACAATAAATGTGGTGTTACTATTGAGGCCCAATTCTAAATTCGCCAAGACACTGAAAGTTGGTAGCACAAGCAGTGTGCATGGTCGTGAATGTAAAACCCTATTTGTATTCATGATTCATTCACAATCCAGGATTGATATATATATTCATCATTATTATGCAAACCATTTAGTAGATGCAGATATCAGTGAGCATAATTTGGTTAATACCGTGTTGTACATCGTTGAAAATTACGAGAACAGCAAGTGGACATGTACTTCTACTATCGTGATATAATAATGGTGACAAAGTTCATCACAAATTCAGACAGTGTCGCCCCCTGTTTCCCAACACTGTTGAAGTGTGACGGACGGTATAGATGTACACGCAGATTACTACTCACAGGTGCATATGCCGGCGGAGATTTAGTTGAGTTGAGGGGGAACCGAGAACTATGTCGGATAATCGGTTCAGTGTCGCGTCTCTGGAAAATAATAGACTCGCCTTCGGCTCGTCGATTATTTTCCAGAGTCGCTCCACTTCACCGATTATCCTATACGTAATGGCATGACAAGAACTGTAATCTAATAGGTTATTGGTATGCGAACCATAACGTTCACGTATATTTACGGATTATCTGGTTGAAATATGGAGATATAATTCAGGCATGGTTCATCCGAACCTTCACTTTCTGCAATATTAGTCATATATACAGTAACTGAGGGGGATGATACGATGTTCGAGATACTACTGCCCATTTATGTACTTCACAAATGTTAGAAGCAGTTGATATTCCCCAGAAATAAGTTTATTCGCCGCCGACCCCCAATTTTGACACACAAAGATAATCATCTCAGGTTTCATATATCATGTGCACATGCATAAATATATTGTAATTTTCCATTATCCTACATTACTCCACATGCTTGTCGTGACACCGATTTGAGTCAAGCGTCACCGACACATATTTAGAGTATAACATACCCATTCTTTGAATGAGTTCAAGTGTACAATGAGTTCTTACGGTTATAACGATGTCATATTCGTGGTATCTTGGTCCATACGTAGTAATACATTGTGTAGTATACCTGCCAACAACATTTCGGAAGACCGGGTTATTGATATAATTGTTAATAGAAGCTGCAGCAATGTGACAACATTGCTCATTTTCCGATAAATGAGCATAAATATGGAGAGAAAATAATATAAACATTTGCGTTATGATGTTGGAATACAGACCGTGGATTGAACATCGGATTTATGTTTTCTCGTAGAGATACCAGTCCTTTTCTGGAAAATTAACATCTTAACGTAGTCCGCTACAAACAGTGAGGTAAAGAAGAGTCAAAATTTAAAAGTCATTTCTTGAATATTATCTCTTCAAAATTATATATTTTATAGAGTAAATGATCAGCATCCTAATACTGAAAAGAAAACAGGGGGTCACCGTGCTCGTTTCTTCTACATATTCGATCGAAATCACACACATTTACCTAAAATGACATAAATAGCAGTAGTATCTCTTCCGTCTCAGTTACTCTATATATGCATCAAATTGCAGAAATTGAAATTTTCTTAGCGTGTGTCGATGTTCTTCATAGTAGTTAACACCCCCGCTTAGACCAGGGTTTTTCCCATGGTTATATGACGTCACTTTCGGTTCCGGTGGTTATATGACGTCACTTCCTGTTTCGGTTCCAGGGGTTTCCCGTGGTTATATGACGACACTTTTGGTTTCGGTGGTTGTATGACGTCACTCCCGGTTTCGGTTTCAGTGGTTATATCACAATGGACTATGTATGCACTACTTTTTTGTATTTTTTTTCCAATTTTGTATTTTCTTGGTTCGCTAAACTACGCATGCACAATATACAGTTATCATGGCAGACACAAGGTAAGTTTCTTTAATATTCAATGTCTTCATCCATGGAGTCCTCTTCTTCTGGCTGAACGATATCATCAAAGAGATGATGAAGTTTCTATATTGACAAAGTCAGCGCTTTCTCAAAGTTGGCTCCCTGCTTCATGTATTTTTCCACAGCCTTCCTGATTTCGGTTTTTATCACACAATATAAACTGCAATGCTAGAGGACTCCGAAAGGTGTGATAACCTTTTCTGTATCAACCTACTTCAAATTAATCTGTATCACTCGCTGACCCACACCGGGCTGAAACTACTTTCTCACGCGGATTACGTAAAGACCGTTATTGCGTAAAAGAAAAATGTGATGTCGTATGAAAACGATTCTAGTAACCTAGAATTACTTACCAAGCCCAGACTTGAGATTTTTCGGACATCACATGCATACTCTCATGAATGTAATTGAATTAATTAATTTATTTATTAATGATCATTCACAATGTTCGTTGATAACGACGGTGTTTAATATCATATCTGAATAGTAGTGTGTGATAAAATGAAAACCACACTCGTGTGTTTTCCGCAAAAAGATATCGGTCTCGTTTGGTCTGGCAGATGAACACAGAATACACTCGTCCTTCGGACTCGTGCATCCTGAATTCATCTGCCAGACCAAACTCGACCGATATCTTTTTGCGGAAAACACACTCGCATGGTTTTATATATGGATCAAGCTTTTTCTCAGCAAATGACACATCTCCACCATGGTTTTGTACATTTCCATCAATCCCGTCTTCATTTTTAGATCCACTTCATCCCCGTGCAGTTCGGGTGTATTTTCCATGACGCGATGCAGCAGATACTTGAAGTCCGTTTCACTCACAGCTCCATCCTGGAGATCTCCAGCCTGCCATCCATTTCTGAACCAGCTTACGAGTTGATCGAACCAGTCATGTTTCATTTTGACAGCCAATTTGAGTGCATACTTGAATGAAGCTCCTCGCACTCTGTAATCGTCAACCATGTTTTCAATTTCAGCATGAACCCGACTTCTATGGAGCAGGTCAATGCATTTCGCCACTCGTTGGTAGACCTTTATAATTTCTTCTTTCACTTCTTGTGCGACCTCCTCCTCCGGCACTCCTTTCTCATCTATTTCAGCCCGAACAAACTCGATTATACATTTGAACGCACTTTCATCCATTTTTTGGGGAAACTCGTCTTCCGATGAATCGTCGTCATAAGCGGGACATCTCAGCATGTGCATATGTAGTTGTAGTCATTAGAAAACAGCGCTCCGCAGGTGAAGCATTTCGCTGTCTTGTCTGACTGCCAATCCACGGGTTGTGTATTACTCGCGGGAGTGATGTTTCGAGGAGGTATACGCGCTGTGGTCTGGACTGGTGCTGCAGATCTTACACTGTCCGGCGACTGACTGTGAAGAGGGTTCGGTCTCAGGCGTTTATCTTCCTGCGTTGTCGGTTTCAAGTCCACGACGAGATGTCCGGAGGGCTTGGAGGTTGCCTTGTCGAATTCTTGAAGAAACTTTTGCGAGCAGGCGGGATACATTTGCCTGGCCAGGGTCATGATTTGCTGCTGATCGAGTTCTGAACAGAGTCAGGCAATGGCAGTTTCTCCTCTGAGTCAGGTCCTTGTTGTAGTAGAGGTTCTCATTCAAGCAAATGACGCTCAGGTTCCTGTGGTGGCTCCCTTCCGTGAACAAGTCCGTGATTCTCGGATCCTTGGCAGAAGTTGACATGAGGTCATCCAGGACGATGACGTTATTTTCCGTAGGTGAGATGAAGTCATCGGAATCCAGATTGATAGGTATCCCCTGTATGAATCGCACGGGAGGCTGCACAGTAGATCTTATGATGACGTAGAGGGGTTGCCATCTCTTGTACCGCCATATGATCCTGGTTGGGGCTGGGAATATTTGACCGGACTCCAAGAGGAATTTTACCCAAGCCGTCTTCCCACACCCAGTAGATCCCGACACATTCAGGGTGAAGGGGTGTTGGAATACCAGACGGTCCATATAGTTGACAGACCAGTGTTGTTGGGGTAGCTGTGGATGAGGCTGTGGATGTGGTGGTGGCTGTGGCTGTGGTTGTGGTTGGGGCTGAGGATTTGGCTCAACCCGTGTGGTACAGAACTTTTCATGCCTCTTGACAGAATCAGGCCTCAACATGGCTTTACCACAAAATTGGCAGGAATACATGTTGCCACTTTAACGTCTCTTCTTCGAATGATGGTCTGATTGCACCACTTTTATACTTGACGGATCACAGCCATTGCTGTGTATCATATTTCAGAATGTTTTCCCTTGCTTGAGCAGAACCTTGGCCCGTTCCACAGTTTGCTGTGTGGTTCTCACGTTCGTAATGTACACTATATTTGGTGTCTTTTCCGCCTTTTCATTGGCATCATTGCTATTTTCCTGCTGATATTTCCTCCAGGCATCCAGAGCGGGAGCGTATCACGGTATGGCTTGAGTGGCATGTTGATGCTTTGGTGTCCAAAAAGCGAATAAAGAAAAGATTCAATGCCATGACTCATATACTCCTTTTCCTTAACCAAAGTTATTGGTCGTACTGATTGGTTGAAAACGATACCCTGCACCATGTGACTGTGTAATGTGTGTATGAAGGTGGTGCGGTGGCGGCTTTGCTGTACGGGGCTCTGAATGCATGAGATTTCCAGGGCTCTGACTGGTTAGAAAATGCTGACGTGTGCCACGTGACCACACAGAAATTTCTGCGGACTAGACATAATTTTTAGGATGATGAGTCTGAACACGTTTGTTTTCCAAGGCTCTGATAAGTTATGAAAACAATGATGTGTAACCATGACCCATGATTGATTAAAACAATAAAATGTGTGACCCTATGATTGATCGAAACGATAATATGTGTATGATTGGTTAAAAAATGTACCGGATGACCCTATCGTACATAGGACTAAGCGTTATGATGACCCTTATACGACGCTATGACGCGCCTAGCATTTATTGGGTACCTTATGACGTCCCTAACGAGCATAGGCCTAAACGCTATGACACATCCGAAACAGAAACCGGCAGTGAAGTCATATAACCACCGAAACCGGAAGTGACGTCATATAACCACGGGAAACCCCTGAAACCGAAACCGGAAGTGACGTCTTATAACCATGGGAAAAACCCTGGCTTAAACGGGGGTGTTAACTACTCTTTCCAAAAAAATTGAGCTCAAGTCGGTGACAATCACATGACCTGACCCCTATACAGAAGAACTAGGTCAGTTACCGACTTATATGTTGCAGGGTATATAGGACTTCGTGTAGGCTACTCACATTTGATGTAAAGTCCGGAAGAAGTGACAACACCGGTCTATGGAGACAAAACTCTTGAAGTAGAAAGCTTGTATTATGAACTAATATGAAAACATAATGTACTTGTTGCATCTTTTGGTGACATTGAACTTCACCCGAGATCACCTTGAATATACGAATCCAACGTTAGGCATATCACAGAGTGTGGGTGAATCCATCTTTGTATACCAAACAAAAGTCTGACAAATTTTCACGAATTGGTCTGATGCACAGAACCATTTTGAGAATGGATCTTATTTGTAAGGAAAAAAAAATATGGACAAAGAATGGACGGCTGGATGGAAGCAATTCATGCCATGCGCGCCATCAGCCATACTTCATGGGGAAACAACATTTATACGTACAAGCAATATGTGTTTTAGTGCAGATAATTTTTTGAGGGAAAACAACTCTTGTTGCAAAGTGTAGTTGATGACGCACATGTGAAAGAACTACTAGTATATATTGATTGCACGCAATGAATTGAATAATACATGTGTTTTTCCCCGCGATAATTGATTTGTTCTTGAGCAAATATTATTTGAAAACCCGAGAATGGGTACGTCTAGGAAAGAGAGCACGCGGATACAATCCACCGTAACAATGAACAAGGCCAGAACACAAGGCCAGAATAGTTCACTTTTATAATTATAAAGCCAGTATATACACACCACAAAGCATACACGTCCAATTACAGAACATATTACATAATTATGTGAAATTGTGACCAGCTCAGACTCTGATCCTGACACGGTTGTTGCCCCGCTGAAGTTGGAAGGTCTCCTCAAGTCGTACCCGCCCGGCCTCTCTTACTGTCACCCGGTACAGACCGCGGAATCCGCGCAGTCGGTGCACGGTCTTGCGGTCGGTCGGTCGCACGGTCAGTCGCGTGTGCCACTCATCTCCCAGTAACCCTAGCAACACGCGACCGGCGGCATTCGGCTGTCAGGAAGTTACATTCGCGCGATAATTCACATTGGAAATATCCGCTAAAATCAAGCGAATAACAAAGAAAATCCGAACTTCAAATCTGATACAATTAATCAAATTTGAATTCTCTATATTTTTTCAAGCTATATATTATTTTTCATGATTGCATATATATCAACGTAGAATATTAACGTTTTGTTGCACAATGTTTTGTATTTCATGGTATCCCACCTTGAAGTCGGGTCCTTCCGTGAGGCAGTAGTCGTTAGCGAAGGGACCGAACTGGTCGCTGAAGCCCCACAGTGTGATGGACGTAACTGACGGCGAGGCGAAGTACACCCGGAGCGCCGTGTCCAAGCCCTGAGCCCGTACGCTCGCCCGCGGGGAGTGAACGCTCAACTCCGTGATACTGACGGGAAGTCCCGCCGAGCCGGCGATCTCTATCCGCTTCTACTTGTCGTGGGGAGATAAGAGAGAGAACAGGAGTATAGAAGTCCGTTCAAGTCCATTTACGTATTTTCATACGGCGAAAACTAAAGCTGATGCTCGAAGGGCACATGCAGTCTAACAGAACTCCAACGCTAGAAGGCGATTCCCTTATAAATTAAGAGGTCTTTATGTCTTTTACGAACTCGGAGCAAGTACCCTCGTTCATGTTAAACTCTGTACTATTGGTATGAAGATAAGACCTTCAGACATTCTGGGTTGACGGGAAGCTGTCGCAGGTGGCTCTGTATCCCGACACAGTGACAGGGAACTCCTTCTGCCAGCAGATCCCTCGCTAGGTTGGCCTGTGCCTGTAACAACAATGTCACATCCTCCGAATCTTTATGTCAATTATAAATTAACATGAATATTCGGAGGATGTTAATACATATGTGCTTCACTTATACATAAACCAAAGTTTTGTTTGTATTCCAGCGAATATTATAATTCTTTATCATTCACTGTTCAATTCCATCCAGTTTTCCATTGGCACAATTAGCACCTTTTCTTCTGATAATGTAAACTGTTCAAAGCGACTAACATCAAGTTTAACATATCCGAAAGGAATAATGTATACTAATTAAACAAAAAACGATTGTTTGACTGACCGAGGACATCCAGCCGTTAGCCCGGGCGATGAGGTAGTCGTTAAGGCACAGTTTGGTCGTGGGGTCGAGGCTGTGCGCCAGTCTGAACTCCTTAGCTAGTAGATGTAAGTCCCCGCTCGCCTCCTCCAGAAAGCGGCGCTGCAGATACTCATTACAGACATCCCACTCCTGCACCCTGGTGAGAAAATAACGCAAATTACATCCGCCTGGTGGATTTGATGGACCGCCTACATATATGTACATGTAAACTTACTTATCCGCAAACAATATCCTATGGATATTTGATGAAGTGACTTGAATTATAACTGTTAAAACGACAAAACGCCTTAACTGGTAAATGTAGCCACACGTTTGTTAGATTCACAGTTGCTCATCGACTGTTTTTCTCCAAATAAGTTTGGACTCTTTCGTAGAACTCGAACCTGCCCTCGAAGTGCTCCATCATGTAGGTGATCCTGCGGTTGACCTCTCGGACCAGACGGCGTCCCCCCAGCTCCTGCACCCAGTCCGGGTTGGCGGCCTGTATATCCCAGTGCAGGGCGTGACCTCGGATAGTCATACTGAGGCAACGATGTTATATTTCTTCACGAATGTGTTGATATCATTTGAGGTCATTTAAACTGATATATAACTATAGCGTGATCATGCAATTTGTAAGGATAGAATCGCTTTGGCTTGGACTTCGTCAGCAATAGGTCCATTGTGATATGATCCGTTTAGGCTGGTCTGATTCAGACACACACAATTTTATCAGTTTAACCTATGACCAAAAGCCTCATGGCCCATATTTTTTCAATAACTCAAAGATGTGACGCCACAATGACATGCCTCTCAGAACTCACTTGTGAGCACGGAGAACAGCCATGGCCTCGTCAACTCGGTCTATCTTTATCGCCCCCTGCGTGAAGTACAACATACCTTTGGTCATGTATATAAAAAGTATACACACACTGGACACTTCCTGGATATTTTCGGAAAGTAGGCGGACAACAAAACATAGTCACTAAATGATGAAAAACGTGTTCAATGATATTCAACTCTTGTCAACTACAATACATTCAATACCAACATTTGAAGGACACTTTGGACCAAAGTCGGACGATTTGGAAAAGCATTGTGTTTTGTCTAATAATCGATGGGGTGATACTTCTTATGTCCAGTGTGTGTACATATGTATATTGTAATTAAAGAACGCCATCTCCCACATTCGAATGAACAGATATTAGATAGACAATAAGCAACTCGCGTGAAAACGTGAGAAAAAAATCAAAATAGATACAGGGGTTCCTGTTCAGATAACACGGAACCGTCCGGCACATCAGAAGGGGTCATTTATTTCATCCTAGAGTCACAAGAAAATGTGTTTACGGGGAGGGAATCTTTAATCAACGGTTGTCATTTAAGTCGATTATTTCCTGCAGAATAACACATACCTTGGTTTTCTCCATGGGTTTCCATTTCATGGCGTTTTCGAAGACAGCCATGTTGAAGTTTTCGAGGATGAAGTTTCTGTAGTTTTCGGCCGCGAGGCGGTTGAAGTGGTCACACTTGATGGCGCTCCCAAAGCCGAACTCGTGACGTATCAACTCGATCTTTAAACAACAGAGCTCAGAGTGATAATAATAATTATATTAATAATAATTGTTATTAACATAAGAAGAAGAGGAAGAGAAAGAAAAAGAAAAGAAGAGAATGATGATGAATAAAAATGAGTTTCGTATTCAAGTCACTCACGTCAATTTCCGTGGCCGAGACGTCTACGTTTCGAGTAAGAGACAAACTGTTGGGAAGAGGCAAGTAGGTAATAGGTAATCATCACCTTTTCTGTGCTTGAGTGATTTTCTTGTAGCATAAAGCTATGATGACACAGAATGATGACACTTTACAATATTTAATGATAGGAGTGTTTAATGATATCACATATTCGGTGTCATAAATAACAAGTATTGCATTTGAGACATCAACACCACTTCATGGTTTATACATGTAGTCAAACATTTGGGAACTAGTTTAATCGACGTGTTTCAGGAGTAGACTGACTTGAGCGTGAAGTTATCCCGCCGGTGCTGGTCGATCAGGCTGTCTAGGTGGCCCTTCCAGTCGGCAGGACGTACCAGCTCGGTCAGTGCCACGGTGTCCATTGCGTAGTCCACACTGGCCGGGCTCACACGCACGTACAGCTCGATGGACCGCACGGCTGCCGCATGACGAACCGCAAGGAAAAATATCTTTGCTCACTACTATCAGTAGTGAAATTGTCCCCCAGCCCAGAGATAAGTGGGATTTCGGAGACTATATAGGTCGTCGAAACATGCACCATGATAATAATATATTCTAGAGCCAAAGATGATATCGACATACAAAACAGAGCTCCACCAGTAATTTCGTATTATTAAAATTACAATGGTTTACCGGATTTTTGAATCCTTCAAATTACCGTGCATGTTCTGTTCGTAAGTGCCTTGAAACGATCCGATAGTACGATAGTAAAGCTCTGACCTTGTCTGGGTGTCTTGAAGTCTGCCCCGAGTTGTTGCCATCGCTCGTTATACAACCAGTTGTTCATTCGTCCACACCGCACCACTTTCTCTTCTGCAAGACAAACATGGTCAAGGCTAGATTCCCAACCAGTTGACTGGCTTTTGAAATAACTCACCCGTGTGATTTGTTTATCAGATTTACCCGTGAATACGTTCATTATAGCAAATTCATATACATAACTTCCCCGACACAAGTTTGGCAATAATTGTCTGCAATCAAAAGCGAGAAAAAAAACGCCCATCGTTTATTTTCGTATTTCTTTATAAGCTAGGATAGACAACTCATTTGATATCACCTGTCCGTGGCACACTTCAAAGTCGTTCCATGTAATGTTGAAGTGAGCATGAGATGATCATAATTTATATCGGTTTCACTTCAAAATATAGTCAACGCACAAATCTAAAAAATTCTCACCAATAGCTAATTTGAACAAATGCGATTTTGATTGTTCATAATATAAATATTAAGTTCTTAGACTTTTTAAAGGTGTTTGTCATAAATCCCCATCAAAAAACAACAACATAGAAGAAAACCTATCAGGCAATTAACTTATCACACAATCACATCATCTGACCATAAATGTGATCCAGAACCGAAAAAAACACTGTGGAAAACTGTGTATTTTTTTCTGAGTATTTTTTCTATATTCCCACCTATTTTTGTTAACTTTGCATCACTACATGGGAACGTTTTGTGCGAAACTATTTCAAAAATCCGATTTTCAATGTCAAATTTAGACGAATTCGTGTGTGCATTAAAACTTTTGCACTGTACAGCTGCTCTGGGGACATCTATTGATCACTTTCAACCAGAACCAAAAACCGATTATTCCACTTTAGGTTGCAAACAATACTTGCCCCCGTTATTCCTCGTGATTTTCACAAGTGCCTCGGCGCTGATATACTGGGTTCGATCGCGGGGAGGGTTCAGGAACTTGAGGAACATCGATAGGTAGTAGTTGGTGTTGGGTTTGATTCCCGCCGCTCTTGCGTCTATTATATGGCGTGGGGACGCCGTGCTCGACGTTCGGTCCTTGACCTGTAGCGCCTTGCTGCCGGTGTATCCACCTGGAACGACGTCGCCTTCAGCCCCGCCAATGACCCAGTCAGCTCCAGAGATAGGCTGCTCGAAGTCCCAGTTAATCACTTTGTTCAAAGTCGGATCCTCGTGACCAAATATTACATCCACTGGCGCTGCACTTGAGCATGCAAAACCTATCGACAGGCAAACATACGTGAAAAATGGCCTCATCGTGCCATAGAATTAGGTCTAACAAAATCAATGTAAAGTTCCTAAGCTATTATAACTTTCATCGAGAGATCATAGCCCTAAACTAGTACATTGCATGGAGGAACAATCCTTTGAAATCATCAAAAAAAAGTTTGGTATCTTATCTTAGCAGCGAATCCCAACCAGTTTATCAAACCCCGTGAAGAAGTGAAAGGCTTCACAATCATTAAATAGTCGGGGCTGGAATGTATGCCCTGATACATGTATAGCTTAATTAGGTGTCTGAGAAGTGACATTTGAGACCAGTGATATATTCGCATCTAATTGAGGACATTACTAAATCCTGTTGTAGTTAATCACAAAAACAGAACCTGAGTTGAACAATTGTCCTTGGGCGAGCAAATTGATAAATTCCCTATCAATCAAGAAAATTCATCTGAGAATAATCGTACAAATAGGTCTAGTTTTTGCGATGCTAATGTGCCTAATTGCATGCTCCTGTAGTTTGAATTATTTGACATATACTGGTATAATTTAGAGTGACAAGAATCCTCGCATTAGGCGAGAACTAGCTGTACAAGTGGGCAGCTGTATAGGGTCCAATTTTATCCACCGATACCATCGAGCTGTGAGGATGATGATTACATCATGCATATCAGCAGTAACTGTTACTCGATCGGCACGTGTACTTAGTATCCAACCGACAGTCTGCATGACAATAAAATACGGCGGACGAAACCAGCATACTTATATGTTATAACATTATACTGCTGAAGTTCAAATTCGTGTGTAAACTATAACTCTGATTTTTCTAACTTGTTTACACTGGTTTTTGGCGATATTTCTGCGATGCTAAAAGTTATCGTTCCATAACTTAGCATACTTCACCTGGGAGCCAAACGGCAATTTGCTACCAAATTTCAGACTGCTATCGCAAAAATTGAAGAAGTTGGCTATCTACCCCAATGTTAAATGTCAACCCAGAATGGGATCTCGAGAATCTGAGCATATTAGAGAATTTCGTCTTGTTTATGTAAAGTTATTGACTACCGTCCGCTCTTCGGGATCCTCGAGGATAGTCCTCTCTCATCCGAGTCCTTGCGGACGCGCATCCGCTATTCCGGATCCTCGCGGCAGGGCCGCTCACCGGAGGTCGCGGCGGACACGGTAACTACTTCATCATTAACGGTAACCAGGTAACAGCCCACCCGACACTCCCAGGCCTACGGACACCGTTCAGAAACTGGTTCATCACCACGGTGTTAACTGGCGGGGCCTGGCGAGCCGCGGTCTGCCTCGGGGACGGAACCCCGTACAGTCCGACATGCTGGCCAGAGCCTCTGTCACATGTCCCGGGAAGGGAGAGAGCTGGCGATCCACAGGGCCGAAGGCCCCCGAGTCAGCAACTCGTCTCTCCCAGCCCGGGCCTCCCCACGGAAATCGTCCCCAGGGCTCTAGGAGCCCACTACTCAGACCCAGGGAACACAAAGCTCATGGCGAGCCTCGTGTGCGTCCTAGTCTCGATCTTGGACAATCTCCTCGAACGAGTCGCTTCCAGTGTATATATAATACACCAGAAACTGCAGGGCGCACGCGAGGTTAAATCGATCCATTGTTATAGTTTACTGGAGCGTAAATTACAATACGTCGCCGTGGCAACGCACGCTCGAACGGAGCATGTCAAAACAAGGCCAAGTACAGAAAGGCCACATAAATGGCTTTTATGTTTACAATCACCTGCCGCGTGCTTAGGGCAAAATCGCCACATTACCCCCTTCTTACAATGTTGGTCCCCAACATGTTCCGCCCGCGCCCAAAATGCTCGAAACCCGACGAAGGCTTCGCATGGCGGGGGCCGGAAGAAGGCACGATGGCAACGCCCGGAAGTCACGGCGCAAACACTAGGACTTTAAGAGTCCCTTTTGGAAGAATGGGGAACTACCCCCGGACTTATGGAGTAAACTATAACGCGCTTTGCAATTTTGAATAAATCCTCATAAACAAGCTAAAATTTTGACCGAGGTGGTCCAAAACCGTGTGATGACCTTGAAAGGTCATCCATTATAAAAGGACGGTGTGTCGAGTCTTTGGAATATCTTTAAGGTTAGACTTTAAATTTAGAAATTTTGTAAAACGACACACCGAGTGATCAAAAGTGATAGTACCTCTAAAATGTTGCCGACCGCCCTGCCGGCCGGCTCCTCAGATCCGCAGAACGGGTCTGAGGCAGGGCGGAGCCGCGGGAGCGACTCCGGCACGCCGCCGCACACATGCAGCGACGAGGCTAGTACCCTAGCCTTCCTCCGTCGTCATCGGCTCCTCATCCGTGCCGCCTGTCTTGGGGTCTGGCGGCGGTGACGGGTCCCTACGCCGCGGAAGCAGCGGAGCCGGCAGAGTGAAAGCCGGCTGCACGGGCGGATGAGGCAGGCCCGGTGGAGCTTGCACGGGCTTTTGTGGTGAGCCCTGCAATCCGGGTCCTGACGGAGCCATCACAACGGAGGCCGGTAGAGATGTCGCGCCGAGATCTGCTATGGCGCGGAACATCTCCACCGTATCGCGGGTGCGCTGTGGACCGGCCGTCCGCTCTCCCCACACCTGGACTAGGTATGGGTAGATGGCCAGCTCCAAAGCGGCATCCGCGCGCCGGAGAGCCGCCTGGTTCAGGGCGGACGACTCGGGGTCATCGACGCCCTGGATTAGGCGAGTCCGAGCGGCCTCGGCTTCGTCAAGACGACGCCGTAGCTGCTCATTCTCAGCCTCCAGGTGCTCCATCCGTGCGGCCACCTCTGGGGCGGGGGCGGACGCCCCGGACTGCTCGGCAAGAGCGGCGGTCCGACCCTGGTCGAACGCGCGCCGCTCAATGACGGCCGACAAAGTCCGGTGGCTCTCTAGGCTCCGCCGGGTGCCTTCCATGAGGCCCTGGTCGTATGCGAGATCGCATGCGACACGGGAGGCCTCGGCGCGGCACCGGCTGAACCGATCCAGAGAGCTGTCCATCTCCGCCACAAGGTACTCCGCCGCTCGGGTGAGTCGACCACGCTGGGGGTGATCCCAGGGGTGCTCCTCCCGAGCGCGGACCAACGCGGCCACACCTGCGGACCCCAAGTCACGAATGGCTCGAGGCACCGGCAGGTTCACCAACGCCGGATCACCGGGGATCCGGTCCATACCATCGCGACGATGGCCGACCGCCTGGCCTACAGACTCGCGGAAAGTCTCGTAGACGCTGGCGGTCGTGGGACCGAGCCTCCGGCGTACGTCCGCCGTGGCGTCGAGGGGGTCCAAGTCCAGGGAGGCAGTGCTTTGCCACCCTGCGGACGTCCCCTCAACCACCAACGAGGACGCGGACGCCGACCTCGTGAGAGGTACCGCACGTCCGCTGCTGCTCGCTACCGAGGGAGTCACGCGTGGAGTCCTTGGCGGGACCGCCGACGCGGTACTCGAGGAGGCGGAGGTGTCTGCCACCACCCGTCCCTCAGACGGACCCGCGGGTACCGTCACCTCGAGCAAGCCCGGGTAGTCCTCCTGCGTCAGCGCACCCGGAGACTGCAAGGGCGTCGTCCCGGCCGGAGTCTTTCCGGCGGACGAACTCTTCCCCTGAGTCTTTGGCTGGGGGCGCGGCTTAGGAGTAGCCACTCGTGTCTTGGCCGCGATCTGCGGCATCTCCGACACGATCATGGTCACCCGGTGCCGTTCTTCACCGGCCTGGATCACCGGCGGTTCACGGACAGCCTCTGCTGCTGTCCGGGCGGCTTCCGCCGCCTGGAACTCCGCCGGGGTCTGGCCCATCGTAGCCGTCAGGCGAGCGGTGTAGCTCGAGCCCGCGGACACAACGCCAGACTGCCTCCAGGCATCGTCCATGACGCGCTGTGCAAAGCGCCATGGACCCCAGTGATAGAACCGGTGATTCGCCGTCCCTGACGTAGTCATGAACGACGCCACCCTCGGTGGTATGTATCCATAATTGAATACAGGCCCCACTTCATTTCCAACGAGATGAAGTCCCTCACCGCGGTGTGCACCCGAGCGGTGATCGTTTAGGGCCTCTAAACTGGCGAAATATCGCTGCTGAGGGGTGCCGGAGTAGCACCTCTTGCAAACGAACATTTGCATCCAGGGGTAGTGGTACCCCGCAATGTGTCGACTCAAGTGGTCGTAGGTAGGGTACCTACGATCCCGGTTGAGCGCACGGTGCGGGTCCTCATACCCGTCCAGGGATTTCGGACAGAGTTGGCATATTACACCCTCCTCTGGCTCGGGCGGCAATCCGACACGCTCCTCGTCCGTGAGTGGACGAGGCCGTGTGAAAGGCGTGTCGGCCGCCGCGCCGGCCGCCGCGGTGCGGCGTCCCTGCGGATCCCTGCCGTAACGCGGGAGGAACATGTGTCCCTGACGGACTCCAGGGAGTTCGGGGCCCATTTCGGCCCGCAGCCTCTGGATAGAGGGCTGCTCCGAGGACGACCGTTTCTTCTTTTTGGCCGCCCCCGAACGATTCTCCGACCTGGTTTGTCGGGGCACACTCTTCCCGCGTGGGGGCGCGGCCCTCCGTTGCTGCGCAACGAAGGCCCGCGCTCCCGCTTCCAGTGCGGCGTCAGACAGGTGGACCCCGTCTTGCTCCGCGCGCTTCCGGAGGAGTTCTAAACGAAGATCTCCCTCCTTCGGCACGGGACGCCCTCTGTCCACTGGACTAGACCCCACCTCCGCAGCTCCGGTAGGTTTCTTGGTACCGGAGGAAGAAGAAGAGGAGGTTCCTTTCGGTGCCTTGATAGGCACCCGCTTACCGGAACCTCCCGCGCCTGGGCCGGATCCCGCGGAGGCGCCGCCCGCACCAGATCCCGAGGGATTAGGCGTCTTGGCGACTCCGGGTTTGGCGGAGGACCCTTTCTGGCCGCCCGGCTTAGGCGCCAGTGGCTGAGGTCCTCCGGACTTCGATCCTGCTTGAGGCGAGGGGCCGCCGGACTTCTTTTTCCGGTGCGGCCGCTTCTTCTTTTTCTTCTTTGGAGGCGAGGAGGCCGGGTCCGGGTCGGATCCGGCCTCAGATTGCCCATGTTCAGCGGCTTCCAGCTCTTGCTGGGCTCTCCACTGCTTTTGAGCAATCTCCCGGGCTCGACGGCGAGTACGCCTAGAGACGGGCGATGTAAACCCGTCATCTCGGTTCTCGGTCTCCTTCGAGCCAGACTCCTGTTCCTGAGGCGGCGCTTGGGATGCGGCTTCCTCAGCCGCGTCAACCTGCTCCGCCCAAGTCCCAGGGGCCTTCTGGTCGTGCGGACCAGACTCCGCAGGTGCGGACACCGAGGAGTTCTCGGCGGAACCGGTGTCCGGACGGCTACGGCCATCCGGACGGGTTTCCGCACGAGTACTCTCATCCGGACCCAAAGACGCAAGCATCTCCGGGTGCGGATGCAACTCAATGTCCACACTAGCAAGTCCCGCACCACCGCAGTCCATCATCTCTTCCATACGAGAAAAAGACGACGGATCTAGGAGTAACTCAGCGCCTGCCGTGGCCGAGTCACTCTCTGCGGGGCGGTCCTCCGCGACCTCGCTCTCAGACTCGGTTCCTGAGTAAGAACCGGAGCTGGAGCTGGATTCCTCAGAACCCACATAGGCTCCCCGAGGGATGTCCTCGCGGTCATCCTCCTCGGGCCTAGACAGGGGTCTCGAGTACGAATTACCGCGCTCAAGAGACCCCTCTTCCCTCCCTTCATCACCTCCCCAGCCGTCGCTACTTTCCGACATTTCAAGCGCTCTAATCGCTCTAAACACTGGGAGTCAGATCCGCAGATCCGTCTCCACCAGTGCCGAGCGCTTGAATGACGAGAAGGTGTCGAGTTACATCGATTATAGGCATCAAGTGTTGGCAGTTATACTGCACACGCATCGTATGACGCGTTCCCGTGGAAACGTCTATTCACTGCATCTACCCGATCGACAGACAAAAGGACGTTTTACATTCCCGCATTCCCATACACGCATCTCCCCCCGGTGACTCCTTTCATGCCATGTATACGGGTGGCTTGTGTACACAAGCCATCCCGGGGGAACCCGCTAAAATACTACAGTAATTAACAGCAGTCATTAGCAATAGCTTTCGCACTGGCGATCAATGACGTGAAGTTAATCACCCTCGCAGGTTAAAGGTTGTATACAATGTATCAAAAAGCCAAACTACTTGTGGGTGTTACGATTATGTCACCCTATCAGCAGCGATAAATAAAAATTTAACACCGCTCAAGCAGCAATGAAAATAAATCCACCACCGCTTGCATGCTTTTCATAGATCACGGCATACAGCCTTCGATACAATGTACACAATCTCCTACACCCCTCTTGCGAAAGCAGAAATCTCCCGATTTCTTACTCTCTATTGCACCAGGGAAAAGATATATCACTAAACTTTCTCATATATGGGATAAATGAGTAAGAATAGCATTTCCACGGGAAACACGCACACACTTGTGGCTTATAATCCTCCCATAAATAATAAATGAGATGGAAAATAAACAAAATCACTCCCCATAGCCGCTGGCACGCTTACAGGGCGATCGGACATACCCATGACGTCCGGACAGACAATCGGGCGCCCTATGGGCGTTTGCAAAGCGCCCACTAGCATCCCCGACGTACTGCCCGGCCGCGGAGCGGTGCCCGGTCCAGCCCAGAGCCTCCTCAAACGACTACCGGAGCGCGGAGCCAATAGATTTAGACGCGGAGCCGGCATGGTCCATAACCGCACTGGTTAGGGGGCGAACCCTTCATACCGGCGCCCAATCTAGAGGCGCCCAAAGATGGTGAAAGCAATAGCCGGCGGACGTCCGGGGCTGCCCGCGGACGGAGTCCAGGCCGGACGTCTACCATTGTACGGCGTATTGCCCTTATCCAATGAAGATGAAATTGGAATTAGAAGCCACCACAAGTGTTGCGCATGTAATATACGACCCCCTTCTTAGAAGGAGGCCGGGGTTCCGGTCATTCCGGCCGGACCGCGTATTATAAGGTACGATCCGGACGAGAACGAGCGTCACCCGCTGCCGCGGCTGGTCCGCACACGCGGACTTAACAACCGCTCCATTATCATAATGGATAGTCGGTTTCCTGCCGTAAGAAACCTTAATCTACTATAACCGCAATTACAGTAGTGGCTCACGGGGGATAACTACACCGAAGTGCGTCATCTTAAAGCGCCGCGGACGCCGGACGAGTCACGCGGACGAACCGCGGACATCAGTCCTCATCGGCGGACACTATCCCCGCGTCCAGAGCCAGTTCCCCAAATCCGTGGGAAGACGCTTCTCCCGTAGCGGACGTAAATCCCAACCTCAGTCTGGCCATATAAGAGGTTGTCCCGGGACCAGGGGCGTCCGGCCGAATCAGTAAATTCGTCCGGCCAGCGTAACCGTTGTACGGATTACGCCGGACAGCCGTCCACAAGGTGCGGACCGGCCATCCGCACGTCCCTGGCGCTAGAAACTACAGGAGGGCGGATGCGGAGCGGCGGCGTTACGACATGAAAGTCTCCGCGGACCTCAACTCCGAAGATGGCCACAAAGTAGCCACCCGCGGAGGTAAGTCGTGCGGACTCTCACGGAACGACCTAAAACCCGTCCGTAGTATGATAGACGGGTACCGCAGACGCATCCGCATGGGCGGAAGGTTATTCCCACCCATACCGGGCTGGCGCACGTGGTTTCCGGCGTGGCCGCCCGTCATCCGCAGGTACTGGAGGGAGTGGGGGTACCTGCGGATCGCCGTCATCTGGCTGATAGCCACCCAGCCCATCATCTGACGGGTCAGAGAGGTCCGGGAGGCCCACCATACGGCGCACACGCTCGTCCGGAGTCCGCGGATGCTGACCGGACGGATCCCATACGGGAGCATCATCCGGTTCCGCATCTTGAATTAGCGGATCCATGACAAGCGGGCCCTCGTACTTCTTCAGATTATCGATATGGACAACCAGAACCCTGTCCGGATCGGAATCCCTCCGGATCCGGTAGTCCACATCTGTCACCTGTTTCAGTACGGTAAACGGGCCTATCCACGGCTTAGCAAATTTATTGCCTTGCTTAAGCGGCGGATAATAGTAGCGCACCTTGTCGCCTTCCGCAAAAGCTGGCCTACCCTTAGCATGGGCGTCATAGCCTCGCTTCTGCCGGAGGGCAGACTTGTCCAGGCGCGCGCGCGCGAAATCATGGGCGTTCGCCAGGGCGCGGCGAATCCACTCCACGTACTCCGGACCGCACTGGGGTACTGCGCCGGTCTCTGCCGCAGTTGGATACATAATATCCACGGGCAAATTTAACTCCCGGCCGTACAACATCGCGTGCGGAGTAACTCCGGTCGAAGAGTGGACCGACGACCTGTACGCCATTAAGACATACGGGAGGTGGTCATCCCAATCATTCGCACGATCATTCACAAAGGCCGCCAGCATGTTGAGGACCGATCGATTAAAACGTTCGACCTGGCCATCAGACTGGGGCCTATAGGGGGTGGTACGCACCTTGGTACTCCCTAGCATCTGTGCTAGGTTCCGGAACAGGTTGCTCTCAAATTGCGTGCCCTGATCCGAATGTACCTGTTTAGGTACCCCATGGTACACCACCCATCTATTCACCAATAACCGAGCTACCTCGTCCGCAGTCTGGCGGCGCAGTGGGTAGGCGTCGGTATACTTGGTAAAATAGTCGGATATCACCAGGATGTACCGGAAACCGCGCGGGGTGACCCGGTGGGTATCCAGTATATCCAGAGCTATCCGATCAAACGGCGCGCCCGCCTTAACCGTGGTTAAGGGGTGGCGGCCAGGAGTCGGGACTCCTTTGCGAGCTTGACACCGAGGGCAGGCTGCGCACCACCGGTGCACGTCCAAGCCGCTACCAGGCCAATGAAAGCGCTGTTGTAGCCTATGGACGGTCCTCCGGATTCCCAAGTGACCGGTCACCCGGAGGTCGTGCAACTGGTGGAGTACTTCTTTCCGCAGCTCCGCCGGAAGCACCAACTGCCATATTGGAGGCAGTGGGGTCGGTGGCTCATAGCGCCGGTATAAGAGGCCATCCCTCAAGGAGAGTCGTTCCCACTGAGATACTAGAGACAAGGTCTCCTCCCTGTAGGTCTTCCGCTCATCCTTCGAGGGCTTCTGGCCGGCCTCAAGGGCTGTGATTACCGGTGCCAGAGCTCTGTCAGCTCTCTGCGCCGCAGCTATCTGCGCCGGAGAGTAGCCACCCAAGTAATTAGGCTCCTCATCCGTCGCGTCCGGCTGCGCCGCAGCGGCCATCACCACTGGGGGCAAGGACCGCTCATACTCAGACTCTCCAGAGGACGAGGGTACCCACGAGGAGTACACCGCTGGACTCGAGGAAGACTCGCTGGAGCTGAGCCGCACCTCCGCTTCATATGCGGGACGCCCTCGCCGATATCGGCGGGTCCGCGCGCGGAGATGAGCCCTAGACGCTCCGGCCGCCGTGTTGTTAGAGGGGGCGGCGGCCTGCGGTCTCCCCGGAACGTCCAATTCCGAGTCTGAGGACGAATCCGCGGCTTGCTGGAATGGTGCCATCCCTGCACAACCCGGATTCTTGCACTTATGACAACGGGACAGGCCGTCCGCGTTGCCGTGCAACTTACCAGCGCGGTGCTCTATCTGCATGTCATACTCTTGGAGTTTGACGAGCCACCGCGCCACCAAGCCATCGGCCTCACTATAGTTGAGGAGCCATCTCAGCGAACTATGATCAGTCCGCAAACGGAAATGGCGTCCCAACAAATAGTGCCGGAAGCGCTTGGTCATCGTAACCACCGCGAGCAACTCGCGATGAGTGGTACAGTAGTTCATTTGAGAGCGGCTCAAGGCCACACTCGCATAAGCTACTACCCGCTCTTGCCCGTCCACGATCTGCGAGAGGACACCGCCGAGCGCGAAGTTACTCGCGTCGGTGTCCAAGATGAACTCGCAGTCCGGACGAGGGTGCCGCAGCACCGGGGCCACTACCAAGGCCTGCCGGAGTCCCGAGAAGGCGTTAGCCTGCTCGGCGGACCAAACAAAATCGGCGCCCTTTTCCGTGAGGATAGTAAGGGGACGCGCGATCTCCGCAAAGCCGCGAATAAACCTGCGGTGGTAGCTCGCGAAGCCCAAGAAGGACCTCACGTCCGCCACGTTACATGGCGGAGGCCATTTCTGCACGGCCGCCACCTTTGCGGGGTCTGGTCTCACTCCGGTGCCCGTTACCATGAAGCCCAAGTACAGGATTTCCTGCGCGAATAGCTCGCACTTACTTGGCTTCAATTTAAGCCCTGCTCCGCGGATGCGATGGAGCACCATCTGGAGGTTGGTGAGGGTTTCCTCGAACGACCGGCCATACACGACGACATCGTCGATGTAGACCATACATCGCTTCCAGAGGAACCCTTTGAGTACCATCTCCATGAGGCGCTCGAACGTCGCTGGTGCGTTACAGAGCCCGAACGGCATTACCTTGAATTGGTAGAGCCCGTTCTTGGTAACGAAGGCAGTCTTCGCCCGATCACTCTCCTCCATCTCCACCTGCCAATACCCGGAGGCCAGATCCAGAGCACAGAAATAGTGCGACCCGGCCAGGGCATCGAAGGTATCCTCAATGTGCGGGAGAGGATATGAGTCCTTCCGCGTGGCATCGTTGAGTTTCCGATAGTCCACGCAGAACCTCCACGAGCCGTCCTTCTTCTTCACCATAACCACCGGACTGGCCCAAGGGCTGTCACTGGGTTCGATGATGTCCAAGTCGAGCATCTTTTGCACCTCCTGGTCTATGACCTCTTGGTGCACTATTGCTGCCCGACGAAGACGCTGCTTGAGAGGACGCTCGTCCACGAGGTCGATGCGGTGCTTGGCGACGTCAGTCTTGCCAACCGCACCATCAGGACCCATGAACACATCCGCATACTGCCGCAGCAGTCTGCGGAGCGCTTGGCGCTGCTCTTCATCCAGCCGGTCCTTCGGAACCCTAGATTCCAAATGGTCCGGCAGGGTGAACGGATCATCTCCGGCGGCCGCCGCCGCGCACGCAGCGCGGCAGACCGGATCGTCGGGGATGACACGACTCGAAGCCGCGGGAATAGCAGTAGCTGCTATGCATCCGCGCTTCAGTACAATCGGAGCATCCGTAGGATTCACCACAAGGATGGGCATCGCGCGGGGGTTGGACATGACCAGGGCCCCACCCAGCACGAGCCCAGTTCCTGCGGCGAAACTGCTCACGGGTTGCACTATACACGGACGACCATCGAGGGGCATGCGGGGACGCCGCGGCCTCGTCTCGATGATCATCTCACTCATCGGCGGCACTACTACAGTGCGCGATGTCCGCATCTGGAATGAATGCATCGGGCCCGAGCGGAAGAGGAAGTGTGTGTCCTCTCCCATCCGGAACTCGCCAGCGCTAAAGTTGGCAATCACCCGGTGGACCCGTAGGAAATTCATCCCAATTATCCCGGCCGCTCCGATATCCGCCACGATCGCCTCTGTCAGATACACCTTGTCCCCAAGGGTAATAGGCAGATCGATGATGCCATGGATACGGATGCGGTTGTCTCCCGCTCCGTAGAGCTTGTATGGTCCGGGATCTCGCAACTCAAGGTTGCGGAGTGCGGGCTCCTTCCTAAACGTTCCGGCGGCCACGAGGGTCACCTCCGAGCCTGAGTCTATGAGGAACCGGACCGGCTCCCGTCCGAAGGACAGGGGCAGGTACCAGCAGGGGTCCCTCACCAGCGCGCAGGTCGGGCGATACCTTTCGCACGCGCTGGGCTCATCTACGGAGTCCTCGCCATCCGCCTCAGCCGCGGAGGAGCTAGACTGGTCTCCAAGGACTACTTCCGGAGAAGTCATATCCACTTGGGGTCCGTCCTGCTCATCAGCGGGTGGGGCGGCATCGTTTGCCACCGAACAACTATCCCCGGACGCAGTGTTGGTCGCCACCACGTCCGGATCTAGTTTCCCTGCCGCGGGTTCCGATTCTGCTGTCCCGGAGGACCAGACCGGAAGGAATTCCTCCGTTGCGGGCCAGGGAGAGCTCCCTGGTATCCGCGCGACCGCAGGCGTTCCAACAACTCCGGACACTTCAGCCAAAAGTGTCCCTGCTTTCCGCAGAAGTAGCAGGGACGGTTCTGAGCTGGTCCGGAGGTGAACGCGCAACATTCTGCGGCTCCCGGAGCTTCGAGCCCGGCGCAGTGCGCAATCATCTGCGCGGCGCCGAGGTCGTATTCCTCTATGTCGCACTCGTCCGAAGGCGAGTGCGGCGCGGCGACCGGTGCCGCAGGTGCGGGCGCCCCTGTAGAGGGTGCCGGCGCACTAACCCACTGCTGGGTAGGTTCCCTGGCGGGTTCCCGGACGACCGGGTCCTGCCACGGGGTTACCTGCGATGCCTTGACCGGAGGAGGAGTCGCCACCTGCGCGGGTACAGCCGGGGCCGGAGCCGAGGCTGGAGGCAACTGTCTAGGACGGACAGCCATCTCAAGCGCAAGCGCGGAGTCTATCGCCTCCTCCATCGATCGCTTTTCATGGGTGGCCAGCCCGTACGCTAGGTGGTAAGGCTGGCCATCGATGAACTGATCGATCAGCATCGTCTCGAACCGTCTGGAGTCCATGTCCGGGAAGGCTTTCCGGCCGAGTATGCGTAAGCCGTACGCATAGTCTGTCACGGACTCAGTCGGCTGGCGGATACGCGCCTTGAACTCTCGTTCAGACTGCCGCCGATTGGTCGTCGGCGGGAACAGCAGGCGAAGTTGACGAGCAACCTCGCCGAACGTCACTGTTCCTACCGGCAGACACGGCATCACGCGGAGAGCTTTCCCTTCCAGGCTCCCCGCGAGGACGTGTCCAGCCTCAGGCTGGGACCATCCTTCGTACACGGCGGTACGCCATACCTGGAGCAAGTAGTCCTCCAAGTCGGCGTTATCCCCGTTGAACCGTTTCCGCCACGAAGAGTGGTCGGGCCCGTCATCGCGTTTGTTACGCGCCCGACGTGCGGTCCCGGCTCCGGGGTCGTCCGTGTACTGCGGCAAGTTCCGCGCGCTTCCCACGCCTGCGGCGGAGTCTGCCGGAGCAAACATCGACGCCGCGGACATAGGAGCAGGGAAGCTCACGTTTGCCGCCGGGATCATTCCCGCTGAAAACCCACTCTGGCTAGGTGCGGGCGGGGCTCCCATCGAACCTACTGGGTAGGCTCCAGAAGGGGCGGCAAAGCTTGGGGCCGAAGCCGCCTGTTGCCACTGCCCGTCCGACACACTGTACGTGCCAGGGTAAGTCGACCACGCGGCTTGCGCTCCAACCGTCGGAACGGTCGACGCGGTCGCCAACGTGGTGCCTCCGAGCCGCGGGGCAGGCGCGGGTCCCATTGCGGGGGCCACTGGCGCCTGCGGACTCGGCAGGACTTGGGGAGGGGCTACTGGCCCAGACATCCCCGGACTTAGGGTGACCGACGGGTCAACGCTCGAATGCAGCTGATTCCGCTTGAACAGTACAAGCGCCTCGGATATCAGCCACCTCTCCCTCTCCGTCAAAGGCCCCGAGTTGCCTTGTGACAGCGGAGAAGGGGAGCGGTTCCGCCGGTCTGATCGTCCCTGATGGGGCGACCGGGCGCGGTCATAGCGCCCGAGGGGAGCCAGCTCGCCAAGCGCGTCGGTGAGCTGATCCACCACACTGCCCGGTGCGGACCGACCAGAACCCATGCCAGAGGCCCGCGAGGGAGCCCACCCGGCCGGGTGCGGCATCTGGTAAGACTGGTCCGCTCGTCCAGAAGGACCCGCATGCATCGGCGCTCGATTCCGGACGCTCGAAGGCGTCTTATGGAAGGGTGCCGATTGCCACGGATCTGTTCTGGGCGCGGGCGGGCGCGGCGTAGAGCCGTTGCCAGCTCCACCCACCGCGCCTAACACGTCAAGGTCCGGCCTTGACGGCAACTCCTGCTGCGGCCCCGCGGGGCCCGACTCTACGTCCGAAGACGGAGCCAGGGACGCCGGAGTCGTCTCCGCGGACGGGGTCTTGTCCACGGAGGTTTCCGCGCGTTCCTTCCGGCCGCCGGAGTCGTCCGGAGACGTCTCACGGGGGCTGTCGCGTGACCGGGTGTGGTCCGCGACACTTCCACCCTTATCCCTCCCCTTGGATTCATCGGCCTTATCTTTGGCCTTCTCTTTCGCTCTCGTCATTTTTTCGAGACGTCCTTGAGGAGCGGGCGATCCCCAGGGACTAAGGAGGCGACAACACTGTGACGGTAGGCTGCGATGGAACACTGTCGGACTGATCCTGGTCACGGCACCAATGTAAAGTTATTGACTACCGTCCGCTCTTCGGGATCCTCGAGGATAGTCCTCTCTCATCCGAGTCCTTGCGGACGCGCATCCGCTATTCCGGATCCTCGCGGCAGGGCCGCTCACCGGAGGTCGCGGCGGACACGGTAACTACTTCATCATTAACGGTAACCAGGTAACAGCCCACCCGACACTCCCAGGCCTACGGACACCGTTCAGAAACTGGTTCATCACCACGGTGTTAACTGGCGGGGCCTGGCGAGCCGCGGTCTGCCTCGGGGACGGAACCCCGTACAGTCCGACATGCTGGCCAGAGCCTCTGTCACATGTCCCGGGAAGGGAGAGAGCTGGCGATCCACAGGGCCGAAGGCCCCCGAGTCAGCAACTCGTCTCTCCCAGCCCGGGCCTCCCCACGGAAATCGTCCCCAGGGCTCTAGGAGCCCACTACTCAGACCCAGGGAACACAAAGCTCATGGCGAGCCTCGTGTGCGTCCTAGTCTCGATCTTGGACAATCTCCTCGAACGAGTCGCTTCCAGTGTATATATAATACACCAGAAACTGCAGGGCGCACGCGAGGTTAAATCGATCCATTGTTATAGTTTACTGGAGCGTAAATTACAATACGTCGCCGTGGCAACGCACGCTCGAACGGAGCATGTCAAAACAAGGCCAAGTACAGAAAGGCCACATAAATGGCTTTTATGTTTACAATCACCTGCCGCGTGCTTAGGGCAAAATCGCCACATTACCCCCTTCTTACAATGTTGGTCCCCAACATGTTCCGCCCGCGCCCAAAATGCTCGAAACCCGACGAAGGCTTCGCATGGCGGGGGCCGGAAGAAGGCACGATGGCAACGCCCGGAAGTCACGGCGCAAACACTAGGACTTTAAGAGTCCCTTTTGGAAGAATGGGGAACTACCCCCGGACTTATGGAGTAAACTATAACGCGCTTTGCAATTTTGAATAAATCCTCATAAACAAGCTAAAATTTTGACCGAGGTGGTCCAAAACCGTGTGATGACCTTGAAAGGTCATCCATTATAAAAGGACGGTGTGTCGAGTCTTTGGAATATCTTTAAGGTTAGACTTTAAATTTAGAAATTTTGTAAAACGACACACCGAGTGATCAAAAGTGATAGTACCTCTAAAATGTTGCCGACCGCCCTGCCGGCCGGCTCCTCAGATCCGCAGAACGGGTCTGAGGCAGGGCGGAGCCGCGGGAGCGACTCCGGCACGCCGCCGCACACATGCAGCGACGAGGCTAGTACCCTAGCCTTCCTCCGTCGTCATCGGCTCCTCATCCGTGCCGCCTGTCTTGGGGTCTGGCGGCGGTGACGGGTCCCTACGCCGCGGAAGCAGCGGAGCCGGCAGAGTGAAAGCCGGCTGCACGGGCGGATGAGGCAGGCCCGGTGGAGCTTGCACGGGCTTTTGTGGTGAGCCCTGCAATCCGGGTCCTGACGGAGCCATCACAACGGAGGCCGGTAGAGATGTCGCGCCGAGATCTGCTATGGCGCGGAACATCTCCACCGTATCGCGGGTGCGCTGTGGACCGGCCGTCCGCTCTCCCCACACCTGGACTAGGTATGGGTAGATGGCCAGCTCCAAAGCGGCATCCGCGCGCCGGAGAGCCGCCTGGTTCAGGGCGGACGACTCGGGGTCATCGACGCCCTGGATTAGGCGAGTCCGAGCGGCCTCGGCTTCGTCAAGACGACGCCGTAGCTGCTCATTCTCAGCCTCCAGGTGCTCCATCCGTGCGGCCACCTCTGGGGCGGGGGCGGACGCCCCGGACTGCTCGGCAAGAGCGGCGGTCCGACCCTGGTCGAACGCGCGCCGCTCAATGACGGCCGACAAAGTCCGGTGGCTCTCTAGGCTCCGCCGGGTGCCTTCCATGAGGCCCTGGTCGTATGCGAGATCGCATGCGACACGGGAGGCCTCGGCGCGGCACCGGCTGAACCGATCCAGAGAGCTGTCCATCTCCGCCACAAGGTACTCCGCCGCTCGGGTGAGTCGACCACGCTGGGGGTGATCCCAGGGGTGCTCCTCCCGAGCGCGGACCAACGCGGCCACACCTGCGGACCCCAAGTCACGAATGGCTCGAGGCACCGGCAGGTTCACCAACGCCGGATCACCGGGGATCCGGTCCATACCATCGCGACGATGGCCGACCGCCTGGCCTACAGACTCGCGGAAAGTCTCGTAGACGCTGGCGGTCGTGGGACCGAGCCTCCGGCGTACGTCCGCCGTGGCGTCGAGGGGGTCCAAGTCCAGGGAGGCAGTGCTTTGCCACCCTGCGGACGTCCCCTCAACCACCAACGAGGACGCGGACGCCGACCTCGTGAGAGGTACCGCACGTCCGCTGCTGCTCGCTACCGAGGGAGTCACGCGTGGAGTCCTTGGCGGGACCGCCGACGCGGTACTCGAGGAGGCGGAGGTGTCTGCCACCACCCGTCCCTCAGACGGACCCGCGGGTACCGTCACCTCGAGCAAGCCCGGGTAGTCCTCCTGCGTCAGCGCACCCGGAGACTGCAAGGGCGTCGTCCCGGCCGGAGTCTTTCCGGCGGACGAACTCTTCCCCTGAGTCTTTGGCTGGGGGCGCGGCTTAGGAGTAGCCACTCGTGTCTTGGCCGCGATCTGCGGCATCTCCGACACGATCATGGTCACCCGGTGCCGTTCTTCACCGGCCTGGATCACCGGCGGTTCACGGACAGCCTCTGCTGCAAAAAACGATTGTTTGACTGACCGAGGACATCCAGCCGTTAGCCCGGGCGATGAGGTAGTCGTTAAGGCACAGTTTGGTCGTGGGGTCGAGGCTGTGCGCCAGTCTGAACTCCTTAGCTAGTAGATGTAAGTCCCCGCTCGCCTCCTCCAGAAAGCGGCGCTGCAGATACTCATTACAGACATCCCACTCCTGCACCCTGGTGAGAAAATAACGCAAATTACATCCGCCTGGTGGATTTGATGGACCGCCTACATATATGTACATGTAAACTTACTTATCCGCAAACAATATCCTATGGATATTTGATGAAGTGACTTGAATTATAACTGTTAAAACGACAAAACGCCTTAACTGGTAAATGTAGCCACACGTTTGTTAGATTCACAGTTGCTCATCGACTGTTTTTCTCCAAATAAGTTTGGACTCTTTCGTAGAACTCGAACCTGCCCTCGAAGTGCTCCATCATGTAGGTGATCCTGCGGTTGACCTCTCGGACCAGACGGCGTCCCCCCAGCTCCTGCACCCAGTCCGGGTTGGCGGCCTGTATATCCCAGTGCAGGGCGTGACCTCGGATAGTCATACTGAGGCAACGATGTTATATTTCTTCACGAATGTGTTGATATCATTTGAGGTCATTTAAACTGATATATAACTATAGCGTGATCATGCAATTTGTAAGGATAGAATCGCTTTGGCTTGGACTTCGTCAGCAATAGGTCCATTGTGATATGATCCGTTTAGGCTGGTCTGATTCAGACACACACAATTTTATCAGTTTAACCTATGACCAAAAGCCTCATGGCCCATATTTTTTCAATAACTCAAAGATGTGACGCCACAATGACATGCCTCTCAGAACTCACTTGTGAGCACGGAGAACAGCCATGGCCTCGTCAACTCGGTCTATCTTTATCGCCCCCTGCGTGAAGTACAACATACCTTTGGTCATGTATATAAAAAGTATACACACACTGGACACTTCCTGGATATTTTCGGAAAGTAGGCGGACAACAAAACATAGTCACTAAATGATGAAAAACGTGTTCAATGATATTCAACTCTTGTCAACTACAATACATTCAATACCAACATTTGAAGGACACTTTGGACCAAAGTCGGACGATTTGGAAAAGCATTGTGTTTTGTCTAATAATCGATGGGGTGATACTTCTTATGTCCAGTGTGTGTACATATGTATATTGTAATTAAAGAACGCCATCTCCCACATTCGAATGAACAGATATTAGATAGACAATAAGCAACTCGCGTGAAAACGTGAGAAAAAAATCAAAATAGATACAGGGGTTCCTGTTCAGATAACACGGAACCGTCCGGCACATCAGAAGGGGTCATTTATTTCATCCTAGAGTCACAAGAAAATGTGTTTACGGGGAGGGAATCTTTAATCAACGGTTGTCATTTAAGTCGATTATTTCCTGCAGAATAACACATACCTTGGTTTTCTCCATGGGTTTCCATTTCATGGCGTTTTCGAAGACAGCCATGTTGAAGTTTTCGAGGATGAAGTTTCTGTAGTTTTCGGCCGCGAGGCGGTTGAAGTGGTCACACTTGATGGCGCTCCCAAAGCCGAACTCGTGACGTATCAACTCGATCTTTAAACAACAGAGCTCAGAGTGATAATAATAATTATATTAATAATAATTGTTATTAACATAAGAAGAAGAGGAAGAGAAAGAAAAAGAAAAGAAGAGAATGATGATGAATAAAAATGAGTTTCGTATTCAAGTCACTCACGTCAATTTCCGTGGCCGAGACGTCTACGTTTCGAGTAAGAGACAAACTGTTGGGAAGAGGCAAGTAGGTAATAGGTAATCATCACCTTTTCTGTGCTTGAGTGATTTTCTTGTAGCATAAAGCTATGATGACACAGAATGATGACACTTTACAATATTTAATGATAGGAGTGTTTAATGATATCACATATTCGGTGTCATAAATAACAAGTATTGCATTTGAGACATCAACACCACTTCATGGTTTATACATGTAGTCAAACATTTGGGAACTAGTTTAATCGACGTGTTTCAGGAGTAGACTGACTTGAGCGTGAAGTTATCCCGCCGGTGCTGGTCGATCAGGCTGTCTAGGTGGCCCTTCCAGTCGGCAGGACGTACCAGCTCGGTCAGTGCCACGGTGTCCATTGCGTAGTCCACACTGGCCGGGCTCACACGCACGTACAGCTCGATGGACCGCACGGCTGCCGCATGACGAACCGCAAGGAAAAATATCTTTGCTCACTACTATCAGTAGTGAAATTGTCCCCCAGCCCAGAGATAAGTGGGATTTCGGAGACTATATAGGTCGTCGAAACATGCACCATGATAATAATATATTCTAGAGCCAAAGATGATATCGACATACAAAACAGAGCTCCACCAGTAATTTCGTATTATTAAAATTACAATGGTTTACCGGATTTTTGAATCCTTCAAATTACCGTGCATGTTCTGTTCGTAAGTGCCTTGAAACGATCCGATAGTACGATAGTAAAGCTCTGACCTTGTCTGGGTGTCTTGAAGTCTGCCCCGAGTTGTTGCCATCGCTCGTTATACAACCAGTTGTTCATTCGTCCACACCGCACCACTTTCTCTTCTGCAAGACAAACATGGTCAAGGCTAGATTCCCAACCAGTTGACTGGCTTTTGAAATAACTCACCCGTGTGATTTGTTTATCAGATTTACCCGTGAATACGTTCATTATAGCAAATTCATATACATAACTTCCCCGACACAAGTTTGGCAATAATTGTCTGCAATCAAAAGCGAGAAAAAAAACGCCCATCGTTTATTTTCGTATTTCTTTATAAGCTAGGATAGACAACTCATTTGATATCACCTGTCCGTGGCACACTTCAAAGTCGTTCCATGTAATGTTGAAGTGAGCATGAGATGATCATAATTTATATCGGTTTCACTTCAAAATATAGTCAACGCACAAATCTAAAAAATTCTCACCAATAGCTAATTTGAACAAATGCGATTTTGATTGTTCATAATATAAATATTAAGTTCTTAGACTTTTTAAAGGTGTTTGTCATAAATCCCCATCAAAAAACAACAACATAGAAGAAAACCTATCAGGCAATTAACTTATCACACAATCACATCATCTGACCATAAATGTGATCCAGAACCGAAAAAAACACTGTGGAAAACTGTGTATTTTTTTCTGAGTATTTTTTCTATATTCCCACCTATTTTTGTTAACTTTGCATCACTACATGGGAACGTTTTGTGCGAAACTATTTCAAAAATCCGATTTTCAATGTCAAATTTAGACGAATTCGTGTGTGCATTAAAACTTTTGCACTGTACAGCTGCTCTGGGGACATCTATTGATCACTTTCAACCAGAACCAAAAACCGATTATTCCACTTTAGGTTGCAAACAATACTTGCCCCCGTTATTCCTCGTGATTTTCACAAGTGCCTCGGCGCTGATATACTGGGTTCGATCGCGGGGAGGGTTCAGGAACTTGAGGAACATCGATAGGTAGTAGTTGGTGTTGGGTTTGATTCCCGCCGCTCTTGCGTCTATTATATGGCGTGGGGACGCCGTGCTCGACGTTCGGTCCTTGACCTGTAGCGCCTTGCTGCCGGTGTATCCACCTGGAACGACGTCGCCTTCAGCCCCGCCAATGACCCAGTCAGCTCCAGAGATAGGCTGCTCGAAGTCCCAGTTAATCACTTTGTTCAAAGTCGGATCCTCGTGACCAAATATTACATCCACTGGCGCTGCACTTGAGCATGCAAAACCTATCGACAGGCAAACATACGTGAAAAATGGCCTCATCGTGCCATAGAATTAGGTCTAACAAAATCAATGTAAAGTTCCTAAGCTATTATAACTTTCATCGAGAGATCATAGCCCTAAACTAGTACATTGCATGGAGGAACAATCCTTTGAAATCATCAAAAAAAAGTTTGGTATCTTATCTTAGCAGCGAATCCCAACCAGTTTATCAAACCCCGTGAAGAAGTGAAAGGCTTCACAATCATTAAATAGTCGGGGCTGGAATGTATGCCCTGATACATGTATAGCTTAATTAGGTGTCTGAGAAGTGACATTTGAGACCAGTGATATATTCGCATCTAATTGAGGACATTACTAAATCCTGTTGTAGTTAATCACAAAAACAGAACCTGAGTTGAACAATTGTCCTTGGGCGAGCAAATTGATAAATTCCCTATCAATCAAGAAAATTCATCTGAGAATAATCGTACAAATAGGTCTAGTTTTTGCGATGCTAATGTGCCTAATTGCATGCTCCTGTAGTTTGAATTATTTGACATATACTGGTATAATTTAGAGTGACAAGAATCCTCGCATTAGGCGAGAACTAGCTGTACAAGTGGGCAGCTGTATAGGGTCCAATTTTATCCACCGATACCATCGAGCTGTGAGGATGATGATTACATCATGCATATCAGCAGTAACTGTTACTCGATCGGCACGTGTACTTAGTATCCAACCGACAGTCTGCATGACAATAAAATACGGCGGACGAAACCAGCATACTTATATGTTATAACATTATACTGCTGAAGTTCAAATTCGTGTGTAAACTATAACTCTGATTTTTCTAACTTGTTTACACTGGTTTTTGGCGATATTTCTGCGATGCTAAAAGTTATCGTTCCATAACTTAGCATACTTCACCTGGGAGCCAAACGGCAATTTGCTACCAAATTTCAGACTGCTATCGCAAAAATTGAAGAAGTTGGCTATCTACCCCAATGTTAAATGTCAACCCAGAATGGGATCTCGAGAATCTGAGCATATTAGAGAATTTCGTCTTGTTTATGTAAAGTTATTGACTACCGTCCGCTCTTCGGGATCCTCGAGGATAGTCCTCTCTCATCCGAGTCCTTGCGGACGCGCATCCGCTATTCCGGATCCTCGCGGCAGGGCCGCTCACCGGAGGTCGCGGCGGACACGGTAACTACTTCATCATTAACGGTAACCAGGTAACAGCCCACCCGACACTCCCAGGCCTACGGACACCGTTCAGAAACTGGTTCATCACCACGGTGTTAACTGGCGGGGCCTGGCGAGCCGCGGTCTGCCTCGGGGACGGAACCCCGTACAGTCCGACATGCTGGCCAGAGCCTCTGTCACATGTCCCGGGAAGGGAGAGAGCTGGCGATCCACAGGGCCGAAGGCCCCCGAGTCAGCAACTCGTCTCTCCCAGCCCGGGCCTCCCCACGGAAATCGTCCCCAGGGCTCTAGGAGCCCACTACTCAGACCCAGGGAACACAAAGCTCATGGCGAGCCTCGTGTGCGTCCTAGTCTCGATCTTGGACAATCTCCTCGAACGAGTCGCTTCCAGTGTATATATAATACACCAGAAACTGCAGGGCGCACGCGAGGTTAAATCGATCCATTGTTATAGTTTACTGGAGCGTAAATTACAATACGTCGCCGTGGCAACGCACGCTCGAACGGAGCATGTCAAAACAAGGCCAAGTACAGAAAGGCCACATAAATGGCTTTTATGTTTACAATCACCTGCCGCGTGCTTAGGGCAAAATCGCCACATTTACATTAATCGCGATTTGAAATATAATTGTAATTTTGGACAAGAAGACACAATGAGGTGTATTCTAGACAAACGTGTTGATTTCGAAAGATTACACAGCTACAAAACCGAGTAAATGCACAAAATTGTGTGCGGACCCAGAATTTGAATGACAGGGCTAAATTTAACATTGGGGTAGATTGCTAACTTTCTCAATTTTCGCAATAAAAGTCTGAAATTCGGTAGAAAATTGCCGTTTGACTCCCAGGTGAAGTATGCCAAGTTATAGAATGATACTATTTAGCATCACGGAAATGTCAGCGAAAAACAGTGTAAACGAGTTAGAAAAATCAGAGTATAGTGTAGGCCTTCATTGATAGGGAGTAACGGAAACCCTCACCGGTGGTACACTAGAACATTGGAAGTTTTGCCCCATCTCCTCCACCCCCTCCTCCCCGATAGTGGTCCGGCGGCTGCTGGGCCTGCCGGTGTCATTTAGAAAATAGACCCCCGCAAATTGATCCACAAGTCCATTTTTAATTGTGGTAGGTGACCCCCTTTGTGGAATATGTTCCCTCTCATTTACAATTAAGGTAGTCCGCTCCAAACAGTGAAGGGAGGGGGTCAAAGAATTTTTATTTAAATAAATATAACTGTTTCAACATGATCTAGAGCTTCAGAATGACATATTTCATAGAGTATCTGATTAGCATCCTAAAACTGAAAAGAAAATAGGGGGTCACCGTATCCGTTCGCATGTAAAACACGATGCAAGATGTGAATATGGACAAAAAGATGTGCAAAAATGCCATAATCTATGTTATTTTAGGATCATTTTAGGTAAATGATTTTGATCGAATATGTCGAAGAAAGCAGCACGGTGACCCCCTATTTTCTTTTCAGTATTATGAGGCTGATCATTTACTCCATAAAACAGGTCATTAAATTTTGACTGTTCGTTACCTCACTGTTTGGAGCGGACTACGTTAACAGCATCCCAGCCACTGCCACTACCTCACTATATCGAGAAGTGTTATTTTTTAGATAGAGGACTTTTTGTCAGTATTTGCCGTTTACTTTTATGGAATATGGACCTGGTATAGGCTTCAAATTAACAGTCATACATACCATATGGGTCGACCGTCTTCAGTCCACTCCAAGTTTGTATTGTTGTGAAACTATGGCAAACGGATACATGTATCAAAGGCACAGACGAAAGCAAAGTGCGGAGCCGACCATGGAGCCGACCGTCAGAGCTGGTGCTGGCTCGTCTCCGCTGTCTGTTTCTGCACGGTTGTACAGGGGGAGACGGCAGCCCGACCATGTGACGTGACGCAAGATTGGTTGGGGTACATTTAATTGCAGGGCCAAGGAGCGAATTCATAGAATTGACCGGGGGCCCTGCGCCCTCCCCGTTCTCATTTCACGTAAAGGTTTCCTTGTCACTGGAAGGTAAATCTCTTATGCTCCTCCAGATACTGTTCGGCTAACCAATAAACACCCCTGTTTGCACTGCAGACCAAAGCAAGCGACCATTGTGTGTTTAAAACTGGTCAAAATGTCCAGAATTTAATTTACCATTGGCAAAAAATACCTACTATGTCACGGTGAATGTAATGTAGGTGTAGTGAAATGATATTTCGTAAACACATTCATATGAAAAATATGTAAAATATGATGTGTTTGGGGGAACTTATAGTATATGTTTCACCCAATTTGGCTATGGCAATATCCCCAAATGTCACGCTATGATATTACGCCATAAAATGCCATATTTTCCGAGGTACAAATTCCTAATACAAGTATATACATTGATTTCATTGCTAAGTTTTACATCTCCAAACTTGGTCGGCAGAGATAAACACAGGCTAGCTTTGTTGACAGAGAATATAACTATTTTCCAATCCAAAATCACACGCAGATGATAAAAAAAACAAAACTATAACACCAAAGATATCGTGTATTACACGCGAGACCTGTCAATCGAGGACACAGCACCGCGCATGCGTGAACGTTCGGGCACATGCGTATTGGAGTTTTCCAGTGCCGTTTCCTCTTGAGTGCGCAGCTGTGACAGCCTGTAATCCGATTTCTTTGCTACTTATTATCGACCTTTTTCACCTCGTTACACTCACTGATTACTTATCGATAAATCATTAGACATGAAAAGAAGCATCCAACTATTACCTACACGCACGGATATTATATAATTTATATCTATATTTACTCTATGATTTGTTGGTTAGGTGAAAATAGGTAGATTCCTAAAGAAATTGAACGCTTATCGTGTATAGCATGTCTAACCTGCAAAATATGCTTGAGGGTTACATAAGGCCAAAAAAGTATTATGGTTCTGGTTAATAGGGTCTCCGAAAAAGTGATGCGGCGACGCGATTTTTTTTTCTTTCTTCCATTCCTTGAAATTGGCCGATGGTGAATAAACCGGCCAAATATTGCCCTTTGGCCAAGCATTTTTCCCTATAATTGCCTACTGATAACTATAACTCGGTCGAATTTGAACACATTGGTCAGACATACACCAAATTTTGCAATGTCAAAAACAATCGGGACCATTTTACTCGATCATTATCTCACCAAAATCGGCATATAGATGGGTGTTAATTTACTAAAAAAACAAAATCGGCTCAGGAATTGATGTGAGCGATTGAAAAAAAAAGAGAGTGATGCGCAGGGTTCAAAGTGACGCGCGCGCCTATAACAAGAACCATAGTACTTTTTGGGGGGCCTAATTCATCAGTTCATGATGGCTTCCCATGGGTATATAGATTACTAAGCAAACAAATACGTATCTCTTCTTCTGAAGATTTTGTCGATGGTGGTCTCGAACGAATGATTCGTGTAAAAAAAGTAATTCTACATGAGACTAAAATGTATGTCTGGGAAATATATCCGCTTGCATACTTTATTAGAAAATTTTCCATCCACATAATAACTCATTATTCCAAAATTAACCCCCCCCCCCCGACTCCTCAAATCTGTGTCAGAAGCAACCTGTGTGCGGATAAGCAATTGCCAATAATTGCGATTTCTCACTTCATTGAGTTTCGACAACGGCTAGCACATTTCTATGGGTAATAGCATCCGTCCTGAGCTCATATCCCGTTTACTGCAAGGTCATTGCAATCTCGCATCTGTTTTTTTTTCGAGGGATCATTTCCATGGCTAGCGAGGCGTCAAAATACCCTCACATGTTTAGATTTCCTGGCTGGACCTTGAACGTTGGAATAATTATTAAATCGTAACCCGATACCCGCTAGACAAATGACCACACACGACGTGAACGGGAAAATTATCCAAGGTCAAATCCGATTTTCTGCATTTGCTAGTGAAATCCCCTCGGCATGCAACCCTACACAAATCCCTGAAATTACTTGGGAGTATCCATTTCCCCGGGAGCCGGTATAAGTACTAGTGCGATGACTGGAGCAGACAGACCAAGATCTCCAGGAGTCACCAACCGTCGAAGACAATGGCGTCCATCTGGCTGACATTGCTGACTCTCGCCCCGGCGGCGCTCGCCTTCCAGTACGGCTACGAAGACCCGACAGCGAACCTGATAAAGAACTGGGACTTAGAGACGGACCTCGGCACGGGGGACTTCCGAGCCTCGCGGTGCACGCTTGACCTCGTCCAAGACGGCTGCCACACCGGCGCCCAGTGCATGAAGGTCCATCAGAGGTGAGTCCCGACAGGCAAGATGTATTGTCAGTGAACATTAGTACATCACTGATCTACGACTGTGTGCACAGGGCTGTGAATGGGATTCGTGAGAGTATTTTTTAAAGGCTTCATATAATGAGTACGCATAATTTCGGTTCCTGTGTGTAGGAACCGTTATGAAAAAACAAATAGAATCAGCCGATGATTCAGAGATTATTTCTAGAGAAATTTTGTTAGAATTGTCGACCATATTTCCGGAATAAATAATATTCTTTCATTGAAAATTATTATTGACAAATTTTTTTGCGAAACAGTAGCAAAAACCTAAAAACTAAAAGTGATGAAATATCTTCAGATGAAAATTGCTGCATTTTTTCAAAGATGGTTTGGGATTACGGTATTCATTGTGGAAACTATTAATTACAAAATGGTTGTTACAGAGTGCGAGAATACAAGAACCACCGTCAATGTTTTTAGACATTTGGGAAACGACCAAATTCCTCAATCAATTCAACGGGAGATCGAGTGAAAATTCTTGGCTGTATAGAATGCATATTTTTTCCACAATGGTGTTCCTCGTTAGTCGCGATTTGTCACGATTTGATAGGAAGTCATAAGAAAGTCACATACTGCTCTATATTCATGCTAACATTTGGCAATGAATCACGCCAAATTATTAGTACGTGACTTATACACTAAAATATCATGAAAACAAATAAAATGATCATGATTTTAATAATGTCGTCTACAATAATTGTATTAAACTTAAACTTTCACGTTTTGCTTTCCCTAGTGTGTGAATGAAATTCCCATGTCATTGCAGAACACACCGCGATGGCAACTTTATTTACACGATATATCCATCCGACGGGCTGCTGGAGACCGGTGCAAGCTACTACCTCTCCACATTCGTACGCTTCCTGAACAACGCCTCGGAATCTTACGGCTACTGTAGGCTTGACATCAACGCTAAATTCGTCTTTGAGGACGGCAGTAAGTGAATTGACGCAGTCGAATGGCTGTTTGCTCGATCGAGATTTGATTACTCTAACAGTATTCCTGTCATAAGGTCGAGCAAGTCTCGTTTAGTCCAGAACTTTCACCAGAAAACAGGTACCACCTGGCGACGTTCGGTGCGCCGTCAGCGGACGCCCTGTATTCTTATTCCGTATAGCCAAGTATACGCCCTGTATTCGTCGTCAACGCCCAGTGCGTTGCCATCAAACACCTTCTACTTGTATATACTCGCGTTCAGCTAACACCCTGTAGTTTGTATTCACTGACACCCAGTGGACGCCCTGTATTTCCCGTTACAGCCTTTGTCAAGCACTACGTGGGACGCCTCCCCTTCCAGCTGGCTGATGGACAATGGAAACAGATCGGGGGAGACTTCCAGGTCCCGACCAAAGGTAAAGCTCATACATGTAATTTTGACCTGTTCACATCACGTTCATTTTTAAAATAGATTTTTCCGTCATGTTCCCTGATTCATCGGCCGATAGAAACATCAGAATGACAATCGTGATTAATGATTGGGCTATAATAAGCAAACCCCTATCTTTGTTTCTCCTTTAAGTTAGAAAATTGACTTACAGGCGGAATTTCGGAAAGGTTAAACTTTGATCCTAGATAATAAATTCAGTTTAAAAAGCGGTAGTTGAATAGTGTTAATGTTTGATTTTGTTCCCCTTGCAGTGTGGACCAAGTTGGACTTCTACATGAGCATGAACGAGATCGATGTTGACTTCATGGTCGATACGTTCAGTCTCGTGCCCATCCCGCGAGACGATAATTGGAAGGTATGACGCCTGTAACAGCCACCCCAATGGGGCGTGCACAAAGCTCATTCGATAGGTGGCAGCATTGTAATTTCGGCGCCAAATCACTAAGCCATATCGTCTGTTATGAACCATGCACGTGGCATTTCGAGCGAAATTTCCGTATGTATGGAGTGATACCATGGTATCGTCACCAGGAATAACGTTATGACGTCATATCCTGAAACAGTGCTACCATCTGGCGATTAAAGTTTTTTTCTTATCCATCAGTACAATTCTGATCAGTATGATTTAATACTGAATTTATGGTCTACATTAGACATTATTCTGACATAATACACGTGAATGACTTACCTATGCCACGCCGCTTATTGATATTTATTATTGTGGTATTTGTGGGCTACCACGCTCATTAGGCTAGCGTGACATGATTCAGTTATCATGATGAGCAATTGGACTTTTTTTTTTACAGGAGACACTGCAGAATCAGATTAACGATGTGAGGAAGGGGACCTTCACCTACAAGTGAGTACTTATAATAACTCAAGAGATTATTTGAACAATGGGAATATTATCTCAAGCTTTTACCACAATAATGTCGAGATATAAATATCGAAGTTTATCATTATATATCACTCGATATTATATATAACTCTATTTGAACAGCAGAATATTCAGCATAGTATCAGAAATGCATAACAAATTCCTATTTATGTATTTCTGATATAATCTAACTGATGATTGGTTTGACTGTGTTTACATTGTATTTGCAAGCGAGTTTTCACATTGTATTTGCTAGCGTGTTTACATTGTATTTGCCAGCGAGTTTTACATATTGTATTTGCTAGCGTGTTTTACATTGTATTTGCTAGCGTGCATGGAGACACGGGGGGTATGATGGGGCAATTGGGGAAACGATCATTGCCGGGTACAATCAAGGTAGGTTTGATGACGAATTGATGATACATAGAGTATTATCTGTACACACAAAGGGGTTGCTTTTCGCACAGAGGCTATATATCATTGACATATTGTTCGTCTTGCAGATTGAACAGGTCAAACACGACTTTGGTTTCGGGACCGCTATCAAGGGTGCAAAGATGACGAGGACGAATGACTTGGACATGGCGTACAAACAGTTCATCCGGGACAACTTCAACTGCGCTGTCTTCGAGAATGATCAGAAGTGGAAGGCCATGGAGAAATCTAAGGCAAGCAGTATATCATATTTTCCCAATATAATATTTATTTCTCTTTGATTGTTTATAGAATTGATAGGATTGGCTACACAATGTCGGTTTATGATAGACGTACAACTTCTAACATGCCTCAGACCTCAGATATTCGTGAACTACTAATTACCTACTGAAGCTAGTATGAAGCGTATATTATTGATAAACGTTGGTGTTGTTTTGCAGGGCTGGATCAAGACCTCGAACATAGACGCTAGTATCCAGATGCTGCAAGACTGGGGGTGAGTACGCATGATAAAAAATCGCCAGAACTGACTTCACAAGTACAGTACATTGAGCTGTCATGTATGACATTTTCGACGTTGAATATGTATCACATTTTTTGTTTTTCGCCTCGACACTTCAACATCCAATCGGCCCAGGCATCTGTCCATAAACAAAACATTTTCGAAATTTGCTAGTTGCTTCCAGACCAGAAAGTTTTGAAAAAAAAGGAAGCAAGAGTTACTGTAGTCATCCCTGACAGGCTCTTGTGGGAGAGGATGTTATATAATTACTGTATTCGATCCTGACCAGGTTCCCTGTTCGTGGTCACACCATTGTATGGGATGTAATGGAGTCAAACCCCGCCTGGGTACTGGACACACCCGACAGCGAGATCGAGGCCGAACTCTGGCGCAGACTGAACTATGTTGTCGACCACTACAAGGGAAAGTCAGTACAGTACACACTCCCTCTCAATCATTGATTGATAATTGATCTGACGATTTCTGGTAGAGGGACTCATGCTTTCATATATTGACAATATGATATACTATTTTACCAGTAAATATTTTCAATTTGGTGGGTGTACTATACAGACCAAATACGTTCATATATATGCTTGTACTGGAATCATGATATGTCCTCGTTCTTCCCCCGACTGTGCCATGTAGGATTTGGGAGTGGGATGTTTGTAACGAGGTTCTCCACAAGCGCTACTTCGAAGAAACTACTGGGAACAAGGCCCTGCTCTACCAGGAGTTCCAGCGAGCTCATGAGATCGACCCAGACGCGGGACTTTGTCTGAACGACTACCAGCTCACTCGTACCGGCCAGTTCACATCTGTGAGTACAAAGCACACTGCCATTATACGGGTTTCTGTCAGTCATGTACCATCAATCAGGTGTCAAATAGCAACAAGTAAACTATGGATTTTTTTTAGCATGTAGCAAATGTTTAATAGTTTATAAGACGACAGACCATGGGATATTGGTCGCTTATACAGAGCACTGATTGTACTCCAGACACAGTCTCTGTGTTTTCGGTAACGATAATTTATGGTGTATACACGGATGGCGCCAATGGATCATCGAGAGTAATGTTTTGATCGGGCTTTGTTTCTATTCCATAAATTATTCGGTTAAAGTTTACATTCGCCTGACAAAAATCTACCCAGTTAGTGGTAGTATAGTCGGTACATTATGATTGGACATGTATACGATGGTGTACTCCCCATGTGTTTCAGGCTCAAGCCGATCTCGCTGAGGATTTGTTGGAGCGCAACCTCCCCGTCACCTGTATCGGAATCCAGAGTCACCTCCGAGATGTCAACGTGCCGATAGAGGCTCTGCAGGTGCGTGCGACATGTGATCTTGATTGCCTTCCACGGCTAGCTCTTACCATAAACGATACTCTCTCTCTCTCTCTCTCAGAAAAAAAATTCTGCTCTCTGCCTACTGTATAAAAGTTTTTCGCGTCTATTCCCCCAACAGCGAAGAGTAGAAGTCCTTGCCCGTGTGGGCCTTCCTCTCACCATCACCGAGTTTAGCGTGCACACGTATGACGAGGCCGAGAAGGCCCGAGCGCTCGAGGAAGCCTTCTACGTGTACTTCGCCAACCCGGCCGTGCGGGCAATCCTCATCTGGGGCTTCGCTCCCGGCTACGCCTTCGACCCGGACATGTACTTGACCGACGAGAACTTCCAGGTCAGTGACATGTAGTACACTCGTACAAATATGCATTCGTTCTGTGGAATTTTCGTTTCCCAAAAGGGATGGTCAAAGAGGTTCGAGGTAAAAAAAAACCTCATCTCGTTAGCCATACGGTCCAACATTTTCCCGCTAAAATTGTCATAGTCTTAAATTATTGTGGAACTATAACATGTATGCCCAAGGTTCACTATATATCTTCTCTTGAAAAGTATTCCCGGTATCTCGATTTGGAGGATCGGTGTGAATATCACTTAGGTGTTTTCTTTCTTTCCTTTGTGCACAGCCTAATCTTGCTGGCGCCAAGATGCTGGAGCTGATCCACCAGACTTGGCACACAAGCGAGGAGTTTGATCTGTCCCAGAACCCCGTCAACACATTCAAAGCATACTACGGAACGTACAACGTCACCGTCGAGCAGGGTGGACAAGTCGTTCACAGCGAGGAGGTTTACCTGCATCCGGGCGGCCAGCTCGACCTTGACATCACGCTGTAGTGGGCGTGGCCAGGAAAGGGGTGTTGCAGCGCCAACCAATCGGGAGTCATCTGGCAATGGCGTAGTGATATTTTGTTGATGTGAACTTATGGGGGATTTAGTTAGTTTGGTGGGAGAATGCGAATTGGTGTCAGTGTATGTCTTCACTGGATTATACTGAATAAACTCACTCTGCCGCATTCAAAACGTTGTGTTTCAATTTCCCAGTATCAGCAAAATGCTAATATGAATGCTAATATTTCTCTTAATGTTTGTTTTTTGTTTGACCCACAACACCGAAGGGCATTTAATTTCACACGCTCAACATAATACTGTAAGATAACCACAATATACAGGGTGTACAAACCAAAACAGCAAACTGCGATACATATATGGTGGCCCGATCGTTTACAGCTGTAGTTCCAACAAACATCGCTGAATGCCTTTCGACGCGATTTTATGTCGGAATTATTAAAGTAAATGTCGAAAGGTGCCTCACTTCAACGACCATCTCTAAAACCACGAATTCAAATTTTAATCACATGAATACATCTACAGATTTCAGTCAAATGCACCGACATTGCTTAGATTAATGATATCAGTGCATTTTGTTTCTGGAGTCAAGAAATTGGGACGGTGTTTCAACTAACAGCGATACGCGGCCCGAACCTTGGCGAGTGATGCCATTATATACAGTGGTCCCCCTCAGATAAGACCTACCCTTCTGCCACAAAATTAAAGTCTTATCTAAGGGGATGTCTTATTAGAGGGGTTCATTTACATGTTAACGTTATCCTAGCGCCACACGAACAGGTCTTTACAGAGAGGGAAGTTTTTATTGAGGGGGGGGGGGGGGGGTCTTATCTGAGGGGGACCACTGTAGAAGGCAATATCAGAACAAGGAGGGCATTACAACCCTCACATCGCCATTCAAACTCTCATTAGTACTACTATCATCAGTCTGTTAATTTCTGACAAATTCATCTACAGTATTGCAGACATGTTGTTCTCAATGTTAAGATTTTGGTCGTACTTCACCTGGAAGATCAACTGGCGAATCGTTCGAACTAATAGTATAGTTTCACAAGAAGCGGTGTCGGAGTGAAAGATCCGGGTTCATTGGAAGCCCGCGTCTTGTGTTCGGTAATAATATGATATCATCGGTTGTGTAAATAGTATGTGTTTATTGATTCGTCAACTCACAACAGAGACCTGGAAAATGATAATAATACAGATTCTCAACGATGTAATATAAATTAACATCACACGATAGGTGTTCTATAATTCAATCCTGCTTTACTGATGTGAATAATAGTAGAACTGGATTGGAAGCACGTGTTGAAATCAACAACTTGAACGTGGAATATGTCTTGCGAAATGTGAAAGCGTGAAAAGCTAGAGCAAGGGCTAAAAAGGATTACCAGAAAAATGTGAAATCTTAACATGCTTAAGCCAAAACTGTTTTTCCCACTAAAATTGCTGCATTAACCCTTCAAGGTCATTGGGGGTCAAATGCAAGGTCACCACCGAAATCAGTGCATACGAATTTCCATTTCAACATGTTCGATAAGTTAACGAAATTACAGCCAGATCAAACTTTTCACTATTAGTCATATTTCAACTCAGAATATTTGACAAACTTGGTTTCAAGTTGAAATTCAAACCAAAGTTTACCAGACCTCCATTTCAAGAGGACGAAATTGGAGCCAGATCAAACTTTTCACCATAAGTTATATTTTAACTGATTTTATGTGCCAAACTTAGTTTCAAACTGAAATGCAAAGTAAAAGTTGCCCGAATCTGAATTTCAAGATGACGAAATTGGAGCCAGATCGAAATTTTCACCATAAGTTATATTTTAAATCATAATATGTGCCAAGCTTGATTTCAAGCGGAAATTCAAGGTGAAAGTTGACCAAAACTGCATTTCAAAATGAAGAAATTGTAACCAGATCGAACGTTTCACTATGAGTTATATTTTAACTCATAATATGGGCCAAACTTGAATTCAAGTTGGAATTCAAAGTAAAACTTGACCAAAACTGCATTTCAAGATGACGAAATTGGAGCAAGATCGAACTTTCACCACAAGATATATTCAACTCATAATATACAAATGCCAAACTTGGTTGAGATTCAAAGTAAAATTTGACCAAAACTGTATTTCAAGATGACGAAATTGGAGCCAGATCGAATTTTCACCACAAGTTATAATTTAACTTATATGTGCCCAGTAATGAATGTTCCTCACCTTAATTTTTTTTTTATTGTGCTCAATAATAGACTTAACTAGTCAAATTAATGTTAAATTAATCAGTAATATCAATGATACTACACCATAAAATCATTACTGGAAACAACCTTTTCCTCATTGATCCTAATAATGAATGTCCTTCACCTTAACTATTTTTATCGTGCTCAATAATAGACTAAACTAGCAATATTAATGTCAACTTATTCACGAATATCAATGGTACTGCAGCCATAATGTCAGTACTGGACAAAACCTTCACCTTGTTGAGCCCAATAATACATGTTTCTTTGCCTAACTATTCTTCTTGTGGCTAGTAATAACCTTAACTAGTAAAACTAACGTTAAACTATTCAAATTTATGTTAATTTATTCAGTAAAAGTAATATTTTCACACAAAACCATCAACTGTAAATTTGTACACATGTCCAGTCTGATTTTTTTGCAGATATCAACCAAATAGAATGATCATACATCTCAAACTGGATATTTCACATTGTTGTAATAAGTTATCTCATATACTGATGAATTATTCAATATTTCCGAAAAATAATACCTTAGCATTGCTCAACATGCCTCTTCAATATTGTAGTGATTCCTGTAATATTACAACTCCTAGAGCGTACACAAGCCATGGGTGTTGAAAGTACTGATTTTTTGTTACAAAATGTGTCGCCAATCGGCCATTTTGATTGCTATGGCAATCAAAATTGATGGGTATCGTGATCTCACTATAAGACATGTTCATATAAAATATTATCAAAATCGGTTCAGATTTGCAAGCTGTAGTGCGGCGGACGTTACGTGGCGGAGGCAGGGGACGTGGCGGCAGACGATCGCAAATCCATAGTATCCGCCGAACTTTGTTTACAATTATTGGACACATAACTTATATTTTTCAGTTAATGTGGGTGCCTATGTAGCATCATTGATCAGATATGGGGCTCCCGTTGGAATGGGGCATGAGCAGAATAAAACCCAATCGTCAGGTGGAAGCACTGTTTTAATGATAATATGACGTCATAACATTATTTGTCATGAGGATACCATGGTATTACTCCCAAACAAACGGAATTTTTGCGCCAAATGTCACGTTCAAGGTTCACGAGAGACGATATTCCTTAGTCTTTTGGCGCCAAATTATATTACAATGCTGCCACCTATCGAATGAGCTTTGTACACGACTTATTGAATGTTACTTTTTTTGGCAATTACAAGAGAGCTACAATACTTAACATTAATAATGGTGAAATATCTCGATACCATCGATATGGCGAATGCGTTACAAAAATTTCTCGCTGTGGAATAATTATATGCTACATCGAACATGATTTGTTGAAATCATTAACAGATTAAATGCCTGCCCGATACACTCTCCCCCAGATTGAAGAATGTTGTAATCTGACACTAAAATAACTTGCATGCATTTGTGCAACATATACCACACAATAGTCGACATGACTACAAGACTGTAGACAACACAATATTTCAGTTCAATATTCATACATACATTATGCACAAAAGTAGCATGCATCTTACGTGACATAGTCCCCAAGAGTAAACCACAGTGACTGTGGTGGACATCGGTATTGGCGTAGACGCCGTATGGGCATGGCCAACACATTTTCGGTGAATCCGCCTCAGGTATCATAATTCTACAACATGGGGTTGAAAATTTGACCCTCAAAAACTGCCCCATATTGTGGTACAATGTACTACGTCCCTAGTTTACCTGTTTGCCTCTGCATCACCTTGTGTTGTCGACCCCTCCCCTCCCCCCGCGTATATACACCGCGTATTCCCCCACAAATGAAGCACGAAACGTGGAACCTAAAACCTTTGTAATTTTGTGACCAGTTGGCAGCGACCAGCGTTTTTGACACAGAATTCACATGTACGGAATAGCTTACAAGGTCACCGGAATTGATCAGTCCCGAATACAGCAAGTGCCATGATACAAAATTCCATTAAACTGCAAATAAGCGCCCGAGCGCTTGGACAGGTCAATGTAGTACTTTAGTCGAAGCCGGACAAAATATTTGTGAATAATGAATGATGATGGATGATGATCGCATACAATTTTGAGTAGATACTGCCCGTTGAATGCTGGGGACAACACAAGGTGATGCAGAGGCAAATGGAAGTATCATTCTGCACGAAAGCTAGGCAAAATAATTGTTGCAATGTAACTTTACATTTTGGACAAAAAACATGTCAGTTGTATGTATTTCATCACGTGATGAAAAAATTTGAAAGTAGCCCGAGTAGAAACATTCGAAGGCTATTTCCTGATTTTATGGATATTGCAGATACTGCCTTTTACCTTTGCACAGCAGTATGGGTATCTGGGTAACCCAGAACCGGTTATCAGTCGACAGTAAGAGCATCCACCAAATCAGGTTCCTCATCCTCGATCCCTGAACATTTGCAGGGTCAGCGTCTCCAGCATCAGGTAGGTTTGGAAGCTCGGAGACGCAAACATCTGGCGAATCTGTGGGGTCATATAACATTGATGAGTCGTTGTCAGAGTCTCCATCCCGCTTTGCCGCTGGTCAAAAAAATTTTGTGTTCTGGAGATGGTGGACGGTTATAATCCTCCACCTCCAAGATGTTAGCAACGTGCAAAAAGAAGTTCCGGCGCAAGGTTTTGGTGGGCCCGCGTTTCTCTTCCGAATGGATCTTGTAGACGGGTATCGTCTGGTTTGGGTGCTCCTGCCTAGGTAAATCTCTAAACTGTAGCTTATGAGGTCCTTTGAAGCCAATCATTCTGATCAATACTCGTGCCAGAACCTGCAGGTGCTCCGCGAGATCGACGGTCATATAGGTGCTTGTGATGCCTCCTAGATATAGAACAGGTAAGCGCAGCAAGCCTGTAAGCTTCTTCCAGACAGTGTTTAAGTTTGGTGATGTACTTGTCATACTCCCAGACATCGGTATTGATATTCTCCTTTACTTCAAGGAGGTCGATGGGAAATTTTGGCTGTCTTCCAACAGGAAGTGCGGACTAAACACAGTGGCTTCACTTCTAGTGCAGTTGAACGCATGTTCACACGTGGATTGACATGAATCTTTCGTTTGGATCTGGCTTGTGGATTGAACAAGTCGAGTATGTTGCGCTCGGTGAGGTTAAATGCTCCGTTTGGCCATTTCCCATATGATGGTGAGGTGTTGTCCCACTTTTATGGTGTTACAAGTACACATAGCCGCGCAATCACTTCCAACTCAAAATTCCTCCCTTCGTCAGAATGGAGCCATCGAGGTGTTGTCCCACTTTTATGGTGTTACAAGTACACACAGCCGCGCAATCACTTTCAACTCAAAATTCCTCCCTTCGTCAGAATGGAGCCATTGAGGTGTTGTCCCACTTTTATGGTGTTACAAGTACACACAGCCGCGCAATCACTCCCAACTCAAAATTCCTCCCTTCGTCAGAACGGAGCCATTGATGGAATGCGTAGTGGGAGACGAAGTGATAGAACAATGCATCGGCTGGGGCCCTGGAAGTTTGGTTCCCAAAAATGGTCAATTATGACCAGGATGTCCATCACTCATTCCCGGGATTTTTCCAGTCTCAGGAAATATATGCACACTAGTTCCAACGATTGCATCATGGACATTGAGACGAGTGGAGCATGGGCAACATCCCCTTTCTGACGGATACGCTGACAGGTCTTAACCCACTCCTGCACATCACCACTCATCGATGCCCAGCAGGACCGATCCTGGAGAAGGTTGACGGGGATATCCGTTTGGACTTGACCACGACACTTGGTGTCAGCATCTTCCAGGTGCTGTCACTGATCGATGCTAAATTGTACTGAACGAACTGACGGTACTAACTGGTGAATCCCACGAACTGACGAAGTTACTTGGAGTTGGTTTGGATTTTCCAGGATTCCATAACTTGTCGTGGTTAGTTTTAATACTGTCATTGGACAAAATGTGGCCGAGATACTTCACTTTTGCAAGGTTTTAATTTTGAACAGTGTTCTCGCAGATGACTGTGATGACCATGTTCTTGCAAATAATTTTGAGCCGAAGTAGATGGTCTCAGAAGGTCTAGATGAACACGATGATGTCATCGAGATAGAGCAGACATGGTATTAGTTACAGTTCTCGCATGAGACGTTGAAACGTAGCTAGTGCACCAACCATGCGAACAGCATCTGGTTATATTCGAAGAAGCCCAGGAAGCCAACTGTAAAAGCTGTCTTCAGCTTGTCTTCCTCAACTATCTCAAGCTACCAGTAGTGGGCTTGCCAGCCCAGTGCTGAGAACCACAAGAATCCAACCAGTGAATCCAGTCACTCGATAAATCATGGGTATCCTATTGGGATTGAAGATGAGGAGGAGAAGGGTGATCCCTCGCTGAGGAATAATACTAACTATAACTTCCACGTGTATATTTCATTGACAACATTCGTTTTTGCAAGAAAAATAACAATAAAATTGTTAAAATTTCATCAATGATTATATTGTATTTCACATACTGTTGTTATCAATCTGTGCTTAAACCTTATGAAGCCAAAAAAATCAGTGAACGTGAAATTCATAAATATATCATGTATACTCCAAAATACTATATGCGAAATAAAAAGATCAGATTTTCTGAAAAAGAACAAAATATTATTTGGAATAATCGGCATGTTTTTTGGAAATAAATATCAGAATGTAACTTACACAGTTGCTAAGAACTATACTCCCCATGGGGGCACAAGGAACATTGCATACTAAAGGTCTATGAGCGATTTTGCTCTCATATGTCACGCTAGCTGTGATGTGCAAAATAATACACTGAGCACTATCCCAGCGTTACAATGTACCTGTAACTACTACAGGTACTGAAGCTAAATGCTCACATCTTATGTATGTTCTCAATAAACTTGACCATAGAGTATCCTTCATGTGTAGGCATAGCCAGTTGCATACATTTGTGCATTGCATTAATTTACATGGCCATTCAATATTTCATAATCTCATAAAATTTAAATACACGAACTAACAATGTTTTATCCAAGTCAAAATACACGATTATACAAACAAGCACATATGTTAGGCGAGAGACACAAAAGTGTAGTAGGATCATGTAAACATATATACTTGTTTACAATAACGAAACCAGTTATAGCAATATACATGTATATGAAGGTATGTATCCATATATTTTAAGATACAACACATGAATCACCTCCTAATGGCCATTTTTGGGGGTTCATGAGTTTCCCTGTCATTTTTGTTTTCTCTCACGTATGCCTGATATGACTTTCTGTCCCCGGACTATGAGATTGGATAACGGACCCTGTTTTGTTTGCTCGGAATACTTAATACTGGGTATTGATTCCACGTCTATGTACACGTAGTTTGAAAATCCAACACAAAATGTAGGAACGGAATCCAGCACATCGAGTATTATAATATAAACATCTAATGTAACTATAATGCTTGGTTACACCCTGGACTGTTTGACAGGTTAGTAGTTCCCCTAATAGTTTAAAGCAACTCATTCGGTGATGAGTCTCATGTGATTCACAGCAGACTTTAAGTTATATCTTAACACGACTGCAATACTATGTGTTCTGCCCTATGCAGGGGCAAAATCTGCCGTGTTTGAGGTATCTGTATCCCGCCTGTGATTTTGTCGGACGATTTTGGATAGTCCCTGTTGACATAGACGATATTTCGCAGCATATATAAATGGGTTTGCACAACAATTTAGCACGACCAACACCAGGCTGATTTTCAAGAACAGGCTACCTCCACCTTGTGGTTTTGGCACTGCGCCAATCTCTAGCAAGAAGAAATACCACACATTTCCTGACATTGATACGATGAACATACCACTTACAATAGCCAAGGTTTTGATGATGTTCTTTCTGACCTTTTTGTTCACAACTTTATCCTGGCTAGGAAGTTGAGATTCGCGCGCTGGTTCAACTTTTGAAAGTGACCGACTTCTGCCGAAAAACAAGGCCATCTTAATGTAACATGCCACAAGAATTACTAATGGTATGAAGTAGATCATCAAGAAGAATACAACGGATAATGTCATGTGCATAACCATATGCTTAATATTTAGTACACATCTCCCATCGATGATAGTCTTATCTGAGGCGAACAAAGGAAACATCGCCACACACGGTAGTATCCAAACCAGGCTGATCTGCAGGAGTGTCTTTCTGATGGTGCAGGTCATTCTGTGTCTGATAGGATGGACAACTGACAAGTACCGCTCGAATGTTATCGTGACCAGACTCCATATTGATATTACTATACAGATCCAGAATGGAGATCTGGACGTCCAAAGGCTGCAGTGTAGCTGGTCCAACTTTGAGGTGGAGTAAATCTTGTCATTTCCTGGGAGTCGAACAGATGTTACAAGAAACAGCGACGTCAGAAAGTCAGCCACTGCAAGGTTAATGATGTAAATCGTGGTAATCTTCCTGTTGAATTTGGGGACGGTTGACATTATCAATACCACTAGAAAGTTCCCAAGCATACCCACTGCTCCTACCATATAGTACACTACATGCATCGGTAACTCGTCGATTATTAATCCAGGCATTTCCTCGAATTCCACAATGTCCACGTTTCCGACGACGGTAGTATTCATGCTGGCTCTACTCTGGAGTCTAAGATGACAACGAGTCTGAAGAACAATAATGATATGCAGGGTTGTAGAGTCGTAGTCAGGCAGCCAGACCTTCATAAATTCTTTGGCTGATATATAGTTTTCTCTCGCTATATTTTGAAGCATACGACATCGCGGCATCATGACGTTCCAGCAAGATCAATGGTATTGCTTGTTGTGGGATTTTCATGTATGTATAACCGCGGATAGAAAACCTTGATTACATTTTTCTCATAGAATCACAGCTCAAACATTTACAGGATATTTCATGAATGACAAGTTAACTGTATATGTCTTTCTGTGTGTCATTGGTTTGGAATGTCCCACCAATTCGCCGATAGATTGAGTGTACCCAAGGTCCAAGAAGCCCCTTCCCGCCCTCATGGCGCCGGTGTATAACATGGACGTCTGTTGGAAAACCTCAACTCTACAGCTGTGCACCATTGTGGTTTTTGTTTTGAGCAAACGAAGTTCGCCATTAAAGGTATTTAACCCCAGGCGCCACAGTATGCTGCCATTATTCAATAATATGCATGCTTGAATAATTACTGTTGAAGATATTGGTTACAATTTTCGGAATGAGCATAGTAACATATCACGAAATGCTGCTATTAATAATATACATACCTACCTACTCGGCATTCCAGATGAGATCAGTGTTTATTCGGCCCCAGCAAACATCATTCGAGTAAATGTCAAAGTCGGATTTTGCAGTATTTCTGAGCTGAAGTTATGTTTCATCTTGCTGCAAAACTATGCTTCATTTTTAATATCTGAAGGTCCTATAACAATTTTCATGGAATAAGGCGCGATGCTACAGAATGAAGATTAAATCATGTGTTCACCAGACGTTGAAAGCCATCTTCACGGAGTTCTCGAAGTGCCTCAAGTTTAGAATCATACTTACCTGGCAGTTTAAAGAGGATTTGTCCAGCCAGGAAATGTGTTTTGGCTGCGTGACTAAGATATTGTTGTCACCATGGAACCGAGTTCATTATTACACGTTCAGCAGAAGGTTTGCTAACGAAAGACAATATGTCCATGTGCATTGTTGGTAACAGGACGCTAATGGAGAATTATTTGAACAGAACGTATTAGTGTTTATTCTCTGTGGTTACACTCGATAACATTGTGTACCTTTGACCAAGGATGGTGAATGGAGTTGTGTTTAATGAAGTACAAAACGACTATTATGTTACTTAACTGATAATAGTGTTCTGCGGTTCAGTTCCGTTCCGAGATTCCTTTTCTCAGTACTGGTTTATGTTGCAAAATTTTATGTCCAGTTAGAATTACGCAATCGAGTTGCCGAGTTCAGGTTTCATTTTAGTTGATCACAATCGTACATATATGTAATGAACTATTTGTACGCAGTTTAATAAATAAATATCCCCCAAACACACCAGAAGTCTCTAACGACAGGTGATCATTAGTAGTTTTACTCGATAATCATCCACAGTCTTGAATAAACATTACTTCATGTTCAGTTCTTCGCACACTACTTTTGATATTTCTCTGGCCAAGGAAAGGATTCTATGTCCACCAGCATTATTCGACCACCAGGTCCCCATAACTTTCTTCAGTGTTGTGTTGGTTTTGGATCGCCTGCGGGTAAAGCATCTGTGTCAGTTGTCACCGTTTTCACTGTAGTGAGACTGGATGCACTAACAATCGTTAGTGCATCCCGCAATGGCGAACCCACTCGCAGTTCGTTTGAATTTTCTTCATTTTCCCGATAATTACGATTGTGATCGATACACACATACATCTGCTGATTCTTATGCGCACGAAACAACCGTTCGTTGCAAATACATGGCGATTTATGTGGTTTGAGCCGAAAGATTCCCTAACGATTGTTTTTTGTAAAATCGAAGATTCCCTAACGAATATGTGAAGATTCCCTACCGATATTTTCTTTATTAATTCAAATCTACGTTATTTAAATGTTAAACGTGAAATAAAGTACCAATTGACATGTATTGATGTGTACAGATGATCTTCTAGTACAGATTCCCTATTTTTAATGTGATATTCGCTATTTATGTTGCATAAATCAACGAACTCACAATGGTGTATGCTATGGACCTATTACAATATACACGTAGTAGGCCTATATCGTTAGGGAATCTCACTTTTGTCGTTGGTGAATCTTATCGCTAATTCTTTTCCTCAGTATATCTAAACAAAGAAGCATGATATGCTTGAAATAACTACGCATGTCTTTGACCAAAATACTAAGCTACCTTCAGAGTATCCATTTATCACAAATGGACCTGTCATTCGATAAAATACGGTTAAACCAAACTGAACGTGTTTAATGTCCGCCATTGCGGGATGCACTTACGATCGTTAGTGCATCCAGTATCGCCACAGTGGTTTTAGAGGGGATTTGGACATGATTTGAGCATGATTTGATTTGTACATTTGGTAATATACGGACTGTGAGTTATTAGTCAACACAAATGGATCGCAGCACAAGTCCAAAAACACATTATGATGGCGAATGAAATATACCACAAATAGTAAGGAATGAGTTGATCCGATTCATGAACTTTATCTTCCAAAATAGTATTGGCAATGACTTGGTTCCCACCCTGAAGAGGCTCGTATTATGAGAAGACAGGAATTTCTATTTTCTGGATCTTTTGATTTATTGGCGAGCTTGAATTTGACCAAAGGTGACCTTGAGTGGTGATTATCGAGGACATATCAATTGGCTGCTGCGAAAAACTATTCTGGAAAATAGTTTAGATTTGCATTATGGACATGAATGAACATATATATCGTGGATCTTTCGATGACCTTGAACTTGAACTATCATGGCTTCGGATGGTTGCTCCCCAGATCAAGTCCAGAATGTGGAAATTTACCTTTACATACGAGACCACCGCACATAGAGCTCGAGTTTTTATCATGACAATAACAGGAAATCATTTATGACAAACATTTTGTTGTTCTTGAAGTTGATTTCAGATGATCTTGATTAGAAAAATTAAGATCATGTTCAAAATAGAATGAGTATATGGACTTCTGTATGACACAACTCTAGACGGGGCTTGATGTTCAGATTGGAAGCATGCTGGACGTCAAACGGTGACCTTTAACTGTACACAGGATGACCTGTGAGTGGTGAATTTCAAGGTCGAATTCAGACAACTGGAATGTGTAAATTGACGTCAGCATACAAAAAATGCAGTCATGAAATATAGACGTCAAAACGACAATTTTAGTGAATAAATGTATATTAATTAGCTACCATACTCCCCTTAAAAATTCCTTTCTATATGTATGCGTTTGCGTCATCTCCACTCTTGTATGTTGAGTGTTCTCCTCACTTTATAATGTTATTGCTCTACGGTTGGTGATATTAAGGTATTTATTCAGATTTATCTATTGTTGCGCCATGGCCATTGTATCAATACTATCGAGATGTAGTCATTTTAATTTCACTTTCCGATACATAGATGATGTATTGTCGCTAAATAATCCCAAGTTTGGTGATTATTTGGATGTCATATATCCTAAGGAACTTGAAATTAAGGATACTACAGAATCCGCTAATTTTTCCAACTATCTAGACCTGAGGTTGGAGATTGATAATGATTCTAACCTGTCAACTAGATTATATGACAAACGTGATGATTTCAATTTTCCATAGTCAATTTCCCTTTTCTAAGCAGCAACATTCCTATGTCACCGGCATATGGTGTGTTTGTTTCTCAACTTATACGCTATTCCAGAGCTAGTTGCAAATATGAGGACTTTGTCTATCGAAGTGCCCAGCTAGTCTCTAAACTGCTACGACAAGGATATGTTTTACCAAGACTTATCGCTGCGTTTAAGAAATTCTATGGACGTCATCATGATCTGGTTGATAAATACAGCAAATCCATGTCTGCCATGCAACTAGATCTATTTTCATGTTAATTTTGGGGAATTCATGACGGGTGCCACTAGTGGGGCAGGAAATGCTCACTCTTTCCGGAACACCTGATTTCACCTCCTGATGGCCATTTACGGGGGTTCATGAGTTTCCCTGTCATTTTTGTTTTCTCTCACTTCGTATGCCTGATATGACTTTCTGTCCCCGGACTATGAGATTGGATAACGGACCCTGTTTTGTTTGCTCGGAATACTTGATACTGGGTATTGATTCCACGTCTATAGTCTTGTTTTTCTATTACTTTGTTTCAAACTAATGGATTCATTCTCCACTTCACTTTTCACAATTTTGTCAACCTTTAAATGTGACGGAATCTAGAAAATAAAACTTCCCAAATAATTATTAGAATATAATTTTTGACTTTTCAATGAACTATATTTTCACAATGCAGTTTAAATAAACCTTTATTCAATTGTAAATAGGTATTGATGCACAGTATGTGCATGTAAACTGACGTGTTTTGGAAAGCTTTTCAACATGTCTCCTGAAAATCGAAATTGGACAGGTCCGTTTGATATATTTCTTTCTATTTCTGTCGTCTGAAATCCGAATATTATCTCCAGGTGCATCTATGTCTGCACCATGTGCTCATATTTAAAATGAGCATCCATACCTTCGGCATGGATTATATATTTCGCTAAAGACATGGCACATACAACATAATACAACAAACCTCATTAGATTATCGTTTTGGATGCTATGGTAACTCCAATCCAACACAAAATTGAGCAATTTGTCTGTTAAACAGAAATTGTCTGATGTACAAACAATAAACTACCATATGCATTTGGGACACATTTATTCACCATAACACAAATCCACATTGACAAATCACGAATCACAAACCACACAATAATGTTAACACATATTTACTAAGAAATAAATGGTTGATTATAATATAACTTCAACTTGAATATATTATTACACTATTTTGGGCCCAAAATTCGATCGGTGTCTGTTATCAGTTTATGTCCAGTGCCGAAGTCCAAAATCCTTGCGTCAGTCATCGCTGTCTACTGTCTAGCGTCTTCCCTGTGTTGGAGTGGAACACACACCCATACAATTGTAGAATACACAGCAAATGCTGGACATGTTAGCAATTGAGCTCATATCAAAAGCCAACATCTCACATAAAACTGAAGCTATCATGACTCAATAAACATATGTATGCAGACATAGCTGCATGTGAGACCCGAAGTCAGGATAAACGCTACATTTTATTTGTTAGCAATTGCACTCAATATTCTAAATGTATACTTACAGCATCATCAGCTTCAGGGCTCTGCAAAGGAGAAATAGGTCCATTTACTCTTCTAGATAACCTGCATATGTGTCAAAGTCATGGAGATCTTTATGTGATAATTTAGCAGTGGATGATATCCAAGGAAACTTACCGAGTCTGCTGGATCCTAAAAGGTAAAAAGCAATGAATGAGTGAGTGTGTGCAAATTTCTTGTGATACACCCTACAAAATGGCATAGAGCGTTGACCGACCTAGTTCTTTTGTTTAGGGGTCAGGTCATGTTGTTGTCAACGCTGTAGGGCTAACTTTTTGCGACACCGGGTGAGTAAAATAATTGTTCTGTCAAATATTGACCATATTACCTGAGAATGGGGATTCGATGCAGTGTCCGAGATACCAATGTACAAGCGCGTGCTCTCCAATAATCCATATGAGTCTGATTTGTTCAGAAAAAGGCCCTGCCCACGGACTTTGCCCACAAATACATCGGTCATAAGTATCGAAAAAAATGTGATCACTGTTTGGAACCTACATATTTGTTGGCCACATCCGTGGGCCAGGGCCTATTTGTGAACAAATCAGACTCATATGGCTATTTGGAGAGCACGAGCCTGTTCATTGGTATCTCGGACGCTGCATCGAATCCCCATTCTAAGGAAATATGGTCAATATTTGACAGAAAAATTATTTTACTCACCCTATGTCGCAAAAAGTTAGCCTCACAGCGTTGACAACAACATGACCTGACCCCTAAACAAAAGAACTAGGTCGGTCAACGCTCTATGCCATTTGGTAGGGTGGATATGCATACATGTACACATGTAGTTTTGTAGGACATCTTAGGTCGAATTTTATGTTGTTATACTTCATTGCTAAACTGGGTAATTTTATACTCACGGAATCTACGAAGACATCTTCTGAAGACTGTGAAGGAAAAAAAACATAATCAGTCACTATCGAAGTCATAAACATAAATGTGTCATCGGACCACTATGCTGTACTGCACGCATACCATGTCAGGCGCAGGTGGGATATCAGAAGTCGCGATTAACGCTACAGAATTCTATTTTTAAGCAACTGCAATAATTATTCCAAACGTACACTTACAGCATCTTCAGCGGCGGGGCTCTGCAAAGGAGAAATAGGTCCATTTACTATTTCAGATAACCTGCATATGTGTCAAAGTCATGGAGATTTTTTTGTGATCATTTTAGGAGTGAAATATACTCAAGGAAACTTACCGAGTCTGCTGGATCCTAAAATGTAAAGAGCAAAGAATTAGTGAGTGTGTGCAAATGTTTTTTCGTGACATGCATACATGTAAACATGTAGTTCTGTAGGTTATTTTAGGTCGAATATTATGTTGTTATACTTCATTGCTAAGCTGGGTAATTTTATACTCACGGAATCTACGGAGACATCTTCAGAAGACTATGAAGGAAAAACAAAAACACGATCAGTAATTATCGAAGTCATAAACATAAATGTGTCATCGGACCACTATGCTGTACTGCACGCATACCATGTCAGGCGCAGGTGGGATATCAGAAGTCGCGATTAACGCTACAGAATTCTATTTTTAAGCAACTGCAATAATTATTCCAAACGTACACTTACAGCATCTTCAGCGGCGGGGCTCTGCAAAGGAGAAATAGGTCCATTTACTATTTCAGATAACCTGCATATGTGTCAAAGTCATGGAGATTTTTTTGTGATCATTTTAGGAGTGAAATATATCCAAGGAAACTTACCGAGTCTGCTGGATCCTAAAATGTAAAGAGCAAAGAATTAGTGAGTGTGTGCAAATGTTTTTTTCGTGACATGCATACATGTACACAATGTAGTTCTGTAGGTTATTTTAGGTCGAATATTATGTTGTTATACTTCATCGCTAAGCTGGGTAATTTTATACTCACGGAATCTTCGGAGACATCTTCAGAAGACTATGAAGGAAAAACAAAAACACGATCAGTTACTATCGAAGTCATAAACACAAATGTGTAATTGGACCATTATGCTGCATTGCACGCATACCATGTCAGGCGCAGGGGGATATCCTGGAAAATGGTCAGATGTGCCTCCTGATGTCTCCTCCACCTGGCGATAAGAAGAGTAGCAAAGCAAAAGTATTATTAAGTTATGATTTTTTCCATAATATTTCTTTTATTCAAGATTGTTTTTATGTAATACTATTATAGTGTTTATCGGCTGTCTTTACCATCTTTCCATCAGCACCTGAAACAGTGAAACAAATCAATTATTCTGTTGCATGTTATCAAGCTTATTCAATTATTAGATAGACTTTCAAAAACCTTTTGTCATTAATTTCATGTGTAGTATTATTTACCTTGCTTCTGGAACGTGCATACGAAGTGACAGTACCATCCTCTACCTGTAAAAATATGTAATATTTCAATCCCAAAATCTGTTCATGGATATGCATTATTTCACTATCATTATGTACAATATACATTTGAACAAAAATTGATTCAAACCTCACATGAAATCATTTCCTATCCATATTATGTTATAAATTGTGGTGTGAAACTTTCAGAGGTTAAAGAATATAAATCCTACTATTCTGCTTCACCTTATGCATTACATTGAGAGGAATATATTTCGATCAGAATCTCAACAAACTTCACTAGAAAAAAAGTCATTATGGTCGGGGATTCACGCTATAATATATACTTATACTCAAGTGTACCTACCACTAGTGTAACCACATTGCCATCTGCAAGGTTTGCGCCTCCACCATCCAGCCTCAGTTGACATCACCATGCTCGCCACAACAACAACAACCAACAATAGGCCGACTGTCTTGTTCATCGTGATCTGTGAGCTGCATCGGGCAAGGTATATATAGGTTACGGTGGCCCATATATGACATAATGATATTTTTTTTTATTTAGGATATTGAAATATTCATTTTGGTCCCCAGAAGAATATACTAAATAATATCGACAGGACAAACTATTTTCACCATGAGGAAAACTGTTAACTTCCCCTACGAGGGAAATGCTTCCCTGAGATTTAATGGAGTTTCCCACGGTTCAGTCAATAGTGGAAAACGTTTGTGTGTACATGACAGTATTGTAAAATGGTTCTTATTGGTATTTCTCAGGCGGGGTTAGCAGAACGATAGCTCAGTCTTGGACTGTGTATGTTCCTAGGGAAATACCTTGGGGTATATATTTTCGGGTATAATTATACTACTGCTTGGTCGAGAACTCATTCGAGCACTTCCGGAATTCCAAGCGCTCGAGCCTTAATTCCAATGATCAATTATTTCAACTTTTTCACTTTGCTTGAAATTCGACAATTTTTACTAGGCTCAGGCCGTATTTCGCATCAGTAAGACAAATACACTTTTTTTTCGTTTCCAACTTTGCAGCATTTCACTTCCAGTCAGAATCTTGGACGGCGTGGTGAGACCCAGCAGGCTAAATCATCGAGGGATCGTTTATTTTCACACTGGCACCTGTAGTTGTTAAGCTCGAGCTGTGCTCGATCATCGCTCGGTTTTTTCCAACGATTGATCGAGCTTGAAATTTCAAACGAATCCGATCACTAGTATATACAACGCATCCTCACTTCTAGCCATGCTTTACATCGAGTCGTCATTATCGACAATTCACTATGGAGCGAGATTCGTTACAGCCAAGGTGTCCAAACTAAAGACAACTTTGCTTGGAGAGATAGATCGACTTATTTAGAAAAGAGTGGAAGCAATTTCCAAATGTAGCAATTTCGTAACTTTAGCGACAGACCCACGGATGAGACAAAAGCCTACATTCCGCAACGATGTACACGGAGAGCAGCAACAGGAGAACAGCCGAGTTTTGGGAAACATCACTCAAGCGAGGAAGTACATGCATATTATGATGACCGGAGGCGAAGATTTGTCCAACGAGCTACATGAGTCCGCTCTCATCATCGCATATGAAGAGCTGCGTGAAGGTGAAAGCAGCTCACAGCACAGAAATTAATTCATCAAACTCGCCTTCATGTCGTAGTGTGGATACAAGACGGCGAGTACGAGACACATGGACTTGAAATAATGGTGCTCACTGTGTTCTTGATGACTACTGTCATGCTCTACATCGATTCGACTTTCCGTGAAGAGATCAGGTGCAAGAACCGGCCTTGTTCTGTTCACCTTACCTGGCTTCAACAAGGTTTCTCAGAGGTTTTTTTCTAACATCAAAAATTTATGTTTTCATTTTTTCTGGCCTGCTTGATGTTATAGACTGGGCGATTTTAGTTGTATAACATTTCACTGGAGGTATCTGTATTCATATACACGTGCTTGTATCTGTCATACTGTATGCTCTGTCTGCTCCGGCATGTCCAATAAATAATTGTTGTTATCATTCTGTATAGCTAAGAATTTTTTTCCCCACGGGGATGACGTTTTCTCTGTGAGGGAAACGTTTTTCAGCAAGGAAAGCTAGATCCCTCATGAGGAAAACGTTATCTTTGCGAGGTAAACGTTTCCACTGCATGGAAAAACTTTCCCAGCGAGAAGAACGTTTCCTCACATATATTGGCCACCATAATAAGTTTTCTTTTTTCTTTTCAGCAAAGCGGTTCATCTGCTGAACAACTTAGAAATTCCATTGACAAACTCGCCCTCAATCACCCCGGAATGTCCCCTGATGACGATTATGTTGTGTAGAACTATTGCATATGTGATGGGGTTGTAGGTTTAATTTAAAAGGTATAATCGTGAATGGTTACACATTGTTGGTTTTGATGAAAGACGACCCATCCCAGATAATGGGAATGAATTAAAAAAACGAAATAACAATGATATACTCACAACGATATTGGAATCAAAACATTCATGATATTTGTTTAACATTTGATTCACTGGTGTCTTCACTGAAAAATGTTCTATAACTCAAATTGAACATTTCTGCTGCATTTGTTTACTCCATAAACAGAATAAATAATCATTCTTTTTGTGTGAAAAAAAATCCTTGAATCATTCCTGGGGTAACTACCTTTCTGGAGTAACTGATCATATGTACACGATAATAAACCATGTTTTTTTTTATCTCGTAATATTTTCCAAACTACTTATAATTTCCTCCTCTGCATCCCACATTTTGAGATGACTGTGTTAATGGACCTTACTTTTGTTCGAAGGAGCACTCTACTACAAAGTTGCAATAATCAACAATTAATCCTGCAATATTCCTCCCGACTCTATGCCTCGTCTTAGTTCAATATAGTTCTTACTGACACTTACCTCGTTGGCAATAGCGACACACTTTGTTGTGATGTGTGCAAACGGATGCAATCGAATGCTTTGTCCTCTCGCTGCTGACGCTAGAATGCGTTGAAATCTCTCAGAGAAGCAATGCTTTCAACGTGCACAGAACGCCTTTATATAGGTAGCTACCAGTAGGAAGTGCCAATAAACGGAACAAATGGCGAAGAAAATGGTGATATCACAAACCAATCAATATCTCACTTTTCAAAACGAAAGTATTCTTTAAGTAATGTCTCAAGCCAGTCAGTCAATCCAATTTCAAGACTTTAGTGTTTTCATTTTCGAATTTCACTGATTTCAATCAAACGACACAAAATCCCCTTTTCCCTCTGGGATATCCTGACGAATGAGAATCAGTGGTGGTGAGAAGTGTTCAGGTAAAAACGTTTCATGCGACCAAATTGCCTAGGAACGAGATAAAATCACTATGCTATTTCCACAATGTCATTTTTTTCAGATATTTACATTCGATTCAATAACTTGGACGAGAAATAATGTTGACATTATGGAATAATTTTCACACCCGTTACAAAATTGTGTATGATTGAATATTCATTGTAGATACTTTTGTCAATATGTATTTCTGATTTGATAAAACATGCTTGCATAAAACAGAGCATGTATTAACAATTGACATCAGTGGATGTATGTGGACTAATAGTTGAACCATGAAGATTGGGGACCTATTGTGTTAAATCTCATGTATTATAAATGCACGGCTTGGACGAGAATATTCACCGTAGCTACTGCATCGGCAATATGTTATTGCATGAAAGTATGTTAGCAGAAAATACAAGTATGTGAAATAGATTATACGTAAATAGTTTCAATCAAAACTAAGTTTGTTCAATTCTAGATCTTCAGTTTGGGCAAACCATGTGAGAATTGGTGGATTATAATCATAAGAGTAGAATGTAATAAGAACTACGTTCATTCCAACCCCTACAATAAGATTGGGAGATTGGGAGAAGAATTATTCCTTATGAAATTTAATCCCCTATAAATGACCCCCCCCCTCCCCTGCAGATATGACTTCCTGACGAATGAAAATCGGTTCCTGCAGTGGTGAAAGATGATCAGGTACAAATGAGCAAAAATCACTATTTTAACAATCAAATTATTAAATGTCATATATTTATATATGTATTAAAAACTTATCCATGCTTAAGCTATATTTTTGAGGCAGAATGTCATAGATGTAGAGAAGACCTTGTGTTAGTGCCAATTCTCGCACAGTAGCAGACACCAGGTGTTGACACGTAGCAAGTGTGTCGAATAAGTGAACAGCATCTGGTTTATCTCGAGGAAGCAGACCGACAGTGAAAGCTGTCTTCAGCTTGTTTTAGACACATTCAATTCTAAAAAATTGTCTTTGCACCAGCTGACAAAGTTGGCAACACAGTTCAGGTAGTTGTCACTGGAGACTTGGTCATTGGTCAGGCGGCCGATGACAGCTGTGTCGTCCGCGTACTTTATGAGGTCACAATTCGGTTGCTGGGAACGACAGTCGCTGGAGTAGACTGTGAAAGGTACGGGCGACAGCACACAGCCTTGCGGGGCTCCAGGGTTGATTGTTAGTAACTCTGACTGGACGTTACCCGCGCAGACACGCTGTGTGAGGAAGTCCAGTATCCATATTATAAGTCGATTGCATACATGCATATCCTGGAGCTTGGTAACCATCAGATGGGGCTGGATGGTATTGAAGGCACTACTGAAATCCACCATGAGCACTCTTGCAGTGCGACCGCTGGTGTCGAGATGCTCCTACAGCGTAGTGCATCAACCCCACGATTCGACTGGTACGCGAACTGCATTTGGTCCATGTTAGGTTTCACAAATGGCAGCAGCAGGTCCAGAATGACGCGTTCCAGACACTTGGCCAGGAGAGACGTGAGTGCGACTGGGCGATAATCATTAAGGACTGATGGCTGGGACATGTTTGGAAGCGGAATGATGTTTGAGGTTTATGAGGAAGGGAGTGACTGTCAATAGAGCACTGGAATAAACTGCAAACCACATCACAGAGTTGCTGGTGACACTCCTTGAGGACCCGACCAGATATGTTATCAGGACCACGTGATTTGTTTGGCTTGATGCCTTTCAGTTTGTTCCTGACTGATGCTGCGTCGACCTCGATACGAGGGCCAAGGTTGTATGTTAGGCTGTCCCGGAGAGCGCTGTGTTCTGATGTGTAGTCACGGCAGTCAAATCTGGCATAGAACTGGTTTAGATCAGTAGCAAATGACTGGACGTTATCCCCATGGATAATAGAATCTGTTGACTTGAGTCCAAACCCCGTCATTTGTTTTAGAGCGCGCCATGTTTCCTTTGTGTTGTTTGAGCTGAAGTTCTGCTCAACCTTCCGTCGGAAGTTATCCTTGCAAGCCCGGATCGCAGACTGCAGTTCACCTTCGACATGTGTGACTTCTTCAGGACGTCTGTGCTCAGGGTAAGTAAGATATAGCCCGCTAATAGCACGGCTATGCTTCACCCCCATTCACCTCCCGTGGTGGAAATTCGGTCACACGCTGAACGGGCGAGATGGCGGCATTACGGCATTTCTTGTGTAGATATTCAGAATCAGCACAATTTATTTACCTTGAACGTAAATATGAACGTAAAGTCAGTTTGGTTTTGATCCCGTTCTCACTTTAAATTTCATTGGAGAGCAAAACGTGTCTCATTCTATTCGGTATATACTAAATGACTGGACATTAGACAGCAAAACACAGATAACACGATGGAACAGTAGAACAGCTCCGAGTTCTTCATCTTGAACGTTATTATGTATGTCTAGTATCCATTTGGTGCATATCAGAAATCCGTGTATCAACTTGAATTCAACATAAAACTTGAAATACAACAGAGCAAATCCACCAGTTGTGTGTCGCCACAGAGCAGCGCCACAGGGGCGGCAGTTGGGACTGCTGTATATTCCATTTAGGATATTCAACCCCAGGTGCCATAGTATGCTCCCGTTATTCAAGAATAGGCATGTTTGAATGGTTGGAAATATTGGTTATAGTGTTTGAAATGAACCTTGTAGAATAACACTGTATGCTGCTATTAATAATATACCAACCTGCCTACTAGGCACTCTGGATGAAATCAGTGTTTATTTGGCTCCAGCAAACATTATTCGAGTAAATGTCAACTTCGGTTTTGCATAAAACTATGCTTTATTTTTCATATCTGAAAGTCCTATAACAATTTTCATGGAATGAGGCACGAAGGTACAGAACGAAGATTAGGTTATGTGTTCACCAGACGTTGAAAGCCATCTTCATGGAGTTCTCGAAGTGCCTCAAGTTTGAACTCTAATTTACCTCGCCGTTTAAATGGGACTTGTCCAGCCAGGAAGTCTGCTTTGGCTGCTTGCCTATGATATTGTTGTCAACATGGAACCGAGTTCAATATTACACCTTCAGCAGAAGGTTTGCTAACGAAAGACAATTATGCAGATGTGCATTGTTGGTAACAGGAAGCTAATGGATAATTATTTGAACAGAATATTTTAGTGTTTATTTTCTGCGCTTACACTCGATAATATTGTGTACCTTCAACCAAAGATGGTGAATGGAGTTGTGTTTAATAATGTACAACCACGACTATTATGTTATTTACCTAATGAGAATGTTTTGCAATTCAGTTTTGTTTCGTGATTTTTTTCTCTCAGTACTGGTTTATGTTGCAGGATTCTATGTACAGTTAGAATTACGCAATCGAGTTTCCGAGTTCGGGTTTCTTTTTAGTTGATTACAATCGTACATATATGTACTGAACTATTTGTACGCAAATAGCAAAATGCGAAACATACCAGAAGTGGTCTCTAACCACAGGTGATCTTTAGTAGTTTTACTCGATAATCATCCACAGTCTTGAATGAACATTACTCGATGTTCAATTCTTCGCACACTCCTTTTGATATTTCTCTGGCCAAGGAACGGATTCTGCGTCTACCAGCATTCGACCACCATGTCCTCACAACTTTGTCCATTGTTGTATTGCTTTTTGGATTGCCTGCGGGTAATTCATCTGTGTCAGTTTCACCGTTTTGGATTTGAACGTGAATTGAGCATGATTTGATTTGCACATTTGGCCATATACGGAATGTGAGTTATTAATCAACGCCTATGGATCTCAGCACCAGTCCCAAAAACGAACACATTATGATGACAAACAAAATATATTACAGATAATACGAAATGAGCTGATCCAATTTATGAACATTATCTTCCGGAATAGTGTTGGAATGACTTGGTCCCCACACCCTGAAGAGGCTTGTATTATGAGCATACAGAAATTCCTATATGCTGTATCTCTTGATTTATTGGCGAGCTTGAATTTGACCTAAGGTGACCTTGAATGGTGATTGTCGAGGACAAATAAATTGGCTGATGCAGACAGTATTATGAACATGTATGAAATCATATATCGTGGATCTTGCGGTAACTTTGAACTTTGAACTCCCATGGCTTCAGATGGTTGATCGCCAGATCAAGTCCAAAATGTGTAAATTTACCTTTACATACGAGACAACTGCACATAGAGCTCGAGTTGTTATCACGACAATAACACGGAGTCATATATGACAGACATTTTGTTGTTCTTGAAGTTGACTTCAGATGATCTTGATTGGAGAATTTAAGATAATGCTCAAAATAGAATGAGTATATTGACTTCGGTATGACACAATTCTGGAGAAGCTTGATGTTCAGATTGAAAGCATGCTGGACGTCAAATGGTAACCTTTAACTGGAAGGATGACCTTGAGTGGTGAATTTCAAGGTAGAATCAAGACAACTAGAATGTGTCAATTGACATCAACCTAAAAAAAGATCGGTTTTGGACTATACTAGTAGCCGTCTCAATGACAATTTCAGTGAATGAATGGAAATTTTTCTGTGTAAACACTTTTCAATTCTCCTGTAACCTTTATTGATCTCTGTGCTATTTTTTGGTTGGGGTTTCATGAAAATGTAATTGATAATTTGCATTTCAATACCATTCTGCACGACTGTGTGATATTTGTATTCAGTTTTGTCTTTTCTTTCATTCCAGGGACTTTGTTCCTGAATGGAACGTTCGAAAATTCCATTTGGCTTTGTTCAGTGATAATATGTGATGTATCAGAAAAACAATATGCTGATTGTTGCGTAATAATAAGCTACCATACTCTCTGCAAAACTTCCATTCTATATGTATGTGTTTGCGTATTTTCCACATTTGTATGTTGAGTGTTCTCCTCACTTCACATATGTTGTTGCTCTACAGTTGGTGATATTAAGGTAGTTATACAAGTGTATTCATTGTTGCGCCATGGCCATTGTATCTTCGATATTATCGAGTTGTAGTGTCATATTATCTTGTTTTTTCTATTATTTTTATTCAAACTAATGGATCCATCCTCCACTTTTTTCACGTCTTTGTCAACTCTTCAATATGATGTAATCTAGTAAATAAAACGTCCCAAGAAATTATTTTTGGTGTTTCAATAAGCCACATTTTCACAATGCTTTTCTAAATAAATCTTTATTCAATTGTAAATAGGTATTGATGCACACTATGTGCATGTAAACTGACGTAAAGTGTTTTGGGAAGCTTTTCAACATGTCTCCTCAAAATTAAAATTGTATCAGTCCGTTTGATATATTTCTTTCTATTTCTGTTGTCTGAAATCCGAATATTATCTCGAGGTACATGTATGTCTGCACCATGTGCTCATACTCAAGACCCATTTCATCTAGTTCATATCGACCACATGGATTGTATATTTCGTTTGACACATGTACCATACAACATAATACAACAAATCTCATTAGATGTTCATTTTAGATGCCACGTTAACCTCAATCCAACACAAGATAGAGCATTTGGTCTGTTAACTGGAATTATCTGATGTACAAACAATAAACTATCATATGCATTTGGAACACATTTATTCATCTTAACACGAATCCACATTGACAAATCACACAATCACGAACCACACAATAATGTTAACACATAAATACTAAGTAATAAATGGTTAATTACAATATAACATCAACTTGAATATATTTTTACACTATTTTGGGCCCAAAATTCGATCCGTGTCTGTTATCAGTTTATGTCCAGTGCCGAAGTCCAAAATTCTTGCATCAGTCATCGCTGTCTACTGTCTAGCGTCTTCCCTGTATTGGAGTGGAACACACACACATACAATTTTAGAATACACAGCAAAAGCGCGCCGTAGTTAGCAATAAAGTCCATATCAAAAATAAACACCTCACATAAAAGTAAAGCTATTATGAGTCAATAAACATATGTATGCAAACATAGCTGCATGAGAGACCCGAAGTCAGGATAAACGCTACAGGCTTTTATTTGTTATCGATTGCTATCAATTTGCTAAATGTATACTTACAGCATCATCAGCGGCAGGGGTCTGGAAAAAAGAAATATGTACATTTACTCTTGATATAACATGTCTATGTGTCAAAGTCAGGAGATTTGTTTTTGCAATTTTAGAAGTGAGTTACATCCAAGTAAACTTACTGATACTTCTGGATCCTGAAAAGTATAAAGTAATGAAATAGTGAGTGGATGTCAAATTTTTGTGACATACATATATATGTACTTCCAAAGGTAATAATAGGTCAAAATGTTGTTAATACTTCCGTCCTGAGTTGGGTAGTTCTATACTTACCGACTCGATGGGGACATCGTCAGTGGACTGTGAAAGAGAAACAAAAACACAATCAGTCATTATTGAACCCATAAACATAAATGTGTAATTGGACCATACTATCCTATTGCGTATATATACCGTATCGGGCTCAGGGGGATAGCCTGGAAATTGGTCAGGTGTGCCTCCTGTTGTCTCCTCCACCTGTTTACAAAATGAGCAGCAATACAAGAATAATATCAGGTTATCGTTTTTTGTTTGTTTACCATATTCCATCCCTGTTCACCATTATTTGTTTTATGGTATTTCATTGTGGTGTTCGTCATTACCATCTTTCCATCAGCACCTGAAATAGTGAAACAAAGTATTTATTCAGTTGCATATTTACAGGCAGATTTTTCAAAAAGCTCTGTCATTGAGTATAATATTACCTTGTTTCTGGAAGGTGCATACGAAGCGACAGTACCATCCTCTGCCTGTAGAAAAATATGTTATATTTCTTTACAAAGAACTGTATTCCAAATATTTCTGTATTATATATCATTATATATTTTTAAAGATAAATCAAACCTCACATGAATCTCACCCTTGACCTCAGTCATATTTTTCGAAACACTGAGGTGTGAAATATCACAGAATAAAGAATATTAATTTCACTATATGTCTTCCACCGTATGCATTACATAGGGATAGTTCAATCAGAATCACAACAAACTTCAGTAGAAAAAAAATCGTTATGTTCGGGGATCGACACTATGTACTCGAGTATACCTACCACTATCGTAGCCACATTGCCAAGTGCAAGGTCGGGGTCGGGGCGTAGATGAGCGCCGCCGTCGCCGCCGCCACCACCCAGCCTCGGGTGTTATCACCAAGCTTGCCACCACAACAACCAACAGAAGGACGGCTGTCTTGTTCATCGTGATCTGCGAGCTGGATCGGGCAGAAGATATACTATGTATATATATAAATATATTTATAAGTTACGGTGACCCATAGTTGTCATAATGTAAGTATCGATATATATATTACCACCAATTCAACCAGATTTTGAATATGACAATAACAAACATAAAATACAACATTTTGCAACAGACACAAAGCCCAACCAATTAATTCATCCAAAAACACACTGGCGTCACCAGGAGCAGACATTGTGTGAAATGTAGTTGTTTCTTCTGTTCACCTAATGGAATTAGCATACAACTGCCCAAAAACCTATGAAACTATTTTAGATATCGGGAACAAGAACAGCTTGTCATGTATCTATTCCCATGGAATAGATACATGACAAGTACATAAGTACATAATCACAAACCAAAAGGCTACTGAGTTTATAATGTCTTTTTTTTATTTAGGATGTGTGCAATAATACACACTGAGGCGGGATACACGAAATCATGCTGATCTCTAGCGAGGCGTGATGATCGTGTATATCGCCGAGGGGTCACAGTGTATTATTTGTCATACATACCGAGTAAAACACATACGTTTTGCCATCAAATTGACCACGATCTCCTCAAATCGTGTGGAAAGTTCTTCATTTTAAAGGATATTTGAATTGTTCTCGCAGGTGTTTATTCAATGCTGTATGTTGGTTAAACACCTGTCAGTCACGACTGAGTAATTTTCTGTATGGTTTGAGATAGAGAAATCCCTCGAGTAACAGGGAGTTATTCAACTTAGTCTCGGGCAAACGCCCTCCACCATGTTGAATGAATAAACAATATTACCTGGTTTTTCCAGTATGTGACCTGATATTTGCCCGCGATCCCGAGTATTAGCCTGAGGCCGAAAGCCGAGGGCAAATGCCGGAATCAAGGGCAAATGTCGGGGCACATGCTGGAAAACCCAGTTGATGTTGTGTTTAATATATACCGTGAGAAGAAAAGCGTAATGAACAATGGGACACGTTTATGGGTTATTATGGCAACGTCATTCGATGCGCAGCAGCGATCGTTGACAGCGGGCAGGATACCGGCCAGTATTTGCCCTGATATTTGCCCTCGTATTTATCGTGAAGGGCAAAAACTGTGTTATGCGGACAAATAACATCGCAGGTATATAATAACCCCCTGTTCCTCAGGGTTTCTCTATTTCATCGCCCTCAGAGCGTGATATCGAAAATTTTCAACAAAAATTTTCAATCAATTTTTCACTATTATTTATCATGTTACAAAATAAGTGAAGATACAAAAAAATAAGTCTATTTTCAGCTAAATACAGAATAAATAATTCCCTTCAAGAACATTTGCCATGTTAATGGCTTTCTTTCTAAAACGCTCTTCCTGCTTTGCTCCCCAATGTCCAATGGAACTTACCTATTTGTGAGAGATGTCCAAACACTACACTATGATGAGTTGCAAACGGATGCAGTCGAATGCTCTGTAGCGATTCTCGCTGGTGACGTTATGATGTATTGAAGTCACCAAAAGGAAGCAATGCTGTCGAAGCGCAGAGAAGGCCCTTAAATACTAGATGCCATGCAGGTTGCATGAGGGCAGTTATTACCAAAATGACGTTAGGGTGGGTTGATGTCTCCAGTCAGTCAGCCAATCACATTTCAAGACATAAGTGCTTTCTCTTTCGAATTTGACTGAATTCAATCAAATGACACAAAATCCCCTTTTCCACTCATCCATTTCCACAAAGTTCGGCGCGGCTATTACAAAGAAGCTCAGAAGGTATTCGCTTATTTGGGTCTGTCTGCCTCCTTGTCTGTCTCCCTGTCTATCTGTCCGCGCACATAACTCGAAAACATACAATCAATTCTTGTCAAAATCGAATAAAAATGGTTGTCATGGCAATCGAAAAAGTTAAATATACCACCAGTTCTAATCAATATTAATTTTTCTAAATATATTTGTGTTTTTCTTGAATTCCCGATCGTATGGTGCACGACCGATGGCCTTGAGACCAAAACGCCCCTCATCGCTTGAGGTCGAAAATTTGAGGGTCACAATTTAACGACTTTCGAGTGTTTTGAGATTCAAGACTATAATATGGAGCCAGTTTTTATTCGTTTTGAACCGTTTTCATTCATATTTTGCCTTGATGATAGGAACAATACTGTGAAATCCACAGTTCAATATTGAACGACAAGATCAAAGTCACAGAAAAGGTCAAAATCGAAAAGTTGCAATAACTCTGCTTATGTTTGTGATTTATTTTCCCTATTAATTCTGTATTTTTCTATCCTCAATTCCTCATAATTTGCTATGTGAGCGATAATCGTGTGATCAAGGTTCCCATTATCGCCCAAGGTCGAAAATATAAGGCTCATCACCGATTCGTAATATTTCGAATAGTAGTAAATCTAAAACCACTGATGATTTTTATTAGAGTATTGAACATGAAGTACTCACTTTGCTTTTGAACTCTACTTTTACCAATGATGATTTCTCCCAAGATTTTTGTATTTTCCTATGCCTAATTCCCGACCATTTGATATATGACCAATGGTTGTAAATGTACGACCAAAATCCCCGGTTCTCCAATCTCTGATTTGAATTTCGAACCTCCCACCCGCCAGCGTGTCTGTCTATTGAAAATCTAGGTAATTCCATGCTGTCCTTCATAGCTTGATGTATGCAAATATTATGCGAATGTATTCATGACAATTTTGAAAGTCGAGTATAATCAGGTAAAAAATGATTATGCCGGATTGATATTCGAGCAATATTTGCGGGTGGAAAATTACTAAATCTATTTTTTGTTATACCTGTTAGTTTTTTGTGTTATTGTGTTTGATTCAGTGAATTAAAACGTATGTGAATAGTAGTTTGTTATCATGTCCAATTATGTTATGAGGGTTGTATTAACAGACTATTATCTTTCTCTTTTATAGGAGCCATACTTTTCAGATTTCCTACTGACGTCTTGAGAATTTCATCATGCTACTATTGTATACAGTGCATGTAGTTCAGTATAAAGTATATCAAACATGCTATCTTTACGATATTTTGTGATCAATTCGAGTGTCGAAAAAAAAAATTGTGACAAACTAGGTAATAAGATTACTAAAAGAAAAGGCGCATCGAGGTTTTTTTAAATCGTAGAGTCTTTCGCAGTGTTCTGACTTAATTCTCAAAGCTGTGAAGGGCAGGATAGAATTACATGTACCTAGGTTTTCAATAGATATACGCGCTACAATTTATAGTAATTTTGGTTATTGATTACCAAAATTGTTGTGAATGAGCTATCGCAACAAAAAGCTTACATCAATTGTTGAACGAGATTTGAGAACTGCGCTGTGACCCCCATATTTCTGTGTATTCTGTCATTTAATCATATCATTAATGACGCATGTATATATGGGAAGTTTTGTTTCCAGCTGTTTTCGAATTGCACATAATCATGTAATTACATAATCATATATATAGTTATTTTCAGAAATGATAAGACACGTATAGGGGAAACAACGAAGCAGTCAGGAACACTTACAATCAGTCATTGTGTTACTGCCTCTTGAGTATATCATTTGATATGCTATAATATATAGTAATTTAGGCTATTGATTACCAAAATTTGTATCACCCGTTCATTGGACTTGAATAAACAGGTTCTAGGAAATAGTTGACAGCGTACGAGGCATTTATGATTACATTATATAAATGGTGATTGGTTTGGAGGGGAACATGGCGAAATATTCCCCAAGGAGGTAATGTTGCCTGAGGCGAAGCCGAGGGTAACATTGTCTTCGAGGAGGAACATATCGCCATCCCAGGTTATTAGTAAAACGAATACTACTAATATTGTTTTACATTTTACAGTTATATCAATATATACATCGATCATTATTTCCGCTTGAAATAAAGTTACACTTCTGTTATATAGATATACGGTTTTGACATCTTATGGGTTTCTAGCGTTTCGCGTTCAGCAAATATCGAATGAAACACTATAACTATAACAACTGTTTGTTTTTGTTGCGTGCATAATGCGATTGATATTGCGATTCCAGCACTAATTTACGATTGGACAATCATCATTCATTGGCTCGTGATTTATTCCTACAATTCTTAGTTCGAGGAGGTTACAACGTTGTTTTCACTTCTCCCGAACAATTAATTAACTTGCGGTAACGAAATGAAAAATTTGTTTTTGTCTTCTAATAAAGTTCAAAAACAGTTTTAACTTCTTCAAATAATAATAATATACTTGCGGTAACGCAATGAAAAGTTTGTTTTTGTCTTCTAATAAAGTTCAAAAACAGTTTTAACTTCTTCAAATAATAATAATAATAATTAATAATAATTGCAAGCTTTTATATAGCGCTTTTCCATGTACAACATGCTCAAAGCGCTTTACAATTATTACCCCTGGCAGACCTGTTCATTCCGATACATTTTCAACCTCCCGGGAGGCATACAGCTGTAACTTAGGGAACCATCTCTGGTACACATACAGTATTCATACACATTGCCATCTCTGTCTATAGCCAGGTACCCATTTTACTGATGGATGAAACAGATCCCCCAATGAAAGTCTTTCAGCGCCGGCGCTAAGGATTGAACCCGGTACCTCCCGCACTCAACCCTGACGCCTTAACCAATTGAGCTATCATGGCTGGATGATAACTTATCACAAATGGTATGATAACTTATCACTATCGTGAAATTCCGTCCAAACCGCGATTGACTTGCAGCTCAAAACATCAGTTTCGTGTTTTTCCGTGCGAGAGCAAAAGTTTAGTCTTGTAACCGTTTTTTAACTTGCTCCTACCGTAACGAGTTTCCAAAGCGAAACGAAAAGTGGATGCGTCACGCTTCGGTATTCATTTTTTTCATGGCGTTTAAACTCAGTGTTCGATGAACGCAACTACAATACCGTACTTTTTGACGTTAAAAACTGAATAGTTAAGTTTTATAGGAGCATCGCTGCGCGCAGGCACAACCATGGCCTTTTTTGTCGAAGAACGAACGTCATTTTTGGCATAGTCGGGCCGTCGTTCGCAAGGAAGAATGAAATAAATAAAACATATTTTGTCGCGTTGGTTCAAAACGCTTATGTTTCGCCTTGTTTTACTGAAAATTATGAAAAGCTACCGTCCCTCTTGAAAAAGAAGTAGATATGGGTAGAGATAATGACACTCGTTGGTAATAAAGAATAAGCAAAACATAAGCGAAGTTTGGAAGCAAAAATATGGCAAATAGCGTTGGGAAAGATTTTTCTGTCCAAATTTTCTCAATACATTTTTTACGACGTGAGCCAGAAATTGAGTGACTTATATTTTTTCTGAAGGTGAAGAATAAATACAAAGCTTTTTAAAACATGGGACCATTAAAAAAATTCATTTACCAAAAAATTGGGAAAGATCATTATAACAAGTCGTCGATCTGATGAAGTTTAAAGTTTAATTTTAAAAATGATGGTAAGGATTGCAAATAGTTTGAGGAAAACTTTGTGTTGTGTGTTTGAGGATTTCCTTCCTTCCATTCCTAATTTGCCATGATTAGAAAGTCGTCAAATGTTTAATTGAAAATAAATACCCGATTAATTTCACTTACTCAGATTTATGAAGTAATGTATAAGAAACTAGAATCAGTTATATGGCTTTGCTATCGAGGAAACCACATGTATCACCTATTGTATAATATGTGGCCAAAAAAGTCTGACTATTCCAACAGTGAAAACAATTCGAAACTAGTTGTGAAATGGACACAAGTTTTTGATATTTTTTCCTCCATGTGATAAGCATGACACACGCGTGTCAATATGTATATATTGTAAAGGCAACTTCAAAATAGCTTCTTTTGCTTGGAATGCAGGATAGTGTGACATGAAACTGCACAAAGTCGAACGAAGTTTATAGTTTTAAGGGGTTGTTACCCTCGCCATATTTTAGTCAGTGATGCGCACTGAATATTTTTGAAAATGTTTTTTCTTGAAGAAATGAACACATATTTCACATAAATGTTATATTATCATGTTAATAACTAATTTAAAGCATTTTACGCGCAGTTATTATGCATCTTATGTTAAAATTGGTGAAATTGACTACCAAAATTTCGGGACATCCGTTCTTGTGGAAAAAGTCGATTACGAATGTTCCAAGTATTTTTCTGAGCATTACCACATATGCTAGTTTATGAGCCGAGAAATATTTTTTTGAAATTCAAATCCATTGCATCACAAATGAGTTTTGAAGTTCAGACATTTATTGACAACTGAAAATTTTTCCCAAGTGGCCAGCACAGGCACTATTTTTTAACCCTTCAAGACACTGCCACAGTGAGAGGGAGACTTCAATATCATATGCTCCACTGTGCACACTTCACACTGGCTTTTACATGTAGATTGCTACATGCTAGGGCTTCTGTGTGCATTGGGCCATGACACTACTCTATTCACCTGATCAATGCAAATAATAACCCGTATTTCCAAAGTGACAGTTATAAGTTTAAAACTTCTGGGGAAGTAACATCTTCTTGCATTCGGCATAATTCATAACACTCTGTGTTCATCAAATAACTAACAGTACATGTATGTATTCACTGACCCTATTGTGCACAATGCTTGTGTCTATGCATACAAAGAACACAAACCCCAAGCTAGATACAGGATACATCCTGATCCCAATAACATGTAAATGTAAATATCACCAGGCTTTTGATTCATTGTCATCATGATTACATGTGACATTAAAGTATCATTATTGCACATGGGTTGTGTCAACATAATTGATGTGAAATTCACACAGTGGTAGCATTTTATTAGTACAATTCATGAGTTATGAATTGGAGCACTTCATCTTTTGACATACATGGATCACAGGTATGATATCAAACATACCAGACAAGAAATGTCATGAATAAATAGTGTATTTGGTGGTATACTCCTTATCCATATGTTTATCTTACAAAGTTTGTACATGGAAGGTAAACAAGAACAAAATAAATCAAATATAATACCAATCAAAAAGATTATGAATTTATCATAATTGACAAACAATATTGCACATGGCCACTTGATACACTGCCATTCAAATCTTCATAATGTATTTCTGACCTACACATGTGTATCAATAACAAATTTTTTATACATACAATGTGTTGGCCACTTTATCCATTAAAATATAAAATATTGAAATATTATTAATTGGCCATTGAATCCCCAAATTGCTGTTGTATAAGATATCCAATTGTCTTATTGACACTACAATACCCAAAATGGTGGTGTGCAATTCTGTACAGGTTTTTCAGAAACACAGATCCAACATGCACTTAATTTGAAATTATATATACATTGTTTTAATATACATGTATATATTGGTGCAAACTTTAAAACACAAGTCGTTGTTATGCTTTGACATCCATATTGTTGGCCAAATGAATGATTGCTCCTGGGTGCCTGTCACTGGGGGATCAGTCAAGTGGTGTGGAGCTGCTATTGCCTGTCTTCTGATTGAGACTTGAACCAGGATTTATGGAGCTTCTGGTTGTGTTGTCTTCTGGCTGAGCTGTCAGGAAAGTGGTGTGGAGTTGTCAGCAACATCTGGAGTCATCTGGAGTCAGAAAAATATGAGATGATGGATTTGTCAGATGGCTCTCTATTCTGTTGCTGATACCAATCACATTGCCTTGAATTGATCATTGGAATATTACAATCAAGTAAACTTCTTAATTTAGAGAAATATATATATGTTGGTGATATGAATAACTCATATAGCTGCTTATTGATAATTACCTCATATACTTGTGCCAATCAGGGCACCTGATTTAAATTTCTTGACATACATATAGATATACATCTACATACAGTTTCATTTAGTTATCGAGATGTATTTAACCACGAACTTATGGAATAGGTACTCATAGATACTTCATCAGTGTTGATAGAGACGGGGCTCCAATATACAGAATGCTTAAATTACGTGTACGTACCTGAACAACTATAGTATTATATTACCTATTTGTGAAAATGAACTCCCAATGTGCAAGAAGGGTTGAAAGAGGGTTAATATCCGCCCCAGGGCATGTGCTCGACGATTTTCCGTGTGGTTCCATGCGATCACTGACCGAGACTGGACTTGAGCAGCTAGTGAGTATTGCTCTTCACATTGAACTCAAAACCCTATGCACGGATTTCAACGGCTTTCTCACCGGAGCGAATACAAACTCACGTGGTGAGCGATATGTCAGTTATCGTCTGGAAACATGGTTTTCAGTGTTTGTCATTCCCCGATCTACAACAATTCTTTGTCTATGAACTAATATGTCTTCGATTATGTACATATTTCTGGGATTACCTCCGTCATATGCCGATATACATGCATAACACATGGGACTGTTGGTGCCTCGCGGGAAAACATTTGGAGACGAAGCTACCGAATCTCATAGTCGCAAAATATGGTCTTCACAACCGAAGGAAATATTCCGAGGATGACCGCTACCAATTGATATCACAAAACACATGTAATGTGTCTTACTGCGAACATTTTCTGCCGTGATCCCGTTCAGTATTCAGAAAGTGGATTATTTGGTGTGATCAATGGATTATACAGATTACCAGAATCGACATGACCAAAGATAAGTCTCGCGTAAGGATACATTAAACTTTGACCTGGGAAATATGTAAACACGATTTCGTGGCACCTGACGTTGAAAGTAGCCGATGTTCAGACTCAATTTTACGGGGGAAAACGCGTTGTCACATGGCTTTGGATAGCTCGTTATGGAGTCTACGATGTACCAATTCCAAGTAAGTCAGTTATTCTTTGAAAATCATCAAAATAATAGATGATATTTCAAGTCTGTGTGTTGTCCAAACCCACGTGATATTTTGAAAATGGCGCACTTCGTAAATGTGTCAAAGACAGTCGGGCATTTTGTGACAAATGTAGGCGGTAAATTCAAAAAGTAATTCTCGGCTCATAGACACTGACTGCTCCACTATGTAAAAAGTCGATGTGTTCTAAAGATTACGTGATTGATATTGAGAACGGATGTACCAACTTTATCGTTATGATCCGGAATGATCCAGACGTTTCAGGTCGAAGATTGTATTTTTCTAAAACATGAAAATGACTCCTCTATTCACTCCAACTGCAAAAAGTCACTTCGGACTACCAAAAGTTTTAGGACAAATGCTCAGATTTTGTATGCGGTACTAAAGTCGTGAAATTTACTGCCAACAATCGGCAGGGTTTCACCATCTTAAGGGAAAATCCCACTGAGATATTTCTTGAGTGGGTAAAAATTATGCGCTCGCCATCCTGTTTTCGAAGTAAAATGTGATGAATTTGCCTGTAGTTGACTGTAATATTTAAGCATGCTAAGTTAATTATTTGGTACATACACTGTGCTGTTAAAATTGTTGTTACCTGAATTATTCTGTAAATACTGTCCAGTCTATGATTATGGTTCTGTACTGTACATCAATGAAATGTGGATCACATTGTAATCAATATTTATTATAACTAACCTGTCACTTGTTATTGAATTTGACTAGCTTGTAATAAATTAATGTTGAGCCCACTGCTGGATATATATCTGAGGCAGCTGACATCAACTGGAGTCAAAGGTTGAGTAAATGACAAGGGAAAATATGAGAAATCAAGTGTCAACGCAGCCTGATATTATCAAAACATATTCAACACTGTACTCAAGTGCAATTCAGACCAACTGACAGGAGGTGTCAAACTAGAAATGTCACTAAAACAATCTGTCTAACTGTCAACTTTTGCCAAGATGGCTGAATGAGAGCCACATCAATCGGAGTCCAGCCAGTCACACATTTGAACCACACAGTCATAGATGATAAAAAACCATGAGTTTGACTGACCAAATTCACAGAAATCATCAAGATAATATTTAGATCTAGAAATATTTGGACACCCACGTGTGCCACTGGCACATGTGCATGCATGGCATCTCGGTAAAATGGCTAAATATCTTCATTTCAACGGACGATTATATATAAAAAGGGTCGTAAAACACCTTAATTACATACTCCCATGTTGCAGACATGTTGTATTATTGTGTTTGATTCAGTAAATCAAAACGTATTTGAATAGTAGTTTGTCATCATGTCCAATTATGTTATGTACATGTAGTTGTATTACCAGACTATTATCTTTCTCTTTTCCAGGAGCCATACATTTTAGATTCCCTACTGAGGTCTTCAGAGTTTCATCATATTACTGTTGTATGTAATGGTACATGTAGCTCAGTACTAAGTATACCAAACATGCCATTTAACGGTATTTCCTGGTACATGCCGCTAAAGAAGCAAATCAACCCAAACAGCTACAAAGCCAAAGATATGCCCTGTGCAGTATTATTGCGCTATCTTGTCCTCAAGCAGTGTCGAAATATTAATTTTGTGACAAACTATGTGTATACGATGGATTGCTAAATAAAAAGGCGTACTGATGCTTTTGAACTTGTAGAAGGTGTCTTTTGCGGTGTTCTGAATTATTTTTCAAAACTTGGAGAACAAATATTAGGTTCATTTTTTAAATTGATTTGTTGTGTATGAGCCAGCACAACAAAAGTCTTCACCACAACTGTTGTACGAAATTTGTGAACTGCACTGCGACCTCTTGAAATAAGCTTTTACGCAGTGTCCATATTTCTGTGTAATCTGTCATTTAATCATATCGGTAATGGCCCATATATATATATGGAAAATTATGTTTCCAACTATTCGAATTACATATATGCGACTTATTGCAAACCAATAAGTAATTTTATGGGAGCAAGATACAAGTCTATGTATATACACTGGTCAAAAAAAAATAAGACTCAAGAAATATGTTTTTGAATTTTCAACCAAATTGAATTTTTTTCTCTTCTGTGTTATATCTACACTTTTATTGTTTCTTCAACTAAACTATTGGGTGTGTTTGGTTTGTCAAGATCTCTTAGTTTTTGTGCAACAGACTGGAGTGTGGGATTCCCACAAAATCACCGTTCACATGCCACAAATCATAAACATGTTTTTCTTCAAAAACTACTTTATTGGAAAAAATAATGACTCAGATTGTTCACTAGTAATGGGTAGATGCACCATTCAAGTTTACACATTCCAGACACCGTCCCGCATCGAAACAACAGTGTTCCGGATCACCGCTCGAGGAATGTCGTTCCACTCCTCCTGGAGGGCTGTGGTTAGGGTTGCAACGTTTGTTACGGCGGGATTTCGGTTCCTGACCCTTGTCCCCAACATTGCCCAAATGTTTTCTATGGGATTAAGGTCAGGAGACATCGCTGGTCACTCTATCCGCTGGATATTGTTGTCCTCGAAGAACGTCGTAATGATCCTGGCTCTGTGTGGAGCAGCGTTGTCGTCCATAAGAAGGAACCTGTCACCCACGCGGTTTCTCAATGGTAGCACGATGGTCTGAAGAACACTGTCACGGTAGTAACGTGAGTTCATGTTGCCTTGAACGATGTGCAAATCAGTTCGCCCAGTCACGGAAATTCCGGCCCACACCATCACGGATCACCCACCCCACCGGTTGACAGAAACTGAATATTGAGGGTTATTACGTTGTCCAACACCTCTCCACACACGTAAACCACCATCAGCATGGTCCACAGTGAAACGAGACTCATCCGTGAAGAGCACGTTGGATCACTGTGCAACGTTCCAACGAGAGCGTGCCCTGGCCAACTCAAGACGACGTCTCCTGTGATCAGCTGACATCCTTGGAACAACACGCAGTACACGAGAGTGAAGACCAACTTCTCTGGGTCTGTTACGTACAGTTTGGGAGCTGATTGTGATGCGTGTAGCTTGCCTGAACTCATTCTGGATCCGTCGTGCACTCTGAAATGGGTTTCGTCGAGCCGAAAGCGTCAGATACCGGTCATTCCCAGCAGTTGTGGCCCTTCGTCTACCAGAACCACGACGTCTGCGATAATCCTGGGTCTCCTGGAATCGTCCCCAAACATTCCTGATGCAGCTTTGACTGACCCCTAACTCGATGGCCACATCACGCTGAGTTCTGCCATCCTGGAGCATCTGACATGCTCTCGCACACTGCACTCCACTCAAATGCACTCTAACACTTATCACACACACAACAAAGCAAAATCCCATAAAAAAATTCACTGTCAAATGCATTTTCGTGTTTTGAAGCATTGCCCTGGGAATGCATGTGAACAGTGATTTTGTACAGAGTTTCACACTCGAGTCTATTGAGCAAAAACCAATGAAGCATGACAAACAAAACATACCCAATAATTGAGCTCAATTATCAACAAAAGTGTACACATAACACAGAAAAATATTTTTCTCAATTTGGTTGAAAATTGTAACAAAGATTTCTTGAGTCTTATTTTTTTTTGACCAGTGTATATTTATAGCGGTAACGATCTCATGCGGTGTTCAATCATAACTTTAGTATTATGTGCGGTACTGCTATTCTACAATCCTGTCCGCTTACCGATTCAGCTGGACTCTTTAAAGCAGCTAGTTTTGTCATTGCCCCACACTACAAAGTCTCAAGTTCATACTGATCTGCTGAAAGCCAGGTACCTTTTGGCTTATTCGGCCTTCTTGCGAGTTGGTGAATTCACGGTCACGCCAGGTCAGCGCCACACGCTACAACTCGCTGATATTAAGTTCATGGCAAAATCAAAGGTGTGTGTCGCCATGTACGTTACAATCCGGTCTTTCAAACACAGCAATAATTGCCGCCCAATTACCCTACGCATCCCTGTCCAGTCTGGCATGATGTGTCCAGTTGCTGCTCTTCGGACGTACACTAAACACCGTGGGCGAATCCCGGGGCCATTATTCATCTTTCCAGATGGCTCTCCTGTCTCTCGCAGCTATTTCTGCACACAACTGAAACGGTCATTACGATGGGCAGGTTTGGACCCACGTGTCTACAAGACCACACATGCGCAAATGGGTCACATCCGGTAACACGAATTTGTAAATAAACAAAAACACGTGGCTTCCGCACGGTCACGGTGAGGATACGCTTCGCCAATATCAGTGAGTAATGTATAGTATATGTGTGAATGGACGATGTGAAACTGAAATGTAAGTGATATATTCGTACTGCACTTGGAAAAATGTCCTGTGAGAACTGGCACACGAGGTAGTGGTTGACCAATATATTAGGTAATTTCCAACAAACTGTTGCCAAAAACTGAATCTGTCGATCCATAATGAAATGTACATTTTTTGTTAGGCACATTGGTGGGGTATTTCCGAGATTTTATCGCCCCAAGTATCGCAGGGAATGCTGTACATCGTTCATCGTAAGGTAGGTTTAGTATGGGGAGTAAATGTAACTCGTAATTTTGTCTTTTGCCCACAAAGGTCACTCTTTCCGCATCAGTGCTGCCACCACGGCGGCTCTACGAGGTGCCTCTGAGTCCCAAATTGAGGCTATGGGAAGATGGAAATCCAAGGCTTACAAGAAGTATATCCGCATACCTGCAATGTCACTGTGAGAGTGCCAAGCTATTCCTGGGCTATATCCGCTTTCTCACTAAGGGTCATTTGTTTGTCTAATTAGTTACGTTTCCTGGCTGTATCAATGGGTACAACGTTTTGTATGTTCAATCTGTTTTGTTTCAGTCTTAGTATGTAGTCCGTTGTGACACCAACAGGGTTGGTGCTAACAACAGCATTGTTTTCCTGTACATACGTTTTTTAGGTAGTGTTTTTTTATGTAGGGTTGATTACTGTTACGCCAACAGGGTTGGTGCTAACAACAGCATTGTTTTACTGTACATACGTTTCTTAGGTAGTGTTCTTATCTAGGGTTGATTACTGTTACGCCAACAGGGTTGGTGCTAACAACAGCATTGTTTTACTGTACATACGTTTCTTAGGTAGTGTTTTTATCTAGGGTTGATTACTGTTACGCCAACAGGGTTGGTGCTTACAACATTATTGTTGTCCTGTACATACGTTTTCCAGGTAGTGTTTTTCATCTAGGTTTGATTACTGTTACCGTCCCATATTCTGACTTTCATACTCCAATTTAATCTATACCATCCATATACAAACTTGTATTGTTCATAGATTCACCAGCGGGTGGTCCACTGTAGTTTAGCCATCAGTATTATTAGGTGTATATAGTCATCATATCTGGTCGTTACATGGTTATCAACAGGGTTGGTACCATATATTCATATTATGATGTCTGGTCTGTACATGGTTATCAACAGGGTTGTTACCATGGTTTTAATGGTTCTTGTGGGGTGTCTCCCGACTGTGGCCTACCTCATCTACGTAAAAAATATATTATGTTCATATATTTGTTCAATACTGTAAAATTATAAGTTTATCCATACTTCTCTTCATTGTATCGTATAGTTATCACTATATTATGTTATATATCAATTTATTCCGTACATGTCTGATGTATTTCTTTTCTGTATATCATATCTTATATTGTCTACATTATCATTTTATAATAATATTTCCATTGTCAATAAATATTGACCTTTATCATCAGACATGATTTCTGGTATAATTATTACCTATATATCTGGACTCACATAAAGATATAATTATAATTATATAATAATTTTTTTAAATGATAAGACACATATAGGGGAAACAACGAAATAGTCTGGAACGCTTGCATGCAATCAGTCATATTGTCACCGCTTCTTGAGTAAATCTACTGTTGTGATAAAATGTAATTTCAGTATTGATTACCAAAATTGTGCATCACCCGTTCATTCGACTTGAATAAAAGAGGTTCAAGAAAATAGTCCACGGCGTACCAGGCATTACATAAAATTACTTTACCGTTACGTAATTCCCCCGTACCGGGAACTATCATTATATAATGTATTTGAAAAGTGAAAGAACCTTCCAACCCCCCCCCCCCCCCACACACACACCCCCCAAAAAAGTTATGAAGTGTGTTGACGCATGCTTCAGGCAAACAACAACGGTGTTCAGTAGGAAGTGCTTATTTCTATTCTCATTTGTGAGAAACTGCATACGGCGGTATTCGGCTCGAGTGGACTTCATTTTTTCTCCGGAGTGGAATGGTTTGGTTTATATCAGAGCTGCTTACAATATATCATTTATATAGGCATGTATACCTTCAAATATGACGTATTGGTTGTAGGCACATATACATTGTATGGCAGTGTGGCCCTTCGGGGGTATGCTCGGACTGCTAAAGATGAGTACTTGGTATTGTGAATATTTAGTTATACCAATATGTATCCATTCAGGCTGATGTTGTATAATTATTTCCTCATTCCATAACAGAAAAAGAGGGTTCGTGTAGTGTAAGAGTGCTATATAAGTCCTGTGGATAGCTAGTACACACCGACTCATCACAGGTTATTAGTAAAAACAAACACTAATGTTGTTTTACACATCACAATTATATCGACATCAGCATGGATCATTATTCCACCTGAAATAAAGTTACAACTCTGTTATATATATACACGGTTATGGATTCCTAATGTTCCTCGGTCAGTGAACAAACAAAAATTTTGTTTTACTTTGTTTTATATTTTGTGTTACTACTTTCCCATAGAATAACGTTTGTTAACTACTGTATAAAAGACGGTTTTGGCATACTGTCGATTTCTTACGTTCCGCGTTCACCAAAAAATCAGATGAAACACTATAACCATAAGGAAACTGTATTATGTGTTTGTTGCGTGCATAGTGCGATTGATAATGCGGTTCCAGCACTAATTTATGATTGAATAATCATTATTCATTTCTTCATGGTTTATTCCGCTCTTGCATCCCGCTCAAAGCGGTTCTTGACAACTCTGTTCCGAGGAAAGTACAACGCTGTATTCATTTCTTCAGAACTTGTCACTGCGGTAATGAAACGAACAATTTTTTTGTCTTCTTATGAACTTCGAATACCCTCTTATCTAATGGTATGATAACTTGTCACTAGTGTAAAATTCTGTCCCGTTCGCGCTTGAGTTGCAGCTCAAAACGTTTGTTTGGTGTTTTTTCCCAGCGAGAATAAGTTTTTGTCCCAGCGAGAAAGTTTTTCAATGAATCTCCAAAGCGAAACAGAAAGTGGATGCGTCACGCTCCGGTATTCTCCGGTATTCATTTTTTTTTATGGAGGTTAAAATAAACGTACCGTGCAGCTACACTGTACAATGCCATATTTCTTAACCGTAAAAACTGAATACTTAAGTTTTATAGGAGCATTACTGCGTGTGGGCATTATTTTAACCTTTCTTGTTGACGAACAAACGAACACCGTTTTTCTAATAGCAACGTTGCCTGGAATAGATCGCACAAAATACTGAATATGTCTTTGTCTACCCGTCGTTCACCAGGAAGAATGAAATAAGATAGATAGATAGTTTATTCCAAATTATGTATTGGAATAAAAATATATAGTGCAAATATTTTGACGCGTTGGTCCAAAACACTTCATATCACAATACAGAGGAGGTTTTCCTGTAACTCATAAAACAGCTGGATATAATGAGACTCGTTGGTATTGATAAACAAGCAAAAAATAATTTAGAAGTTTAGAAGCAAATATATTGAAAATAGCATTGGAAAAAAACTTTCCTGTTGAAATTTTCTCGATAGATTTTAACGACTAAAGGCAGAAATTGAGTAACTATACAAAGTCTAAGTCGAGCGCAAATATTTACCAAGACGTTCATTACAGACGTGGGTTTAAAGTTCTCTCGTTATGTTTTTCTGGTATTATGAACATAAAGGAAATCATATATGGCAAATCAAATGGCGAGCTTAAATTTCACCTAAGATCACTTTGAGTGGTGATTGTCGAGGGCACACATGCCATGAAATGTATTAATTGGCTGTTGCAGACATTTTACTGGAAAATAGTTATTCGATTTGTATAATGAACATATATCATATATAACTCATATAATATGGATCTTTTGGTGACCTTGAACTCACATGATTTGGATGGTTAATTCCAAGGTCGAGTCCAAAATGAAAAGTGTAAATTTCCTTCTACATACGTGACGACTGCATACAGAGCTCAGACCTTTATTATGTTAACAACAGGAATCCATCTATTACGAATATTTTGTTGATTTCAAAGTGGATCTCACATGACCTTGAGTGGACTTAAACAGGATGACCTTCAGTGATGAATTTTCAAAGTAAATTGACGTTTGCATCCGAAACAATCAGTGATGAAAAACAGCCCTTTTCATTGTTGACACTACATTTCCCCTGTAATTTTTGTTTTCCTTGTGCTTATTGTTTCTTGGGGGCTAAATTGAAATTTTATGTAGGTGTGATTGATAAATTGATTTCAATACTAATTCGGTTTAGTATTTTGTCCTCAGATTGCTTGGATCAGTCCTATGTGATGTCTCAGGAAAACTGAGTTTTTGCCATAGACATGGAAGACTCTCTCTTCTATGTCTATGGTTTTGCATATTATTTACCTACCTTTCTCACAACGAGATCTCCCCACTATGTGTATGTGTTTACGTATTTCCACACTTGTATGTCGTGAGATTTTCTTCCTTTACATATGTTGTTATTTCACAGTTTGCAATATTGAGGTATTTTGTCAGTTTTCATGTTTAAGCATTGCCGCTTTATCTACAAAAATATCTAGTTTTAGTTTTGTCATTTTAGTTATCCATTAGGCCTAAAAAAAATAATTTTCTGTTTCTCGTCCCCGCCCGCAGCCTTCCGGATTTTTTTATTTGCGATTCTCAAATAAAAAATAAAAAGTGTTCCCGCCCCTATTTTGAGGATAGCGAATGATCGAGACACCGAATCACAGCATGCAACTTAGGTATATATGTATCTTTCCTCCTTGTCTTCTCTCCTATTTTCGCCCCTATCCTTGTCTTCGCCCCTATTTTGAGGATAGCGAATGATCGAGACACCGAATCACAGCATGCAACTTAGGTATACATGTATATGTATCTTTCCTCCTTGTCTTCTCTCCTATTTTCGCCCCTATCCTTGTCTTCGCCCCTATTTTGAGGATAGCGAATGATCGAGACACCGAATCACAGCATGCAACTTAGGTATATATGTATCTTTCCTCCTTGTCTTCTCTCCCCGCCAAATGAGACGAAGATGCTACCAGTTTTCAAAAACAGTTACTACTTGTATTATTACATGCATGTAATAATACATATAAAATAGTGATCACGAATTGATTTACTATTTTTCCTCATGTATATTCCAATGGAGATATTAACTGATAGAACGGTTCTCCACAATTACTCATCATTGAAATATATTTTGACGGATTTTGAAAATAATACTACTAGTACACAGAATCATCCTGTCTGTGCTGACTGCTAGGATGATGGCACACCAGTAGTGCCAAGATGTCCGGCCAAGAGCTTTCAAGCCCCAAATAAATCAAGCATCCAGAAATGAAATCATTAAAGTCATGTGTTACACATGATTTCAATTCTAAAGCCTTGATTTATTTGGTTTAAATGCATCTGTGCGCAGATGTTTTTTTTCAATCAATCAATCAATCAAATTTTATTTTGGAAATGTTGTCCCACCAAAAATAAAAAATAAAAAGTGCCTCCCTACAAAATTTTCTCTTGAGCTGAGGACGGTATTTTTTTGCAAAATGAAGAATGAAAAACGAAAAATAAAAAGTCCCTCCCTACCCAGTTTTGAAAAAAAAGGAGGACGAGAAACAGAATATTAATTTTTTAGGCCTTATCCAGTTTAATTTTCAAAATTCTTTGAGTGTTCACATGGTTCAAACGTTATGACCATAGCCTTGGCAAACCCTTGTTTGATGATATGATTTTTCAAGATTTACCTTGTCAAGTTTGCAATATAACGGAGTCCGAAAACATTTTGTTATATATAATTGTTCGTATATTATTTTGATGTCTTGAATAACTAACTATTTTACATTGAGAACGGAAATATACTGAAGAGAATTGGGGCCAATATTTTACTATTTGTCGACGTACGTGTGACAATAAATTGACTTATTAACCCGATAAATCAACTTACTATGTCGATCTATCAATGAAGCAAGAGAGTGTTTCGATGAATCGACTTATGTATCTCGATAAATATACTTAGTACAATTGTTACAAAAGTTTTTCAATTTGTCGCCGTACCTGTCGCAATGAATCGACTTATTAACCCGAAAAATCGAGACAGTATTACCAAGATATTAACTCGATAAATCAACTTATTTTCTATAAATTAAGACAGTATTTCGATAAAGCGACTCATGTATCTCGATAAATAGATTTAGTACAAATAAAATGAAAATATGTTTCGAGCCACAATATGAGCGAGACATACCATTTCATTGGTTACCTCAGGACTGTCCAAAAGAACTGATTACTCATATTGAGAACTATATGGAATATATTATTAACAAACAGCTGTCCCATTAACATATTTATTAGGTAAATGTTTTTAACAAAACACGAATCCAATTTTATTAAAAAAACATGTTGCAACTTTTGAACGGATAGTGATTTCACTTAAGTTTGTAATTCCGTACTTTGCTCTGTATCATTCAATATTGTTGAAATGATATTGACTATTGGTAATATTCGAAATTAAATGTCTATAGGTTTACTCAATATAGTTTTCAATATCATTATTTCCCCCATTTTACCGAAATATGTAAATGGTTTCATTGAGATACTATCTCGATTTATTGAGTTACAGAAATCGACTATTCAAGATAATAAGACGCTATATCAAGAAACCTAAGTCGACAAACAGAAAAACAAACTATCAGTTGAGTGGCCGTTATTATCTGCCGTAGAAATATTGGATCCGTATGTATCATCAGTTAGTGCCAAGGTCCAAAACTTTTGTATCATTCGTCGCCGTGTCCTGTCCATTGTCTCCCCTGTATTGGATTGAAACACACAACTGAACAATGCAAAGCAAAGGCACGACGTAGTTAGCAATTGAGTCATATCAAAAATAAGCACCTCACATAAAAACATGAGTCAATAAACATATGTATGCAAAAAAATTAGCTGCATGTGAGACCCGGAGTCAGGATAAACGCTGCAGACTTTTATATCAGGAATTGCAATAAATATTCCTAGTGTATACTTACAGCATCATCAGCGGCAGGGGTCTGGAAAGGAGAAATATGTACATTTACCCTTTGCAATCATATGCATATTCATATGTGATTCTCACAGCATGAGAAGGATGTTTGATTCAACAATGTGATATAGGTGTTGAAGGTTTTGATGAGTATAATACAACGTTGTATCCTCTGCAAATATGATACATTTTGATTTTGTTATTTAGTTGGGTATATCGTTTGAATATATGATAAAAAGCAATGGATCCAATACTGAACCCTGTGACACACGGTGTTTTATGGGATAGAGGTTTGAACTTGATATACTGCTAACGGTTATTTAGGTAGCTCCTGAAGCACTCCAATGCAATCCCTCGAATACCATAATACTCTGATTTTGGACAAAAAAATAGAAAGGTCAATGGTATCGAATATCTTGGAGAGTCCATAAACTCCAAGTGTGTACATGACAGTTAGGGTGTCAAATACAAATTATGTAACTGCACTAATAGTCAAATGTTGGGCCTAAACCCGTATTGCTTTGAATAAAGTATACATTATGTTGTACGAGGAAAGTTTACAGTTGTGTGCGGAAGACTTTTTCTAAAGTTAGAGCAACAGGGTGATAGTGATATTAGCCAATAGTCATTCAACATTTGCTTCTGTTTACTTTTGTAGATTGGGATATCGGTAGGGATATCGGGGTACATACTGTGTTTTTTTCTTCTGTTGTATAGAGTGACTACTCAAATTATCAACTCCTGAACGATTTTTTTTCACCTTTCAATGAGACTATCATTTTCATAAACTCTTTGGAATCAGTGGGGTTGAGCAGCATGGAGTTTGAGTTCGGTTGTTCAAGTAGGAATGAAATGTTTAGGGGCCGATGGTATTTGTTCTGCCAGCGAATGTGTGGGTGCCAAATTCTTGCACAGACATATACATGTGGATTTATAGTAATTTTAGGTCGAAATTTTATTATACTTCATTTCTGAGTTGATTAGTTCTATACTCACGTAATCCATGAAGACATCTTCAGAAGGATTTGAAGGAAAAGAAAAACACAATCAGTCACTATCGAACTCGTTAAAGGCGACGGACAGTAAAAATTTTTTCTTGCACAAATACACTGCTTATGTTCATATGATATGCTACGAAATAAATAAATGTACGAATTCCATCGATATATATATATGCGCGTCTGGCACGATCAAAATGCTGTTCACAGTGCCCCAGCCATGCCGTGTGTTTCAGGTAAAAGAATCGTGACGTCACGATAGGTCATTACGTTTTCCATACAGCTGTATAGATACCTGAACGTTTTCCGCGGATGCTGTGACCACCTCAGTGAGGTCGAAGAATTTTCATGCGATGAGATGGCGTTCATTAAATATTTGCGACAGAGCCAGTTTTGAGCAGAAGGATATGAAAATTTGCCATCATGTTCAGGATAGTATATAGATGACACTGTTATGGTGAAATATATGGTTAACCTGAAAAATATGCACAGTCCATGCCCTAATATGGTCTCTAATCGGAAAATATTTCAAGACGGGTGATGAGTTATAACCCACAGGTAAATATGTGCTCATCAGAATTTTCTCAACATTCGTCTGATTATCAAGTGATATGTGTAGATTGAAATTGTTGAATAAAAATTGGGGGTCACAGCGTTGGATTTGTTGCAAAACACTTTCGAAAGAGTTTAGCTGTCCTTCGAAATCCGCCATAGTATTAATTTCAAAATGAATTAACAGCCTCAGAAAAAAATCCATACGGTAGAAACTTCTAAAATTTAGTATACATGTCTAGTGGATTGTACACATGTAAAAAATGAAAAAAAATTGGGGGTCACTGCGGCAGAGTTTTCGCAATCTGCATTTGAATTCTGTATGTCGGACTAGGATCGTGCGCCCGTTTGCCACCAAAACGTCAGAGGTTTACCTATCGTGACGTCACACCATTCGCTGGTAGCTTCTTGAAGGGAATCTCTACTACAGAGCGCCCACAGGGCAACAGAATGCATATTCATTGAAAATATTGTTGCTATCATTTATAACCCATACGACTCTATCATATAAGGAAAAAATCCTGAATATTATTTTTTCACCGTCCGTCGCCTTTAACATAAATGTGTATTTGGACCATAATATTGTGTAGCATTTTTAGTGACAGTAAACGCCCGTCCCCTCCCGCACACATCTCCATGACAACTCGCCCACGCATATTCGACACAGCACACTAAATATAACCACTACACGATCACTACACGGACAAAACATACAAAACCACGAATAACCACGCGGCCCCCAAACAAGGCAAACACAGGTCAAACAGCTCACACCTTCGGCCCCGTCCAATCAAATAATTCGACCCCAGTACACCGGCCTTGACCTTCACATGCACATACTCATTTACATAGACATCACATGCACACCCAAACATGTCTCGTAACATACCGGGGAAACCCACTTTCCCGGTGAGATCAGCACACATCAGCACATACATAGCCAATGACACAACTCCGCTCACACTTGGCGGGAAAATACATCTACTCTGTCCCACGGCCCTGCAAATCTGCGCAGTTGAGAAGAGACTTTCACGGTGAACAGACGTATAGCAGATAGGAGATAAATAGCCGTGATTATAAGGAAGTGGATATATTTGTGAACTGTATAAACTGGAATATAAACTGTGAGACATATAAGAAGGACTATAATATAGCATATATAAGGATATAATTCGACCGGGAATATCACTGGACTTTAGGAGTGATTGTCGGCCCTGATTGTGTGTGATTGAACATTGGATATTTATCATCACAATAAACAGTTGAAATATAACTGCCGGCTTGTTATTAGCACAACGACCCAGTTTAAGTCGGCTTGATATCGGCCGTGAACGATATTCTTCACATTGGCGCCGTTCGACCAGGATCTGAGCTAGTCTCGGATTATCGACCCCGATTCGACCGGCAGAAATGGCGATGGCTCCGCCGCTCGACCCTACGGATGACGAGGTAACGTTCAATCCGAACCCGGCCTTGCGACCTTCCGGCCCCCGCTCAGTTGCCATGAGCGACACAGTCCCGTTGTCACAGGAGCGACAACCGACCGGCCTGTTCGACTCTTTCGGTGACCAATCGTCCCTGACTTCGTCCTCACCACCTGAAGACCGCATCGGAGCGTACCTCGACGAAGACCCGCTCGCGCCCTTACACACAGTGAGTGACATTATAAGTGCACACGCTAGGGCGTACTCGGCCACGCCGGCCAGAACGACCCAGAAATTACGAAGTAACTTTACCGGCAGAGACTATACACGCTCACGTCAAAGAGCGAGTGTATGTGATCGTATCGTACATTCTACAATGAACATTCGGCCTGTAACCATGGATACATCAATGGTTACACACCCGCCAAGCGATCCTCGGATACGGCAGTGGGTCTGTGACAATGATAATGTTACGGAACTGGTACCGCCGAGTGCTTATTCGGCAACCCGACCCCGGGCGCCATCAATGACGCCAATGCAGTACGACCCAGTACCAGCGGTGTACTCTCGTCTACCGACCGAGCCGACCGTGGTAGAGTACATTCGACCCAGCCAGGAGAGAGCGACTACAGGGAGCATTCCAGTGACGACTACTGTCCAGATCGCGACATCTCCAAGTCCGCAACGACCCAGCGACGCGACAACAGAATATCGCGCCTCCACACGACCAGCGCGACCTCGGCAACCACCATCTACGTCAAGTCCCCGACCCTGCGACCCCGACACGCCGACTTCCGACACACGCGCTCCCGCGCCGACCACGCACCGACCGTCGCCGACTACCGGAGAACAACCGCGCTTCGATCCGTCACAAGATCAAGTTGTGTCTGCTTCGGCAGAAAGTGTTGTGCCAATGATCGGACCTCCGATCTCACAATCAGTCGGAAACACCAACGGATATGGTGTACCGCCAGTCGGATACCCTGGCGCAACAAGCGGTGTTCCAAATGGAGTAGCTGTCGGATACTATTCACCGCATGTCGGCTACGCGAACCCACCGCCTGGATATGGTGGCGTTCCCAGCGTGATAGCTGACACCGGCTATCATGGTGCACAACCCGGATTAGTGTACCATGGTGTATGCCCAGATGGATCGGTATACCGATATCCACCACCGGCTGTATTCCCACCCTCAGTCGGGATACCATGGGTGACGCCTCCATACAGTCAACCGGCCCCTGCTGCACAAGCACCACACGACCCCAGTTACACGACGGCACCACCCGCCGCATCGCTCGCCGTCTCCGCGACGACAGCACCGACCGCCCCCGCTAACGCGACCCCGATCGACCCAGATACGACGGCTCCGGCGACTTCGGCTGTTCCGACTCCGACGGCCACTGCAGCGACTACACCAGTTGCGGTGAGTGTTGACACGCCCACGCCACAGAGACTCACGTCTGAGCCCCAAACGTTGGCTACGGCTAAAATGGCTCAATGGCGTGCGACCTTCAAGGAGGGCAATCTCACTCAATACGTTCGGAGTTTCGAACAGTTTACTGCGGCTTTCACTTACTCCGACCTCAACAAGACGACGACCTTCCGGAGCACGCTACGCGGCCGCGCTGAAGCGCTAGCTCTAAATATCCCGGTCGCGACTCCCTGGGGAGAGTTCCGTCGCCAACTCCTAGAGGGCTGGGAACCCGAGCCCCGTCGACAGTCCAAACGGGACGATTTCCCGTTCCTCAAGCGGGAACGAAAAGAGGACGCGGAACACTACATGGAGCGACTCCAAGCCCTGGCGGAGCAAGTGTTCGATGACGTTACGCCAACGTCGCGGCAACGAACTGTAATTGCACAATTCGTGAACGGCCAACCCGACCCCATTGCCGATAAACTGTGTGCCCTCACTTTTAACAGTTACAGTGAGGCACTTACGGCCGTTCTCAAGGTAGAGAGTCGTCAACAGAGGACAGCCAGAGATCGACATCGAGGCACACGACGTGCTGACATTTCCGCAAGCGGATACGCGGAAGACGACCCTGTCAATGAAGAACTGTCCTGTGCCATGGGACAAGTCACTCAGGGGGAAACACTAACCCCAGAGCAAATTGCGGCCTACTACGACCCCGCGCACAGTGACACTACCGGCCTACAAGGTTGCGACGAACACTCAGTGCCGACCAGCTCACGCGAGTGGGTGGCTGAAGCTTTCCAGTGCGTCCTTAGTGACGAGAATGGACTATGCGAGGAAACGGCTATCTTTTCTGTCCTGCGAACAACGGCCCCGATGAAAGGTGATCGACCCCCGCAACCCGGACGACCCATGGTTTGCTTCTTCTGCAAGAAGCCCGGCCATCGCTGGATGCGGTGCTTTCGGCTTAAGGATGTGCTAGTACGCAACGGCATGAAACCGCTAGCATTTCGGCCTAATGGTCCCGGTACTGACAGAAGGACAGCTCAAGTGTTGTCAGTACCTAACCAAGCCGGTAACCAAACTAAACCGGCCCCACCAACACCTCCGACCCCGTCGTCAAACCAGTAGGGGAAGGTGCTGAGGAGCAAGGACCTTCCAGACAACAGGACAATGTTCCCCGCTCCACATCTGCGGTTGTTACGACTACTGTACCGGTAACGACACCAATAACGACCCCGCAGCCGGCCCAGCCCACACCTCAGCTCCTTGAAGGGGTGTGTACAAAATGTCAAGCTCCGGCCCCGAAATCGGCCTCTTTTCATGAAGGGGTGTCCGCACCGCGGCCACAACGGTCACCACGTGGAAACCGTCGTCCTGAAGGGGTGTCACCCCCGACCGCCAACGGCACCGGAACGGACAGCATGTCCGAGATTGAGTGGATCTCCGACGACGGAGGATTCTACGCTTTTCCGAGTGGACCGGAATCCAAACTGCCGCCTCTTCACACACTCTTCCGGCCACCGCCAGACGACCCCGAAATTCCGGCTGTCATCAACAACTCCAGCGCCACCAATCACAAATGCTGGAAGTTGCCGGTACACGTCGGAAACAAGACGATAAAGGCTGTACTCGACTCCGGAGCGCAGATCTCCCTGCTCCGACGCGATCAGCTACGTCACGTCCCCGCTGACCAGCGACATTTGCGGTCTACTTCGGCTATTATTCGTGACGTCACCGGACAGTCAAGCCCGATCGATGGACTGATCGACCTCTCAATACAGGTCGGAACTAACCATATGGTCGTAACCTTTTGTGTGGCTGACATACATGACGACATGATTCTCGGCATGAACTTTTTTCGGCAAGCTCACGCTGTAGTGAATTACGGTGAAGGGACGATACAGGTACACAAAGAAATCCTGTTCGCACATAAAGACATTGAGGCCAATGTTGTCAGAATGGCCGTGCGACGAGCTGTCACCGTCCCCGCACGCAGCGAAGCAATAGTGGAGCTGGTCCCGACTTCCCGAGTTCGAGTTCGACAACACCCGAGGATAGTCCAGCCACTTACGACCTTTCCCGAGGAAACCGACCTCATCATGGGGAGAACACTTACGACCCTGAATCGGCAGTGCGTAAAGGTGTCGGTAGTCAATCCAGCAGATACCGGCATTACGCTCACCCGTTCCGACCCTGTCGCCATAGCAAGCCCTGTCGAAAGTGTCGTCGGAGCTCTGCCACGACCCGGAGAGGAGCCCGACCCGGCCACGGTAGACGCCAGTCACTACCGCGACCTACCGCCACATCTACAAGAAATGGTGGATCGCGCCGGACTAGCGCCGGAACAGCATCGGCGTTGCGCCAACCTGGTTCACCAATACCAGGACACATTTATGCACCCAGACGGCCAACTGGGACGGACCCAAGTCGTCCAGCATAGAATCGACACCGACAACTCGGCCCCGATTCGACAACGACAGCGACGCGTCCCTCAGGCGCAGCAAAGCATCATCGACGAGGAGATCGACAAGATGCTCCGCTTGGGGTGTATTGAGCCGTCAGATTCGCCCTGGAGCGCACAGGTAGTGCTCGTGCGGAAGAAGAACGGACAAGTACGCTTCTGTGTCGACTATCGGCTCCTGAATGACGTCACCCGCAAGGACTCGTATCCCTTGCCCAACATTCAGGACACTCATGACGCCCTGGCAGGCGCCAACTACTTCTCGGCCCTAGACCTGGCCTCCGGCTACTGGCAGGTCGAAGTCGACCCCAGCGATAGACCCAAGACTGCCTTCGCCACAAGGAAGGGACTCTATCAGTTTAAGGTCATGCCATTCGGCCTTAGCAACGCCCCGGCAACCTTCGAACGGCTTATGGAGACCATACTCCGTGGTTACTTGTGGACCCGGTGTATGTGCTATCTCGACGACGTGATAGCTTACGGCAGAACATTCGATCAGGCACTCGCAAACCTGGAAGCGGTCCTGGATCGGATCAGATCGGCAGGCCTGAAACTACAGCCCAAGAAGTGTGAGTTGTTCCAACGGGAAATCTTGTACTTAGGGTTCATAGTGAGCGGCCAAGGAATCCGAGTCGACCCCAACAAAGTCAAAGCCATCAGAGAATGGCCGACCCCGTGCGAGATCACCGACGTCAGGGCTTTTCTTGGTTTCGCCAACTACCACAGGCGATTCATCAAGGACTACGCTGAGATCGCTGAACCTCTCGTAGCGCTTACCCGAGGTGAATGCCACTTCACTTGGGGACCGGCCCAGCGACGAGCTTTTCAGCGACTCCGCGACGCCCTCATCAAGGCGCCCAAGCTCGCTCATCCGACCCAGAATCCGGACGACTACTTCATCCTCGACACGGATGCAAGCGGCTTTGCTGTGGGAGGCGCCCTCTCACAAAGGGTTAACGGGAAGGAGATCCCCATCGGGTTCGCCAGTAAAACCCTTTCCCGGACCCAGCGGAATTATTGCACCACCTATCGGGAACTACTGGCAGTAGTTGAGATGGTGCAACACTATCGGCACTACCTCTGGGGTAGGAAATTCCTCCTCCGGACCGACCATAGCTCGCTGAGGTGGCTGAAAAATTACAGCGACGCCGACGGCATGCTCGCTAGGTGGCTCGCCAAGCTACAGCAGTATGACTTTCGGATAGAGCATCGACCCGGTAAACTACACGGTAACGCCGACGGCCTGTCACGGTGCCACAGTTGTAAACACCAAGACTGTCCCGGACGACTCGTCACACCTCCGACCGACCCAGAAACAAGTTCCGGAGAACTTCCAGTTCGTCGGATAACTGTTGTTCCGACCCAGACAAGGGCAGACCTCCTGGACAGTGATTCGATAACATCACCGGTCTTGCCCCAGCTAGTTTCGGCACGCCAAGTTGTTCGAGTCCGTGCTTTGGACGCCACACTTGATGGACAAAAGTGGCTTTCGGACTATTCGACCCAGGACATTGTCGCGGCACAGCAAGCCGACCCCAGCGTCGGAAAAGTGCGGCAATGGATGTTAGCCGGCACCAAGCCCGACTCTAGAGAAGTCGCCCGCCAAGGAGAGGAGGTAAAGACACTTGTTTCCCGCTGGAACCTCCTGGCGCTACAAGACGGAGTGCTGGTTCGACATATAAAACCCGACCCCGCCGGCCGGCCTGTGGTGCAAACCGTGCTCCCTGTAGCACTCAGGACCCAAGTTCTGCACCAACTGCACGACCTGAAGATTGTCGGACATCTCGGCATACAGCGTACCATCGAAAGAGTCAGGCGCCGATTCTACTGGCCCGGCTTGGCGTTGGACGTCGCCCGCTGGTGTGCCCGCTGCCCGCAATGTGTGACCCGCAAGGGTAAACCGGCCCCAAAAAGATCGCCCCTGACACAGCTACCGACAGGAGCGCCGTTCGACAGAATAGCGATGGACATCCTCGACACCCACAAGATCACGGGAAGAGGCTATCGGTATGTACTAGTCGTGTCGGACTACTTTACGAAGTACACTGACGCTTTTCCGCTACGGCGACATACGGCCAAAAATGTTGCCGACACCCTGGTGAATCGGTGGATAGTCTACCACGGTGTCCCCAAGGCGATCCATAGCGATCAAGGTACTGAGTTTGAGTCGTCCCTGTTCCGGCATGTTGTGCGTCTACTGGGCGCTAAGAAGATTCGTACGACCCCATACCGACCCCAGAGCGACGGCCAAGTTGAGCGATTCAACAGGACATTGCTCAACATGCTGAGTGCGTTCGTCAGCGATCGTGCAAACGATTGGGACTTGCACCTGCCATATGTGTTAATGGCCTATCGAACCTCAGTACACTCGTCCACGGGATGCACCCCGCATCTGATGGTGTATGGACATGAGTGTAACTTGCCAGTCGACCTCATGTTTCCGACTTACGACCCTGAGCCTCTACCTCCGTGTGGTCCGGAGTATGTGGAGTATTTGCGGCAAGCCATCAGGACGGCCCACGGTTTCGCCCAAGACCATCTCGAAAAAGCGGCAATTCGGCAAAAGATGGGTTATGACGCCCACGCGAAACCACGACCCCAGTTTCAACCAGGCGAACTGGTCCGGTATTATTATCTGCCACTCACGCAGAATAATAAGTTCGCTCGGCCCTGGACTGGTCCCTGGAGGATCATCGACCGTGTAACCGAGGTGGATTACCGAATCGCCCTGGTTTCCAACCCTCGGAACACTCGTGTTGTTCATCTGGATGTGCTCAAGCCATACGAAGGTGACAACCAAGCGGCCCACATCTACTCCGACCCTGTACGACCCACGTCGTCGTCAAGCAAGTCCGACCCAGAACAGTCGCCCGACCCCATGGGACTTCTCAAGGAGTTCTATTACCCTTGGGAGGTAACAGTCCAAGATCGGCATACCGATTCAGACCAAACAGCTGAGTCTGATTCGCCCACGACCCAGAATCGCCAACCGCGATCTCCGACCTCATCCGACTCAAGTCGACATCGGCAACGGAAAAGATCACGTAGATCAAGTTCCGACACTCCAAAACCGGCACGCAAGACACGCAGGCAAAAGCCTGTGGTATCTTCCGACCCCGAGACAAGCGAGGCTACGCCCCCGCCTGCACGACCAAGTCGACCCAAACGCAACGCACGCAGACCGGCCCGATATAGATAACCCCGGCCTGGTTATCTGATTGATGTCATTAATGATGAATTATGCATGTCTAATGGACTATGATATCATGTCTTTTCCCATAATAATATATTATATTACAATAACAATATATGCATTTAACATGTACAAGATGTCAGTGAGGCAAATTCGATATATATACACTTGATATGATTTCATAATTATGATGCTGGTGAATAATTGGTTTCGACCCCGTATAGCATGTACCATTGTTCCGCGTGTGTTACGCACTAACTAAAATATCATGCAAAATTTCTATCCATGTGTCAGCCGAAGAGGATAATAACCAGTCACACCGTGAGTAAGGCCACTTAGTTGTCGAAGAGGTGATAGTGTGATTCGTTCCGGGGTATGCGTCGACAGAGCCTCTACCCACTCTATGTAACATTCAAAGGAACGGCCCAGTGGTACGGGAACCAGTCACTACATAGCTATCATACCAAGATGCGGCCTGTCACCAAATTCATCACCCAGAAAATTCAAAGCGCCGCGGTGTGACCGACCCAGTTCATTGCAATTTCGACCCCTACAATATTAGCGGCCCCGTCGTCTTGTGAACTGGCTGATAATGAACGGAACGATGTCCGCCCCTGTGAGTGATTGATATTAATATCTCAGCCTTTAATCAATGTGTGTCGTCTGCAAAACAGCAATTCGACCCCGCTAGTCTACTGTGCGCTAACTCTGAAAGAAAAGGGACGATAGACTGTATAGGTCACAAGGTTCGCACGAGCGCAGGTAGACCCTGTAGCTGTTTACAGCACCTACATCATCTCCCCTGTTAAAGACAATAGTGAGTCGTCGGGCAAAAAGAGCCCAGTAATTCGAACAGTCGATAAGTACATTTAGGATATGTTTTGGAACGTGTAATCCAGGGGACGGCAGATGAACATTCGGAAAACTGGACAGTGTGTGGACCCCCCTGCTGTCGTAACGGACCGGCCTGGTAGGTCGGAGAAGGATCGTACCCGCGTTTCCCTGACGACGGCCCCGCCTCGCGGCACACACCCGGAACAACAACACGCTGCATGAGGATCGGATCCGAACAAGTATAAGGCCATACTTCACAAAACATGGCAGAATTCGACCCTGAACAAACCCGAACTATTTCCACAATCGACCCAGTGAACTTGTCGGCCTCACATCACAGCGGCCCCGCCGTCCCCCGCCAGCAAACGTGGTCGGGAGTAGTAACGAACTTCGGCCTTGAACTGCCGGCCCTGTTGTGTCGGCCCCACAGGATAGTGACTTGGAAATCCTGGTCACGCTGATCTGCTCGACCCTGAACTGTCGGCCCAGCATCGTGTCGGCCCTATAGTGACACGGGAGAAGTAATCCTGGTCACTGTAATCACCTGGGTCGTGTAATTTGTCCATTCTACTAGAGAATGTCGAGGAGTTTTGTTTAATCATATCATATCATCTCATACTCGTTGTTGTGCATGTATTTGTAAATGTATCATCGTAGTGACTGCTGACGGACTGACTGTTGACGTTTATTTTGACGGTTAGGAATTTTTATTGTATGAAGTGTTTTCACATTGTCGCGCGGCGAGTGTGTGTGAGTGTTGGGGTTTGACCTTTTAGGACTTTTTAGCTTTTTATTGTTTAGTTTCTGCGACGGTAGGGTCCGGGGAGGGTAATCTCCGAGGGCGTAGATTAATGAAGGGGTGTAATGTAGCATTTTTAGTGACAGTAAACGCCCGTCCCCTCCCGCACACATCTCCATGACAACTCGCCCACGCATATTCGACACAGCACACTAAATATAACCACTACACGATCACTACACGGACAAAACATACAAAACCACGAATAACCACGCGGCCCCCAAACAAGGCAAACACAGGTCAAACAGCTCACACCTTCGGCCCCGTCCAATCAAATAATTCGACCCCAGTACACCGGCCTTGACCTTCACATGCACATACTCATTTACATAGACATCACATGCACACCCAAACATGTCTCGTAACATACCGGGGAAACCCACTTTCCCGGTGAGATCAGCACACATCAGCACATACATAGCCAATGACACAACTCCGCTCACACTTGGCGGGAAAATACATCTACTCTGTCCCACGGCCCTGCAAATCTGCGCAGTTGAGAAGAGACTTTCACGGTGAACAGACGTATAGCAGATAGGAGATAAATAGCCGTGATTATAAGGAAGTGGATATATTTGTGAACTGTATAAACTGGAATATAAACTGTGAGACATATAAGAAGGACTATAATATAGCATATATAAGGATATAATTCGACCGGGAATATCACTGGACTTTAGGAGTGATTGTCGGCCCTGATTGTGTGTGATTGAACATTGGATATTTATCATCACAATAAACAGTTGAAATATAACTGCCGGCTTGTTATTAGCACAACGACCCAGTTTAAGTCGGCTTGATATCGGCCGTGAACGATATTCTTCACAATTGTATTGCGCACATACCATATCGGGCACAGGGGGATATCCTGGAAGACAGATGTGCCTCCTGATGTCTCTACCTGGCCATCAAAAGAACTGCAAACAAGAATATTATCGGGTTATCAGTATTTTTCTTCACCATATTTCTCTCTTATCACCATTATTTTGTATATAATATGATTGTGATGTTTATAAGCTGTCGTTACCATCTTTTCTTCTTGAACGTTTGGAACGTGCATACGAAACAACAGTACCATCTGCTACCTATAAAAGTATGTAACATTATATTTCATTGTGGACAAATTTTAAAGGAACTGTATTATATATATCATATATTTAGAAATAATTCAAACCTCATCTAAATCACACCCTCAGTTATATTATCTCAAACACTGAGGTGTGAAACTTTCACAGAATAAAGAATTTTAATTTTACTATTCGTCTTGCATCACAGGTATTGCATCACAGGTATATTTCACAACGTACTTCCCTAGAAAAAAATGTCATCATGGTTGGGGATCGACGCTATATAATCAAGTATACCTACTACTACTGTAGCCACATTGTCATCCGCTAGGTCGAGGCCGAGTAGGTGTGCGCCACCATCACCCAGCGGCCTCCGCTGACATCACCAAGCTTGCCACAATATTAACTAACAGAAGGACGACTGTCTTGTTCATCATGATCTGCGAGCTGGATCGGGGGCAGAAGTTGGTATATATACTATATACGTTTTTATCTCGCCCCCGTAGGGGGGGGGGGGGGGGGGATGTTGCGAGGTTATAGCATTTGGGTCTGTCTCCCTGTCTCTCCCTGTCTGTTTTCTTGTCTATCTCTCCGCGTGCTAACTCGGGAACAAATGGTCCGATGTGAAATTTATAGGGATGAAGCGGTAGCGGTCAGTGGCTCGATCAGTCTCCCTCAAATTTTGTCAAAATCGGATAAAAACGGTTGCCATGGCAACGGAAAGTGAAAATCACATAATTGGCTCTAACTCTGGTTCTATTAGATATTAATTTTTCGAACTATTTTCGTATTTTTCTTCGGCCAATTCCCGATCGTATGCTGTACGACCGATGGTCGTACGACGAAAACTATCTATTATCGCCCGATGTCGAGAAATTGGGGGTCACGATTTTAGTTATTTTTTGCCAGCGACGTTTGAGTGCAAATGTCTGCGCTCAAAACTCCAAGGAAAACGGTCCGGTCGATGTGAAATTTATAGGGCTGGAGTGATATGGTAGTGGCTCGGTCTCTTCCAAATTTTGTCAAAATCGGATGATTGCAACGGAAAAAAAATCATATAATTCGCAATTCCCGATCGTATGGCGTACAACCGATGGTCTTAAGACCAAAACTCTCAATTATCGCCCAAGGTCGAAAATTTTGGGGTCACGATTTTACGACTTGTGAGTGTTCTGAGATTCGAGGCCATATTGTGAAGCCAGTTATCAATCTGTTCAAACTGTTTTCGTTCATGAGATGTGCCTTGATAATTGAAACATTACGGTGAAATTTTGCAGCTCGATATTGAACGACGAGGTCAAGGTCACAGAAGAGGTCAAAATCGAAAAATTAATTCTCCCATGATTTTTGTATTTTTCTATGGCTAATTGCCATGGCAACGGAAAAAAGGAAATCATATAATTGGCTATAACTCCGGTTGTAGTTAATATTAAATTTTCAGCCTATTTTTGTATTTTTCTTTGGCCAATTCCCGATCGTATGGTGTACGACCGATGGTCTTAAGACCAAAACTCTTAATCATCGCCCAAGGTCGAAAATTTGGGGGTCACGAGTTTACGACTTGTGAGTGTTCTGAGATTCGAGGCCATATTGTGAAGCCAGTTATCATGGTTATCAATCTGTTTGAACCGTTTTCGTTCATGAGATGTGCCTTGATAATAGGAGCATTACGGTGAAATTTTACAGCTCGATATTGAACGACGAGGTCAAGGTCACAGAAGAGGTCAAAACCGAAAAGTTGCCATAACTCTGATTATATTCATGATTAATTTCCCCTATAAATTTTGTATTTTTCTGTGGTCAATTCTCCATCATTTGCGATATGACTAATGGTCGTACGACCAAAACTCCCCATTATCGCCCAAGGTCGAGAATGCAAGGGCCATGAGCTGAAATACGATTCGTAATATTTCGAATATTTTACGCAGTATAGATCTGGGTGAGTCTGCGAAGTTTCGACGGTCAATGTCAAGAATTCAGGCCGTGGTCGAGAATATGGTCGAAATAGAGAAATCGCAGATGCTCTACTATCATTAACGATTAATTCTCCCATGATTTTTGTATTTTTCTATCTCTAATTCCCGACCACTTGATATATGACCAATTGTCGTATGACCAAAATCCCCGATTGTAGCACACGTTGAAAATGCAAAGGTCATCAGCTTTAATTTTAGTGACTAAATCTAAAGGGCGAGGGTCTGCAATCTCTGATTGTCTCGTTTAGTTTCTTTCGATTTTACATTTGATAGTAGTTTTGAAAATACGATCTCTTCAATTTTGAAGTCATCTGAATGGATACTCCATGTGCATGAAACTCATATGTTACCAAATTGCGTTTGAATTTGATAGGGAGTCCTCCTTTAAACTGTCCCCGAGGATACCATCAACTCAGTAGTCTTTTGGCTTGTGATTAGGTACTTATGTACTTGTCATATATCTGTTCCATGGGGTTTGTTTCGGATTTCTAAATTATTTTCATAGGTTGTTGGGCAGTTGTATACTAATTCCAACAGGTGTATAGTAGAAACAACTACATTTAACACACTGTCTGCCCCTGATGACGCCAGCATGTCTTTGGATAAACTATTTGGTCGGGCTTTGTTTCTATTGCAAAATATTGTATTTTACGTTTGTTATTGACATCATCAAGATCTCACTGTATTGGTGGTAATAGATTGATACTTACATTCAACTAGATAGTCCAAATAGGGCCAGATAGGAAAAAATTGCAACACTACATATCATTTGTGATTTGATTACAGAAATATATGCTGAACAACATATCAAAAGTCTAAAGTTCTCAAAATATGGGAAGTTGGACAAAATAACAATTCTTTGGACCCCCCCATTTGAGTAATTTTCCGCACTATTTCGCCATGTCAGAATTTAGTCCACTGTCAGGGTTTGGGGTAGAAATTTGGGTGTCAAAGCTGAATTTTTGCAAAGTGACTCTGGAGACCATATCGATAACCCACAGAAAAATACCCATCAATCCCATGGGGGGGTTTTCTAAAAAATCCAAGATGGCCGCCATTTATACGCGAAATAACTTAAAATTGAACTAGCGAGTTATCTACTGTGCATAGAGACAAATGTCTCTAGTATTTCCACTGACAATCGTCTCGTATATGTCCTATGCGTATTATCAAACGTATTTACGAGAGGTTCAGTTGAGGCCTCATTTGAATATTAAATGTCAGTAGATTGTTTTGTCTATGACGCGCGTTTTTTGCTGAAAATTATCTCCATTTTCCTTCCATTTGATTCCTGGAATCACATGCACGCTATATGTTCTCGGTATGTAGGTTCTGTGCATTCTATCGTTTTCGTCAAGTGCATGTATTGTCTACAGATTCAGTCTTTGACCGATCACGGCGCAGAAATAGGTGGACATTAATATGATATTGTATAAATCAACTGTATTTAGAGCGAAATGGATATAATAAATGTACGTATTAGATAGATCACGAGCACCCGTGGGTATGGCTCATACAGGTTATTCTCGAGGCGTTAGCCGAAAGATTACCGAGTGTATGAGCCATACCCACGGGTGCGAGTGGTCTATCTGACTTGTACCACAGGTTCACTCAAGCGTGTTCCTACATTCCACGTCAGACAGTGGTGTATGTTGAATAGACCACAATCTGGCCTATTTTTAAAGGTGTCAACCGTGGTACAAATGTATATATCATGTAGGAATACCAATTTATTACTTGGCAAAATAAATTTTGCCAAGTATGTTGGTCAGTCATCTTGTGTGTATGTATGTTTGTCTGTCCGTCAGTTCGCACGATAGCGGCCGCAATTCTTGTCTGAATGACATGAAATTTACACAGAAGATGCGCATAAGACTCCTTCATAGGCCTATTGAATTTGAAGATCATAGCTCAAAAACTGTTGTCTTGGCGACCAAAAAACTGCTACATTGCTTAAACCATGGAGGTTGGGAACCCATACATGAGTTGTTACGTGGGTTACACTCCCTCAAACTGCCAGCGACGTTAGTGCTGTGCATAGAGCATACGACTTTGAATCCACAGACCCGGGTTCAAGTCCCTCTTGAAACTAATTTTTTTTTTATCTCTAACGTACGTGATCATTACCCTGCGTTTCATTCTAAGCAATATAACAACACCATTTAATGAATTAACAACTTATTTAACCGCAAATAAATTACTGAAAAAACTATTACAATACTTTTGGCCCAAGTATCATATCCTGCGCCTTCCTCTATGTTCAATAAGGATTAAAAAGGTGCGAAACGGATTGGTATGTTTTCAGTGGACGAGTAGTATTAAGGAGCAGTGTACGGTACTTAGGCTATACTGGCGACTCAATCTGGCTTATCGACTTCTCTTTAAATTCATTCTCTTTGTTTTGCCAAGTCCTAGCTCTTTGAGCGATTGCTTCATTGACTGATCAAATGGTGGTTATTTGTATCACACATCAAATGTATAGCTAAGCCATACATTTGATATACTAGTAATGATGTTCCATAAGACTATGATCACGTGGTGTTTATTTTTATCTTCAAGAATTAAATTTCAGCCCAGATTGGAAATATGTTTATTCTCTGGCCCATATGTGTACCAAAGATGTCCGTCTTATTGATTTTCAATTTAGAATTTTACATAGAATAATCCCCACAAACAAATGGTTATTTATGTGTAATTTAAGTGATACTGACAAGTGTTATTTTGTTTGAAATGTATCGAAACTATAAATCATATGTTTTTTTAATGGCCTGTTGTACAAACATTTTGGAAAGAAATTTGTTGTAAACTTCACCCTCATCTTGACCTCTTCTCGTATGTTACTGGTAGCAATGTCATATTTGGAGTAGATTATGGTATTAATAATTCAATATTGATTAATTATATTTTTCTGATAGTTAAAAGAACAATTTTTGTAACAAAATGTAAAGATAACAATCTATCTGTCCAATATTTCATGAATAATTTAAGAGAAAGCTATATAACGGAATATAAAAGTCGTTACTTTGATAAAAACAAATGGCAGCCAATACTAAATATTTTAACATAACTATGTTTGTTAAAAGTGCAAAACCCAATAATATTATAATGAATGTACTATATTGCTGTAGAACTCTTGATAGATATTTGTATGTGTGGTTGTGAATGTGTATGAATAAATGAAAATCAAAAAAAAAAAAAAAAAAAAATCTACTGTGCATACGCTGGTGATTTAAGTGTCTACCCCCATGTTTTCTGACCCAAGGAATCAGATGGTCGTATTGCTGAGTTTCTATGACTGTTGGTTGTTTCGAAATCTGAAATGGCTGCCATGAAAAACCTGGAAAATTCGAAAAAATAACACGTTTCTAGCTAGGTTTCAGCTTCTTTGTCAAATGAAGGCAAATTGTTGGTGTCTACTCCTATATTATCTGATCCAAGACATACAGTGGTGATACCGCCATGTCTCTGTAACTGTTGGTTGAATCAGAAATAAATATGGCTGCCATAAAAATCTTTGACAATTTTCGAACATATATCAGCTTCTGTTACAGATAGAAGCAAGAATTTGGTGCCTATATTGATGTTTATGCATAGGGAAAGGGATACCAGCACCAGTGGACCCATATTCAACTAATCGACTAACCAACACATATATGGACTCATTACAATTTATTGATAAGACATCATGACAATCACAGACTTGCCGTATTGAATTTGCAGGAAAGTGGAGGGACTACATGTTAGCAGAGACATATGCTGGAGACAGGCAGCTCAGCTTTGTAGTGACTTAGAATAGCTCTACCTCTTGTACAATCATCTGTTTGACAGTAGCGTGGTAAGTCCATCATTTTGATGAATAATGACTCCTCACGATGCAATGTTTCGCGATTCACAAAGAGGCTTCATTCAACCACAACTGTGTGAATGGTGCTTGCTCAGCACAGCAAAGAGCTTTGATAATCCCTCGTCATATTCACAAACAGGAAAAATATTTTGATGGAGCATGCTTACATATATTTCTAAAGCAGAATATTGCACAACAGGAACTCTGCCACAACGGATCTGAGCTCATCCACATCCACAACTCCCACCCACAATGAAACCATAGGGCCTGAACAAGTGGTCCTGCTGAGATCCCTTCAACAACTCGCATGTTCCTGTGAGTTCAGTTTTGGCATGGTATATATTTTGAGCCCAATGGTTTCAGAGGGGAACTACGAGCTTGAAAGTTTCTAAATGTTGGCTCGGATCATGCTGCTTCGGATCAAGGAACTTCTCAAATTGATTTACTATGATTGACAACATGACGTGACATTTTCAAAACAACACGTTTTGTTGTGAAAGGTAACATGACAAGACGTGAGGTAATATATGCAGGTTATGTGGATGATGAATGCACTTGGGTATTTGATCTATGTTTCCTGAGCACATGATGACAGCATGAGGCAGGCGCAAATTTGTCCAGAGGACATCGAGGGCCTTGAAATGGAGCGACTTGTGGCAACTGTGCAATACAAAAAGGTTCCAAAAGAGGCTTGGTGGAAGCATTCCCTGATCATGAAGCCCACACTGTTAAGGAGCCCAACTGCCGACTGCAGTACTTCCTCCAAGACCTCACCTGAGACAAGCTGGTCGAGCATATATATTGTAGCAGCTGCCAGCCAATCCAAGGTAGAGTCTATCAAGGCTACACCACAGACTGTAGGGGTCGTTGGACCTCCCCTGGCTGAGACATGGGCACAGACGCCGAGTTAGGGGTGGATAAGTGGTGCAACGTCTCCTTGGGAGGGCCAGAACGGCTTGGCAAGTAAGTCCTTCTGGGAAGGTTCAAAGAGCTCGGAGAGCCTCGACCGCTTGGTATTTTCTCCCTTGTTCTTAAGAGCTCCCTGCCAACGGCGTTTGAAAGCTTGGCAAACACTCCGGCTCAGAGGCAACTACTGATGAGCTTCAGCTGGGATATGGGAAGGCCGCAGGCCACCTGGTCCACTGATTGGATGACTTAATTGGGGGTTCAGGTAGGAACTGTGACCCCAGGCGTGAATGCACGAGAAGGAACTTCTCCTTGGAGAGTAAGTCCTGCCATCCACTTCCTGGGAATGAGCGATGTTGGAACTCTGGTCGAGCTCATCCACCCACATGGAGTCTTCTGGTGACGGCATTCAAGTGGGTGCAATATCAACGAGGAAAGCGGATAGGGTGGAGCCAGCGAGAGAGCTTTATCGGTCGCTGAGCTGGCCTGGTGTAACCAAGCACAGGAAAGGCAATTGGGACGTAAAAATTCTCTGTACCAGAGAAACTATGAGAAACTGTTCCCTTGTGTATGAGCCCGGGCTGGAGAGCCTGGCAGCGTCGAAGCAGTGATGACAACCAGCTGCACATGGCTTCCAGTGTTGAACCTGCGGAAAGCAGGAAGATACTGGGCGGAGACAGCTCTTGTGCAGGCTGCCATGCAACAAGCGATGGGTCATCTGAGTTTTCAGCTACTGACTTTGAACAGTTTTCAGCTACTGATTTGAACATCGTCTGGGGCGGAAACGTTAGATGAGTGCCGAGACTCAGCTCCAACTGCCTGAGACCTTTGGGGTAGCTCCTGTACCTGAGGGAAATCCCACGAAAAAGGCCTTAGCCGGGAGTCCCATTAAGCGTTCCCAAAGCCAAGGAGGGCCCGAAGGAGAGTTCTAAATCCCTCGTTGCAATGGTGGCAGCGAAGACAAGCTTCGAGGCTGAGACATTGTCTGGAAGAGAGGATATTCGACCCAAAGGTCCAAGAATGCAATATAGGATATGGAAAATCACAGCTGATGGGCGTTGATTGTCCTAATTGAAACCAGGTTCCTATCAGGACCTGGCCCTGGGTCCGGAGCCAGACAGGGCCAGCCAACATAAAACCCATTCCGACTCGGTGTTCAAGTTACTATCGGAGGCCGGGCCCCAAGAGGGATGAATCTGGTGATTTCAACAATCCCAGTTGGTAAAAAGCAACGAGAAAGACACGGATTATAAGAGTTGGTTATAAATAATGCTGTTCGAGGGGTAGGAGAATTGGAGAAGTTGACACTATTCTGCCATTTCATGACTTTGTCGAGGGATTAGAGTGGATACCGAAAAACTGACAAATTCATAATTCCAAGACCTAATCCATGGGTGAATTTTTACAAATCAGTGTACGTGGTCAAATCGAAGTGATACTAAAGTATCAAAGTCAAAGCCATGTGAACATCACAGACACCCATCCAGCTGAGCGTGAGATCAGGTGCTCCGTGAGAGTGAGGTCATTCCTTAATCTTTCGCATAGGGTTTCGCTATGTGGGACGCATATTTTAAGTAGGCTGTATGAGTAACCGTCTAATATGTCAATGTACATGTATAGGAGTTAATGTACATGTATAGGAGTAGTTTTGGTGGATAAATATGTAGCGAAATCGATATAAACACAATGACATTATGTTCTATTGCAACAAACATACGTAATTGTGGCATTTCGCGAGTGAAAAACTAGAAAATTTCACCCTACGTTTAGGAATGTTCCTGATTTTTTATCTCTTTAGACTTTTAGTATGTTATTTAGATGCCAATTCCATATGATTTGTTAGTGTTGCAATTTTTTCCCCGTCAAACACTATATACCCTAGACTAAGAGTGGTTCAATGTCCGATGATCGTACGACGAAAATTCCCTATTATAGGCCAAAGTCTATTATAGGCTGCGCCTCGTCCAATATAACTTTTCTGAATCCCGTAAACTCTGTATTGGACTCCGCATCATCCAATATTTGTATAATATTGTCGTCTATAGACAACGAATCATTACCGAATAATAAGACGTTCGAATTGAGAGCGTCAAATGACTGCAGATCATCAAACAATTCTGACCGTTCCTTTCTATATAAGGGACAGTATAGCAAATAATGTTCAGGGATTTCATTATAATATCCGCATGAGCAGCTCGGATTGTCCACAATATGTAAATTGTGGTAAAGGTGTCCATTCAGCATACTACAGCCGATACGTAGTCGGGCATAATGAATGTTCGTGGCCCTGGTTCCAACATTGTACCACGGTCTCTTCGGTTGTCGCATGTTCAGCTTTAGCCGTGTAATGAATGCGTTATGAGTAGGAGCATCTCTCATATGATAACTTTCCAATCGACATTGAAATTGCGACGTATTTCTGTGAGATCGCAAATGGTAGTTTGTACGATCATCTACAGTAGGTGGCATTAGATTCACGACAAAACTGGAAGCCAACTGGTTCTTGATTTTATAGAACCATGACAGCCTGTGTAATTCGCGTCTTTCAGACAACGTGTTCCATCCAGTATCATTATGTAAAGTTCGGCGGGCGCCCGCTACAGGGCGTCCGGCACTACTCTACGGAACACTACAGCCAGGTACAGTCAGCCCGGAACGAGTCCGGCCGTCATACACTACGACATAACACATGCATCTCACCAACTCCTTAACTACAACATGCATATTACACAGTTATGGTAATGTAGCCGTATGTAGAGCCCGAGATGCCATGGGAGCGGCACCACGGAACCCGTACACGTGGGCATGTTGCTGGCCGGCCTCGCCGAAGGCACTGTCACAGAGATGGAACTGAGCCAGCCCGACGGTCTGCCAGAGCCTGTGTCACACCACCCCAGGTGGTAAGAAACCGGTGATCCACAGGGCGTCAGCCCCCGAGTCAGCAACGGTCTCCCCCATCTGGGCCCCCAATGGAAATCTTCCCCAGGGCCCGCGTGGGCCTTACCCAAGACACAGGGACGTAAAGCTCATGGCGAGCCTCCCGTCCTGCCTCTCGGCTTGCTCTGGGACAATCTCACAGACCAAGCCAATGCTCGCGTATATATCGAACCGAGAGGCGGGGGGAGAGACTAGGTCAAACCATTGTTATAGTTTACTGGGCGCGATTGAGTACAGTGCGTTGCTGGGCAACGCACGCTCCGAGCGGAAGCAATCTAAAAATAGGCTGTAAAACTGGTTAGTGTTTTGCAAAGACTCCTGCCGCGATCTTTGGGCAAAATCGCCACAATTATATAAGTTACCGATACTAGATCGTTGTGTAGCACCGGTAACAATGCGCATGGCCCGGACTTGGACTTGATCAAGTCTAGCTAGATCACTAGGAGGCGGGTAAACAGTACATAACAAAAACTTATTGTTATGACAACAAATCTCCAGCCACATAGCTTCAACATTGTCCATCTCAAGGTCGGCGCGGCGTTTGGCAGCCAGTCCCGAGGATACCTGTCGCGGCGAAATATGTCGTGGTAATTTGGTAGGGCATAGTCATCACTTTTGTTGACAGATGTTAGCCATGTTTCTGAAACCGTGATGATGTCGTAACCATCGGTTAACTGTAGTCTGATATGTTCTAGCTTATCAGGATTACTCTTCAAACTCTGAATGTTTAAGTGACACAAAGCGACATCGCGAAATTTAATATTTGTGTCAGAAGGCCCTGGGTTCAATGCTATGTCACCAGAGCAGAGGAGGATCAAAAACATGAATTCAGATGTCCATTCAGTAGTAACATTGATTCGAGCCAGTAGATACTGGAAAGTGTCATAAGAGAAAATTGGCGAAGCACCGCAGTCATGTGTCCCCGCAGTTTCGATATGATTTCTTCTTGTTATTTCGGCATCAGGCGAGTTAACTATGACACTTGAAATACATGTAGTAACTGAGTAGCCAGAAAAACTGAGATATGATATTTCTAATAACTCCAGTATATGTACCAGAGAAGCAGAAAACAGAGATGCAACAAGTACACTCATTAGTACAACATGGACTTGCTTGCTGGGCTTGGGCGAAGCTGGAATGTGCGGAGAGCTGACAGCCTGTCGACCGCTCTGTAGGAGTTTGTCTACCTAGCCCAGGAGTTCTGGTGACGAGCAGGATTCTGTTCCATCGCGCAGGCCATTCGACAACAGTGCATCTGCGAGGCGGACATCAGAGGGGCTAGTCTCTGGCGATGATGTCGGGGCGTAGACGGCGTCGAAGTGGGGAACCTCATGCGGTGAGGTCTGGGCGGGGACGACATCACTCGGACAGGTCCCTCGTGGTGAGGTCGGAGCCTGAATCGGTGCGTCCTTTCTAACTTCTCGGAGCTCCATCAAGAGTTTCCCCAGACGGTTTTCACCTGGCCATTTGTCGGAGCATCGCGCAGCAGTCGCACTCGGCGGCAAACCAGATGCCCAAAACCGATGACCAGTGGCTTCTACGAGAGTTTTGGTCCCGCTGTCCGTCAGCATTTGTCGAAATTCGCGACTTTGTTGATACTTCATATCTATGACGTTTTCCATGACTGATGGAAGCAGCTTTTAACAATCCCAACCCAAAAGCTATTCATCAGTTTTATCTCATCAGCCCGAATATAGGATCAGATTCCAAACTTGACTCCTCATTTCGGCTGGTCAGAAAGTTAGGAACGTTCATAAGAGAAAGAATAGTCGTAGATACCCTAGATTTTTAGGTTACCGAACTTTTGGTCTGATAACCTATTGCGTCCGTCTACATTTTTTTAGGTCTTGTGAAATTTGAACAAAGTCACCTAAAAATATTTCAAGAGGGAGGTAGTTTTTAGTTTTACGAAATTTGAAAATGGCAGTCATTTTTTATGAAAAACGGCCAATTTTGGATTTTGGCGGTCGTTTGCTCAAAATCAATTCAGTAACCTTTTTCTCATTGATGCATAAGATATGTATAAGTTTCGCTGCTCTTGATTCGCTCGAAGTGGGCCATTCTGGCCCAGACTTGGCCCGAGTTGATGAGATTAGAGATTATGAAACAATTGTGGACATATAGGAAATGAATATATGTGTTTTTATACATATTTATAAATATGTGTTGTATGCTGAATATGTGCGTTATATGTGTCTTTTTTAATCAAGGTTCTACACATGAATTGCCGAACATGTGTACAATAGCAATGGTTTGTGTAATGATGTTCTGACGTTCTTCATAAGTGATCTGGATAAAGTTACACACAACAGAGCAGATGCCATTCAACTCCAGAATAGACATTTGTATCCAGATAGGTAGAAGATTGAGAGCGCATGCTTTTCATTTCTAGGAACAACATTTTTGGTGCGACAGTTTTGAGCTCCTTCCAAAAACCACAGAGAGAATTCGACACATATGAACACTGGAACAGGATATGTGGTACATCCTCTACTACATACATATTGAACATTACAACATCACAACATTTTTAGATTTACTTATATTTTTCTGGTGAAAGCAGTGACTTGAAGCTAGGTAATTATCAACCAGCAATCATAGCATATGTTCCAATCGTGTACATGATTAGGGTTGTTATTTGCGTAGATCCACCAAGGCCAAACCTTGTGTCCCAGATCATTAGTGTACAGCTTGAGTTTTTTGTAAAAAAGAATATTCTCGTGACCTTGATCTTTGGCTTCATATTCAATGTCAGACAACAAAATGGCTAATATGTCGCTTATTATCAACATTACAGCCTAGGAATCAATTGTGGACATGTAGAAAATGATCTATCCTGGATATTCTCATGACCCTGAAGTTAACCTTTCACCTCATTTTCAAGGTCTGGGCACAAAATGGCTACTATTTTGCTCATTATCGACTTTACAGCTTAGGAATCCGTACATTGACCTTTGACCTCATTTTCATGGTCAGAGCAAATTATAAGGCTAATATCTCACTTATTTCCGACTTTACAGCTTGGCAATCTATTATGAACATATAGGTAACAATATATGCTGAATATTCTCGTGACTTTGAATTTTACCTTTTAATTTTCTTATCGACATTACATCTTGGCAATCAATTGTGGAAATACAGGAATTGATATATGCCGAGTATTCTGATAAGTGAATTTGACCTTTGGTTTCAATTTCAAGGTCACCGGACAAAATGGCTAATATCTCTCTTATTATTGAATCAACAACGTAGGAATCAATTGTGGACATATAATAATTGATATATGCGGAATATTCTCGTAACCTTGAGTTTAACCAGTGAACTTACTTAGCTCATATCTAAATAATAAAAAATTTACACTCTTCCCGATAGGGGGATAGTGTATTGCATTTGGGTCTGTCTGTTGGCTGGAAGACTTGGATCCCGTTTAAAGTGACGTCATATTCCCAGATGTATGGTTGCCTAGGAAGACAACACGTAGCGACATTGATCAAGGTGCTGAATTATTTTGCGCATGTAGGAGTCTGGTTTTGGGAAAAGCAAAAATCTCGATGGTATTCCCTGGGATTTGGAATAGAAAAAGGTTTGTGTAGGTATGCTGGTTCGGCAATTGCGATCTGAAAACGGGCTAAATTGACAGGGGTCCTGTTCAGCGTCGTTTTATGAAAAACTGGTACTATCATGCTCTATATATATAGTGACTCAGATTTTTTTTAAGGAACATCCAAAGTTGCCAAATATAACATTGATTTAAATATAACCAATATTTGGCATTTTCAACCCTGTTTGTTTGTCTGTCTGTTTGTCTGTCCACGCGCGTAACTTGAAAACAAATGGCCAGATCGACTTGAAATTATAGCGATAAAGCATGCCAGTGGCTCGATCCTCCTCACTCATTGTGAAAATCTAATGAAAATTGTTGCCATGGCAACCGAAAATCACATCAATTGGTTATAACTCTGGTTCAAATCAACATTATTTTTTCTAACATTTTTTTTCTATGGCCAATTCCCAATTGATCGGTGTCCGACCGTTGGTCTTATGACCAAAACTCCCGATTATCGCCCAAGGTCGAAAATTTGGGGTCACGATTATTCGACTCTTGAGTGTTCTGACATCCAAGACCATAATTTGAAGCCAGTTTTCAATCTTTTTTAATCGTTTTCATTCTGGAGATGTGCCTTGATAATGGAAACAATACTGTGAGTAATACAGCTCAATATTGAACGACAAGGTCAAGATCACAGAAAACGTAAAAATCGAAAAGCTGCATATAACTCTGTTTAAATTCACGAATATTTTGCCTACTAATTTTGTATTTTTCTACAGTCAATTCCCTATTTTTTGCTGTATGACCGATGGTCATATGTCAAAATTCCCTATTATCGCCATGGTCAAGGATATGGTCAAAATAAGAACAATCGAACTCTTTTAAGAACTCTTTTATTAATGCATATTTCTGCCATGGTATTTGCATATTTCGGACCAATGGTCGTTTTACAGAAATCCCCGATCATCGCCGAGGTCGAATATGTGAAGGTCATCAGCTTTAATTTTAGTAACTAAAACCGAATGGGCGAGGGTCTGCAATCTCTGATTGTCTTGTTGGCATTTGAAGGACGTTTCTACAATTAAAATATAGGGTCCATCGGTTCAACGTTTTTCGGAATGTACCAACTGTGTTAACAATATTCCAAACATATAATTGAGTCTTGTTAATAAAACAATAATATGTTCTTGAAGGTCGTGGTGATTAATTACGGTCCAGATCAGATTTTTTCCAGCCCGACATGGTTCATTTGCAGCCCGACCATGGAGGACTACAAATAATTTGAGCTGGGTCACAAAAATTACCACGACCGCCAAAACATTATTACTATTAGTGCACAATTAATTAATACATTTTGAGCTGTGCGTCTAATGATTCCAGATATTCATTATTGTGGTCATTCCTTAACCCTTCCCCCACAAGCGAGATCCAGTCATCACCTGAATATCATTAGTGTCTCTGACAAATCGAAATTGCGTATTCATTAACTCAACAATGATATGATTCAGGGAAGATACATGCTGATAATAATGGATGAAATACGACTGAAAAAATGAGAAGCAAGTTAAGTTGACATGTGATGAACGAAGTTTACCACTTGCATTATGTTAGATATAACCACATGCACAGGTTTGTCATAATCACATGCACTAGAATCGACCTAATCATATGACCTAATCATAATCACTAATGTTGATATAATCACATACACTATGGTTGATATAATCGTATATACTAGAGTTGATATAACCACATGTACTAATGTTGATATAATTATATACACTTTGGTTGGTATCATCACATGCACTAGGATTGACATAATCACACATGCACTAAAGTTGGTATAATTATATGTATCATTAATGGTTTAATCACATGCCTTAGGATTGATATAATCGCATGCACTAGGGCTGATATAGTTATATATATATATATATATATATATATATATATATATATATATATATATATATATATATATATATATATATATATATATATATATATATATATATATATATACACTAAGGTTGATATAATCACATGAACTAGGCTTGGTATTGTTATATGCACTATGGTTGAAATAATCACATGCCTTAGGATTGATGTAATCATATGCACTAGGGTTGATATAATTATATACAATAAGGTTGATATTGTTATGATGATATGATATTTACTGTCGTTTAAAACCAGATAACAATGTTTACAACAATGCTAAGAAGCACAACGCACAATTCACTAGGGTAAATGCACTATGGTTGGTAAAATCACATGCACTAGGGTTAATATAGTCATATGCAATAAGGTTGATATATAGTTAAATTCGTTATGGTTGATATAATCACATGCACTATGGTTGATATAATCACATGCATTAGGGTTGATATAATCACATGCACTAGGGTTGATATAGTCACATGCACTAGGTTGATATAATCACATGCACTGTGGTTGTTATAATCACAAGCCTTAGGATTGATATAATCATATGCACTGGGGTTGATATAATTATATGCACTGGGGTGGTGATAATTATACACTATGGTTGCTATAATCACATGCACTAAACATATTTGCGTAGTATTTATATCCACACTTTATTTTGTTTCTTCACATCACAACAATGATGGAAATCCCAATTTACAAATTGGTCTTCTCGATTTTGATGTCGTCTGTCAACACGTCGTACTTCCCACATCTACCTTTCGTCTGCCATCGAGAGAAACGCAAATCAATCTCCATATACACAACATTTGTGTATTTCATTGTATATCTTCGGAATTGTATCAGCGAGAAATGACAAATACATTTTACATGAATACATGTATTTGTTCACGAATAGCAAGTGTCTTGTAGCACACCGGCACAGATATATATCCACATTATCTGACATTCGGAATGCTATGATTGACTGCATCTTTATTTGTCTATTCACAAACCTGACAGCGACATGTAGCTACACTTGAGAAATTCCATGGTTCAAATATTGATTCCTTATAGTACGCAAATTTTTATCAGGCGACAGTACATACCTGATAGACCAGAACTCTCGTATCAACTGGAAGGGAGTTCGCACATCAAATTTCATGACTACAACCAGTCCTCTGGAATATTTTACTCATCTGATCAGACGTATCACATGGGATTTTGAATCACACGCAGACTGTATCAATCACGCGCAGATGTAATAAACGAAGCATAAAGCTGCAAGGTGGACTAACAATTCCACGCACACAGAGGCTCATAACTAGTTAATATTTATAACCATCTTATATGCAGAAACAAACTGGGAAAAAGGCATTATAAAGAATTTGGGCAATCGTTTACATTCGAGTTCGAAGGATACAGTTTGTTTGTTTATATACGAAACACATGAAATGTGTGTTCAATCGAATGGAAATACAATTAGGACGGAATGTAATTGTCAAAATCACTGTACACATGGTTTGTTATCTTGTATTAGGTGTGAACTAAAGTATAGTTTTTGAAACAAAATATTGCACATTTTCGCAGTCAGTTGCTTTAACATGAGGAATCAAATTTTATCATTATTCAACATTTAATTGTAACTTACTTCAGGCCACGAACTAAGCTCGATTTCTACTCTGTCGGGATGTAGACGAAAATGATGACAGCTCGTCAATGCAAAAGTGGTGGCAATGTGCTAGCCTAAACACTGATTCAGTGGGTTGTGTGGGGGTGTTTCCAGCCAGCTTGCACGCAGCTGATTGGAGTTTATCTTCATCTTTGTGTGGCGATTTTGCCCAAAGATCGCGGCAGGAGTCTTTCCAAAACACTAACCAGTTTTACGGCCTATTTTTAGATCGCTTCAGTTCGGAGCGTACTCAATCGCGCCCAGTAATCAATGGTTTGACCTAGTTTCTCCTCCCGTCTCTTGGCCCGATATATACGCGAGCATTGGCTTGGTCTGTGAGATTGTCCCAGAGCAAGACGAGAGGCAGGACGAGAGACTCGCCATGAGCTTTACGTCCATGTGTCTTGGGTAAGGCCCTCGCGGGCCCTGGGGACGATTCCCATTGGGGGCCCGGGCTGGGGTAGAGACAGCCCTGTGGATCGCCAGTCTCTTCTCCATCCGGGGTGGTGTGACACAGGCTCAGGCAGACCGTCGAGCTGGCTCAGAATTCCATCTCTGTGACAGTGCCTTCGGCGAGGCCGGCCAGCAACATGCCCACGTGTACGGGTTCCGTGGTGCCGCTCCCATGACATCTCGGGCTCTACATACGGCTACATTACCATAACTGTGTAATATGCATGTTGTAGTTAAGGTGTTAGTGAGATGCATGTGTTATGTTGTAGTGTATGACGGCCGGACTCGTTCCGGGCTGACTGTACCTGGTTGTAGTGTTCCGTAGAGTAGTGCCGGACGCCCTGTAGCGGGCCCCCGCCGAACTTTACATTTGTATATTTGTAAGTTTTTGTTTAGGTACATCCTATCTGATTTAAATTTTAATCTATTGTATGTTTTTAGAGATCAGCAGGTTCGTTTGAAAAACAAAAATACGCCCACTCGCAATACGAAACATCAGACACCTTCCAAATAATTGTACTATCATTTTAAATATTGTAAACTCAAATTCATCCGTAAGTGAAACACGATTTTTTGGCATAGTTTTGTTTAGAATAATCAGATCAACAAATATGGTGTGTCTTAATTCGGTGTCCTGCCGCAAGTTCTCACCAAGTTTCAGAATTCTATGTGAAAAAAAAATGAAAAAAGTGTCTAAATTTGGTATCATGCCGCACTTTTTCACGAAATTTCAGATTTCTATCTCAAGAAATGAAAACGTTGGCAATTTACCCCAATGTTGAATTTCAGTACAAAACGGAATCAAATAAATTACATCAAATTCAGTACTTTTATAAACTTTTCCCCATACAAAATGAGCATATTAGGCTGATTTGGACTAGGAAGGCACAGTTTTTGTGCCGACTCTGAAGTTCCTTGTTGGGACTGAAACTCGACATTGGGGTAGATTGCCAACTCTTTCATTTCTCGGGATAGAAATCTGAAATTTCGTGAAAAACTGCGGCATGATACCTAATTTAGACACACAAAACTTCAATTGATACGATGATCCAAAACAAAAATACGGCCATAAAGCGTGTTTCACAGACAGATGACGTTGACTTAAAAATATACATTCTATGATAATGTTGAATTTAATTAGTTTGTAAATCATATAAAGCAAATTTATGTACAAGATTCAGGGGCGGATCCAGGATTGGATAGGGGGGATGCTCTTCTTATATGTACGTAATCTTGATATAGTGTGAGCGAGCGTAGCGAGCGAAGCCTTATGCGGTCTGGGGGATTGGGGCGGGGTGGTGGGGTGGCGCCGTAAGGCCACCGATAAATTTTTGGAATTTAGTGTCTCTGAGATGGTTTCTAAGGTGTATTTACAACTGTACCTTGTGAAATCACTAAGTAGATTTTCACTTTAGGAGTCTGTTTTTTACCAACATCGCTAGCCGCGAAGCGGCTAGGCGCCATGTTTGGTAGTGTATTCACAAATCCATGGAGCCATGGAGGACCCAAATATGGCGCAGCTAATACTGCATTTTGGCTGAAGCCGTCTGGATAGTTGTGTATGTTAGGGGGGTTTGGGGGGTTTGGGGGGTTTACCCCCCAATCTACGACCCATATTCACCTAAATTTTTGTAGTGTGATTCATACCCCGGACTATGAGATTGGATAACGGACCTTGTTTTGTTTGCTCGGAATACTTAATACTGGGTATTGATTCCACGTCTATTACTTTTGGTTGCGATAATATGGCCGCAACACCTCATTCAATTTAGTTTTCAATATGTCTTTCATTGCAATGTCGCTTTTGCATTGCTATAACTGTATTGTGCACCGTATTGAATGACGTCATCTTTATGCGTATATAGCTTTTGCATAGGAACCAATCATATCGCGTCATTGCACCACGCCCCTAGCAACAACAAAGGTCAAGGTAGATCTAGTCGCGTGCGTCACTTGGCGCTAGTCTTGTTTTGATTTCAGAAGCGTGTGATTTTCCAGCTCCGTTTGTTACGATTATGGTAGAAAATTGAAGGTAAGTGAAAGATCTCGATAAAGTATTCTAGTTTAGGGGGTTTGGGGGCTTTACCCCCAATGTATGAAACATGATGATGCTAGAATCACAGGCATCTGTCTCAGGAGAGGGCGCACGGTGGGGTGGGGTGTGCTTCTTTTTTTACCCCCACGCCACCCCACGCCCTCTCTTGAGACAAATGCCTGTGGCTAGAATACATCACCCGTGCCGTGGTTACGTTGCCAGCCCAGCCTCATTCAGTCTCAGGTTCAATGAGTGCAAAACGTCGCACGTGCTCTCTGCCATATTTGAGGCGGATCTAGATGCAACGGCGGATCTCAGTTATGAAGAGATATTTATTTTATCGACTTTGCGACTGTATACAGTACTGTATATATCTCCCGGGATATATCTATGCTAGCTGGGAACATCACAATCACACTTGGAATCATTTTGTCATTTCAGCATTTGCCACAAACCAAAGCCAAGGCAAAGCATGACTGCAAGATCAACTTCAACTTGCATACCAGATAGTCTATTACAGACAGTAAGCTTACAGCTCTGGCAGAGCCTCTGCGTCGCTCAGCCTGCGGCTACACTACAGACAGGCTGAGACACTCAGACAGCCAGTCAGACGAGTCAGCACACAGCAACAACCAAATATCTGAGCCTGAAAGAAACTGTACTAGTGCGTAGTGCAGAGCAGCCACCTGCAAGGATCAAGAATAACAGTACGTATATTATATGTGTCTATAATTTACTGTAACTGGAATAGTGTGCAAATACCGTGCTGTCATCATCTGTCAGATATTCTACAGATCCCAAAAATACAGGTTCTGACTGTCAACGTAATAATGGCACAAAACTGAATACTGTGAATAGTTTACTCTACAACTTAATCTCACATGTAATTTCAGGTTTCAGTTCTACATGTCAACATGAATGATATGTCATAGAAGGAAACACATCTACTGACAAACCCCACCGAAGGGAAGATGAGAGGCCAAGACCAACCAAATCAAACTTCATCAAGTGGCTAATAGATCTATAATGTTGTCATGTCCTGAGTAACAAATTACAGGCACTATTGACCATGATTTATTAAATGTCAAAGAAAATTGTTACGCACTCCGAAATGTCTCAATATGTACGTTAAAGTGCAAAACTACAAGATATGGCTTGAATCAAAGGCTCTTTGGCTTGAATAGTGTCAGTCATGAAGGAACATGGCATTGTTTACCTCAAAATATAAAAAGTGCTAAAAAAATCTCCAGGCATTTAAACATAAGCTGTCTGGATGGTCAGGACCAATAAATAGTTGTAATGTTTGCGTATTATCATGTAATATGTACAATATATGAAATAACTGACAATGGTATGATAATGATAATTTGTTTTTGTTGCCCAATGTTCATGTTGTATATGTCACCTCATCATCTATGATTCATTGTCGGTCAATAACCTTGTGGCTAGTGTTTATTGTTTCATGCTATACCGATGTAAAATAAAGTTCATCTATATGATTATTGATCATCATAGATTGATCATGACATTTTGTCAAAAGTTCATGTATAGTGTGCGCAACATACTATCTAGTGGTAGAAGGAGTAGCGATTTTCGTAACCGGTTAACTGTTAGACTCCGTACTCTTAGATCGTAAGTGGGTACTCGTAAAAAAAATCACCATTGCATCGGCATATTGGTCATAGTAAAACGGTCGGTCCCAAACTTGAGGATTGTCTCGTGTACCGTATGTACTATCCATCATTATTTGCATTTGAGAAACTCATAGAGTATTAATATATATGTGATGAAAGTTTCGTACAGCCTGGATGGCAATGAATAACAAAATTGTACAGTAGTAAATGTTACTATATGGGATTTTAATCATGATCCATTGTTATTGGAAAATCCTGGTCACAGTCAGGCATTACAGTAAACATAGTACTGCTATTAATATTCTGTTTCCATGTTGTTGGTTACCAACATGGTATCACTTTGGCACCACAGATCAAATGTCAATGTATGCATGAAATGCTAGGAAGTGGCAAATAAATGTGTAATACCATGTCTAGATTGTTGCTGCATGTGAATATACACATATATGTTTTGAATGAATTTAGGACACCATAATAGGGTTACTAGTATCTGAATTTCTAGATATGTGATCGGTATAAATAAGCTGACTTCTATTTGTGGTGGATTTCCTGGTAATACTAGTATTGGAATGCAAAAGTAAATTTAGTGTAGATATAATATAGAGCAAAGAAAAAATTGGCCACAATTTTGAACAAATTCGTGAAGTTTTCGGCAACGTATATTCCGTGTAGAGAGGATAGTGATATATGCAGGTAAATAGGAAGTGCCTAAACCAACATAGAATCTTTTTTTTTCACCAGGCAATGTTGGTTTTTGGGCAGCTATGATGCATTTTCTTGTTTGTGAATGGAGGATACATCACTGACTAGCGAGTGAAGCCTTATGCGGTCTGGGGGTAACATCAGTAATATATTACATCTTAGCTACTGGTCCCATTGTTCTCCAGAGGTCGATAACTAACTTATACACCCGCTAGCAGGTATATAACTAACAACAATAGAGCCAGTAGCTAAGTCAGATATACACTTCGCGCTTCGGTGAATTAGAATATTATGAAACCTCGCGGCTTCGCCGCTCGGTCCATAATATTCTAATTCACCTCGCGCTCAGTGTATATCTATTACTTAAGTCTGTTCAGTCCCAGGTACCATCATACTTCACTGACACGGCCGCTCCATCTATATCCTACTCATATACCAAATCTGTTGCTTCCAAGATATTCAGCTACAAACAAACATTGAATGATTTGGATATTGCTGATCTCTTACATAACCCACCCTCCTGCACTTGCATTAACACTCCGTTCATACACGATCCAGTTGGGCATGTTATTTCAGGCGACCTCAATATAGTGGAGAATGAATCATTGAAAAACATTTTGTCCAAAGGTCCCAAATATAGAGAGCCCACGTCGTTTTCATGGAGATACAATTTTAAGTTAATCATGGATGCAGTTGAGGAGCATGCCAGAAAATGGACAAAGCGAGAAAAGGCAGAAACTGAATCTCTGTCAGAATGGGTCAAACAGATTAGGTCAGAGAGTGTAGATTAGAGAGGTGTCACTCCACTGGCACCATTTTGTATTTTGAACTGGTGGCGATCCTGGCGTGTGGAGGGGGTTTATGAATGAAAGTGTTTACTACTATTACTACGACATGAATTTATGAATGAAAGAATATGCTAGCAAAACGAAATGACGTAACTCTCTGATTAGGTCATTGGTAAACAAACGCATTAATGTTTTGTCAAAGCAGAGACACTCTCTGGTCAAAATCAGTTAGTACTAAATATAGCTCTGTCTTCAATGATCCCTTGGTTACTAATAGTTTGTTGAAACTTCGTCATTGTCCCTGCAGATAAAGCTCCTAATAATGTTGTTTTTGTTTGTAAAGCATACAATATACAGTGCCTGTTTGACCGACTGGGTATTGCCAACAATACTAATTCCAATAGTACATACCGAGCCATTACCGTGTCCAAACAGGATATTTTATCAAATCATGTATCTGTACTGCATTCGTTTGGTATTACCAGAGAGTGTAGATTAGAGAGGTGTCACTCTGCAAATTTCCATTGTCTACCATTTTGTCTCATGGAGCCCTGTAATCCTGGCGGCTGGAGGGGGTGTTGTAGTTTGTCACCTCTCTAATCTACACTCTCTGGTATTACTACCTCATGTAAGGATTCTAATCTACCAAACTTATATTGGATCCCAAAGTTGCACAAAAATCCACACAAACAAAGATATATTTCAGGTTCAGCATCATGTTCTACAAAAGCCCTTTCTAAAATATTAACTATTATATTGTCTAAAATTAAACAGGATCTCCAAAAGTACTCTGAAACCATCTATTCTAGAAGTGGTATAAACCAAATGTGGATATTAAAAAATTACAAATCTTTATTGGAATATCTACATGCTCACACACTTTCAAAAGTAACGTCTATCAAAACATTTGATTTGTACACAACTATACCTCATTCTGAACTGAAGTCTCAGCTTAAAAAACTAATCAATAATTCATTTTTCTCTAAAAAGGGACAACGCCGGTACCACTATATTGTAGTTAAATATAATACCGCTTATTTTGTTAAAGGCGACTCTGATGCCCCATACAAATATACTGAAATAGATGTGGTAAATATGGTTAATTTTCTGATTGATAATATTTTTGTGGAATTTGGTGGTCGAATATTTCAACAAACTATTGGTATTCCCATGGGTACAAACTATGCACCATTATTGGCAGACCTGTTTTTATACTCATATGAATCAGATTTTATCCAACATTTACAAAGAGGAGGTTCCAAGAAACTAACATGTAATTTTAATTTCACTTTCCGATACATAGATGATGTATGTTCGCTAAATAATCCCAAGTTTGGTGATTATTTGGATGTCATATATCCTAAGGAACTTGGAATTAAGGATACTACAGAATCCGCTAATTTTTCCAACTATCTAGACCTGAGGTTGGAGATTGATAATGATTCTAACCTGTCAATTAGATTATATGACAAACGTGATGATTTCAATTTTTCCATAGTCAATTTCCCTTTTCTAAGCTGCATCATTCCTATGTCACCGGCATATGGTGTGTTTGTTTCTCAACTTGTACGCTATTCCAGAGCTAGTTGCAAATATGAGGACTTTGTCTATCGAAGTGCCCAGCTAGTCTCTAAACGGCTACGACAAGGATATGTTTTACCAAGAGTTATAGCTGCGTTTAAGAAATTCTATGGACGTCATAATGATCTGGTTGATAAATACAGCAAATCCATGTCTGCAATGCAACTAGATCTATTTTCATGTTAATTTTGGGGAATTCATGACGGGTGCCACTAGTGGGGCAGGAAATGCTCACTCTTTCCGGAACACCTGATTTCACCTCCTAATGGCCATTTACGGGGGTTCATGAGTTTCCCTGTCATTTTTGTTTTCTCTCACTTGGTATGCCTGATGTGACTTTCTGTCCCCGGACTATGAGATAGGATAACGGACCCTATTTTATTTGCTCGGAATACTTAATACTGGGTATTGATTCCACGTCTATTACCTCCTTATGGCCATATAGCGGGAGGGGATGGGGATCATGGATTTCCTCAAAATTCTCCGCTATTGCCCGACAATGGACTAAAAGAATTGAACGACGTTCTTGGTTTGTTCACTGAAAACTTTAATTCCATTTATATTTCCAGCTAAAGTTACAGCAAATATTAGTTCATATTATTACCTCACATAAGTGTATTTTACACACGCGTGTGCATATGGACCAATGAACTTGCATAAAACAATACAACAAGGAAGCGAATGGAACGGTTGGTTGGTTGGTCGTTGGAAATACACTGGACTCCCATTGTCACGCGGGTTCAATACAGTATTGTCCTATATTAGATAATATTATAATGTATTCGTACAATGCAAGACGAATTATGCATTAAAATGGAAGGCCTGCACATAAAATTTCAACTACATATCGAATACCTTATCTTCCATCAAATCAAATTTGATAAGATACATGTATATCAAATACCTTATCTTCCATCAAATCAAATTGGGCATGAATCGTCAGTTTGAGTCATGCGAGTATTCCTTCACAGTTAAGGACAGAACACACGGGTTGTTTTGCAGTATGTATATGTTGACGGGCCTGTGCATTCCAGCTGCCGTTCTCATATTGCATCTTTCATCAAATAAATTTTTCTGAATGACTCTTCGGTCTGAGTTGTGCACGTAAATCCATCCGATGTTGAACCTGTTAAATTTCTTGTTAATCTGTGTGGAAATAGTTGACAGACATGTGGCGACAAGCTCCCATGCAAATATTTAAACATGTAAAGTCTCTTGTAAAGTTTCGTTCATTTGCACATAATCAACTGTTTCATGCTTGATTTTGGTCATGAATGGTTTAGTCATTCATTATTATCTTAGTTCATTTATCGCTTGATATTTATTGACACAAAGCCATTCAATTATATTCTGCAGTTCCGTGTTTAGAGCATATGAAGCACTCGACGCGTATGATTTTATGTCGTTTGTAAAACAGAGCACATTTGAAATAGTGCTGTGTGAACGAACTGAAAGTTTTATGTCACAACGTCTCCATCATGGATTATAGTGTATGTTTCACTCCGGGTTTTTGTGTTCACTCAGCCTCAAGTAATGGTCCGAGTGTCATTTGTCCCGGTGGCCGCACATGTAAACGTAACTTCTGCTGTTGTTTTGCCTATTGAGTATCGTCATCATGTCGTCATGATATGTGATATGCAATCGTTTATATGGTGACACATCCGGCTTTTGATCTGGAAGAGAACATTATGATTTTCACGATCTGGTGTTTAACACCCGAACCCTTCACTACTCTTTCTCCAACAGGCATACTTCCACAAAGCAGAAGAACGTTTGTATTATACATTTAATATACATCATACATGATATACAGGGTGTCTCATATGAAAGGGTCACGAAGAAAAGTGGGTATCCTGACCACTTCATGCCCACTGACTTGATCATGTTGATGGTTTCTTTTTGTAAACTTCGAGAGGAAATAGTGTGGAAAATACTAAAATAGGCATACTTATGTCTGAACAGGACCAGTTTGGTGAAAACTGTTGCCATATCAATCCAGTATATCAAATAGCATGGATCCACAACTAAGTTATTGATTTTATCAAATTATACCTCACGTCTGGTTGGATCCTGGACAAAACGGATAGTAAATGTTCCTCAAACATACTCTGAGAAGAGCAGTAAAGTTAAGAGCCAATGTAACAGCTTATTGGCTTATATCACTGGGTATATTCAAAGCCATCGTAATTATCTGGGTCATGATTGAGCAGAGTGGAATTGTTTCACCTAAAAATGGTCATATTGTTATTTCTGCAATAATCCCTTTATGTGCAATTTCACGATTTAAGATACAATTTAACATATAATTTTCACTTGTATTGACATCAGTGAAGCATTCGCTAATCAAATCAAAAGCAAGCATGAGAAAAATCTTGATATTTATGAAAAAAATGTCAATAACCTACGTGACCCTTTTTTGGGACACCCTGTATGTATTCTATTGAATGTATGTATCAAACTACAAAGTAACTTCTTGTAGCTTGTGATGACCTGTAATTGAGTAATTATAGCCCTTTGGCTTTCTATAATTACTGATTCAATACGGACACACATATTGTGTTCAATCAGCCCAAGTGTGGAATTTCTTCAAGAGAAAAGAAGAAAGGGAGGAGAGAGGGAAGAGAGGGGAGGAGGAAGTGAAAGATAGTGTTTTCAAGATAAATTCATACATGTACCCCTTTTCTTTACACCCATCCGGGAAATAGCTTTGGCTTCTGAGGGTCCATGTCGCGAGCATTGTATTCGCACTACAGCCATTACACCCTTTCTCAGTCAAAGCACTTTATGGGCATCATCTTCCATAAATAAATTTTAAACATTGAATGGGAAATGCACATTATTATTATTATTATATATGTGTATTGGATTCGACCGATGATTTTACGGTTACAACTTCCATATAACAAATATATCTCAATGCACTTCAATGGAGAAGACTCTAAGCTTCGTTCACATATGGAATATGTATATATTTGTTCAGTACAAACAAATCGTACGGAAGATATAACATCAAAACCCCCGAAAATCTGCAAGTTTTGTCCACTCGGCAGTGCATGGCTGACAGAAACGTCATACATGACGTAAATTTCTGTGACGTCATTGTTTTGATAGAAGCCTCGACAGGCGGCTCATTTGACTGGAACCAAAGATGCTGGAATTGATCCGTTGCCCGAGGCATCATCAAAACAATGACGTCATCGTTTGCTACTCAATCATTCACCCCAGTTGGAGGGTGTGGCCCGCTAGTTACCCTCGCCCCGATAGGGGTAGAGGGTATTGTAATTGGGTCTGTCCGTTTGTATGTCTGTCTGTTTGTTTGTATGTCTGTCCGCGCGCATATCTCAAAGGAGAATGGTCCGATCAACATGAAACTTATAGAGATGAAGCGGTATCTCAGTGGCTCGAATCTCCTCGAATCTGGTCAAAATCGGACAAAAACTGTTGCCATGGCAACGGAAAATGTAAAAATCAATAATTGACCATAACTTCGGTTCTAATCAAGATAATTTTTTCTAACTAATTTTGTATTTTTCTATGGCCAATTCCTGATCATCTGATATATAGCCCGTGGTCGTACGACCAAAACTCTCCATTATCGCCCGATGTCGAAAAATTGGGGGTCACGATTTTGGTTATTTTTGGCCAGCGACGTTTCAGTGCAAATGTCTGCGCTCATAACTCAAAGGCAAACGGTCTGATCGATTTGAAATTTATAGGGCTGGAGTGCTATGGTAGTGGCTCAGTCCCTTTCAAATTTTGCCAAAATCGGGTGAAATCGGTTGCCATGGCAACGGAAAAAAGAAAATCACATAATTGGCTCTAACTCCGGTTCTACTTGATATTATTTCTTCCAACTATTTTTGTATTTTTCTTTGGCCAATTCCCGATCGTATGGTGTACGATCGATGGTCGTAGGACGAAAACTCCCCATTATCGCCCGATGTCGGAATTTTTTTCGCCAGCGACGTTTAAGTGCAATTTTTATGTCTGCGCTCATAACTCGAAGGCAAACGGTCCGATCAATCTGAAATTTATAGGGCTGGAGTGATATTGTAGTGGCTCGATCTCTTCCAAATTTCATCGAAATCGTATGAAACCGGTTGTCATGGCAACGGAAAAAAGGAAATCATATAATTGGCTTTAACTCCGGTTGTAGTTAATATTAAATTTTCAGCCTAATTTTGTATTTTTCTTTGGCTAATTCCCGATCGTATGGTGTAGACACCGATGGTCGTAGGACGAAAACTCTCCATTATCGCCCGATGTCGAAAAATTGGGGGTCACGATTTCGATTATTTTTTTGCCAGCGACGTTTAAGTGCAAATGTCTGCGCTCATAACTCAAATACAAACGGTCCGATCGATCTGAAATTTATAGGGCTGGAGTTATATAGTAGTGGCTCGGGCCCTCTTAAATTTCATCAAAATCGGATTAAACCGGTTGCCATGGCAACGGAAAAAAGGAAATCATATAATTGGCTATAACTCCGGTTGTAGTTAATATTAAATTTTCAGCCTATTTTTGTATTTTTCTTTGGCCAATTCCCGATCGTATGGTGTACGACCGATGGTCTTAAGACCAAAACTCTTAATCATCGCCCAAGGTCGAAAATTTGGGGGTCACGAGTTTACGACTTGTGAGTGTTCTGAGATTCGAGGCCATATTGTGAAGCCATTTATCATGGTTATCAATCTGTTTAAACCGTTTTCGTTCATGAGATGTGCCTTGATAATAGGAACATTACGGTGAAATTTTACAGCTCGATATTGAACGACGAGGTCAAGGTCACAGAAGAGGTCAAAACCGAAAAGTTGCCATAACTCTGATTATATTCATGATTAATTTCCCCTATTAATTTTGTATTTTTCTGTGGTCAATTCTCCATCATTTGCGATATGACTAATGGTCGTACGACCAAAACTCCCCATTATCGCCCAAGGTCGAGAATGCAAGGGCCATGAGCTGAAATACGATTCGTAATATTTCGAATATTTTACGCAGTATAGATCTGGGTGAGTCTGTGAAGTTTCGACGGTCAATGTCAAGAATTCAGGCCGTGGTCGAGAATATGGTCGAAATAGAGAAATCGCAGATGCTCTACTATCATTAACGATTAATTCTCCCATGATTTTTGTATTTTTCTATCTCTAATTCCCGACCACTTGATATATGACCAATTGTCGTATGACCAAAATCCCCGATTGTCGCCCACGTTGAAAATGCAAAGGTCATCAGCTTTAATTTTAGTGACTAAATCTAAAGGGCGAGGGTCTGCAATCTCTGATTGTCTCGTTTAGTTTCTTTCGATTTTACATTTGATAGTAGTTTTGAAAATACGATCTCTTCAATTTTGAAGTCATCTGAATGGATACTCCATGTGCATGAAACTCATATGTTACCAAATTGCGTTTGAAATTGATAGGGAGTCCTCCTTTAAACTGTCCCCGAGGATACCATCAACTCAGTAGTCTTTTGGCTTGTGATTAGGTACTTATGTACTTGTCATATATCTGTTCCATGGGGTTTGTTTCGGATTTCTAAATTATTTTCATAGGTTGTTGGGCAGTTGTATACTAATTCCAACAGGTGTATAGTAGAAACAACTACATTTAACACACTGTCTGCCCCCTGATGACGCCAGCATGTCTTTGGATAAACTATTTGGTCGGGCTTTGTTTCTATTGCAAAATATTGTATTTTACGTTTGTTATTGACATCATCAAGATCTCACTGTATTGGTGGTAATAGATTGATACTTACATTCAACTAGATAGTCCAAATAGGGCCAGATAGGAAAAAATTGCAACACTACATATCATTTGTGATTTGATTACAGAAATATATGCTGAACAACATATCAAAAGTCTAAAGTTCTCAAAATATGGGAAGTTGGACAAAATAACAATTCTTTGGAATTGTTACCCCCCCCCCCCCCCCCCATTTGAGTAATTTTCCGCACTATTTCGCCATGTCAGAATTTAGTCCACTGTCAGGGTTTGGGGTAGAAATTTGGGTGTCAAAGCTGAATTTTTGCAAAGTGACTCTGGAGACCATATCGATAACCCCCAGAAAAATACCCATCAATCCCATGGGGGGTTTTCTCAAAAATCCAAGATGGCCGCCATTTATACGCGAAATAACTTAAAATTGAACTAGCGAATTATCTACTGTGCATAGAGACAAATGTCTCTAGTATTTCCACTGACAATCGTCTCGTATATGTCCTATGCGTATTATCAAACGTATTTACGAGAGGTTCAGTTGAGGCCTCATTTGAATATTAAATGTCAGTAGATTGTTTTGTCTATGACGCGCGTATTGTGCTGAAAATTATCTCCATTTTCCTTCCATTTGATTCCTGGAATCACATGCACGCTATATGTTCTCGGTATGTAGGTTCTGTGCATTCTATCGTTTTCGTCAAGTGCATGTATTGTCTACAGATTCAGTCTTTGACCGATCACGGCGCAGAAATAGGTGGACATTAATATGATATTGTATAAATCAACTGTATTTAGAGCGAAATGGATATAATAAATGTACGTATTAGATAGATCACGAGCACCCGTGGGTATGGCTCATACAGGTTATTCTCGAGGCGTTAGCCGAGAGATTACCGAGTGTATGAGCCATACCCACGGGTGCGAGTGGTCTATCTGACTTGTACCACAGGTTCACTCAAGCGTGTTCCTACATTCCACGGCAGACAGTGGTGTATGTTGAATAGACCACAATCTGGCCTATTTTTAAAGGTGTCAACCGTGGTACAAATGTATATATCATGTAGGAATACCAATTTATTACTTGGCAAAATAAATTTTGCCAAGTACATGTATGTTGGTCAGTCATCTTGTGTGTATGTATGTTTGTCTGTCCGTCAGTTCGCACGATAGCGGCCGCAATTCTTGAAATTTACAATGAAATTTACACAGAAGATGCGCATAAGACTCCTTCATAGGCCTATTGAATTTGAAGATCATAGCTCAAAAACTGTTGTCTTGGCGACCAAAAAACTGTTACATTGCTTAAACCTATGGAGGTTGGGAACCCATACATGAGTTGTTACGTGGGTTACACTCCCTCAAACTGCCAGCGACGTTAGTGCTGTGCATAGAGCATACGACTTTGAATCCACAGACCCGGGTTCAAGTCCCTCTTGAAACTAATTTTTTTTATCTCTAACGTACGTGATCATTACCCTGCGTTTCATTCTAAGCAATATAACAACACCATTTAATGAATTAACAACTTATTTAACCGCAAATAAATTACTGAAAAAACTATTACAATACTTTTGGCCCAAGTATCATATCCTGCGCCTTCCTCTATGTTCAATAAGGATTAAAAAGGTGCGAAACGGATTGGTATGTTTTCAGTGGACGAGTAGTATTAAGGAGCAGTGTACGGTACTTAGGCTATACTGGCGACTCAATCTGGCTTATCGACTTCTCTTTAAATTCATTCTCTTTGTTTTGCCAAGTCCTAGCTCTTTGAGCGATTGCTTCATTGACTGATCAAATGATCAAATGGTGGTTATTTGTATCACACATCAAATGTATAGCTAAGCCATACATTTGATATACTAGTAATGATGTTCCATAAGACTATGATCACGTGGTGTTTATTTTTATCTTCAAGAATTAAATTTCAGCCCAGATTGGAAATATGTTTATTCTCTGGCCCATATGTGTACCAAAGATGTCCGTCTTATTGATTTTCAATTTAGAATTTTACATAGAATAATCCCCACAAACAAATGGTTATTTATGTGTAATTTAAGTGATACTGACAAGTGTTATTTTGTTTGAAATGTATCGAAACTATGAATCATATGTTTTTTTACTGTCCTGTTGTACAAACATTTTGGAAAGAAATTTGTTGTAAACTTCACCCTCATCTTGACCTCTTCTCGTATGTTACTGGTAGCAATGTCATATTTGGAGTAGATTATGGTATTAATAATTCAATATTGATTAATTATATTTTTCTGGTAGTTAAAAGAACAATTTTTGTAACAAAATGTAAAGATAACAATCTATCTGTCCAATATTTCATGAATAATTTAAGAGAAAGCTATATAACGTAATATGAAAGTCGTTACTTTGATAAAAACAAATGGCAGCCAATACTAAATATTTTAACATAACTATGTTTGTTAAAAGTGCAAAACCCAATAATATTATAATGAATGTACTATATTGCTGTAGAACTCTTGATAGATATTTGTATGTGTGGTTGTGAATGTGTATGAATAAATGAAAATCAAAAAAAAAAAAAAAAAATCTACTGTGCATACGCTGGTGATTTAAGTGTCTACCCCCATGTTTTCTGACCCAAGGAATCAGATGGTCGTATTGCTAAATTTCTATGACTGTTGGTTGTTTCGAAATCTGAAATGGCTGCCATGAAAAACCTGGAAAATTCGAAAAAATAACACGTTTCTAGCTAGGTTTCAGCTTCTATGTCAAATGAAGGCAAATTGTTGGTGTCTACTCCTATATTACCTGACCCAAGACATACAGTGGTGATACCGCCATGTCTCTGTAACTGTTGGTTGAATCAGAAATAAATATGGCTGCCATAAAAATCTTTGACAATTTTCGAACATATATCAGCTTCTGTTACAGATAGAAGCAAGAATTTGGTGCCTATATTGATGTTTATGCATAGGGAAAGGGATACCAGCACCAGTGGACCCATATTCAACTAATCGACTAACCAACACATATATGGACTCATTACAATTTATTGATAAGACATCATGACAATCACAGACTTGCCGTATTGAATTTGCAGGAAAGTGGAGGGACTACATGTTAGCAGAGACATATGCTGGAGACAGGCAGCTCAGCTTTGTAATGACTTAGAATAGCTCTACCTCTTGTACAGTCATCTGTTTGACAGTAGCGTGGTAAGTCCATCATTTTGATGAATAATGACTCCTCACGATGCAATGTTTCGCGATTCACAAAGAGGCTTCATTCAACCACAACTGTGTGAATGGTGCTTGCTCAGCACAGCAAAGAGCTTTGATAATCCCTCGTCATATTCACAAACAGGAAAAATATTTTGATGGAGCATGCTTACATATATTTCTAAAGCAGAATATTGCACAACAGGAACTCTGCCACAACGGATCTGAGCTCATCCACATCCACAACTCCCACCCACAATGAAACCATAGGGCCTGAACAAGTGGTCCTGCTGAGATCCCTTCAACAACTCGCATGTTCCTGTAAGTTCAGTTTTGGCATGGTATATATTTTGAGCCCAATGGTTTCAGAGGGGAACTACGAGCTTGAAAGTTTCTAAATGTTGGCTCGGATCATGCTGCTTCGGATCAAGGAACTTCTCAAATTGATTTACTATGATTGACAACATGACGTGACATTTTCAAAACAACACGTTTTGTTGTGAAAGGTAACATGACAAGACGTGAGGTAATATATGCAGGTTAGGTGGATGATGAATGCACTTGGGTATTTGATCTATGTTTCCTGAGCACATGATGACAGCATGAGGCAGGCGCAAATTTGTCCAGAGGACATCGAGGGCCTTGAAATGGAGCGACTTGTGGCAACTGTGCAATACAAAAAGGTTCCAAAAGAGGCTTGGTGGAAGCATTGCCTGATCATGAAGCCCACACTGTAAAGGAGCCCAACTGCCGACTGCAGTACTTCCTCCAAGACCTCACCTGAGACAAGCTGGTCGAGCATATATATTGTAGCAGCTGCCAGCCAATCCAAGGTAGAGTCTATCAAGGCTACACCACAGACTGTAGGGGTCGTTGGACCTCCCCTGGCTGAGACATGGGCACAGACGCCGAGTTAGGGGTGGATAAGTGGTGCAACGTCTCCTTGGGAGGGCCAGAACGGCTTGGCAAGTAAGTCCTTCTGGGAAGGTTCAAAGAGCTCGGAGAGCCTCGACCGCTTGGTATTTTCTCCCTTGTTCTTAAGAGCTCCCTGCCAACGGCGTTTGAAAGCTTGGCAAACACTCCGGCTCAGAGGCAACTACTGATGAGCTTCAGCTGGGATATGGGAAGGCCGCAGGCCACCTGGTCCACTGATTGGATGACTTAATTGGGGGTTCAGGTAGGAACTGTGACCCCAGGCGTGAATGCACGAGAAGGAACTTCTCCTTGGAGAGTAAGTCCTGCCATCCACTTCCTGGGAATGAGCGATGTTGGAACTCTGGTCGAGCTCATCCACCCACATGGAGTCTTCTGGTGACGGCATTCAAGTGGGTGCAATATCAACGAGGAAAGCGGATAAGGTGGAGCCAGCGAGAGAGCTTTATCGGTCGCTGAGCTGGCCTGGTGTAACCAAGCACAGGAAAGGCAATTGGGACGTAAAAATTCTCTGTACCAGAGAAACTATGAGAAACTGTTCCCTTGTGTATGAGCCCGGGCTGGAGAGCCTGGCAGCGTCGAAGCAGTGATGACAACCAGCTGCACATGGCTTCCAGTGTTGAACCTGCGGAAAGCAGGAAGATACTGGGCGGAGACAGCTCTTGTGCAGGCTGGCATGCAACAAGCGATGGGTCATCTGAGTTTTCAGCTACTGACTTTGAACAGTTTTCAGCTACTGATTTGAACATCGTCTGGGGCGGAAACGTTAGATGAGTGCCGAGACTCAGCTCCAACTGCCTGAGACCTTTGGGGTAGCTCCTGTACCTGAGGGAAATCCCACGAAAAAGGCCTTAGCCGGGAGTCCCATTAAGCGTTCCCAAAGCCAAGGAGGGCCCGAAGGAGAGTTCTAAATCCCTCGTTGCAGTGGTGGCAGCGAAGACAAGCTTCGAGGCTGAGACATTGTCTGGAAGAGAGGATATTCGACCCAAAGGTCCAAGAATGCAATATAGGATATGGAAAATCACAGCTGATGGGCGTTGATTGTCCTAATTGAAACCAGGTTCCTATCAGGACCTGGCCCTGGGTCCGGAGCCAGACAGGGCCAGCCGACATAAAACCCATTCCGACTCGGTGTTCAAGTTACTATCGGAGGCCGGGCCCCAAGAGGGATGAATCTGGTGATTTCAACAATCCCAGTTGGTAAAAAGCAACGAGAAAGACACGGATTATAAGAGTTGGTTATAAATAGTGCTGTTCGAGGGGTAGGAGAATTGGAGAAGTTGACACTATTCTGCCATTTCATGACTTTGTCGAGGGATTAGAGTGGATACCGAAAAACTGACAAATTCATAATTCCAAGACCTAATCCATGGGTGAATTTTACAAATCAGTGTACGTGGTCAAATCGAAGTGATACTAAAGTATCAAAGTCAAAGCCATGTGAACATCACAGACACCCATCCAGCTGAGCGTGAGATCAGGTGCTCCGTGAGAGTGAGGTCATTCCTTAATCTTTCGCATAGGGTTTCGCTATGTGGGACGCATATTTTAAGTAGGCTGTATGAGTAACCGTCTAATATGTCAATGTACATGTATAGGAGTTAATGTACATGTATAGGAGTAGTTTTGGTGGATAAATATGTAGCGAAATCGATATAAACACAATGACATTATGTTCTATTGCAGCAAACATACGTAATTGTGGCATTTCGCGAGTGAAAAACTAGAAAATTTCACCCTACGTTTAGGAATGTTCCTGATTTTTTATCTCTTTAGACTTTTAGTATGTTATTTAGATGCCTTCAAGGCAAACAATTCCATATGATTTGTTAGTGTTGCAATTTCTTCCCCGTCAAACACTATATACCCTAGACTAAGAGTGGTTCAATGTCCGATGATCGTACGACGAAAATTCCCTATTATAGGCCAAAGTCTATTATAGGCTGCGCCTCGTCCAATATAACTTTTCTGAATCCCGTAAACTCTGTATTGGACTCCGCATCATCCAATATTTGTATAATATTGTCGTCTATAGACAACGAATCATTACCGAATAATAAGACGTTCGAATTGAGAGCGTCAAATGACTGCAGATCATCGAACAATTCTGACCGTTCCTTTCTATATAAGGGACAGTATAGCAAATAATGTTCAGGGATTTCATTATAATATCCGCATGAGCAGCTCGGATTGTCCACAATATGTAAATTGTGGTAAAGGTGTCCATTCAGCATACTACAGCCGATACGTAGTCGGGCATAATGAATGTTCGTGGCCCTGGATCCAACATTGTACCACGGTCTCTTCAGTTGTCGCATGTTCAGCTTCAGCCGTGTAATGAATGCGTTATGAGTAGGAGCATCTCTCATATGATAACTTTCCAATCGACATTGAAATTGCGACGTATTTCTGTGAGATCGCAAATGGTAGTTTGTACGATCATCTACAGTAGGTGGCATTAGATTCACGACAAAACTGGAAGCCAACTGGTTCTTGATTTTATAGAACCATGACAGCCTGTGTAATTCGCGTCTTTCAGACAACGTGTTCCATCCAGTATCATTATGTAAAGTTCGGCGGGCGCCCGCTACAGGGCGTCCGGCACTACTCTACGGAACACTACAGCCAGGTACAGTCAGCCCGGAACGAGTCCGGCCGTCATACACTACGACATAACACATGCATCTCACCAACTCCTTAACTACAACATGCATATTACACAGTTATGGTAATGTAGCCGTATGTAGAGCCCGAGATGCCATGGGAGCGGCACCACGGAACCCGTACACGTGGGCATGTTGCTGGCCGGCCTCGCCGAAGGCACTGTCACAGAGATGGAACTGAGCCAGCCCGACGGTCTGCCAGAGCCTGTGTCACACCACCCCAGGTGGTAAGAAACCGGTGATCCACAGGGCGTCAGCCCCCGAGTCAGCAACGGTCTCCCCCACCTGGGCCCCCAATGGAAATCTTCCCCAGGGCCCGCGTGGGCCTTACCCAAGACACAGGGACGTAAAGCTCATGGCGAGCCTCCCGTCCTGCCTCTCGGCTTGCTCTGGGACAATCTCACAGACCAAGCCAATGCTCGCGTATATATCGAACCGAGAGGCGGGGGGAGAGACTAGGTCAAACCATTGTTATAGTTTACTGGGCGCGATTGAGTACAGTGCGTTGCTGGGCAACGCACGCTCCGAGCGGAAGCAATCTAAAAATAGGCTGTAAAACTGGTTAGTGTTTTGCAAAGACTCCTGCCGCGATCTTTGGGCAAAATCGCCACAATTATATAAGTTACCGATACTAGATCGTTGTGTAGCACCGGTAACAATGCGCATGGCCCGGACTTGGACTTGATCAAGTCTAGCTAGATCACTAGGAGGCGGGTAAACAGTACATAACAAAAACTTATTGTTATGACAACAAATCTCCAGCCACATAGCTTCAACATTGTCCATCTCAAGGTCGGCGCGGCGTTTGGCAGCCAGTCCCGAGGATACCTGTCGCGGCGAAATATGTCGTGGTAATTTGGTAGGGCATAGTCATCACTTTTGTTGACAGATGTTAGCCATGTTTCTGAAACCGTGATGATGTCGTAACCATCGGTTAACTGTAGTCTGATATGTTCTAGCTTATCAGGATTACTCTTCAAACTCTGAATGTTTAAGTGACACAAAGCGACATCGCGAAATTTAATATTTGTGTCAGAAGGCCCTGGGTTCAATGCTATGTCACCAGAGCAGAGGAGGATCAAAAACATGAATTCAGATGTCCATTCAGTAGTAACATTGATTCGAGCCAGTAGATACTGGAAAGTGTCATAAGAGAAAATTGGCGAAGCACCGCAGTCATGTGTCCCCGCAGTTTCGATATGATTTCTTCTTGTTATTTCGGCATCAGGCGAGTTAACTATGACACTTGAAATACATGTAGTAACTGAGTAGCCAGAAAAACTGAGATATGATATTTCTAATAACTCCAGTATATGTACCAGAGAAGCAGAAAACAGAGATGCAACAAGTACACTCATTAGTACAACATGGACTTGCTTGCTGGGCTTGGGCGAAGCTGGAATGTGCGGAGAGCTGACAGCCTGTCGACCGCTCTGTAGGAGTTTGTCTACCTAGCCCAGGAGTTCTGGTGACGAGCAGGATTCTGTTCCATCGCGCAGGCCATTCGACAACAGTGCATCTGCGAGGCGGACATCAGAGGGGCTAGTCTCTGGCGATGATGTCGGGGCGTAGACGGCGTCGAAGTGGGGAACCTCATGCGGTGAGGTCTGGGCGGGGACGACATCACTCGGACAGGTCCCTCGTGGTGAGGTCGGAGCCTGAATCGGTGCGTCCTTTCTAACTTCTCGGAGCTCCATCAAGAGTTTCCCCAGACGGTTTTCACCTGGCCATTTGTCGGAGCATCGCGCAGCAGTCGCACTCGGCGGCAAACCAGATGCCCAAAACCGATGACCAGTGGCTTCTACGAGAGTTTTGGTCCCGCTGTCCGTCAGCATTTGTCGAAATTCGCGACTTTGTTGATACTTCATATCTATGACGTTTTCCATGACTGATGGAAGCAGCTTTTAACAATCCCAACCCAAAAGCTATTCATCAGTTTTATCTCATCAGCCCGAATATAGGATCAGATTCCAAACTTGACTCCTCATTTCGGCTGGTCAGAAAGTTAGGAACGTTCATAAGAGAAAGAATAGTCGTAGATACCCTAGATTTTTAGGTTACCGAACTTTTGGTCTGATAACCTATTGCGTCCGTCTACATTTTTTTAGGTCTTGTGAAATTTGAACAAAGTCACCTAAAAATATTTCAAGAGGGAGGTAGTTTTTAGTTTTACGAAATTTGAAAATGGCAGTCATTTTTTATGAAAAACGGCCAATTTTGGATTTTGGCGGTCGTTTGCTCAAAATCAATTCAGTAACCTTTTTCTCATTGATGCATAAGATATGTATAAGTTTCGCTGCTCTTGATTCGCTCGAAGTGGGCCATTCTGGCCCAGACTTGGCCCGAGTTGATGAGATTAGAGATTATGAAACAATTGTGGACATATAGGAAATGAATATATGTGTTTTTATACATATTTATAAATATGTGTTGTATGCTGAATATGTGCGTTATATGTGTCTTTTTTAATCAAGGTTCTACACATGAATTGCCGAACATGTGTACAATAGCAATGGTTTGTGTAATGATGTTCTGACGTTCTTCATAAGTGATCTGGATAAAGTTACACACAACAGAGCAGATGCCATTCAACTCCAGAATAGACATTTGTATCCAGATAGGTAGAAGATTGAGAGCGCATGCTTTTCATTTCTAGGAACAACATTTTTGGTGCGACAGTTTTGAGCTCCTTCCAAAAACCACAGAGAGAATTCGACACATATGAACACTGGAACAGGATATGTGGTACATCCTCTACTACATACATATTGAACATTACAACATCACAACATTTTTAGATTTACTTATATTTTTCTGGTGAAAGCAGTGACTTGAAGCTAGGTAATTATCAACCAGCAATCATAGCATATGTTCCAATCGTGTACATGATTAGGGTTGTTATTTGCGTAGATCCACCAAGGCCAAACCTTGTGTCCCAGATCATTAGTGTACAGCTTGAGTTTTTTGTAAAAAAGAATATTCTCGTGACCTTGATCTTTGGCTTCATATTCAATGTCAGACAACAAAATGGCTAATATGTCGCTTATTATCAACATTACAGCCTAGGAATCAATTGTGGACATGTAGAAAATGATCTATCCTGGATATTCTCATGACCCTGAAGTTAACCTTTCACCTCTTTTTTAAGGTCTGGGCACAAAATGGCTACTATTTTGCTCATTATCGACTTTACAGCTTAGGAATCCGTACATTGACCTTTGACCTCATTTTCATGGTCAGAGCAAATTATAAGGCTAATATCTCACTTATTTCCGACTTTACAGCTTGGCAATCTATTATGAACATATAGGTAACAATATATGCTGAATATTCTCGTGACTTTGAATTTTACCTTTTAATTTTCTTATCGACATTACATCTTGGCAATCAATTGTGGAAATACAGGAATTGATATATGCCGAGTATTCTGATAAGTGAATTTGACCTTTGGTTTCAATTTCAAGGTCACCGGACAAAATGGCTAATATCTCTCTTATTATTGAATCAACAACGTAGGAATCAATTGTGGACATATAATAATTGATATATGCGGAATATTCTCGTAACCTTGAGTTTAACCAGTGAACTTACTTAGCTCATATCTAAATAATAAAAAATTTACACTCTTCCCAATAGGGGGATAGTGTATTGCATTTGGGTCTGTCTGTTGGCTGGAAGACTTGGATCCCGTTTAAAGTGACGTCATATTCCCAGATGTATGGTTGCCTAGGAAGACAACACGTAGCGACATTGATCAAGGTGCTGAATTATTTTGCGCATGTAGGAGTCTGGTTTTGGGAAAAGCAAAAATCTCGATGGTATTCCCTGGGATTTGGAATAGAAAAAGGTTTGTGTAGGTATGCTGGTTCGGCAATTGCGATCTGAAAACGGGCTAAATTGACAGGGGTCCTGTTCAGCGTCGTTTTATGAAAAACTGGTACTATCATGCTCTATATATATAGTGACTCAGATTTTTTTTAAGGAACATCCAAAGTTGCCAAATATAACATTGATTTAAATATAACCAATATTTGGCATTTTCAACCCTGTTTGTTTGTCTGTCTGTTTGTCTGTCCACGCGCGTAACTTGAAAACAAATGGCCAGATCGACTTGAAATTATAGCGATAAAGCATGCCAGTGGCTCGATCCTCCTCACTCATTGTGAAAATCTAATGAAAATTGTTGCCATGGCAACCGAAAATCACATCAATTGGTTATAACTCTGGTTCAAATCAACATTATTTTTTCTAACATTTTTTTTCTATGGCCAATTCCCAATTGATCGGTGTCCGACCGTTGGTCTTATGACCAAAACTCCCGATTATCGCCCAAGGTCGAAAATTTGGGGTCACGATTATTCGACTCTTGAGTGTTCTGACATCCAAGACCATAATTTGAAGCCAGTTTTCAATCTTTTTTAATCGTTTTCATTCTGGAGATGTGCCTTGATAATGGAAACAATACTGTGAGTAATACAGCTCAATATTGAACGACAAGGTCAAGATCACAGAAAACGTAAAAATCGAAAAGCTGCATATAACTCTGTTTAAATTCACGAATATTTTGCCTACTAATTTTGTATTTTTCTACAGTCAATTCCCTATTTTTTGCTGTATGACCGATGGTCATATGTCAAAATTCCCTATTATCGCCATGGTCAAGGATATGGTCAAAATAAGAACAATCGAACTCTTTTAAGAACTTTTTTATTAATGCATATTTCTGCCATGGTATTTGCATATTTCGGACCAATGGTCGTTTTACAGAAATCCCCGATCATCGCCGAGGTCGAATATGTGAAGGTCATCAGCTTTAATTTTAGTAACTAAAACCGAATGGGCGAGGGTCTGCAATCTCTGATTGTCTTGTTGGCATTTGAAGGACGTTTCTACAATTAAAATATAGGGTCCATCGGTTCAACGTTTTTCGGAATGTACCAACTGTGTTAACAATATTCCAAACATATAATTGAGTCTTGTTAATAAAACAATAATATGTTCTTGAAGGTCGTGGTGATTAATTACGGTCCAGATCAGATTTTTTCCAGCCCGACATGGTTCATTTGCAGCCCGACCATGGAGGACTACAAATAATTTGAGCTGGGTCACAAAAATTACCACGACCGCCAAAACATTATTACTATTAGTGCACAATTAATTAATACATTTTGAGCTGTGCGTCTAATGATTCCAGATATTCATTATTGTGGTCATTCCTTAACCCTCCCCCCACAAGCGAGATCCAGTCATCACCTGAATATCATTAGTGTCTCTGACAAATCGAAATTGCGTATTCATTAACTCAACAATGATATGATTCAGGGAAGATACATGCTGATAATAATGGATGAAATACGACTGAAAAAATGAGAAGCAAGTTAAGTTGACATGTGATGAACGAAGTTTACCACTTGCATTATGTTAGATATAACCACATGCACAGGTTTGTCATAATCACATGCACTAGAATCGACCTAATCATATGACCTAATCATAATCACTAATGTTGATATAATCACATACACTATGGTTGATATAATCGTATATACTAGAGTTGATATAACCACATGTACTAATGTTGATATAATTATATACACTTTGGTTGGTATCATCACATGCACTAGGATTGACATAATCACACATGCACTAAGGTTGGTATAATTATATGTATCATTAATGGTTTAATCACATGCCTTAGGATTGATATAATCGCATGCACTAGGGCTGATATAGTTATATATATATATATATATATATATATATATATATATATATATATACACTAAGGTTGATATAATCACATGAACTAGGCTTGGTATTGTTATATGCACTATGGTTGAAATAATCACATGCCTTAGGATTGATGTAATCATATGCACTAGGGTTGATATAATTATATACAATAAGGTTGATATTGTTATGATGATATGATATTTACTGTCGTTTAAAACCAGATAACAATGTTTACAACAATGCTAAGAAGCACAATGCACAATTCACTAGGGTAAATGCACTATGGTTGGTAAAATCACATGCACTAGGGTTAATATAGTCATATGCAATAAGGTTGATATATAGTTAAATTCGTTATGGTTGATATAATCACATGCACTATGGTTGATATAATCACATGCATTAGGGTTGATATAATCACATGCACTAGGGTTGATATAGTCACATGCACTAGGTTGATATAATCACATGCACTGTGGTTGTTATAATCACAAGCCTTAGGATTGATATAATCATATGCACTGGGGTTGATATAATTATATGCACTGGGGTGGTGATAATTATACACTATGGTTGCTATAATCACATGCACTAAGCATATTTGCGTAGTATTTATATCCACACTTTATTTTGTTTCTTCACATCACAACAATGATGGAAATCCCAATTTACAAATTGGTCTTCTCGATTTTGATGTAACACGTCGTACTTCCCACATCTACCTTTCGTCTGCCATCGAGAGAAACGCAAATCAATCTCCATATACACAACATTTATCTATTTCATTGTATATCTTCGGAATTGTATCAGCGAGAAATGACAAATACATTTTACACGAATACATGTATTTGTTCACGAATAGCAAGTGTCTTGTAGCACACCGGCACAGATATATATCCACATTATCTGACATTCGGAATGCTATGATTGACTGCATCTTTATTTGTCTATTCACAAACCTGACAGCGACATGTAGCTACACTTGAGAAATTCCATGGTTCAAATATTGATTCCTTATAGTACGCAAATTTTTATCAGGCGACAGTACATACCTGATAGACCAGAACTCTCGTATCAACTGGAAGGGAGTTCGCACATAAAATTTCATGACTACAACCAGTCCTCTGGAATATTTTACTCATCTGATCAGACGTATCACATGGGATTTTGAATCACACGCAGACTGTATCAATCACGCGCAGATGTAATAAACGAAGCATAAAGCTGCAAGGTGGACTAACAATTCCACGCACACTGAGGCTCATAACTAGTTAATATTTATAACCATCTTATATGCAGAAACAAACTGGGAAAAAGGCATTATAAAGAATTTGGGCAATCGTTTACATTCGAGTTCGAAGGATACAGTTTGTTTGTTTATATACGAAACACATGAAATGTGTGTTCAATCGAATGGAAATACAATTAGGACGGAATGTAATTGTCAAAATCACTGTACACATGGTTTGTTATCTTGTATTAGGTGTGAACTAAAGTATAGTTTTTGAAACAAAATATTGCACATTTTCGCAGTCAGTTGCTTTAACATGAGGAATCAAATTTTATCATTATTCAACATTTAATTGTAACTTACTTCAGGCCACGAACTAAGCTCGATTTCTACTCTGTCGGGATGTAGACGAAAATGATGACAGCTCGTCAATGCAAAAGTGGTGGCAATGTGCTAGCCTAAATACTGATTCAGTGGGTTGTGTGGGGGTGTTTCCAGCCAGCTTGCACGCAGCTGATTGGAGTTTATCTTCATCTTTGTGTGGCGATTTTGCCCAAAGATCGCGGCAGGAGTCTTTCCAAAACACTAACCAGTTTTACGGCCTATTTTTAGATCGCTTCAGTTCGGAGCGTACTCAATCGCGCCCAGTAATCAATGGTTTGACCTAGTTTCTCCTCCCGTCTCTTGGCCCGATATATACGCGAGCATTGGCTTGGTCTGTGAGATTGTCCCAGAGCAAGACGAGAGGCAGGACGAGAGACTCGCCATGAGCTTTACGTCCATGTGTCTTGGGTAAGGCCCTCGCGGGCCCTGGGGACGATTCCCATTGGGGGCCCGGGCTGGGGTAGAGACAGCCCTGTGGATCGCCAGTCTCTTCTCCATCCGGGGTGGTGTGACACAGGCTCAGGCAGACCGTCGAGCTGGCTCAGAATTCCATCTCTGTGACAGTGCCTTCGGCGAGGCCGGCCAGCAACATGCCCACGTGTACGGGTTCCGTGGTGCCGCTCCCATGACATCTCGGGCTCTACATACGGCTACATTACCATAACTGTGTAATATGCATGTTGTAGTTAAGGTGTTAGTGAGATGCATGTGTTATGTTGTAGTGTATGACGGCCGGACTCGTTCCGGGCTGACTGTACCTGGTTGTAGTGTTCCGTAGAGTAGTGCCGGACGCCCTGTAGCGGGCCCCCACCGAACTTTACATTTGTATATTTGTAAGTTTTTGTTTAGGTACATCCTATCTGATTTAAATTTTAATCTATTGTATGTTTTTAGAGATCAGCAGGTTCGTTTGAAAAACAAAAATACGCCCACTCGCAATACGAAACATCAGACACCTTCCAAATAATTGTACTATCATTTTAAATATTGTAAACTCAAATTCATCCGTAAGTGAAACACGATTTTTTGGCATAGTTTTGTTTAGAATAATCAGATCAACAAATATGGTGTGTCTTAATTCGGTGTCCTGCCGCAAGTTCTCACCAAGTTTCAGAATTCTATGTGAAAAAAAAATGAAAAAAGTGTCTAAATTTGGTATCATGCCGCACTTTTTCACGAAATTTCAGATTTCTATCTCAAGAAATGAAAACGTTGGCAATTTACCCCAATGTTGAATTTCAGTACAAAACGGAATCAAATAAATTACATCAAATTCAGTACTTTTATAAACTTTTCCCCATACAAAATGAGCATATTAGGCTGATTTGGACTAGGAAGGCACAGTTTTTGTGCCGACTCTGAAGTTCCTTGTTGGGACTGAAACTCGACATTGGGGTAGATTGCCAACTCTTTCATTTCTCGGGATAGAAATCTGAAATTTCGTGAAAAACTGCGGCATGATACCTAATTTAGACACACAAAACTTCAATTGATACGATGATCCAAAACAAAAATACGGCCATAAAGCGTGTTTCACAGACAGATGACGTTGACTTAAAAATATACATTCTATGATAATGTTGAATTTAATTAGTTTGTAAATCATATAAAGCAAATTTATGTACAAGATTCAGGGGCGGATCCAGGATTGGATAGGGGGGATGCTCTTCTTATATGTACGTAATCTTGATATAGTGTGAGCGAGCGTAGCGAGCGAAGCCTTATGCGGTCTGGGGGATTGGGGCGGGGTGGTGGGGTGGCGCCGTAAGGCCACCGATAAATTTTTGGAATTTAGTGTCTCTGAGATGGTTTCTAAGGTGTATTTACAACTGTACCTTGTGAAATCACTAAGTAGATTTTCACTTTAGGAGTCTGTTTTTTACCAACATCGCTAGCCGCGAAGCGGCTAGGCGCCATGTTTGGTAGTGTATTCACAAATCCATGGAGCCATGGAGGACCCAAATATGGCGCAGCTAATACTGCATTTTGGCTGAAGCCGTCTGGATAGTTGTGTATGTTAGGGGGGTTTGGGGGGTTTACCCCCCAATCTACGACCCATATTCACCTAAATTTTTGTAGTGTGATTCATACCCCGGACTATGAGATTGGATAACGGACCTTGTTTTGTTTGCTCGGAATACTTAATACTGGGTATTGATTCCACGTCTATTACTTTTGGTTGCGATAATATGGCCGCAACACCTCATTCAATTTAGTTTTCAATATGTCTTTCATTGCAATGTCGCTTTTGCATTGCTATAACTGTATTGTGCACCGTATTGAATGACGTCATCTTTATGCGTATATAGCTTTTGCATAGGAACCAATCATATCGCGTCATTGCACCACGCCCCTAGCAACAACAAAGGTCAAGGTAGATCTAGTCGCGTGCGTCACTTGGCGCTAGTCTTGTTTTGATTTCAGAAGCGTGTGATTTTCCAGCTCCGTTTGTTACGATTATGGTAGAAAATTGAAGGTAAGTGAAAGATCTCGATAAAGTATTCTAGTTTAGGGGGTTTGGGGGCTTTACCCCCAATGTATGAAACATGATGATGCTAGAATCACAGGCATCTGTCTCAGGAGAGGGCGCACGGTGGGGTGGGGTGTGCTTCTTTTTTTACCCCCACGCCACCCCACGCCCTCTCTTGAGACAAATGCCTGTGGCTAGAATACATCACCCGTGCCGTGGTTACGTTGCCAGCCCAGCCTCACTCAGTCTCAGGTTCAATGAGTGCAAAACGTCGCACGTGCTCTCTGCCATATTTGAGGCGGATCTAGATGCAACGGCGGATCTCAGTTATGAAGAGATATTTATTTTATCGACTTTGCGACTGTATACAGTACTGTATATATCTCCCGGGATATATCTATGCTAGCTGGGAACATCACAATCACACTTGGAATCATTTTGTCATTTCAGCATTTGCCACAAACCAAAGCCAAGGCAAAGCATGACTGCAAGATCAACTTCAACTTGCATACCAGATAGTCTATTACAGACAGTAAGCTTACAGCTCTGGCAGAGCCTCTGCGTCGCTCAGCCTGCGGCTACACTACAGACAGGCTGAGACACTCAGACAGCCAGTCAGGCGAGTCAGCACACAGCAACAACCAAATATCTGAGCCTGAAAGAAACTGTACTAGTGCGTAGTGCAGAGCAGCCACCTGCAAGGATCAAGAATAACAGTACGTATATTATATGTGTCTATAATTTACTGTAACTGGAATAGTGTGCAAATACCGTGCTGTCATCATCTGTCAGATATTCTACAGATCCCAAAAATACAGGTTCTGACTGTCAACGTAATAATGGCACAAAACTGAATACTGTGAATAGTTTACTCTACAACTTAATCTCACATGTAATTTCAGGTTTCAGTTCTACATGTCAACATGAATGATATGTCATAGAAGGAAACACATCTACTGACAAACCCCACCGAAGGGAAGATGAGAGGCCAAGACCAACCAAATCAAACTTCATCAAGTGGCTAATAGATCTATAATGTTGTCATGTCCTGAGTAACAAATTACAGGCACTATTGACCATGATTTATTAAATGTCAAAGAAAATTGTTACGCACTCCGAAATGTCTCAATATGTACGTTAAAGTGCAAAACTACAAGATATGGCTTGAATCAAAGGCTCTTTGGCTTGAATAGTGTCAGTCATGAAGGAACATGGCATTGTTTACCTCAAAATATAAAAAGTGCTAAAAAAATCTCCAGGCATTTAAACATAAGCTGTCTGGATGGTCAGGACCAATAAATAGTTGTAATGTTTGCGTATTATCATGTAATATGTACAATATATGAAATAACTGACAATGGTATGATAATGATAATTTGTTTTTGTTGCCCAATGTTCATGTTGTATATGTCACCTCATCATCTATGATTCATTGTCGGTCAATAACCTTGTGGCTAGTGTTTATTGTTTCATGCTATACCGATGTAAAATAAAGTTCATCTATATGATTATTGATCATCATAGATTGATCATGACATTTTGTCAAAAGTTCATGTATAGTGTGCGCAACATACTATCTAGTGGTAGAAGGAGTAGCGATTTTCGTAACCGGTTAACTGTTAGACTCCGTACTCTTAGATCGTAAGTGGGTACTCGTAAAAAAAATCACCATTGCATCGGCATATTGGTCATAGTAAAACGGTCGGTCCCAAACTTGAGGATTGTCTCGTGTACCGTATGTACTATCCATCATTATTTGCATTTGAGAAACTCATAGAGTATTAATATATATGTGATGAAAGTTTCGTACAGCCTGGATGGCAATGAATAACAAAATTGTACAGTAGTAAATGTTACTATATGGGATTTTAATCATGATCCATTGTTATTGGAAAATCCTGGTCACAGTCAGGCATTACAGTAAACATAGTACTGCTATTAATATTCTGTTTCCATGTTGTTGGTTACCAACATGGTATCACTTTGGCACCACAGATCAAATGTCAATGTATGCATGAAATGCTAGGAAGTGGCAAATAAATGTGTAATACCATGTCTAGATTGTTGCTGCATGTGAATATACACATATATGTTTTGAATGAATTTAGGACACCATAATAGGGTTACTAGTATCTGAATTTCTAGATATGTGATCGGTATAAATAAGCTGACTTCTATTTGTGGTGGATTTCCTGGTAATACTAGTATTGGAATGCAAAAGTAAATTTAGTGTAGATATAATATAGAGCAAAGAAAAAATTGGCCACAATTTTGAACAAATTCGTGAAGTTTTCGGCAACGTATATTCCGTGTAGAGAGGATAGTGATATATGCAGGTAAATAGGAAGTGCCTAAACCAACATAGAATCTTTTTTTTTCACCAGGCAATGTTGGTTTTTGGGCAGCTATGATGCATTTTCTTGTTTGTGAATGGAGGATACATCACTGACTAGCGAGTGAAGCCTTATGCGGTCTGGGGGTAACATCAGTAATATATTACATCTTAAGTCTGTTCAGTCCCAGGTACCATCATACTTCACTGACACGGCCGCTCCATCTATATCCTACTCATATACCAAATCTGTTGCTTCCAAGATATTCAGCTACAAACAAACATTGAATGATTTGGATATTGCTGATCTCTTACATAACCCACCCTCCTGCACTTGCATTAACACTCCGTTCATACACGATCCAGTTGGGCATGTTATTTCAGGCGACCTCAATATAGTGGAGAATGAATCATTGAAAAACATTTTGTCCAAAGGTCCCAAATATAGAGCCCACGTCGTTTTCATGGAGATACAATTTTAAGTTAATCATGGATGCAGTTGAGGAGCATGCCAGAAAATGGACAAAGCGAGAAAAGGCAGAAACTGAATCTCTGTCAGAATGGGTCAAACAGATTAGGTCAGAGAGTGTAGATTAGAGAGGTGTCACTCCACTGGCACCATTTTGTATTTTGAACTGGTGGCGATCCTGGCGTGTGGAGGGGGTTTATGAATGAAAGTGTTTACTACTATTACTACGACATGAATTTATGAATGAAAGAATATGCTAGCAAAACGAAATGACGTAACTCTCTGATTAGGTCATTGGTAAACAAACGCATTAATGTTTTGTCAAAGCAGAGACACTCTCTGGTCAAAATCAGTTAGTACTAAATATAGCTCTGTCTTCAATGATCCCTTGGTTACTAATAGTTTGTTGAAACTTCGTCATTGTCCCTGCAGATAAAGCTCCTAATAATGTTGTTTTTGTTTGTAAAGCATACAATATACAGTGCCTGTTTGACCGACTGGGTATTGCCAACAATACTAATTCCAATAGTACATACCGAGCCATTACCGTGTCCAAACAGGATATTTTATCAAATCATGTATCTGTACTGCATTCGTTTGGTATTACCAGAGAGTGTAGATTAGAGAGGTGTCACTCTGCAAATTTCCATTGTCTACCATTTTGTCTCATGGAGCCCTGTAATCCTGGCGGCTGGAGGGGGTGTTGTAGTTTGTCACCTCTCTAATCTACACTCTCTGGTATTACTACCTCATGTAAGGATTCTAATCTACCAAACTTATATTGGATCCCAAAGTTGCACAAAAATCCACACAAACAAAGATATATTTCAGGTTCAGCATCATGTTCTACAAAAGCCCTTTCTAAAATATTAACTATTATATTGTCTAAAATTAAACAGGATCTCCAAAAGTACTCTGAAACCATCTATTCTAGAAGTGGTATAAACCAAATGTGGATATTAAAAAATTACAAATCTTTATTGGAATATCTACATGCTCACACACTTTCAAAAGTAACGTCTATCAAAACATTTGATTTGTACACAACTATACCTCATTCTGAACTGAAGTCTCAGCTTAAAAAACTAATCAATAATTCATTTTTCTCTAAAAAGGGACAACGCCGGTACCACTATATTGTAGTTAAATATAATACCGCTTATTTTGTTAAAGGCGACTCTGATGCCCCATACAAATATACTGAAATAGATGTGGTAAATATGGTTAATTTTCTGATTGATAATATTTTTGTGGAATTTGGTGGTCGAATATTTCAACAAACTATTGGTATTCCCATGGGTACAAACTATGCACCATTATTGGCAGACCTGTTTTTATACTCATATGAATCAGATTTTATCCAACATTTACAAAGAGGAGGTTCCAAGAAACTAACATGTAATTTTAATTTCACTTTCCGATACATAGATGATGTATTGTCGCTAAATAATCCCAAGTTTGGTGATTATTTGGATGTCATATATCCTAAGGAACTTGGAATTAAGGATACTACAGAATCCGCTAATTTTTCCAACTATCTAGACCTGAGGTTGGAGATTGATAATGATTCTAACCTGTCAATTAGATTATATGACAAACGTGATGATTTCAATTTTTCCATAGTCAATTTCCCTTTTCTAAGCTGCATCATTCCTATGTCACCGGCATATGGTGTGTTTGTTTCTCAACTTGTACGCTATTCCAGAGCTAGTTGCAAATATGAGGACTTTGTCTATCGAAGTGCCCAGCTAGTCTCTAAACGGCTACGACAAGGATATGTTTTACCAAGAGTTATAGCTGCGTTTAAGAAATTCTATGGACGTCATAATGATCTGGTTGATAAATACAGCAAATCCATGTCTGCAATGCAACTAGATCTATTTTCATGTTAATTTTGGGGAATTCATGACGGGTGCCACTAGTGGGGCAGGAAATGCTCACTCTTTCCGGAACACCTGATTTCACCTCCTAGTGGCCATTTACGGGGGTTCATGAGTTTCCCTGTCATTTTTGTTTTCTCTCACTTGGTATGCCTGATGTGACTTTCTGTCCCCGGACTATGAGATAGGATAACGGACCCTGTTTTATTTGCTCGGAATACTTAATACTGGGTATTGATTCCACGTCTATTACCTCCTTATGGCCATATAGCGGGAGGGGATGGGGATCATGGATTTCCTCAAAATTCTCCGCTATTGCCCGACAATGGACTAAAAGAATTGAACGACGTTCTTGGTTTGTTCACTGAAAACTTTAATTCCATTTATATTTCCAGCTAAAGTTACAGCAAATATTAGTTCATATTATTACCTCACATAAGTGTATTTTACACACGCGTGTGCATATGGACCAATGAACTTGCATAAAACAATACAACAAGGAAGCGAATGGAACGGTTGGTTGGTTGGTCGTTGGAAATACACTGGACTCCCATTGTCACGCGGGTTCAATACAGTATTGTCCTATATTAGATAATATTATAATGTATTCGTACAATGCAAGACGAATTATGCATTAAAATGGAAGGCCTGCACATAAAATTTCAACTATATATCGAATACCTTATCTTCCATCAAATCAAATTTGATAAGATACATGTATATCAAATACCTTATCTTCCATCAAATCAAATTGGGCATGAATCGTCAGTTTGAGTCATGCGAGTATTCCTTCACAGTTAAGGACAGAACACACGGGTTGTTTTGCAGTATGTATATGTTGACGGGCCTGTGCATTCCAGCTGCCGTTCTCATATTGCATCTTTCATCAAATAAATTTTTCTGAATGACTCTTCGGTCTGAGTTGTGCACGTAAATCCATCCGATGTTGAACCTGTTAAATTTCTTGTTAATCTGTGTGGAAATAGTTGACAGACATGTGGCGACAAGCTCCCATGCAAATATTTAAACATGTAAAGTCTCTTGTAAAGTTTCGTTCATTTGCACATAATCAACTGTTTCATGCTTGATTTTGGTCATGAATGGTTTAGTCATTCATTATTATCTTAGTTCATTTATCGCTTGATATTTATTGACACAAAGCCATTCAATTATATTCTGCAGTTCCGTGTTTAGAGCATATGAAGCACTCGACGCGTATGATTTTATGTCGTTTGTAAAACAGAGCACATTTGAAATAGTGCTGTGTGAACGAACTGAAAGTTTTATGTCACAACGTCTCCATCATGGATTATAGTGTATGTTTCACTCCGGGTTTTTGTGTTCACTCAGCCTCAAGTAATGGTCCGAGTGTCATTTGTCCCGGTGGCCGCACATGTAAACGTAACTTCTGCTGTTGTTTTGCCTGTTGAGTATCGTCATCATGTCGTCATGATATGTGATATGCAATCGTTTATATGGTGACACATCCGGCTTTTGATCTGGAAGAGAACATTATGATTTTCACGATCTGGTGTTTAACACCCGAACCCTTCACTACTCTTTCTCCAACAGGCATACTTCCACAAAGCAGAAGAACGTTTGTATTATACATTTAATATACATCATACATGATATACAGGGTGTCCCATATGAAAGGGTCACGAAGAAAAGTGGGTATCCTGACCACTTCATGCCCACTGACTTGATCATGTTGATGGTTTCTTTTTGTAAACTTCGAGAGGAAATAGTGTGGAAAATACTAAAATAGGCATACTTATGTCTGAACAGGACCAGTTTGGTGAAAACTGTTGCCATATCAATCCAGTATATCAAATAGCATGGATCCACAACTAAGTTATTGATTTTATCAAATTATACCTCACGTCTGGTTGGATCCTGGACAAAACGGATAGTAAATGTTCCTCAAACATACTCTGAGAAGAGCAGTAAAGTTAAGAGCCAATGTAACAGCTTATTGGCTTATATCACTGGGTATATTCAAAGCCATCGTAATTATCTGGGTCATGATTGAGCAGAGTGGAATTGTTTCACCTAAAAATGGTCATATTGTTATTTCTGCAATAATCCCTTTATGTGCAATTTCACGATTTAAGATACAATTTAACATATAATTTTCACTTGTATTGACATCAGTGAAGCATTCGCTAATCAAATCAAAAGCAAGCATGAGAAAAATCTTGATATTTATGAAAAAAAATGTCAATAACCTACGTGACCCTTTTTTGGGACACCCTGTATGTATTCTATTGAATGTATGTATCAAACTACAAAGTAACTTCTTGTAGCTTGTGATGACCTGTAATTGAGTAATTATAGCCCTTTGGCTTTCTATAATTACTGATTCAATACGGACACACATATTGTGTTCAATCAGCCCAAGTGTGGAATTTCTTCAAGAGAAAAGAAGAAAGGGAGGAGAGAGGGAAGAGAGGGGAGGAGGAAGTGAAAGATAGTGTTTTCAAGATAAATTCATACATGTACCCCTTTTCTTTACACCCATCCGGGAAATAGCTTTGGCTTCTGAGGGTCCATGTCGCGAGCATTGTATTCGCACTACAGCCATTACACCCTTTCTCAGTCAAAGCACTTTATGGGCATCATCTTCCATAAATAAATTTTAAACATTGAATGGGAAATGCACATTATTATTATTATTATATATGTGTATTGGATTCGACCGATGATTTTACGGTTACAACTTCCATAAAACAAATATATCTCAATGCACTTCAATGGAGAAGACTCTAAGCTTCGTTCACATATGGAATATGTATATATTTGTTCAGTACAAACAAATCGTACGGAAGATATAACATCAAAACCCCCGAAAATCTGCAAGTTTTGTCCACTCGGCAGTGCATGGCTGACAGAAACGTCATACATGACGTAAATTTCTGTGACGTCATTGTTTTGATAGAAGCCTCGACAGGCGGCTCATTTGACTGGAACCAAAGATGCTGGAATTGATCCGTTGCCCGAGGCATCATCAAAACAATGACGTCATCGTTTGCTACTCAATCATTCACCCCAGTTGGAGGGTGTGGCCCGCTAGTTACCCTCGCCCCGATAGGGGTAGAGGGTATTGTAATTGGGTCTGTCCGTTTGTATGTCTGTCTGTTTGTTTGTATGTCTGTCCGCGCGCATATCTCAAAGGAGAATGGTCCGATCAACATGAAACTTATAGAGATGAAGCGGTATCTCAGTGGCTCGAATCTCCTCGAATCTGGTCAAAATCGGACAAAAACTGTTGCCATGGCAACGGAAAATGTAAAAATCAATAATTGACCATAACTTCGGTTCTAATCAAGATAATTTTTTCTAACTAATTTTGTATTTTTCTATGGCCAATTCCTGATCATCTGATATATAGCCCGTGGTCGTACGACCAAAACTCTCCATTATCGCCCGATGTCGAAAAATTGGGGGTCACGATTTTGGTTATTTTTGGCCAGCGACGTTTCAGTGCAAATGTCTGCGCTCATAACTCAAAGGCAAACGGTCTGATCGATTTGAAATTTATAGGGCTGGAGTGCTATGGTAGTGGCTCAGTCCCTTTCAAATTTTGCCAAAATCGGGTGAAATCGGTTGCCATGGCAACGGAAAAAAGAAAATCACATAATTGGCTCTAACTCCGGTTCTACTTGATATTATTTCTTCCAACTATTTTTGTATTTTTCTTTGGCCAATTCCCGATCGTATGGTGTACGATCGATGGTCGTAGGACGAAAACTCCCCATTATCGCCCGATGTCGGAATTTTTTTCGCCAGCGACGTTTAAGTGCAATTTTTATGTCTGCACTCATAACTCGAAGGCAAACGGTCCGATCAATCTGAAATTTATAGGGCTGGAGTGATATTGTAGTGGCTCGATCTCTTCCAAATTTCATCGAAATCGTATGAAACCGGTTGTCATGGCAACGGAAAAAAGGAAATCATATAATTGGCTTTAACTCCGGTTGTAGTTAATATTAAATTTTCAGCCTAATTTTGTATTTTTCTTTGGCTAATTCCCGATCGTATGGTGTAGACACCGATGGTCGTAGGACGAAAACTCTCCATTATCGCCCGATGTCGAAAAATTGGGGGTCACGATTTCGATTATTTTTTTGCCAGCGACGTTTAAGTGCAAATGTCTGCGCTCATAACTCAAATACAAACGGTCCGATCGATCTGAAATTTATAGGGCTGGAGTTATATAGTAGTGGCTCGGGCCCTCTTAAATTTCATCAAAATCGGATTAAACCGGTTGCCATGGCAACGGAAAAAAGGAAATCATATAATTGGCTATAACTCCGGTTGTAGTTAATATTAAATTTTCAGCCTATTTTTGTATTTTTCTTTGGCCAATTCCCGATCGTATGGTGTACGACCGATGGTCTTAAGACCAAAACTCTTAATCATCGCCCAAGGTCGAAAATTTGGGGGTCACGAGTTTACGACTTGTGAGTGTTCTGAGATTCGAGGCCATATTGTGAAGCCATTTATCATGGTTATCAATCTGTTTAAACCGTTTTCGTTCATGAGATGTGCCTTGATAATAGGAACATTACGGTGAAATTTTACAGCTCGATATTGAACGACGAGGTCAAGGTCACAGAAGAGGTCAAAACCGAAAAGTTGCCATAACTCTGATTATATTCATGATTAATTTCCCCTATTAATTTTGTATTTTTCTGTGGTCAATTCTCCATCATTTGCGATATGACTAATGGTCGTACGACCAAAACTCCCCATTATCGCCCAAGGTCGAGAATGCAAGGGCCATGAGCTGAAATACGATTCGTAATATTTCGAATATTTTACGCAGTATAGATCTGGGTGAGTCTGTGAAGTTTCGACGGTCAATGTCAAGAATTCAGGCCGTGGTCGAGAATATGGTCGAAATAGAGAAATCGCAGATGCTCTACTATCATTAACGATTAATTCTCCCATGATTTTTGTATTTTTCTATCTCTAATTCCCGACCACTTGATATATGACCAATTGTCGTATGACCAAAATCCCCGATTGTCGCCCACGTTGAAAATGCAAAGGTCATCAGCTTTAATTTTAGTGACTAAATCTAAAGGGCGAGGGTCTGCAATCTCTGATTGTCTCGTTTAGTTTCTTTCGATTTTACATTTGATAGTAGTTTTGAAAATACGATCTCTTCAATTTTGAAGTCATCTGAATGGATACTCCATGTGCATGAAACTCATATGTTACCAAATTGCGTTTGAATTTGATAGGGAGTCCTCCTTTAAACTGTCCCCGAGGATACCATCAACTCAGTAGTCTTTTGGCTTGTGATTAGGTACTTATGTACTTGTCATATATCTGTTCCATGGGGTTTGTTTCGGATTTCAAAATTATTTTCATAGGTTGTTGGGCAGTTGTATACTAATTCCAACAGGTGTATAGTAGAAACAACTACATTTAACACACTGTCTGCCCCCTGATGACGCCAGCATGTCTTTGGATAAACTATTTGGTCGGGCTTTGTTTCTATTGCAAAATATTGTATTTTACGTTTGTTATTGATATCATCAAGATCTCACTGTATTGGTGGTAATAGATTGATACTTACATTCAACTAGATAGTCCAAATAGGGCCAGATAGGAAAAAATTGCAACACTACATATCATTTGTGATTTGATTACAGAAATATATGCTGAACAACATATCAAAAGTCTAAAGTTCTCAAAATATGGGAAGTTGGACAAAATAACAATTCTTTGGAATTGTTACCCCCCCCCCCCCCCCCCCCCCCCCCCCCCATTTGAGTAATTTTCCGCACTATTTCGCCATGTCAGAATTTAGTCCACTGTCAGGGTTTGGGGTAGAAATTTGGGTGTCAAAGCTGAATTTTTGCAAAGTGACTCTGGAGACCATATCGATAACCCCCAGAAAAATACCCATCAATCCCATGGGGGGTTTTCTCAAAAATCCAAGATGGCCGCCATTTATACGCGAAATAACTTAAAATTTAACTAGCGAATTATCTACTGTGCATAGAGACAAATGTCTCTAGTATTTCCACTGACAATCGTCCTCGTATATGTCCTATGCGTATTATCAAACGTATTTACGAGAGGTTCAGTTGAGGCCTCATTTGAATATTAAATGTCAGTAGATTGTTTTGTCTATGACGCGCGTATTGTGCTGAAAATTATCTCCATTTTCCTTCCATTTGATTCCTGGAATCACATGCACGCTATATGTTCTCGGTATGTAGGTTCTGTGCATTCTATCGTTTTCGTCAAGTGCATGTATTGTCTACAGATTCAGTCTTTGACCGATCACGGCGCAGAAATAGGTGGACATTAATATGATATTGTATAAATCAACTGTATTTAGAGCGAAATGGATATAATAAATGTACGTATTAGATAGATCACGAGCACCCGTGGGTATGGCTCATACAGGTTATTCTCGAGGCGTTAGCCGAGAGATTACCGAGTGTATGAGCCATACCCCACGGGTGCGAGTGGTCTATCTGACTTGTACCACAGGTTCACTCAAGCGTGTTCCTACATTCCACGGCAGACAGTGGTGTATGTTGAATAGACCACAATCTGGCCTATTTTTAAAGGTGTCAACCGTGGTACAAATGTATATATCATGTAGGAATACCAATTTATTACTTGGCAAAATAAATTTTGCCAAGTATGTTGGTCAGTCATCTTGTGTGTATGTATGTTTGTCTGTCCGTCAGTTAGCACGATAGCGGCCGCAATTCTTGAAATTTACAATGAAATTTACACAGAAGATGCGCATAAGACTCCTTCATAGGCCTATTGAATTTGAAGATCATAGCTCAAAAACTGTTGTCTTGGCGACCAAAAAACTGTTACATTGCTTAAACCTATGGAGGTTGGGAACCCATACATGAGTTGTTACGTGGGTTACTCCCTCAAACTGCCAGCGACGTTAGTGCTGTGCATAGAGCATACGACTTTGAATCCACAGACCCGGGTTCAAGTCCCTCTTGAAACTAATTTTTTTTTTATCTCTAACGTACGTGATCATTACCCTGCGTTTCATTCTAAGCAATATAACAACACCATTTAATGAATTAACAACTTATTTAACCGCAAATAAATTACTGAAAAAACTATTACAATACTTTTGGCCCAAGTATCATATCCTGCGCCTTCCTCTATGTTCAATAAGGATTAAAAAGGTGCGAAACGGATTGGTATGTTTTCAGTGGACGAGTAGTATTAAGGAGCAGTGTACGGTACTTAGGCTATACTGGCGACTCAATCTGGCTTATCGACTTCTCTTTAAATTCATTCTCTTTGTTTTGCCAAGTCCTAGCTCTTTGAGCGATTGCTTCATTGACTGATCAAATGATCAAATGGTGGTTATTTGTATCACACATCAAATGTATAGCTAAGCCATACATTTGATATACTAGTAATGATGTTCCATAAGACTATGATCACGTGGTGTTTATTTTTATCTTCAAGAATTAAATTTCAGCCCAGATTGGAAATATGTTTATTCTCTGGCCCATATGTGTACCAAAGATGTCCGTCTTATTGATTTTCAATTTAGAATTTTACATAGAATAATCCCCACAAACAAATGGTTATTTATGTGTAATTTAAGTGATACTGACAAGTGTTATTTTGTTTGAAATGTATCGAAACTATGAATCATATGTTTTTTTACTGTCCTGTTGTACAAACATTTTGGAAAGAAATTTGTTGTAAACTTCACCCTCATCTTGACCTCTTCTCGTATGTTACTGGTAGCAATGTCATATTTGGAGTAGATTATGGTATTAATAATTCAATATTGATTAATTATATTTTTCTGGTAGTTAAAAGAACAATTTTTGTAACAAAATGTAAAGATAACAATCTATCTGTCCAATATTTCATGAATAATTTAAGAGAAAGCTATATAACGTAATATGAAAGTCGTTACTTTGATAAAAACAAATGGCAGCCAATACTAAATATTTTAACATAATATTATAATGAATGTACTATATTGCTGTAGAACTCTTGATAGATATTTGTATGTGTGGTTGTGAATGTGTATGAATAAATGAAAATCAAAAAAAAAAAAAAAAATCTACTGTGCATACGCTGGTGATTTAAGTGTCTACCCCCATGTTTTCTGACCCAAGGAATCAGATGGTCGTATTGCTAAATTTCTATGACTGTTGGTTGTTTCGAAATCTGAAATGGCTGCCATGAAAAACCTGGAAAATTCGAAAAAATAACACGTTTCTAGCTAGGTTTCAGCTTCTATGTCAAATGAAGGCAAATTGTTGGTGTCTACTCCTATATTACCTGACCCAAGACATACAGTGGTGATACCGCCATGTCTCTGTAACTGTTGGTTGAATCAGAAATAAATATGGCTGCCATAAAAATCTTTGACAATTTTCGAACATATATCAGCTTCTGTTACAGATAGAAGCAAGAATTTGGTGCCTATATTGATGTTTATGCATAGGGAAAGGGATACCAGCACCAGTGGACCCATATTCAACTAATCGACTAACCAACACATATATGGACTCATTACAATTTATTGATAAGACATCATGACAATCACAGACTTGCCGTATTGAATTTGCAGGAAAGTGGAGGGACTACATGTTAGCAGAGACATATGCTGGAGACAGGCAGCTCAGCTTTGTAATGACTTAGAATAGCTCTACCTCTTGTACAGTCATCTGTTTGACAGTAGCGTGGTAAGTCCATCATTTTGATGAATAATGACTCCTCACGATGCAATGTTTCGCGATTCACAAAGAGGCTTCATTCAACCACAACTGTGTGAATGGTGCTTGCTCAGCACAGCAAAGAGCTTTGATAATCCCTCGTCATATTCACAAACAGGAAAAATATTTTGATGGAGCATGCTTACATATATTTCTAAAGCAGAATATTGCACAACAGGAACTCTGCCACAACGGATCTGAGCTCATCCACATCCACAACTCCCACCCACAATGAAACCATAGGGCCTGAACAAGTGGTCCTGCTGAGATCCCTTCAACAACTCGCATGTTCCTGTAAGTTCAGTTTTGGCATGGTATATATTTTGAGCCCAATGGTTTCAGAGGGGAACTACGAGCTTGAAAGTTTCTAAATGTTGGCTCGGATCATGCTGCTTCGGATCAAGGAACTTCTCAAATTGATTTACTATGATTGACAACATGACGTGACATTTTCAAAACAACACGTTTTGTTGTGAAAGGTAACATGACAAGACGTGAGGTAATATATGCAGGTTAGGTGGATGATGAATGCACTTGGGTATTTGATCTATGTTTCCTGAGCACATGATGACAGCATGAGGCAGGCGCAAATTTGTCCAGAGGACATCGAGGGCCTTGAAATGGAGCGACTTGTGGCAACTGTGCAATACAAAAAGGTTCCAAAAGAGGCTTGGTGGAAGCATTGCCTGATCATGAAGCCCACACTGTTAAGGAGCCCAACTGCCGACTGCAGTACTTCCTCCAAGACCTCACCTGAGACAAGCTGGTCGAGCATATATATTGTAGCAGCTGCCAGCCAATCCAAGGTAGAGTCTATCAAGGCTACACCACAGACTGTAGGGGTCGTTGGACCTCCCCTGGCTGAGACATGGGCACAGACGCCGAGTTAGGGGTGGATAAGTGGTGCAACGTCTCCTTGGGAGGGCCAGAACGGCTTGGCAAGTAAGTCCTTCTGGGAAGGTTCAAAGAGCTCAGAGAGCCTCGACCGCTTGGTATTTTCTCCCTTGTTCTTAAGAGCTCCCTGCCAACGGCGTTTGAAAGCTTGGCAAACACTCCGGCTCAGAGGCAACTACTGATGAGCTTCAGCTGGGATATGGGAAGGCCGCAGGCCACCTGGTCCACTGATTGGATGACTTAATTGGGGGTTCAGGTAGGAACTGTGACCCCAGGCGTGAATGCACGAGAAGGAACTTCTCCTTGGAGAGTAAGTCCTGCCATCCACTTCCTGGGAATGAGCGATGTTGGAACTCTGGTCGAGCTCATCCACCCACATGGAGTCTTCTGGTGACGGCATTCAAGTGGGTGCAATATCAACGAGGAAAGCGGATAGGGTGGAGCCAGCGAGAGAGCTTTATCGGTCGCTGAGCTGGCCTGGTGTAACCAAGCACAGGAAAGGCAATTAAGACGTAAAAATTCTCTGTACCAGAGAAACTATGAGAAACTGTTCCCTTGTGTATGAGCCCGGGCTGGAGAGCCTGGCAGCGTCGAAGCAGTGATGACAACCAGCTGCACATGGCTTCCAGTGTTGAACCTGCGGAAAGCAGGAAGATACTGGGCGGAGACAGCTCTTGTGCAGGCTGGCATGCAACAAGCGATGGGTCATCTGAGTTTTCAGCTACTGACTTTGAACAGTTTTCAGCTACTGATTTGAACATCGTCTGGGGCGGAAACGTTAGATGAGTGCCGAGACTCAGCTCCAACTGCCTGAGACCTTTGGGGTAGCTCCTGTACCTGAGGGAAATCCCACGAAAAAGGCCTTAGCCGGGAGTCCCATTAAGCGTTCCCAAAGCCAAGGAGGGCCCGAAGGAGAGTTCTAAATCCCTCGTTGCAGTGGTGGCAGCGAAGACAAGCTTCGAGGCTGAGACATTGTCTGGAAGAGAGGATATTCGACCCAAAGGTCCAAGAATGCAATATAGGATATGGAAAATCACAGCTGATGGGCGTTGATTGTCCTAATTGAAACCAGGTTCCTATCAGGACCTGGCCCTGGGTCCGGAGCCAGACAGGGCCAGCCGACATAAAACCCATTCCGACTCGGTGTTCAAGTTACTATCGGAGGCCAGGCCCCAAGAGGGATGAATCTGGTGATTTCAACAATCCCAGTTGGTAAAAAGCAACGAGAAAGACACGGATTATAAGAGTTGGTTATAAATAGTGCTGTTCGAGGGGTAGGAGAATTGGAGAAGTTGACACTATTCTGCCATTTCATGACTTTGTCGAGGGATTAGAGTGGATACCGAAAAACTGACAAATTCATAATTCCAAGACCTAATCCATGGGTGAATTTTACAAATCAGTGTACGTGGTCAAATCGAAGTGATACTAAAGTATCAAAGTCAAAGCCATGTGAACATCACAGACACCCATCCAGCTGAGCGTGAGATCAGGTGCTCCGTGAGAGTGAGGTCATTCCTTAATCTTTCGCATAGGGTTTCGCTATGTGGGACGCATATTTTAAGTAGGCTGTATGAGTAACCGTCTAATATGTCAATGTACATGTATAGGAGTTAATGTACATGTATAGGAGTAGTTTTGGTGGATAAATATGTAGCGAAATCGATATAAACACAATGACATTATGTTCTATTGCAACAAACATACGTAATTGTGGCATTTCGCGAGTGAAAAACTAGAAAATTTCACCCTACGTTTAGGAATGTTCCTGATTTTTTATCTCTTTAGACTTTTAGTATGTTATTTAGATGCCTTCAAGGCAAACAATTCCATATGATTTGTTAGTGTTGCAATTTCTTCCCCGTCAAACACTATATACCCTAGACTAAGAGTGGTTCAATGTCCGATGATCGTACGACGAAAATTCCCTATTATAGGCCAAAGTCTATTATAGGCTGCGCCTCGTCCAATATAACTTTTCTGAATCCCGTAAACTCTGTATTGGACTCCGCATCATCCAATATTTGTATAATATTGTCGTCTATAGACAACGAATCATTACCGAATAATAAGACGTTCGAATTGAGAGCGTCAAATGACTGCAGATCATCGAACAATTCTGACCGTTCCTTTCTATATAAGGGACAGTATAGCAAATAATGTTCAGGGATTTCATTATAATATCCGCATGAGCAGCTCGGATTGTCCACAATATGTAAATTGTGGTAAAGGTGTCCATTCAGCATACTACAGCCGATACGTAGTCGGGCATAATGAATGTTCGTGGCCCTGGATCCAACATTGTACCACGGTCTCTTCAGTTGTCGCATGTTCAGCTTCAGCCGTGTAATGAATGCGTTATGAGTAGGAGCATCTCTCATATGATAACTTTCCAATCGACATTGAAATTGCGACGTATTTCTGTGAGATCGCAAATGGTAGTTTGTACGATCATCTACAGTAGGTGGCATTAGATTCACGACAAAACTGGAAGCCAACTGGTTCTTGATTTTATAGAACCATGACAGCCTGTGTAATTCGCGTCTTTCAGACAACGTGTTCCATCCAGTATCATTATGTAAAGTTCGGCGGGCGCCCGCTACAGGGCGTCCGGCACTACTCTACGGAACACTACAGCCAGGTACAGTCAGCCCGGAACGAGTCCGGCCGTCATACACTACGACATAACACATGCATCTTACCAACTCCTTAACTACAACATGCATATTACACAGTTATGGTAATGTAGCCGTATGTAGAGCCCGAGATGCCATGGGAGCGGCACCACGGAACCCGTACACGTGGGCATGTTGCTGGCCGGCCTCGCCGAAGGCACTGTCACAGAGATGGAACTCTGAGCCAGCCCGACGGTCTGCCAGAGCCGGTGTCACACCACCCCAGGTGGTGAGAAACCGGTGATCCACAGGGCGTCAGCCCCCGAGTCAGCAACGGTCTCCCCCACCTGGGCCCCCAATGGAAATCGTCCCCAGGGCCCGCGTGGGCCTTACCCAAGACACAGGGACGTAAAGCTCATGGCGAGCCTCCCGTCCTGCCTCTCGGCTTGCTCTGGGACAATCTCACAGACCAAGCCAATGCTCGCGTATATATCGAACCGAGAGGTGGGGGGAGAGACTAGGTCAAACCATTGTTATAGTTTACTGGGCGCGATTGAGTACAGTGCGTTGCTGGGCAACGCACGCTCCGAGCGGGAGCGATCTAAAAATAGGCCGTAAAACTGGTTAGTGTTTTGCAAAGACTCCTGTCGCGATCTTTGGGCAAAATCGCCACAATTATATAAGTTACCGATACTAGATCGTTGTGTAGCACCGGTAACAATGCGCATGGCCCGGACTTGGACTTGATCAAGTCTAGCTAGATCACTAGGAGGCGGGTAAACAGTACATAACAAAAACTTATTGTTATGACAACAAATCTCCAGCCACATAGTTTCAACATTGTCCATCTCAAGGTCGGCGCGGCGTTTGGCAGCCAGTCCCGAGGATACCTGTCGCGGCGAAATATGTCGTGGTAATTTGGTAGGGCATAGTCATCACTTTTGTTGACAGATGTTAGCCATGTTTCTGAAACCGTGATGATGTCGTAACCATCGGTTAACTGTAGCCTGATATGTTCTACCTTATCATGATTACTCTTCAAACTCTGAATGTTTAAGTGACACAAAGCGACATCGTGAAATTTATTATTTGTGTCAGAAGGCCCTGGGTTCAATGCTATGTCACCAGAGCAGAGGAGGATCAAAAACATGAATTCAGATGTCCATTCAGTAGTAACGTTGATTCGAGCCAGTAGATACTGGAAAGTGTCATAAGAGAAAATTGGCGAAGCACCGCAGTCATGTGTCCCCGCAGTTTCGATACGATTTCTTCTTGTTATTTTGGCATCAGGTGAGTTAACTATGACACTTGAAATAGTAACTGAGTAGCCAGAAAAACTGACATATGATATTTCTAATAACTCCAGTATATGTACCAGAGAAGCAGAAAACAGAGATGCAACAAGTAAACTCATTAGTACAACATGGACATAATAGTCGTGTAGTATACAATGAAATATCAATATCAGCATCCGAGTTTATGACATGCAAGTGGATTTCAAGGATGTTAAACTATTCCAATCTGAATCATCATTATACATGTACAAATTCCATTTGATGTGATTCGGTAAATATAATAAGTATAATATTGCATCAAGCACCGGCCATCAAGACAGTTTCCAAGTCGTGGGGCAGTCCGTCTGTCGGTATTTAGGCCAGCGGGCTCACCTTTATATCACGGGGGTTCCGGGGACTTACATGACAGGATCGAGTCTTTCAGCGTGAAGAAAGACTTGATGGACTTGACCGGTTTTCTGGACTCAGAGCTGTTTGCCAGATTGGCGGGACTTATGGTCGGCTTACGCTTGCGTCGTGGGGAGATTTTCGGTCTACCGCGTTCAGCACTGGATTCTTGCTTGGCTTGGGCGAAGCTGGAATGTGCGGAGAGCTGACAGCCTGTCGACCGCTCTGTAGGAGTTTGTCTACCTAGCCCAGAAGTTCTGGTGACGAGCAGGATTCTGTTCCATCGCGCAGGCCATTCGACAACAGTGCATCTGCGAGGCGGACAACATCAGAGGGGCTAGTCTCTGGCGATGATGTCGGGGCGGAGACGGCGTCGAAGTGGGGAACTTCATGCGGTGAGGTCTGGGCGGGGACGACATCACTCGGACAGGTCCCTCGTGGTGAGGTCGGAGCCTGAATGGGTGCGTCCTTTCTAGCTTCTCGGAGCTCCATCAAGAGTTTCCCCAGACGGTTTTCACCTGGCCATTTGTCGGAGCATCGCGCAGCAGTCGCACTCGGCGGCAAACCAGATTAGTCAGGAGGAAATTTCACACAGGGTGGAAACGTAGTACAGACTTTTTCTGTCGATTGATATGGCTTCATAATGGTCTAAGACAACCTTTTTCAGAGGGTGTGTAAAATTTTCTCTCGGGCTAACTTTTTTATGGCCTTTATCAAAATGGCCGACATCGAAAATTTGGTATTTTAGGAAAAAAAACAAAATTATCTTCCTGGCATGATGCTTTTGGTCTATTAAGGTGACATTTAGTTACATGGAGATATATTCTTCATAACAATACTAATAATACCGATTCAAACGCCCCGAAAATGGAAAAAATCCAAGATGGCCGCCAAATTCTTGCCATTTTTACACAAATGTTCATAAATCCCTGCCAAATTGAGATGGGAAGCCAATTTTGGTGTTTGACCCTGGGTTTTGGGATATGAGGATTTCAAATATATAACCAATTTTGTGTTTGGATGGTTTGAAGCTGCTCAGAATCCAAGATGGCTGCCAAATTTTAGCCCGATTTCGCAAATAAGCACCAATGACCGTCTGACATTTATATCAAGATAACAAGCCAACTCTGGTGGCCAGTCCTGGGCTTTGGGGTATGAGGGTGCTACTTGAAGACATACTCTTGTGTGTAGATGGTAACTGGCCAATTTATAGGTGTTCAAAGGCGAAGATAACCATTAATTAATGTGAAACATGTAAACGAACCCGTCTAATAGCACCCACTCGCACAAAATCAACAGAATCAACCACTATCAGACAGAAAAAAAATATTTCTGAGCCAACTCCTCGGGAGGTCTGACCAGACTCTCACCAGACCATCCTCACCAGACCATCCTCTACATTGGGATTGCTCATCATAGTCACCATGGAGCCCTTACAGAGTGTAACATTAGCAGAAAGGTTGCATTCAATGGGTACAGGTGTTGTATTCTTCTTCAAGCCAGATATATTCTCGATAACATTCACAGCCACAATCTTCGATTTCTGTCTGTTCAAAGAATCAGTCTGCAGCAGCAACTTTCTGGAAAGAAAACACATGAAGTACATCTGCTTGGATCTGTGATCCTTAAGCATCTCCTAATTTTCAGAGCTCTATGATTCAACATCTCCGAAAACGATTTGTCATTTTTTGTCTCATTATGTCGGTCAAAGTAGTAACCTTGAAGTCGTCCCAAGGCTCTGCAAGGGCAGCTGGGTCTCAGTATTTGTCCTCTTACACGCGGCAGTGGATAAAATCACTGACTGCCAGAATCATGAAGAACTTTTGTTTCTCATGAGTTGATCCAGACGACCTCTGATGAAATTCAGCAAGGCTCTGCTGAGATCTCATCAATGATTATCAGCTCGAGGTTTAGAAACCTAACCTTTGGGGGCAGTGATGAGCTCTTCAGCAAGTGGTATATACTTTTGTCCCACACCCCTTTGCATGGAAGCATGGTTCCGCCACTGATGGTAAATGCTTCGTTGCCAGTTGCAGCCACACATCAGAGCTTTGATGATATAAAACTTTCCTTTACCAATATATTGAAAGTCCCCAGACATTTTCCATTCATCTTATCGATGCAACACTAGCGAGTATGAATGAAGACTTTCCCTTGCATATTGTTCATGCACTGCATGAGAACTTGAGCCTGATTCTTTGGGATTGCCAAGATGCTGTGCTCTACTGACAACTGAGCCCATCTTGGTGTTGGAGCTCCGAGGCAGGCCACTCAATCTGGCAGGTCTTCCAAACTGATGTCCTCGAGGTAAGCGTCATCTAGGTTGGCTTTTGTTTCCAAGCGTCCAGTCGCCACTTGCTCGGGCAATGTGTGTTAAGGCATCTTCTGCAAGATGATTTTCTCGGATCTCTTCATGGCTACTTCAACCTCTTTGATATTATTTCCAAATAGCGCTTGCTTTTCTCTAGTAATGTTGCTGATGCTTGTCCTTTTGCCATAGTAGGAAATGCTCCCACTGATTTAAATCCATTTCAAAGTAGTTAAGATAAAGAACCATGAAATTCTGATAATGTTTCTCACTGTCCCTACAGATGTGTAAGCTTTACTGAAAAAATTTCCGTCTTCAGATCTATCATTTATTCCCAGCCAACTTCGATGAAGCATATGGAACATTGGACCGGTTGTCGTTGTTATGGGTAGAATTTTCTTCAGATGGTTCATAATCTCTACCTGGTTTACTATCAACATTGAAGAGGGATACAATTTCAACCAGACAGGTCTTTGAGAATATCTATAGGAGGGCGTGCATAGTACATGTACATGTACCTGTCTAGTACAGATATACAGTGTAGCCACACGTAATCAATGCCTGAATCTCAGTGGCCCAGCAGTAAGAATGGAAGTGTCAGTCTGGTACTTGTCGGATCTGCAAGTATCCAAACAACATGCCGACTACAGTTTTTGAGAGGTGTGCCTGTGGCCTTGTAAATAGCCTCCATGACACTCATCTCCCTGTTGGTCAGGTATGTTTTGCCTAGTCATTGTAGCTTATCGTCTGTCGTATCCCAGCATATTGTGCTCTGCATGGTTCTTCATGAAGGAGCGGACCATCTTCACTCTGCTTCTTGTTGCAATAATATGACACAATATATCGAATGCAGGCGTATGCATCAACAACATATTGTGAGTCAAAATTAGGATTCCAGGCTTTCAAAGGGTTTTGATTTGCACTGACTTACCCATCAGTCTTTGTGTTTATGTTTATGTACAACCATTTTCGTGGAGGCTATAATGTTCCAGGCTTGTTCTTCAGCAGCGTTTTTTCACTCATCTGGATCAGTGTCTGCTGGGCTGACAAGAAGGTGGACGGGATAACCTGAACCTGTGGGTCCTGTTACCCTTCTTGCATGACTTTGTATAATTCTTGAAATGAAGCTGAACATCATTTATAATGTCATGTAACTTGCTGTATCTCGTCTAATCAACGTCCTCTGTGTTGATATATTTGTTAATAACGTCAACAACTTCCTCATCAAGTTATTTGTCCAGCGTAGGAGGATTTTATACTCAGAAAAGGCAGTGAATGTAAGTACCAATGTGAGGCCAATCTCCTCGTAGAAACTCAATTGAAACAAAGTAGTCACAGACTTTGCCAATTTGATTTGATGGTGAAGTGATAATCAATTTCAAGAGTTTTTTACTATCTGATCAAACATTCTGGCAGCTGTTATATGGTTTTAAATGCCTAATATAATATACTTGGTATTGATATGCCTGATATAATATACTTGGGTTTGATTGCTCGGAAAAAAATTATGCCTGGTAGTGGTACTGTTTATTTTGAAGTGCGAGTGAGTGCTAATTAACAGGTTTGTTTGCATGTGTTTTATTAATGAGTCTTTATCTTGGCTTTTGGACAGTTGGATAGCTTTAAACTGGCCAATCACCATCTACACACAAAAGTATTTTTTCAGGTAGCACTCTCATACCCCAAACCCCAGGAATGGCCACCAAAATTGCCTTCTTATTTTGAATATGTGACGGTTATTGGCGCCTATTTGTGCCATATGCTCAATATTCCTCCTGACTAGATGCCCAAAACCGATGACCAGTGGCTTCTACGAGAGTTTTGGTCCCGCTGTCCGTCAGCATTTGCCGAAATTCGCGACTTTGTTGATACTTCATATCTATGACGTTTTCCATGACTGATGGAAGCAGCTTTTAACAATCCCAACCCAAAAGCTATTCATCAGTTTTATCTCATCAGCCCGCATATATAGGATCAGATTCCAAACTTGACTCCTCATTTCGGCTGGTCAGAAAGTTAGGAACGTTCATAAGAGAAAGAATAGTCGTAGATACCCTAGATTTTTAGGTTACCGAACTTTTGGTCTGATAACCTATTGCGTCCGTCTACATTTTTTTAGGTCTTGTGAGATTTGAACAAAATTACCTAAAATATTTCAAGAGGGAGGTAGTTTTTAGTTTTACGAAATTTGAATATGGCAGCCATTTTTTATGAAAAACGGCCAATTTTGGATTATGGCGGTCGTTTGCTCAAAATCAATTCAGTAACCTTTTTCTCATTGATGCATAAGACTCTTCATATCATCCCTGTGATATGTATAAGTTTCGCTGCTCTTGATTCGTTCGAAGTGGGCCATTCTGGCCCAGACTTGGCCCGAGTTGATGAGATTAGAAATTATGAAACAATTGTGGACATATAGGAAATGAATATATGTGTTTTTATACGTATTTATAAATATGTGTTGTATGCTGAATATGTGCGTTAAATGTGTCTTTTTTAATCAAGATTCAACACATGAATTGCCAAACACGTGTACAATAGCGACGGTTTGTGTAATGATGTTCTGACGTTCTTCATAAGTGACCTGGAAATAGTTACACACAACAGAGCAGATGCCATTCAACTCCGGAATATATTCACATTTGTATCCAGATAGGCAGAAGATTGAGAGGGCATGCTTTTCATTTCTAGGAACAGCATTTTTGGTGCGACAGTTTTGAGCTCCTTCCAAAAACCACAGAGAGAATTCGACACATATGAACACTGGAACAGGATATGTGGTACATCCTCTACTACATATATATTGAACATTACAACATTACAACATTTTTAGATTTACTTATATTTTTCTGGTGAAAGCAGTGACTTGAATCTAGGTATCAACCAGCAATCATAGCATATGTTCCAATCGTGTACATGATTAGGGTTGTTATTTGCGTAGATCCACCAAGGCCAAACCTTGTGTCCCAGATCATTAGTGTACAGTTTGAGTTTTTTGTAAAAAAGAATATTCTCGTGACCTTGATCTTTGGCCTCATATTCAATGTCAGACAACAAAATGGCTAATATGTCGCTTATTATCAACATTACAGCCTAGGAATCAATTGTGGACATGTAGAAATGATCTATCCTGGATATTCTCATGACCCTGAAGTTAACCTTTCACCTCATTTTCAAGGTCTGGGCACAAAATGGTTACTATTTTGCTCATTATCGACTTTACAGCTTAGGAATCCGTACATTGACCTTTTGACCTCATTTTCATGGTCAGAGCAAATTATAAGGCTAATTTTTTTTTTTTTTTTTATAAAATATTTATTTCAAGTGGATCTTACACGCCATTAAAATGGCACAAGGTAATTTCCACATTTATCATTACAATAATTGTGCATGGATAGCAAACAAACAATCTTATATACATGAAAAATACATTAAAAAACAGGTCAAATGTTTGGCAGAGCATAGTCAATTTTTTCCTACAATCATATATTAGGCACTATGATAGGAATCTCTTGGAATTGAGTATATATATGAAAACAGCGTCGAAAATTTTGCTATTGGATGGAGAGTCGAGTAAATGCGAACCAGTGGTTAAAATATCAAGGAGTTGAGTAGAGTCAAGGTCACTGAAGTCTTGTATGATTGCCGACACGGAATTGAATAATATATGTCTTTGTTCGTCATAGGTGGGACACACCAAGAAGTAATGATTGATGTCGCAGTGACCGCAAGTCATACAGCGAGGATCGTCGATAAAGTGGTAATTGTGCCGATGTCTGTTAAGACCACTGAGGCCCATCCTAATTCGGCTCAAATTTACCTGACCGTGACCTGTTCCATATGAGAACAGTTTGTTTTTAGCTGGAAAAATCATATGTTTTAATTTAACTTTGAATGAGTTGTTACTAGGTATCGAACGTATTGATACCGGAATCTTATTCCATAAGCGAGCGGTTGACGGGAAGAAGGAATTTGCGAGGTATGATGTTCTTGCCGCGGGAACACGCAAGTTTGCAGCGTTACGCAAGGAATAAGGGAGTGGTGGATGCATGGACTCCAGGCAGTCACGAAGATACTGTGGTGATCTTCCGCACTGAATTTTGTGAAGTAATGTCAATTTATAATATTTCCTTCTGTCCTGAAGGGTAGGCCAGCCCAGTTCAGTTAGCAGTTATAAGGCTAATATCTCACTTATTTCCGACTTTACAGCTTGGCAATCTATTATAAACATATAGGTAACAATATATGCTGAATATTCTCGTGACTTTGAATTTTACCTTTTAATTTTCTTATCGACATTACATCTTGGCAATCAATTGTGGAAATACAGGAATTGATATATGCCGAGTATTCTGATAAGTGAATTTGACCTTTGGTTTCAATTTCAAGGTCACCGGACAAAATGGCTAATATCTCTCTTATTATTGAATTAACAACGTAGGAATCAATTGTGGACATATAATAATTGATATATGCGGAATATTCTCGTAACCTTGAGTTTAACCAGTGAACTTACTTAGCTCATATCTAAAATATAATACATTTACACTCGTCCCGATAGGGGGATAGTGTATTGCATTTGGGTCTGTCTGTTGGCTGGAAGACTTGGATCCCGTTTAAAGTGACGTCATATTCCCAGATGTATGGTTGCCTAGGAAGACAACACGTAGCGACATTGATCAAGGTGCTGAATTATTTTGCGCATGTAGGAGTCTGGTTTTGGGAAAAGCAAAAATCTCGATGGTATTCCCTGGGATTTGGAATAGAAAAAGGTTTGTGTAGGTATGCTGGTTCGGCAATTGCGATCTGAAAACGGGCTAAATTGACAGGGGTCCTGTTCAGCGTCGTTTTATGAAAAACTGGTACTATCATGCTCTATATATATAGTGACTCAGATTTTTTTAAAGGAACATCCAAAGTTGCCAAATATAACATTGATTTAAATATAACCAATATTTGGCATTTTCAACCCTGTTTGTTTGTCTGTCTGTTTGTCTGTCCGCGCGCGTAACATAAAAACAAATGGCCAGATCGACTTGAAAGTTATAGCGATAAAGCATGCCAGTGGCTCGATCCTCCTCACTCATTGTGAAAATCTAATGAAAATTGTTGCCATGGCAACCGAAAATCACATCAATTGGTTATAACTCTGGTTCAAATCAACATTATTTTTTCTAACATTTTTTTTCTATGGCCAATTCCCAATTGATCGGTGTCCGACCGTTGGTCTTATGACCAAAACTCCCGATTATCGCCCAAGGTCGAAAATTTGGGGTCACGATTATTCGACTCTTGAGTGTTCTGACATCCAAGACCATAATTTGAAGCCAGTTTTCAATCTTTTTTAATCGTTTTCATTCTGGAGATGTGCCTTGATAATGGGAACAATACTGTGAGTAATACAGCTCAATATTGAACGACAAGGTCAAGATCACAGAAAACGTAAAAATCGAAAAGCTGCATATAACTCTGTTTAAATTCACGAATATTTTGCCTACTAATTTTGTATTTTTCTACAGTCAATTCCCTATTTTTTGCTGTATGACCGATGGTCATATGTCAAAATTCCCTATTATCGCCATGGTCAAGAATATGGTCAAAATAAGAACAATCGAACTCTTTTAAGAACTCTTTTATTAATGCATATTTCTGCCATGGTATTTGCATATTTCGGACCAATGGTCGTTTTACAGAAATCCCCGATCATCGCCGAGGTCGAATATGTGAAGGTCATCAGCTTTAATTTTAGTAACTAAAACCGAATGGGCGAGGGTCTGCAATCTCTGATTGTCTTGTTGGCATTTGAAGGACGTTTCTACAATTAAAATATAGGGTCCATCGGTTCAACGTTTTTCGGAATGTACCAACTGTGTTAACAATATTCCAAACATATAATTGAGTCTTGTTAATAAAACAATAATATGTTCTTGAAGGTCGTGGTGATTAATTACGGTCCAGATCAGATTTTTTCCAGCCCGACATGGTTCATTTGCAGCCCGACCATGGAGGACTACAAATAATTTGAGCTGGGTCACAAAAATTACCACGACCGCCAAAACATTATTACTATTAGTGCACAATTAATTAATACATTTTGAGCTGTGCGTCTAATGATTCCAGATATTCATTATTGTGGTCATTCCTTAACCCTTCCCCCACAAGCGAGATCCAGTCATCACCTGAATATCATTAGTGTCTCTGACAAATCGAAATTGCGTATTCATTAACTCAACAATGATATGATTCAGGGAAGATACATGCTGATAATAATGGATGAAATACGACTGAAAAAATGAGAAGCAAGTTAAGTTGACATGTGATGAAGTTTACCACTTGCATTATGTTAGATATAACCACATGCACAAGTTTGTCATAATCACATGCACTAGAATCGACCTAATCATATGCACTAATGTTGATATAATCACATACACTATGGTTGATATAATCGTATATACTAGAGTTGATATAACCACATGTACTAATGTTGATATAATTATATACACTTTGGTTGGTATCATCACATGCACTAGGATTGACATAATCACACATGCACTAAGGTTGGTATAATTATATGTATCATTAATGGTTTAATCACATGCCTTAGGATTGATATAATCGCATGCACTAGGGCTGATATAGTTATATATATATATACACTAAGGTTGATATAATCACATGTACTAGGCTTGGTATTGTTATATGCACTATGGTTGAAATAATCACATGCCTTAGGATTGATGTAATCATATGCACTAGGGTTGATATAATTATATACAATAAGGTTGATATTGTTATGATGATATGATATTTACTGTCGTTTAAAACCAGATAACAATGTTTACAACAATGCTAAGAAGCACAACGCACAATTCACTAGGGTAAATGCACTATGGTTGGTAAAATCACATGCACTAGGGTTAATATAGTCATATGCAATAAGGTTGATATATAGTTAAATTCGTTATGGTTGATATAATCACATGCACTATGGTTGATATAATCACATGCATTAGGGTTGATATAATCACATGCACTAGGGTTGATATAATCACATGCACTAGGTTGATATAATCACATGCACTGTGGTTGTTATAATCACAAGCCTTAGGATTGATATAATCATATACACTAGGGTTGATATAATTATATGCACTGGGGTTGTGATAATTATACACTATGGTTGCTATAATCACATGCACTAAACATATTTGCGTAGTATTTATATCCACACTTTATTTTGTTTCTTCACATCACAACAATGATGGAAATCCCAATTTACAAATTGGTCTTCTCGATTTTGATGTCGTCTGTCAACACGTCGTACTTCCCACATCTACCTTTCGTCTGCCATCGAGAGAAACGCAAATCAATCTCCATATACACAACATTTATGTATTTCATTGTATATCTTCGGAATTGTATCAGCGAGAAATGACAAATACATTTTACATGAATACATGTATTTGTTCACGAATAGCAAGTGTCTTGTAGCACACCGGCACAGATATATATCCACATTATCTGACATTCGGAATGCTATGATTGACTGCATCTTTATTTGTCTATTCACAAACCTGACAGCGACATGTAGCTACACTTGAGAAATTCCATGGTTCAAATATTGATTCCTTATAGTACGCAAATTTTTATCAGGCGACAGTACATACCTGATAGACCAGAACTCTCGTATCAACTGGAAGGGAGTTCGCACATCAAATTTCATGACTACAACCAGTCCTCTGGAATATTTTACTCATCTGATCAGACGTATCACATGGGATTTTGAATCACACGCAGACTGTATCAATCACGCGCAGATGTAATAAACGAAGCATAAAGCTGCAAGGTGGACTAACAATTCCACGCACACTGAGGCTCATAACTAGTTAATATTTATAACCATCTTATATGCAGAAACAAACTGGGAAAAAGGCATTATAAAGAATTTGGGCAATTTGGGCATTCGTTTACATTCGAGTTCGAAGGATACAGTTTGTTTGTTTATATACGAAACACATGAAATGTGTGTTCAATCGAATGGAAATACAATTAGGACGGAATGTAATTGTCAAAATCACTGTACACATGGTTTGATATCTTGTATTAGGTGTGAACTAAAGTATAGTTTTTGAAACAAAATATTGCACATTTTCGCAGTCAGTTGCTTTAACATGAGGAATCAAATTTTATCATTATTCAACATTTAATTGTAACTTACTTCAGGCCACGAACTATTCGTGTTCGATTTCTACTCTGTCGGGATGTAGACGAAAATGATGACAGCTCGTCAATGCAAAAGTGGTGGCAATGTGCTAGTCTAAATACTGATTCAGTGGGTTGTGTGGGAGTGTTTCCAGCCAGCTTGCACGCAGCTGATTGGAGTTTATCTTCATCTCTTCAAAGATCGCGGCAGAAGTCTTTGCAAAACACTAACCAGTTTTACGGCCTATTTTGAGATCGCTTCAGTTCGGAGCGTGCGTTGCCCAGCAACGCACTGTACTCAATCGCGCCCAGTAATCAATGGTTTGACCTAGTTTCTCCTCCCGCCTCTTGGCCCGATATATACGCGAGCATTGGCTTGGTCTGTGAGATTGTCCCAGAGCAAGCCGAGAGGCAGGACGAGAGACTCGCCATGAGCTTTACGTCCCTGTGTCTTTGTGTAAGGCCCTCGCGGGCCCTGGGGACGATTCCCATTGGGGGCCCGGGCTGGGGTAGAGACAGTTGCTGACTCGTGGATCGCCAGTCTCTTCTCCACCCGGGGTGGTGTGACACAGGCTCTGGCAGACCGTCGGGTTGGCTCAGAGTTCCATCTCTGTGACAGTGCCTTCGGCGAGGCCGGCCAGCAACATGCCCACGTGTACGGGTTCCGTGGTGCCGCTCCCATGGCATCTCGGGCTCTACATACGGCTACATTACCATAACTGTGTAATATGCATGTTGTAGTTAAGGTGTTGGTGAGATGCATGTGTTATGTTGTAGTGTATGACGGCCGGACTCGTTCCGGGCTGACTGTACCTGGTTGTAGTGTTCCGTAGAGTAGTGCCGGACGCCCTGTAGCGGGCGCCCGCCGAACTTTACATTTGTATATTCTATAAGTTTTTGTTTAGGTACATCCTATCTGATTTTAATTTTAATCTATTGTATGTTTTTAGAGATCAGCAGGTTCGTTTGAAAAACAAAAATACGCCCACTCGCAATACGAAACATCAGACACCTTCCAAATAATTGTACTATCATTTTAAATATTGTAAACTCAAATTCATCCCTAAGTGAAACACGATTTTTTGGCATAGTTTTGTTTAGAATAATAAGATCAACAAATATGGTGTGTCTTAATTCGGTGTCCTGCCGCAAGTTCTCACCAAGTTTCAGAATTCTATGTGAAAAAAAAATGCAAAAATGTCTAAATTTGGTATCATGCCGCAATTTTTCACGAAATTTCAGATTTCTATCTCAAGAAATGAAAACGTTGGCAATCTACCCCAATGTTGAATTTCAGTACAAAACGGAATCAAATAAATTACATCAAATTCAGTACTTTTATAAACTTGTCCCCATACAAAATGAGCATATTACGCTGATTAGGACTAGGAAGGCACAGTTTTTGTGCCGACTCTGAAGTTCCTTGTTGGGACTGAAACTCGACATTGGGGTAGATTGCCAACTCTTTCATTTCTCGGGATAGAAATCTGAAATTTCGTGAAAAACTGCGGCATGATACCTAATTTAGACACACAAAACTTCAATTGATACGATGATCCAAAACAAAAATACGGCCATAAAGCGTGTTTCACAGACAGATGACGTTGACCTAAAAATATACATTCTATGATAATGTTGAATTTAATTAGTTTGTAAATCATATAAAGCAAATTTATGTACAAGATTATTATCGGTTGGGTATTGTGTTCACTTTCAAGACACAAGACTAACGTTCAGAAATTCTAAGCTAGACGAAAATGTTTTCATGACATAAGCTGAAATGTCGGAACACAGACGTTTGACGCCCAAGTGCTATCCTAGAGAACAAACAATCGATTCGTTATATCCAGTTTGAGGTGTTTCACAACTCGAAATTATTGTTTAGTACACGTGACGTGCCTGTCTTTGGAATTCGCATGAGATCAGTTCAAGTAGTCTGGATAATTTATGTTCATAATTTAGGTAAATATGGATATGTATTAGTCCTCAATCGAAATATTATTTTATTTTTTCGAAATTTTTGAACTGGTCAATTTTATTTTTTTTTGTTCACGGACTGTTAAACTGTCCCTACTCTTTGCATCACATTTTTCACATGCAGTGCAAGTACTTGTTGATTTGTGTGGGACCGGGTCCTCAAACATCTGGTTCAACAGATTCGACACATTTCAATTGACAATCTGGTTTAACAAAACAACATTGAATGAATCATTTTGGTTCGTTTTCACGTACAGTCGTTCATATTTCCCAAATTGATGAAAGATGTGATACCTGAACGCCAGTTTGCCGGCACAGGCCCATCAACAATGTTAGTCTGCAAATCCATTCCATACATCCTATCACCATAGCTGATCACACTGTACAGTGTGCATGGATATTCATATTGTATAGCCATACATGTGTGACAAAACACCGGCCAAACATACCTGCTTGAACCTGGCATTTAGTTAGCACACAGTGTTGTCTATTGTCAACTTTGTTTACTTAGCAAAATTAAAAACGCACGGTAAAAAATGTCAGATATTTTCATGAAATGATATTGCTCAGTTGCTTATTTTGTATATTCATATCAAGAAGTGAGCAACAAAAAAATTGACATTTCCGTGAGGGAGAGCTCTTACCCCATTCTACACCTCCTCCTTCAGCCGGACAGGCGCGCTCATATCCCCTACATAAGGGTCAATTCACGTGGGCCTAGGTAACACGCGCTGTATGCCAAGACACAGAAACCCTGCAATCGTTTGAAACCTTTCTAGAAGCCAACACGGGATATATATTCAAATATTGTTTCGGTTGCCCGGTTAGCTCAGTTCGTATGTGGGCTGACTTCTCACCAATGCAGTCGGTTTAGGCGCGGGTTCGATCCCCGGCCTCGGCAGTATATGAGGTGGTATGTGGTCGCCAAACCGGGCGAATGGGTTTTCACCAGGTTCTCTGGTTTCCTCCCACACTACTGACCACCCTTACGCCAAGATCCGAGCCAACAAGAGATGTTAGTATAAGCTGATGCCTGTTTATCAATTGTTGTAAAATAAATAAAGTTTAAAGTTTTTTATATTGTTTCGCATAAGAGGGATCATCCACAGTAATGGCATTTTCGTGAACTGCAAATTCCTGATACAATATTCATTGAGCTCAAGTTGAACAATATTCATTTTTCATCAAAAACTCAAGTTGAGCAAAAAAAAAACATTTTGACGTACGCATCCACTGTGCATATTGATTTAGATTTTTTCGTTCATAATGGAGAACCCTCTAGTGGGGCGGATAACGGACACATATCATTAATCATGTTCAGGTTTTGAAAGACAGCATAAAATTGCACATATGGGTCTTGATATATGCTGATTTTAACTCGATTAGGATACATCTGTCCCAGAGCCCGTAACCTCTTCAAAATCCAAGATGGCCAACATGAATAACTTATAATCATGTTTTGTTGTGGGCGGTTGCAATCACGCTTTAATGATAAAATATTAACCAGCACGTCGCGCTGGTCTAAGTTTGGGTAAAAACAGACCCACGGAGGGTAGGCAAGGGCGGCCCTGGTCCTGCTATCATTTGTTTTAAATATAGTAATCTCAACAAAAGGATCAGGACACTTTCAAAAATAATATTTCTGATTGTTTCAAAGATGTTTTACATTTTATTCTTGTGAATAAACGCATAGACTATCAATTTGATCCAAAACATTGGGCAACTTTAAAACCATTGAAGGTCTGAGCTCGGATATACATCTATACATATTTTCTCCTTTATTTATTATATTTAGAATAGTGAGCAATTTAATCTATTGACTGAAGGTTATTAATCACACAAACTTCCCCATCTCAACATATTTCCGCTAGCCACAAAAATAATTCTCTCCACTGTAGGTCACTTGTATATTGAAATGCATGATAAACGATTCTGAGGTTATGTTAGCATTTGCCGACCGTCTTCGATTGACCAGAGTCGGTCATAACCTTTGTTTTTATGTCGTCACATTTTTACATTTTCAACGATGTGAATAAAAACAAAATGGTACCTGTGACAGCACATTGATAAATAACATTGGATACAACAATTTTCAAAGAGTGAATTGTAAGTAACGAAATGGTAGAAGAGATCACTTCGACTGAACGCCAAAGTACTTTAACGTCAGAGAAGTTTTCTACGGTGGCTGTGGCGTGAATGACTCGAGCGCAGCATAAACAACATGTTGGACTGGACTTTGTAAATTCTTTAGCAACAAGGTTCCTCATAATGTCCTGGAGGACTACAACCCGGATACCACCATCCAAATCGCAGTTTCTGGTCTAGTCGAGATGGAAGTGCGGAGCCGGATTTTTTATATGTAATACATGTCATGCAATCTGAAGCTAAATTCAACTTTATCAACTCCGCATGTATGTATGAATGCACGCCGGCATACGAATTTATAATGATCTCTTCTCAGATGGCTCAAATCGCAGTGTATACATTGGTCGGTTGACAATTAGTACCCCCAGGCTTTAAGTAGTCTTGTACAATTGAATGCAGACACCACCAACATTCAGGAATGTAGTAGCAATGGAAGCCAGATTGTGTTTTGAACCAGCAATAATGGATTCAGATCATGATTGGTCGAGTGTAGGCGACTGTCCAAGAGCCGATTTGGTCGATACACTCCTCGAGCATACAAACCTCGTAAAGATGGCACGACATCCCACAGCCATGGATTAACTTGCCCAAACTAGACTCGTACAGTGAGAATAAAACTAGGTCAATGACGAACCCCTGTGGTGTTTGCGATCGCTGATGTAGAATCCGAATTCAGCTAAGAGCTGTCCCATTGCAGTGACATTGCAGGTTGACTTGAGCCTTGATAATAACAATGTATGATTCACTTCAATGCATCATCAAAATTTGGTTGTATTGGGGGCAATAGGTTGATACTTGCATTCATTGTATCAAATGCTGCTGATAGGTCCACCATAACTAGGTGACCAAATTGCTGCTGTTCCACAGCCTGAAGAAAATCATATTGCATCTTCACTAGGGCCATGTCAGTACTACAGTGCCGTATGTAAGCAGACTGAAACGACTCGTGCAAATTGCAACTCATCCAAATATCAGGGCTGTATTGAGTGACATCAAGAAAGATATGAAAACGCGGCAAGTGTGTAGAGTGTATACCAGAAATATCCGGGGAGAGCACTGCTATATCGTGTGCATAGACTGCAACAATCCATAGTCAGTTTGGAGCCAGCAAGCCTCAGCTACAACCTGCCATGCTTCCGCGTGTTGAGAACTGTTATCTTAAGGTTTTTCAGGAGTAAGCATATTACTAGAAGTGAAGACTCCATTCCCAAAATGTCATTATGAGCTATTAAATTACTCTCACGATACCATAACTGACAGGAGGTGATTTGTTGAATTCAATGCTGCGAGTGTTGTCATGACTGGTAGAGCAATGGAGGGTATTTCGGACATTTTAACAGTAAATTAAGACACCACAATATCTTATGATAGAAAAATGTAATGAAATAATGAATAATGCATTTGTTATGTAGCAGTGATTGGGCATGATAACACAGCTTTCTAGGATACCGAACCTATGGTCTGATAACTTAACGGTATGGCGATGTCTCGGCTGCCGTTCGTTGTTCGACGACATTTTGATCATATGTATAAACTTCTTCACTCTTGAATCGCCGTGATGTGCGTGTCCTGCATTTTGAAATCCATTTTCAAAATACTCTTAAATTTTGACAACAACAAAATCACCCTTCGGAAAAAAAGTTTGACCTTTGATGTTGTCTTTGCTTGATGTTGCAACAAAAGATGCATCACCTTAAATCCTTCATAAGGCCTGATACACACGCCAGAAAGGACCCCAATGGCACGGTATACAGTGTATGCACAATCTAGAGGGTGGTAGGTAGAGGCAGGTGTCCCCCGGTACTTATCAGAATGTGCGTGATGCGTGATGTCGTCTTGCCGAAATAGTTTTTTTTTTGACAGCCTTCTCATTTTTCTGATCTGGCTGAAATTCAATAGCAACCTACCTCAGGGCCCGGTGTACGTGAACAAAGATTTCACGATTGTACCTTTCAAAATAAAATGTGTGATCGAAAAAAAGTGGTTTTTTTGTGGCGGTTTTTTTTTTGTGGCGGTCATGATGGTGCCTTTCGGCTGAAATTCAATAGCAGCCTACCGCAGGGCCCGATATATGTGTACAAAAAGTTTTGTGATGATATCTTGGTACGTTTCAGAATAAAGTGGATGACGTCGTCTTCCCGAAAAAAAATTTTTTTTGTGTGTGTGGCGGCCATTTTGTTCTTCTGATTCGGCTGAAATTCCATAGCAACTTACCTGAGGGCTTCATGTATGTGTACAAAAAGTTTCGTGATGATATCTTGGTATGTTTCGAAATAAAGTGTGTGACGTTTTTTTTATAAAAAAGGAAATTATTTTTTTTTTAAATTTCGGGGATCTTGTTTTTTTCCGATTTGGCTGAAATTCAAAAGCAACCTACCAAAGGGTCCGATATATGTGTATAAATAGTTTCGTGATTTTATCTTGGTACGTTTCGGAATGAAATACATGACATAGTTTCTGGACGGTGCATGGCTCACCTCGCACAGGGGACATAATTGGCGTCTGCGTCCAAAACACTTGTACATAAACCTCAGTATAGTAATATCAGCATGATGGGAACTCCTATATAGAGCATCTTCTTGATGACCCTGAACAAATGCTAGATATAACGGAAACTGACCCATGTCGAAAATACATGGTTCTATGGGGTTCTATGACGTGTGTAGCAGTAATAATTGCAGATATATTTACTCTGTTCCTGATTTCAGGGGTTATATAAGTGTTGTCCCGGATCAACCATCTTTCTGCCATACTGGAAATATCAGAAATCGTCACTAATTTGTTGTAAGCTCGACTATGGTTTCTCGGGACATACCACGGGTGTTATCCAAAGTTACACATCCCATCAATGTCAATAAAGTTTCAAGAAACAAACTCGATACAGCACCTAATGAGAAATCCATACTACAGTGGTCCCTGTAAGATAAGACACCTCCGAAATAAGACTTCACTGTCTGTAAAGACTTTTTTGTATTCCCAAAGATCAACTTAGCATGTAAGTGAACCTGTGAATTAAGACTTCCTGTAAGATAAGACCTCATTTTCTCTGCAAAAAGTGAGATCTTATCTTACAGGGACCACAGTATATATGACATTCTTGGTAGTTTTGTGCTTTCTAATAAATATGAGAATGTTCATGCCCATCCAATGATATATGTCTTGGATATGTCGTATGTCTCTCGATGCCATGGCATCTGAGATGTAATTCTGCATGTTGTAATTGGCACGTGATCGCTGAAGCGTGGACAACCCTCGGTCATCGCTCGCCTCGTGCCAGGCAGCAACCAACACAATTTCTCGTTTCGAAGTTAGCGAACAATTCTACAATAGACGTGCCTGCTGTCCGCCTGAGAAGATGACAGTGATCTGCCATGTCGTGATGTCGACCTCAGGCAGATAGACATACATGCTGAAGTCACCACCTTGCTCCTTGAAATCCTGTGTTGTTTTTCGAAATAGGAGTGTGGCCACGACTGCCCTCAGTTGATCCAAGTACGATTCTGCAATATTAGGCCTGTATGAATGTACATCAAAGCCTTCTGGGACATAACATTGTCTGACAGTCAATGATTGAAATTTGTATAATTGAAATATGTGTATGTATGATGTATATTTGATATACTTTCGACTATACTAGTCAATTTTTCCTAGTGCTTTAAATCATTGGACAAACCTTGACACACTGTTGCTTCGTCCAACCCTGTCGAGTGATGTATATTGCCACGAACCCCTCCAGTGAGATGGCCGGACAATACATGTTGGCGGCGAATGAAACTGTGCCCTCTTTCACTGCAAGTGTACACCAGTATCAATATGAAATTATTTATTTATATTATTCATCATGCAAATATATCATTACAGTTATTAAACACTTATAAATGTAATGACCGTCGATAGGGAACAGCTTGCCCTCTAAGACATTATTTCGCTTGCTCCGTACAGCAGCCTGTCAAATCAAATCCCACAGGTGTGTGGGCCCCGTTGCCCCATCGATCAGAGCGAGCAGTATTCCCGATCGGTCATAGTCCCTGTTGCATGGTGAATGGCATATACATATATACATGACATACGAGTACCTATGTGGGTTGATTTATCATTGGCAATAGACACTACCACTGTAGGGCATACCTACTACAGTCTTTTCTCAACTAGCTTGGATTTGAGGTCATGCAAGATGATGCGAACGGTCTTATCCTGTATAACTTGCCAGGGGACATACTGGATTATTATACAAATATTGACTTTTATTGAGGTTGACACGTGGTTATCTTCACTTGTTGGGAAGTTGTATGAATACAACTTTCCAACAAGTGAAGATAATCACGTATCAACCGAAAGCTAAAATGCCAATATTTGTTTTATTATTAACTGTGTGAACAATTCAGTCCACACAGACTGAACTCAGAACACATCGACCAAGAGCATATGGTAACAGCGATGCGAGCAATCTGGCGAGGTCAGAAGGATCAACTAAAACTTATATTTACCTCGCGCTTGGAAATATCACTTGCAACAGAACATCTCGACCAAGATTCTGTAGTATCATTTTAGTCACGTGGCCTCATTTGAACCAATCACAAACAGGAATCTTATACAGTTAATAATAATATGGAGTATGGTTTGTGATAACGGTGCTCTTCTGATATCAAGATGGCCAAGATGTGGCTCGTTGCAGTCGTTTTTCTTTTGAAGAGGTTTCGGAGGTACTGTGCTTTGTCATCAATGAGGAACCCAAGTTGTTGCTGTGCTTGCCGACAGTTTTCTGTCGCGATGGCAAGGGCGGACTTGACATTCAGGGACTGAACTCCTTCCAACAGTTGGAGATATTCAGACATATTCAAGTCTAGTTCTTTCAACTTCGACTATCTCAGGTTGATAGCGTTTTTTCCGTGCAGATGCTGACAGCATCCCCATGCCTTTCACGAGATCAACGATATCTGAGTCTAGTTGATGAACTATTTCAGTGATGGTCGTTTGGAACTTCCTATAGGATCGACTGCTGAACGTGCAGTATCCAACATAACAGTGCGTCGGTCATACTGAAGACGAAGTTTCTGGAGAACAGCCGGATCCACCTCAACATCTCCGTTCCATATACCAGTCTGACACTCTTGCATGTTGAGGTCCTTTTCGTCAGCTTTCAGGCATACTCTGGAATTTTCCGCAAAAGGCGTCTATTGCTCCAACTTGTCCATGCACATTTTCAATGAATTTTTGCACATCTACAAATCATCAGTTATTATTTAGTCAATACTCTTTGATGAAAATAAACATCGCCTTTATGAGTGGTTGGATTGAATACGATGCTTTCTCAGTATCCTCCTTGCGCAGTCGTCGAGTAACTCTATGTCTGGTGACACAGCGCCAATCTGACTCGTGCCTGAAATATAGACATGTAAAATATATTTTATATTTATCACCACACTCAGTTATGCTCATATTATGTTGGTAGTTCATACTGCAGTATTCGTAGCTTGTTTCTACATGTATTATTTTATCTCGGGCCGAATAAGAACTTTGTTCCCATGAGCATGTGCCCAAGGGGAACACTGCTGATTTAAACATATTGACAAAACAAAAACCTACGATTTGAGTAGAATGAGATGGTTCGCCAAAAATGGTTGCTTTGTGACAAAAATAGTCATTTTGACCTTTCAACGTCATTGAATGTCAAGTTGAAAGTAATCATTTAAAATCGCCGTATATGACTTCCATTTTGAATTTGTATGAAGAAAAAAAAGTTTTTCAGAGAAATTTTTCAATGACGGAATTTTTTTGAGAATGGGCTGAAAATGGCCCAAAATATACGGAAGATATACATACATCTCCCATATCGCAACAAAGCGATTTTGAAAATCCCTGACTGAAGCATAATTAACAGGTGTCATTCTTGGTTATTTGTGAAATACATGAATATATATGTGAATATATGTTTTTTTGTGTTGAAACCCATGAATATATGCCTTTTGGCATGTTTGGGGATCACTAAATAATGGGTATAATCCTGGGTATAATAGACTGTTTTAGAGCCCCAAAAGCACATGGCATCAGCAGGTACCCCATTGTAGGGCACGGCTACACGTAGGAGTTAACCCATTCATGTTCACATTGATCTCATCCCCGCCTCTCCGCTTACATGTATGGAATTCCTGCATTTGCCAGTGGAGTGGCACATCAACATGCTGATGATGTGATATGGGTATAGATCTAACCGTATTGGCTAAAGATGGCCCAAGATGCTAAAGATACAATACAATAACGATGAAGCAAATGTAACTGAAGGTTAAACGATATACATGTACTATGCACGATCATACATTAGACAGGAGGAATGGAATTTTATCGCTAATATTCAATGTTGACAAAACACCACAATGTCTGCTAAATAAAATCAGGGTTCAATAAAAGCAGGACGAAATGCATGGTAGGTGTTCTGTCACATATGTGAGTACACAATATGAGTATCCATGTACAATGTAAAGTATGATTCGCTGTGATGATAGGATGCATACAATCGGTTCAAAGGCATTGTTGATGGGCCTGCACCAGCCAACTGCCGTCCCCATATCAAAACTTTCATCAATTTGGGAATTACGAATGATAGCACGTTAAAGCAAACCAAAACTCATTCAATGCACGCAATTGTTTCACAGACTAGCCTCGTTGATGGGCCTGCGCCAGCCAACTGCGCTTCCCATATCGAAACTTTCATCAATTTGGATGAAAACCAAAACAATTCTACCAATGCATGTAGTCGTTTCGGAGGCTAGCATTGTTGAGTGCAAACCAAAATGATTCATTCAATGTTGTTTTGTTAAACAGTATTGTTTAAATGTGTGGAATGTGTGGAGTCTGCTCAACCAGACGTTTGAGGACCTAATCCCACACGAATCATGGCGTATTTGACACTGCATGTGAAATATGTGATGCAAATGCTAGGGACAACTTACCAGTCCGTAACCAGAACCACAATCAAATAGACCAGTTCGATAATTTGGACAATGAAATAGTATGTTTGTTGTAAGAATGATTCGTGTCCACGTTCTCCAAAATCATGGACTCGAATTATCCAGACTACTTGAACTGATCTCATGTGAAAGCCAAAGAAAGCATGCTACACGTAATAAAAAATAATTCGGAAAGTAGAAATGGATACCGACAAACAGACAGGTTCATATTCCAAGACCGTATCCATAGACGAATTTTACAAAATCAGTGTGAGTAGTCAAATCCGAGTGATACTAAAGTATCAAAGTCAAAGCCATGTGAAAATAACCATGCGGAGTTGTGAAACACTTTTGACTGGATAAACTGGTTCATGTGTTCGTTGTTCATGATATCATTCACTTGTAATCACGTAGGTATCAAACGTGCGTATTACGACATTTCAATCAATCAAAAATAATGATTCAACATGCAGTATTTCCATCAACAATTACAAACAATATAATGTTGAAAGATGAATACCTGAAGTTTTCAAACTTAAAAAAAAAACATGTGTACATAAAAAGCCATGTATTTTATGTACATGGTATTCCCTGACCTTTCCCACTGTGACAGTTTCTCATCCCCAAGGATACCCAACACCACCACTACATTTCAAGTACACCACAAATTTAACTGGAAAAAATAACAACAACGCCTAACTCACAACTTCAACATAATTAACTGGACTTTCTTCCATACACCCAATGCACAGATTCATCCACACACCCACACTTTTACACACACACACATCAACCTACATTAGCTCACTTGACAAAACGATAAACAATATTATATGAATTTCAACTATCGACAAATATTAACCCAACTTGTAATTTCTGAATATTAGTCGTTTGGTTTGGTATTGTATGCAACCCCCCCCCCCCCCCCTCCCACTCCCCAGAGGATAATCTTGTACATAAATCTGTTATATATCACATTCTCATTAATTAAATTTAACATTAGTATAGAATGTATATCAATTTTTAAAATGTTAATTTTTAAAATGTTAGTACAAAGTTTTATTTGGTAGGTCACCGATGTTCCGTTTGCAAGTGAGCGTGATTTTCACGAACCTGCTAACCTCCAAGTAACATACAATGGATTAAAATTGAAATCAGATAAGATGTACCGGTACTACATACAAAAAAATGTACAGGATAGTTCATGGTGGAGACAAAGCCCGATCAGCTGAGTGCAAGCTGGCTCAAACACTCACATACACCACACGGAGTCAGTATTTATTCTAGCACATCGCCACCATAATCACATGAATTTTGACGAGCTGCCATCATTTTCGTTTGCATCCCGATAGTTAGAAGTCGAGCTCTGTTCGTGGCCTTAGGTGAGTTACAATTGAATATTGACTAATGAGAAGTTTGGTTCCTAATCTTAAAGCCACTGTCTGTGAAAATATACAATATTTTGTTTTAAAAACTTTACTTTAGTTCACCTCTAATCCGAGATAACAAAACATGTGCTACTTTCCGTCCAAGTCGTATTTCCGTTCGATTGAACACACATTTGATCAGTTTCGTGTCATATCCATCAAACCCGAATGTGAACGAAAGCCAAAATTGCCCAAATTCTACATAAAGTTTCTTGTTTCAGTTTGTTTGTACACTATAGGGCAGTAATAAATATTAATCAGTGATACACCTTAGTGTTCGAGGCCTTAGGTAAGTTGCACTAATATTTATTGCATGTTGACTAATGAAAGATTGTGATTACTCGAGTTAGAGCAACTGACTGCAAGAATATGTAATATCTTGTTTAAAATGCTATGATTTACTTCACATCTAACAGAAGATAACAAAACAACTGCACAGTGACATTCCGTCCAAATCGTATTTCCGTCCGCTTGAACACACGTTTTATTGAGTTCCGTATAATGTATAAACATGTATTAACAGAAGTGTCCTGCCATGCCCAAATTGCCCTCGAAACTTCCACACCAAGGATTTTTTCCTAAGTTTGTTTCTGCATGCAGGGTAAATTTACCTTGGTGTGTGCGGTATGAAGGAGTGTGTGATTGATTGCATGCTATTTTCTCTGTGCCTTGAAATCATTTAATATCAAGAGGTAAACTTGGCAAAATATGTTGATTTCAGATTGACCAGGATTTGAGACAAGATGCTTACTGCACGTTTGTGTGTTCTGCTGCTGGCTATTGCCTGCACCTCAGGGTCCGGCCTTGAGTATTGCGAACCCTCCGATAAACGCGAGCTAATTAATGCCATAACTGTCTATGGTAGCTCGAGTTCGACCGTGACTAGAACCTTCTCATTCAATGTCGGTGTTCGGGGAACTTCTTCCGCAAAGGTAAGACAATAAAAGGTGGACGTCCTGCCATTTATGACCACGCAACTACTAATGTGCAACCTCATCTCTAAATGACATGATATACGATATTATCGTATATCAATGACATCGCGAATAGTGCCATGACTGAAAACTAACTAATATTTAATTACCATAAAAGCAATGATGCCAGTCTACACAACCTAAAACATCATTCGTTTAGCTATATTGAATGGAAACTTCAATTCATAGATAGGGCATCACTTAGGTCGTTGGAAATTTAGGTAATCCTTACTTGTCACATCCTGGCCTTGTCACATCCTGCATCCATACTATTCCAAAACAGTCTCTCTTGGAAGCATCTTCTGACAGTGACTGGAACGACTTACGTCATTCAGATATTCTTGCAAAAGAGTGGACAAATGTCCAATTAAAACGTTGTTCTGCAGTGCATGTATGCGATGGTGGTAGAGAATAAATCTACTATATTTGTGTTCAAAGAGGAATTCTGACAGTTTCATGCACGTGGGATCTTCTCTGCAAAAATTACATTTTTCTTTAAAATGGCATGTTTACATAATGATGGTACTTAGAATTGAGGATGTGCACAAATGACAAACTGATTAAACTGATTTAACAAGACTGCATATTATTTTTCCATTCACATTCGGAATAGATCAAGATTGAGGAGAAAACCTTATTTATCTCTGGTCCTAGTAATTATACACATAGATTAAACTCTAAATGTTGAACATTTGTGTAAGTATATAAGTTTTGGAGCAAACAATCTACGTAACAATGGGCAAACTTTATTCTTTTTATATCTATTTGACAGGAAGTCTTATTTTTGAAAAATGAGTTTGAGAGGGAAGTTCAGACATCGAGTGTGACAGGCTTTGACTGGAGCGCAGCACGAACAAACAGTGATATATGGGAGAACGCTTCTTCACAATCAAAGTCAGTGAAGGTGACTGGAAATACCAGAGTTCTGATCTATCAGGTATGTACCGGCGGCTGTTATCTTTTACAATGTCGTGATTTGAAATCCGTTGCAATACATTAATTATCTTTGGAAAAATATCAACCTTAATGGTATTTTGATTCGCGCTAGATTTTCAACGTCCGATTCAAATTCTACTTTCGTTTACTTCCGTGAAAGACAAAATTCAGTTGATACTGAGAACTTTGTATGTGCCTATTTGAGATGAATGACAAATTTTGCGCACTGAAAAAAACCATTACTCCGACCATGGAATTTTTTAAATGTAGCTACATGTCGCTGTCATACGGAGCCTCTGAGAGGACATGGAAGAAATTTTTTTGGCACATTGTTATTGCGTTCCCTCGCAATATTATTGCGTTCCCTCGCAATAATATTGCGTTCCCTCGCAATCCGGATCGCGTTCCCTCGCGATCTTATTGCGTTCCCTCGCATTCCGGATCACGTTCCCTCGCGATATTATCGCGTTCCCTCGCGATATTATTGCGTTCCCTCGCGATCTTGTAGAATAACCTTCTCAGATGTCATTAGCGTCAGCACAATGCGAGGGAACGCGATCCGGATTGCGAGGGAACGCGATCCGGATTGCGAGGGAACGCAATAAGATCGCGAGGGAACGTGATCCGGAATGCGAGGGAACTCGATAATATTGCGAGGGAACGCAATATTATTGCGAGGGAACGCAATAACCATATGTCAAAAAGTACTTCTTCCATGTCCTTTCAGCGGCTCCGTACTGTCAGGTTTGTGAATAGACAAATAAATATGCAGTCAATCATAGCATTTTGAATGTCAGATATTGTGGATATATCTGTGCGGGTGTGCTACAAGACACTTGCTATTCATGCACAAATGCCTGTATTCATGTAAAATGTATTTGTCATTTTTCAAAGATATAAATCAAAAGATATACAATGAAATATATGAATTTTGTGTATATTGAGATTGATTACGTTTCTCTCGATGGCAGACGAGAGGCAAATGTGGGAAATACGACGTGTTCACAGATGACATCAAAATCGAGAAGACCAATTTGTAAATTGGGATGTCCATCATTGTTTTGTGATGTGAAGAAACAAAATAAAGTGCGAATACAAACACCAAGTAAATATGTTCAGTCACTGCATGCCCTTGAATTGCATACTCTGTCACTTTCTGAACATTGGTCAATCGTCTTTTTGCATTGATTATCTGCAAAAGACTATTCACACTGAATATAAACTAATATACACATTATCCCTGATAATCTGGAACGGTGATGTGGATCATGTAATAAATTCAAGAGAGTATAGCCCATATAAATTAAAACAAACTCCATGGGGTAGATACCAGTTAAATTTTTAGATAATTATGTTGATATTTTCAACTAGTTTCTTGGAATTTAGTCATTGCCAAGCAAAATTGTGGTACCTCACATTGTTTAGTTTGAACATTCTCGAGTGACAGTTTTTCTGTAAAGAAATATGAATACGCGGCCACAGCATAACATGGCAAAGCACAGTATTTTTGACTTGTCGTGCGGAAGGGGTCCTGTTATACATTTTATCATATTGCCTGCACTTACGATCAGAAAGAAATGAATCAAGTTTTTTCAAAACGCTACGACAATACTAAACAAAGTAAGACATGGTGCAGACTCACGGTGTGGCAGAGGCCTATTTTATAATTGAGTTGCCCGTACAGCAGAGCATAGGACTTTTAATTTTGTCAGTTCCTCCAGAGACCTAGGATCGATTTCAATCAATTTTGTTAGACTGCTTGTGGAAACCTGTGATCGAAATCTCAGTGCAATAGTTTTTTTATAAGAATAAACAGATTTAGACATGTATATACTGAAGAGCATGTAGAGAAAAAAAATAACACTACAAAATAATGTAAACCAACAAGATCAGAATAACACTATTATTTTAGAACGGCAACTTCTTTTAGTTATTCAACAAAAATGTGTTCTTTCCCTTCATATTGTTGACTTGTTGTTTTAAACGCGTTTGTAAACGAAATCAACTAATAATTCCTTCACTTCTAAGTAAATATATTCCATGTTCCATGTTAATTTGCAGCCGCATCAACGACCAAGTGCTTTGGTCGCTGTCATCTCAGAATGTGAGAAGTAATAAGTGAATAATAAGAATAATAATAATAAAAAAATAATAATAATAATAATATAATAATAATAATAATAATAATAATAATAATAATAATAACAATAATAATTAATAAGATTGATAATAAAAGAGATAATAGCAATTTTGTGTTCTTACCTTGAAAATTAGGTCAAAGGTCAAATTCAAGGTCATGACAATATTTAGCATATATTACTTCCTATATGTTCAAAATTTATTCCTAAGCTGCAAAGTTGATAATAAGCAAGATATTAGCCATATTGTGCTCTGACCTTGTCCACAATTGATTCATAAGCTGTGAAGTTGATGATATGTGCGATATTAGCCATTTTGCGATCTGACCCTCAAAATTGAGTCAAATGTCAAATTCAAGTTCATCATAATATTCGACATACATAATTTCCTATATGGCCACAATTAATTCCCAAGCTGTAAAGTTGATAATAAGCGGGATGTTAACTCTGACCTTGAATATGAGGTCAAATGTAAAATACAAGGTGAGAAAATTCAGCATATATCATTTCCTACATGGGTACAGTTGATTCCTAAGCTGTAAAGTCGATAATAAGAGAGATATTAGCCATTTTGTTCTTTGACCTTGAAAATGACGTCAAAGATCAAGTTCGAGGTCATGAGAATATTCAGTATATATCATTTCCCACATGTCCACAATTGATTCCTAAACTCTAATCTGAATATTAAATTATATTTTAGCAAATATTGTGTCCCATTTCAAAGCATAGGAGATTCAAGGGCAACGAAACTTATACACATAACAGGGGTATTATGAGGAATCTTATGCATCAATTAGAAAGATTTTGAGGAAACGACCGTCAACGTCCAAAATTGGCCTTTTTCATCAAAAGTGGCTGCCATTTTGAAAATAATTAAAAAATAATAAAAAAAAAAACTATAAAAAATACCTCCCTTTTGGAATATTTTAGGTATTTTTGTGCAAAATTTCAGGAAAATACGACCTTAAACTTTAGAGATAAAAATGTGGACGAAGGTCGACGAAGAACGACGGACGCCACGGCAGTAGGTTATCGGACCAAAGGTATGGTCCAAAGGTAATCTAGTTTTATTAGTGGGGATACTGATACAACGATGTGCCATGTAGTGATGATATGTATGAAGTATGAGGTAACGAGCCGATGTTCATCCGTCAGTTGTTTAGAGCAAAAGACAATATAGTTATATAAGAATATAGCGACGGATGACCATACTAAACTAACAAGAGAAATATAGACTAAGTTGGAATGAAATCTACCTGGAGTTACACAGAGAAATATAATCACCCATATATGCATAATAATATAGGAGTAGTTACAGTCACTAACCTGAAATTTATACAACGATGTGCCATATAGTGATAATATGTATGAAGTATCGAGCCGATGTTCATCCGTCAGTTGTTTAGAGCAAAAGACGATGAACAAGGCGCCAAATTGCTTTTATACCAGGCAGCAATAAACAGAAAATGAAGTAATGTTAATTATGGAATGAAAATAAAATGAGTATGTACATGTGAAGATGTATAAATACATGAATATATACACACGGCTACAAATACATCAACTGAAACATGTATGCTGATTGCTAACGAACATGGTGCCTAATGATACTCGAAATTACAATTACAATTTATTCATTCGTATAGCGCCAATTCAACACATATACAATAGTGTTATCATGGTCGCACACACATACATATATACATTATAATACACACCTAACAATCAAAATTTACAGAATAGGTGCGTTTTGGAGTTTTTGCTTAAAAGAATGAAAGTCTGGTGTCAACTTCAGTTCATCAGGAAGTGCGTTCCACCTTCTTGGTCCATAGACACTGAAGGCTCTTTCTGCAATGTTTGTGAAATGTTCTGCTTCTGGAGAACGGCACAACAAGGATATTTCCGTCATTACCTGAACGAAGGCCAGGGCTTGTGCTGCTTTCCAGATTGATGAGAGCACAGAGGTAACGTGGCGCCAGACCATGTATGCTTTTAAACATCAGGATCAACACCTCGTTCTCGATTCGCAGGCGGATCGGTAACCAATGAAGGGTTTTCAGTGCGGCGGTTGAGCTATCATATTTTCTGGCTCCTGTGACGATCTTAGCCGTCATATTCTGTACTCTCTGTAGCTTTTTTTCACTTCCGATTATGGCAATCCAGCATACATGACATTACCAGAACTCTAACTTGCGTCGCCGAAGCCGAACTAGTATTTTGTTCTGTGATACAATAGTACGGCCGGCGGCCGCAAAGTAACTGATCTGTAATACACTGATTACAAAAAATAGGCTAGATCGAGACTACACACATAACCTACAATTAGATCGAGCTCAGTTATCGCGGTTTATAGCCAGCCACTTGTATCGGGGAGAAACGTGATCATGACCATGTTCATGAACCATATTAACAGCACGTAGAGGACAAATTAATACTAACTAGTGAAGGTGATTTGGCAATGTTGGTTAAACAAAATAGCAAGAAAATGCATTTACCATTGTCGATCGTGTGTAATTATTTCACCAAATTAGTTCACTAGCAATTGGTTTCATCAGTTTGTCATTAATGGATACTGTAGATGTTTATCATACAGAATATATCAGTAGTTCCCTTTGATTTAGAAGATTTTGTCTCCGAAGAAAAACATTAGGCCTACAGTTGGTGTTGGTGCTCCATAAAAAAAGATGCGGTAGGCGTTCATCATGGAAACGCCATAAATAATATTAAGGTTTTTTCGGCAAAAACATAATGCAAACATGGTTTGGTATATTTTAACTTTTCAGGTTTCATTATATAGCGCCAGTACATAACATACTTGCTCACGAGCACTTTACAACGAAAGGAATTTGACAATTAACAAAATATACGACGTACAGTAAGAGACAGAACTAAAATGGAACAAGTAGTGCCAGAAATAATATACATGAGTATTATGGCATGCTTTGGGATTCTTGGATATAATGTCTTCAGTACAAGTACATTGAAATGGATGTTCGAGTTTGTGGATGAACTAGATATTTGTTCCATATTACAAGTGCGCACCAGGAAAAGGACCGTAAAGGCGGTTAAACGCCGAAACCGCGCGACCGTTTACGGCGACGTCAACGTTTATTGATGGTCGGGTCAGTTTAGGAATGGTTCGGGTTTTTCTGTACACACCGAGTACTGACGTTTGTTCTCAGAACTTAACTCATGTCTGTAAGTAATATGTATGTCCTTCACCTGCAAAGGGCGGAAGGGGAATCCGGTTGGTCCAGATGACAACTGTGCTCGTGACCGTGTCGGCATCGTTTTTTTTAAACATATTTTATTCACAAAGAAGAGCATTGACCAGCAGGACAAGCCTATATTAAGGTCTTTGCTGTGTGATATGTACAGATGTGCAAAACCTATATACAACTAACAAACGCATGAATATCACGAATAGTAAGTCATAGCTTGAAATTAGTAGGGTTCGTACTATAGCTATGTGGATTTCGGTTGTGTTACATTGTGATTTCAAATAAAGTCAAGGCGGGAATACAGGTAGATAAATTCACATTAGGATTTAATATGATTTTTCCCATTGCAGGAGATTTAAGGATCATTTCGCTTTGATGAGCATTCATTTTGTACATTGCAGACATTTACATATTAGTACATAGCACCACATACATATTATATCTTCATACATAATATATACATACACTCATCCACGTCCATATACTAAAAGTACACTTGTGTATATTATGTATAGGATAATCGGTGAAGTGGAGCGACTCTGGAAAATAATCGACGAGCCGAAGGCGAGTCTATTATTTTCCAGAGACGCGACACTGAACCGATTATCCGACTTAGTTCACGGTTCCCCCTCAACTCAACTAAATCTCCGCCGGCATATGCACCTGCGAGTAGTACTCTGCGTGTACAACTATATCGTCACACTTCAACAGTGTTGGGAAACAGAGGGCGAAACTGCATTTGTGATGAACTTTGTCACCATTATTATATCATGAGAATAGAAGTACATGATTGTCCACTTGCTGTTCTCGTAATTTTCACCGATATACAACACGGTATTTACCAAATGTTGCTTAATGAAGTCTGCGTCTAATGAATGATTTGCATGATGAAGTATATAAATTCCGGATTATGAATGAATCATGAATACAAATAGAGTTTTAGATTCACGACCATCCCCACTGCTTGTGCTACCACCTGTCAGTGTCTTGATGAATTTAGAATTGGGACTCAACAGTAACACCACATTTATTGTTCCCCTTCTCATCTACATTATATTGGCCTCGACCAAGGTTCAATGGCATCAAACGAATTAGGTTTCGGCAATGATGAAAACGACTCGCTAGTACGCAAACAAATGCGTCTTGTTTGAACAGATGCAGCTTGTACACTGGCGGTTGTAGTTTTGCACGCAGTAGATTATTGGAAAGAGTAATCTACTGCAATATTCTACTGGGAACCGTCTCCCAGTAGATTCTGAAAAAGTAATCTACCGCAAAAAACAATAGAACCGTGGACTAAGAGGTATCGAAAACACGGTGCACAACACAATTATGACAGACATTTAGACAAGAATTCTGAATAACCATGATTATAACAATAACAGTACTACATGTAATCTGATCCCCAATTTTTGACCGTACAATCCTATTATTTATATTGTAATTTTTTGTTTTGCATTAACGTACGTTTTTAAAATAACACAGGTATAAAAAATACGGGAAAACTCACACACAGACACCTCTAGTCTTTAACACACCAACCTACACCTAAACACCCGCACACAAACATACATACATACATATTACTCATGTAAAAATTATTCCGTCGGAGACCTAATTCGCAGTCGCCATGTTTCCAATGTTAACATACTAGTATGTATAATACATAATAAATGGCTAAATTAAAAATTACGATTAGACAAGTAAAGATCAAAATTTACCAGTTCCAATGATAGGAATTATATTTTTAAATATATGATGGATACAGCTGAATGACGCAGTAATTACCGCACAGGAACAAATCGCTTTGTAGCTTTAATGAACCTTCGTACCGCCAAAACAATTGATTTGGTATCTGTAAGTGATAAATCGCTATTGCCAAATAGTAATACATTCACATTTATATGAAAGTCAGCCAAATCTGAGAATAAGACACGTCGTTTTCGTTCGTGTATTGGACAATCTAACAAAAAATGTGTTGGATCTTCGTTTGGGAATCCACAAGCACATTTTGGACTGTTCTCGACATGTAAGTTATAATGTGAGTTGGATTTCAAGAGACTACAACCGAGTCTCATTCGCGTGTGGTGAATATCACTGACGCGATCTCCCAAACCATACCAAGGTATTTTTGGTGGTGGTGCGAAGTGTAACTTCAAATTATGATTGAATGTGGACAGCGATGGAGAGTTACGTATATGTAAAGGCAACTCGTTCCATTCTCTGACAGTAGCTGGGAGATAAGAATTACTAAATAACTGCCCATGGGCACGTGGGGGGGATGATATTGTTGCGAATAATTGTGAATTATCAGCACCTGTTGTACAATATCTGCCAAATATTGAGGTGCAAGACCATTTGATATTTTGTAAAACTATCTCAGTCTATGAATTTTACGTCTGATTGACAACGGTTGCCACCCAATATCGGTATACAAATTGTGAATAGATTGCATTACTCTAATGTGAACTCGATCTAATTTGTCGAGTTCGCATATTGGAGCACCGGCCCATAAAATATCTCCATATTCGAGAATCGGGGGTACAAAGAATTGATAGAATCTCTGCAAATGGGCGCGCGGCAATTTAAATTTGAATGATTGGAGAATATCCAACCTACGTCTTGCTTTCAATAGACGTGGAATCAATACCCAGTATCAAGTATTCCGAGCAAACAAAACAGGGTCCGTTATAATACTATATCGTCGATGTGTAGGGTCCAAGAGAGGTTTTGACTGAGTGTTATACCCAGGTGTTTATGAGAACAAACCTCTTCTATGGTTGCGTTATTTATTGAAATATTAGGATTCCGATTCTAATCGGTTTTATTACTGATTAAGAGAGATTTAGTTTTGTTAACATTGAAATAAGGGGTTATCAGAAATATCTGCAATCACCAGCTGGCAGCACTGCTTTATCAGTCTTATGACGTCATTTTACTGTTTTTGCTAGCGTTATCAATATAAACGTAATTTTCCCGCCAAAATGTACGTCATTAATGATTACAGACGATATCCGTTCATGATTTTGGCGCCAAAAAGGACTGACAGTACAATGCTGCCCTCTGTTGAATGATGTTTGATAATAGACCAGCCATTTCTCTGACCATTCGTAAATGGCTTTCCAATCAAGATCAATCAGATTCTCGGATTGCTCGCGGTTATCAACAGTGATGAACACGCAAGTGTCATCAGCGAATAGTCGTATATGTGTGTGCTGAATTACTTCTGTTATGTCATTTATAAATATCAAAAATAATAATGGGCCAAGGATAGATCCTTGTGGCACTCCAGCATTAATGGTGCCCCAATCAGAATACTGACCGTTTAGACAAACTCTTTGTTGGCGATCCTGTAAACAGTTTTGGATCCAACGAAGGAGATTGCCTTTGATGCCGTTCCTCTCTAGTTTATAAATTAGACCTTTACGCCACACTCGATCAAAGGCACGACTAATGTCAAGAAAAACAACTCTTATCTCTTGCCCATTATCAACTGCCTAACAAAATTTATGAAATATTTGTAAAAGTTGGCAAGTCGTTGACGAGCCCGGGACACACCCAGCTTGTTGACTCGATATAGCTGAGATGTCTCTCAGGTGATTGTATATATATTTGAAAATTATGCGTTCGAAAATTTTGGATGTCGTATTTAAAAGAGAGACAGGTCTGTAGTTCGAAGGATCAGATCGGTCTCCCTTTTGTGAATGGGAATTACATTCGCCTTCTTCCATATTAACGGCATTTTTGCCTGCTCCAAGCTCGCACTGAATAGACAAAGAAGTGAGTCTACTATAACCGGCTCTAGCATTTTTAAGAGCCGAGGACCAATATGATCAGGTCCGTATGCTTTCGATGTGTTCAGATTTAGTAACTGGTCACTTATATCTCTAGGAGTTATATTAACAGTATGTAGCGTGGGAGAGCGGTCTAGAGAACAAGGCTCGATCACAGGCGGTTCGAATCCTGAATCATCTATAGATGATTTTTCAAGAAATATGTTTAAATAAAGTGGCCTTGTCACGATCATCAAAGATGGCCTTGTCATTGTAGCACAATGCTGTATAGCTACTTTTGGCATCAACAACCGAACTAAATATTTGCCAACATTTCTTTGTTGTAAATGTACAATTTGATAATTTAGCTATTTGGTCGTCATCAAATTGACCTATCGCCAAAGCCCTCAAAAGTTGTCCGAGTTTCACAAATTACGTCAGCAAACTTCTCTTTGGCCAATAATAACGTTTTGCAGAATGCGTCGTAAATGGCGTAAAAAGACTCGGACAAATGGGTTTGGCGATAGGTCAATTGTCTACGTACTTCTGTGCACTTATTGATTTAATAGACGTGGAATCAATACCCAGTATTAAGTATTCCGAGCAAACAAAACAGGGTCCGTTATATAATCTCATAGTCCGGGGACAGAAAGTCATATCAGGCATACGAAGTGAGAGAAAACAAAAATGACAGGGAAACTCATGAACCCCCGAAATTGGCCATTAGGAGATGAAATCAGGTGTTCCAGAAAGAGTGAGCATTCCCTGCCCCACTAGTGGCACCCGTCATGAATTCCCCAAAATTCACATGAAAACAGATCTAGTTGCATGGCAGACATGGATTTGCTGTATTTATCAATAAGATCATGATGACGTCCATAGAATTTCTTAAACGCAGCCATAAGTCTTGATAAAACATATCCTTGTCGCAGCAGTTTAGAGACTAGCTGGGCACTTCGATAGACAAAGTCCTCATATTTGCAACTAGCTCTGGAATAGCGTATAAGTTGAGAAACAAACACACCATATGTCGGTGACATAGGAATGTTGCTGCTTAGAAAAGGGAGATTGACTATGGAAAATTTGAAATCATCACGTTTGTCATATAATCTAGTTGACAGGTTAGAATCATTATCAATCTGCAGCCTCAGGTCTAGATAGTTGGAAAAATTAGCGGAGTCTGTAGTATCCTTAATTTCAAGTTCTTTGTTCAACCATCTAAGAATGATGTTCACGGCCTGTAAAAAATCATTTAATGCCCCCAAAAACTTAATCTTAAGTGTAGGCCTGAACAATCGAAGCTCCAAACCAAGTGTTACTTCAATTCCAGAGCTGAGGAATATGCTCAGCAGTGCTTTCCGAATCTTCCCCCACTCCAAAATTCTCATTCCAAAAATTAACTACTCAGACAATCTTCCGTCTGTAGAGAAACGCAACTTGGATATGATTAACAGGGCTTTGGATGACATGAGTTCACGTTTCAGCAATCTCACAGTTGTTAAACAGTTGGATCCAATCAAGTTTTCTACACAGACAGATAACATTCATTGGACTGAACAAACGGCCAATGAAATGTTGAAATTCTGGCTCAGTCATTTAAACTAAATCATTCTGAGAGTCCACCGAACTCCAGTACGACTAATAATGTTGTAAACCTTTCCAAATTTACACTTTCGGACACACAAATCGCTCTTCTAAATCGTGGTTTGACATTTGTTCCCACACCCAAAATAACATTGGATCCAATTAAACAAGCTGTGCAAGATTTTGGTAGAAAACTCAAACTTCAAAATTATTTTTCTCACCGTCCAAATTCATTCACAAATAGATCAAAATTCACTCCAAAATCTACCTGGACTCCACCCAGTTCCATGATTGACAAGCCTGTTTTAGATTGCATTTCGGCAATATCTAAAGAAATTGAAAATCTGAAAATTCAACCAGAAACCAAAAACCTAACGAAAATGGAGTATAAAACTATAAAGGATTTACAAAATAACGTAGACTTGGTAATCAAAAAAGCAGATAAAGGTAGTGCAGTCGTAATTATGGATAGGCAAAATTATATTAATGAAGGCCTTCGTCAATTATACAATCCAGCTCATTACAGAGAAATTGACACTCCTCTTTACCTAGAAAATTCAGAAAAAATAACAAAAATTTTAAAAGGATTACGCAGTTCTGGATGCCTTTCTGAAAAAGTATTCCAATTTCTTTTACCACCAGAACGCCCTCGTCAAAGAAGATTTTATATGCTACCTAAAATTCATAAACCCAAAGACTCCTGGCCAATTCCAAATGTAATGCCTCCAGGGCGCCCAATTGTTTCTGACTGCAGCAGTGAATCTGAAAAAGTAGCTATGTATATTGATTCATATATAAAAGATCAAGCAAACAAGCATCCGTCATATATCAAAAACACGTATGACTTTTTAGATAAAGTTAGAGGGCTTGAACTAGATCCAAATTCTTTACTATTCACTTTAGATGTTGAAAGTATGTATACTAATATAAATCATGAAGAAGGTATCCAAGCAATTAAAAATGCATTCCCGACTCTGAAAAACAATGAACTATTCAAAGGTATAATAGAATTATTGGAAATTTCACTTAAATGTAATGACTTTGAATTTGACGGTAAGACATTCCTACAAGTTTCAGGCACAGCCATGGGTCAGAAATATGCACCTCATTATGCAGATATTTATATGGCTGAATTTGAAAAGCAAGCATTACAAAAGTGTCCATTCAAACCAGATTGCTATTATAGGTATTTAGATGACATTTTCCTCATTTGGCCACACGGCACTTCCAAATTTAATCAGTTTCTCGAAATATTCAATTCACACAGGGCATCAATCAAGTTCAAAGCTGAAGTTAGCACTGATTCAGTTAATTTTCTGGATACTACTTTGTTCAGGAGCAAAGATAACACATTAGAAGCAAAAGTTTTCTTCAAACCAACGGATACTCATCAGTTACTGCATAAGCTCTCTTTTCATCCAAAGCACACTTATAAAGGACTAATCAAGTCCCAAGTTTTTCGATTTTCCCAAATTTGCTCCTATCCAGATGATGTTGAATCAGCTTGCCAAACATTATTCAAGGCACTTTCGAAACGTAACTATTCAAAACGTTGGCTTCGCAAAATAAAGAATGAAACATTGAGAACTCTAAACAGTGAGGAAAGGCTAGGTGCTTATTTTCAATTGCCCACTTCCAGCTCATCTGGCTCAAAACCTTGTAATTCTAGACAATGTCAGACATGTCATTTAGTTCCAAATTGTCAAAATTTCTCAGGATCAGTTTTTGAACAAACCTACTCAATCAACTCAGCTTTGGATTGCAACTCAGAAAATATAATTTATCTATACCCTTGTAAGCTTTGCGAAAAACAATATGTAGGTGAAACCGGTAAATCACTCAAATTCAGAAACAATCGTCACCGTGCTGCAATAACTAGCTGCAATGAGGAAAATGCATTATACAGTCATCTATCTAAATTTCACAGCAAAACTGAATTTTCCATCGAATGTTTTTCTCTTTTTCCAATTGAACAGGTTTCCGATCTTGGTGATGAACTTTTAAACAAACAATGGCGACTTGAAAGGGAATATTGTTGGATTGATACTCTAGGCACTTTCGAACCTCATGGCCTCAACGTTCAAAAATTTACAAAGTATGACCCTTTGAACAAAAGTAAAAATAAATTCGACATGGTGTATATAGTACCCTTCTCAAAAACAGGTACTCTTTCAGCCCAAATTGTTAAAAAGAATATGAAACAACTCAACAAAAATACTGATGGTGATATTAAAATAGCAACAGCTTACAAGAAGCATCAAAATCTTAAAGAACTTTTAGTCAGAAGCAAACTTAAATAATCCAACAAAATTTGTTCAATGTCGCTCATTGAATTTTTATTGCTGTTTTATGTTATGTGTTACTCTTACAATTATCTTGTGCCAGTGCATTTTTTATACTCTCCAAAACATACTTAGCCCGTGCCTAGCATATTGTAAGAGTCAAAACACATTTATAAATATTTTATGAATATTTTGTTTTTCAGTTCATTTTAGTACATTTTGTTTTTATTTCATCGCATTTTATTTGAAGTCTCCTGAAGCAATGCAAGTCAATTTGACACATCTTCAGTTTAAAAAAAAACAATTTCATGCCTAATAAAATCTCTGCCTAAGAATCTATTGCTGGAAAGCACCGCAGTAATACCATTTTGAAAATACTTCCTTTCAGCATACTTCAAAAAATATAACTTCAAACGCTAATTATGTTTATCAATCAACTAACTGCTAATTGTTTTACTCAGTGTCAGATACGCATATAAGAAACAATTAAATTCACTAACTGTTAATTATCTATACTCAACATATGTCACTCTTCTTGGCAAACTGTTCTGGAAACTGCTAATTGATTTGCTCAACCATTGGTAAACTGTTAATTGATTTACTCAAACAAAATTGACATTGGCACAAGCCAATATTTCCTATACATACTGCAACCATAGTAGGTTCTCTAGACTTCCGCACTTGACAAAGGATTCAACTCCGAAACCGGTCGTGCAACAGGCAGAGTACATTGTGAGTAACCGTTTTTTTATATTGTTTTGTATTATTTTGTTTTGTTTTAGATCTGGTCAGATTATTGACCATATCTTTGCCTTCAGGCTTCTTCAAACGTTTTGTTTCCATTTTATACAATTGTTTTTATTTTTATAATTTTATCCTTCGGTTTTATCATCCAAATCAATTACGTTCTGGTTTTAATACTTTCAAAATTAATTGCTGAAACGTATCATGGCTCTTTCCAAACCTCCTCACTTCCGTTCTTTTTACACTCTTCTTCAATGCTTTCACCATCTGTCACTAATGCTCCAGCAGTCTCAAGGCCAAGTCACCAGGGCTTTCAGTAAAAAACAACAACACCTGGATGACTTCATTAAACCTGCTTGTTCTGGTCCTCTAATCAAACAAAAAATCTCCAAAATTAATCAAAATTGGGTACAAAACGTGACCGAACAATTGGTGGAACACTACGAGAGCTCAATTCAAAACCTTTTGGCCCACATTTCCTCTTTAGGTTTATTAGATTCGGACATTGCAAATTCGGTAGCTCTCGTCATTCAGCAGGCTAAATCTCATTTCGGCAAAAAACTTCAGGCTTCCACCATCCAGAAATTCAAAACCTCTACTCTTCCAAATTCCCCTATTCCAAATTCTAACTCTCAATCAAAACCTCAGACTTGTGAGGTTAAAGGTCACAAACACCCACTTAGTAATTTCTTCCCATGTAATATATCCTATCGTGGTATTAGATTCCCTAGCCTTGAGCACATCTATCAGTATCACAAAGCCCGGTACCATGACTGTCAACACCTAGCCAATCGGATCCTCAGGGCTCCCCATGCAGGAGTGGCTAAACGTTTGGCTAGTGAAATTCCTAGCCTGTCCCCGTTCTGGCATAAAAGTAAAAATGGAATCATGCGTCAACTTCTTCAAGTTAAGTTTAATTCTTGCAAATTGTTCCGTGACACTCTGATGGGTCTACCTGAAGGGTGTCACATTGTCCATCCAGTTCCTGACAGCCACTGGGGTGTTAATCGTCATGGTCAAGGCTCTAACTTCTTTGGCCGCCTCCTAATGGACCTAAAACGTGCCAACTCTCCTACCAACAATCCTAAACCCTCCCGCTCTGTACCTCCATCCTCAAATAACACCCTCCCTAAAACCTTTCCCTCTGTGTCCACTTCTAACCGCTTCCAACTCCTTGACACTCTCTCTAATCCTCCTTGCCTCTCATCATCTGATGATTGGCCACCTCTCTCTCGCTCTTCTCCTGATAACCGCCTTAGTGCCACGCCCAAACGGCGTCCGCGCTCTCCTTCTTCTCCTGAACTCTCACCCTCCTCTCTACCTAAAGGCAAACGCACGCGCTTTGTCTCTCCTAAAAACTCTCCTAACACCACTTTCCATGTCTCTCCTTCCACTATCAGAGGACCCAAAACTCTTTGGGCCCTTCCTAAACTAACCTCCTCCACTGTCATCCTCGGCTCTTCTAACCTTTCTCGCATCACCAAATCCCCTGTCAGTGATATCCAAGTTGTGTCTTATCCTGGAGCTTTGTTCAACCATCTAAGAATGATGTTCACGGCCTGTAAAAAATCATTTGATGCCCCCAAAAACTTAATCTTAAGTGTAGGCCTGAACAATCGAAGCTCCAAACCAAGTGTTACTTCAATTCCAGAGCTGAGGAATATGCTCAGCAGTGCTTTCCGAATCTTCCCCCACTCCAAAATTCTCATTCCAAAAATTAACTACTCAGACAATCTTCCGTCTGTAGAGAAACGCAACTTGGATATGATTAACAGGGCTTTGGATGACATGAGTTCACGTTTCAGCAATCTCACAGTTGTTAAACAGTTGGATCCAATCAAGTTTTCTACACAGACAGATAACATTCATTGGACTGAACAAACGGCCAATGAAATGTTGAAATTCTGGCTCAGTCATTTAAACTAAATCATTCTGAGAGTCCACCGAACTCCAGTACGACTAATAATGTTGTAAACCTTTCCAAATTTACACTTTCGGACACACAAATCGCTCTTCTAAATCGTGGTTTGACATTTGTTCCCACACCCAAAATAACATTGGATCCAATTAAACAAGCTGTGCAAGATTTTGGTAGAAAACTCAAACTTCAAAATTATTTTTCTCACCGTCCAAATTCATTCACAATAGATCAAAATTCACTCCAAAATCTACCTGGACTCCACCCAGTTCCATGATTGACAAGCCTGTTTTAGATTGCATTTCGGCAATATCTAAAGAAATTGAAAATCTGAAAATTCAACCAGAAACCAAAAACCTAACGAAAATGGAGTATAAAACTATAAAGGATTTACAAAATAACGTAGACTTGGTAATCAAAAAAGCAGATAAAGGTAGTGCAGTCGTAATTATGGATAGGCAAAATTATATTAATGAAGGCCTTCGTCAATTATACAATCCAGCTCATTACAGAGAAATTGACACTCCTCTTTACCTAGAAAATTCAGAAAAAATAACAAAAATTTTAAAAGGATTACGCAGTTCTGGATGCCTTTCTGAAAAAGTATTCCAATTTCTTTTATCACCAGAACGCCCTCGTCAAAGAAGATTTTATATGCTACCTAAAATTCATAAACCCAAAGACTCCTGGCCAATTCCAAATGTAATGCCTCCAGGGCGCCCAATTGTTTCTGACTGCAGCAGTGAATCTGAAAAAGTAGCTATGTATATTGATTCATATATAAAAGATCAAGCAAACAAGCATCCGTCATATATCAAAAACACGTATGACTTTTTAGATAAAGTTAGAGGGCTTGAACTAGATCCAAATTCTTTACTAATCACTTTAGATGTTGAAAGTATGTATACTAATATAAATCATGAAGAAGGTATCCAAGCAATTAAAAATGCATTCCCGACTCTGAAAAACAATGAACTATTCAAAGGTATAATAGAATTATTGGAAATTTCACTTAAATGTAATGACTTTGAATTTGACGGTAAGACATTCCTACAAGTTTCAGGCACAGCCATGGGTCAGAAATATGCACCTCATTATGCAGATATTTATATGGCTGAATTTGAAAAGCAAGCATTACAAAAGTGTCCATTCAAACCAGATTGCTATTATAGGTATTTAGATGACATTTTCCTCATTTGGCCACACGGCACTTCCAAATTTAATCAGTTTCTCGAAATATTCAATTCACACAGGGCATCAATCAAGTTCAAAGCTGAAGTTAGCACTGATTCAGTTAATTTTCTGGATACTACTTTGTTCAGGAGCAAAGATAACACATTAGAAGCAAAAGTTTTCTTCAAACCAACGGATACTCATCAGTTACTGCATAAGCTCTCTTTTCATCCAAAGCACACTTATAAAGGACTAATCAAGTCCCAAGTTTTTCGATTTTTCCAAATTTGCTCCTATCCAGATGATGTTGAATCAGCTTGCCAAACATTATTCAAGGCACTTTCGAAACGTAACTATTCAAAACGTTGGCTTCGCAAAATAAAGAATGAAACATTGAGAACTCTAAACAGTGAGGAAAGGCTAGGTGCTGATTTTCAATTGCCCACTTCCAGCTCATCTGGCTCAAAATCTTGTAATTCTAGACAATGTCAGACATGTCATTTAGTTCCAAATTGTCAAAATTTCTCAGGATCAGTTTTTGAACAAACCTACTCAATCAACTCAGCTTTGGATTGCAACTCAGAAAATATAATTTATCTATACACTTGTAAGCTTTGCGAAAAACAATATGTAGGTGAAACCGGTAAATCACTCAAATTCAGAAACAATCGTCACCGTGCTGCAATAACTAGCTGCAATGAGGAAAATGCATTATACAGTCATCTATCTAAATTTCACAGCAAAACTGAATTTTCCATCGAATGTTTTTCTCTTTTTCCAATTGAACAGGTTTCCGATCTTGGTGATGAACTTTTAAACAAACAATGGCGACTTGAAAGGGAATATTGTTGGATTGATACTCTAGGCACTTTCGAACCTCATGGCCTCAACGTTCAAAAATTTACAAAGTATGACCCTTTGAACAAAAGTAAAAATAAATTCGACATGGTGTATATAGTACCCTTCTCAAAAACAGGTACTCTTTCAGCCCAAATTGTTAAAAAGAATATGAAACAACTCAACAAAAATACTGATGGTGATATTAAAATAGCAACAGCTTACAAGAAGCATCAAAATCTTAAAGAACTTTTAGTCAGAAGCAAACTTAAATAATCCAACAAAATTTGTTCAATGTCGCTCATTGAATTTTTATTGCTGTTTTATGTTATGTGTTACTCTTACAATTATCTTGTGCCAGTGCATTTTTTATACTCTCCAAAACATATTACTCATGTAAAAATTATTCCGTCGGAGACCTAATTCGCAGTCGCCATGTTTCCAATGTTAACATACTAGTATGTATAATACATAATAAGTGGCTAAATTAAAAATTACGATTAGACAAGTAAAGATCAAAATTTACCAGTTCCAATGATAGGAATTATATTTTTAAATATATGATGGATACAGCTGAATGACGCAGTAATTACCGCACAGGAACAAATCGCTTTGTAGCTTTAATGAACCTTCGTACCGCCAAAACAATTGATTTGTTATCTGTAAGTGATAAATCGCTATTGCCAAATAGTAATACATTCACATTTATATGAAAGTCAGCCAAATCTGAGAATAAGACACGTCGTTTTCGTTCGAGTATTGGACAATCTAACAAAAAATGTGTTGGATCTTCGTTTGGGAATCCACAAGCACATTTTGGACTGTTCTCGACATGTAAGTTATAATGTGAGTTGGATTTCAAGAGACTACAACCGAGTCTCATTCGCGTGTGGTGAATATCACTGACGCGATCTCCCAAACCATACCAAGGTATTTTTGGTGGTGGTGCGAAGTGTAACTTCAAATTATGATTGAATGTGGACAGCGATGGAGAGTTACGTATATGTAAAGGCAACTCGTTCCATTCTCTGACAGTAGCTGGGAGATAAGAATTACTAAATAACTGCCCATGGGCACGTGGGGGGATGATATTGTTGCGAATAATTGTGAATATCAGCACCTGTTGTACAATATCTGCCAAATATTGAGGTGCAAGACCATTTGATATTTTGTAAAACTATCTCAGTCTATGAATTTTACGTCTGATTGACAACGGTTGCCACCCAATATCGGTATACAAATTGTGAATAGATTGCATTACTCTAATGTGAACTCGATCTAATTTGTCGAGTTCGCATATTGGAGCACCGGCCCATAAAATATCTCCATATTCGAGAATCGGGGGTACAAAGAATTGATAGAATCTCTGCAAATGGGCGCGCGGCAATTTAAATTTGAATGATTGGAGAATATCCAACCTACGTCTTGCTTTCAATACTATATCGTCGATGTGTAGGGTCCAAGAGAGGTTTTGACTGAGTGTTATACCCAGGTGTTTATGAGAACAAACCTCTTCTATGGTTGCGTTATTTATTGAAATATTAGGATTCCGATTCTAATCGGTTTTATTACTGATTAAGAGAGATTTAGTTTTGTTAACATTGAAATAAGGGGTTATCAGAAATATCTGCAATCACCAGCTGGCAGCACTGCTTTATCAGTCTTATGACGTCATTTTACTGTTTTTGCTAGCGTTATCAATATAAACGTAATTTTCCCGCCAAAATGTACGTCATTAATGATTACAGACGATATCCGTTCATGATTTTGGCGCCAAAAAGGACTGACAGTACAATGCTGCCCTCTGTTGAATGATGTTTGATAATAGACCAGCCATTTCTCTGACCATTCGTAAATGGCTTTCCAATCAAGATCAATCAGATTCTCGGATTGCTCGCGGTTATCAACAGTGATGAACACGCAAGTGTCATCAGCGAATAGTCGTATATGTGTGTGCTGAATTACTTCTGTTATGTCATTTATAAATATCAAAAATAATAATGGGCCAAGGATAGATCCTTGTGGCACTCCAGCATTAATGGTGCCCCAATCAGAATACTGACCGTTTAGACAAACTCTTTGTTGGCGATCCTGTAAACAGTTTTGGATCCAACGAAGGAGATTGCCTTTGATGCCGTTCCTCTCTAGTTTATAAATTAGACCTTTACGCCACACTCGATCAAAGGCACGACTAATGTCAAGAAAAACAACTCTTATCTCTTGCCCATTATCAACTGCCTAACAAAATTTATGAAATATTTGTAAAAGTTGGCAAGTCGTTGACGAGCCCGGGACACACCCAGCTTGTTGACTCGATATAGCTGAGATGTCTCTCAGGTGATTGTATATATATTTGAAAATTATGCGTTCGAAAATTTTGGATGTCGTATTTAAAAGAGAGACAGGTCTGTAGTTCGAAGGATCAGATCGGTCTCCCTTTTGTGAATGGGAATTACATTCGCCTTCTTCCATATTAACGGCATTTTTGCCTGCTCCAAGCTCGCACTGAATAGACAAAGAAGTGAGTCTACTATAACCGGCTCTAGCATTTTTAAGAGCCGAGGACCAATATGATCAGGTCCGTATGCTTTCGATGTGTTCAGATTTAGTAACTGGTCACTTATATCTCTAGGAGTTATATTAACAGTATGTAGCGTGGGAGAGCGGTCTAGAGAACAAGGCTCGATCACAGGCGGTTCGAATCCTGAATCATCTATAGATGATTTTTCAAGAAATATGTTTAAATAAAGTGGCCTTGTCACGATCATCAAAGATGGCCTTGTCATTGTAGCACAATGCTGTATAGCTACTTTTGGCATCAACAACCGAACTAAATATTTGCCAACATTTCTTTGTTGTAAATGTACAATTTGATAATTTAGCTATTTGGTCGTCATCAAATTGTCTACGTACTTTTCTGCACTTATTGATTTAATAGACGTGGAATCAATACCCAGTATTAAAGGGCCACTGTATGGGATTCGATATTTTGGCAGATTTTCCCGACGCTTGAGAAAGTGCTATTTATAGAACAGCTTTTGTGCTATTTATAGATGACAGTGTTTTAGCAAAGAAGCACGACTTCTGAGTGGACCGCCGACCGCCACGAAAACGTAATGTCGTGAAATCAAAATGTCTTGGTAACGGACCGGAAGTGGTTTGTTGTAAGGTAAACATTGAGTGATCAGTCACCAGCTGACACACAGTATGTCGAAATTCAAGGCAGACCCGGGCAAATGTGCCTGCAAAAACAGGTGTAATAGGGCACAGAAACGAGGAGCTTGTCCCTGTTTGCAGAGAGGAGCTTTCTGCTCCAGCTTATGTAAATGTGGCACTGTGAAGATGGGGTGTACGAACGGGCCCGGGAAGGAGGGTTCAAAGCTTTCTCCGGAGCTTGGCCTCGAAGTCGAACCATGTCCAGACTCAGACATGGACTACTATGAAGACGATGAGGCGGTAAGTAATTCATTACACTGAAGTTGACAGGAGTAATATAAACGGTGATATGGCTACTGCATGCGTTTTGAAATAGAAAAATATATACTCGTACAATTGATTTTGATGAAAATCAGGCGTTCATGGCCTACGATTAAAAAGTAAGGGCAGATAACCTTGACTTGAGAAAAATTACGTTTTACGTCATACCAGAGAGTGTTCTATACTCTCTGTTCATACACAGTGTTCATGTTCATGTGGTAATGTCAACGCGACGTACCACCTCACATATAGAGTGGTTACCAGTGCTCACACTAGGACCAGTGCTGGTAGTCTACATTAAAATAAAATGTGTCATATGAGCTGCTAACATGGTATGAATTTGGAAATAATCATTTCCATTTAAATTTACTCCCATCGTCATTATGTCTGGAGAATCATGAGAAAATGTGTCTGCCATAATTTGATTTATTCATTGACTCTACGATCACCGTTCCATGTATGATTACTGTTGATGCCATGGATTGAGTAGTGCAGTGATCTGGACGTGCTGATCTGTGACGATCTCGATGACTGCAAAGGAACAATTCTCCTGGATCTCCTGGATAGCTCGAGAGAAACCTATCTTCTCCATATTGACACTTTTGTCACCGGCCTCCCTGGAGTCGACCACCTTGATGGACAAGATATGGTTCGTCTTGGTGTCCATCAAGGAGTACGTGCAATATTGAGCGCAGTAACCAGGGGAGTCATTGCTAGTACCAGGGGACCGTCGACTGCTGCCAGGAGCTGTTGTTGGTATTTTATCCAGTATTGATCGACAGCTAGGCGAACATATTTCTCCTGTATCCTGAAAATGTTTACGATTTCAATATGATCATTACTTTACAATTAAAAAAAAATTGCCTTATTTTTTTTTTCTTGTCATATTGTTAAATAAACTATATAATACAATTTGTAAAATGATGCCCGTAATTTTAATGTGATAGATGTATTTATTTACACTCATGCATGTACCTGTAATAATTTGTTTCGCTTACAAAGCCCAGCTTCAGGAATTTAGCGAAAAGTGCTGTTTTAGCATAACTGTTCCCTGACAGAATGTGGCAGGTGGGAACCAGAAGGTTGCCCGCCTTCATCCCGAACAGATTGGGCTGAGAGCTCCAACATCCGCTAACATGGTCGGGGTTGACAGAACACTCCCAGTGGATCATCATGCAGGTTGCCAGCATGCTCGTCCTGAAGGTGATGGACTGCTTGCAAGTGACACAGTCCTGCCCAACAGCCAGGTGAATCAACTGCAACACTGATCCTTCGAAAGCAATGCATTTCTGTGCCTTGATAGCCTCCTGCTTTGAGGTTTGCAGGATCAGTCTCGATTTACGTTTGGTGTTACCGACTTGCTGGTTTGGAGCTGTGTCAAGTTCCTCCCCCATGTCATGCCAGGACATGTCTGGTAAACCAATTTCAGGCTCGTAGGTTCTGCATAATGAATATATTTTATTGGCATTATTGAAATGTAGGCCTAGAACTATTACACCAAGTCAAATATTATATTTATGTAACATAATGCTAACCTGTCCATGGCATCGTTGTCCCCAAATAGTTCTTCTTCAGAAACCTCTTCAGAAATATCTTCTACAAACAACTGCATTCTGATCGAAAGATATTACTTATACAGTTAAGAGCCTCAGGATCTTATTATGGGCGTTTCTTGTTATAGTACTAATACATTTTTGGAAGCACATAATATACCTCGGTGGCGTTTTCCCAGATATCGGGGTGGATGTTTGGGGCGCTTCAGCGGCGGTAACTGGCGGTGGTGTATTAACTGAGAGAATTTTGTCGAGTCCAGGTAAAACATCCAGGCTAAAGAATAAAATAGGATACGCTTATAAAATTATTGAAATAGGTTTTTTTCTCAAATTTTGTAAATATAGATGATAAATATTCATTGTAGAATATAGTACAGTTTACCGTTGTTTTTTCTTGGTGGGAGTTTCATTCACACAAATTGAACTTTCTGCAAGCATGATTACTGGTATTTCGGCACTCAACTCACTGCAAAGACATAAAAAAAAAATTTCAAAATTTTCATTTCTTATTTATTAATCGTGTGTAATCATGAACATTTCTATGTATGCGATGTCCTTTTATTTTCAATATATTCACTTCATGTACCTTAACATAAAAATCGAAAATTATATTACACTATAACATATGATACATGCGGTTATTTTTGTAAAGTATAAACCTAACCCAACGAACATATAGCTGCGTCCATGGACCCCTCCCCCAACAAACTTAATATTGTAAAAACTAAATATTGTTCTTAATTCGTAGAATGGGTAAATATATTCTTGTTAGTTATGGCTGCATGAATTACTAGATATATAGTCATTCATTGGTTGCATTATGAATGTGTAACTCGTATCATAATGTACGCTATCTAAACCTTCGTCTCATAGCATTAACTGGGTGTTGATAATTGTTCGGGTAATTGATTATGAATATCAACATTTGTATTTTACAATATATGAGTGTAAATAATGTCATTAAAAAATACTTGTAGCACACCATATTCCGGGCCCCTTAGTTTCAGTATCCCGTTGTTTACATTATGATCATGCATTTATATATCGTAACCTGCCCATTTCAAGCACATATGTTTCAGCTAGTATTTCAACAGATTTATGTTATTATTTGCCTCGTTCATCAGGTAAGTTCTAATGAAAATAAATGTATGCGACTTGTATGTATATGGTTTTGTGCATGGGATCACTATGATTGTGTAAATCATACTATATCATAACGCTTAACGTAATCTACGTGATTCTTTTCCGTTTTTTACATTATGATCATATATCATAATGTGCCCATTTATGGCACATAATACCAGCTGACATTGTAATCGGTTAGTTTCCTCAATCATCCATTACGTTCTAATGAAAACATTTGTATGCGACTTGTATATATATGTTTTTGAGCTTATTATCATTATGGATGTGTAAATCATGTATCAGAAAGCTTAATGCATTACGTTAAATTCTTTTTCCTATAATTGTGTCATCAAAATTCATTGTATATTAAATTGTTTCTCGAATAATCAATGTTTTACATATGTACTAATTTTGCTTCAAGATACTTTTGAATCTGGTAATGGCATCAATAAAAAATTGCTACAAGCTGTCAACATCTGTCAAACATTGCAGACATCTTTTTATTTGTCATATACACAAAACATATTGTTTGAAAACAGTTTAATAAAAAAAATTACATGATAAAAATGGAACTTAATTAAATGCAAAATCATCAAATTTAATTCATCAATTTCAATGTCAATAAATAGATTCAACACATCAAATATTCAATGAAGGAGTATCAATACCAATACTGGACGAAAATCACATATGATTGTATAAATACAATGTTTATATTAACAAATTATAGCATTACATCTATATATTCTTTTTTCCTCTTGTGTATAACATAATCATAATATTGATTTATAAAGCATGTCATGTATCAAGTTGCTTGAAGTATGTAAATATCAAATATATATATTGTTGGAATTGTCACAAATGACACATGTATGAACTGTTAACAGGTACACATTGATTTTATTTATCACTGGAAGGAATACAGCTGATTCTTTGCCAGTGTCCAGAGTGGAAATCTAACATACTGACTTCATCTGTGAAGAAAAGTGATGTTATCAAGGAAGAAGGGACGGCACACATGTTAAAATTTGAAACTGAAAGAAATGTAAATGAATAAGATGAGTGATGTTCTTAGGATAAGTAGGAAAATGAAATTAATAAAATGAAAACATAAATTGAGATATATAAGATGAGTGATGTTATGAGAGGTAAGAGAGGAGACGGTACACACTTCAAATTTTGGGGGGAAAAAAATTAAAATGCAAACAAAAATGTAAGGCTTATGAAACGTATTTCATAAAATAATTGGAAAAAGCAATATATGATGACTGTTACATTCATTGTCAATAATAGGACAATAATAAAATGACTATAGGTCAGTGATTTAGAGGGAAAAAGGACAGGACGTATGCTAAAAGATAAAACAAGAATATAAGAAAATTAAATAAATGATGTTATTTTAATTGAAGGTGAAATATACATAAGATAATAAAAGCTACAAAAATACAAAATATCTAAAATGAATGACAACAACAGATTTTATATTAATCATAATATAACAATATGAAATGTTACAATAAATATTGAGTCTGTCATAATATTGATTAATGGCACTGCATTAACTTGTATGTAATCAAACGCAATCGATTTATATATTGCATGATTATAATCACACTCATAATCTACTGCAAACACATAAAGCCATCTACACACACAATTCATTTCCTCCCTCCCCCCCCCCCCTCACATAAAATTTCCTTTTCCATGGTAGCACAGGCTTCAAATCTCCCACAAATGGTCTTCAACTCTTCAACAACAAATATTGATATTGAGTCTGATGGTTTTTTTTTGGTTAATGCAAGATCGATGTAATAGCGACGTCATGCCTCAGACACATGGATGTTCTTGACTCGAGGACGACTGCTTCGATGCGATAAAATGGATTGGACGTGGACATCCACCCGGCTACTAGTCTGTTCCTGCTTGTGTTATGCATACATCTGTAAGTGATCGAAATACAAAATTTCATGCACAATTATACTTGTTATATTACGCTTATAACACACTAGTATAACAAGTGTAGCAATTAATACAAAAGGCTGCACTTAACATCAGCAAAAGTAAATTAAATTTATATTCAAACAGAAATTTATGACAGAGCGTTACATTATTTTTATATCATTTGTAGAATTTGAATAAGTACATTACTTTCTTTACCTATGTTCACATAAGCAAACACAAACACTTTCATTATTCGAAAAAAGCAGTGCTAAAAATATTATATTAATCTCATGACGTATGAATAAATACACTGTGTAAGTGAACGTCATTTTCCCATAATTTTTTTTTTATTTTTAAATCAGGAAACCCTCCTTCAGTGTCATGGCTCCGGTCTGGCTGTCTGTCTAGTCGGTTGGCTGGTTGGTTCACCGTTCATGGAGAATCTTGGTCGGCTGCAGAAGGTGTCACATGCTCATCTGCTGTGAGGCCTTGCTATGTTTGAGGACTCTCAATATCGTAGGGTAAACTGGGTAGAATGTTCCTATAACATGTAAACAATAAGGAATGTTTTATTTAACATTGATACAATAAAAATTTAACAGCTGTTTCAAATATGCTGTATATAACATAATATCAACATCCGTCAAGTGTATAGTAAATGTGACCACGATTAATCAATAAATCTTTTTTTTCACAATGATAACACATGTACCACAAGTCTGACATTTTATTCAGCCGCTGATGGGATTGGTTCATTGACCATTTCATCAATCTCCTGAATCTCCTGAAGGGTCTTTTGGAACAAAATTAAATGTAATCAACATACAATTTCAAAATGAACACATGCAGGATTAATCCGGAAATGTTGTCACAAACATATACATATACAGTGATTCCTGTGTTTTAAAACCACCCAAGGGACCCCAGAAAGGTGGTCTCAAATAACAGGTGGTCTCTCTTGACAGGTTCATTTGCATGATAGAATGCGGATTGGTCTCAAAACACTGGGTGGTCTCTCATACCAGGTGGTCTTTAACACAGGATTCAATGTAAATACTGGTTAGTAACTTGAGTATGTGTGTTTCCATTGCAAGAGAATGAGAAAATTTTTTCTTCAAATATACCCGTGCCATGCCAACCTTGTCAAGAGTATCCTGTCTCTTATTAGACTCTAAAGTTTGCAAATCATCAATATTTGCAAATCGCTCGTTACATATGTACCGAATGTGCATTACGACTTCAAATCAACATTAATAGCTAGGCTCATTCTGTACGGGCATAAACAAGACAAAGGCCCTTATTTCGATGGAATTTATTTGATCCTGATTTATACTGAAATTTACCATTTGTGTAGAATGCCAACTTTTTCATTTTTTTCATATAGATTTCTTATATTTGGTGAAAAATTGCGACATGACCCTCAATTAAGACACACAAAATTTGAAGCTGATCCGATTATCCAAAACAAAACTATGGCCAAGATGCGTGGTTAACTGACAGATGAAATTGAAGTTAGATTATATTATTTTTCATGAGTTTGTTGCCTATGTCTGCCTATGATTGAATAGCAGGGTCCTACGTTTTTGAGACGGGTCATACGTTCATGAAGTCATATTTGTGACTGAAAATACTAATAGTCTACTTGTGCAGGCAATAATAATAATAGTTTCATAGACCCTCCTCTATATGCAAAACCATGACTGCGCCAACCTGTCTTCGATTTCGGCAGATGCGAGACACTGACTGTCGGTGCATTGAGCCTTGTGTAGTCGCAGTAAATGCCTGCCGAACTCAACATTACTTCGATGTCCTCTTTGCCTCTCCCATTCTTCATAACAATCCCCCAGGTGTACTCGTGCCTTTTCGTATCTTTTCTTCCTTGGCTTTGATCCCTTTTCTGACATTTTCAACTTTGAAGTTTACAGAAACCAAATCAACACTGATCGAATGATGTTTCGACCGCTATTGTTTACTTCCGTTTATATGTCATGTTGGTTTCCAGGGTGACGGACAAGAAGGTCAAGGTCACCAGTCAACACACAGCGCTTCAAACGAATGACAACAGAACTAACGATAAAACAACTCGCAGCGCCACGTGGTGGATAAAATATCATACAGTGCCCCTTTAAGTATTCCGAGCAAACAAAACAGGGTCCGTTATATAATCTCATAGTCCAGGGACAGAAAGTCATATCAGGCATACGAAGTGAGAGAAAACAAAAATGACAGGGAAACTCATGAACCCCCGAAATTGGCCATTAGGAGATGAAATCAGGTGTTCCAGAAAGAGTGAGCATTCCCTGCCCCACTAGTGGCACCCGTCATGAATTCCCCAAAATTCACATGAAAACAGATCTAGTTGCATGGCAGACATGGATTTGCTGTATTTATCAATAAGATCATGATGACGTCCATAGAATTTCTTAAACGCAGCCATAAGTCTTGATAAAACATATCCTTGTCGCAGCAGTTTAGAGACTAGCTGGGCACTTCGATAGACAAAGTCCTCATATTTGCAACTAGCTCTGGAATAGCGTATAAGTTGAGAAACAAACACACCATATGTCGGTGACATAGGAATGTTGCTGCTTAGAAAAGGGAGATTGACTATGGAAAATTTGAAATCATCACGTTTGTCATATAATCTAGTTGACAGGTTAGAATCATTATCAATCTGCAGCCTCAGGTCTAGATAGTTGGAAAAATTAGCGGAGTCTGTAGTATCCTTAATTTCAAGTTCCTTAGGATATATGACATCCAAATAATCATCAAACTTGGGATTATTTAGCGACAATACATCATCTATGTATCGGAAAGTGAAATTAAAATTACATGTTAGTTTCTTAGAACCTCCTCGTTGTAAATGTTGGATAAAATCTGATTCATCTGAGTATAACAACAGGTCTGCCAAAAGTACTCATGTTCTACCAAAGCCCGAAACAAACCCCATGGTATATATATATGACAAGTAAATAAGTACCTAATCACAAGCCAAAAAGGCTACTGAGTTGATGGATGTCATATATCCTAAAGAACTTGAAGTTAAAGATACTACAGACTCTGCTAATTTTTCCAACTATCTAGACCTGAGGTTGGAGATTGATAATGATTCTAACCGGTCAACTAGATTATATGACAAACGTGATGATTTCAATTTTTCCATAGTCAATTTCCCTTTTCTAAGCAGCAACATTCCTATGTCACCGGCATATAGTGTGTTTGTTTCTCAACTTATACGCTATTCCAGAGCTAGTTGCAAATATGAGGACTTTGTCTATCGAAGTGCCCAGCTAGTCTCTAAACTGCTGCGACAAGGATATGTTTTACCAAGACTTATAACTGCGTTTAAGAAATTCTATGGACGTCGTCATGATCTGGTTGATAAATACAGCAAATCCATGTCTGCCATGCAACTAGATCTATTTTCATGTTAAATTTGGGGAATTCATGACGGGTGCCACTAGTGGGGCAGAAAATGCTCACTCTTTCCGGAACACCTGATTTCACCTCCTAATGGCCATTTTGGGGGTTCATGAGTTTCCCTGTCATTTTTGTTTTCTCTCACTTCGTATGCCTGATATGACTTTCTGTCCCTGGACTATGAGATTGGATAACGGACCCTGTTTTAATTGCTCGGAATACTTAATACTGGCTATTGATTCCACGTCTATGATGCTGAACCTGAAATATATCTTTGTTTGTGTGGATTTTTGTGCAACTTTGGGATCTAATATAAGTTTGGTAGATTAGAATCTTTACATGAGGTAGTAATACCAAACGAATGCAATACAGACACATGATTTGATAAGATATCCTGTTTGGGCACGGTAATGGCTTGGTATGTACTATTGGAATTAGTATTGTTGGCAATACCCAGTTCGGCAAACAGGCACTGTATATAGTATGCTTTACAAACAAAAACAACATTATTAGAAGCTTTATCTGCAGGGAGAATGACGAACCTTTCTTGAAGTTTCAACAAACTATTAGTAACCATGGGATCATTGAAGACCGAGCTATATTCAGTACTAACTGACTTTGACAAAACATTAATGCGTTTGTTTACCGTTGACCTAATCTGTTTGACCCATTCTGACAGAGAATCAGTTTCTGCCTTTGGAAAAAGGGAACTATTGCGCGTTGTGCGATAATGCGCTCATGCGTCAGTACTGCCGACAGCTTTTGCTCGTTCATGTGACCGTCTTAAACGTCGCAAAGCACTGCTATACCATGGTTCGTCATCCCGCCTTACGGTGACAAGTTTGTTTGGTATGAATTTTTTAGCTGATGATGTGACTATATATGTCCAACGCTCTGCAGCGATATCGATATCGCTACATCCGCGAAAGACTGTTGCCCAGTCAGTGGATATTAAATCCGAGCGAAGTCCGTCGACATCTGCTCTATTATAATCCCACATTATTCTGGTGTAACACGGGTTTCTTTTAACATTGAAGTTCAATGACACACCTATGGAACAATGATCATTGTTTAAAAGAGGAGACAACACACATGTTTCACACACATAGGACGACATATTGCTGACTATTTTATCTAGACAGGTACTAGTCGTGGGTGTTATCCGTGTGGGCTCTTCAATATGCGATACCAAATTATTACCTTCGATGAACATATTGAATCGTGTTCCATCGTGTTCCATGTCGGCATCAGTATAGGATGACAGGTCATCTCATGTCTGTCAATAATGGTGCACAGTTTGTACCTATTGGAATACCAATAGTTTGTTAGAATATTCGATCACCAAACTCCACGGAGATATTATCAATAAGAAAATTAACCATATTCAGAACCTCGGTTTCTGTATGGAGCATCTGAATCGTCTTCAACAAAATAGGCTGTATTATATTTGACTACAATATACTGATAACAACGTTGCCCTCTTGGAGAAGAATTTTGTATGAGCTTTTGATACGTTTGTTCTGAATCAGGTATTGCGGTGTAGAGAGTGGAAAAGTCATGTAACATGGACTGGAAAACAATCGTATAGCTTACGACTGTTGACTGTGTCATATAATATACGTAAAGAGTGTAGGTTTGGTGTGTCCTGGGCGATAAGTGAGCTGATTGTGTGTCTGCGCATGTGTGGCCACACTACCGAGCACAGCAATAGAATCATTGAACAATATACATATTCTTGGCTATAACTCCGGTTCTACTCGATATTAATTTTTCCGACTATTTTTGTATTTTTCTTTGGCCAACTACATTGCACATACACGTCATCTGCCCATGATGACGCCAGTGTGTCTTTGGACAAGCTAATTGGTCGGGCTTTGTTTCTATCGCAAATGTTGTATTAATACCTTTACATCATCAAAATCTAATTGTATTGATGGATATTTAGTTATACAGATGGATATTTACATATATTCATTTGCCGATTGGTGTCAATGGAACACTTGAGCAAACTGGAGAAGTATAATTTTCAGGAACTTCATGTTCCCCCATATATGGCCATAAAAAGTTGAAATCAGGTGTTCCGGAAAGAGTGAGCATTTCCCGGCCCAGATGTGGCACTCGTCATGAATTCCAAAACATAACATGAACATGCATACTGGTCTTGTTGGATACTTGTGACAGATTTTGTGTACTTATCAACCAGATTGTGATGACGTCCATAGAATTTCCTGAAAGCATCTATAAGCCTTGGTAAAACATATCCTTGTCGCAGTAGTTTAGAGGCTAGCTGGGAACTTTGGTGAACAAAGTCCTCACCTGCAATTATCTCTGGAAAAGCGTACGAGTTGTGAGACAAACACGCAAAATGCTGGAGACATAGGAAAAGGAAAATTGATTATGGAAAAATTGAAATTATCATGTTTGAAATCATCACTGAAAATCTAGTTGACAAGTTAGAATCTTCATCAATCTCCAACCTTAGGTCCAGATAATTGGAAAAAATGGAGGAGTCTGTAGTATATTTAATTTCAAGTTCCTTAGGATATATAGCATCCAAATAATCACCAAACTTGGTAATATTCAGTGACAGTACATCATCTATGTATAGGAAGGTGAAATTAAAGCTACTGGTTTGCTCCTTTGATACCCCTCTTTGTAGATGTTGGATTAAGTCTGATTCATATGAGCATAAAATAGGTCTGTCAATAATGGTGCACAGTTTGTACCTATTGGAATACCAATAGTTTGTTAGAATATTCGATCACCAAACTCCACGGAGATATTATCAATAAGAAAATTAACCATATTCACAACCTCGGTTTCTGTATGGAGCATCTGAATCGTCTTCAACAAAATAGGCTGTATTATATTTGACTACAATATACTGATAACGACGTTGCCCTCTTGGAGAAGAATTATGTATGAGCTTTTGATACGTTTGTTCTGAATCAGGTATTGCGGTGTAGAGAGTGGAAAAGTCAAATGTTTTGATAGACGTACCTTTTGAAAGTGTGTGAGTATGTAGATATTCCAACGAAGATTTGAAAATTTTCAGTATCCACATTTGGTTGAGTCCACTTTATCCTATCCACTTTTAGGGTAGATAGTTTCACATTAATTTTGGAGGCAATGCTTAAACAGTTAGCATGGTTAGTAGTTGAGAGAGAACTTTGGTGGAACATGATGCCGAGCTTGAAATATACCTTTGTATACAAATATACCGTTGTATGAATTTTGTGTAATTTTGGGATCCAGTATAAACTGGAAAGTTGATAATCTTTGCACCAGGCAGTGATACCAAACGAATGCAATACAGACATGTGATTAGATAATATATCCTGTTTAGATATAGTAATATATTGGTATGTACGGTTAGAAGTGTTGTTGTTAGAGGTACCAAGTCCATTGAATAGGCTTTGAATATAGTATGCTTTACAAACAAAAACAACATTATTGGATGTTTTATCAACAAGAACAATGACACATTTTCTCGGAGTTTCAACAAATTATCAGCAAGCACTGGATCATCAAAGAGAGAGCTGTAGTTAGACAGAGCTGTGCGTGTTTTTGACTTAGACAAAACACGAATGTGTTTAGATTCCAATGACCTAATTTGTTTAACCCATTCTGACAGACCTTTTCTCGCTTTGTCCACTTTCTGGCATGTTCCTCAACTGCATCCATGATTAACTTAAAATGAATCTCCATGAAAATGACTTGGGCTCAATATATTTGGGACCTTTGGACACTTTCTCTTTCAATCCTCTGAAATAATGTGCCCAACTGGTTTGTGTAACAACGATCCTGACAGCGTGTAGATCCTGGCAGTGAGACTGAAAGTTTGACATATCCCCAATGGTGACAGCAGTTTTCATTCATATAAAGACGTTTTAGGTACAAACATTCATTCCTAAAAACGCCAAATTATGTAGTAATTCTGCAGACCGCCCGCCAGGGGGATTGTTCGCTCATCTTTTGTCCTGAATGGGTATAGAGAATCTTTGACTCACTATAGATCCTGCACCGGTCATTATATATCAGACAATATGTAACTGCGTGAAAAGATGTTGGAAGAAAATATGTGGAACACATTAAACGAAAATAGTTTCAATCTTTGCTTCTTTATCTCTCGTTTGATCAAACTATGTCAGGATTGGTGGATTTTAAAAATGTCATTATAGTAAAATTTAGTAAGATGTTCATTTCAACACCTACAATAGGAAATAGAGATTGAGAGAAGAATTATTGCTTATCAAATTCGACCCCTTCAAAAACTATTGCCCCTGGAGATATGATTTCCTAACGATTGAAAATCAGTTTTTGGCCGTGGTGGAAGATGGTCAGGATCAAATGAGCAAGAATCACTATTCTAAGAATCAAATTATATTGCCATATATTTATATATAAAAAAAACCTTCTCCATTCATAGACTATAGTTTCGGACAACCCACCAAAAACACAATCACGTAGCAAATACGTCCTGTTTACGTATTAATGTAACGTTGTCATAACGTGAATGTGTGAACACTTGTCTCCGTTGTATTCACGTAATAAAACAACGTTGTTACAAAGTTGTGATATCACCTTTTGTCCACCATTTATTCACGTCACTGCGTTGCTATTACAAGGGTTTTATTTCATTTTTTCCCATTTTACACAGTCCATTACATAATACAGCAACATTCAGTCCGATTGAGAAACAAAAACATGCACACGTAAACGCATATACTCACGTACACAGTTTTAGCACGTACTGCATAGGTACTGCCAAATGTATAGGCATGTATTCATACATCCTGAGTTAATCACATGTTTGACAATAATATCACGTAGAAAATCCAACACCTCATCCAACACACCTTGTCAAAGATGAAATCCAAAACATCCAGTAATAAAATATACATATATATAAAATAGATAATGTTTGGTCATACCATCTTGGACTGTATGACAGTTTAGTAGTTCGTATTCATCCAAAGCAATTCATCAGGTCATGAGTCACATTATTGAGTGGACTCTTATTTTAATCCTAACACAACTGCTTTCCTATATTTCCCCGCCCTATGCAGGGGCATAATCTGTGGTGTTAGAGGAATCCGTGTCCGGATTCTTATTTTTTCTGATAATTTTGGATAATCCTTGATGAGACAAACGGTATTTCGCAGCATATATGAACGGGTTCACACAACAATTCAGCACGACACACACCACGCTGATTTTTAAGAACAGGCTAGCTCCACCTCTTGGTAGCGGCACTGCACCGATCTCCAGCAAGAAGAAATACCACACATTTCCTGACATTGATACGATGAACATTCCGCCTACAATAGCCATGGTTTTGATGATGTTCTTCCTGACTTTTTTATCCACAGCATTAGCCTGGCTAGGAACTTGAGAATCGCCCATTGGTTCAACTTTTGAAAGTTTTCGACTCCTGCCAAAGAACAAGGCCATCCTAATGTAACAAGCCACAAGAATAATTATCGGTAAGAAGTAGATTAGCAAGAAATATACAACGGACAGTGTCACGTGTCTGGCCACATTTTCAATGAATAATACACATTTCCCACCGACGATCCTCTTGTCTGAGGCGAACATGGGAAACATCGCCACACAAGGTATGATCCAAATCAGGATGATCTCCAGAAATGTCTTTCTGATGGTGCAGGTCATTCTGTGTCTGATAGGGTGGACGACTGACATGTAACGCTCGAGAGTTATCGCGACCAGACTCCATATTGATATAACCATACAGATCCAGAAAGGGGATCGAGACTTCCAAAGGCTGCAGTGTAGCTGGTCCAACTTTGAGGTTGAGTAAACCTTGTCATTTCCCGATATGAAAGCAGACAGTACAAGAAACAGGGACGTCAGAAAGTCAGCCACTGCAAGGTTAATGATGTAAATTGTGGTAATCTTCCTGTTGAATTTTGGGACGGTTGACATTATCAATACAACTAGAAAATTCCCAAGCATGCCCACTGCGCCTACCATGTAGTACACTACATCCATCGGTAACTCGTCGATTATTAATCCAGGCATTTTCTCAAATTCCAAAATGTCCATGTTTACGAGTAGAGTAGTATTCATGTTGGCTTCACTCTGGATTGAAAGAAGATAACGAGTCTGAAGACCCAGGATAACACGCTAGGTTAGTGTCGTGACAGCTTGTAACGATTAGTCAGGCAGCCAGGCCTTTATTAATTACCTTGGCTGATATAGATTATTCTCTTGCTTTATTCTGAAGCATACGATATCAGCATCATGGCGTTTCAGCAAGATCACGGTATTGTTTGTTTTGGGGTTTTATATAATTATGTATCATGCTAGTGCCACAAATACAATCAGGTTCCCTTGATACATCTATCCCTTGATGGAATAGATGTATCTCGAATAAACCTAGATATTCTATTAACTGGCATGCAAATTGTGTGTAACCTTTACTGAATCTAAAGACTGAATATCACTCCCAACATGACTGGCAGCTCCTGGAAAAGAACGACAATTAGCTCGCCAGTTTATTAACTGGTTTCATAGCTCACTGATAATGATCTACTCAACACACCCAAAGATCTTTGCTGAGTTTTTATCCCGCAAAGCCACACGTATTTCTGGTCAGGAAATGCGTAAATTGTTTGGAAGGGAGGGGTTTATCTCATAGTTGCATCTGTACCTGCCGAGTTCCTCTGTATGTCAGTTTATGTGGTTTCAAGGACACATAGATTGTTAAAATGCAGGACAATGTGCAATGGGACTATCATATCAAAGACTGGACGCCTCAGCTATATATCTGCCTTTGATAATATATTCTCGGAGAGATCAATGTTTGCTTGGGCTCAGCAAACATCGTGCTGGTAAATTTCAGCTTCAGGTTTTGTAGAATTTCTGGTTTAAATAAGGTTTGATTCTGCTATGAAACTATTTATATATAAATATGCTCTATTTTTCACATCTGATGGATCTACATTTATGGAATGAGACACCAAGCTATAGAAGGGAGGTTGAGCTATGGAAGGAAGGTTAAGTGATCCCTGGACTTAGAAAGCCATTTTTCTTAAGCGTCCAAGGGTGGAATCAACCCACCTTGCAGTTTAGAAGGATTATTTTTCATCCAGGAAGTCTGCTTTGGCTGCCTGACTATGGAACCGAGTTACCATGGGACCTAGTTCCACATTGTACCTCCAACAGACTGTTCGTGAACGAAATACGCGCTCTGTTATGTTGATGTGCTTTGTGTGTAACAGGAAGCTAATGGGTAATTGTTTGGACAAGCGTTTTGATGTGTCATTTCTGTACTGGCAGTCGATAACATCGTGTATCTTCAACCAAGACCGGTGAATGGAGTTGTCTCCAATAATGTACAGCCACAGCCATTATATTATTTGACTAATGTGAATGCTTTGCGATTCTGTTTTGTTGTGTGCTTTTTTCCACAGTACGGTTATAGTGTTGCAGGATTTTTTCCTTCTTTCGCTGGATTGTTCAGCGATGAAGGAAGTCGAGTTAAAATTACGCAATCGAGTTGCCGAGTTTGGGTGTCTTTTTAGTCTTTTTATGAATAACCATTTGCGAATTATACATGCAGAGATATCACACGACAGGCGATTTTAGTAGTTCTACTCCATAATATTTCACAATCTTGAATGATGATTACTTCATGTTCAACTCTTCGAACAATACCTTTGACATTTCTTCGGCCAAGGAACAGATTTTATGTTCACCAGCATTCGACCGCCAGGTCCGCGAAACTTTTGTTTTACTATTATGTTTAATTTGTACTATTATTTTTTTGGATCACAAGCTTTCACCGTTTTAGATAAGATTTGAAGACGTGATTCCAGCATGATTGATTTGCAGATTTGGTAATTTACTTAATGTGAGTTATAAGTCAACACAAAGGGTCGCAACATCAGTCCAAAAACAAAAACATTATGACGGCGAACGACACACACTACAAATACCACAAAATTAATAGCAGTGAGATTATCCCTTTCATAAACATTATCTTCCTAAATTGTGTTGACACTTAAAGATGTGGCAATGCCTTGATTCCTACATACTGAAGAGGATTGCTCATCATATAGAAATTCATATATGCTGGATCTTTTGGTGACCTTGAACTTGTACCCACATGACTTCGTATGGTACATCTCCAGGTCACGTCCGAGCTGGAATTTGTAATTGGACTTACTTTGAATACTATAAACTGGAGAATAGAGTTTAGATTTGTATTATGAACATATATGAAATCATATATCATGGACCTTCAGTGACCTTGACCGCTGAAGGATTCGAATAGTTGATCCCTAGGTCAAGTCCAAAATGGAATGTGTAAATTTACATACGATACGACTGCATAAAGAGCTCGGGTTTTTATCATGCCAATAATAGGAATTCATATTTGGCGGACATTTTGCTGTTTTTTAAGTTGACCTCAGATGACCTGGAGTGGAAAACGTTCAAACTAGTATGAGTAAATTGACTTCTACGTACTGAACGTCTGTAAATTGGGCTTAATGTTCGGATTGAGAACATACAGAGATCACATGGTAGACCATTCGGTGACCTTTAACTGGACACAGGATGACCCTGAGTGGTGAATTTCAATTTGATAGGTAAAAATGGCAATTTTAGTGAACAAATGGAACAGATTTGTGGGTTAACATTTTACATTTTCGCTGTACTTTCTTAGTACAGGAGAGTAACCCTGTGATATTTTTTTGGTTGGGGTTGATGGAAATGTAATTGATAACTTGCATTTCAACACACTTTCACATGCGTGCCATCTTATTATTATTTATCATGATTATAAAAAAAATCCTCAAGTAATTGTTTGGATATTATATTATTTTTTAATTTTTGAAAAAAAAACCCTACATTTTCACATTGACATATGAAATTAGCCTTCATTCAGTTGTATATGTCCGTTTGATATGTTACTTTCTGATTCTGTTGTTTGAAATCCCAAGTTTATCTCCAAGTACGTGTAAATGCATATGTGCTCATAATCAAGACCCATTCATATCAACGACATGAATTATATAATTCGCTAGAGACATGGAGTTATACTGAATTTTTTCTCGTTAGATTTCCATTTTGGATGCTACGGTAAACTCAAACCAACACAGATTTTAGCAATTGGTCTGTTGAACTGAAATTGTCTGATGTACAAACAATAAAATACCATATGCATTTTGGGCACATTTATTCACCATAACACAAATTCACATTGACAAATCAAGAATCACACACTCACAAACCACACAATAATGTTGATACATATATAATAAGTAGTAAATGTAGTTATGATATAACATCAACTTGAATGTATTATTACACTATTTTGGGCCCGAAATTTGATCCGTGTGTGTCATTGGTCCACGCCTAGTGCCGAAGTCCAAAATTCTTGCATCAATCGTCGCCGTCTACTGTCTAGCGTCTTCCCTATAATGGAGCAAAACACACACACAACTGTAGAATGCACATAACTACGCGCGACGTAGTTAGCAATCGAGTTCACATCAAAAACATACACCTCACATAAAGCTCTCACATGTCAGTACATATATTCATTCAAAAATAGCTGCACGTGAAAGCTGCACTTTTAAATTGTCAGCAATTTGCAATAAATATTCCGAGTGCATACTTACAGCATCATCAGCGGCAGGGCTCTACAAAGGAGAAATACATGCATTTACTCTCTTAGACTACATGCATATGTCACAAAGTCACGAATTTTTTTTCCTTTTGTAATTTAGGTGTTGATTATATCCGAGTAAACTTACTGAGTCAACTGAGTCCTGAAGGGTATAAAGCAATGAATCAGTGAGTGGATGCGAAATTTTTGTGACCTACATACACATGTAGTTCGATATATAATTTGATGTAGATATGTTTTCATAATTCACTCCTAAGTTGAGTAGTTTCATACTTACTGAATCCATGGAGGCATCTTCAGAAGACTGTGAAAGAAAAAGAAAAATACAACCGGTCATTATGGAAACCATCAACATAACTGTGTAATGGGACCATGATATTCTGTTGAGCACATACCATATCAGGCTCAGGGGGATATCCTGGAAATTGGTCAGGTGTGCCTCCTGTGGTCTCTTCCACCTTAGGATAAAAAAATAACAAATTACGAGTACTATCAGCTTATCAGTTTTTACTATATTTTTCTCCTATTCCTATTCTCGACTATTTTATGTAATATTTTGTGGTGTCTGTCAGCTGCTTTACCATTTTCCCATCAACACCTGAAATAGTGAAACAAATGAATTATTCAGTTGATTGTTATCAGGAATATTTGATTATCAAATACACTTTTAAAAAGCTTTGTCATTGAGGATAGTATACCTTGCTTCTGGAGCGAGCATACGTAGCGACAGTAGTTTTCGCCACCTATAAAAATATGTAATGTTCTTCACCGAAAATTGTTAAAGGGTCTGTATTATATATTATTATATATTTAAAAATGAACGATACAATCAAAGATTGCAGACATTCGCCCCTGCAGATTCGGTTACAAAAAGCGAAGCTGATGACCCTTACATTCTCGACCTGAGCGATAGTGGGTGATTTATTTGTAAGGCTGGGAATTATCCATAAAAGTAGAAAGTAATAGAAAAGTAATGATTCTTGTGACTTTTCTGTTTTGACCTAATTCTGGATCACGATTCTCGATACTGTAATCCTTAACTTCGCAACCTGAAGATTTAAGATTTATTCTGCATTCTTCATACTTGGAATTACTACTGCTTGAAATATAACAAATCGGTGATTTCAGCTGATGACCATTACATTGTCGACCTTGGGCAATAGAAGGGAATTTGGATCGTACGACCATCGATCATTTTACAAATGATGGAGAATTGGCCATAGAAAAATAAAAAAATAATAGGGAAACTTAATAATGAACATAATAACAATAATTCATAGTTATTGCGACTTTTAGATTTTGACCTTTCCTGTGACCTTGACCTTGCCGTTCAATATTAAGCTGCACAATTCTGCAATATTGTTCCTATTGTCAAAGCATGTCTCTAACGAAAACCGTTTAAAAAGATTCAAAACTAGCTTCACAACATAAAAAAAAACATCCAAAAATCGTAAAATCGTCACCTCCAATACCTCGGGCGATAATGGGGAGTTTTGGTGCTAAGACCATCGGTCGTACAACATACGATCTGGAATTGACCAAAGAAAAGTAACAAAAATAGTAACAAAAAAATTGATATCGATTAGAACCGGAGTTATTGCCAAATGTGTGATATTCATTCATTTCAATGAATATTCATATTCTTACTCACTCATTTCGGTTGTCATTGTAGTCATTTGTATTAAATTTTGACAGAATTTTAGAAGACCGAGCCACTGTCATACCGCTACATTTCTGTACATTTAAACTCGATTGGGCCATATGTTTTTGAGTTATGCGTGCAGACAGGCAAACCAACAAACAGGCAGACCCAAATGCAATACTCTCTCCCCCTATCGGGGCGAGGTTAATCAAATCTCACATAACTCTCACCCTTTGGAGATAATTTGCCAAGTACTGAGGTGTGAAATTTCAAAGAATGAGAAATATTAATTTTAATGTACGTCTTCACCGTACGCATTACAATGAGAGGGTATTTCAGTCAGTCAGAATCAGTAGAAAACTGATAGTAGAAAGAAATTCGTTATGGTATGGGATCGACCCCATATACTCAAGTATACCTACTACTACTGATGCTACATTGCCATTTGCAACGTGGGACTCGGACTCGGATCCGTGGGACTCGGACTCGGATCCGTGGGACTCGGAACCGCCGCCGCCGCCGCCACCACCCAGCCTCGGGTGTCATCACCAAACTTGCCACGACAATAACCAACAGAAGGATGGCTGTCTTGTTCATCGTGGTCTGCGAGCTGGATCGGGCAGAATATATACTATATATACGGGTAATCTACAGTGGAGAGAATTATTTTGTGGCCAGCGGAAATATGTTGGGATGGGAAAGTTTGTGTGATTAATAACTTTAATTTAATGGATTAAGGTAGTCCGCTCCAAACAGTGAAGGGAGGGGGTCGAAGAGTTCTTCAAAATAAATGACTGTTTTAACAAAATCTAGAGCTTCAAAATGACATATTTTATACAGCAACTGATCAGCATCCTAAAACTGAAAAGAAAATAGGGGGTCACCGTATCCGTTCTCTTGGAAAACAAGATACAAGATGTGAATATGGGCAAAAAAAATGTGTAAAAATACCATAAATTAAGTCATTTCAGTAAAAGTTGGTGATTTTTGATCGAATATGTCGAAGAAACCAGCACGGTGACACCCTATTTTCTTTTCAGTATTAGAATGCTGATCATGTTACTCTATAAAATATGTTATTTTGAAGAGATAATATTCAAGATATAACTTTTAAATTTTGACTTTTCATCACCTCTATGTTTGAAGCGGACTACGTTAAATTGCTCATTATTATCCATATAATAAACAAAGAAGAACATATCTATAGATGTATATCCAAGTACAGACATTCAATATTTTTAATATGGCCCAATGTGTAGGATAAAATTGATATTTTATGCCTCTATTTTGGTGTAATAAAAACATATTTTTCATCACATTTTGTCACGTTTATGTCGGAAACTAAAAAAGTTGGCAATCTTTCATAATTGTTCTGCCAACATCAGAAATTTAGCTCAATATTTTTGTTGCGCTACTGTATGCGTATGTATTACGGTAAATCAACGAATGTTGCAAAGCTCTCGCAGTATTTGCGTTTATTCACAAGATTAAAATGTAAATACTCATTGAAACAATCAGAAATATCATTTTTGAAAGTGCTGTGATAGTTTCCTTGAGATTACTATATTTAAAAAATGATAGCAGGACCGGGACCGCCCATGCCTACCCTCGGTGGGTTTGTTTTTACCCAAACTTGGATGACCAGCGCGCCGCGCTGGACAATAAGTTACGGACCCATACTTGACATATAGTTTTTTTATTATTCAGCATGTGTAAAATAATTTACCGTTACTGAGGCGGGATACACGAAATGGCCCAAGTATCATATCCTGCGCCTTCCTCTATATTAAATGAGGACTAACAAGTAACCTAATGTGGAGAGAATTATTTATGTGGCCAGCGGGAATAGTTGGGATGGGAAAGTTTGTGTGATTAATAACCTTAAAGTTGGAATCAATTTTAAAATCAGCCAAATTTAGCTATATTGATTGTCACGCAAATTTGAAACTACATCTCGAGAGAGTCAGGAATATATAGGAAATAGGCACAGTTCGACAACAGATACTCAGAAAATTGCCGTTAATCGTGCATGAAAACAGTGGATAGAGAATGATCGGCCTGCCTACATTGCCGGTTGCCACAGTATCTACGCAAATACCAATGACGTCATGAGAATGTGTGTAGAAATCGCTCGCAAGGCGGGCCGCTTTGAGGAAAAAAAAAGATTTGAATCTTGATTTGACAACTCAATTTAGGCACGCAATACACATTTTCAGACCCAAATTTGTACGATATCTCATTCTATAGACAAAATAAATCTACCGCAGAATGAATAAATTTTGTCAATTCTAAAAGTGATTATAGCTTTAATCTAATGGGTTAAATTGCTCATTATTCTCCATATAATAAACAAAAAAGAACATATCTTTAGATGTATATCCGAGTGTAGACATTCAATGGTTTTAATGTTGCCCAATGTTTTGGATCAAATTGATAGTTTATGCGTCTATTTTCTGGGCCAAAACCAAATTTTTATCACATTTTATCACTTTTATGTCGGAAACTGATGTTCGCTTCCTTTCGATCCAAGCAAAGGGGCTAAAATTTGAAATTCGTTTGATGATTTTCAGACTTTCAAAGAATCATCAATATGACATTGTGCAGTCGAAAACAGAAAATTGAGATCAAATATTCTCTTCGGTGTGGAATTATGGGTAATTTCACCCATAAAATACCAGTAAAATGGGGTTTTTTTGGCCATTTTCACTAAAATCAATATTCAATGGAATCTTGTAAATAGATTTTTCTGAAAATTTGTTTTTTTTATCAACGAACTGCTGTGTATGTTTTTGATACAAAAAATATGGGGATCACCATGCTGATTTTTCCTCCATTCATGTACAGAAATTACACCTAAATTTGCTGAAAATGTGTATAAATTCAATGTGTATAAATTAGTGGAAATGCCCAAAAATACCCCTTTTTTTGGTGCTTTTTTGGAGTAAAATAGAGAATATGTGATCCCAACTCTCCTTTTTCGAACTCGCCCATCGCACCTCATTTCAGCGCAGTATCACTGTGGTGATACTGGATGAACTAACGATCGTTAGTGCATCCCGCAATGGCGGACAATAAACTCGGTCAGCTCGGTTTTTAACCGTATTTTATCAAATGATAGGTCCATTTGTGATAAATGGATACTCTGGAGGTAGCTTAGTGTCAAAGACATGCGTAGTTATTTCAAGCAGATCACGCCTTTTTGTTTAGATATGTTGAGGAAGAGAATTAGCGATAACATTCAACGATATAGGCCTAATACGTGTATATTGTAATAGGTCCGTATCATACACCATTGTGAATTCGTTGATTTATGCGACATAAATTAGCGAATGTCACGTTAAAAATAGGAAATCTGTACTGGAAGATCATCTGTACACATCAATACTTGTCAATTGGTCCCTTATTTCACGTTCAACATTTAAATAACGTAGATTTGAATTAATAAAGAAAAGATCGTTAGGGAATCTTCACATGTTCGTTAGTGAATCTTCGATTTCACAAAAGCAATCGTTAGGGAATCTTTCGGCTTTTTTCAGACGAGTTGTTCATGTTCAAACCAACATAAATCGCCATGTATTTGCAACGAACGGCTGTTTCGTGCGCATAAGAATCAGTAGATGTATGTGTGTATCGATCACAATCGTAATTATCGGGGAAATGAAGAAAATTCAAACGAACGGCGAGTGGGTTCGCCATTGCGGGATGCACTAACGATCCAGTCTCACCACAGTGAGTATGTACATGTGAGACTGTCCACTAAGACATGAAGCCGTTCATGGTCACACTTGAATAGATGCAGGGCTTTACACGTAAAGACAACACATAGCCTACGAGAAATGACACCATGTTTATAACTTTTATCCTGGTTATGATATGAGAATTAATTTCGTCTGTAAAACTGATATATATACACAATTGCTTAGTTTGCAATATTATGAAATTTCAACAAACATTTTCCATCCAATTTTTCACTATTATTTCTAATGTTACACAATAAGTGAATATACAAGATAAAACATACGATATAGATATATGTATACGTAATCTTATTTTTCCAGATTCTGTTCCGATTGAACCGAATACAGAATAATACAGTGGCTGATAAGTGACACTGCGAAAAAATACTTATTTATTTTTCGGAGTAATCTTGACCTGTTCATAGTTGACATAGTTTCCGCGTAAATAATGTTATTTACGCGTTAATAATGTTATTTCCGCGTAATGAATGTTATTTTATGCGTATATAAAATTATTTACGCGTAAGTAATGTTTTTTCCGGGTGAATAAAGTTTTTTTACGTGGAAAAAACGTTATTTACACGCAAATAATATTATTTACACGGAGATAACATTATTTACCCATCGATCAAGGGAAAGATAAATGCACGTGCAGGCAGTATTTGGTTAGTATATCACACAAGGCAGAAGTGAATAATGTTTTTTCCGCATATGTAACATTATTTTTGCGTAAATAACGTTATTTCTGCGTAAAAAACTTTATTTACGCGGAAAAAGAACGTTACTTACACGTTAATAACTTTATTCATGCATAAATAACTTTATTTATGCGTAAATAACAATATTTACCCATCAACCAAGAGAAAAATAAAAGCACGTGTACGCAGTATTTGGTTAGTATCTCACACACCATGCACACGGCAGAAGTAAATAATGTTTTTTCCGCGTATATAATGTTATTTCCTCGTAAATAACGTTATTTCTGCATGAAAAACTTTATTTACGCGGAAAAACGTTTCTGATGCGTAAAAAACTTTATTTATGCATAAATAACTTATTTACGTGTGAATAACTTATTTATGCAGAAATAACATTATTTAAGCGTAGCTTATGATGATTCAGTCAGGATTACTTCGAGAAATAAATAACTTTTTTGTACAATGTCACTTATCAGCCACTGTAGAGTAAATAGTTCCCTCCAAGAATATTTGCCATGTTTTTTCTTTCTCTCTAAAACGCTCTTGCTGATTTGCTCCTAATGTCCATTGAAACCTACCTCTTTTTTGTCCCAAAACAACACTATGATGGGTTGCAAACGGATGCAGTCAAATGCTCTGTAGCGATTCTCGCTGGTGACGTTATGATGTATTGAAGTCTCACAAAGGATCCAATGCTGTTGAAGCGCAGTGAAGGCCCTTAAATACTAGATATCAAGCAGGAAGCATGATGGCTGTTCATACCAATATGACATTAGGGTGGGTGGATGTATCGAGTTAGTCTGCCAATCACATTTCAAGACGATAGTGCTTTCTTTTTCGAATTTGACTAAATTCAATCAAACGACACAAAATCCCCTTTTCCCCCATCCATTTCCAGAAAGATCCGTGCGGCCGTGCCGACAGAAAACCTGTTCCAAGAAAGCTCAAAAGGTATTCGCTTATTACCCTCGCCCCGATAGGGGGAGAGGGTATTGCATAATTGTGTCTCCCCGCCTCCTTGTCTGTCTCCCTCCCTGTCTGTTTGTCGCACACGACTCTAAAACATACAGTCGGATCAACTTCAAAGTTATATAGGTGAATCGCTATAGCAGTGGCTCAGTCCTCCCCTTTTTATGTCAAAATCGAATAAGAATGGTTGTCATGGCATTGGAAAAATTAAAATCACAAAATTGGCTAATCAATACTAATTTTTCCAATTATTTTTGTATTTTTCTTGAACTCCCGATCACTTGATGTACGACCATTGGTCTTAAGACCAAAAACGCCCAGTATCGCTTGAGGTCGAAAATTTGAGGGTCACGATTTTAAGACTTTTGAGTGTTCTGAGATTCAAGACGTGGAATCAATTCATGATGTGGAGCCAGTTATTATTCTTTTTGAACCGTTTTCGTTCAAGAGATTTGCTTTGATGATAGGAACAATACTGTGAAACTCCCAGTTCGATATTGAACGACAAGGTTAAAGTCACGGAAAAGCTCAGAATCGAAAAGTTGCAATAACTCTGCTTATGTTTATGATTTATTTTCCCTATTAATTTTGTATTTTTTTATCGTCAATTCCTCATCATTTGCAATGTGGGCGATAGTCGTACGATCAATAGACATGGAATCAATACCCAGTATTAAGTATTCCAAACAAAAAAAACAGGGTCCGTTATCCAATCTCATAGTCCGGGGACAGAAAGTCATATCAGCATACGAAGTGAGAGAAAACAAAAATGACAAGGAATCTCATGAACTTCCCCAACAAATGGCCATTAGGATGTGAAATCAGGTGTTCCGGAAAGAGTGAGCATTTCCTGCCCCACTAGTGGCACCCGTCATGAATTCCCCAAAATTAACATGAAAATAGATCTAGTTGCATGGCAGACATGGATTTGCTGTATTTATCAACCAGATCATGATGACGTCCATAGAATTTCTTAAACGCAGCTATAAGTCTTAGTAACATATCCTTGTCGCAGCAGTTTAGAGACTAGCTGGGCACTTCGATAGACAAAGTCCTCATATCTGCAACTATCTCTGGAATAGCGTATAAGTTGAGAAACAAACGCACCATATGATCAATAACCGAAGTAGCGATGATCAATATCCGAAGTAGCGAACTCTCCATTATCATCACCGATTTGTAATATTTTAATAGTAATTACAAAACCACTGACGATTTTCACTGGAATATTGAACATAAAGTATGCACTCTACTTTTGAACTCTACTTTTATTAATGATGATTTTTCCCATGATCTTTGTATTTTTCTATGACTAATTCCTGACCATTTGAAATATGACCAATGGTTGTACGACCAAAATCCCCGGTTCTGCAATATCTGATTTAAATGTGTATTTCATGATGGGATATGTGAGTTTTGAACATTTCACCCGCCAACGTGTCAATCTATTGAACATCTAGGTATTTCCATCCTGTCCTTCATATCTTGATGTATGCAAATATAATGTGAATGTATTCATGACAACTTTGAAAGTCGAGTATAACCAGGTAAAAAAAAATGTTATGCCGGATAGATATTCAAGCATTTTTTTGCAGATAGAAAATTACTAATCTATATAGTTTTACCAATAATATATACATATATATTTGTTAGTTTTTATAATATTGTTTGATTCAGTAAATTAAAACGTATGTGAATAGTAGTTTGTTATCATGTCCAGATATGTGATGAGGGTATAGTTTATTAACAGACTATTATTATCAATTCTAGTGTCGAAATATTAATTTTGTGACAAACTATGTAATAAGACGGATTACTAAATAAAAAGACGTATCGATATTTTTGAAATTGTAGTGTGTTTTTCGCAGTGTTCTGAATTAATCCTCAAAGCTATGAAGGGCAGGATAGAATTACCTAGGTTTTCAATAGATATAGGCGCTGTGTAATATAGTAATTTCGGTTATTGATCACCGGATTGTTGTGAATGAGCTAGCGCAACAAAACGTTTCACCACAATTGTTGAACAAGATTTGAGAAATGCGCTGTGACCCCCATATTTCTGTGTATTCTGTCATTTAATCATATCGTTAATGACGCAAATATATATGGGAAGTTATGTTTCCAGCTATTTGAATTGTATATAATCATGTAATTACATAAACATAAAGTTATTTTCAAAAATGATAAGACACGTATAGTGGAAACAACGAAGCAGTCAGGAACACTTACAATCAGTCATTGTGTTACTGCGTCTTGAGTATATCATTTGATATGCTATAATATATAGTAATTTAGGGTATTGATTACCAGAATTTGTATCACCTGTTCAAAACAGGTTCAAGAAAATAGTTGACAGCTTACGAGGCATTTATGATTACTTGATATAAATGGTGACTGGTTTGGAGGGGAACATGACTAAATGTTCCCCAATGAGGTAATGTTGCCTGAGGTGAAGCCGTGGGTAACATTGTCTCCTATAGGGGGGACATTTCGCCATCTCAGGTTATCAGTAAAACAAACACTAATATTGTTCTACACTTTACAGTGATATCGATATCAGCATGGATCATTATATCCGCCTGACATAAAGTTTTCTAGCGTTTCACGTTCAGCAAAAATCAGATGAAACATTATAACCATAAAAACTGTTTGTTTTTGTTGCCTGTATAATGCGATTGGTATTGCGATTCCAGCACTAATTTGCGATTGAACAATCATTATTAATTGGCTCGTGATTTATTCCTACAATTCTTAGTTCGATGAGGTTACAACGTTGTATTCACTTCTTCCGAACAAATAACTTGTCCCTGCGGCAACATAACGAAGTTTGTTTTTGTCTTCTATTTAAACTTCAAATACAGTTTTAACTACTTCAAATGGTATGATTACTTATCACTATTGTGAAATTCTGTCCAGCCCGAGATTGACTTGCAGCTCAAAACATTTGTTTCGTGTTTTTCCATGCGAGAACATAAGTTTAGTCTTATAACAGATTTTTTCAACTTGCTCCGTAATGAATTTCCAAAGCGAAAGTGGATGCGTCACGCTCCGGTATTCATTGTTTTCATGGCGTTTAAACTCGCTGTGAATGGCGGTGAATGTCTCTACAATACCGTACCTCTCGACGTTAAAAACTGAATAGTTAAGTTTTATAGGAGCATTGCTGCGCACAGGCCCAACCATGGCCTTTTTTGTTGAAGAACAAACGAACATCGTTTTTGGAATAGTCTGCCATCGTTCACAAGGAAGGATGAAATAAGTACAAATATTTTGTCGCGTTGGTTCAAAACGCTTATGTTTTGCCTTGTTTTACTGTAATTCATAAAAAAGCTACCGTCCCTTTTGAAAAAGGAGTAGATAAGGACGGAGAGAATGACACTCGTTGGTAGTAATAAATAAGCAAAACATAATCGAAGTTTGGAAGCAAAAAGCATTTTAAAAACCTGGGACCATCAAAAAAATTTATTTACCAAAAAAAATATTGGGAAACACTATTATATCAAGTCGTCAATCTCATGAAGTTTAAAGTTTGATTTTCAAAATGATGGTAAAGATTGCAAGTCGTTTGAGGAAAACTTCATTGGGTTGTATGTTTCCGGATTTTTCCCCTTCGATTTTTAATATGCCGTGATTGGAAAGTCGTCGAATGTTCAATTGAAAATTGAGAATAAATACCCGATTAATTTCACTAACTCAGATTCATGAAGTAATGTATAAGAAAGTAGAATCAGTTATATGGCCCTGCTATCCAGGAAACCACATGTATCACCTATTGTATAATATGCGGCCAAAAAAGTGTTATTATATCAACTTGAGGAATATAAGTTTATCTAATCACTAACCCAACAGTGAAAACAATTCGAAACTAGTTGTTTTATGAAATGGACACACGTTTTTGACGTTTTTTCCCCATGAGATAAGCATGACACACGGCGAATCAACATGTATATATTTTGAAGTCAACTTCAAAACAGCTTCTGCTTGATATGCGCGACTGTGTGACATAAAACTACACAAAGTCGAACGAAATTTAAAATCCCACTGAGATATTTCTTGAGTGGGTAAAGAAATATGCGCTCACCATCCTGTTTTCGAAGTATATTATACATCAAAACATATCTGACATCCTACGGAAACGTATTTTTAAAAAACCTCGTTTGGCCCTAAAACGCTTCCGTACTAATACGCTTCCGTAGACATACATATATTATGTAGCCCAAAATATACGGTCTAAGTCCAGTACAGATATCCACCAAGACTTCTAACGCAGGATGGGTTTAGAGGTACATGTATCTCGTTATGTATTTCTCGTATTATGAATATAAAAGAAATCATATAATGGCAAATCTAACGTATTAACTGGATGCTGCAGACAATTCACTGGAGAATAAATTTTAGATTTGTATTATGAGCATATGCCATATATAACTTATATATCGTGGATTTTTGGAGACCATGAAGTCCCGTGACTTTGGATGGTTGATCCAGAAAAATGATGAAAAGCAGTTTTGAGGGTAACCCTGTACATTTCTCCTGTAATCTTTCTTACACTTGGGCTAAATTGGAATTTTACGTAGATGTGATTGATAATTACATTTCAAAACTAGATTTGTTCAGTATTCTCTTTTTTTCCTGGGTTTTGGTCCTGAATGTAACATTTTAAACGTCTACTTGATTTGATCAATAATTTGCGAAGTCTCAGGAAAACCTTATTTTTGCATATTATTTAGCTACCATAAACTACAATAAAGTCACCTCACTTTGTGTATGTGTTTACTTATTTCCACACTTGTATGTTGAGAGTTCTCCTGACTTCACTATGGTAATTATTTCACAGTTAAGGTATTTTATCAGCTTCCTTGTTGAACCATCGTCGTTTTATCTACAATATTATCCAGTTGTAGTTTTGTCATTTTGGTGATCCATTCTTCAGTTTACTTTCCAATACTCTTTGAGTGTTCACATGGTTCAAACGTTATGAATATAGCTTTGGCAAGCCCTTGTTTTACGATATAATTTTTCAAGATTTACCTTGTCAAGTTTGCAATATACCGGAATCTGAAAACATATTTTCATCTAATTGTTTGACCATTAATTTGATGTTTTGAACTTCGAAATATTTCACATCAAGATGTGAAATATCCGGAAGAGAATTAGGGCCAACCAATATCTATTTGTCGACCTACGTGTCACAATAAATCAACCTTTTAACCCACTAAATCAAGATAGTATCTCAATAAATCAACTTAAGTCAACTTATTATCTCGATCCATCGAGATAGAATCTACATGAATCGACTTACATACTATAAAACATGCACGAAGCATGATTGCACACAGTGCCAAGGTGACCTGAGGGCGGGTTGATGTCTCCAGTCAGTCAGCAAAGCAGATTTCAGGACGAAAGTGCTTCCCCTTTCGAATTTGACTAAATTCAATCAAACGACACAAAATCCCCTTTTCCACTCATCCATTCCCACAGAGGTCCGTGTGGCCATGCCAATGAAAAACCTGTTCCAAAAAAGCTCAAAAGGTGGTCGCTTATTCTATGTGTATTTCGTTATGGAATATGGAAGTTTTGGACATAACACCCACTAGCGCGTCTATCTATTCAAAAACTAGGTAATTCCATCCCGCCCTTCATAGCTTGATGTATGCAAATATTATGCGAATGTATTCATGAAAATTTCAAAAGTCGAGTTTTATAATTAGCGATGATGGTTGCTCTATAATCAGGTTTTTAAAAAACTGTTATGCCAGATTGATATTCGAGCAATATTTGCGGGTAGAAAATTACTGAATATATTTTTGTTATACCAATAATATATATATACACATTTGTTAGTTTTTGTATTATTGTGTTTGATTCAGTAAATTAACATATTTGAATAGTAGTTTGTTATCATGTCCAGTTATGTTATTGTAAAGTTTTAACGTCGTCCGCTATCCGCGATCCTCGAGGATAGTCCTCTCACCACAGGTCATCGCGGACGCACACCCGCTATCCCCGGATCCTCGCGGAAGTCCGCTCACCGAGGGTCACTGCGGGCGCAGTCATTACTCTATCATCAGAACTCTAACCAGGTAGCAGCCGGCCCAACGAGCCCAAACATGCGGACACCACTCAGATACAGGATCATCACCGTGGTGTTAACTTGTGAGGCTTGGCTCGCCGCGGTCTGCCTCGGGGATGGAACCCCGGACAGCCCGACAGTCTGGCAAAGCCTGTGTCACACCATCCCGGGTGGAGAAGACCGGTGATCCAGAGGGCGTGCGCCCCCGAGTCATCAAGGTCTACCCCAGCCCGGGCCCCCTATTGAAGTCGTCCCCAGGGCCCGCGAGGGCCTTAGCCGCGGATCGAGGACGTAGAGCTCATGGCTGAGCTCCCCGTCGTCCCTCTCGCCTTGCTCTGAGACAACTCACAGATCAAAACGGGACCAGAGTATATAAACCCCAATACACGAGACACGAAGGAGATCTAGGTCAAACCATTGTTATAGTTTACTGGGCGAGAGAGGATTAGAGGGCGTTTTGCAAGTGTTTTGCAAAGACTCCTGCCGCGATCTATGGGCAAAATCGCCACAATGTCATTACCCCCTTCTTACAATGTTGGTCCCCAACATGCTCCGCCCGCGCCCAAAACTGGGAAACACGACGAAGGCATCGCATGCAGGAACCGGAAGGAAGCATGGTGCCGACACCCGAAAGTCACGGCGTTATCGGGGCAACGCGTGCTTCGAACTGAAGCGTCCAAAAATAGACCGTAAAACTGGTTAGTGTTTTGCAAAGACTCCTGCCGCGATCTATGGGCAAAATCACCACATTATGTACATGAAGTTGTATTAACAGACTATTATATTTCTCTTTTACAGAAGCTGTACATTTTAGATTCCCTACTGAGGTCTTCAGAGTTTCATCATGTTACTGTTGTATGTAATGGTACATGTAGCTCAGTATTAAGTATACCAGACATGCTATTTCGCAGTACATTTGCTATTTAAAGAAACAAATCAACCCAAACAGCTAGGAAACCTAAGATATGTCCTGTGCGATATTTCGTAACCAATGTAGTGTCGAAATATTATTTTGTGACAAGCCAAGTGAATAAGACGAGTTGCTAAATAAAAATCATGTATACGGGAGGTTATGTTTCTAGCTATTCGAATTACATATAAATGTAATTACATAATCATATAATTATTTTAAAAATTGATAAGACAGGTATAGGGGGAAACAACGAAGCAGTCTGGAACGCTTGCAAACAATCAGCCATATTGTTACCGCTTCTTGAGTAAATCAAATGATACACTGTGATAAAGTGTAATTCCAGTTATTGGTTACCAAAATTGTGTATCACCCGTTCAAGAAAATAGTCGACGGCGTACGAGGCATTACATAATATTACTTTACCGTTACGTAATTCCCCCGTACCGGGAACTATCATTATATAATGTATTTGAAAAGTGAAAGAACCTTCCAACCCCCCCCCCCCCCCCAAAAAAAAAAAAGCTATGAAGTGTGTAGACACATGCCTCAGGCAAACAACAATGGTGTTCCTAGGAAGGGTTCATTTCTATTCATAATTCTGAAAAACTGCATACGGCGGTATTCGGCTCGAATGGACTTCATTTTTCTCCGGAGTGGAATGGTATGGTTTATATCAGAGCTGCTTACATTATATCATGTATATAGGCGTGTATACGCTTCAAATATGACGGTGGTTGTAGGCACATATACATTGTATGGTAGTGTGGCCCATTTGGGGTATGCTCGGACTGTTAAAGATGAGTACTTGGTAAGCCGAATATTTAATTATTCCAATATGTATCAATCCAAGGGGAAAAAATCTGATGTATATTATGTCCTCATCCAATAATAGAAAAAGAGGGTTCGTGTAGTGTAAGATTGCTGTATAAGTCCTGTGGATAGCTAGTACACACCGACTCATCACAGGTTATTTGTAAAACAAACACTAATATTGTTTTACTTATCACAATTATATCAATATCAGCATTTATCATTATTTCCACCTGAAATAAAGTTACAACTCTGTTATGTACATATACGGTTTTGACATATGATTTTCTAGTGTTCCTTGGTCAGAAACAAACAAAAATTTTGTCTTACATATCACAATTATATCGATATCAGCATGGGTTTCTACTTTCGCATAGAATAACGTTTGTTAACAACTGTATATAAGACGGTTTTGACATATTATCGATTTCTAACGCTCCGCGTTCACCAAAAATCAGATGAAACACTATAACCATAAGGAAAATATATTATGTGTTTGTTCGCGTGCATAGTGCGATTGATAATGCGATTCCAATTTATGATTAAATAATCATTATTCATTCCCTCATGATTTATTCCGCTCTTGCATCCCGCAAATTCTGTTCCGTTCGCGCTTGAGTTGCAGCTCAAAACTTTTGTTTCGTGTTTTTTTCCAACGAGAACACAAGTTTTTCAACTTGCTCTGATATCCTGTTTTTTTCATGGAGGCTAAAATGAATGTACCGTGAAGTTACACTGATCAATACCATATTTCTTTACCATAAAAACTGGATAGTTAAAACTCGGATTGATGAAGTTATGTATAAGAAACTATAATCATTTATACAGAATTGCCTTACTCTCTAGGAAACCACACGTAACACCTCTGGTATACAGCCAAAAGATTACCTCTTATAACTTATTATATCAACTTGAGGAATATAATTTTATCCATATCTTAACAGAGAAAACATTCGGAACTAGTTGTTTTCTGAAAATGACGAACGTTTTTAATGTTTTTTCTGCTCGTGATTAGCATGGAACACGGCAAAACGATATGTATATATTAAAAAGGCAATTTCGAAATAGCTTCTTTTCCTTGAAATGCACGATTGTTTGACATAAAACTACAGAAAGTCGAACGAAGTTTATACTTTTAAGGGGATATATTTCTTGACTGGGTCAAAATTATGCGCTCACGATCGTAGTTTCAAAGTATATTCCACACCAAAACTTATCTGACATACGTATGTAGCCGCATTTATAAAGTCTAAGTCGAGTGCAAATAATATCGATGTCTCTCGTTATGTACTTCTGGTGTTATGAACATAAAGGAAATCATGTATGGCAAATCTACTGGCGAGCTTGAATTTGACCTAAGAATACCCTGAGTGGTGATTGTTGAGGTCACACGTGCCCTGAAACGTATTAATTTCACTGGAAAATAGATGTTAGATTTGTGTTATGAACATATATCATATATATAACTCATATATCGTGGATCTTTTGGTGACCTTGAACTTACATGATTTGGTCCAGTTCAAAATGAAATGTGTAAATTTCCTTCTACATACGTAACGAATGCATACATAGCTCAGGTTTTTATTACGACAACAATAGGAATCCATATATGACGAATATATATTGTTTTTAAGTTGACTTCACACGACCTTGAGTGGAAAATCCCAAGGTCACGTTCAAACTGGAATAAGTAAATTGACATCTGTATTTGAAACGACTGCAGATGGGGCTTGATGTTCGACTTGCGAGCATGTAGGAGGTCATATGTCATATCATTTGGTTGCCTTGAACTTGACACAGGATGACATCCAGTGATAAATTTCAAGGTAAATTGACGTCAACATCCGAAGCGATCAGAGATGAATGTGATAGGTCAAAACGGCAATCTTAGTAAATAATTGAACACAGCAGTTTTGATTGTTGAAACTGTACATTTCTCATGTCACATTTCTTATCCTCGTGCTTATTTTTTTCTTGGGAGCTAAATTGGAATTTTATGTAGAGGTAATTGATAAATTGATAAATCATGCTGATTTCATTGAAACACTAATTCGGTTTATAGTGGGTCGGATAACGGACAAATATCATTAAACATGTTTACTTTTTGGGAGAAAGCATGAAAATTTGCATACAGGGCTTTTAATTCATGCTGATTTCAAATCGATTAGGAAACATTTGATGCGACACCTATAACCTCTTCAAAATCCAAGATGGCCGCCATGAATAAACTAAATCAAGTTTCTGTCATTACCTCAGTCCTATTCATGCTATAATGATGATTTTTGTATCTGAATATATGTTTTCGATGGTGACGGATCCGATTCTGAGGCTATTTCACCATTTAGCAGCCATCTTGGAAATGTAAATCCATGTAGGCCAAAAAAAAAAACACATAAAAATAGACATAAGCGGTATCAACCTTTGTGGTTGTTTTTTTTTTCACAATATGGTCGATCAAGAAAACACGATGCTCACTGTTTTCTAATGGGGGAGTGTCTACTATGGAGATTGGGTTGATCTCACCAACTATCGCATCCTAGATCGACTGGACTCAGCTGAACGAACAAGCCACACCTTTCGTTCCAGCCATCCAAGCTTGTCTAGTGACAGTCTGAAGTGACTGGATTTCAGTTCAGGATCAGCCACACCCACAACCTGTACTGCCCACAGTTCTGGATCTGGTGGAGCACTCACTACAATCTACAAGCGTCAACGTTTAATTAGTTTGGTTAAACATACCGACAGGTCTGTCTCCAAAGCCTAAATCAGGTCAGTTGCGAAGCCTTCACTGTAGCAGTCTTTGGGTCCATGTAGCCATTTCATTAAGTTCATCGTCACATGTCAACCATGGAATGAAATCAACAAGGTACTGTGACAACACATTGTTTACAATGGTTGAAGTCAGTATTTCTAGAAATGGAAATCTTGGTGGAAGAAAAAATCAAGAAACGCTCGTTGTATAATGAGGAATCTCCAACCCAATGAGGACTTGGTTGGCAACGAGCTCGACATCATCTTCAAGCAACAAGCCCCTAGAATGTTCACACGACCAATACCAAAATCGGAGTAGGAACACTGGTACAGCTCATTGGGTGACAGGATCCTGGACACCGCTACCATTTGTACACTTCTCTTGGTCAGAAGGGACATTCAGCGTTTGTTCTTTGGTAGAAGAAAAACCACCGCGCCAGAACAATCTCAAGTCTGGAATGCTTGGTCAATGGTTTGAGGGTTCTCTGGAATTCTATCACCTCGACAAGCAGGCATGCGCTCTGGGGGCAGATGTGTGAATGATGATATCTCATCCGTCGCCCTTGCCGAGTCTTTGAACATTCCGATCTTGCTCTCAGAGTCAGATCTCAAGGACTTGGAGGCTAACCCCATCCGAGTGCAGCTACTTACCAATATGTTGGACTGGGAGTGTAGATTTCGTAGCAGCAAGGTCGCTCATCTTGTCCTGGAGGGCTCCAACCTGAACCCCACCGTCCAGATCCGAGGAACTGATCTAGCCAAGACGAAGCTTTTCTTATCATTGGTAAACAAGTATATTGGCATATTGGATTTTTACGTAAAGGAGTCACAAATGGAGTGGTAAGTTCCTTGAATCAACTTCCAAGGTTTTGAAAGCTTTCCTGATACATGTCAGGGTTGACGTCAGTTCTCGGGGCTGAATTCGGACGTCCTCTCTAAGGCTGGGCAAGCCAGGTCACAGGAGGCCAAACTCAACCTGGCAAAGTTAGGTCAACGCCATGTTTCTAAGAGGTATCCATCTCCAATTTCCACTGACCAATTCAAGACACCATCCCAAAAAAGGACGATCATCCTGAAAAGTCTTGTCAGGGACATGACATCCCCTCGAAATACAACCCAAGGTGAATAAGATCAAGGGCATGGTGGCGGTTCTGTGGCGATATTTGTTTGCTTCAGATGCTTCGAAATATGTTTCGAGGGACAATATAAGCGAGACATACCATTTTATTGGTTACCTCAGCAACAGTAGGACTGACTGAAGAAACTGATTGATTTTGGCGCTGCTCATGTGGCGACAGTGCCCGTTTCTACCCAAGTTTTCCACAAAAACACGTCATCCCAGATCTTTCATTGCCCAAGCCATTCGAGCGTTCAATGCGAGTTACCGGCGAGGCCGAGGGTCAATATCATGATTAATGTAAATGTTATGGATATGTATATATGTTTAGTTTCTATGTATTGTCTGTTGTAACAGTAATATTAATGTAACATTACGGGCATTTAATTTCCTTGAAAGGATCAAAAAAGTTATACTTACTTACTTACTTACTTACTTATTACTCATATTGAAAACTATATGGAATATATTATTAAGAAACAGCTGTTCCAGATGACGTCACGAATATACCTCATTAACATATTTATTAGGTAAATGCTTTCAAACAAGAAATTGCAACTTTTGAACAGATAGTGATTTCACTAAAGTTTGTAATTCCGTACTTTGGTCTGTATTACTCAATATTTGATATTATAATGATATTGAATAATGGTAAAATTCAATATTTAATGTTATTATATAGGCTTACTTAATATAGTTTTCAATATCACTATTCCCCCCACCCCCTTTTACTTGTACTTGAAATGCCTAAATCATAAGTCAGTTTATCGACATACCTAAGTTGATTTATCGATTTATTGAAATATGTATGTGGTTTTATCGAGATACTATCTCGATTTATTGAGTTACAGGAATCGATCAATCAAGATAATAAGTCGTTATATCAAGATTTGCCGTGGAAATAAGCTTTCATTTACTTAGAAGTATGTATTGATGCAAGAACTTCGTGTGGGTAAAATGACATATAGTCCTCTGGGAAGGTTTTAAAATTTCATCCCAAAAAATTGACATTGTATAGGTCTGCATTGTATATTACTTTCTATTTCTGTTGGTTAAAATCTCAAAGTTATTCCCAGGTGTCTCTGTGCTGTGTTTTCATCCTTAATGCCAATTTCATCAAGTCGTATCGAGGACATGGATTCAAAATTCGCTGGAGACATCGTTAGAGACATCTCGTTAGATTCCCCTATTGGGTGGTAAAATAACCCGAATTTAATACAAATTTGAGTAATTGGTCTGTTTTACTGGAATTGCCTGATGTGAAACGATGAACTATCATATCGATATGATTTTGACACAATTATTCGCCATAACAAATCCACGTTGACAAATCACACAACCACATACCGCATAATTATGTTAATAAATGTACACTAAGTACTAGATGTTTCAATGTAGGTATCAATCTATTACCACAAATACAGTAGATTTTGACAAACGTAAAATACAACATTTTGCAATAGAAACAAAGCCCGACCAAATAGTTTGTCCAAAGACACACTGGCGTCATCAGGAGCAGACAGTGTGTTAAATGTAGATGTTTCTACTGTACACCTGATGGAATTAGTATACAACTGTCCAACAACCTATGGAAATATTTTAGAAATCCGAAACAAACCCCATGGAACAGATATATGACAAGTACATAAGTACCTAATCAATAGCCAGAAGGCTACTGAGTTGATGGTCTTATATTCAAGTTGAATATAATATTACATTATCTTGAGCCCAAATTGGATCCGTGTGTGTCATCATTCCATGTCTAGTGCCAAGGTCCAACATTTCTGCATCATTCGCCACCGTCTCCTGTCCATTGTCATCTCTGTATTGGATTGAAACACACAACTGAACAATGTAAAGCAAAGACGCGACGTAGTTAGCAATTGAGTTCATATCAAAAATAAGCACCTCACATAAAAACTCAAGCAATCTTGAGTCAATAAACATATGTAGGCAAAAAATTGCTGCATGTGAGCCCCGAAGTCAGGAAAATTTGCAATCGCAATAAATATTCCTAGTGTATACTTACAGCATCATCAGCGGCAGGGGTCTGGAAAGGACAAAATATGTACATTTACTCTTTGCAATCATATGCATACACATATGTGATTTTCAAAGCATGAGAATGTGTGATTCAACAATGTTATATAGGTGTTGAAGGTTTTGGTGATTATAATACAACGTTGTATCGTCTGCAAATATAATACGTTTTGATTTTGTTGTTGAGCTGGGTATATCGTTTGAATATATGATAAAAACCCATGGACCCAATACTGAACCCTGTGGCAAACGGTCGTTCATGGGAGGTTTGAACTTTACATACTGCAGTGCTCACGGTTATTTAGGTAGCTCTTGAACCATTCTGATGCAATCCCTCGAGTACCATAAACATGGAAACAATACCCAAGTATATAGTATCCGAGCAAACAAAACCGAGTCCATTATCCAATCTCAAAGTCAGTGTCAGGAGGCAAAATCGAGAAAATTTAAATGGAATTTCATGAACCCCCATATATGGCCATAAAGGGGTGACATCAGGTGGTCCGGCAGTAGATTTTGTGTACTCATCAACCAGATTGTGATGACGTCCATAGAACTTCTTGAAAGTAGCTATTAGTCTTGGTAAAGCATATCCCTGTCGCAGCAGTTCAGAGACTAGCTGGGAACTTCTGTGAACAAAGTCCTCATACTTGCAACTAGCTCTGGAATAGCGTATGAGTTGTGAGACAAACACGCCATATGATGGCGACATAGGAATGTTGCTGCTTAGAAAAGGGAAATTGACTATGGAAAAATTGAAATCATCACGTTTGTCATACAACCTAGTTGACAGGTTAGAATCTTCATCAATCTCCAACCTTAGGTCTAAATAGTTGGGAAAATGAGAGGAGTCTGTAGAATCTTTAATTTCAAGTTCCTTAGGATATATATCATCCAAATAATCACCAAACTTGGAATTATTCATTGACAACACATCATCTATGTATCGCAAAGTATATAAAGCTACTAGTTTGAAACTTGGACACTCCTCTTTGTAGATGTTGGATGAAATCTGATTCATATGAGTATAAAAACAGGTCTGCCAATAATGGTGCACAGTTCGTACCCATTGGAATACCAATAGTTTGCTGAAATATTCGGTCACCAAACTCCACAAATATATTATCAATAAGGAAATTAACCATATTCACAACATCTGTTTCTGTATATTTATGTGGAGCATCTGAATCATCTTTAACAAAGTAGGCTGTATTATATTTGACTACAATATACTCATAACGACGTTGTCCATTTTTGGAGAAAAAGGAATTATCTATGAGCTTTTCAAGCTGGGACTTTAGTTCTGAATGAGGTATAGTGGTGTAGAGAGTGGAAAAGTCAAATGTTTTGATGGAAGAACTTCTGAAAGTGTGTGAGCATGTAGATATTCCAACAAAGATTTATAATTTTCTAGTATCCACATTTGGTTGATACCACTTCCAGAGTAGATAGTTTCACAGTATTTTTGGAGACCATGTTTATTCTTTGACAATATAATAGTTAGTAGCTTAGAGAGAGTTTTGGTGGAACATGATGGCCGAGCCTGAAATATACCTTTGTTTGTATGGATTTTTGTGTAATTTTGGGATCCAGTATAAACTGGGTAGTTTATAATTTTTACATGAAGCACTGACACCAAAACAATGCAATACAGACGTGTGATTAGATAATATATCCTGCTTAGATAGAGTAATATCCTGGTATGTACGGTTAGAAGTGTTGTTGTTAGAGATACCAAGTTCATTGAAAAGGCACTGAATAGAGTATGCTTTACAAACAAAAACAACATTATTGGATGCTTTATCAGCAGAGTTCATATAATACTCTAAATTGGACAAGAGAATAGAATGGTCAATGGTATCGAATACTTTGGAGAGTCCAGAAACTGCAAGTGTGTAATGACAGTTAGGGTGTCAAATACAAATTCTGTAACTGCATTAATAGTCGAATGTTTAGGGCCTACACCCGTATTGCTTTGAATAAAGTACATTATGTTGTGCGAGGAAAGTTTACAGTTGTGTGCGGATGACTTTTACCAAGCTTAGAGCAACAGGGTAATAGCGATATTGGTCAATAGTCATTCAGCATTTGCTTGTGTTTACTTTTGTAGATGGGGATTACATTTGCCGTATTCATTTCATGAGAGACAATTCCCGTTGAAATTGATTTGTTTATTAGTAAGGATATCGGGGTACATGCTGTGTGGTTTTTTTTTTCTCTTTTATGGAGTGACTACTCAAATTATCAACTCCTGAACTTTTTTTACCTTTCAATGAGTCTATCATTTTCATAAACTCTTTGGAATCAGTGGGGTTAAGGAAATGTTTTGCAAATGGTATTTGTTTTGCCAGCGAATGAGTGGGTGCCTAATTCTTGCACATCCATATACATGTAGGTTTGTATGTAATTTTGGGTCTAAATTTCGTTATACTTCATTTCTGAGTTGATTAGTTCTTTATTCACGTAATCCATGGAGACATCTTCAGAAGGATTCGAAGGAAAAGAAAAACACAATCAGTCACTATCGAACTCGTTAACAAATAAATTTGTAATTGGATTGTATTGCGCACATACCATATCAGACTCAGGGGGATATTCTGGAAAATAGTGAAATTGTCTTCCTGATGTTTCCTCCACCTGGCGATCGAAATAACGGCAGGAATATTATCAGGTTATCAATATTTCTCAACCATATTTCTCTTTCATCACCATTATTTTCATTCAATTTTGCGGTAGATAGCCAACTTCTTCAATTTTCGCGATAGAAGTCTGAAATTCGATAGAGAATTACCGTTTGCCTTTCAGGTGAAGTATGCCAGTTCATAGAACGATAATATTCAGCATCGCGAAAATATCGTCAAAAACCGGTGTGAACAAGTCAGAAAAATCAGAGTATACTTACATTCATACCATTCAGCTGGTGTCACTGCTGGTGAACGTTAAAACTACATAGCCTGTTGGCTTGTGATTAGGTACCTATGTACTTGTCATGTATACTTGGGGTTTGTTTCGGATTTCTAAATTAGTCTCATTGGTTGTTGAGCGGTTGTATGCTAATTCCATACAGTAGAAACAGTGGAAACAACTACATTACACAAACAGAACATCTGCCCATGATAATGCCAATGTGTCGTTGGATAAGCTAATTGGTTGGATTTTGTTTCTATTGCAAATCTTGTGTTTCACCTTTAAATCATCAAAATTTAATTGCATTGATGGTAATATATGAATACTTACATATGTACATACCTAGAGGAAGTATGCTATGTTAAAGGACCAATGAGGCGATATCACGCCTACATGCATGGAATCATCCAATAACAACTACACGGATACAAACTATGTATGCCCAAAAACAACACGTGTTTGTTTGCTTGCTTGAGTCATTGTCGTCATTGCCGAAAGTTCATTTGGTTGATGTCACACTTACATACACACTGTCGGTCGAGGAAGAATTAATATGTCACAGTATGTTTGTGCTGTTCATACTGAACCCATATTCATTTGCCGATAGGTGCCTATGGAACAAGCAAACAGGAGACCAGGTGATTTCAGTATAATTTTCAGTGATCATTTTGAGACGGGTTATGACTGGGACGACCCGCGATCAATGACCAGTCTGAAATGTGTTCAATCTTCCAAGTGCGCGCGTGGAAGACAATTTTAACGTTTATGACATTGAATGGCAAACACATAATTCAACCCCTTTTCATAGCCAAGATAATGAACATAAAAATGGTGTCGATACCAGGTAACACTGACGTCATATAGACGTAACAGCTATGTATTGCTCTTACGTGGGAAGCATTGCATCTATGTAACGCATGTTTGCATATGTACGTCCCACATGCCTTACAGAAGCAGAGCGCGGAGGGCGAGTCCATTATTCGCTCCAGGGGCGATATGAGGGCTATCCCACATTATTTGGGGATGTCATGGTCAATTTGGTCATAAAAACAATACGTTTTACTCGGTGATCATTGACCACTGTGACAGATTTAACGTCTAGTCGAGTTGCGGGTTATATCCCTTCCACAGTGAACCTAGAAATTGTTGAAACAGCAAGGTTTTTTATTGATATGCATTCATATGTGTCTCCAGGAGATTTTGAGCTTTGTTGGCACTTCGCCAACTTTGGGGATTTTTTTTTAATTGTTAATTAGCATACTAACCGCCAGACATGGATAATTAGCATTTAATCAAAATGTAACTTTTTTAGTAGTAGACCTAGAATCGAGTGTGATAGCACTTTTCTATACAAGTCTGACCCAAGGAATTCATTTCTGGTGAAACTTTTGTGATCCAAGGTCAAAGTCACCACATAAGATCAAGAGCAAGGTCAGTTTTCACACAAAATTGTCAAAACTTCTGGATTAAGGGGATATAGCTATTCTTTTGCATTTCTTGATTTCAACGGTTCACTTTTGTGTTTGTGTAATACTGCTACATGAACGCCTTTTGAATTAACTTTAATATGGTTCAATAATTACTGATGTGCAATATATCGTTGACCAATATTCAGTCAGGAACACTAGGTTTTACAGTAAACCGAAGTTGACTGCTACGAGTAAAAAAAAAATCAAGTAAAAAAAATTATTTACCTACCAGCGTTGACAAAAGTTGCAGTAAATTTTTATTTACTTCTAGGAGTAAAAAATGTTGGAAATTGGTCAACTTTGGTGATCGTTTTCATGATGAAGGAACATCCTGAGACACTAAATATTTCGCACAGATGTACCCAAGAACATAATAAATCCACAAGCAAAGAGGTACTATGGGGTATCGTGGGGTATCCAGTGTGACGCCGCTTTAAAACAGTGTTTTTTGCCGGTCTGTGCAGGGACATTTTGTTTTGCTTTCCGACATTGCCGACAGGTGGCAGGTGCATCGGTGTGGTTAGTTTACTCTGACAAGTCAATTTATTTTTACCGAGTGTCGTGGATTTTGGGAGACGGCTGTGCGTAAAAACTTTGTTACTCTTGCCCGTTCACCGAAATCTGGACAGGAGCTTGTTATTTATACGCATCGATATTTCAAAGACATGAGAGGAGACGCTTGTTTGTCTTTGCACTGCATTACCTGTCAAATTCCAACGTTTCTACCTCTGATTTATGGCGTTTGTGCAGCCCTGTATACAAGTATGTGCGTATCTGTGGCTTTGAGCATGGCAAGACGGTAACTGTGTTCTGGAAATGAATGTAACTATCATACCAATGGGGGTATGTTGTGTTTCTGAATTAGCAAATGCTGTCGAGATAAATATATACACCAGTGTTGTCTTTTGTTTCTCTAATTCAGATTGATATCAAACCATCCTAGATTGCTTTGGGAAGATTGAAGATGCATGTGCTGCCGTTGCTGCGAGCGCTTACCCACGTGGGTCATGGGCTGGTCGAAAAAGCAAAGATCATATTATTGCTCTTCACCATGTTCACACGCGCCATGCATGTGAAAACTATTATCAAGTGGCAAAAGTATACATGATATATTATAATCACAGACTTCAAAGCACCATGAATACATCAGGGTTACCGGGTTAGCTAAAAAGTGCACATATACATCGGGCAGTGGTGGTTTACCGTCCCTGCCTAATGTATTTGTGCACCTTTTTTTTTTAAATCGTTGACGTGTGCAAGTAAACTATGTTTGACTCATCGCAGTAACTAATTTTAGTTGACGTGCAGACGTAAAAAAAGTTTTGCTCTGAAAGGTGTCTATTGCCATACAAGGGGGTAAAATTAAAAAACGATCAGGTTTTAGATATACATACAATGTATAGGCCTACATCATCATGATAATGTACATTTATATATTTATCTAGCTGATACAACATGTACAATGAATACCGATATGCTGTGGGTCATGGACTGGTGGGAAAAGCAATGTTCATGTTGCTCTTTAATCATGTTAATTAACACGCCAGGGATAACTTAGCTATATAAAGTATATTATAATAATATACTTAAAAGCACGATAAACGTATCAAGGTTACCATGGTTAATTGAAAAGTGCACATATACATGGGGCAGTGGTGGCTTACCGGCCCTGCCTGATGTATTTATGCACCTTTTTTTCAAACCGTTGACGTGTGTAAGTAAACTATTTTTGACTCCTCGCAGTAACTAATTTTAGTTGATGTGCAGACGTAAAAAAAGTTTTGCTCTGATAAGTGTATATTGCCATACACGGGGTGTAATGAAAAAAGGTCAGTCTTTAGTAAAAAGAAGATCAGGTTTTAGACACACATATACATGTAGGCCTACATCATCATCATCATCATCCACATCATCATGTACATGCATATATTTATGGACCTAATACCGATAGATATGATTATAATGAGGACACTATAAAACACCCAATATGAATAACTGTTGGAATAGAAATAAAGCCCTTTCAGACAGTTGTAGCACAATCCACACTAGTGTCAGTGACAGACACTGAAATACTATATCGTAGTTGTTTGTACTTCATACATACTGTAAAACCAGAAATGTTTGCGAGGTATTTATTTCGCGAATAAAGAAAAAATTCGCCAAATGTAAGCCTCGCCAAATATTTCTATGTCATCCACATCGGTGACATCAAGAAAAGACTCAGAATCAAGTAGCATCAGCAGCGTGTGAAATGGACATCAGCCCGAGGCGGGTGAAAATGTCATCTGGCCAGTAACTCACGACATTTGCACGCCCGACAGGCGGGTATCGAATTTCAACGAAATAATTGGAATTAGAATGACGTAAAAAGTACTAGCATTCGACATAACCCTTGCTTGTGAATCAAAGCAACATAACCCTATTGTTCGTGGTAATTCTTTGCCTGGCTATTGGTCTGCAACTCAAATGTAGGCCTACCATTCTTAGCACTCCCTGCCCCGACAATGCGCGGCCCTGTGCTTGACTCGAATGCACATTACTATAATTGCACATAAATGTAACAAACTTACCTACACACGGACCGTTGCATTATATTCTGCATCAGCCTCCCCATTCCACTGGACCCCCCCCCCCCCCCCCCTCCACTTCACACACAGCATGTGTACAAACCACCCACCCATTCACTCGATCTCTTCCACCCCTTCTGTCTATCCTGAATCACTCAGCCATGTGCAGAGATAGCTATAAATAGACCGGTTTTATGAGAATTCAGGTGATGTCACTGGTTGGGGGGGGGGGGAGATGTGCGGTGGAGATGGTTTGAGGGTATTTCGTATGCTCATATATGTGAAATTTCACAAGCAATAATAGCACTAATATACAATAACAATTATGATGGACGTTAAGTATTGTATGTCTGCGTTATAGGGGTGGGGGATGGGGGTCAGTGTAGAAGGGACGAAGAGATTAGTCTCCAGCAAAAATGTACATCAAATACATGTACTAGTACCTTGTTTTTGACAATACAATTTAGCGATTAGTATGTCATGTCTTGTGTTTTTAATCTGACATGATCTGAGAAGCACACATCCTGTATCATTATGATTTGTGGATTCAGAATAAAAGATGACATGGGTTACCAAGATAGCATCCGGGCTAGTAGCTGTCAAAAGCCATCAGATCAGTACATTGTAAAGCTCACTGTACTACATATACTTGTTGGTTTCAGTTATTATTCATATTATTGTTTTGAAGACAAATACTGTAGTGTGGACTATGAACTTTTCAATTTGTTTGGTTGAATGAAACACGAAAATCCCGCCAAATTGGATTGTCTGAGAAAACGGCACAATTTAGACATTTGTGGCTTTACACGTATTGCTCTATATACGTGTACCCAATATACATGTATATCAGTTGAGAGAAGGTCAATGAACTCCAAGTACAAGACCATTTTGCATTTTAGGACATATTTTGACGTCTGATATTTCCTGATGACTACAACGTGTATATTAGAATGTGTATATATCAATATACTGGCGTTTATGTTCCATAAACAGCCAGGATATACCCATGTATGTGACACTTTTGAATAACAAATTGCCTGATGTCAGCGTTAGCCAAACGAACCACAAGTGATCCACAAACATTATAACCAAAAGTGCATGAAAAGTGCATGATGCATCATGTGATATTGACATGAATGGTGGCTGACACCCATGTCTGATGTGTGTGTGGAACTTTTTTTTTTGACAAAGTTCACGTTTTCCAGTAAACATTATTTTACTCTGATTGTAATTGACGCACATGCGTAAAGAAATTTTTACTCAATAATGAGGTTGCGTGTTTACTTTTTGTGTATCGTGGGTATGTTGCTGGAAGATATGGACGGGATTCAAATTGTTGAAGTACCATACCATCTTGGATTTATCCATAGTGATTAAGGTACCCCCCCCCCCTCTCGGCAATTACTGATAACTATCATAGAAAATATACAGAACGCTTTATAACATGTAGGCCTATTCTATGTCGTTCCATACGTCTACAGACACACTATCACAAACCACTGCTAAATAAAGCAGCAAAATTATATGGGATTTCAGATATATCGTGTATTCACACACGAATCATAACAAGTATACATGCTTCATCTTTTTTATTGATTGTGCTAGTGAGCAAGCACTACTACGTGGTAGCCCATGCAGAAGATCAAATGTGTAATGTTTGAGCAATCCATGCCCTTCATGTTACCCACATATATATTGTTCCAACAAATACATAAAAGTAGTCAAGTTTACGTGAAAAGTACACACATTATTACACAGGGATGGCTTACCCCCTGCTGTTTGGTGTTTGTGTCTAGTTTATTATTTTTCAAAACAAAATTTACGTGTTCAAGTAAACACTGTTTGACGTGTCACAGTAACCAATTACTCCAATTTTCGTTTTCTGACAGAATTGTGCACAAGCAACATGAGTTCCATTATGAGGCTGTATGCATCCATGGTATCATTGGTATGTTGGTGGAAGATCGATGATGACGACCACAGAAAGTATAATGACACTTAACTATATGATACAAGTAATCATGGTAATAAGCAAACACTACCCCGGGAAACCAATGGTAACCAACGCAACATTTGTCGAGGACTCCCTGCCCCTCACGTGAGACCCACAAATATGATCCCAACGGTAAACATGGTTACACGTGGTACCCGGATTTATCTACATGGTAGGATTTCTTGGAATGGAACACGCGTTCAATTTAGTGGGCAATTATGTTTCTCGTGATAATCAATTTTAGGCCAAATGATGAGTTTATCAGTCGTACAAAATGATAATCATATATAAAAAGAACAAATAGTGTGTAATATAAAATACATTTTCCTATCATAACCAGTTGTCATTCCGGATTTTAACTATAGGAAATCAGGTCGGAATGAAATTACCCACTAAATTGAACATGTAATCCCTTAGGATCTGTAGATGTATGAAAGCGGCACATGTACATGTACACATCGGTTGATGCTTGTTTTACTCGTACTTTTGGGCAAAACTGACTCGTGCCAGTAAGAATGAATTAACTTTAACAGTACACTTCATCCGACAGATTATTTTTCAGTTTTTCACGTGCCACTGTAAAATCAATTACTGGCAACCTATATCCAGTATCATCAGAAATACATAAAGAGAGATGTATTTCTGGTATCATGTGTGTACATGTATATATTGCTGAGAAATGCTTACAATTCAAGCTGTTCAACAGACACGAACTGGTGCATAAAAATTTAGTATGCCCAGCTTGTGTTGTGACTAGGTGCAGAATCCGACAGCTGAGAATACAATGAATATATAGCATCATTAACATGTATAGAGCCGCGATGAATACAAATCATAACAATGGTAACAGGACATTGATTAGCAATATCATGAAGATAGAACACAAAAGTTGAATTACTACCTTCAGATTAAGATTCACATTTGCTGTAAGTGTACACCATATCCCATGTTTTGATGAATATGTACAGGAATCGTTCATCATAATTGGTTATCATGGTAGTTATAGCCAGTATAATCTTTCCCTAAGATGACGTGTGTAAGTAAAGAATGTTTGACTCTCACAGTGACAATGTTGTATGGACGTATAGACGAAGAAATTTCTTCACAAAAAGAGGTATGACTCATGGATCATGTACACACGATATGACACTACATGTACACGTACAGACGACATTATTGGACATATGGGATCAGAAATAAGGGGCATGAAAATGATAGGCATGCATGTTGATTGTTGAGTTTGATACACGTACATGTAAGTTCTCCAAGAACAGAATGAAATATTTTTTATTGCTCAAGTGCCAAGACAGTATCATCATGATAAGTGGAAAGATTGAAAAAAGTATAAGGTACCTTGCATCATATGTATCATGAGCTCATGCACATCGGGATAGGTGGTACCGGTATACACAAGGTTTATTTACTTACAGCAGTAAATTAAATTACACTGCCACTAGTCAATAAATTGTGCCATGCATATACATGTAACAAGTAACTATGGTAAGAGGACTCATGGATATACAAACTCAGTTTTGTATCATCACACCCACACATACACACATTTTAGATTATCTCGTTGAGAGCAATCTGTGGAATATTCATACCTTACAGGCATCATTAGTTTTCAAAAATGATTTAAAGCTCGGTCTTCGAACCTTTTCAAAGTAGACATATGTCAATAAGATGTTAAGTACGTATAGTTCCAATATGTCAAGCACATCATACATGTCACAGAGCAATTTTGTTTTGTACGGCACACTTGATTGACAATCAATAGCCCAAAATTTAATTATACTAGGAAATAACATCTTTGATTGATAATTCACACCTTTTTGAATAGGTCACAGACAGCAATTAGTTCCACGTGCCAATCACCCCTGACATTGACAACTATAAGAGATTTAAAAACAATAATTGAACATTGCCTATACATGTATTTTATATTAATTAGCATAACATCTATCATGCAAGTATACCTCGTAATTAACATTCAGACTCCGTCAGCTGAGAATACAATGAAAATATAGCATCATTAGGATGTGTCGAGCCGAGATGTATACAAATCATGACAATGGCAACATGACATTGATTAGCAATATCATGAAGGTAGAACACAAAAGTTGAATTACTACCTTCAGAATAAGATTCACATTTGCTGTAAGTGAACACCTTATCCCATGGTTTGATGAATATGTACAGTAATCGTTCATCGTAATCATGTTAGTTCTAGCCAGTATAATCTTTCCCTAAGATAACTTGTTGACGTGTGTAAGTGAAGAATGTTTGACTTCTTACAGTAACAATGTTGTATTGACGTATAGACGAAGAAATTTCTTCACAAAAAGAGGTACAACTCATGGATCATGTACACGCGATATGACACTATATGTACACGTACAGACGACATTATTGGACATATGGAAACAGAAATAAGGGGCATGAAAATGATAGGCATGCATGTTGATTGTTGAGTTTGATACACGTACATGTAAATTCTTCAAGTAAAGAATGAATTTTTTTATTGCTCAGGTGCCAAGACAGTATAAGCATTATTTGTGGAAAGATGAAAAAAAGTATGAGGTACCTTGAATCATATGTATCATGAGATCATGCACATCGGGATAGGTGGTACCGGTATACACAAGGTTTATTTACTTACAGCAGTAAATTAAATTACACTGCCACTAGTCAATAAATTGTGCCATGCATATACATCTAACTAGTAACTATGGTAAGAGGACTCATGGCTATACAAACTCAGTTTTGTGTCATCACACCAACACATACACACATTTTATATTATATCGTTGAGAGCAATCCGTGGAATATTCATACCTTACAGGCATCATTAGTTTTCAAAAATGATTTAAAGCTCAGTCTTCGAACCTTTTCAAAGTAGACATATGTCAATAAGATGTTTTGGAGAGAATAAAAAATGCACTGGCACAAGATAATTGTAAGAGTAACACATAACATAAAACAGCAATAAAAATTCAATGAGCGACATTGAACAAATTTTGTTGGATTATTTAAGTCTGCTTCTGACTAAAAGTTCTTTAAGGTTTTGATGCTTCTTGTAAGCTGTTGCTATTTTAATATCACCATCAGTATTTTTGTTGAGTTGTTTCATATGCTTTTTAACAATTTGGGCCGAAAGAGCACCTGTTTTTGAGAAGGGTACTATATACACCAGGTCGAATTTATTTTTACTTTTGTTCAAAGGGTCATACTTTGTAAATTTTTGCACGTTGAGGCCATGAGGTTCGAAAGTGCCTAGAGTATCAATCCAACAATATTCCCTTTCAAGTCGCCATTGTTTGTTTAAAAGTTCATCACCAAGATCGGAAACCTGTTCAATTGGTAAAAGAGAAAAACATTCGATGGAAAATTCAGTTTTGCTGTGAAATTTAGATAGATGACTGTATAATGCATTTTCCTCATTGCAGCTAGTTATTGCAGCACGGTGACGATTGTTTCTGAATTTGAGTGATTTACCGGTTTCACCTACATATTGTTTTTCGCAAAGCTTACAAGTGTATAGATAAATTATATTTTCTGAGTTGCAATCCAAAGCTGAGTTGATTGAGTAGGTTTGTTCAAAAACTGATCCCGAGAAATTTTGACAATTTGGAACTATGTCAAGCATATGATATATGTCACAAAGCAATTTTGTTTTGTACGGCACACTGGATTGATAACCAATATCCCAAAATCTAATTATACCAAGAAATAACATCTTTGATAATTCACACCGCTTTGAATAGGTCACAGACAGCAATTAGTTCCACGTGCTAATCAACCCTGAAATTGACAAATATAAAAGATTTAAAAATAATAATTGATTATTGCCTATGTAATTTATATTAGCATAACATCTATCATGCAAGTATGCCTCGTAATTTACATTCAGACTCCGTCAGCGGAAAATACAATGAATATATAGCATCATTAGCATGTGTAGAGCCAAGACGAATACAAATCATGACAATGGTAACAGGACATTGATTAGCAATATCATGAAGATAGAACACAAAAGTTGAATTACTACCTTCAGAATAAGATTCACATTTGCTGTAAGTGTACACCATATCCCATGTTTCGATGAATATGTACAGGAATCGTTCATCGTAATTGGTTATCATGGTAGTTATAGCCAGTGTAATCTTTCCCTAAGATAACTTGTTGACGTGTGTAAGTAAAGAATGTTTGACTCTCACAGAAACAATGTTGTATCGACGTATAGACGAAGAAATTTCTTCACAGAAAGAGGTACGACTCATGAATCATGTACACACGATATGACACTATATGTACACGTACAGACGACATTATTGGACATATGGTAAAAGAAATACGGGGCATGAAAATGGTAGGCATGCATGTTGATTGTTGAGTTTGATACACGTACATGTAAATTCTCCAAGTACAGAATGAAATATTTTTTATTGCTCAAGTGCCAAGACAGTATAATCAATATAAGTGGAAAGATGGAAAAAAAGTATGAGGTACCTTGCATCATATGTATCATGAGATCATGCACATCGGGATAGGTGGTACCGGTATACACAAGGTTTAGTTACTTACAGCAGTAAATTAAATTACACTGCCAATAGTCAATAAATTGTGCCATACATACACATGTAACAAGTAACTATGGTAAGAGGACTCATGGATATACAAACTCAGTTTTGTATCATCACACCCACACATACACACATTTTAGATTATTTCGTTGAGAGCAATCTGTGGAATATTCATACCTTACAGGCATCATAAGTTTTCAAAAATGATTTAAAGCTCGGTCTTCGAACCTTTTGACAATGGTAGCAGGAAATTGATTAGCAATATCATGAAGATAGAACACAAAAGTTGAATTACTACCTTCAGAATAAGATTCACATTTGCTGTAAGTGTACACCATATCCCATGTTTTGATGAATATGTACAGGAATCATTCATCACAATCATGGTAGTTAAAGCCAGTATAATCTTTCCATAAGATAATTTGTTGACGTGTGTCAGTAAACAATGTTTGACTTCTCAAAGTAACAATGTTGTATCGACGTATAGACGAAGAAATTTCTTCACAAAAAGAGGTACGACTCATAGATCATGTACACACGATATGACACTATATGTACAAGCACAGACGACATTATTGGACATATGGAAACAGAAATAAGGGACATGAAAATGATAGGCATGCATGTTGATTGTTGAGTTTGATACATGTACATGTAAATTCTCCAAATAAAGAATGAAATATTTTTTATTGCTCAAGGTCGCCAAGACAGTATCATCATGATTAGTGGAAAGATGGAAAAAAGTATGAGGTACCTTGCTTCATATGTATCATGAGCTCATGCACATCGGGAAAGGTGGTACCGGTATACACAAGGTTTAGTTACTTACAGCAGTAAATTAAATTACACTGCCACTAGTCAATAAATCGTGCCATACATATACATCTAACTAGTAACTATGGTAAGAGGACTCATGGCTATACAAACTCAGTTTTGTATCATCACACTCACACATACACACATTTTATATTATATCGTTGAGAGCAATCCATGGAATATTCATACCTTACAGGCATCATTAGTTTTCAAAAATGATTTAAAGCTCACTCTTCGAACCTTTTCAAAGTAGACATATGTCAATAAGATGTTAAGTATGTATCGTTCCAATATGTCAAGCACATGATATATGTCACAAAGTAATTTTGTTTTGTACGGCACACTTGATTGATAATCAATAACCCAAAATCTAATTATACCAGGAAATAACATTTTTGATAATTCACACCTTTTTGAATAGGTCACAGACAGCAATAAGTTCCACGTGCTAATCAACCCTGACATTGACAAATATAAAAGATTTTAAAATAGTAATTGATTATTGCCTATGTGATTTATATCAGCATAACATCTATCCTGCAAGTATACCTCGTAATTTACATTCAGACTCCGTCAGCTGAGAATACAATGAATATATAGCATCATCAACATGTGTAGAGCCAAGACCAATACAAATGGTAACAGGACATTGATTAGCAATATCATGAAGATAGAACACAAAAGTTGAATTACTACCTTCAGAATAAGATACACATTTGCTGTAAGTGTACACAATATCCTAGTTTTGATGAATATGTACAGGAATCGTTCATCGTAATTGGTTATCATGGTAGTTATAGACAGTGTAATCTTTCCCTAAGATAACTTGTTGACGTGTGTAAGTAAAGAATGATTGACTCTCACAGAAACAATGTTGTATCGACGTAGAGACGAAGAAATTTCTTCACAAAAAGGTACGACTCATGGATCATGTACACACGATATGACATTATATGTACACGTACAGACGACATTATTGGACATATGGTAAAAGAAATAGGGGGCATGAAAATGGTAGGCATGCATTTTGATTGTTGAGTTTGATATAGGTTCATGTAAATTCTCCGAGTAAAGAATGAATTTTTTTTTATTGCTCACGTGCCAAGACAGTATAATATGGCGCCCCGTTCGTGCCACCAAAAAAGGGAAGTTATTTTTTAGGTTACCGGACCTATGGTCCGATAACCTATTGCCATGGCGTTGCGTCCGTCGTCCGTCTGTCCGTCCGTCGTCCGTCGTCCGTCTGTTAACATTTTTATCTTTTTTGTTTACGGACGAATTTTTCTGAAATTTTGCACAAAAATGCCTAAAAATATTTCGAGAGGGAGGTATTTTTTAGTTTTTTGATTTTCGCATTTTTTTCAAAATGGCGGCCGTTTTCGTCGAAAAATGCCTGATTTTGGACTTTGGCGGCCATTTTCTCAAAAACTGTTCAGTAACTTTTTTTCTTTTTGATACATAACACTCCTCATATATACTCCTGTGATGTGTATAAGTTTCGTTGCGCTTGAATCGCTCGAAGTGGGCCATTTTGGGCCAAACTCGGCCCAAATGGGACTTTCCCATGCTAAATTCTCCTATGCTTTATAATGGGACACATTATGTCTTATATCTCACTTAATATTGAGATTAGAGACTAGGAATCAATTGTGGACATATAGGAAATGATATATGCTGACTATTGTCGTGACCTTGAATTTGACCTCTGACCTCGGTTTCAAGGTCAGAGCGGCCGTTTTCGTCGAAAAATGGCCAATTTTGGACTTTGACGGTCGTTTTCTCAAAATCTGTTGAGTAACTTTTTTTTGTATTAATGCATAACACTCCTCACATGTACCCCTGTGACATGTATAAATTTCGTTGCCCTTGAATCGCTCGAAGTGGGCCATTTTGGGCCCAAACTCGGCCCAAATGGGACTTTCCCATGTTAAATTCTCCTATGCTTTATAATGGGACACATTAAGCCATAATATCTCACTTAATATTGAGATTAGAGACTAGTATTCAATTGTGGACATATAGGAAATGATATATGCCGAACATTGTCGTGACCTTGAATTTGACCTTTGACCTCGGGTTCAAGGTCAGAGCACAAAATGGCTAATATCTCGCTTATTATCGACTTTACAGCTTAGGAATCAATTGTGAACATATAGGAAATGATATATGCTGAATATTCTCGTGACCTTGAATTTGACCTTATTTTCAAGGTCACATGACAAAAATGGCTAATATCTCGCTTATTATCGACTTTACAGCTTAGGAATCAATTGTGAACATATAGGAAATGATTTATGCTGAATATTCTCGTGACCTTGAATTTGACCTCTGACCTCGGTTTCAAGGTCAGAGCGGCCGTTTTCGTCGAAAAATGGCCAATTTTGGACTTTGACGGACGTTTTCTCAAAATCTGTTGAGTAACTTTTTTTCATATTGATGTATTAACTGTACATATTTTGCATATTACTGAATATATGTTCTCTTTCCAGTTCTGATTGCGTTATACCTGACATTGCACATTCTTTCACATATACAATCCTTACCATTCGAAGTTAAGCCTGAGGCGAAGTGTTTGGGGTTCACTTCTTAATACGTCCCCCGAATGGTTTTGATTGCTATATGTCTATGTGTGTGTAGGTGTCTTAATGTTTCATTTAAGAAAACTTGTATTTCCCCTATTTAACTTCCTTAATTTCGATATTAATATGAGAGAAGGCCGCGAGCCTGTGTATCTGTGAAAGATGCACACACAATCCCTTTAACAGGTGGCACGCATCCACGCGACCGCAACAAACCACAGATTGCTTTATGGCCCCATGGTGACAAAGTTAACAAGTTTAAATGCCCTCAAAAGCATGCCTCAGGAGCATGAGCAGACGGTTTGGTGATCACTGATCAAGGTTATAAAAGACAGTTAACCGGTGTTTGACGGTTAACCGGTTAATCGTTTGGAGATTTACCAGCCGGTTATTCGCGGTTATTAAAAAAATGCTAGCCGTCGGCGGTTAACCCATTAATCGTGCAGGCCCTATTTATTATTGACTTTACAGCTTAGGAATCAGTTGTGCACCTATGGGGAATGATGTGTACATGCCAAATATTTTGATGACCATTGATTCGACCTTCGACCTTATTTTCAAGGTCATGGAACAAAATTGCTATTTTGTTTTACTTGTTATTGAATTTACAGCTTAGCAAACAATGGACATATCGGGATTCCAAAATGTTCTATTTTACGTTTGTTTTTGGCATCATCAAAATCTGACTATTGGTGGTAATAAATTGATACTTACTTTCATATCACTGAGTCAGTGTCACTGCTGGCGGACGTTGAATCTGTCCCCGAGGATACCATCAACTCAGTAGCCTTCTGGCTTGTGATTAGGTACTTATGTATTTGTCATATATCTATTCCATGGGGCTTGTTTCAGATTTCTAAATTATTTTCATAGGTTGTTGGGCAGTTGTATACTAATTCCATCAGGTGTACAGTAGAAACAACTACATTTAACACACTGTCTGCCCCTGATGACGCCAGTGTGTCTTTGGATAAACTATTTGGTCGGGCTTGTTTCTATTCCAAAATGTTCTATTTTACGTTTGTTTTTGGCATCATCAAAATCTGACTATTGGTGGTAATAGATTGATACTTACATTCATATTACTGAGTCGGTGTCACTGTTGGCGGACGTTGAATCTGTCCCCGAGGATACCATCAATTCAGTAGTTTTCTGGCTTGTGATTAGGTACTTATGTACTCGTCATATATCTATTCCATGGGGTTTGTTTCAGATTTCTAAATTATTTTCATAGGTTGTGGGCAGTTGTATACTAATTCCATCAGGTGTACAGTAGAAACAACTACATTTAACACACTGTCTGCCCCTGATGACACCAGTGTGTCTTTGGATAAACTATTTGGTCGGGCTTTGTTTCTATTCCAAAATGTTCTATTTTACGTTTGTTTTTGGCATCATCAAAATCTGACTATTGGTTGTAATAGATTGATACTTACATATACATGTTTGCTGGATATTCTCATGACTTTGCATTTTGACCAGTGACCTTATTTTCAAGGTCACAGGAATATAAAACATATTTTGTCCGGTAACCTGTCTTAGCCCTTGGGCTAATTTTTATTTATCTCATACGTATGAAATAAAACGTCATAGATATATCAGAGATAATAACACATACGTATGAAATACTAAGTCATACGTAGGAGATACTATAAGTTATCATTGGCTTCAGACCCCAATACGGCGTGATATCTGCCTGAAGTCACTATATAGTGACTGAAGGCAGATATCCTGCCGTATTGGGGTCTGAAGTCCATGGTAACGATTTTATCATTGGAACTCTCCAAAACGTCTTTCCGTATTACCCGCATGAAGCCCACGATACAGAAAATATCGTGGGGTTGTGTCACAGCTCTACAAATACGGCGTGGTACTGTCGGGGAATTGACCAATCAGGATAGCGCATTGTCAGCAATCCGATGATAATATGTCATACGTAGGAGATACCAACTCATACGTAGGAGATACTAACTCATACGTAGGAGATACTATGACATACTCATACGTATGAGATACTATCTCATACGTATGACTCATTATCTCATACATATGACTTAGTATCTCATATGTATGAGATAGTATCTCATACATATGACTTATTATCTCATACGTATGACTTAGTATCTCAAACGTATGACTTATTATCTCATACGTATGACTTAGTAACTCATATGTATGAATGTAGGTATCAATCTATTACCACAAATACAGTAGAGTTTGATGATGCCAATAACAAACGTAAAATACAACATTTTGCAATAGAAACAAAGCCCGACCAAGAAGTTAATCCAAAGACACACTGGCGTACACACATACATACTCATATATATGGCGTACACACATACATACTCATATGTATGACTTAGTAACTGATACGTATGAGATACTATCTCATACGTATGAGTTAGAAAAGAAAACTGAATTCTCTTTTTTGTAGCACGAACACAGTATAAGCATGATTTGTGGAGAGATGAAAAAAGTATGAGGTACCTTGAATCATATGTATCATGAGATTATGAACATCGGGATAGGTGGTACCGGTATACACAAGGTTTATTTACTTACAGCAGTAAATTAAATTACACTACCACTAGTCAATAAATTGCGCCATACATATACATGTAACTAGTAACCATGGTAAGATGACTCATGTATATACAAACTCAGTTTTGTATCATCACACTCACACATATACACACACACACACCAACACACGCTGTAACTTGGAACAATCAGAGATTTTGAAATTTTATTTTGTTAACCACTAGTTGGGACCAATATGAAAAAAACATAGTTTGACATGAAATGAAAATGGCAATATATCATTGTACACGAGGTATATGTCACAACTTGTACATGTCACAAATTTGTATACAACAAGCAGTCAACTGTTCAACACAGTTCAAATTTCAGTGATATTATATCGTTGAGAGCAAGCCGTGGAATATTCATACTTTACAGGCATCATTAGTTTTCAAAAATGATTTAAAGCTCGGTCTTCGAACCTTTTCAAAGTAGACATATGTCGATAAGATGCTAAGTACGTACAGTTCCAATATGTCAAGCACATCATATATTTCACAAAGCAAATAATCGAACATTGCCTATGTATTTAATATTAGCATAACATCTATCATGCAAGTATACCTCGTAATTTACATTCAAACTGATGTGCTTGAATTTATTTACTTTCAGAAGTAAATTGAATTACACTGCCAACAGTAATGTGCGTTTATGGTGCATGGCATGGCATGAACTCTCATGTTAATATTTTTTGGCTTTGAATCACACTGTGCTCAAGTTTTATTCACCTACAGCAGTGAATTAAATTACACTCTCAACAGTCAATAATTTGTTTTGTGTGTCTTATAGTATAGTATAGTTTTCCAGCCATAGTTACTCTTATTTCCATCTATACCGTTACTTGGAACTCGAGAGTAAATATAACAAATGGAAATGAATTTAAATGTCGCCCTACAGTCCTACACCTGTGCTTTTTCACTGGATGCTGTAATATACTATTATTGTATCCCCCAGAACGAAGTTCGGCGGATACTATGGATTTGTCTCTGCCGCGCCGCCGTGTCCGCGTCAACTGTGGATGATTTCTTGTGAACTCTCTACAGGTTGCAAATCTTAACCGATTCTAATAATTTTTTATACAGACACATCTTGTGGTAAGATTCCGACACCAATCGATCTTGGTGGATTGACTGGCAACACATTTCATGCTAAAATTAGCCTGTTTAACACACATGGCTTGTGAATACTCTACGGGTGGGAGTTTTTGATGCATGATGACGAAACCGCAGAGGCACGATAAGAAAAACTGTCCCACGTAGAATGTTGTTTTTCAGAATGATCAAATAAACATTAATTAGTTAACAGACTAACTCATTACGTCCATTAAAATACCCACTTGGACACCTGTGTTCACTCCAATACCCTGTACCATGAATACAAATACCACTGGATTCTTGTTCAGAATACAGAACTGATGTTTTTGGTGAAAACAGAACAATATTACCGAATAAGTTAACATTAATTCTACTAGTTAAGTCTATTATTGACCACAATAAAAATGGTTGAGACAATAAATATTTATTATTGAGCTCAACAAAGTAAAGGTTTTGTCCAGTAGAGATTTCACGGGTGTACCGAATAAGTTAACATTAATTTTACTAGTTAAGTCTATTATTGACCACAATAAAAATGGTTAAGACGAGAAATATTTATTATTGAGCTGAACAAAGTAAAGGTTTTGTCCAGTAGAGATTTCACGGGTGTTACCGAATAATCTAACATTGTTTTTACTAGTTAAGTCTATTATTGACCACAACAAACAATAGTTGAGACGAGAAATATTTATTATTGGGCTCAACAAAGTAAAGGCTCTGGCCAGTAGAGATTCTATGACTGTAGCCAAAATTTAGTTAACATTATTTTTGCTAGTTAAGTCTATTGATGACCACAATAAAAATACAATGTAGTTAAGACAAGAAACATTTATTATTGAGCTCAACAAAGTAAAGGTTTCGTCCAGTAGAAATTTCATGGGTGTAACCGAATAAGTTAACATTATTTTTACTAGTAAAGTCTATTATTGACAACAGTAAAATTAGTTAGGACAAGAAACATTCATTATTGGGGTCAACGAGGTAGAAATTTGATGGTTGTGATGATGGTCATATTATGAAAGGAGTTAACATCAATTTTTGCTTGTTGAGTCTGTTAATAGTTTATGGGTCGACAGGGATGATAGGGCAATGGGGGATACACCCCAGCGGTCGTCAGCGACTGGAGTTCGTCTAGTTTATTATTCTATTACTCTATTCTTAACATTTTAATTTTCTGCTGGCCTACCCCAGTCTGTGGAATTTTTTTTAAACACTTGGACTAGCAAATTGGACTGACTGTATATCATAAGCAAATACGAGCTGTCTCTATCAAATTATGATGTTAACAATGATTTTATTGGCTCCCTCAGTTAAACAAGATGCATTTTCTGTCATTTTCCAGCGAACACAATGTTATGACAACAAAATAAATTGAATTTGTTAAACTTGAAAAGTACTCCATACTTTTTACTTTTTTGTGATTCATAGTCATGTACACAAGTTATGACTTTACAGCAGGCAAAATACACATATCCCCACAACTATATGTTCATCTTGTTAAGCAAAATATTTGTTTCATTATTACTACGATATATACATTCCAAAATGGGTCAAACATGTAGTTTCGATCCCTTGCATGTTGATGAAACACTTATCAACTTGTCAAGGGTTAGTGTGAAGCAAGCTTGTCGACCCGGGATCCCCCATCTTCACAATGGGGATGCATACGCATTCGTCAGGTAATTTGTAATCAACAAAATGGCCAACATCTTAAGTATGTGTTAGTATTACCGTAAAACGTGTGGTATAGCACACCTCAATCTCCGTGTCATCTCAACTCACAAGCATAGATGAGTTCTTCTTTATATCTGGTACTTCAGAAAAAAATTCTCCCTCGAGGTTTACCCGGAAAGTCAAATTGAGGTTTCATTGTGTGCCCTACACCATATGTACATGTGTAACTAGTAGAGTAAACCAGCCTAATTTTGGACCCTACCAGAATTCGTATATATCAGCATATCTCAATGAATGTTCATGCAATGTGCCTGTCACTCATATACTGGCATCACTCAATGTATTGAAAATGTGTTCAGAATAATGCTTTCCATTGCTCACATGTATATACACCATTGTTTTTTTGTCTTGATTATTCTTGAAGAACAAAGTTCATTGTACATAATCAGGCATCCCGATTGAAAATGCTGGCTCCCCATGTGGCTGAATACTGTGAAGCCTGGTCAGTCAGCACCAGATGTCAAGATTTTTGGGTGTCTTTTTTGGGAATTAGAATTTTTCCCTCACCTTCACCCATGCAGATGATGACTCCACATGCAGCTTAATACTGTGAGACCTGGTGAGCCTGCACCACAAAGCACTGATGCTGGGGCCTACTGTTATAAAGAAAGGTTACTGTATTCACTGACTGACTGTGCTTGTGCCTGAAAACCCTGTCAGCCAGCCTAATAGCAGTGACTTGTATAACACTGGGGAGTCACTTGTATTATATTATCAGAATAATGTTTTTCATTGTCAGTTTGTACATTTTTTAATGATCATCGCGACATGCTCATGATAATGTCTTTTCATGCACTGTATCTGTCACTGTACCATGGATAATTCATGAGCTTCATTCATATACTGCAAACATTTTTTAATGTGTAAATATTTCCAAATTAGTTATCAACATGTTGAAAAAATAAACACCATTGTCACTGACATTTTCAAGTGTTTCTAGGCATGTTGTATTTACTCTGTTACTGTTAAGTGAACACCTCCAGCTAGGGACAACTCTCAGTTACTGAACATATTTTCTCAAGCCCAACCCATCTTTTAACATTGTGATGCCCCTCTGATTAGTGAACACTTTTAACATTCTTTCCTTGGGGCGAGAAGGCATTCATTCACGAGAGGTTTGACTGCAGCATAGTTACACACACACAACTCTATCACCGTGACAAGCTCAATTCTTTTTACCAGTCGAAATTTTCAGAGGAAATTTTGTTTGCAGATTAATTATTGTCATTTTACCAAATATGGCAAACAAACCATTTTTTATGGTTATTGCTGTTAGATATGCAGATGCTGTTGGTCGTCTTTCTTTACTCATTGTTACTAGTTGCAGTGAAAATTTCTAACAACAACAACAAATGATAATCTGGTCATAGCATGTCAATTACCGGTATAACTAATGGCTTGCCAGCTCCACCACTGTTTCAAGCAAACATTTATTTACTCGTAGCAGTGAACTTTTATATAAAAACATACTGGCCATAGTAGAAATAACATATACGTGTAGTAGGTTACTAGTATGTGAATACTGTTAACTTCTTTCAGCACGAAGTGGACTTGCCAGCTCTACCACTGTTTCAAGCTAAAATTTATTTACTCGTAGCAGTCAACTTTTATAAAAAAAAAATACCATACTGGCCATAGTAGAAATACTATGACCAGTATGGTTATTATTATTATTATTACTGTTATTAAGGCATTTCGGAAAAAAATGCCTTTATGGTTTTAGCAGAATTTTTTTTTTCCTTTTTTTTTTTTGGACTTTGTTTCCGCTCGATAACTCAAAAAGTATGTAGGCAATGGCTGCAGAACTTTGCACGGAGGTTCATATATCAATAGGGAAGAACCCTATTGATTTTGGGATCAATCCGTCAAACGACCTTTGACCAAGAGCTCGGAACAAATATCTTGGGTATCTTGGGTTGAGATGACCCCTGGTGTCAATTTTTTTTTCGCGGACTCGACACACTTGTTTGGCCGTATCTCGAAAACGGTGCTTCGTAGAGCGAAATGGAGCTAAATTTCGGCCTCCTGGCATCTGGCAAACTAGTCTAGGGGGTATCTTTGATCAAACGACCCGTGGTGTCGATTTTTTTTTTTCGCCGACTCGGCACTTCCTGATTGCCTGTTTCTCGGAAACGGCGTGTCTAAGAGCAAAACGAAGCTCAATTTCAGCCCACTGGCACTAGACAAACTAGACTAGGGTATCTTGGGTCGAGACGACTCCTGGTGTCGATTTTTTAGGTTACCGGACCTATGGTCCGATAACCTATTGGCATGGCGTTGCGTCCGTCGTCTGTCGTCCGTCGTCCGTCGTCGTCCGTCGTCGTCCGTCGTCGTCGTCCACATTTTTATCTTTTTTGTTTACAGGCGAATTCTTCTGAAATTTTGCACAAAAATACTTAAAAATAATTCAAGAAGGAGGTATTTTTTAGTTTTTTGATTTTCGCATTTTTTTCAAAATAGCGGCCGTTTTCGACGAAAAATGGCTGATTTTGGATTTTGGTGGCCATTTTCTCAAAATCTGTTCAGTAACTTTTTTTCTTTTTGATACATAACACTCCTGATATGTACTCCTATGATGTCTATAAATTTCGTTGCGCTTGAATCGCTCGAAGTGGGCCATTTTGGCCCAAACTCGGCCCAAATGGGACTTTCCCATGTTAAATTCTCCTATGCTTTATAATGGGACACATTATGCCTAATATCTCAATTGATATTGAGATTAGAGACTAGGGATCAACTGTGGACATATAGGAAATGATATAAGCTGAATATTTTCGTGACCTTGAATTTGACCTCTGACCTCAGTTTCAAGGTCAGAGCACAAAATGGCTTATATCTCGCTTATTATCGAGTCTACAGCTTAGGAATCAATTGTGGACATATAGGAAATGATATATGCTGAATATTCTGATGACCTTGAATTTGACCTTCGACCTCATTTTCAAGGTCACAGGACAAAATGGCTAATATCTCGCTTGTTATCAACTTTACAGCTTAGCAATCAATTATGAACATATAGGAAATGATATATGCAGATTATTGTCATGACCTTGAATTTGACCTTTGACCTCATTTTCAAGGTCACAGGACAAAATGGCTAATATCTCACTTATTATCGATTTTACAGCTTAGGAATCAATTGTGGACATATAGGAAATGATATATGCTGAAAATTCTCGTGACCTTGAATTTGACCTTTGACCTCATTTTCAAGGTCTCAGGACAAAATGGCCAATATCTTGCTTATCAGCGACTTAACAGCTTAGAAATCAATTGTGAACATATGGGAAATGATATATGCTGAAAATTCTCATGACCTTGAATTTGACCTTTGACCTCATTTTGAAGGTCACATGACAAAATGGCTAAGATCTCGCTTATTATCGACTTTACAGCTTAGGAATCAATTGTGAACATATAGGAAATGATATACGCAGAATATTCTCATAACCTTGAATTTGACCTTTGACCTCATTTCCAAGGTCACAGGACAAAATTGCTGATATCTCGCTTATTATCGACTTAGGAATCAATTGTGAACATATGGGAATTGATATATGCTGAATATTCTCGTGACCTTGAATTTGACCTTTGACCTCATTTTCAAGGTCACAGGACAAAATGGCCAATATCTTGCTTATTAGCGACTTTACAGCTTAGGAATCAATTGTGAACATATAGGAAATGATATATGCTGAAAATGCTCGTGACCTTGAATTTGACCTTTGACCTATTTTCAAGGTCACAGGACAAAATGGCCAATATCTTGCTTATTAGCGACTTTACAGCTTAGGAATCAATTGTGAACATATAGGAAATGATATATGCTGAAAATGCTCGTGACCTTGAATTTGACCTTTGACCTATTTTCAAGGTCACAGGACAAAATGGCCAATATCTTGCTTATTAGCGACTTTACAGCTTAGGAATCAATTGTGAACATATAGGAAATGATATATGCTGAAAATGCTCGTGACCTTGAATTTGACCTTTGATCTATTTTCAAGGTCACAGGACGAAATGGCCAATATCTTGCTTATTAGCGACTTTACAGCTTAGGAATTAATTGTGAACATATAGGAAATGATATATGCTGAAAATTCTCATGACCTTGAATTTGACCTTTGACCTCATTTTCAAGGTCAACAGGACAAAATGTCTAATATCTTGCTTATTATCGACTTTGCAGCTTAGGAATCAATTGTGAACATATAGGAAATGATATATTCTGAATATTTTAATGATATTGAATTTGACCTTTGACCTAAATTTCAAGGTCAGTCATTTTATTTTCAAAGTCAGATTACAAAATGGCTTATATCTCACTTATTATCAAATTTACAGCTTAGGGGTCCATAGTGAACATATAGGAAATGATGTATGCTGAATAGTTTGGTGATCTAGAATTTAACCTTTGAGCACAAGGTTTTCAAGGTTAGAGATATGGCGATTTCAGTGGTCACCTTGAATTTGACTTTCAACTTTCTCGGCTTAACTCTGTATATTTCTCCGGTAACCTTACTAGCCCATTGGGCTAATTTTTTCTACGACTCGGCACTTTCTAATCTCACTTTCTACACTTCTGGAAGAATGTATGATGTGGATATGGATCTGTATGATTCAAACGCTACCAGGAACCTATAAGGACCACCACTAACCACCTCACACCTCCAGAATATGAAGCTTGCATAAGCAGAAGGTGTACGATAGTGCGTATTATATATGATATATATACGTATATTTATGTGGGTACACGATTAAAAAAAATTAGCCGAGAGGCTGAGGAAGGTTACCGGACAATAAAGGTTTTATGTTTTTAATATTAGCCCTTTTGTCCCGTGGCCTTGAGAATATTATCACTGGTCAAACCCAATGTCACAAAGATATTCAGCATACACCATCCCCATACGACCACAATCGACTCTCAAGCTGAAATATCGATAACAAGTGAGATACTAGCCACCATTCGCCCTGATTTAAAAAAGTAGGCCAAGGGTCAAGCTCAAAGTCATGAGAACACGGAGCATATCCCCCCCCCCGTCATATGTGTGCAACTGGTTCCCAAAATGCAAAGTCGACAAAAGGCCAGCTATGAGCCATTATGTGATCAAACCTCGAAATTAAGGCCAAAGGCCAAGTTTCAACTCCCTCTTGAAAAAAACCTCACAGGGATTCAAAATAAAATTTTGAGATGAAAATGTAGACGGACGCCTCCGATGCTGACGGACGACAGACGGAACGCCACGGCAATGGGCCATCGGATCAAAGATCCGCTAAACTGAAATGTAAGATCAACCCATTTACTTAGTGCCAATGTGAAAAGGGATTCGGTTGTCTACAGCGAAGACCATGCGTCTGGTCACCGCCAGACGCCGGGCCACCGCCAGTAACCACTTGTGTAACCAGAGAACAGAAGTAAAGATGTAAAATCAAACCTATGAGTTCAAATCAACCCTTTTGTTCAGGGCCAATATGGAAAAAAGTGACACTGCAGAGACGGCATAGACTACACAGATGACGGGCCCCCGCCAGTAAGAACATAACTAGAGAACGGAAATACAAAATGTAGCCTACAAGAATCCAACCCATCTGTGTAGCACCAAATTGAAAAATTTACCCTGTTGTCTACAGCGACGACCATGCGTCTGGTCACTGCCAGACGCCGGGCCACCGCCAGTGGGCACATGTGGAACCAGAGAATGGAAAGATGTAAGATTAGCCTATTTGTCCATGATCGGAACCATTTGTTTAGTGCCACACTGCCCGTAGGAGGGTGAGTGGCCGTCCATAGCGAAGACCATGCAAATGGACGCACCAGACACTGGTGCGTCCAGTAACCGCCTGTGAGACCGCCAGTAACCGCCTGTGAGACAAGATAACGGAAATAAAGTAGAGTAAATATGCTCGACCCCAAGCACTACCATGAACATCGGATTATACTCACACCTGAGTATCAGGACATATAACAGGTCAGATATTGCCTAGACTGATAAAATATGTCAACACACAGGTCAGACATAACATAGACTGATTGCATAGATCAACACATATTATAGGTCAGATATTGCATAGACTGACAAAACATGTCAACACCTTATAGGTCAGATATTGCATAGACTGACAACACATGTCAACACATATTATAGGTCAGATATTGCATAGACTGACAACACATGTCAACACATATTATAGGTCAGATATTGCATAGACTGACAACACATGTCAACACATATTATAGGTCAGCTATTGCATAGACTGACAACACATGTCAAAACATATTATAAGTCAGATATTGCATAGACTGACAACACATGTCAACACAGATTATAGGTCAAATATTGCATAGACTGACAACACATGTCAACACAAATTATAGGTCAGATATTGCATTGACTGACAACACATGTCAACAAGTATTATAGGTCAGAAACTGCATAGACTGACAACACATGTCAACACATATTATAGGTCAGATATTACATAGACTGACAACACATGTCAACACATATTATAGGTCAGATATTGCATAGACTGACAACACTTGTCAACACATATTATAAGTAAGAAAGTGCTTGGATTGACAATATATGTCAACACATATTATAGGTCAGATATTGCATAGACTAACAACATATGTCAACACATATTTTGTTGACATGTCAAACACATATTATAGGTCAGATATTGCACTGACAACAGATGTCAACACATATTATAGGTCAGATATTGCATAGGCTAACAACATATGTCCACACATATTTTAGGTCAGATATTGCATAGACTGACAACACATGTCAACACATATTATAGGTCAGATATTGCATAGACTGACAACACCTGTCAGCACATATTATAAGTCAGATATTGTATAGACTGACAACACATATTATACGTCAAATATTGCATAGACTGACAACACATGTCAACACATATTATAGGTCAGATATTGCATAGACTGACAACACATGTCACATGTACAAACACCCTGGTGTCGAATTTCTTTCCCGACTAGGCACCTACTGTTTGGCCGTATCTCGGAAACCGTGCGTCACAGAGCGAAACGGAGATTAATTTCGGCCTTATGGCACTAGACTTGGATTGGTCTAGGGGGTATCTCGGGAAGAGATGACCCCTGGTGTCAATATTTTTTCCCCAACTAGGCACTTCCTGTTTGCCCGTATCTCGCAAACGGTGCATCGTAGAGCGAAACGGAGCTTGATATCGGTCACCTGGGACTAGACAAACGAGTCTAGCGGGTATCCTGGGTCGAGAGGACCCCTGGTGTCAATTTTTTTCTCCGACTCGACACTTCTTGTTTGGCTGTTTCTCGGAAACTGTGCTTTGTATAGCAGATGGAGCTTAATTTCGGCCTGTTGGCATTAGACAAGACAACCTCTGGTGTCAATTTTTTTTTCTCTGACTCGGCACTTCCTGTTTGGCTGTATCTTGAAAAAGGTGCTTCGTAGAGCGAAACAGAGCTTCATTCGGCTTTGTGGCACTAGACAAACTAGTCTAGGGGGACGGTGTGAATATTGGGTCGAGACGACCCCTGGTGTCAAACTTTCTGCCCGATTCAATATCTTCAATATCTCAGAAACGGTCCATCGTAGAGCAAAACGGGAGTTATTTTCAGAATCATTGCCCAAGACAAGCATATATAAAGGGTATCAGGGATGAACTCTGACCTTGACCTGAATTTTTATGTTAATTTGATATTCTTCATTTCCGTTGATATCTCAGTAACGGTGTGTCGTGAAGCAGAATTAACATTCTACACAAAGATGAATAAGGGGTTTGTCAGTTAAACTTTAACCACGGATGTTTTCAGTCATCATGGTTCATGTGGTTCTGGACTAGGTATCTTAGGTGTATGTTAGGTAGGAATAGAGCTTCTTACGAAATGTCCCAAGGCATCTTTAGGCCTTGACGTCCAGTTATTATTATTATCGGCTAACAACAAACATATACGTGTAGTAGGGTACTAGTATGTGAATACTATTAACTTCATTCAGCATAAAATGGGCTTGCCAGCTCTACCACTGTTTCAAGCAAAAATGTATGCACTCCTGGCAGTCAACTTTTATATTAAAAAAATATCATAACGGCCAAAGTAGAAATACTATGACCAGTACGGTTATTTTGATTATTATTGCTATCATTGCTAGCTGACAACAAACATATACGTGTATTAGGATGCTAGTATGTGAATACTGTTAACTTCATTCAGCATAAACTGGGCTTGTCAGCTCCACCACTGTTTCAAGCAAAAATTCATTTACTTGTAGCAGTCAACTTTTGTAAAAAAAAAATTGCCATACTGGCCATAATAGAAATACTATGACCAGTATGGTTATTTTGATTATTATTATTATTATTGGCTAACAACATATACCTGTAGTAGGGTACTAGTATGTGAATACTGTTAACCTTATTCAGCATAAAGTAGGCTTGCCAGCTCCACCACTGTTTCAAGCAAAATTATTTTTACTTCTAGCAGCCAACTGTTAAAAAAATTTACCATACTGGCCATAGTAGAAATACTATGACCAGTATGGTTATTTTGATTATTATTATTTTGTTGGCTAACAACAAACATATACCTATAGTAGAGTACTAGTATGTGAATACTGTTAACTTCATCCAGCATAAAATTGCAAAGTCAGCCCTGGCACTGTTTCAGGCAAAAATTTATTTACTCCTAGCAGTCATCTTTTATAGAACAAATCACCATACTGGCCATAGTAGAGATACTATGACCAGTATGGTTATTTTGATTATTATTATTGTTGGCTAACAACAAACATATACCTGTAGTGGGGTACTGGTATGTGAATACTGTTAACTTCATTCAGCATAAAATGGGCTGGTCGGCCCTACCACTGTTTTAGGCAAAAATGTACCTATTTACTCGTAGCAGTCAACTTTTATAAAAAAAAATTACCATACTGGCCATAGTAGAAATACTATGGCCAGTATGGTTATTTTGATTACTACTATTATTGTTATCTAACTACAAACATATACCTGTAGTGGGGTACTAGTATGTGAAATCTGTTAACTTCATTCAGCATAAAATGGGCAAGTCAGCCCTACCACTGTTTCAAGCAAACATTTATTTACTCGTAGCAGTCAACTTTTGTAAGAAAAAAATTACCATACTGGCCATAGTAGACATACTATGACCAGTATGGTTATTTTGATTATTATTATTATTATTGTTGGCTAACAACAAACATATACCTGTAGTAGGGTACTAGTATGTGAATACTGTTAACTTCATTCAGCATAAAATGGGCAAGTCAGCCGTACCACTGTTTCAAGCAAAAATGTATTTACTCGTAGCAGTCAACTTTTATAAAAAAAATACCATACTGGCCATAGTAGAAATACTATGGCCAGTATGGCTTTTTATATTTTTATTATTTTTGTTGGCTAACAACAAACATACATGTGTAGTGGGGTACTAGTGTGAATACTGTTAACTTCATTCAGCATAAAATGGGAAAGTCAGCCCTACCACTTTTTCAAGCAACAATTTATCTACTTGCAGCAGTCAACTTTTTTTTTGAAAAAAATAACCGCACTGGCCATAGTAGAAATACTACGGCCAGTGTGGTTATCTCGATCATAATTATATTGTTACTGGTGAACTATAAGAAATAATATACAACAGTTGACTTAAATTGACTTACAGCAGTCGATTTATTTTTACTCATGTATAGTGCATTCCATTGTGCACTACACTGCCCCTGGTGGCAGTGTCCAACACCATGACTAATTTCAGTTTATGGTGTCACAATCTCAAGTGCTGCCGCCTAGTGGCAGACCACCTGCTGCAGTAAAAAAAATTGTTGACTTGACAGAGTGAAAAAAAGTTGATGTATTGAGGTAAATGCTGGTTTACTGTAAAACCTAGTGTTCCTGACTGATATTCAAATAGCCTTCAACGTGGCGTTGGCTTGACATGTGGCATTGATGTGATCTACAGAGTTGCTGTTCGTAGTCTTCTATGATTCTTGTCATTATTTGGTGCGCACAAACGATATGATCTGACTATAACGTGTACTCATAAGTTCATGTTCATTACTGCTTGATCAATTGCTCATCCTCACTGTTCACTATCATATTCTCTTTTTGGGACAACGTAAAAGCTAAACACCACGAACCGGTTCTCTGTGCATGTGCAATATGTGCATGTTCTTAACAGTTATGGTCCGGATGGGCCTCTGTTGATACAATGAGATAAAAACTCATCTTCCATTTATAATCTATTATGCCGACATCTAGACACAATTTCAAGTGCCTAGCATAGCACCAAAGATGAGTGGGACGCCTATGAAGGTACAAGTTCTTGTCTGGCCGAGTTAGTGACACAATGCTTAGCGGCTTCCCCTTCTCTTGGCATACAGATTATCACAAATGTTTTATTCGTTGAGGTATCAATCGGTTGTCAATACGGCACTGCAAAAACGTGCTCCCTAACTGGTCAATGTTGCTTTTGTTGCATTATCTTCACCTGTAATGTCGAACAGTTATGAGAGTCACCTTTCTCCAAACTTGGGCATCTTCTTGCATGATGAAGCAGGTGTCTCAAGCCGTTGATTCTCTCTGTCAGGTGCTCAGAGTTCTTAGCGACTACACTGATATATCAGTGATTCTATTGGACGTGTGTGATGTGATCTACAGAGTTCTGTGATCCACAGAAGCTGGTGTTGGACAGCAGTTTTTTTGCAGGTGTCATATGGGAAACGGATTGATACTTCAATGACACAAGTCTCTCAACCACGGACAGATGACAACTTGTCTCTTGATGGGCGCTGTGCTCATCTTCATATGCTGCTATAGTCGGCAGCTGACAAAATGCGTTCTCAGAATATGGTTATGAATATGGAATATGGTAGGGAAGTGACAGACGACATTGTATAAGAAGAGGCCCACCTGGATCAGCACTGTTGATGAGGGCCATCAGTTGCGGCTGCTGAGCAGGACAAAGCCTGCTAGAATACCAGCTGCGGTTGTCACCATCAGAACTGAGCCGAACCACATATCTCTTCTGCAGGTGACGATTGTTATAAACTGTTCACAAAAAAGACAGGCGGCGGTGAACAGTGTGGATGAGCATCAACACAATAATAAATTTGTCCTGTAGAATAATCTCGGCGTGCTGGGAGATGATAAGTTGGCTAATATGTTTTCTTGTACAACTTTACAGCCGCAGCTTATCACAGTAATGGACATGAAATAATGAGTCCACAAATGTAGTCAACTCGTACTGTTTCTATTACTACCATGAACGCTGAAATCGTGGTAATTTGTTTCAATGCTATGCCCAATGTAAATTGGATATTTTCTGTCGAATGTTTCACCCTGTGTTGACCTCATGATTTAAAATTGTAGTGAATGCTTGATGGGTCATGAATTGACTATATATTACTAGCAGTTGCACTGTTTGATGTCATTATTGCGTAGTTGAAGATAAATGTTGTAAATCTGAAGCTACGTTTGTTTACAAAACGATATACTCTGATATTTATTCTAACTCATTTACATCGGGGTTTTTTGCAGATATTTTTGAGATTCTTCACGGTGTTGTATTATAACTTGGCATACTTCATCGGGCAGTCAAATGGCACTTTTTAACGAATCTCAGACCTCTATAACAAAAAATGACTATCGACCCAATATGAATTTCATCCCAAACATCATCACAAAAATCTGATCATATTCCAGTAAATGGTCATATTTACATTTACCACAGTTGGAAGTATCATTGTAGTTTTGGAACAAAAAACACATGAGGCTGTATCCTACACAAACATATTGATTTTGTACAAAAGCAAGCAAATACACAAAATTGTAAGCGAACCAATAAATTCAATGATGGATCTAAAATTAACATTAGGAAAGAATGCCAACTTTTTCAAATTTTGCGATAGAAGTTTGACATTTGGTAGGAAACTTCCGTTTGATTTTGCTCAGAGTGAACATTGCTCAATGGTTTATCACACATAAGTAATCAATACACCATCAGAGGTAACAATAATCATTCCAACAATGTGAAATACACACAGAAATGAAAAAGTAAAATCAACTGGTGTGGATGACTGTCCATATCCCCTGAAACCGGGAATTTTGACAGTTTTGTTTGAAAACTGACCTTGATCTCGATCTTATAGGGTGACCTTGAATCACAAAAACATCACCAGAAATGAATTCCTTTAGTCAGACTTGTGTAGAAAAGTGCTATCACACTTGATTCTAGACCTATTACTAAAAAAGTTATATTTTGGTTATGCTAATTATCCATATGTAGCGGTTATCATGCTAATCAGCGAATAAAAAAATTTCCCCAAAGTTGGCGCAGTGCCAACAAAGCTCGAAATCTCCTGGAGACACATATGAATGCAGATCAATAAAGAAACCTTGTTGTTTCAACAATTTCTAGGTTCGTTAACTGGCAACTGCAAGATATGCCAGAAACGCCATCACACAGTCCTACATAACGAAGATTGGGTTTCAAGGTCAGATAGCCAGCAAAGAGTGGAGACAGAGGAGACAACAAGTGCTTTCATAGAATCAACTCCAGATATCAAGCTAGGCTGTCATACAGGGGCTGGTGTTTCCACATTCCACATCTGATCGGAAACAACTCACCAGACACATACAGCCCATTAGAAGTCAGAACTGAAGAGCGTGGCAGCCCTCATGCAGCAAGAACCTTGTTGGGATGGGTCGTGTGGCACATTACTGGGTATGGTGCTAACGATGTTTCAGTCAACAGAGCAGAGGCAGTGGCAATACAAGATCTAGAACACCAGAAAGAGCTAGATGTAATCTATAAGAAATTGGTCAACATGGAATTCCCTGAATTAAGAATTGATGACAAAAAGGAACCATCAGTGGAATAAACTCTTCATGAAGAAAGTATCCAGCACTCTGAGAAAGTCTGATGGTCATTACGAGATGTGCTTGCCTCTTAGAGAACATGCAACATTACCACACAACAAACACTTGAAGTCTAGACTCAACAGTCTGAAGAAAAAGCTCAGCTCCAACTCACAGTTCAGAGACGACTACACAATATTCATGGACTCCCTATTTGAAAATGGATTTGCAGAGAGAGTTCCAGTGGCAGAGTTGGACAGAGCTGACGGCATGGTGTGGTATCTGCCACACCATGGCATATACCACCCCAAGAAGAAGGACAAAATCCGTGTAGTATTTGACTGTTCCGCTGCGTACTATGGAGTAGCCCTGAAGAGTGTACTGCTACAAGGGCCGGATCTTATGAACAACCTCTTAGGCGTCCTCTTGAGATTCAGACAAAAGGCCTTTGCTGTCATGGGAGATATCCAAGCGATGTTCCATCAAGTGGAGGTAGCTAGCTGTCACAAGGACTGCCTTCGCTTCTACTGGTGGCCCAAAGGAGATATTGACAAGACGCCTGAGGTGTTCAGGATGACTGTCCATATATTTGGAGCAGTGTCTTCTCCAACATGTTGCATCTATGCACTCCAGACTGCGATCGAAGATAATGCATCAGGAATCGCCATAGCTACAGATGTCAAAAGATCATTCTATGTAGATGATTTCCTGTATTCAGAAAATGACGAAGAGGCAACATCTGAGCTTGTAAAAGATGTCACAGCAATCTGTGCTGAGGGCGGCTTCAGGCTAACGAAGTGGGTAAGCAACAGTAGGTCTGTGCTGTCCACAATACCACCAGAAGAGAGAGCCAAAGAGCTACAGTTATTGTCATTGTCACTGGACGACTTGCCAGCTGGACGAGCCCTTGGTCTGTACTGGAATAGACGTGGAATCAATACCCAGTATCAAGTATTCCGAGCAAACAAAACAGGGTCCGTTATCCAATCTCATAGTCCGGGGACAGAAAGTCATATCAGGCATACGAAGTGAGAGAAAACAAAAATGACAGGGAAACTCATGAACCCCCGTAAATGGCCATCAGGAGGTGAAATCAGGTGTTCCGGAAAGAGTGAGCATTTCCTGCCCCACTAGTGGCACCCGTCATGAATTCCCCAAAATTAACATGAAAATAGATCTAGTTGCATGGCAGACATGGATTTGCTGTATTTATCAACCAGATCATGATGACGTCCATAGAATTTCTTAAACATTCAAGATGACAAGTTCAGTATTCAGACAAAGATCGATGACGTTCAACCTACCAGAAGAAGATTGCTATCAGTTGTGAGCTCAGTGTTTGACCCACTAGGACTGCTGTCTCCAATAACACTGAATGCCAAGATTATTCTCCGAGATCTAGTCAATGAGCCATGGGACACAGAGATGCCGAGTCCTCAGTTGCAGCAGTGGGAGAAGTGGCTGGCTGGCCTAAACGAACTAGAGAAGTTCTCCATCCCAAGATGCCTGAATCCAACAACAACTGCCGAGTTAGAAGCAACACAGTTACACTACTTCAGTGACGCAAGCAATAAAGGCTATGGTATTGTAGTGTATGTCAGATTCCTGTACAAGGATGGTACTGTTCATTCACAGCTGCTTCTGAGCCGAGCAAGGGTCACACCACTGAAGCAGATCACCATTCCACGTATGGAATTAGCAGCAGCGACCACAGCTGTGAAGATGAACAGGAAGCTTCAAGAAGAACTGACGATTACGATAGATGCCAGGTTCTACTGGACTGATAGTCTAACTGTCCTAAAGTACATTGCCAATGAACGTGGTAAATTCAAAACCTATGTAGCAAACAGGGTGTCCCTGATAAGAGAGGGGTCAGATTTCAAAGAATGGAGGTTTGTTGGCACAAATTAGAATCCAGCCGACCAGACATGGGGCGATTACAGGGTCAATGTAATCAATTACGATTACTCACAAATTTGATGATTAAATTACGATTACGATTACAGGCAAATATAGATGTAATCGATTACAATTACGATTACTAAACCATCATAATCATGATTACAATCATGATTACTCTTTCCATATTAGGTAGATGTAGAATGAAAACACAAGTAGGTGTCAGCACTAAATAGTGCTTGAGCAAAAAAATATACCATCGAGAGAAAACTATCAGAGTAAGAAATATTTTTTGAGGAATTGCTTTGATATATTTGTTGGAAAAATATTTTCAAAACAAAAGCTGCTGTAATATAGCAAGACTGAAGCCGACCCTGGAACCATACGCCGTGTTTATCGTTTGTCATGACACTGAGATCATAGTACAGCTAGGCTACTAATAACAACAAACACAACAATTTTTCCTTTGTTGGATGATTCTTCACGTTTACACAATGGCAGTGTAATGAATGATCTGCCTAACAAGTTTTATTGGAGTGGGAGACAATCGAGATTGGAGAGATTGGAGCGAGGGGGGGCGGGGGGGGGGGCGGGGTGGAGGCTGGGAGGGGCACGGTGCGGTAACTGCATAATCTAGAGGGGCCGCCGAACTCCCTGTGATTGTCAAGTGTTGATACCTATCTCTGCTTGCGGAAGGTGCTTTGTACACGACCACCCTGAGGGCTCTTTGATGTCCAGATACAACATTGTTACACAAGTGATAGCTTATTGAGTAATACCTCCTGCAGTCAATGCAAACTGAGTATTAATCTAACACATTGGTCGCCCGGTCATAGATTTCATTTACTTAGTAGTGAAAACTTGGGAATACATGTGTTCATAATTTTGGTATATACATCTGTACATGGAGCAGAATATATGTGTAGTTTATTGAGTCATATAATAAGTGGTTGTGAAATCTTTTTATCACAATGACATTTGTGGATTTCATGAGTGAAAACAGAGGCGGGTATAGGATTTTGGAAGGGGGGGGGGGGGAACCTTTGATCGACAAAGCGGCGAGCGAAGCGAGCCCATGTCGGCCGGGGGTCTGGGGCCCTTAAGCGGGCCCCAGACGCTGAAGGTTTATGCACCCCAATGGTGTGTTCTAGGGCTCTCCTTGGACCAATTTCATGGCCTTGGAGAGTTTATGAATGCCTGATCTGGGGGTGGGGGTGGGGGGTCGAGTATTCTGAAGGAGGGCCAAGATATGAAATGTTGCGAAGGTCTGAGGCCCGTGTGCGAAAATATTACTTGGTTTTGGACCCCATCAAATGATCAAGTGCATTTGGCCATTCAATGCTCTCAAATCATTTATAGAAGGTAAAGGGCATAAAATGCTTTCACGGGGAACAGGTGGGTAGGCTATAGAGTGAATACATTGCTGGCGACATGGGGCCCCAGAAGTTAGAGCTACTTCCCGGTGTAATTTATCTTGAAAACACTTCCTCTCCTCTCTTTTCCTTCTTTTTTCTTCTATTCTTTTTCCTTCTTTTTTTTCTTGGGGGGGGGGGGGGGGCAAGGCCCCCTTGCCCCCCCCCTAAACCCGCCCCTGGAAAAGCAACACAATATTATAAATGTCCCCTATGGCATGCCTTAATTCTTAACTTCCACGAATACAGACAATCTTTCAATTGATGTAATCATGTAAAGTAATCATGATTACGATTACTTTTACCATGTATTCGATTACAATTACATTATGAAATTTACAAATGTAATCGATTACGATTACGATTATGTAATCGTAATCAGGGTGTGACTACGATTAATGATTACGATTACCCCATGTCTGCAGCCGACTGTGTCTCACGAGGAATGAGTGCCAAAGAGTTCTTGTTAGCTGATTGGTGGTTGACTGGTCCAGCATTCCTGTCCACACGAGAACTTGAGTTCAAGCAGGAATGCATCCCTCTTCAAATCGCAGAAGACGACCCAGAAGTGAAACAGCTAGCATGCTGCAATCAAGTTGAAGTCATAGAGACACCACTGGACATCCTGCTGAGGAAGTGTTCATTATGGAACAAACTGAAGCGTGTCACAGGATGGATTCTAGTCTACATTGCGGCTTTGAAATCAAGAATCAGATCACGAAGGCAGGGAAAGATCATCCCAGTACCACACCCATCTGAGGCTAAAGATTTGTGGCTAACTCAGAAAATTTTGTATGAAGCTGAGAGAATCCTGTGTCTGCAAGAGCAAAAAATATATTTGCCAGAAGATGTGAAGACAGCTCGAATGGGCAGAGGAGACTTCAAGAGAAACAGCCCTGTGAGGAATCTCAATCCCATCATGAAGGATGGACTGTTGAGAGTTGGTGGACGCCAAAGTAACACCAATCTCCCAATCATAATTCCCAAGAATTCCCCTGTAGCCACATTACTCATCAGAGCAGCTCACGTGAAGGTTGGACACATGGGTAGAAACGCCATATTGGCTGCCCTGCTTGGAGCTGGCACCCTCATTCGTAGTGTGATGTCCAGGTGCACACTGTGTAGAAAATACAGTACCCGAGCTATTGAACAGAAGATGGGGGAACTCCCTGCAGACAGGATCACACCTGGTGTTCCTCCTTTCTCGAAGGTCGGAGTTGATTATTTGGACCTCTGATTGTCAAGAGAGACAGAAGCTCCGTCAAGTGTTACGGTGTGATCTTCTCATGTCTCACAACCAGAGCCGTACACTTGGAAATCGCACACAGCCTTGACACTGACTCATGCATAAACGCTATGAGACGATTCATATCCAGAAGAGGACCGGTGGAGCTCATAAGATCGGACAATGGTACCAATCTGGTTGGTGCATGCAGAGAGCTCAAAGAGGAGATACGCAAATGGAATGAAGCATCTTTCAACAATGCACTGCAGCAAGAAAATATCACATGGCTGTTCAACACTCCCACAGCATCACATCAAGGCGGGGTATGGGAGCGATTAATCCGATCTGTGCGCAAAATTTTATACGCTGTCTTGCATGAGGGTCACATGCGACTTGACGACGAATCACTCCAGACATTCATGTGTGAGGTTGAGTCTGTGCTCAACAACAGGCCAATAACGCCAGTATCACCGGATGCCAATGACATAGAGGTTCTGACACCCAATCACCTACTATTACAGCGCCGAGCTGCACCGGTGCCTCCAGGTACTTTCGATGAGTCCGATAACTACACCAGACGATGCTGGAGGCATGTACGGCACCTCACAGATACATTCTGGAAGCGATGGGTTCGGGAATACCTTCCAGTTATGCAGAGGCTCCAGAAATGGCGACATGAGAAGAGAAATCTTCAGCTGAATGCGACGTTCTGGTGATGGACGGGTTTCCCAGGAACTCTTGGACACTTGGTAGAGTAGTCGACACCAACAAGGACAAGAATGGTCTCGTCAGGTCGGCAACTGTCAAGACGCCTTCTTCTGTGCTTCAGCGACCCGTGCAGAAACTCAGTCTGGTGTACTCTCCAGACTGCGTTGAGTAAACTTGAACTTGAGTGAGCTTGAACTTGAGTGAAATTGAATGGACTTTCAGAGAAGTCAATTTAAGCAATGTTCATTGCCCACGGGCTTGTGACTTCTCTGAAAGTCCATTCAATTTCACTCAAGTTCAAGTTCACTCAAGTTCAAGTAACATTGCTTAAATTAAGGTTTTGGTTTCAAAAATGTGTACTCTTTGTTTGTATAGAGGTGATAAGTCCTCGAGATGAGCACTTATAGGGGCTGGTATGTAATGGTCATACAAATTTATGTGTTTGCAAAGGTTTTTTGGTCGAATCCGTTCGTGACCAGTGGTCATTTTTTTAGCCTATGTCATTCCGACACACTCAGAGTTGATGCAATGGACGACGCAAATTACGTGCAAAAATGTGTTGAAATTATGGACATATGGAACGGTACGGTACTATTCTATCATAAGTTATGTAGCACAGTTATAGGTGTTCCTACTCCCCCAGTTTTGTGGCCTTAGATAATTGTTAGGGGTAAATGTATTAGCTTGAATGTACAGGAACTTTTCCGTTATCCGTGCCAGTACAGGCATGGACAAGGGGTTTCGTCACGCATGGTTGAACACACCGTTTACGTCACGGCGTTAGCACTGTTCCGTCAACTTATTACATAATATTCATGTGTAATATAGGTTTTGATTGCAATTACCGCAGCTTCATCATATAGAGGTCATATTCGGGTGTCATATTATTGTGGTTATATGTTTAAAACATATAATAGTATGTAATATCTTTACATGGTACTGGACACATTATTGACCTAAATATATATTGAATATTGGGATGAATTGAATATGAGTGCATACATATTATCAAAGTGTAATACGTCAACAAATAGTATATGTATTTTTTGTATCTGTTTTCAGTTAATCATCATTGTGCCACATCACGTCAGCATTCACTGTGGTGATAATGGATGCACTAACGATCGTTAGTGCATCCCGCAATGTCGAACCCACTCGCGGTTCGTTTGAATTCTCTCCATTTTCCCGATAATTACGATTGTGATCGATACACACATGCATCTGCTGATTGTTATGCGCACGAAACAACCGTTCGTTGCAAATACATCGCGATTTATGTTGGTTTGAGCATGAAGAAATCGTCTGAAAAAAAGCCGAAAGATTCCCTAACGATTGTTTTTGTAAAATCGAAGATTCCCTAACGAACATGTGAAGATTCCCTAACGATCTTTTCTTTATTAATTCAAATCTACGTTATTTAAATGTTTAAACGTGAAATAAAGTACCAATTGACATGTATTGATGTGTATAGATGATCTTCTAATACAGATTTCCTATTTTTGATGTGACATTCGCTAATTTATGTCGCATAAATCAACGAATTCACAATGGTGTATGATATGGACGTATTACAATATACACGTATTAAGCCTATATCGTTAGGGAATCTCACTTTTGTCGTTGGTGAATCTTATCGCTAAATCTTTTCCTCAACATATCTAAACAAAGAAGCGTGATCTGCTTGAAACAATTACGCATGTCTTTGACCAAAACACTAAGCTACCTTCAGAGTGTCCATTTATCACAAATGGACCTGTCATTTGATAGAGTACGGTTAAAAACCAAACTGATCGTGTTTACTGTCGGCCATTGCGGGATGCACTAACGATCGTTAGTGCATCCAGTATCACCACAGTGAGCATTGAGATTAGCCCCATTGCATTAGCCCCATATGACAGTATAGGCGTAGTCCATTACAGACGGGGACACCTTTTGTTTTATGCCTAAACACATAAATACCAAAAAACAACGATCAGACTAAACCGCGTGCATACAACCAGTCATATTGTTACCGCTTCTTGAGTAAATCAGATGATATGCTGTGATAAAATGTAGTTTCAGTTACTGATTACCAAAATTATGTATCAACCGTAAATGTCACTTCAGAAAACAGTCCACGGCTGACGAGGCATTTCTGATTACATTGCATTATCTTTACGTATTTTCCCCGTTTCTGTGAACTATCGCTATATTATGTATTCGATAGGTTACATAACACCACAAAAAACCTGTGTTGACGCATGTTTCAAGCAAATAACGATGGCGTTTATTGTTTAGCAAGCACACACAAGTTGCCCGTTGTGTTTGCTTTCAGCACTCGTAGGAACATTATTCACTAGATCTCGCTAGGACTCATTTTTTTCTCTGGAGTGGAATGGTTTGGTTCATGTCAGAGCTGCTTACGCTTCAAATAATTCTGAGGCGTTCTTTAAATGCAAATGTATACAAGTGTGGCAATAAGGCGCGTTTTGGGGTTTGCTCGCATTATTGGAGGTGATAACTTGTTATTCCCAATATTTAGTTACAGTAATATATATCAATTCAGGCCAAAAAAAACCCCTGATGTTGTATAATTATGTCCACATTTATTGATAGAAAAACATGATTCGCGAAGTGTAAGAGTGTTGTATAGGTCATGTGGTTCATATTGTAAACACTTATGTTTCCAATTCAGCATGTGTCAATATTTGCGCCTGAAATACATGTAAAGTTTGTAAACAACAATGTAGTAGAGTTTATTTTCAGTTTCAGTTTTTTTTGTATACATGTACGGTTTAGACATATCATGTATTTCTAGTGGTCCGCGTTCAGCAAAAATCATATGAAACACTATTATTATAAGAAAATGTATTATGTGTTTGTTGCGTGCATAGTGCGATTGAACAATTTCAGCGCTAATTTACGATCAAACAATCATTCATTTGCTCATGATTCATTCTGCTCTTGTATCCCGCCCAATGCAGTTACTGACAGTTCCTAGTTCGGTTGAAGGCTAGAATGCTGTACATGTATTCACTTCTTCTGAAGAAATAACTTTATTGTCACTTTGGTGATATTTTCTCTTGTCGTCAGGTCATCAATTCACTTTTGTTACTATTTTTTTTTCAACTTGCTCATACACGTTTCAAAACGAAACGAATATTTTTTTCTTCCCATAAAGTTCAAATACAGTTCTAACTTCTTCAAATGGAATGATAACTTGTCAGTGGTATAAAATTTCGTTCCGCATGCGATTGAGTTGCAGCTCGAAACATGTATTTCATGTTTTTCCCAGCGAAAACATAATTTCACTGTTGTAACGAGTGTTTTTCGACTTGTTTTCACAAGTTTTCGAAACCAAACCGAAAGTGGTTGCGTCACGCTTCGGTAATCAGAATTTTTATGAAGTTGAAATGTTACGTAATGTAATTGTGGATACAATACCGTACCTGACTGGATAGTTTTATAGGAGCATGGCTACGTGGGCATCGGTATCATTTTTTTCTTGTTGAAGAACAAATAAACATTGTTTGGGACATTAACGTTGCCTGGAATAAAACTGACAAAATATTGACAGATAGTCTTTGTCTGGCCGTCGTGCATGAGGAAGAATGAAAGAATGCAAATATTTTCCCTTTCTATTGCGTTGGTTCAAGATACTTCAAATCACAATGCATATGCGTGTTTTCCTGTATTTCATCAAAAGCTACCGTCCCTCATTGAAAAGGATTAGGAAGAGTGTGGATAATGATATTCGTTGGTAATAATAAATAAGCAAAACCGAAAGTTTGGATGCAAATACATGGAAGATAGCGTTGCAAAAAAAAATTTTTCTAATGGAAAAGACTTTCCCTGAATACATTTTTACGATGTCACGTAAAGGATATCAACTTTAATTTTTCTGAGGTAATCAACATAAATTTCGAAAGCATTTTAAAACCGAAGAATATCATAACCAAAATTTGATCGGGAAAGAATTTCTCGTCAATCTTATAAATTTTATGAAGTTGAAAATAAACTTTAAAAACCTGAAATTGAAGAATGATGGCAAAAAAAATTGCGAATCAGTTGAGGAAAACTCGTTTGGATTGTGTACTGCCGCATTTTCAATATACCGTGATCGGAAAGTCGTCAAATATGTACTTGAAAATTAAAAAAAAAACCCGATCAATTTCTTACTCGAATTTATGAAGTTATGTATAATGTCTGGAGTTATGTATTCCTACTATCTACGGAAACCATTTGTATCACATTTTGTATGTATCTCATGACTTATTATATCAACTTGAGGAATATAATCCCATCTATTAAACACTATCCCTACAGAGAAAACAATTCAAAATGTATTGGTTTTCTTAGATGGTCCCACGTTTTCCATGTTTTTTTTCTGGATGTGAAAAGCAATTCGCACAGCGTGTCGATATGTATATTCAAAAATCAATTTCCAAATAGCTTCTTTTGTGTGAAATGCATGTTTGTGTGACACATCTGATCTGATATACGTATTTAGCCGCACGTATGAAGTCTAAGTCGAGTGCAAGTACTCACAAATACTTCTATCGAGATGTACGTGTGGCTATATCTCGACAATTTTGCTGCATATTTGCTGACCAGTTTAGAATTTCCGTACATCACATGTGTTCGATAATCTAAGTCTCCCTCAGTTGTCGCTGTTCAGCTCACATTTACGGAGCCGCTGAAAGGACATGGGAGAAATATTTTTTTACATATCGTTATTGCGTTCCCTCGCAATCCGGATCGCGTTCCCTCGCGATCTTATTGCGTTCCCTCGCATTCTGGATCGCGTTCCCTCGCATTGTGTTGACGCCAATGACTCCTGAGAAAGTTTTTCTACAAGATCGCTAGGGAACGCGATCCGGAATGCGAGGGAACGCAATAAGATCGCGAGGGAACGCGATAATATCACGAGGGAACGCGATTCGGATTGCGAGGGAACGCAATAAGATCGCGAGGGAACGCGATCCGGATTGCGACGGAACGCGATAATATTGCGAGGGAACGCAATAACATTGTGCTAAAAAAAAATTCTTCCATGTCCTCTCAGAGGCTTCGTACACATTGGTTGGAAAATTGGCCTCGCACTTCTTTTGTTTTACATGCGATCAAGGTGGCTGACGTCACTAAACAGAATTTTGTTGATGCACATTAATTCTTCAGCAGAAAAAAATAATGCTTCGTGAATTTATCCAAGTCAGAATATGTGATTATAAATAATTATAATTTTTTCTTAATTTTTTAACTATAATAAATTATAAATAACAAGATTAAATTAATATTGATTTCATCACATTCCTAATTACATCCCTAATACGTATTAAGATTAAGATGAAAGACAAAATGTTTTGCACATATCTTTTTACGGTCAACTACGCCACGATTATGATGGTTAGAATAACTTATATATGGAACTTGAGGAATACTTAGTTGGAGAATAAATCGCTTTACTTGTTTCCGTAATAAAATCACTTGAACAGAATACGTTTCTTCACGACGATTGCCTAGAGCTAAACCCGTAAATTTATGCATAGCATCACGCACGTGACAAGAAGTGTTTACTGATGCGTGACGCTCAGAATTAATATTGAGGCACATCGCTCGAGTCAGGACATTCAAACCGAACATCGACATTCAAACCCGACAACAGATTTCCTTCCTCGACAACACACACTACCCTCATTCCGATAACAAGTGATCTTATCCACGATGCAGATTTCTCCGATATCAAGAAACTTTGATCATTGACCTACAATACGTCAACACCACATTGGTCCGTGATGTGCAATTACATGTGTCACGAAAACTGCAATAGACCTCACATGTTCTTGCATTTTTTTTTTGAAGACGTTAAAATAATTTTTGAATATTTAAGAAAAGTCTGAACACCTAATATTTCGTATAAATGCGTTGATTGAAGACGTTTATTTGTGGAAATCTAATTCTTCCCTTATAGATATAAGGCAATGAGCAATTTTGATCACTCGATTCTCGAAATGAACATTTGAAAAAAAAGTTCTTATGTCTCGTCCCAGGAAAAATAATTATATATAGATAATGCTATGCTGTTATTTCAGCAATTCACTGGTGAAATTGAACATGAATTTTCAATTCAACTGAATTGAATTCTGGTAGGTGTCACATATCCTGGTATATTTCACGATGCAATGGCGTATCTAGAAACCCCAGAAAAGGGGGGCACAAGGATTCAATTGAGTGGATGGTCCTAGCGGAGCAAGTCCCAAACGGCGGGGGTGTGGTTCAAGGGCCCCAGAAGCCCAACGCTTTCTGGCATTCGCCGGTGCATTCTGGCCCTATTTTGGGTACATATTACCCTTGACAACTCAACAGTTGTGACACGAGCGCAGCGAGTCCCAAACGGGAAGGGGGGTCTGGGGCTAACTCAAGGGTACATATTACCCTTGAAAATTCAACAGACACGAGCGCAGCGAGTCCCAAACGGCGGTGGGTCTGGGGCCCGCTCACGCCCAACGCTTTTTTTGCGTTTGCTGGCGCATTCTGGCCCTATTTTGGGTACAGATTATCCTTGACAACTCAACAGTTATGACTACAAGTAGAACCAGATTTGCAATCAAATATTTATAGACTAGTATGCATTCAGTTGTTATTTGACATAAACCATTAAATATGCATGTGAAAAATTAACTAATTTACATAGATAAATGATCAAAGGGCGAGTATAAATTGTATGTGAAGTTCTTCCAACATAAGTCAGAGAATACAATATGTTGTTCCTTATGTATACAGATATTGACATGCATATTTATTTTCAACTACTTGACAATTTTAGTAATACATAACATACACGTGTATGGTCCACTAAGCCTGGTTTGTCTCCCGACTTCACCTGTGCCGTGCGATGAGTGAGCAACGGATCACATTCAGTAACTCAATACGGGGGGACTCCGCAAGTTAGACGGGGCTCTTCACCGTAACTTTTGTAGTTTTGGCCTAACCCCCCCCCCCCTCCCCCTAGATACGCCTATGCGATGCATATACGGATCGGGAATCTTACCCGTGCACGAGTAGTTCAAAAATTATCATGCCAACTTCCGAATTTTTAAAAAGTGGACCATCCTTACACCCAGTGACTAAACTAGACAGATAGACTTGTTTAGGCTACTCATTTGAAATGCTCGATATCCTGTTAAATAAATTCAATGCATAAATGAAATTACAATTTATTGATTTTCGAACAATTTATACATTTTGTTCTCGACTATAGGTGTTTGAGAAGATGATATCTATTTGCTTATCCAATGTTTTTTTTTTCTTGAGCTGAGAAGGAAGAACTTTTTTTAGTATTTTACTGATGCCAGTATTACACCCTACTTGTTATGTTTTGTGTTATTATGTATTACCGCACGTGGGTTTTTAGTTGACTCATAACACGTGGGGAACAAAAGAGGGGCGAAAAGAATATTTAGTAATATATTTAGTGGAAAAAATAGGGGTACAGCCATCCAGTTTGTCCTGTTTCGTTTTTGTTTTGTTTTTTATTGGAAACAAAACTATTGAAGGGGGATTTCCATTGAGACTTTGTTTCAACCAATCCCATGACAATTCTACGTCATTTCGACCAAGGAATTAATATCTGTCTGGGTTTTCTCTGCACACAATAATATTATATAACACTTCACTACTTATGACTGAGCACCACACGACCTCAGTGAAAACGTTTTAATCAATTTCATTTCTTATTTATATTCACAGCATGAGCATAAAGTTTTCACAGCATGGATAAAGAGTTCTATTCTATGTCCATGTTGTGGTCCACAGCTTGTCCCTTAAAGTGATATTGGCAGAAAAACTGATTTTTCCCAAATCAATTATACCTTAGCCTGTGGTCTCAGAAAAATAGATTACAAAACAAACTATGCTTGTTCACATGGATAAATCAAGCAAAGTCATATGACAGTACAAGCACCCGCTTTTCTTTCCTTTCGTGCGCCACTCAGAGTTACCTCTGACTTACGCTAGTTCACGCTCGATTGGCTCGAACATACTAGTATACGAGTAAAGGCACAGTCACATTGAGTCGTACGATTTTATGGTCGCACGATCAGGTTCAAATTGACCTTACGACTTTGTATGCTTTGAGTTGTTTGTCCGAGGGAATTACTATTGTTCGGCGATATTTGTCCGAGGTGTACGCTTCACAGAAAAGGTGTTGAACCATGACAGTCTTGGTCAATTTGCTGAGTTACGACTGATCACCAATAATCGCCACTACAATCGCAAGTGGCGACTGTTCATACGATTGTTGGTACGCTTGGTGGCACGACCACTTAAATAATGGAAAAGATTGATAGCAAGCAGTCGTACGACCACGTGTTAGCGACCACCGACCTGTCGTACCTTCAGTCGTAGTGATCACCGACCTGTCGTACCTCCAGTCGTAGCGACCACCGACCTGTCGTACCTCCAGTCGTAGCAACCACCGACCTGTCGTACAACCAGTCGTTGCAGTCAATGACAAGTCGTACAATAAATCGCGGTCTGACGCACGACCGTCCTTCTAATCAGACATAGTGGCACAAACCTTGAACAGGAACCATATTTTGCAGTTTTATAGATTAGAAAAAAATGCTGAAAAATGTTGTTGTGTCATGTAAAATATTTTTCACTGCACGTTTCGGGAAGCTCTGAATGGGTGGTACCACCAATCGTAAGCTCGTACTACCAGTCGGTACAGGTCGTCAATACTCGTAGCACTGCTCGTATAGTTGTACGACTGATTGCACCACTAATAGCCAGGGGCCTAGTGCACCAAACCGTCGTAGAACAAGCGTCGGTTGAGTGTCGGTGGGACCTACGTCCGTCGTAGAAACGTCCGTCGTGAAATCACCGCCCGTGTGGTATGCACCGAGAAGTCGCAAATTGGTCGTTGGTCCGACGCGTCAGCGTGCCTACCGACGGATCGGTGCATACTTGTTTTAGCTTTTAATTGTCAAGATTATCAGTTTTAACTGTTAAATGCATATCATATGGTTGGCTGATGTTAGAAATACACGTACAGTATAATTCTGAAAAGCCATTGTGTGGACAATAAATTTTACAAACATTTCCAGTAGCCACTCTGGTATGCACTGCAGCTGCAAACATAACCTATTGAAGCGTACAATAAATCTGTTGACAATGAATGTATATTTTACTCTGTGCGATTCCAATATCTCACACATGTATTGTACTTTAGCATTGATAACACATGATGCATATAATTGCAAAGGATCAACCATTACATGCCTTTTGGTACATAATGAGAAGCGTTATCGTCCCTTATCACAAATTAATTTGTACATTGGTTTAGGGTATATATATATATATATCTAAGTTTTCGGAAAAATATATATGACTATTTACAGTAAATTCAAAACGAATGATTTAGTACAGTTTCATAATTTGACTTTTCTTCGCGTGTTCAAGCAATCATCATACATGTAATAACGCAGTTGGTAGCATAATTATACTGATACTCTGCAGTCAATAAAATTTTGATAACAGCTCGTTCCCAACGCTATCAGAGTATCATGTGAGCATATCGCACAGATAAGAAATAATTTATTCCACTTATATTGTGTGGTACACGATTTCAAAAGCTGTACGACCCATCTACGACTGCTCAGTAGGAGTCGCAGATTTTACGTCCAGTGGACGTTAGTTTTCAACGACCGACAGCTTGGTGCACATCAACTTTCACACCGACGCAGAATTCACGACGGACGTTGGTGTTTTTACGACGGACGTTGTCACCGACGCTTCACCGACGGTTTGGTGCACTAGGCCCCAGGTTGTACGACTAGCAGCACGACCATTTTGGCTTGTAAATAACGCGCTACATTGTCCGATTGGTGGTGCCACCTTTCCCAACTAATGGCACAATTGTGCAAGACCAATATGCGACCAGAGATCGTAGGTTGGAAGTTTTTAACATATCCATCGACCTTGCTGCGTTCGTGTCCCGATTTGTTCACGATTACAAAATTTTAGGTCGCATCAAGGTCGTATCTTGGTCGTATTGTCAGTGTGACTGGGCCTTAATAATTTAGCTGGAATCGCATAGCATCAAGGGATACAAATCACCGAGAATGGCGATGATTCCATCGGGATTGAATTACTTGATAAATTTCAGAATGTAGATATGACTTCAATCTCGCCTTTGCCGAGATATAATCAACGGATGATTGCTGATGATACCCATGTGATCAGCACGACAATAGTGTCATCACGTGGCCAAGGAATGTTTAGCATTCTCTATTTTGTGTACATGGTATCATGAAGTGTGCGTTATGCGCAGCTCAATATTACATTCTTTCACGGGTCTTGATATTAAATGTTACAGGCTTCAATACGTATTAAACCATACTTGCATTGTTCTCTCAGGTGTTTAATCAATGCTGTATGTTGGTTAAACACCTGCCGGTCACGGCTGAGTAGTTTTCTGTATGGTTTAAAATAGAGAAACCCCTCGAGTAACAGGGAGTTATTCAACATAGTCTCAGGCTGCCGCCCTCGACCATGTTGAATAACCCCCTGTTCCTCGGGGTTTCTCTATTTCGTCTCACTAGCTGTCATAACGATAACTGAATGCACGGGAGGCGTGGTGTGTAAGTGCGCATGCTGAATTGTGATGCCCTCCAAATACTAGTAGCCAATTGTAATGGGGCATCATTTGCATTTTGTTCAATCCAACATATAACATTTGCACATTCTCATGGTATTTTCAGGACTATACTCGGATTTTTCTAACTCGTTTACACTGTTTTTCGCTAATATTTTTGTGATGCTAAACGCTATCGTTCTATAACTTGGCATACTTCACCTTGGTGTCAAACGGCAATTTTTTTACCAAATTTCAGACGGCTATCGCGAAAATTGAAAAAGTTGGCAATCTACCCCAATGTTAAATTTAGCCCTATTATTTAATTTCTGGGCCCGCACACAATTTTGTGCATTTGCTCCGTTTCGTAGCGGGGTAATGTTTCAAAATCAACATGTTTGTGTAGAATACACCCCAGTGTATCTTCTGGTTCAAAGTTACAAGAATATTTCGAATCCTGATGGATGGAAACAGGACCGATTCCTCGAATATGCTCAGATTCTCGAGATTCCGTTTTGGGCTGAAGTTTAACATTGAGGTAGATTGCCAACTTTTTCAATTTTCGCGATAGCTGTCTGAAATTTGGTAGAAAATTGCCGTTTGACTCCCATGTGAAGTATGCCAAGTTACAGAACGATAGCATTCACCATCACAAAAATATTAGCGGAAAACAGTGTAAACGAGTTAGAAAAATCCGAGTATAGAGAAGATTCCATATATATCAAGCTGCTAGTTAGATGCAAAAGATCACCATACAATGTACTTTGTATAGCTTTAAAAACAAACGACTTAAAACAATGCAATATAATTCCAGTGATTGATCCAGTCGATATCCCCCCCCCCCCGTATATAAATAATCAATTTACTAAAAAAAAATCAATACAATCCTAATAATCCTACACGTTTATAATGAGAACACGATTATTCGATATACGAAAAAAAAAAATGGCGAGGTAATCTTTCATCGCAATAAAGAGCTACAGTTTCAGATATGTTTTTTCCAGTTGACATTTTTAAAACACGCTAACCCGCTTTTCACGAGCGAACAATCACCGTGCACCGAATTATATTGACCCTTTTGACCGGGATGTTTAAATTCTCTTCCCTGAGAATGATGCAGAGACAGAGAGGGGGGGGGGGGGGTAAGGGGGTGGAGTCAGTGGAGATGTATTTGCCCCCTCCCCTTTAGACGGTACACGATATTTGCATTGCGCGGTGGTGACCGTTTATGTGTTGTTTTTCCTTCTCGACAAAAAATGATATTTTGGTTCGGTTACCCCCAAGTAATTAGCAATAATGGAACTGACGTACGGCACGGCGGTAAATGAGAAATCTCGCGAGTGAACAGAACCACGTTTATCAAATTTGAAATATTCACGATAACACAGAGTGATAATAGCATTGGGCGCACTTGACATGTCCCAGAACACGGGTTGAATTGTACTATCATACTACCTGATAATGGTGTTTCCCTATTTGTTCTATGTTGATCATCTGAGGCTCAGACTATGACTATTAATGTTATGTTGCAATATCAGACACATTGGGAGAAACATATAGTAGTATCTTGTCAGGAACGATGCTATGGATTTCAGGACTGCACCCCAAGCTATACTGGCGGAGTTTACTGAAAGAAATCGTTTTTAATCTGATTATCCTCTTTGGTGGATGTGGAATTCTTCGGAGCAGCTACACAAAACAACACATATTATATATCGTATACGGTCGAATTCATGACATATCCGTGTTATTATTCCACACAATACCATTGGTATCTACCTATGGTGCATTTACCATCCATATAGTGATATCCACATTGTAAATTAAGGACGCGACTCATGGATTCAAAGGAGTTTTGCCCGAAAGGTCACGTGACCACGCGCACTGTATATGCTGTGACGTCACTCTTCGGCTCCGTGTTCTCCATTCTGGTGATCTGTTCCAATAGATGGGTTCATATTGAGGAACAAGCTACCATTGCTAAGGTGAGATAAATAACCAATATTAAAATTGTTGTTCATATGGCACAATGGGTAAATTTAACAGTTGTGACAATGTGCTTATATATGTATATATATGTGACAGTTGACAACTTTCATCTATACATTCAAACTTGCACATATTAATTGTAAATCTCTTTGGCAAAGTGATCTGAATCATGCTATATAGTTATGGAGCGTTTTTAGGGTCAATATTCATTGACATGCATTGTAGATTTTCTTGTTGTGATTGATTATTTCAATCGCAAAATTCTTTATTCCACATTACTATTTCTAAACTTTCTGTGTCGAATTTACATATTCTAACTGCATAGTTCTAAATTCCATCTTCTTGCTGCTTATTTCCAAGTTCTCACTGGTACTTTCTCAAGCCTTGATTCATCATGCCAAATTCTAACACCTTTGTTCATGCAAACTATCAAAAAACAAATAGCATCTGGCACAATGCATATGAAACTTAGCACATTTCATTTATAATAAAGCACATCGCACGAAGAACAAAGCACAACGAATGAAGCATTTCATGTGTCAAAATTACTACTGCACTATTATGACGACAGACGGCGCTGCGGGTCGAGTGGCCACATTGTGAATGAGAAACTGAAGACTCCCGGATGAAGGGAAGACCTTGGTTTGATGGACCGCTGGTCCGGTGCTGTATTTTTAGCTTACCGACCCATGGCCCGATAAGCTATTGGTGTCATTTTTCGTCCATCGTCCGTCCGGGAAAACTTCCGGGATTTAGGGGCTTGAAAAAGCTGAAAATAGCCTAACCCACTTTTTATGAGCAGACGTGTATTTAGGGGATCAATTTGAGGCAAGAGGCTCACACGTGAGAGGAAATTTAACATGGTGAAAGCCCTTTAACCTAAACATTTGGTACTTTCGTCCGTCGTCCGTCCGGCAAAAAACCTTTTTTTTGCCTTGATGAATTCTTTTTGAAAATTTACTGAAACATTCCTTGGGCTAATACCCTGACACGTTCTGCTTTCGTTTTTTTTTCAATCGTTTTTGCCGATTTGGCAGCAATTTTTTTTTTTGAAAAGTGGCTAATTTTGGACTTTTATGGCCTTTTTCTCGAAAACTTCCTGATCAGTTTGAGATTTTTGTTTCAAGACATCTCCCTCATGTACCTCAATGGCAAGTTTCATTGCCCTTGAATCGCCGGTCTGCGTGTGGCAGCCTTGTGGGACCTTTCAGCGGGCCCCAGACCCCCGGCCCAAATGTGCAGCTTCCCTTCTACAGTTTTTTTTTACAAACTTTACAGGAAATAGTGATCGATGAATTTTTAAGTGCAATTTATTCCCAGGATAGGACACAATATTAATTCAGAACATAAAAAGGCTCTGACTTCTGGGCCCTTCTGGAGGCCCCAGACTCCCAGCAGACTTCCTTGCATTCATCATAAAAAAACACTGGCTTCAGGGTCTCTTGAGTGGCCCCAGAAACCCCAACGGACAGGCAAGAAGTGGGATTTATACCCAGGAGATACCAGGAAGCTACCATAGGACATAAAAAAGGATCTGGATTCTGGAGCCCTTGAGCGGGCCCCAGATCCCACGCCGTATAATGTTGGACCCCCTCTTTTCGAAATCCTGGTTCCGCCCCTGGAATCACTGTATCGCTTTTAGTTTCATGTATTTCGAATACTCAATTTGGCGGCAAATACAAAAACACGTTTTAACATGTTTATTATGGAACAAACACTTGTATTTTATATATTACTAAAAAGTGCCACCATTATTGCCAAGTAATTGAAAATAGATATACATGTCAATATCTGTATACATAAGGAACAACATATTTTGTTTCACATCTCAATTATCACTGTCCGTTCTCAAGTTATGACCATTTTTTGTATGTTAATTTTAGGCCTATGTCATGATAATAATTGCACCCAATTAGCAACAGTGTATTATAGTATGAGTATTCATGACGTCACATCGAAAATTGATTTTAATGAGCATAGAAATCTTATTATTAGGCTCATAATAATTATCTCTCACTAGACTCACTATTCTTTTATTTACAGGGCAGGGTGCGGGAATTCATTGGGGCCTGTGCTCAGCTGCATGAGTGTGGCCAATGAGCTAGCTCATTGAGTGTGGCACCTGTTGGTCGCGCCAAACACGTGACCAATGATAAGGGAGGTCTTAGTTTCTCATACATCATGTGGCTACAAGCGGCCAGCGCCTCCCGTCGTCATAATGTTGCAGTAGTAATTTTGTCCACAACAATTACTACTGTATCATTATGACGACAGGCGGCGCTAACCGCCGAGTGCTTCGTTCGTTGTGCGTTGTTCATCATGCGATATGCTATATTCTAAATGCAATGTGCTAAGTTCTGTTATGCATTGTGCCAGATGCGATTTGTTTTTGATAGTTTGCATGAACAAAGGTCTTAGAATTTGCCATGATGAATCAAGGCTGGAGAATGTACCAGTGAGAATTTGGAAACAAGCAGCAAGGAGATGGAATTTAGAACTATGCAGTAAGAATATGTAAATTCGACACAGAAAGTTTAGAAATAGTAATGTGGAATAAAGAATTTTGCGGTGGAAACAATCATTCACAACAAGAAAATCTACAATGCATGTCAATGAATATTGACCCTGAAAACGCTCCATATATAGTCACTGCATTGATTGCCGTCATATACATGTATATTTGACCCTTGATATTGTATATATGTGCATGTATACAGATATGTCCAGAATGCACGTTAGATGGCACTCCGGCGATGGGCTATGTCAACATCTCAGCAACTGTCGGACTCTGGAAGTTCTGCTATGCCTCCGATATCAGTGGTAAGTGTACTGTTTGGGACCCAACTTGAATCTCGTGGAAATGCATTCAATCTGTTATCCGTTTCGATATACAACTGTCGGCTTCTCCACAGATCTGACTTCTCCGACCAATGTTTAGGGGGTACCTACTATAGTAGCTATTGACGAATATATGTGTACAATAGGGATCTGTATTCGTCTTCGAAATAAAATAAAAACACCCACAAATTATATTCTGGTTGGAAATCTTTCAAGTAATCGAAATGAGTTCTAGTGAAAAGCTCGGACAGGTGACAATGTCTGGTTCTAATACACACGGAACAAACCGGCTTGAATCATCCGTAATAGTTTCCATCGCAAACGGGAAACCAACGCTTTGGATGACACTCGAGCGCTACTTGCAATAAACAGTGCCATTATGGAACCCATAAAATGCCATTTGTTTGAGGAATTCTGAGCACAATATGATGCACCAGCCGATCAGGTCAAAATACTGAGAGAGCGAGGGTCATTTAGCGTATAAATAAATAATCCCGTTTGGAGAATTCCATTTGAAATGGAATAGAGCATATTGTGCATCGAAGCAGTATTTTCAACAACGCGGGAGTGAATTACGAAAAAGCAATAACGCAATTACAGCTCTAAGATTATTTTGATGTATAACAGAGCAGTTGCTTTTATCGTCCGCGATACTGTCTGGCTGCTCGACATAATTATACTGTATATGAAATATGAAAGATGTGGTTGTTGTATGTATATTTTGATATTTGAATATATAATCGATATATTTGGATCCTTCAGTGTCACACTCACAAATATAGATTACAGACATCATTTAATTCGATAGATTAAATCGCCTCGTTTTCTACTCAAACTATTTTTTCAATGCTCATATACGTGTGCTATAATTATATTTCCAACTTTACAAATTCAATAATGTATTGTCAATAACGTGTCTAATTTCAGGACAACTGTGTAGCCAGATTCACTACACTCAACAGAGCTGGGGATCGGTTCACGAAGTTGAAGACTTAATTGCTATATACATAGCTCGTACGTGTGCAATAGTAATAAACGATGTCCCAATTAGTAATATTACTTGAGAACATTGCCGTTTTAGTATGTTGTCGATATTTTACAAATATTAGTAGCCCAGAGTAGAACGAAAAATACAATCTTTAATGGTCTTTTGTGGCTTGTATAGTAATATGGAATAGACGAGGAAAACGGTCAGTGCTATACTAGGTTTACCACATATGACATTATGATTGTTATCGCTTATAATTGTTATCGCGAGCAGCCTACTGTGAGAGTATATAAGTATGGTTAAACTTGTGAAACTGCAAGAAAAATTACTAGCTGTCAACAATAGTTATCATCCATTGGTAGTGATAAGAAACTCAGAGTAATATAACCTTTGTCCTGTGTGATACCATGTTCTAATTATGTTAATCAGTCTGGTGTCATTGTTCGATATCCGATTCAGTGGCTTGACACATAATTTACATACGAACATTCTATACTTGTAGGTGTTATACGCCGCTCAGCTTTCACCGCCATTTTGGGACTTATTGTGTCAGTTGCAGCCTCGCTTTCAGCAGTGTGGGGTGCTTTTCAGCCAATCAGAAGACTGGGCCTTATATCTACAGGCTTCAATGTTACTGCAGGTTCTTGCTGAGTATACCGTGGGATGTTTGAACAGTTGGGATGATATTGTATTGAATATTTATTCAACACACGTACTTTACACGAGTAGATTATTCAATATACTTTAATATAGTAGTAATGAATTTTGCAGACGATGACAAACAGCCTGAAGTTGTGCCGCTATGAGTATAAAATATGAAAGTTCCGAAATCGTAATTTCGTCAGAATGAGGCTTGAAAATGAGGCATTTTTAATTTCTGCATGATTTCACACGTGAATAGCTCAGAATCCGAAATATTCAACTGTATTCCTGTCACACACAGCGTTATTCCATCTGACAACGATCATAATATTCTTGGCGTGTGTCCAGAACGAGGCCTCACACTCCACCTCCACAAACCCTGACGGCCACATCACGCACTTCCGTCACTGGTATGGCTGGAACTTCTACGTCCTCATAGCGGCCTACCTCTCCGCTAGCGGCGCCACCGTGCAGGTCAGATCCAGTGACGTATTCCCCAGACAGCCAATCATACATTATATAAGTGAGGCGTTGATGATTAAATGCAAAAATACTTGCAGAAGTACTGGTATCACACTGATATAAAACAGTTTTCGCCACTACAGAATGACCGAATTGTTACGTAGTAACCTACATGTACTGTATATGTGCAATATTAACGATTATTATCTCTTTTGACCAGGGTATAAAAATCAGTCTGCACTCGTACAAACTGCTACAGAAACGGGCGCGACTTATAGCCACGGCCCGCCGGGTATACGGAGAGACCGACGTCATCATTGCTAACGAGCGCGCCGTGGGCAGAGTGGCTCGACTGGGCGAGTCGACTGCCGTGTGATACTGATAGTGGCAGAATGACTGGCAAATTTTTAATGATTTTTCTCGTGTTTTATGTCATGTACACGTACTAGTATTTCATAAGCTGAGTGTTTCCACTTTTATCGTAATTTTGCCCGGCACTAGATGTTTAAAGTTATCCAGAAACATACAGTATCCTGGCTAAGTCTTGTAGGCCTATTAGTATTAATATGTTTATATATATATATATATATACATGTATGTGGGGTTCATCGATTTCTACAGCAGTACTGTGCCTCAAGTTTTTAAATGGGAGGAAATCATGTGTTCCATATTTCAAGTGAGCCGAATGTGTATGAATAAGTCTGTATGGATATGTAATATTTAATGTTCAGGTGATATTTCATATCCGAATAATCGTTTTTCATACATGTGTGTTTTTTAAATAAACTATTGATGCAAAACTATCTGCTCTCGTTCCAATTTCATGCATGGTGTATATATTTCTTCACGTTTCGAACAAACATGCCACATTTCAGAAATACTCATTTAAAGGTTATTTATATCCGTTTTATATCCGTTCCGTTATATTCTGAACACCACTAAAGAGAAGAGAGAAGTATAAATATAATGTTTATTCCCACGAAGCCACTGTGCTTGTAGACAAGCATATTTTCGTGTTTTTCCCACTTCGTCAATACAAGCAAAAAATGTTACCTAATATTGATGCTGATATTCTTCATAAATAATGTTACATAATAAGAAAAATAAATTACCGGTATATAAAATCACAATCACAAAACTCCACCTAGGCAACAGTTCTGAAACCCAAGAAGACCTCCAACCGGCCATTCACCCCGATAAGACGTTCACACAAAATCTCCAAAGAGATGATCTCCTCCCCTATGAAGAGAAAGGCCACTACATCTATCCGCTGTTGTCCTCGAGCTCCTCATTACGCCGCCGTTCCTCCATGGCTGAGGCCTGCTCGTCCCGCTTGGACAGCGCTTCCTTCACCCCGGCCGCCGTGTACTCCTGGTTCTTCCACGTGTGCGGGTACTTGGCGATGTTTACCATGTACTGCTGGTTCACCTGCATGACAAAACGCCGACATTTGTTTTCTGCACATTCAGATATTCATGCCTTCATTCCTATTGTTCATATATATAGCATAGTGATTCATACATAGTGATTATAATGTAATGTTTTGTTTATTGGTATCCGGTATCTATTTTGTATATATTTCAAGCCCGTGTACTCTAAAATGAGAACTGGCGGGTATTGACGCCTGCACGTACCATCCACTCCTCCAGCCACTTCCTGTGGTGGTAGTGAGGGGCCTTGGAGCTGATCCGCCGGAGAATGGCCTGGTTCTCGTGAGTTATCCGCAGTAACTCCCGCTGTCTTCGCGTCTTGTTCAAACTGCAATTGGAAATTCAAATATGATATACGATATTGAGGAAACTTACATACACAGCATGTACTTCCTTCCCGAAAATTTTTTGTTCAAGAACGGGGGGAGGGGGTCCATTGGGATCGGCGAAATTCTATTAATTATGGTACTACTAGTAGTTCAATGTTGTTCTCTATTCTCATAGAACAATTAAACGAAATCAAATTAACACTAATTTTTGTTCAATGCAGTTGTGTGCTCTGCAAATAAAGACATGGACAAATTTTTTAATTGTCGATATTACTAGAGTTTTCAGCGACCTTTTAGGCGCGAAGTCGTTGTTGTTGTCGACACGGCCCTGAGTGCGCATGATGAAGGACATCTTCTCCATCAGAATCCGGTTGTCTCGCTCCACGGTGGCCAATCGTTCCTCCTCCATCTGTACCGGCGAAAAGTTCCATTCAATAGACATTTGCAAATGTTGATTTCAAATATTAAGACGACTAATAAGTTATGTATTTTTGTTGGCTTATCGTATCCGAAATCACGTGTACTTGTTAAAAGCAAAAGATCAAATGCATGTTACTAATATATTGAAATTGGGTTTATTTTTAATGAACAAGTGAGAATTGACCTGGAGTTTCTTCAGTTTACAGTGCAGATGCATGTACGTTTTCGGCGGCTGGTTGTCAATGACAGCTCCGGCTGCAAGATGAAAACAAAACAAAAATGCAACTTCGACATGGGAATCTCACAAACTCGATAAATAACACAAAAACGAGAGGCCATAGGCCACACACTTGCCGGAATGAGTACGTAATTATGACGTCATTTGTCGTCAATTCTATACTGCAAACTTACTGTGAATGGAGTTTTTTAACATGCATGATAAAATCGTTTTCATATATGTCATATTATACCCGTACAAGATCATAATATCTTGAAATGATGAGTTTCCTTTGAAATTTTACCAATTTGTTGCCACAAAAACGTCAATTACGTCCAACCGGATATACCGATTGAGCTAAAAATTGACAGAAGCCATCACACGATGACTCCACATCGTTTGCATATGCTAGATCTGCAGTATATGTTATAACTTTCCACATCTGACACTCAAAAGGCCTAAATGTCAGTCTGAAATCACATTTGACGTCATTATGACGTCAATTGACGTCCGATTCCAAAAATGGCAACATATTTGGAAAGTACTCTCGAAGACCTTTCAAACGAGCTACTACTCGATATTTTTGCAAAAGGTCAAGGTCAAGGTCATTTTTGAGGTCAACTTCGACCTCAGGCGCTTGCAAAGGCTATCGGTCATACGCCTTACATGTAATGCAAAAGTTGTTAGGCTAAGTGAGTGCAATACTCTGGATTTACTTTCGTGTCTCTATCTTGCTTACTTCCCGAGATATAGTGACCCACATGGTTTTCATTTGCAGGTCAATATTGACCTTGACTTTCGACCTTTGACCTTGAAATTTCCTGGAACAAAAGAACTTATCCTTGACTATAAACTGGTGTATTATCAGAATTTCACGCACATTATTGACGCTTTTATCAGCATCGACAGCTTGAAACATGCAATTTCGCTTATATGGGGCTGATTTCGTTGCCATAGAAACGTCAATTACGTGATAACGAATTGGCCGATCGGGCTAAAAATTGACATTGAGCATGATGGACCGGTCTCACATCGTTTCCAAGCATCAGATCGAAAATCGGAGGAGGTGACCTCCAAGGTCAAATATTCGACCTCAGGCGAACTTCTCAAGGTCAAGGTCGAAGGTCAAGGTCAAGGTCACGGAAGATAGAACTCGAGTTTTTCTACAATATGAACTTGGTTTGAAGTCTCTAGCACAAATAGAACCGGAGTTATGGCCACTTAGGTGTTTTCAACGTTTTGCGTGACCTTGACCTTTGACCTAGATACACCAAAATAGGACGTTTTCTGCCCGGTGTCCTAGAGAATATGTACACCAACTTTGAGAGAAATCAAGTAAGAATTGTGGACGCTAGGCTGGACACAAACAAACAAATCCACAAATCCACGAACGAACCAACATACTTGCCGAAATCTTTAGATTCCGGCAAGTAATAACACACAGGTAAGCCTAACAACAAGTCTTTTTCTACAACTTCGAAATTTATGTGGATTCACAATTGTTATTTTTTTTGCATCGTAGATCTCATTTGAACATGCCTAATAGACCCATGAAACAGCTCACGCAATATTCGATATCCCAAACTCTTCATGTTCAAAACTTCGGATAAACTGGGATTTCACCGTACAGCGATATTCCATAGCACCACAGCTAAGCCATGTTTCCTTTGGGCGTCAAGTTCTAATTTAACTCTTCACCAAAGTTCATTTTTGTACTATAGATGCTTTGCTGTGACGTCACACTGGACGGCAAAATCATGTACAACGTCCAGTGTTTGTCGGTTGTATCAGAGAGTGTAAAATAGAGAGGTGTCACTCCACTGGCACCATTTTGTATTTTGAACTGGTGGCACTCCTGGCGTGTGGAGGGGGTTTATGAATGAATGTGTTTACTACTATTACTACGACATGAATTTATGAATGAAAGAATATGCCAGTAAAACGAAATGACGTAACTCTCAATCGTCTCTTTGGACAACAAACTACAACACCCCCTCCAGCCGCCAGGATTACAGGGCTCCATGAGACAAAATGGTAGACAATGGAAATTTGCAGAGTGACACCTCTCTATTTTACACTCTCTGGTTGTATTGTGATTTCACTGGGGATTTTGCCGTCCAGTATGGCGTCATAAAAAGAGAAGACAAGAAAATACAGCTAACTGTGAGAGTCGACATTAGAGCTCGAGCACACCATCAACACCCTGGACAGCGGAATGTATTCTACTTGAGCAACGTAACCCCTCCCCCCCCACCCCCTCCAAATAAAAATGCTACCATAATGGTATCCTCCCTCAAATGATTCCAATTCATTCCCGTATATTATGATGAAAGCATAGGCCTACTTCATTCATATTTTTCTAATAAGTAAACATTCATTTTGAACTCAATGAAACAGATACTCCTGCTAAAATGGTATTGAACCTTAATGAAATATCCTTAAAAATATTTTAAACTATGAGGAATATCTGCATCTGATATCATGATAATTAACATATATGCCCACTGGGCTAATGAAAAGACCAGTTTAAAATATAAAGGATTTTCTGAAGGCTTCGCAAACCCAACACCTTGACATATAAAATACGTCAAATTATGGTAAATGTAGCCGTGGCATCGCAGACGAATCGTTGTGTTCACTTCATAAGACCGAGGAATGCCACACGGCACACGCAAGCTTACATGGATGCTGCACAGGAGATTGTGTGCTCCAAAATACGCGTCATTGCGGTAAAATTTGCTTTGCATTCTGGGAACCTCAATTTCCATCGGCTCCGCCATTTTGACGTTTTCCAAACAATCTCAGCATTTTGCGTAATTTTCTCAAACCTAACACATCGATTTATGCATTATACATCTGTATAATGTATACATCTGCAGAATGCAAAGCAAATTTTACCGCAATGACGCGTACTTTGGAACGCACAATTTTCTGTGCAGCATTTTGTGCATGCATGTACATGTAACCTTGCGTGTGGCCTTCTTTGGCGTCATGAAGTAAACACAACGATTCGTCTGTGGTACCACGACTAAATTTACCGTAATTGGACATATTTTATCACATGACAAGGTGTTCCATGCTGGGTTGCGAAACCTTTTTATTTTAAACTGGTCTTTTAATTTGCTCAGTATGCATGTGTTATCTATATCATGATATCAGACGCAGATATTCCTCATAGTTTCCAATATTTTAAGGATATGTTATTGATGTCCAATATCATTTTATCAGGCGTATCTGTTTCATTGAGTTCAGAATAAATGTTTACTCATTAGGAATATGATTGAAGTAGGCCTATGTGTTTCATCATTATATACGGGAATGAATTGGAATCATGTGGGACATGATATGTTTCAATTTTCTTTTTTTTTTTGTAAGGGGGGGGGGGGGGGAGTTGTGTAAGATATATTCAGGTCTCGTGGTGCTGATGGTGTGCTCGAGCTCTAATGTCGTCTCCCGCAGTTAGCTGCATTTTCTTGTTATGTTTGGGTTTTAAGGTTCTTTGAAAAGGAGATGTTCGCGCAGAACATGTAGTAAATACATGATCAACAAATACAGTGTAGATATATGTGTAAGCCTAAAGGTTCAGCACAAAATCTCAAATGATTTTCTCCGATAACTTTGGTTTGGATTGTCGGGTCAATTTGAATTCTTATTTGCTTCCATTTGGCATAAAGCTATATTTTTCCTCAACTCCTATCTTCAAAAACTGACAATCTACCCAATATTTTGGCTCCAATCGGGATCAAGGGGATTCTAGCAGATTTTGGGATCTCATGTGGGGACTTCTAAGATTGCGTTCAATATATCTGTGATCTTGGCTGTATCGTGGCTAGTGGACACTGTGTAACTGTCATGTTTTGAGTCAAAAGACACCGTCATACGGGTGTAGCCCTTTACTAATCAAAGTTTCTCGTTCCGATCAAGCACTAAGCGATTTAAACATCGAATAACTCAGACTTGCAAATTTTATAATTGAGGTGAAGTATATTGAAGTGAGTTGGAGTTGCCAACTTTTCGAGATAGAACTCAGAAATTTGTTGAATTCTAAAAATAAAGAATAGCCTACTAGATTCTAGTAGGCATAGGCCTATGGATTTCATGTCAAACGAAAACAAATGAAATTTAAAATATAGATCTATGATGATGCAAGTTAAGGCCAGACTATTAGCAAAAATAATTTTGTTTTGTGTTGAACTTGATTTTGAAATAACTGGACCAGTAACATGCGTGCCTAGTCTAAAGTAGACTCCTAATAAATAAACTTTATAGGACTATGACAGGTGTGTATAGAATATATTATAGTGTGATCGGATCAGTGATCGGTCAGGGACAAGACGCCGAGATCGGTCAGTGTATGAAATATGCCCAATAGCCTAAATTTAAATAGCCAAAATAAGTTTTTTTCCCCGTAGATTTCACGAAAAATTATCTTTTAGCATACTAAACCGTTTAAAGGGTGTTGATTTTTTGGCGCATGTACCATTTTTTACACCCGTTGCCACTGGTCCCTGACCGACCACGCTCACACGGCTTTCCTTTGCATGAGATCCCTGTGCTCTCCAGCCTCATGGGCCTACAGTGTATGTAAATTCTATATTATAATTATATGTTTGAACTATTAATAGAATAGATCTAGAATAGACTAGATCAAATATCACTTGCAGACTAGAGTAGTAGTGAACCCACCATGTTGCACTTTTTTCCTGTGAGTGTCGAACCTGCTTTGGTCCCACCTCTTCTTGAGAAGCTTGTTGTTGGCGGGGGTGATAGGCTGATAAGCACGATGCATCGCCTTCTGTTTCTGTGTGACTTTGCGGACAACCTGGGCGGAGTGACTCATTTGCTTTGGTGGTGGTTCTCAAGAAATCTGACGAAGAAAGAAAACTTTCGCGGGACTGACCGCCAAGAATCATGTGACTTTGTTGCTGTGCGTTTCCAACGTTCCCCATTTGTCGCGTGACAAATGACGTTTTCTGTGATAACACAATTCCACTTCCGCCACGTGCGTTTCACGTGTTGATGTTTATAAACGCATCAAAATCAAAACAACGCCGCATACTGTAGGTTACTTTTTCTTTTATCTAAGTGATTCTGCTGCAAACTTTGGTCAGATTCATGGAGAAACCAGGTAAAAATGCTGACAGTGCCAAGGCAAAACAGCGCTGGTCTACACTGGCGAACGTTGTGCAATCTGGATCGGCGAGTGCTCTGCCTCTGCCTCTGGCATCCGGCGCATCCAAAGGGCCGGGCGGAGTGGTGGACACAACTGGAAATCGATCCATGATTCGCAAGAGGCTGCCCAAAACACAGGATGACTCCGATAAACCTTCCGAGGAGGGAAATACGTTCAAAATGGTATGATTCCATCGCGACAATTACTGTAGGTTTAATTTAGGTCCAGTTACAATTCAGATTGATCAGTGTGACCCAGCCCTGAGTCAGTGTGACCTGACAGTCAGACACCCAGCCCAGGCCCGGGCCAATGCCATGGCCTGAGCTGTAGACCCTAGTCTAGTGTAGACTACACACTGAGACGCAGTAGCTGGTCCCCCGCTGGTAATGATTCCTCAGTCAATGAGCATAGGCGATGAGTCTAGACCATATAGCCTAGACTTCTCTATTTATAATATCATATGCAATGTATATCCCTGTTTTAGCAGTTTATGGCGTGTGAATGTGTGATACGGTACGTATGTTCCAACACAGTCACAGAGCTTGGTTGGCCTAGAAGTCACTATATATATATAGATCGAATAAAGTTTTTACCACGCCTACCTAGCCGAGGAATGTTGTGCTGTTCATTATTCTATAATAAATTTACAAGAATTTGAAAGGTGTCAGACGCAATGAATTGCAAGTTTTGGATTAGTAGTAATTAGCAAAGGGGTAGCATACATCGTAACTGGTTATATTACTTTAGCGCGACTGGATAGTATACATTGAATCATTTTGTTTTCCAGGCAAACTTCATATCCAAGATTACAAGAGTCGTACACAAGTCTAAACCACAAGAAGACAAGAAGCGAGTGGAGGAAAACGAGTTGTAAGTGCGACTCCTACGCATGAAATAAATGCCTTGATAGATCTAACATTTAGATATATGTAGCCGATATTAATACCTCACCCAGTGCCCACGTAACCAAAAACATAAGTCCAGCTATGAATAATAACATGTGTTTCCAATGAAATTAGCTTCTGATATTGCCAGTCATTCAGTTTTACATAAAATACAGTGAACAATTTCATCATGTTTTATTGGCAACTGTTACTTTTAAAGTGTCATTGAATCGCGGAGAAGGTTCCTGTTCGATGATGAGGCAATCCACGTGAGTTCTGAATGGGCATATGTCATGTTTTCTTGTGAAACTGTACATGTATTGTACCACATAGATTTGTACCACATAAAATACATTCATCATGTACAGGACTTTTAAACATTTCTATTCAATCATAATGAATCAATTCGTTTCCCAACAGCATACAGTTTTAAACATGTTTGTGAATTGAAGAAAAACCATACACGTAGGCTGTAAAATGCCAACGGTTCTATTCAAGATCTAGAATATACACACACAAATGGTATTTTTACAGGCCGCCAGTGGCGAATACGCGACGAATCCGTTCGTCACGGAAGAACAACCGGAGGAGGACTTTAACGATATTGTTGACCAAGATGACCGCCGTATTGAGGTGTTCGTGTCTCAGGAACTGGTCGGCAAACTCTTGGAGAGCACTCACTTCAAGTTCTTCATCTTCGCTCTGATCGTCATCAATTCGGCTCTGATCGCTCTGCAGACTTACTACACTCTGGTAAATAAATACTGGTTTTTCACTTCTATTCCCTAATTTTATACATATGTGTCATTAGAATATTTGTGGAAAAACTAATATTTGAGAAAACATTTGAATTGTCATTTCAAGACGTTTTGATGAAACTACGGTTTGAATAGATTTGTATTTTCACATGATTATGATGTAGAACAAATGGAAATCTTTGACAAGGAAATGTATAAACTTAATGAATCTGCTATGCTGAATCTGCATACGGGTGCGCACTATTCTATATTCCATACCGGCGGTAGTCAAAATAATTGCCCACGGATCTTACTTGCCTATACTTTGTGTCACGAATTAACGTGAATATGTGAATATGTATGCCAAAGCAGTATCATAATATGAAAACAAAGTTGGTTCTCATATTCTCATGATCAGGTAAATAAAACATTCAAACAATACAAGCTATAAAACTTCACTGAATAACATATATAGTTGAATGTGGTGAAGATTCTCATATCCTGTCTCTCAATGTTCCTCTATTGACAGTCGATGCAGTACCGTTATCTGTTTTCGATCATTGAACATGGAGTCCTGGCTGTATTCATCTGTGAAATCCTGTTGAAATGGTACCACGGGTTCTGGATCTTCTGGAAAGTCGGCTGGAACGTTCTGGATTTCCTCATCATCGGCGCACTGTTGCTCGGCCCACGTGAGTTCCGGACTTCCGGTCAATATTCATACTTTCAATATATTTTATTGATCATGTTGAAAATGTGCTGCTGTAAAGAATACTGCAAATCATTATAGGAGATAAAAAATATGACTTTCCATATATCATTGAGAGCATCAAAGTATTATATATTTTTTGCATCGAATAAGATCAAAAGCTAATTGTTTGGAGTAATTATACTAATATGGTATGAAATATATTATTATTTTTGTTTATTTCAGACAGTGTTCTGTCCATAGTTACAATAATAAAAACAATAAAAAGATACAAACAGTGGATGTACCAGACACTACAAAACACAATACACTTTGACATACAACTCCTTAGTCCACAACATAACAAATTGTGACTGATAAAAAATATCACAGCACCTGAGTTTGGACAGAATGATGTTGTTCGACACACTAATTCTGGTAAAAAGACTGTAAAAGGCTTTACGCCTAACGGCATGAAAATTATTGACGTTTGCATTCACAAACATACCACTGGCACTACATCGGCTATCCAACTTAAACAAAATTCGAAAAGATTTGTTGTAGGCAACAACAATTGACTTATACATACCAGTATGATAATTGCTCCATAGAGAAGACATATAGATATTAGAAATATAGGCTAGAAAAAGCTTCCGTTTAATCAGGAATGTAGGTCCTGATATGGGATCGACCGTTTGTATGTTTGGATGTATGTATGTCACAAACGTGGCACGTTTTGTTGTATGGGGACGGATTTTTTCCATTTGGGGCACGTTCTGGCCCTATCTGCTCCCTCTATCGATATGCCAACTTTGGAATATAGAATACATTAGAAAATATTGTGGAATGATACGGAAATTTTGGGCTTTACTGATGCCAACAAAATTTCTTTTTCGGGCCAACGAATTCACAATCTGTTTTGTCTTTGCAGAGCTGTCTTTCCTGAGCAGCAGTCGAGTTTTGAGAATTCTCAGAGTGCTCAGGGCCTTCAGAAGTCTCAGGAGGTCTGAATTTTAAAGAAAAAAAAAATTGGAATCTATCAAGCCTATTCAGGCGAATTCAACAAAAAAAAGTGTAGTTGATATAAAAATCTAAATGTTATTATTGACAGTATCAGCGCACTGGCTGGACTTTCCATGGTAGTACAAACGATTCTCCAGTCCATACCAGGTAATTATCAGAACAATTCCCTGCGGAAGTACTGAAACCGTATGTGCTTGGTTATTATTTCCCGCAGAGTAACGCTCTTTATAATCATAGGCGGATCCCGCCCCTCCCCCCCCCCCCCCCTAAAATGAGAGAGAGAAAATAGGCCCTAGATTTAATATCAATATAATATCTAAGGTAAAGAGTTGATTTAAAATAAAATGTATAGGGATATCTAGGCATACCTATGTGAATGTTATTTAATTTCATTAAACCGCCTACCATGATCAGCGGCTTGAATATTCAAATTAGCTGTGGCGGCCGCATACTGTGCAATTGAAATGACCTTTCACTGGCGCTCGCACGTGCTAGTACACGGGCTACAGTCACATGACCAGCATGCCAGGCTACAGTCGGATCTGAGATGGTTCTACCAGTATTATCTCATAGTTTGTGATGTGTAAAAACTTACAAATCCACAATGAAGAGAACGACAGAACAAGACATTACACAATTTTTCAAGAAGGGTTAAACAAACACCAGACTATTCATATGTACTTTTTCATGCCTGATTGCCTGCTATAACTATAGACGAATAGGGTTTTTTTTTACTGACAACTCATTCGCTAATAGATCTATCACTGTAGGCCTATGTAGTGTGGCGGCGCTAAGCTTCTTCGTTTGGAGATCCATGTAGATGAGATCTAGATCTATAGGCCCCATTTACCTATATGGCCTATGCATGAAGGTGAAATCAGAATATATGTCAGACGGGCTCTTTGCCATCTTTTCCCATCTGTCGTCTGTCAGTTGAAGTATTTTCATAGGCTCAGTGAATTAGCTCACGATTATACCAAAACGTAGCCAACGAACTATCTCCGGATTACATCTACTAACAATCCCGCTATGGTTATGCTGCCACCGTCACCGCGTCTGCGAAGTTCTCTCGTAATCACGCTGCTTGTCTATTCAACCATATATGTTTCAATATTATTGCCATAATAGTTGATCAATAATAACAATTCATCCCAATAAAACCTTCGATAGACTACGAGTATATATTTGGTCATGTCGTGATCCAACGCTACCCACAAACTGGAACCAAGAATCCTGTACCCGTCTCTGATTAGTACACGAAATAGGCATCCAATAGTCCCAGAAATGTCTCCAGAAACCACCCCAAAATGCTCTCAGAAAACACCAAAATGCAAAATCTTCTCGGGGGGCTTACAGCGCCCTTCGAAACCCGCATTCATGTTGTTTGCGCAAAACCCCCTCCCACCCCCCATCCCCCCCCCCCCATCAAAATTCCTGGATCCGCCTCTGATAATCAAACGAAATTGATGCTCGTTATTGTTTGATGAAATTTCAAGATTTATACTGTATACTAGTAATTATTTGTTGTTGCTTTTTCCGCACCAGACATGGCGAATATCGTGTTGTTGCTGACGATTATCCTACTGATGCTGGGGGTGGCAGGAGTGACGCTGTTCGGCAAACACGTCCCGGACAGGTTCGGAGATCTGCAGACCGCAATGTTCTCACTTTTTATCTGCGTCACACAGGATGGCTGGGTCAACATCTACAAGAAGTTCCAGGTACACGGCCTGGTCTATAATAGAAAGTGGGCATTCATGTTTTCTCATATCACAGAATATTATCTATACAACTATATTACCTATTTATATATTTTTTAATATTCAAGTTTCATTTATATTATCAACTTTTGGTACATATACGATATGTTATGTATCACCAGAGCACGTGACAACAGACATGTAATATACTATTCAAAACAAGTTTGCCGACGCATTTTTTGTCTCTAAACTACACATCCCCACCAAGTATCTTTCCTTTTTGTCGCCCATCTCCATCAGGATGGCGGGGGGTGGCTCCACGCCGGCGGGTCTATCTTCTTCATCATTGCCATAGTGATTGGGGCCTTCGTCTTCGCTAACCTCGTGGTCGCTGTGGTCGTAACCAACCTGGTAATTGGGCAGTGATCGAGATTTGAGTGGTCTCTATCGACATTTCACTTGATAATCATGACAAAATGCCATAATACTTATAGGTAATTGACTGGATACAGTGTTTGAGGCCCGAGGTCGTGTCTGGGCCGTAGCACGCACGAGCTTGCGAGTGTGTCCACGGCACAGACACGACCGAGGGCCTCAAACACTGTATCCAGTCGATTAACTTATTATTATATGCCGCATCATGATATGCACACACGTCGGGAGAGATATGATTACAAATGCTAACTTTTCTAGCCATTTTTGAACCTGAAAGCAGAATTTTATAGACATTTTCATGCACTACAAAACCAAAAACGTCATTTCATCAGCGCATGAATACGAAATCGCCAAGAGACCGTCGGTTGCTATGCGCGACGCCGGTCAATATGAAGAAGGTCAATACCGCAGTATATTGGACCGATTGCACTCTGTGTAATCCATTGTAGCGTTTTCGTAGGCATATAATAATCACTGTAACATGCTGGAAAGTTAATATTGATGTTGTAATGACATGTAGACAAGTTTTATTAGGCATTGCATTTGAGATGTTGTTTTTATAAATGCTAGTGTATTAGTATATTTTTTTTAGTATTTTATTCCGTATTTGTACCCCTCAATTTTAGCAAGAATAATATCAAAGTATTATCATTTTTCTCCTGTTTCAATCCCATTATTAAAAAATACCATGAAGATATCATGTATTTTCAGAAATTAATTGTATTATTATTTATACTTATGAACATGAGCGAAATTGGACCGAATGAACCGATAAGATTTCCTCGTTACTTTGTAGGAAATGGCGATGAAAGAACTAAAGCAGGAGAAACACGCCATGGTTGACACTCTGGCGGTAGACTTCAAAGACAACGCCGACGATCCGGCAGCAGGTTTGTAATTGATAATATTTATATTGCAAAGCATAATTACACAAATTATGCTTTACAATAAATTGGGGTAGAGATTGAAAATAAATCTTCAAATAAAAATTGTATGTATATATTCATTTAAATTTCTCAAAAAATTTTTAAGTCATGTTAAAGTGTTCTCAGTCATGTGTCTATTAGCAACAGCATGATTATTGCGCCGGTAAAAATCACATAGTTTCAACGAAAAATTAGTTTTAGCTACCAGTACACATTTTACTTTCTATTTCAACAAGTCAAACATATTTCCTATTATCTGCTAAAACATAAAAGATTCAGAGTGAACAACACCGATAGATTCTGCACGTTATGATTGTAATACCGGTAGTCCGGCCCATTCGGCATGTTTCTGGGTTCTGTTTGATGGCATTATGATATTTCACCTGCAGAAATGCCCGAGACTGTACCAATCATAACGTTCAGAGAGGCACAGCGGGAGGTTGACTTCACCACACAGAAACCATTGCAACTGCCGGTACGTTTTTAGACAACGTGACGAACTTTTCACATATTTGAAGCATTATGATTCATACACTGTCATATTATTAAGTTTTTTTTCAATGTGTGTACGTATTTGCTTGTGGATGTGGATCAAATAAAATGTAAAATAACATCATGCAGGATCTGAAGGGTCTGACATTGGACAAAATAGAGAAATATTTCGCGATTCTCTCAGCTTTGGAGGACAACTTAGCTGAGTACGTCAGCATCAAGACGGATCTAATCCAGGTATAGGGACAAACTTTCATGATTTTATATCTTATGGGTGGAATATATGGATGAATAATATTTGTACTTCGCAAATTGATTGTGTTTATTCCTGTTAATGATGAAACATTTCATGCATGATTCGATGCAAAAGTTTGGACACAATTTCCATGTATATTCATGAACGCAGATGTATGATGTTATAAAGTCGGTGAATATTCTGGATGAAACCACCAGTAATGAGGATGGCCCGTGGGGGAAAGAGCAGCGATCCAGCTTCGATTTCAGTCAACTGGTTAGTGGAATTTGTATGCATGCCTCAATTTGCCATCATATTATACTTCACTCAAAGTAAATAGAAGTGAAATTTTGAGCTATGTTTATATGATATTTTATATTTATAGATGCACAATGATGATATACGTATGAAATGTGAATATTGTTGAAAGATATTGATATATGTATAATGCTCGAAAATATAACGTATATTCAATATTTTTTTTTCACAATAAATGGTGATGAAAAAATATTAACGTTTCTTTCCCACCAGAAAAAGGGCGACATCCTGTCGAACTTGATGCGGCTGGAGGAGCAAGCTCTGGTGAGCTCCCAGGGTGCCGGGAACCTGGACTCCGTGCTGAAGAGCTCGCGACAGGGCATGCGACAGCAGGCACTGCGGCCGGCCAGGTCCTCACTACGGGTGGACAGCAGGCGCGGCGTACACAGCTCAACCTCGCTCAAGTAGGCCCTGAGATGTTGTATCATTCCTGGGGTGTGTTTTCTTTAGAGAAGGCCGTTGTATTCACATGTTTTGATGTATATAGTGCCTAGTGACCGTTTCAGATTCGATACATGTACAGTATCTGTATGTGTCCATTGGAGAAGAAAAAAATGTCGTTGTATATTCCACAATTTATATTGCAACAGACTATGATACTTGTACCATAATTACGATTTATAACACTATTCCCTTTATTCCAAGTATTTCTCTGTATATGCATTTAATACCCAGTACAAACATGTTTTCAGTTTCATATTTTTACATACATGATAATCGGTAGATATACTAGTATAAAATATTGTTTTATCTGAACAATATCTCCTTTATAAATTATTTTGTAGGATCACCTAATTCTAGGTTACTGATATTTTGCGTTATATTACATGCTACTCGTGACCTTGTTATGAAGTTTCATTCAGTTCGCTGATACGTGATATATTTGTATGCATGATGTTTATTACCATTGCTATAATTTGTAGATGATTGCATGTCGTATAGACCGTATAAATCATGCTCTAATGAATAGATCAAATGTTCTTCCAGGATCAGTTGTACGTACGATCGCATTTCATTTCCGATTATTGTAAATAAAATTGTGGATGAATTTACGTGTACACGTTGTATATCGGATATAGTCACCGTGAAATTATATATCCTATGGCAAATTCTATGAGATATGTGCCACTCGTTTTTCACGTTGATGTTCGATGTGTTATAAGAAAGAGAGTATGTATAGGGTATGCGGAGTTTTATTTGAGACGTTATGATTCGCATTGTATTAGCGTAGACAGAATATCGATCACACGCGAGTGTAGATGGAAAATTCCATTTGCCAAACTGCTAAAACCACAATACTAGTATACAGACCAGTGTAGAGAAAGCTGGACGCACTCTAGCCGATGACCGCGTGGGTGAAAGCCGCCCCCCCCCCCCCCCTTATGCCCCCCATCGCACCTGTTGGCCGAAGTATGTTAATTCAGACCAAAAAATGTTACTGCTTAGCCAGTGTCTCGCTGATAACAGCTCCCGGCCTTAACTATTTTTATTCCATTCAGTAATGCTCTCAACAACTAAAATTACCAATTTAACTTATTATATTTTATACCAAATACTTTCCAGAACAGTTTGTCACAAATTCGGACAGTTTGAATAGGAAACCTTGCCCAGTCCCTGTCATCACCATGGTTACGGATGACTCCAGTCAGGCGCGTAGCTAGGCGTACGCACGTACGCAGCTGCGTACACATTGATTGCTGATATAAAAAAAAACACTACAAAAAATAACGAACCCAATAGAATCATGCAACTTCTTATTTTATTTTCTTATGTATCCTGTACTTGAATGCCAAAAGATAGGCATAAATGGCATTGAATGTTAAACCGATTGCAGACTAAGACATTCAATATTGGATAAGGACCTTGATGTCAGTGACAGTGAAGACTGGAGTGTGATCATGACACGACAAAAAATATTTCAGTTATGTTTTCCAAATGGTAATGAATCATCAGTTTTTGCGAGCGATTAAAAGGTTACCCAAAAACACCAGTTACACCACTTACACGCCTCAAACGACCTCTTTCATTTGATCATTTACCAGTGATAATTCCAAAATCGGATTCTGTGAAATTATAAGACTACTATGTGCTGCATATACATGTATCCTGTTTATATACTTGAGGAAAATATATGCCAATTTTTAGCATAATATTCCACCAGCATTCACATGGCATAATAAGTGAAAGTGCAACCGACGATTCTTTAAAATATTTTTTTCTTGAACTGACTGCAAGTTGCTTCTATACTTGTAAGATATCGGGAGAAAATGCTAAATGTTTAACGTTTTAGCCAAAATATAAATTTTTTTTTTTTAATGTACTGCCTATTATAGCTTCGAATGACTTCCAAAAAGTGTTAAAAACAAATAAAATGTTGAAAATATGTGAATAATTCTCAACATTTGTGGTCAAAATGTTGAATAAAAATCGTTGATTGTGCTGCTTAATATAGCTTCGAATGGCTCCCAGAAACTGTCAAAGTTCAAAATTTTCTTGGGGGGCTTACGGCGCCCCCCAATCCCCCAGACCGAGTTGTTTAGGATTTTGAGTACACTTCAATAACCTCTGGCTACGCCCCTGCCAGTACTTTTATTTACGTACATAGAAGATGAATTCGCTCTATTTTTAGGTTACCGAACCTATGGTCCGATAACCTATTGCCGTGGCGTTGCGTCCGTCCGTCCGTCCGTCCGTCCGTCCGTCCGTCCGTCCGTCCGTCGTCGTCGTCGTCGTCGTCGTCGTCGTCGTCGTCGGCGTCGTCGGCGTTCGTCCACATTTTTATCTTTAAAGTTTACAGTCCAATCTTTCTGAAAATTTGGGAAAAGATACCTTAAAATAATTTGAGAAGGGGGTATTTTTAGGTTACCGGACCTTTGTTCCGATAACCTATTGCCGTGGCGTTGTGTCCGTCGTCCGTCGTCCGGCGTCCGTCCGTCCGTCGTCCGTTCACATTTTTATCTTTAAAGTTTACGGTCGAGTCTATCTGAAATTTGGCACAAAAATACCTAAAAATATTTCTAGGAAAGTTTTTTTTTTAGTTTTTCGATTTCCGCATTTTTTTCAAAATGGCGGCCGTTTTCGACGAAAAATGCTTGATTTTGGACTTTGGCGGCCATTTTCTCAAAAACTGTTCAGTAACTTTTTTTCTTTTTGATACACAACACTCCTCATATGTACTCCTGTGATGTGTATAAGTTTCGTTGCGCTTGAAGTGCTCGAAGTGGGCCATTTTGGGCCAAACTTGGCCCAAATGGGACTTTCCCATGTTAAATTCCCCTATGCTTTATAATGGGACACACTATGCCTTATATCTCACTCAATATTGAGATTAGAGACTAGGAATTAATTGTGGACATATAGGAAACGATATATGCTGAATATTCTCGTGACTTTGAATTTGACCTCTGACCTCAGTTTCAAGGTCAAAGAACAAAATGGCTAATATCTTGCTTATTATCGACTTTACAGCTTAGAAATCAATTGTGGACATATAGGAAAAGATATATGCCGAATATTCTGATGACCTTGAATTTGACCTTTGACCTCATTTTCAAGGTCAAAGTTAAAAATGGCTAATATCTCACTTCTTATCGACTTAATAGCTTAGGAATCAATTATGATCATATAGGAAATGATATAAGCAGATTATTGTCATGACCTTGAATTTGACCTTTGACCTCATTTTCAAGGTCATGGGACAAAATGGCTAATTTCTCCCTTATTATCGATTTTACAGCTAAGAAATCAATTGTGGACATGTAAGAAATGATATATGCTGAATATTCATGTGACCTTGAATTTGACCTCTGACCTCATTTTCAAGGTCAAGAGCCCGAAATGGCTAATATCTCGCTTATTATCAATTTTACAGCTTAGGAATCAATTGTGGACATATAGGGAAGGATATACGTTGATTATTCTGATGCCCTTAAATTTGACCTTATTTTCAAGGTCATAGCACAAAATGGCTAATATCTCGATTATTATCGATTTTACAGCTTAGGAATCAACTGTGGACATATAGGAAATGATATATCCATAATATGTTTGTGACTTTGAATTTGACCTTTGGCCTCATTTTCAAGGTCAGAGGGCAAAATGGGTAATATCTCTTTTATTATCAACTTTACAGCTTAGGAATCAATTGTGGACATATAGAAAATGATATATGCAGAATTTTCTCGTGCTATTGAATTTGGCCTTTGACCTCATTTTCAAGGTCAAAGCACAAAATGGTTAATATCTCGCGCATTATCGACTTTACAGCTTTGGAATCAGTTGCGAACATATGGGAAATGATATATGGTGAATATTCTCACGACCTTGAATTGACCAATGACCTTGTTTTAAGGTCACAAGACAAAAGGCTAAAATCTAAAATATATCGTCCGGTAACCTCATTTCGCCCTTGGGCTAATTTTTTTTTTTTTTTTTTTTTTTTTAAATGGCGGCCGTTTTCGTCGGAAAACGGCCAATTTTGAACTTTGGCGGCCATTTTCTCAAAAACTGTCTGATCAGATTTGAGATTTTCGTTTCAAAAGATTCTCATTATGTACCTCTGTGATGTGTATAAGTTTGGTTGCCCTTGAATCGCCGGTCTGCGTATGGCGGCCATTTTGAATTTTCGACGGGTCGACTAAAAAAATTTTTTTCGGCCCAAATCGCATTACATCCATTTTGGGCTTCTAGACAAAATAATTTTTTTCACCCTTTGAAAAAAATTCTGGACTTCGAAAATTTTCACTTTTTTCCTTCATAATGGGAGCTGCCAGGACTGTACTCATAGAACGCTTGAAGATAGAGCTTAGAAATTGGCACATTCAAATGAGAAGTCATATATGGCGACTTGTGTGGTGACCTTGAATTTGACCTTGGATGACCTTGAAAGGTCAAAACAGCCATTTTTGGGTCGAAAAATGCTCAAATTTGCACCTGGTCTGTATTTTCTCAAAAACTGTCTGGTCAGTTTTGAGATTTTTGTTTAAAAAGATTCCTCTTATATACCTCTGTGACGTGTATAGGTTTTGTTGGCCTTGAATCGCCGATCTCCATGTGGCGGCCATCTTGGATTTTTGACGATTTGGTGAAAAAAAAATTTTCTGCCCCAAATCGCATTACTATCCATTTTGGGCCATTTGTAGGCAAAAAAAAATTTCACCCTTTGAAAAAAAAATTTTCCTTCATAATGGGAGCTGTCAGGAATGTACCCATAAAACACTTGAAGATACAGCTTAGAAATTGGCACTTTCAAATGGGAATTCATATATGGTGACTTGTGTGGTGACCTTGAATTTGACCTTCGATGACCTTGAAAGGACGAAACAGCCATTTTGGGGTCAAAAAATGCCCAGATTTGCCTCTATAGATGAAATGCTTGCAGATAGAGCTCATGTTTGCATTATGAACATATAGGAAGACATATATGGCATAACTAATGATGACCTTGAACTTGACGTCAGATGACCTTGAGTGCCAAATGTCTGACTCGGAATCCGGTAACTTATCTTAGCCTTTGGGCTAATTAGCTTACCGGCCCATAAGGGCCGATAAGCTATTGTCGTGGTTTTTCGTCCGTCGTCGTCGTCGTCGTCGTCTTCCGCCACATCATCTGTTAACATTTTTTATCTTTTCTTCGGGCTGATGAATTTGTCCATAAATTTGTGTATTATGTATTGGGTTAATACCCCCAGACGTTTTTTTTTCATTTTTTTTATTGAATAGATTATGCCGTTTTGGCGGCCATTTTTATGCCGAAAATAGCTGGTTTTGCATGTTTTCAACTTTAATTTTCTCGAAAACTGTTTTGAGATTTTAGTTTCAAAATGTTCCCCTCATGTATCTTTATAATGTGTATAAGTTTCGATGCTCTTGAATCGCCGGTCTGCGTGTGGCGGCCATTTTGATGTTGTTTACGGAGCCAAAATAGGACTTTCTCATGTTAATTTATCCTATGCTTTATAATGGGCCACAATGTTCTTGATATCTCACTTAATATTGAGATTAGAGACTCGGAATCAATTGTGGACATATAGGAAATGATATATGCTGAATATTCTCGTGAATTGAATTTGACCTTTAACCTCATTTTCAAGGTCGGAGCACAACATGGCCAATATCTCGCTTATTATTGACGTTACAGCTTAGGAATCGATTGTGGACATATAGGAAATGATATAAGCTGAATATTCTTGTGACCTTGAATTTGTTCTTTGACCTCATTTTCAAGGTCAGAGCACAAAATGGCTCATATCTCGCTTATTATCAACTTTACAGCTTAGAAATCTATTGTGACCATATAGGAAATGATATATGCCGAATATTCTGATGACCTTGAATTTGACCTTTGATCTCATTTTCAAGGTCAGAGCACAAAATCGCTATTATCTCGCTTATTTTTCACTTTACAGCTTGGGAATTAATTGTGGACATATAAGAAATGATATATGTCGAATACTCTGATGACTTTGAAATTGACCTTTGACTTAATTTTCAAGGTCAAAGCACAAAATGGCCATTATCTCGCTTATTATCGACTTTACAGCTTAGAAATTGAATGTGGACATATAGGAAATGATATATGCTGAATGTACTTGTAACCTTGAAGTTACCAGACCATCGGTCCGATCACCTATTGGCTAGTCGGTAAGCTACGGGTCCCTTGGGCCTATGTTTTTTAGTAATATGTTAGATATAAACTAATAGGGTCTGTAAGTCTCGTGCCGTCACGGTGTGATTCTGTGGACCAACAAACAGGCACCTTTTGTTCAATATGAGTAGAACTCCAGTTAGAACTCAAACTACTCATGAAACACAAAAGGTGTATGTTTGTTGGTCCCCAGAACCACACCGTGACGGCACGAGACTTACAGACCCTTTTTTATTAATACAGTTACGCGTATATAATTTATGCCTTTGCCTTGATTTTGCCAATAATAATTTTTTTTCACAATACTGTTTTTATTGTGGGCAACAAGTGAAGTCAAAGATAACCTCAGTAATAATGTTTTGCGAAAAAAAACCCAAAAAACATTAGCTCCATTCTTGAACACAAATTCAGTGTTTTTTTTTTTCAAATTACGATCGTGTTTATTTTCAAATTACGATCGTGTTTTTTGTTTGTTTGGTTTTTTTTTCAACTGGAATGATTTCAGATCTCAAATTGAATATTTCACATTTTCGTAATCAGTAACTCGGTATCTCATTAACCGATGAATATTCATTCAATCTCTCCGAAAAATAATATGTTGCTCTTTAGTCTAATCTCGCCCACGACGAGATTCAAATTATTGGAATACTATACTATAATAAATCCTTTCAGCGTCTGTGTATAGTTTGGGTTTGCTTTCGACATTACTGAAGCAAGGATCATACAGTATTCTTTATCCCAGTGAACCCTGATTGTAACGGGGTAATATTTGTACACATACTTCATAGTTATCAAACAAGCAGTTGTTTTGCAAAACTATTTTATTATGTGCTATTAATACGACACATAACCTACATAACATATATCACCTTCAATAGGAAGCAACATACATGTATTCAACTGTGCACATAATTTTGGTATGAAGCATTTACATATACACGATAGCTGTACAAAAATATTCGAACGATATGAGAAGCATATATCAACATAATATACATATGAGCATATAAAGAATAATGCCATAGTTAAAACTTATCACAACATAAGTTGGGACTACAAAATCTGTAAACCCACCACAGAAATAAATCCATTTTTACAACGCATCCATTGAATTCTGTGAGAAGTTTATTACAAATCCATGAAGACTGAAGCGTGCAACTTAAAACGCAAACGGAGGAGTTCCGAGTTCCCAAAACAATATACGAGTGGTAATCATGAAGACTGCGCTGGGCTCAAGATAATTATGTTCTCTGATCACACCTCGACGGACACGCCTTCCGCCCGAGCGCGCCAGCCTGTAGCGTTAGGTCCGAACTGATAGGTCAAGCGTCCTGGTACACTCGTCAGCACACAACGTTTGTAGTAGTACCTGTGTATCAAAGTAAAGTTTTGTTCAAATCTAGTGTGTGTGTGTATGTGTTATCTTTTATTTCATGTTATGAAATGCAGATTCATAAGTTTGTGCAATGTTGGCAGGTCATGCTTTTGGTAGTGTCCTATGGTATTGCCATACTATGGTATTGCCTTCATCAAGTGTATCATTCTGAAATGTTGATTTATTTATTATGCTCTTGAAACTATAATGAACATTGAACGACTATCATCAATATCCAATTGGACAATAAAAGCCTACCTCATGGCGCGGCTGAATTTCTCGTAGTTCATGCTATGTTGACTGCCTTGTTTCTGTGTTTTACCGGCGCGGCGCCCCCACATTTCGGACAGAAGCTTCGTGTCCTCGATCTTAAAGAGTCCTCGCTTTTTGTTTTCCCAGCGAATCACAGACGGGTTCAGCTTGGGGTCACACAGGGCATCCAGGAGAAAGTCCCACAGCTTACGGCTTCGTCGGCGGCTTCTTCTCGCTGCAACATATCGGACGAATTGCTGTCATTCCATTCTGAACATTGATTGGTTTCTAATCGATACCATGAATTGGTACCCAGTACAACTCGTGTCTATACTGTGCGAGTCCTGTAATGCGATAGCACGAGACAAAAGACCTGATTATCACTTACCATTCGGAGGCGGAGACGGTCCCATGTGGACCGACACATTGTCCACTCGTTGGTTCGCAGTCACAGCTAGAAACAGAACCAAAGAACACGATGAAAACCTCCGCCTCGCCTTGCCTTACTTCAGAGTGGAAATCTGATGTTGCGACTCTTGCTGCGACTCTTTACTACATGTACATGTATGTGATAGCGAGGTAGTGCTGTCATCCCATAATCTACTCCATATATCTCTTTCAAACCGTATATATATACAAGAACGAACAGCATATCAAACGTATGAGGAAGCGATGAGCGTGTTCTTCAACCTACCGGCACGCACGGGTTGATAATCCTCATCACTGTCGTCATAGCTCGCTTCACTGTCCATTGGGGAAGGTTGCATGTTCCGGGATTGTATGTGGTTCCAAGTTGGACGTTGTTGTGGGATTCCGGTTCGGGCAAAGTTGTTGTTGTCGTTTTGCATGTTTTGATACTCTTCTACAAGTAGAAATGGCAAGATTGTATACACTTATTCAACACGTCATCGGCAGAGTGGGCTTCTCTGCCACTTCGTTGGTCCTGTCAGACAAAGGTTTACCTCTCTCACTGGCTCGCACGTTTACTCACCTTTCACATTCTGCTCACCAAGGAGTTCCGACAATTTCGGCAAACCTAGAAATGACACATTTGTTTAACGCACAGATCTCATTTAGAGCAGTTGCATAGTATCACGTACGTGTTGAAGTTGAAATGGCAAAATTAGGTGAGACAAGTACATGTACCTGTGTCGGGCTCCAGTTCATACATGGCTGTATTTTCAGCCTCTTGTTCCGTGAAGAAATCTCCAGACTGTGCAGCAGCAAATAGTCCATTGAGTTCTGATTCGCTGTCCACTTCCCGCTTGATTTCCAGTGTCAGTAGCTCGCAATCATCTGAGGACGGTGGCGAGGGAACGCTTCCACTCCCCTCAGACATGCTGTCATCCAAGGAGCTGTCTTCGCTCCCATACTGAATCTTTGCGAATATCTCAGCCGCCGTCGATGCGACTTCAGCAGTTTCCATCGTCTCAAGGATCTTGTCGAGGTCCTTGTTTGTGTTGTTTGAGTCGTCTTCCTCGTTGAAGTCTCCTGCTGTGTTGTTGACGCTCCTGTGTTCTTCAGTGCACTGCCTGGCGTCAACTCCTTCCCCAGTAACTGCACTCTCTCCGTTCACCACGTGTGGGTCGTTCCTCGTCTGGCTTTCTAAGAATTTCCGATAGTCTTCAACGTCTTCCAAAGCGTCAAAACTTGCCAGTGAGCTAGTAAGGTAAACAGAAGTCTCGTTGGCAGGCCAGTTCTGCACGGGCTGAACGACCACCTTCTGGTCTTGGTCGAGGTTCTGGTATATGTGAGTCTCTTGGTGTGGCGGACTGTAGTTTCCAGTTGGCACGGTTTGGTCGTATCTACCAGAAAATAGACTCTGAAAGAGTTCGACGAGGTTCGCCATTGGGGCTCGGTGGTGCTGGACGGCGGTCAGCTAGAGAAGTTGTCACGGTAGAGTCTTCAAACTCAAATGGCGGTATGTCTGGAATTATAAGAGGAGAAAGGATACTGTAACACGATTGTTCAAAATGACTGTCTATGTAAATACGTATATGTTTTTTTTTTCTCATTCCAAAGCTTCAAATAGACCTGAAATTCGATCCATGGCTAGAAATCTCATATGTTAGGGCACCACTAATGAGAAGATAAAGAGTTACATATACGGTTCATATAACTATACACTCGCTGAAACACAGTGCCATTTGATGTACTGTTAATCCGCACGATTCTGACAGCACAGCTTATATACTACACGTAGTAGCCACTGCATCCACTCTCGATTATAATGCGAATGTGGTTTGAAACAAAACCACCAGGAATAAAACCACCCATGTACGCCAAATATGTGTGACATCATCAAGTTCTATATTTATCGAATCAATTTCCTATTTGCTGGGTGGTATGTAGGCCAGATATTACTGGATGCTAAGCATTTCGGATTTGGAACCAAATAATTATAACGGTTACGTCGTGATGAACTAATTTGTGGTATCGATCGATTACATCAACTTCTCGATTTTAACGCGCGTCTCAAATTAATTTGATGCTGTCGCCCTGAGACGTGAATGAGGTCAGCTCACCGGGACTTGTGTACAATGTGTCCTCCACTGTTCCTATCGTGCTTTGATATCGACAACACAAGTAGGATGCAATCAAGTAGATCGCAAGATAACATCAACGAGATTCACCTAATACCAGTACAAATACTCCCAGCAGGTTCAAATCATTCACAATGTACATGTATGTAAGTCCCTAGGTGTCCGAGACTTGCTTGTCCAAAGTTTCTGCGAAAACTGACGCTCTGGCGCCTGAATGAACTAAATATATACATGCTTTTGCCCTGCGGGTTAAAAATAAAAATGCAACTGATCTGAATATATCAATGATTCTGGAACCGGATACGAACCTTTTCTGCACAAAGTCCGGTCCATTTTTCACACTGTTGGGAATTTGCAGAATCGAAACTACGAGCGGTTAGATGAATGTTAGAGTATGTGACTTTCTAGGCCTTACAGATTTTGTGGAATCGCCCAAATGTTCTCAAGCATTGCCGAACGAACATCACAACTTGTGCAAAATGTCTGTAACACAACTATACATGTGTATGTGCTTCCTCAATGGATCGCAGCCGACAGCATTGTACTTTCACTTCCGGCTAAATGGTGTAGCCATGCATCGTTGCATCTGTCCGAATTCATGACCGTAAGTGATACTCGTTCGACTTCCAGTGTTGGGAAAAACAGGCAGATTCCACCTGAAATCCGATCGTCACCAACAGTGCACATCCGTTGTTGCTATAGACGGTTTGTTGCAGGCTGAAATCTCCTGTGTGTACACATACATAATATTTTTAGGTTCCGTTCTCTGTGCCGACATGCTGTCAAGTGTTGCCAAGTCTGTCATAGGCCTATCTGCATGTATGAGATCAGCTTTTCACAGTGCTCCACACAAGACCAAAGTTCGTATACATGTAATTGACTATCGGAATCCTGCCATTAAACACTTGTTTTATTGCTTAACAGAGTACTTGCCGTAAAGCCTTTTGTCGACCAAAGGTATCTATCACAAGTACATGTGATGTATATCTACGTGAGTTTTGTAAACTACCAAATATGCAAGACAAGCATTTTTCTTGCATTAGTGTTATCGGCCTGTTAGGCCGTGGTCCATTTTGTGGAAATTACCAATCGAAAGTGAAACTGCGGGCGTGTCAAATCGTTTTCCATGCGCTTGCCTCTATCTATTGACTAAAATTGATATATCAGCCAACTAATTAACAATTGGTATTCATTGAAAAAATGTACGTCAATATCTGAATCGAATCCCCTACATCTATCTATGTACATGTATGCTTGCTGCAGAAAAAATGGAGACCAGTGGTGAAACCACCGGGAATTCCACGAGGAAATTCCACTGTTTTTCGCAACAAGCCAGACATACAACACCATGTGCATGCAGTATCGATTGACGGTGGTTGACAGACGGCGGGACTTGAACACACGCCACACCGCAGATATGATAATAGCGAATGAGTTATTTACTGGACGTGCAATATTAAAACCCTGGATATTCGCTATAGCCTAGACCTAGTCAATACAATAACGGTGGCCTGTACAATTGTTTGCATGTACACTATAAACTGGTACGGAATGCATTAAGGCCATGTTGTGATACAGAGGAGCCCTTAGGCCTAAAAAAAGTAATTTTCTGTTTCTAGTCCTACTATTTTTTTTTTTAAACTGGGTAGGGAGGGATTTTTAATTTTTTCATTTTTCATTTTTTTTATTTTGCCAAAAAATACCGTCCTCAGCTCAAGAGAAAATTGGGTAGGGAGGCACTTTTCATTTTTTATTTTTGGTGGGACGACATTTCACTTATATGAAAATAAATGTGATCTATTGATTGATTGAAACAACACTTGAAGCACAGACGCATTGAAGCCCAGATAAAGCAAGCCTTTAGAATTGAAATTATGTGTAACACATGACTTCAATGAATTATTTTCTAGGGGCTTGATTTATTTGGGCTTGAAACCTCTTGGCCGGGTATCTTGGCACTACTAGCAGTCAGCACAGACAGGATGATTCTGTGTACTAGTATTATTATATTATCAAAAACCGTCAGTTGATAATATATTTCAATGATGAGTAATTGTGGAGATCCGTTCTATCAGTTAATATGTGGAATATAGTAAATCAATTCTTGATCACAATTTTATATGTATTATTACATACACGTAACCACTTAGAATAACTGTTTTTGAAAACTGGTAGCGTCTCTGTCTCATTTGGCGGAGAGTGAAAACAAGGAGGTAAGTTAAATATATGCCTAAGTTGCATGTTGTGATTCGGTGTATCGATCATTCACTATCCTCAAAATAGGGGCGGGAACACTTTTTATTTTTTATTTGAGAATTGCAAATAAAAAAAATCCGGGAAGCTGCTTTAGAACACAGGCGGGCGGGGACGAGAAACAGAAAATTTTTTAGGCCTTAGATGTTTTTGAGTATTTTTTTAAAGCTGCTGCCTTCGATTGTATGCGATATTTTTTTCAAAACCATTTTTTTGTCAAACACATCTAATGCAATATAGACAAAAGGTGTGCTCAATGATTTTGACGCTTATAGTCCGTCTGAGTTGTCTTTTCATCCGTTTTAGTGCCCATTTTGTACCGGTTTTGTAAATAAACAAACGAAGTGTATCCATCAAACCCGAATGTAAACAAATGCTCAAATCGCCCAAAAGTCCACATCGAGTTCATTGTCCAGTTCGTATGAGCATATGTAGTTTAGTTGTGAGAAAATAATCAGTGATATACCATGAGGAGCGTGGAATTTTCAGTCTATCTCGCACTTCTATGCTTTGTTTACATCTGCGTGTGATGGATACAGTTCCCGTATTTACGCGAGAACCGCCTGTTCAAATGAGCAAACTTTCCCTTAGGACTGGTTATTTTCATCACATTTGATGTATGTTTCATTAAGTTAGTTTAGCATGTTTAATATATAATACAGTTTTTAATAAATATTGACTGGTTCCGAAGGCAGCTGCTTTAAAACAAGTAAGAAAATTTATTAAAAATCAAACCATTGTGATTCATTATATTTCGTCACATGACCACCTCTAGAATTTCGAGATCCACTTCGTTGTAACCAAGTATTTGATATTATGCGTTTTCAAATTGTTATAGCGAATTCCATTCCCATTTTTGATGGCTTCACAACTGGCTCCAGAACAATGCCATGAAATAGACATTTGAAGAATATTTGGATCATAAACCCTATACACGTACATACACTTACATGCTTACTATATATAGTGCACGTACATGTGGAACAAAATGTGTTCATTCATGATAAGTAGCAGAACATATTTTGGACATCTTGTATACATCATAAAAGAGGAAGACACGAGACCACAAAAAATGTCTTCTATACAATATAGCCAAAGCGCACATAAATAAACCCACATTGACTTGAATCTGGGGCAGCTCTCGACAATACACTTGTGGAATATATCAATCCAGTAAACAAGTCGCCAAGCTACCTACGCGTCGGTTTATGAGTTGCGCGTATATAATGTTGTCACTCGATCCGTGTACATGTACATGTATGATGTGTTCAAGTTTTAACACTCGAAAATGTTTGTGTAGGTAAAGTTTATGACAGCGAGTTATTTGTGAAATGATAAAACAAACAAAAAACTGTGCATTGTACAGTGAAATTGAAGAGAAGAAAAGAATACTAGAAATAATTTCCTACATGTATATGTATACAATGTATGTACGGTTATGTAATACTGCTGACACACAAATATAAATGACTTCTCAAACTAATCACAAAAAAATGTGATATCTTATCAGCCGTATAGCCATATCAAGCTATAAATCTCACACTATGTAATCATCGTTGACTCTCCCATTCACTTTTGTCAATAAAATATGTCACACCAAGTCACAAATAAACGTGTGTGTGTTTGTGTGAGTGTGTTTGAGTGAGAAAGGCAAGATGAATTTCTGGAAAGTATATACAAGTACACCCTACTACTCCAAAGTGGTCAATAACGAACTCAGACAAACAAACCACGTTGGATTATTGCTATAACGTAAAATGCGATACATTTCTGGGCGAAGCCTGATAAACATCACTAGTTGGTCTGTACAGTATACCGGTAGTGTATATTGCCCCCAACGATTCCTTTTTTTTTCTGGATCGGAAGTAAACACTTGAAGAATTTACTTGTACTGTTCACGTGCATTGTAGGGATAATAATTATTCCTCTGACACGAGTTTGCTACAGAAACCGATGACGTCATCTGAAAGCTCGTGATTTTGTTTGCTTCTTTTAAAAAACAAATACAAGTAGATTTAGAACTCTACATTCAGGAAACACAAATGAATGCATGAATGCATATTCACGAATCAAATACAAGTAGGGGGCCTATCCCTATATTTTCGTATACCGAAAAAAATGCCCCATTCGAAAACTGTGAAAGAAATCAGCTTGTTTCAGTTTGCAACGTGCTAGAAATACACGTTTCCATTTAGAGCATAGTATTTCTTATTCATGAAAACTGGTCGCCTGTTCATGGTTCGCTGATATGCAAAAGACATTCAATACATTTCACCGCCCGTTATTTTATTATTTTCCGTGCACCTATTGCACTATATATACCGGGCCCCAGACAGACGGGGACCGTGAATGAATAGGGGTGTGCGCTGTGCAGATATAAATAAAACCTTATGTATTTAGGCCGTGTGGCACGTTATCTTTGCATGCGAAACTCGGGGATATTTTGCAGAAATCACTCGTGGTTTCTCGAACATTTGCTTCGCAGAACAAAACCACAAAACATGTTGGTCTATATTAATGATAACAGTGGAAGTCGTTATCAGATATGATATATAGACATTTGTGTAAATTAATGTATACGCCTACTTGTACATGTATTCTTACGTGTATATATTTACACTTATTTCAGTGTATATACAGCTAATCGAGCTATATAAAACTTAGCATGTAGGAGATTCATTCGTTCGAAATTTATAGACCAAAAAAGCAATCTGATTGGTGAGTCATATTTCATCATTTCGTGTAGCCTACGTTCAGGTAGTCAAGCAGGCGCGTACTGTAGTTCATGACACCCTGTTCGCATATTATGTTTGCTGTATTGAATAACCAATTCAAAACACGTGCACACATGCAGACACAAGTGAAGTGTACATATACTTACACAATTCATACTTTCGCACAATTGATTTCCATGAAATTCCATTGAAAAAATCGAACTATTACTAAGTATACAACACATTAATGTCGATGAAACGAACCACCCATATTACATGTACAATTTCAAGTTTTGAATGCAATAGAACATACTTGTTTTCGGTGTAAACAAATGTAGACCATATCGAGCAAAAATATTTACTGTAACATATTGCTATCAAGTGACCCTGAAACTTAAATCTAACAAAGATCACGTCAGAACTACATGTAGCACAATCGTGTGCCTTTCATGTCAAAATGACAGGACGAATATACCGATGCAAGTGAACTTTCGAAAACATTCTACCATGTCTACAAAGTAAATCGATGAAATTATTACTAACTTACATCACATATATATGTAATGCAATCATCCGATTCCAGATAGAGTGCTAATATCAGATTAATGTTTAAATTGTATTCCGTCAAAGAATATAATCCATCAGACATGTACATTATACACATGGGATACAAACATGCACGTACATGAACTTCGAAAAATACATGTATGTTGTACACGACATATATGGCGTATACTTACCAATAGAAACAAATCAACCTCCAAATTTCGCAGCAATCAGGACACTTGATACATATTACATTGTTATCTGGAAGATGACAAAGTCTAGACTCCGGTCATTTTACAGCCATGTGCATATACAAATTGTAAAGTACGTCCAGTGAGATCTAATATTAGAGGCTCATACATGGCACTGTGCTATATATACATTCCTGTGACATATATCTAGTGGGCGTCTAGCTTAGCCGGATTGCATTAGTGTGTGATACGTGGCATTGTATAGATTATACATGTGTAATGGTGTTAAACGAGTGATAGAAACATCGGAAAAATCACATGCCCACGTCTCGAAGTCGTTAAATGTCAATTCTTACATTTATCACTGGTAATTTTCAAGTTATTAGTTTAGAAAACACTGTGAAAAAACATGAAGTCTGACACTTTGTCATGCAACTATTTCATGTCACATGCAATGAGTTTTGTATGTCATATTTTCCTACAGTTCGTTTTTTCTCTTCAAATATTAAATCTCATCTTAAAACTAGACAAGGAAACAAAATTGTTCGGTTTAGATCATGTTTGCGAGGAGTACATGTACATGTATGCATTTAATACATAATTCTGGAGAAATGAGTGATTTTAGTCATAAACAAACAGACGACGGTGGGGTCTCGCTTACATGTACATGTAGAACACGTGTCACCTTGAGTCGTTGATCCGGGAAAACGTAGTAAAACACTACTGGTATTCAATGAGCGTAAAGGTAAACATGATATACAATCGTCCTTGCAGATTGGTCCCCAAACATACATGTACATGTACATGTAACTAGACATTAGGCGCTAGGCCTTGGTATGCCTCAATTTTATTTTATTCCATTTACCAAAATGTGAAATAAATCCATAAGTATATAACACAGAAAAGGTGTAGAAATCGGAAACAAATGTATTCAAGTACTCCGAAAAGGGAATATATAGTATAATTGTAAACAAAAACATACTTGTCCTATATACATGTACAACATGTAGCTGTGACAAGACTAAACCAAAACTAAAACATATACATGTAGAAAAATGAACACTCAATTTTAGGCAATAACTTCAATCTAACAAATATGGTAATTTGTGGTATTATATGTACGTGTACATTAAAACAAAAACGTTGAAAAACAAAACATTCCGACAGTAATTTCACCCTGACCAAAACTCTACACTCATTACAAATTACCAGAAACCCAGTCCCAGACATATGTCCAATTGTGAATTACTACGTGCATATAATATAATCAAGAACAAAATGCCCTAGCTAACTAAACAATACAATGTCACCATATACATGATATATGAAATACAAGTTCAATGGTAAAACATTCGAACAAAAGTGACAACCTGACAATAACAGTTCAATTTAACAATGATTTTCAAACGGGATGCCTAATAATCTGATTTTACACAAGACGCAAATATAACAACGAAATAACTTTTTAATCGAAGATGACTTTTGATAAAGTAGATATATGTGTCCTGATAACATTACTCCAATTGTGTATAGGATTACTAGTGTTTGTTACGTTACTTTATAGCTCATTTCAGTAAACTACATGTATATAATTGTACGCTGCAAACTGAATGATAACGTAACAGTTTTTGAAGACTTGTTGACAATGGAAAATATTAATTTAACACTGACTCATCATAGCCCATAAATCATTAAGTCTATATGTGTGTGTAAATTTGATTTGCGTATGTATGTGTATAATTCTTTTTTTATTTCCTGTTTCTATGGATGCTAGTACATGTTAAGTATGTGTGCCCACTGACTATCAATGCCATGAAACAGGCAGTCACGATATTAATAAACAAATAAAAATTAGCCCAAGGGCTATGATAGGTTACCGGACAGTTTTGGTTTTAAGCATTGTAGGTGACATATGATTTTGAGACTTACCAGTCGAGGTCATCTTTGTGAACTTCAATGTCTCCATTAGGTATGCTGCATATGACTTCATATATGTTCATAATACAAACATATAAGCTTTATCAACAAGTATTTCGTTTGTAGAGGCCAATTTAAGATTTTTAGATTTGCCCTTCAATGTTGTTTAAGGTCAAGTTCAAGGTCACCAAAAATGTGCCATTTATACATGATTTTTTATAGGTTTATACATACAATGTAATCCTAACCTGTATGTGCAAAAGTTTAAGCTTCAGAGGCCACTTTCAAGATTTCAAGCCAGACATTTAGCACTCAAGGTCATCCAAGGTCAAAATCAAGGTCATCATTAGTTGTTCCATATATGACTTCCTATATGTTCATAATGCAAACTGAAGCTCTATCTACATGCATTTCATCTGTAGAGGCAAATTTGCGCATTTTTAATTTACGCAAAAATGGCTGTCTTGACCTTTCAAGGTCATCAAAGATCAAATTCAAGGTCACCTTCCAAATCGCCATATATGACTTCCTACTTGAAAGTGCCAATATCTAAGCTCTATCTTCAAGCGTTCTATGAGTACAGTCCTGGCAGCTCCCATTATGGAGGGAAAACTTGCCGAAGTCCAAAATTTTTTTCAAAGGGTGAAATTTTTTTTTTGCCTAGAAACGACCCAAAATGGATAGTAATGCGATTTGTGGGAAAAAAAATTTTTTTTGCCGATCCGCCAAAAATTCAAAATGGCCGCCACACAGAGACCGGCGATTCAAGGGCAACAAAACTTATAAACACCATGAAGGTACATAAGGCGAATCTTTTGAAACAATAATCTCAAAACTGATCAGACAGTTTTCAAGAAAAGTGCACCAGGTGCAAATTTGAGCATTCTTGGACCCAAAAATGGCTGTTTTGACCTTTCAAGGTCATCCAAGGTCAAATTCAAGGTCACCACACAAGTCGCCATATATGACTTCCCATTTGAAAGTGCCAATATCTAAGTTCTATCTTCAAGCGTTCTATGAGTACAGTCCTGGCAGCTCCCATGATGCAGGAAAAAAGTGCCGAAAATTTTCTAAGGGTGAAAATTTATTTTTTGCCTAGAAATGACCCAAAATGGATAGTAACTCGATTTGGGGCAGAAAAAAAATTTTGTGCAAAAGTTCAGGAAAATCCGCCTTTAAACTTTGAAGATAAAAATGTGGACGGACGACGGACGCAACGCGACGACAATAGATTATCGGGCCAAAGGGTCGGTAAGCTAAGAAGTCAACAGCAACCGCTGAATCACAGTAACCGAGAGTGGATTAAACCATCTTCAACGAGGAAGTTGCTGGCGGACTTATTCTGGCTTATTACTTGTGGAGTGGGTGTAAACAACGCATTGTTTTACACAATATTATGGATTACATGTACATGTATGTAAGGAAACCAGGCACGCGCAAATGACTGATCCAAACGAACACGTAATCACGCTGATGAACGTGTAGGTGTATGTACCTTAGGTGTTGATACATAATGTGAGACAAGGTCCATAGTATTCTCACTGGAAATCACTAAGTTATATCTCTTCAAAACACAATCACTAATAACACTGTCAATCAATAAGCGATATAACGATAATTCGGGGTTAGCCAAAACATCGGGTGTCTTTCACACACATGCATGAACATGTTCGATGCAAATGCATACATGTACGTACATGTATACATTGGGTTAAACATCGGCCATGTTCAGAAGGACATAAATTTGAAAACAACTCATTCGTCCGATTTGGAATACATATACATGTACATACACATCGAATCGTATATATGCTTGAGCACGAAAAGATGCCCTTTTAAAACTCTTTTATGTAAGTGACCGCGATCTGTAAGATGGACATGCGTCTCGCATAAATTTGAAAACCTTCATGTATGCAGTCGCTGGATGGCCAACATAAGATTTCAATACACCATTTATACCGAAACTGTGTTACAAAAGTGGAACGTGACCCGCGGGACTCATACAGATATGGTTGTAATCGAATACACTGTTAGTCACGATCAGCTAGATGTGGTCTTTTAAGGTTTGGGTGTTTTTAAAGATGTGTTTCAGAAGAGAACGATCGATCTACCCATTTCCAAAGTGGCATATATTACGACATTGAACACTAGTACAGTAATCTGGTTTAAGTTCAAGGTCACCAAAGGAGCTACATGCGAGCTGTACCTTGGAGATTCTCGTTCCCAGACAGGCTCGTGCAAACATAACCATGTGTGACAATTCAAGGTCATCCGAGGTCAATTCCGACTTTGATATTGATCACTCAAAGCTAATTGCATAGTGACAATGAAAACGTTGTCTTTTAATAGCATTGCTTTTCCATAACTCCGTGATAAAACTGTTCCTGTTTCTGCAAGCGTAAAGCGGTACCACCGGAGTCTGCATGTACATATACTCACCATGAGGCCACATGTCCATAGCAGAAATTTCATGAAAACGAAACTACGTTAATACCAGTTCAGTCCCTAGAATCAAATGTGAAACGCTGCTAGCCCTGTGCTATTATATTGTGTTGTCTTTAGTGGATAGCATGACACGTATGAAAAAAACACACACATACAAATACTGCGGAGAAAAAAATTTCAGAAATTGTTTCAAACCTTTGTTCTCATATTTTGTCCTAAAGTCCGTAACAAGGTTGGATAAGAAACACCATGTGAGTAAGTTTAGATTGGCCATCAATTGAGCTGACCATGAACTGAGTTCGAAATCAGCTTTTTACGTCTGAAGGTCATCCAAACTCAAGTTCGAGGTCACCATTTTGAAGCTCATATGCACGTACGTATATGACTTCCTATGGGCAATTGTTGATATCGTCTATCAGTGCATACACGTACGCGCACATGTTAGTGATGCAGATGTAAGCATATAGCAATTATCTATATCACCAAGTGGTATGTGTCTGAAGGCTAACGTACACGCGGCATGCGCGATGGAAAGTGACTCAACCGTCAGAATGACCAACAGTGCACGTACGTACAACTGCCATACAAGGGTTTTGTGTTGAAAGGGAGCATTTTGATCTTCTGGACGATGGAGGTATAATTTAAAGTACCCGAAAATGTACACAGAATAGCCTGTAACGTGCTCTAAGTACAATTTAGTCTTCAAGTGTGATTGCGTGTATTTTTTTCGGCACCTTGCCATCTGTAAAGATGGTAAAGACACACCTTGTATTTCATGCCCTCTTCTGGGAAAACCTTTCATGTACAGCGATGTCAGTACATGTATTGCAGACAAATCGTTTGTCAGCAATACATATAGAAAAGTATACGGCAGCTGGAATATTAAACTTGACATCTTGAATATCCAACTTGTCATATCTTGAATATTCAAGTTTTAAGAAAGAAGTCGTATGGCCCTAGGCTGCCGTAAAAGTAGACCAAAGGTCCAGTAACCTAAAAATCATAGTTCAGTAACCTAAAAAGCATAATTTATGCATTTCGAATGACAAGATGTCAAACCGTTATCTCACAGCACCGTGATACTCATGCACATGCAAGTTGGACAGATAAAATACATGTACAAAAGCAAAACATGTTTGTTATCGATTCAAATTTATAGGCATATATAGGTGACCTGACAGCACAACGCAGAAACATATAAAACATATGCACTTGAGTGCTGCAAAACGTGTCACGTGTATAGACCTGTAGGGGACCTAATTTTGGTTGTAAACACGTACCGGAATGATGAAAGTTGTTATTCCTCTCCGCAGTGGTATTTCTCGGTAGACTGCCGACTGGCAAGGCCTTGTGCTGTGTCTATAGATAGCTGATCTATCGCTGATGTAATATGATGTGCAGGTAACCAGCATTGAAGCTTGAACTGTGCAGTTCCGTGGACACCAGGTGTTAAAAGCTGTTTATAGAATCTCGCAGGTACGTGAATTTCTAAAAATACGAAAATTTATTCACACCAAGGTTTGCAGTGTCGCGCATTCAGCGAAAATTATTATTGAGGTGGTTTAATCGCCTGGCGCATGCGCAAATGTCCTATTCAGTGCGCTTTTCTGGAAATTCGTTTTCAGAAAACCACCATCACCATCGCGGGCATAGTAGATAGATAGGGGTCTGTTATTGATTAACCGATGGTAACGTGAATAACATGTATGCTCGCTTGTTGGCGAATGTGCTCCCGGCCGAACATCGGTTGAAGGGCGGATATATATATGTATGAAGTAGACATTTATATAATTACCCATGAACGGAGGGGGCGCGGGGGAGGTGGGGGGGGGGGAGCAGATTCACATACTTTTTGTGATATTTGAGGGTATGAAAATTCGTTTATACATGTATGTATTTTCTCTCAAATTTACATTCTACTGATTCTAGTAAAATATCAAAATTTCAAAATTTCTGCCGGGTCTGTAAGCATTGCACGTATCGCGTATACATGTATAATGTGTGTATATGGTTAGGGGTGTGTGTTGGCCTTTACTCTGCAGAATGTATGCATGTGTTTGCAGGCAGGTAGACATACGTATGTATATTATCTGATCAAATTATTGAAATGGGTCCGTGGGACGCCTCGGCGAGATATACTGCACGATATACATTGTACTTATGGGCCTAGCAGTCAACATGTCATTTTTCTCGAATATTTGGGTGCAAATGATCATAATCTAAGCCTAATAACCAGGTGCTTTATTCTGGAATGGATTACTGGATCCATATTCTTCATATCGATATCGGATTTTCCCCACAGATTTTTCACGGACTACCGGGGAATGGGGGTGGGGGCGTGCTCCTTTGGCTCCTGTCGATCCGCCACTGCTCTCACCCCCCCCCCCCCCCCTCCCCTCCTCCCTTTCCTGTAAAAAATTGGGATCCGCCCTTGTGTTGGTTTTCCATTGCGGGATGGGCCGCTTCATAGCATTTTCAACTTTTCAAGGTTGTCTAACAATACATACGTCCTAGCCTATACTTGGCATATCTGACTGCAAGAAACCATACAGATCGAAAGTAATTTCGTATTCAAGAGAACACATTTAAATATGAGCACATAATAGCACCATTAACCATCAATACAACGTCGTCTATTTCTGATACACATCGGATTTGGGTGCAAAGCTATCCATCTGAGAACGGGGTCAAGATGAAAGAACTTATCAATTTGTGTAGCATCAGCATAATTCTAAAAATACATCGAGCAAATTCCCGATCATGAATAGTAACGAGGTCCACTGTTGTGTACACATATTTTATGGACTGATGATTAGAAACCATGCTTTATGTTACCTACACAATGTTTACGGATGTGGAAGATAATGTTGTTGCTGGTGCTACTCAATTCGCGAAATATATTTTTAACTTTTGCAACATTATATAGACGCAAAGTCTTAAATCGGTTTTTTTTTAATTTGACATGGTACATGTAGGCCTATTCTCCCGGCCGCATCTGTCGTGTTTTGCGATGTTAAACAATTTCATTATTATGGGTATCGATCGTAAAAAAACCCTTGCCGACGATCTCTGGTCAAAGTTGATCAACATATCGAACGGCAATTTATAGATCTATCAGGCGAGGAGGGGAGGTGAGGTGGGGGGGGGGGGGGGTAGTCAAAAAGTCTGAAGCGAGCCTTCTGGGGTCAGAGTTCTGGGGCCGCGCCTAAGGTCTGATTATATGCATAATCGCCAACATCAGGAATTTTCAAAACAACTTTGCACCATTGAACTTTTTTTTCTTTCTTTTTTTTTCTTTTTTTCAACTTGCGTCCGTCGTCCGTCGTCGTCGTCCACATTTTTATCTTTTTTGTTTACGGGCGAATTTTTCTGAAATTTTGCACAAAAATACTTAAAAATAATTCAAGAAGGAGGTATTTTTTAGTTTTTTGATTTTCGCATTTTTTTCAAAATGGCGGCTGTTTTTGACGAAAAATGCCTGATTTCAGACTTTGGCGGCCATTTTCTCAAAATCTGTTCAGTAACTTTATTTCTTTTTGATACATAACACTCCTCATATGTACTCCTATGATGTCCATAAATTTCGTTGCGCTTGAATCGCTCGAAGTGGACCATTTTGGCCCAAACTCGGCCCAAATGGGACTTTCTCATGTTAAATACTCCTATGCTTTATAATGGGACACATTATGCCTAATATCTCACTCAATATTGAGATTAGAGACTAGGAATCAATTGTGGACATATAGGAAATGATATATGCTGAATGTTCTCGTGACCTTGAAATTGACCTATGACCCCATTTTAGGTCACAGGACAAAATGGCTTATATCTCGCTTATTATCGACTCTACAGCTTGGGAATCAATTGTGGAGATATAGGAAATGATATATGCTGAATATACTGATGACCTTGAATTTGACCTTTGACCCCATTTTCAAGGTCACAGGACAAAATGGCTTATATCTCACTTATTATCGACTCTACAGCTTAGGAATCAATTGTGGACATATAGGAAATAATATATGCTGAATATTCTCGTGACCTTGAATTTGACCTCTGACCTCAGTTTCAAGGTCAGAGCACAAAATGGCTTATATCTCGCTTATTATCGACTCTACAGCTTAGGAATCAATTGTGGACATATTGGAAATGATATATGCTGAATATTTTGATGACCTTGAATTTGACCTTTGCCCCTTCATTTTCAAGGCCACAGCACAAATTTGCTAATATCTCTCTGATTATTGAATCTACAGCTTAGCAATCAACTGTGGACATGATATATGCTTAATGTTATATATGCTGAACATTCTTCTGACCTTGAACTCAACCAGTGACCTGGCTAACATCTAAAATATTTAACATTGTCCGGTAACCTATCTTCGGCCCTTGGCCTAATTTTTTTAGGTAGGGATCTAGTGACCTTGAGTTAGACCATCAATGACATTGAAGGTCAAAGCGGCCGTTTTGTTGGAAATACGACAATTTTTAAAAACTTTTTAAGGCTGCTCGAAGTTTTAGTTTTAGGGCTATCGGGCTTACGTAAAAACGGCACCAAACCACGTCCACTTCTAGGATGACTGAAGATTGAGAAAATGCTTGTTGCCAAGAATTTACAAAGGAAAATCACGGAATTACACACGCCCCAGAACTACGTACACTATCAGCCTTGTGCCATTTCCAGCCAATGGTATTCGGCATTGAAACATATTTTGGACTTACACAATTTCATCCAATTCCCTTTTCATGATGGAAGCTGTGCAGAATAAAGTCAAAGACTACTTCAAGATAGAGCTTGAACATGTTAAATAAAGGCAAATTCAAAAGAAAAGTCACAGTTAGTGATTTTAGTGGTGACCTTCAGTGACCTCAAAGGTTAAGACGGCAATTTAGGGAAAATAAATAGAAAAAAGTTGTGACTCAATGCTATATATTTCTCCTCCTTTAACGTTTCTAAGCCGTTGGGTTATTATTTTTAGGTTACCGGACCCATGGTCCGATAACCTATTACCGTCGCGTTGCGTCCGTCGTCCGTCTGTCGTCCGACGTCCGTCGTCCGTCGTCTGTCCACATCTGTATCTTTAAAGTTTACAGGCGGATTTTTTTGAAATTTTGCACAAAAATGCCTAAAAATATTTCAATAGGGTTTTTTTATAGTTTTTTTATTTTCGCATTCTTCCCAAAATGGCGGCCATATTTAACGAAAAATGGCCAATTTTGGACTTTGGCGGCCATTTTCTCAAAAACTGTCTGTTTTGAGATTTTTGTTTTAAAAGATTCCCCTTATTTACCTCTATGATGTGTATGAGTTTTGTTGCCCTTGAATCGCCGGTCTCCGCGTGGCGGCCATTTTGAATTTTTGAAGGGTCGGCGAAAAAAACTTTTTTCGCCCCAAATCGCATTACTATCCATTTTGGGTCATTTCTAGGCCAAACAAATTTTTCAACCTTTGAAAAAAATTTTGGACTGCCAGAACAGTACAGAACAGAATGCTTGAAGATAGAGCTTAGAAATTGGCACTTTCAAATGGGAAGTCATATATGGCGACTTGTGTGGTGACCTTGAATTTGACCTTGGATGACCTTGAAAGGTCAGAACAGCCATTTTTGGTCGAAAAATGCCCCGATTTGCACCTTGTCTGTCTTTTCTCGAAAACTGTCTGATCAATTTAGATGTGTGTAAGTTTTGTTACCCTTGAATCGCTGGTCTCCGCATGGCGGCCATTTTGAATTTTTGACGGGTCGGCGAAAAAAATTTTTTTTTGCTCCAAATCGCATTTTGTATGACACCATGAGATACTGAACGCCCCTAAGAACATTGAGATGAACACGACCTTGTGACGCTCAGAAACCGAATTTTGTTACGGCTTAGACCTGTAGCAAAAAGTCGATCATTGCCCCAACTTAGTCTTCATTATTGAAAGTACCTGGTACTACTGGTATTTTATGAATATTAATTTTTCAAACTATTTTTCTTCCCGATCGTATGGTGTACCACCGATGGTCTTATGTCCGAAACTTGCCATTGTCGCCCGAGGTCGGAATTTGGGGGGTCACGATTTCACGACTTTTAAGTGTCCGTGGGCATAACTCGACAATGAATACTCCTATCGACTTGAAACGCATAGGGATGAAGCGTTACGGCAGTGGCTCGGTCCTCCTCAATTTTTGTCAAAAGCGAATAAAATCACTTGTCATGGCAACCGAAAAAGTGAAATTTAACATAATTGGCTATAACTCCGGTTCTGATCAATATTCATTTTTCCAACTATTTTTGTATTTTCCTTTGTGCATTTTACGACTTTTGAATGCTCTGAAGTTCAAGACCATCATGTGAAGCCAGTTTTCAATCTTTTCGTCCAGGAGATGTGCCTTGATAATAGAAACAATCTGTGAAATTTTACAGCTCAATATTGAGAGACAAGGCCAAGGTAATGGAAAAGGTCAAAATCGAAAAGTTGCAATAACTCCGCTTACATTCATGCTTGCTTTTCCCGAATAATTTTGTATTTTTCTTTGATTCATTCCCCATTATTTCCTACATGACCGATGGCCGTGCGATCACAGTCCCCCATTATCGCCCGAGGTCGAAAATGTAAGGGTAATCAGCTGAATTCACTGGTTCGTAATATCTCAAGTAGTAGTAATTCCAAAACCAATGGCGATATTCAATAAAATATTGGACATAAAGTATGCAGTATAAATCTGAGAGAGTTTGCAAAGTTTGGGAGGTCAGTATTAAGAATTAAGGCCGTGTTCAAGAATATGGTCAAGATAGAAACATCGCAAGCACTTTACTTTATTAATTTTAATAATGATTATTTCTCCCGTGATTCTTGTATTTTTTTCTTATCTATGGTATACAGTTCTTATCTATGGTCCCACAGTTATCGCCCAGGTAAATGTAAAGGCCATCAGCTTTGATTTCAATAACTCATTCTGAAGGGGTGATGGTCTACAATCTCTGATTGTCTCGTTGAAAATAATTATGGTATTTCCTTGATGTTTGGATCATGTCATGGTACATATGACGCAGCTTCAGGTATTCTATGTTTATCAGTGGCTAGTTAGGTTATATGATATTGTATGTTACAGATAGCACTAGTATAGTTATAGCATGCATGATAAATAACGTGTGCATAGTGTATCCAATTAATAATGATCAATTTTCTGGAACTGTAAGTCGTTACTTCATGAGAAATAAAGTTTTCAACTCAATGTATTTGAACATATGGATCGCCCAGGCCTAAAAATCTATCAATACAAAATATAAAACGTTATGATATATATTAAATTTGATATTTTAATTTTGCAGCAATATCCGAGTTTCAACAATACACTTCAAACAATTCGCTAAGGAGCGAACCGAAACTTGGGCAAATGTACTTGTATTTCCATGTTGGGAGTACCTTGATTAAAAAAAAATAAATGAATAAGCACTGTAGACCTATTTGCTGTTATAGAATATAACAAATTCAATCATGACAATAATTCAACACAAAATGTTTCTTTGGCAAATAACTCAAGCCTTAGCAAAATACCAAAATATATCGTTTTGCTCCTTCAAAATGTTTGAAGTGTATAATATATTCATACTACCGTGGTAGTTACATATTCACGAGCCTAGACAAACTTGTACCGTTCCGCACTCATACCACTTTCAAGAGGAACTTCCTCCTGATATCTACAGATATCTTTCAATTTGATCCTCTGAAAATGTGTATCAAAAACACAGCACAGCACAACCTGGAGATAGATTTTGTTCATGTGGTGAAATTTCAGCATGTATTGTACCCATTACTGTAATGAGAAATACATATAGGGTCTATACATTTACTCAAACATATAATATTCTTCCGATAGTAACACTGAATCTTCAAGGACTTTCATGCTTACATAAATTATGTTTTCAGATTGGAATGACAATTATTTTTGTGCGCAAAAATGGATTTCTGTAGGCGTGAGATTGATCAGAATCTTTCGAGGCCCCAGACCCTGCCTCGGAATTAATGTAATAGGGCACCCACTCTGTATTCCTATTACAACCATGAGGAACGACCTCCTTAGTATATGCGATTTTTTTTCACAGTGTGGTCTATCATGCTCTTGTTTGGTCGCAAAAGTAGCTGAGTTATCTAAAAGTGTTATGTTTTGATGTATTTATTCATTGCAATTATCTACCAGCGTTCAACGTGTTCAATATAAAATAGCACTCACACGTCATGATTTCAATATCATAACGCCCGTGGTATACAATTAAAATATGGCGACTTGATAAGCTTGAGTCGGGCAAGTGATAACATTGGAGTCGATTTTCACTACGCGACCAAGAGGTATTGGGTTCCTGTTTGCCACCAGGATCGCCACCATGTAAGTCAGGTATAGATAAACCATAGAAACAGTCTACTATGCCAAGTACAAACAAAAACGTAATAATGTTAGATTAAATTGTTGGCATGCTTGTTTTTGCATATTGCAGACAATCGACATGACGTTTGTTGTACTTCTTGGGCATAATAGACTATTTTAGAGCCCCAAAAGCACATGACATCAAACAGGTAGAATTCAGTGTAAATTTTAAATTTCGCCATGTCCTAGTTCTCCTTATCGCGGAATATATAAAAGAAAATCGAAATGTATATGTATAATACGCAACAATTATTGTACGAACAGTGTCATCGAGTGCGGTCACATCGCACAATGTCACTTGTGATTGTAGCCCGACTACATGTTGTATGCATGCCACATTATGGTAGAGCTAATTTGTGGGGGGAGAAAAATGAAGCCCCAAAACTATTCCGTCTAAACTCTTCGGGGACACACAGAAGCGAAAGCAAGAAAACAATCAGGTGCCATCGGAGGAAAAAGTTTGCCCTTATCGTAAGAATTACTATAGCTTCGGATTCAGCAGTGATCTTTGCCTGTATAAAATAGTTCATGTCAAAACTTATCGTATCATCATATGCAACATCTTCATGCGAAGTTGGTACCCAATGTACGGACAAAAAAATACCACAGAACAAAGGTGACCTTTATTGGGTGTTAATGTTACATGCATAATTATGTCACAGAAGTGAATTTTCATTGTAAAATTATCTGCAATATTATCTATAATATATGCTGTATTTATTCATGTAAAATAGGAAACCTATAAAAAATCCTGGAAACATTCAAAGCACTTTCGTAATTGTACGACTGCATTAACTCAGGACTATTATAAGAGCGTTAGTCTCATTATCCTTATGATTGCTGCTTAGATATATTATTGTTGTTCCTTTCATTATCGATACTTTTTTTCTTTGTTTACACAAATAGATAAATTGTTTGCATACTGATTTCCACACGTTCTCAACTGGATAAACCAAATGCTAAGAATGGGAATAGAAAATCAACCATGTTGATATGCACGTTTGATTGGTAATTTATGAAGCTACGCAGAAGAAGTGAAACTAGCAAATTTCATATCACAAAATGCACAGTTATCTATCGTAAAAGATGCAAAGAAAACGACTTCTTGATCAATCATTAGTGATTCTCTTATCATATGTTTACAAACTATGCGAGTTGGGTGTAGCATCAACAGAAGTGGTCCAAATGATTATCCCCGTGAACTTGATAGATGTCCTTTAAGCACTCGGTAAACATATCACCACCACAACAAATTATTATCCAGTTATTTCCACAATTTATCCAGAAAAAATAGTGGTGCTAGACTTGAAAGTGATACGATGGTGAACTAAAGGATTTACTCTCGAAATGTGATACGTATATTGAAAATGCAGAAATCGACACAAACTCATCAATTAATTTATCTAGGACCCAAAGCCTGTGCTCGCATAGTAAAGTAGTATTTAGTTATTGCCATTTGATATGCAAGCCCTGAGTTTTATAAACTATTCTTCGAAAATAACACGATAAATCTGCATGATATTTTATGTACAAAACTTTTTTAACAAAGATTCTCGATATGGAAAGTTGACAAATCTTATTTGTGTCTTCTAAAAACGAAGGTTTAGAAGTAGATTTTGAAGAATAATTTGTATAAGTACACTGCTAATGTTGCCTAATATATAAGTATTTAAAGAGAATGTTCAGTTTTGTCGATGACACATGTGCGATTTAAATTATTCATCAGATATGTGAAGTCCCGGGTACAGAAGCATGATACGATTTGGAAATCAGCAAATATTTAAATTTCGCATTGCATGGATATAATTTGAAATGGCTCTATCGAGACAAATACAAATTTGAAAAGAAATCACGTTTACTCACAAAGGCACAACTGTATAGCATTATGGGATTTCTGTTTATTATGCATGTGCTCTGCGATGTGCACTATTATAACAATGCATGCTGGAACAAGTTCTTCCCTTACGGGTGCAGATGATCGCCAAGAATGGAAACAGTAAGTGAATGCATGGACCATCTCTTCTGGTCTGGTGCACGGTCCTTTGTGTTAACTGATAACTCACAGTCCGTTAATTACCATTATCCGCGCAAACCACGCTCAGACGACGTCCAAATCACGTCGAAAATGACGAAACATGACACAAATCAATCCGTGTAGGCGATCCAAAAATTAAAGATGCTGTCTTCGTGGAAAATGCGAAACTGGATCCAACTCAAAGACAAAACTGAAAACAACAACAACAACAACAAAATATTCATGTGTAGCCTGACGTGTACATTAAAATCAGAGCCGCAGCTTAGAGAATAATTATTGCATGAAATTTATAATGCATAAAAAATACAATTCATCCACTCTTTCCAAGAACAAGAATATGTGATACTAGAAGAGCATCTGTGGACGACAACACTCGGAGCTTATTGTTGTGACATCCATACGCGTTTTGGGGGGCAATCCCATTTTTTCTGCTCAAAATTCACAGAACAGGTTCCAGCTTCTCTTTCTATGAAGCGTGATTCCATTGAGTCATGACATATATATAAAAAATACGATATGCCGAGCTGCTCATGTTCTCACCCACGCAATCCCTTTTTCATATATAATGTACAACGATCCAACCGAATCATTCAATGTGTGAAAATACTCTTTAAGCAATTATTTTTTTCCATGCTTTGCGGCGTCGATATGAATTTCATTAAAGTGTTGTTTGCGGGACATGTCTACAAACGTCTTAAATGCATGGTGCTAATATAATGCAAATCTTTTTTAAAACTATTGAACTAATTACTAAGATATGCCTTCACGAACTGTGACCCAGCGAACACGTGTACATGGTACATTTAAATTTACTGTGTAATCCGTCGTGGTAGATCGGTATGTATTTTGTATGCATTGTGAATCATTTTCAAATGCGTGCGGCTCGATGGCCCATTACCGTTGCCCTAATATCGCACTTGGTTTTATTTCTTGTTTCACTGACGAAAAAATTGGAACTGAAAATTGAATAACTGTTTTCTAAAATTCAAACTTCAAAAGTCTATTTTCTCTATTGGAATGTACATGTCTTCGCTCAAGAATGAATTGACCGAACGCGGTAACATAACGCCGCGGTAATAGGTCGCTGACCTTTACAGTAACTATTTAGTTCATTCTGAAATCTTTGTTTTTAGTTGGAAAGCTACACGGAGATACAATCGTAAAATTTACCAGTAGCCAGCAGACTAAAGATATACTTTTTCTAAATTTTTCACGAGTACCGATTTATGATTCATTAATTCTGTCGTACCTTTCTAATGCGTCCAAATGACAAACACACGTATTGCATATTTCACTTTTTTTATTGTTTTATTTTTTCTCGCATTCATAACATTACAACATTTTTTAATGATAATATTTTCCATGTCGGTGATCGCTGCTTTTATGATAATTGAATAATATGCATGAACACCACTGTCGTCAAAGAGACGAAAAAATACATACAGAAAACAAAACGAACTACAGTGAAATCCTACAATGCAACAATGCTTTTCCTATGACATTTACAAGCACCGGCCTTTTTTTCAAGTAGCACAGTGCCGCAGCAATGACCCAGAGGCACAACAGACGAAATATACCAAAAGTAAAAAATATCTACAGTTCAAATGGTTCTTGCAGCGTCTGTCATACAAACACACATACAGAGGAACAATTACGAAACGATAGTGCTGCTCCAAATTTTGCGACCATTGCATCTAAATGACTTTGAGCAAATATTATTTCCATAATGCCCTAATTTAGTGTCCGTTATAATTACGATAATAGGATAATTTCTAGATTACTGTGTAAACGCGGCTTGTATATGACCAGCTATCGCCCACAGCATTAGTGGAGCTGATGGTATCTATTCCTAGATGCATTTTTGGAGTCTGGTCGGCAGCATGACTAGAAATAAAACATAAATAGCGAGCAAAATGCACACCCTTTACTCCCCAACAGACGACATTACGTGTTAACGAGAACGAACATTGCACAGACAAATAAGATAACCAGCAGCCTAGCCTCGTCGTGAAAAGTAAACTTTGTACATTACTTATTAACCTTGGAAACAATTTTCCTGCAATGTGATTATCAACTTGTAGTATTGTATGTGTTTTTATGCATCAAAACAATGATGCTGACAATTTTTTGGCTTCACATTTTTCACAATGACATGGCGTAACAGTGCATTTAACAACTTATTCAAAATAATAACTGAAATAAGATATCAGACGGCGAATATGTTAATCCAAACTCCACCCCTGCTTGATAGGGTGTTATGAGACAGTTGGCAAGTTGACAATACTTAGTTTGCAAAACCAGAACATACTCTACATAGCCGTATATGTAAATACATATTATACATGCTCTCAAACAATGAACAATGGTTTGAGCAGTTGTCTGCTCTGTGGTCCCAAGCCAGCCTCAACAATACAAATAAACATGAGCAATGCACTCAAATGAGAAAAAAAATAAATCAAACATTCACACACGAAACATACTCGATGAATAATTTGAGACATGATGTCCGACAGTATAATTTATTTGCGCGCGTCATAACTAAGTATAATTATGGCATGAGAATGAGCCAAATATTTACAGATCAGTGGCACATTGTATCAAATACATATATATACAAAACACGACACTATCACTCAGATGAATTGCACATGTACTGTAAAGGGCTATGTAAGAATGGCAGCTCTGCAATTGTCTTCTGCTCGATATAATCGTTGCTTTTCACCTTCATTGTTTCGCAGCCTTCTTTGAGTAGGTCTGTAGTTGGTAGTAAAACATTTCTGCTTCCGAACACTCCGTCTACATCTATGTTCTCAATCTAATGAGATCTCCAATCGCTATTCACGAAAAAAACGGTATTATCTGCACGTGCACGACTGTTACTGCGTCTCTGATTGGTCTGTGAGATCTGTGACATCACCCCGCGCATGCTCAACCGTTGTATTGTGGACAGAATTGATAAACCAGGCGTTTAGATTGCCCGGTTTTCTTGATAATTCCCTTCTTGTAGTACTGGCGGATGGAGCGACTCAACTTGTCGTAGTTCATAGCCGGGCGATTTTTTCTTCTGCCCCACAATCTTGCAACCTGTGCTGAGTCCTCGATCTTGAATATCCCTGCAAACGGTAAAGATAAAATGCTGTCAAAACACTGATGGCTTAGGTTTGGCGACTCTTTTCTGAATAAACCTGTATTTGTTGAATATCAATTCAATTTCCAAAACATGCCATGTACCTTTTCCTCTGTCCAACCAGCGGATGTAAGCCTCGAAGCACTCTGGTTGCAAGAGTAGATCCTTCAGAAACTGCCACAGGTGGATGGTCTGTTTGCCCCGCGAGGCCATCACACGGCGCTTCAAGTCATGATCTGTCGGGAATAAAGTAAACCATACTTGTAGCGAACTACAACTGTTCCGGTGCATGCATTTTCTGAAATATATACATGTAGCAGAGAAAACTTTCCATTAGTGCTGTTAGATTGGTTCGCACGGAATGACATTTGCAAAAACAGCTCTGTTCGGAGCATAATTCACTGTTCCGTAGTTTTCTTCTGCATGCCCTTTTATCATGATTTATAATCTATGATACAAGATTTTCACGAAGTATTCGTCCTACCTTCGAATCTATCATCGGAGGAAGCATAGCCACAAGACGATGTCCGTGAAGTGTATTCTGGGATACGTCCGGCTAGCGCACACACGGGACTGGAGGCAGGACTCAAATCTGTCGACTCCTGCTTGACCATTACTGGCACTTGTGACGTCATGGGCATCATTGACACGTGATTGGCTGGCTGCGTGGAGGGGGCGTGGCAGGATTGGTAGGGAATGGTGGGCGAGGCTATGGTCGGTATTGCGGGTAGAAAGGGGTTCGTCATGTGTTCGTACGCGTGGGGCTTGAACGAGTCGAGGTCCATGTACGTCATTTCCGGTTGCATCGCCTGGGGCATGATGGGGTTCGAGGGAAATGGTGACGTCATCGCATGGCCACAGGAAAACGCTGTTAGGAACAGGAAGTGGAAGTCAATTAGTCTCAAATGTGGCTTGTAATTTATGAATCTGCCGAAAACAAACCAATTCACTAATTATACTTCGATACACCCGCGACGTGATTACGATACGATAATTTAAATTTCCTGTGCAAAGTCAAGCCAAGCTTGAGAGCTGGCCAATCAACGCTTTACCCCATTTCGAAAAAAAATAGGAATTATTGTAAGCCATTCATCAACCTAAACCTTGGATGTTGTTGATAATTAAACATCAAAACAGCGAATCCACCACACACATACACACAAAATTTATTGACACTCACCAAAGCACCAAATCTCCATCTCGTTGTACAGCATCTCGCCGACGTCCGGGAAGTGTGTCATGAACTCTTCCTTCGTCATCGTGGTGAGACTCGCGCCATTGATGGACAGACGGAGGAACAAGTCCGACTCGAGTACACGGTCGTACTGCTTCATGACGTAAGATACCCAGCGTTGTACGTGCTCGACGTTCCACGTGTTCGGGTCTAGATATTTTGGAGGGGGGGGGGGGGTGATAAAAAATCAGTATTTTACTTGAAGAATGGAATTCTAACAGAAGAGAGTAACGAAAAATACACAAAACAACAGAATGCTTTTATTTTGGGTATTTTATTTTTCGTTTTCATCGCTTGGTTCAGAAGTTCATAAACACTATAAAAATTCACAAACTCGCATCGAACTGCGCTATACTGTTACTGTTAAGTAGTTCTGGCATTCGCGGCTAATTTGAATTAAATTTTGATGAAAGTTGCAAAAGTACGTTGCGAGTTTTTGCAGATTACAAAATCTCATTTTGTGTTGGATAGATATTATTAAGAGTTACCCAGCTATGAATTCCGGAACATTTTTTATTTACACGCGAAGTCCATAAACTAGATTACTTTATCATCCCAATTTTGCGGAATCATTTGATGAGGAAGTGAGAAGTACATGTACATTCAATTTGTATTGTACGTCATGGTTGAAAATCTGTGTGGCCTATCAGGCAGTAGTACGTAAATGAGCTATACTAGTATATATATATTTATTGTGTTTCACTGAGTTGTGTTTCTGATCTTCACACAGACAATGTAAATATAAATACTAACACAAAACGAGTAAAATCGGGTCAGATTTGACGAAATAATAAGTGAACTCACCCATTGGTATATCAAGGACTGTGCATGTGTATTTCAGCTTCTCTCTCATTTCGTCCATGAGATGACCAGTGTTGCCGAGCAGATTATCCGCGTCAAATTCCTGGTCGAAAGCTTTCTGTAGCTCCATGGGGCTACAATTGTTCCAGCTGCGGGGTATGTCGACGGATGGCAGGCTCGGTGTATTGGCGTATTGTTGGTACTCACAGCCTGATGTCAATGTGTTGTTAATTAGCATATTCGTCTCCATGAGAGAACTGTCCAGAGAACGAAGTGTTGTCAATGATGATGATGATGAGGGCGAGTTCGACCGAGTACGACTTTCGTCGTCGCTCTGCGGGGCCTTGCTTTGTCGCGAGGTCGTCGTCGCCACGATATGGAATCCTGGACTTTTCGGCACCGTACCAGGCGTGTCGACAGAGACAAGTTTCTCCTTGTTGATGAGGGCCGAAAAGTCCGGGGTACAAAGTTGCAGGGATGGTGGTTTCTGCGTTGGGGACGTTTTGCCGTCGACGCTTGCGCTTCGAGGGGGTTGTTTTGTCGGGAGCTCCAAGTTGTCCAGTTTTATGACGTCTTCGATGTCGCTCCAGATTTCGGGACTCGAGGATGAGTATGAATCCCGGGAGTTCTCCAGTTGCTGCTCGGCGCAGATCACCCTCTGGTGCGATGCTCGTGCTAAGTTCGCCTCCGACAGTTTGGTGCCTGGCACCTGCGATAAAGAAAGACAACAAAATAGTAAATTTACACTTTAAAATTTTCGCATGACGCAAGAGAAAGCAATAAATTTAAATAGTGTATATATACTTTGTTTAATCATTGCATACATTAACGTGTTCTTGACGTAAACATTCGCAGACGATTGTTCAGTCAAAAGTATGTGCCAAATGATCCAGACTTTCCCAAAGTAGCTGATAGCATCGAATATTTAATATCAACCAGCCACATTCATCCCACCAGTTATATCTAACTGGCTTTTTGCCGAATGTCGAGTTTGCTTTGACATTTAGTGGATAAAGCTGTGTGTATAAACGGGTGTGTATATTCTGTAATGGGCGGGGGAGGGGGGGGGGGGGCAGGGTATAATTATGGGCCATAACTCTCTACATATTTACATGCATAAAACCGCCGAATAATTGGCATTAAATATCATAAAGTGCTACAGTGCTGTCAGTATATTAGCCAATGGGATAAGTTCTCTTAGATGGGGGGAAGGCGGGGGGGGGGGGGGTTAATGCCCGCATTGCCATGGTCTTAATGGAAGTATATGTAGCACAGACAGTGGCAAGCCTTCCGCTCATTAATAACTTGTACATTATTAATGGAACTGCAGACATAAAATGAAATGTACAGGGTTTGCACAGAATTTGCACTGGATGATATCATACAGGAACATTTGTTTTTCAAAAATCGGATTAAAGTTATCAATCGATCGAAACTTTGCGCTGCAAAAATTATTATCATTCGATTTCATATCGGAAGAGGGTCATTACTTGTGCTCTTCGAAAATCCGTTTAAATTGTTTAAATTCTGAAATGTTAATTTTCGAGACTATCTGAAACTAACATAGAGTTCAGTTCTTGAAAAAACAAGGTTGGAACACTGAAATTTCTTGCTTGAAACATGCCAGAGGCCGCATATCATAACGCACCCAATACTCTAAATTTCCTATCGCAAACTGGTGTGTATCTGTGGTACATAATGAGCTTTCAGTGTAAACATCACGCATTCAGGTCAAAATCAGTGCTTTGAGAATGCAATTCCAAAAACAAAATCGGGTGAAGACGCAACCATGCGAAAGTGAAAAGTATTCTGTATGAATAAAATAATGGTTGTCTATGGGCATAAGACAAAGACAATAATTCATGTAAGTATTAGACGGTGTGTGACAAGGTCGGTACCCAAACAGATTTATCGGTGATTCTCGGCCCGCCTATGCTCCGCCTCTTTCACGCTATTCCATTTAATATTGGCTCTTATATTGGCACCCGCCCCTTCATTTTTCCACGGGACAGTCAGTTAGTCAGTCACAGCGATATCGATAACACGAAAACTATCGAATTTCAAACAGAATCGTGGGTGATCTGAATCATAAGGAGCGGATCACATTCACGACCGAGAAAAAAGCACACAGCAAAATTCTAAACGCTCATACGTTGTATATGGAGGGATATATGCCATCAGTCATAAAATGCTTATACAGTCACCGTGGATGCAAATGACCTTGTCACCGTAAAGGTCATTCGATACCGTCACGGGCTTGGTGGGTGACCTATGCGTGCGGTTTTACGTGGTTTGCAGAGTGATTTATATCCAGGGTTGCAATCATGTGACGAGGCGCTTGTTCACAATAATTTTCATCTTGTTTATACGAGTATCAAATTTTCGTTCTCGAGAAACCGATCGGCTTGAGTGAACTAGAACAGTGGCGTAGTATCTAATGGTGTAGTGTAAGTAATCCTCTGTGTATCAAATCTAGATTTAGTTGATTGGAACAAATGACAAATGAGCGAAAGCATAGTGCCGTTGGTCGTTGAACGATTTCATGGTATTTTGATATGTTTTCTCGCACATCGCTGTCTTTGTTACTAAAATGACTGTTTACGACTTTATGATAATATTGTAATATGTACCAATTTTTTAAATATTTAATCCTTGATTCTTAGCATGAAATCGTATTTCGAATTTCAATAAACTTGAATGTAAAATCACACACACCTACATGGCGATGTAAGTTCTTTTCAGTGAAAACATCGAAATACCACATTAGAAATGTGGACATTTTGTACAATGCATTTGCTTCCTCGTTGTTATTAATGCATCAATATGTACACCCCTCGTTTTATAATCCAACGACGAAAATTCCCCCGAAGTTAAAATAAAAGTAGAGATTATAGACCTGCAAACTATTTAGTATGTCTATGCATAGCCTACAAGTTGTACACCAATCCACATTGGGAGCGTACGAGTTTGAAAGTAGATTGAACTAGCCCTTCCTGGTCTAATCTCTAGAACTCGTTGGTTGGCGTACTATGTTTACATACACAGCTACACAAATTGACAGCCAATGGTCATTTCCCCATCCTAATATGTGTTAGGATACGCGTGTAGGCCTACTAGATGTATTATTATTATTATTTAATATTCAAAAATGCGTCGCAATATTCACCTAAATGATATTTTATTGTTAGCTAATATTGGTTGATATTGGTTGATATGCTGTTTCAACGAAGAAAGTTGAGTCACAAAATAAAAACACTATAAATTGACTTAATTGTTAGCTCGCCACATTATTAGAAATACATAAATACATAATACATACATTTCATTAGAAATACATGAGGATATATATTTCTGATTCTGTAGATAAAATCAGCTTGACACGGCTGCCATTTATATTTCGCATCATTGACTATTTTTTATCCATAGTCAGTGAAGCGTCTGACCCTAATTCACAGCCGAACTACCCAAAATGACTATTTTAAAACGCGTTATTGTGCAAACGAGTATGTAGTGTAAAAATTAACCTAAAAATTAGTCGCTTCTCTGAAATCGTTACACTTTCGTTATCAAATTTCTTTAGGTGTTTCATCGTAATTTAACTTTTTCTGACTCAAAATAGACAGAAACTTAGATAAAAATTGGAGCATTTTGTTATATGAAATTACTGCCCCCATATGCGATATATATCTGAATTATTCCATACACAGCACAGATAGAACCATTTCATTTTGCCCCGAGTTCTATCGGAAGTATATATTCTAGTGATGTTAAACAAATATTTCAATGCGCGCTACCAACGAGTGAGCAATTTACTTCACTATTCAAACAAATATCAACCTGAAAAAAGTTCTAAATGCTCTTCAAACCCGGTAAGGAGCTTGAGTAATTATCACAAATTGAGGACTTTGCCAATTTTGCGACCACAGAACACGCTTTCATGATGAGAGAGTCTTGGTGGTCATGACTCGCCCGCATATTCAACCACAGATGCGTGACTGATGCTCTGCACTTATAGGGCATGCATAGTGGCATGCATTGTAATCGCGTCATAACTTGATGAGGGTCAACGTTTAGATGTCGAGTGTACTCGCTTTGGACACTGCATGGTTGGTTATCAACCAGATATGCGCTTAATTGGTCAATCGCAAATAAAAAGTAATAATAACATGGTCTTTGCTGCTATTGATATACCTACTTCCGTGGGTGTGATGGGCCAAGGCGATAGGTCAGTCGAACTGGGTACAGTGAATGTTTCATCGGTAAAATATTATGGACGGGACAATCGTTCGGGACAAGCTTACTGAACTATGGAACCGCATTACTGTGGAAAATTGACGCACATGTACCGCACGAAGGATTGGTTTATTTGCAGAAACTTCTGATGGAACACGATTTGAATCATAATTTGAGAGATAAGATTTGATACCTCTGGAAGAATGAACTGGTCATTCGGGGCACTCATTGACATGTTGAATGTTGCAGACAATTCATTTTATTCACAGTAAACATCACTCGCAGAGTGCAAATTTCGGATTGTTCGTCACAAACACATGAAATACTGCTTACCCTGTTATGATGAACCTTATCTTGTCAATAACATATGGGTTAAGTTAGTGCATTGTTATAAACCAATGGATATTCACATATACGTGTTGTTTTGGGATTGACAGTTGGATAATTTTCAAGATGATGGCAAACTGATAAAGTTCGTGACGAAACGCTGGTACTAAGTGGACCAAAGTATACTTTAATGCAGTTTACAAACTTTTCAATGCATATTTACTTGTGATCACGTCCGCGCTCTTAACTGAATCAAAATGGTTCACATGACTGAAATACACTCTCTAATACATCAGTAAATACCAACTATATATAGTGTTTTGGTTGTGCAGCACGTATCGTCCCCAGAAAACAAGCTTTACACACTAATTCTGTGCCTTGCGATGTATTTAATCAATAAAACCTGACTTTGTTTTGGGACACTGCGCCGTGTTTTGAGCTCGCATGCCCATGCAGTAGCGCGTGTTTGTCGCTTTAGATCTTGACCTATATGATGTGGTTGGCGGAGTACAACACAATTCTTCATAACTTTCTAGTGGTGAAAGAGGCGGGAAGAATATTCATCGCGTAGCTAAATATGCGCTATCGTATGAATTTATCGACTAACATAACATACACTAACATGACACTCAGGTAATTACCAAATAAGTCAAGATCTTAAATTATATTATCCACTGTTCATTTGGTTGAATATATACCCAATTATACCACAATTTCCCTAACTCATGCACACCGTTTTCGCTTATGCTAAATGATATCCTGTTATGACTACCCTAAAGTTGATTTTAGCCCCATCATATAATTCCTTGGACCGCACACGACTTAGTGCAGTTGCTTGCTTTTGTAGCTGTGCAGTCTCTATATAGCAGTATGTTCGTATCTATAGAGTACACCCCCATTGTCATGGGTTTTGGCTAAAATTCAACATTGGGGTAGATTACCAACTTTTCTGTTTTTTGCCATAAAAGTCTGAATTTTGGTGAGAGAACTGTTTAAGTCCCAGCTGATTATGTCATAATACGTTACCATTTTAACATCGATATTGTATGGGCGACAAATGATGTAAACGAGTTGAACGAAATGAAAGTATAGAGCTTGCACAATTGAGTACGAGTACATGAATGAGAATCGAATGCTGCCATATTCCGATTATCATAATATTTAAATATCAGGGATAACCTACAATTCTATGATTTACACTTAAGTTTGTATGATGTCAAACAGATGATTGGCGCTTTATGAGCCCTAATAGACGATGTACGTGCTGCGATATCCAGTGAAGATGTTTAGGCACGTAAAGTTGGTATTTACACCTACAAAAAAATGCTCGGAAATTGCTGAAACTTGTGATTACAATGTTCAAACTCGAAATAATTGACACCATTGCAAGTTGTGAACTCCTCACCAGTTTTGTTCTGTGTCACACAAATAGGTTTCACAAATTGCTTTCCCATACCATGTTATGATACAATCATGCACAATAACGATCATCAGCTGAGACGGATATGTGTTGTACTTGGTCAGACACTCCACATTGTAGACGATTTTGATTATTTACATTATAATATACAGTTTGGGAATATCACATGCATTGAAAAAAAGCATTGTATAATTGCAATATGCAATAGCTGACAGGCAATTCAACTTACCAATTGGTCACCGTCGTTATTGTTAAATTCGCAAAACATATTTTCTCTTTCCAAGTTTCCTCTGTACATTTATTCCACGGTCTGGTGTCTCGAGTTATCTTAATTCACTTTTATTTTCAGTGCTACGTGTCTCACACAGCGAACAAACTATAACACTTCACGTGGCCAGTCGGGGGTTTTCTACTACTACAAAAACAAACTTCATTCATGCTTTGCCCGATGACGCGTTTTGCGTCACGCGTTGCAGGCCAATCACCGTTGTCGTTGCGTTTACAAAAAGACATGGTTTCACGGAAGTCCAGCCCCGCAACATTGGGAAGTCCCCTCCTGGACGGGAGCGCTACGTAATGTTCCTATAAATAAATATCGGTGAGATGATTTTAACAAACATAAAGAAGAGTATACTTTATACCAGTCGTGAGCAGATGAAAGCTTGCTAACTGTGGGCGTAAATTTTACATTCTCATGACCTTGCGGTTTGGTCTCCACATATGCATGGTACAACGAGGGTGCTATGTCGTTTTTAAATTAACCACAAACCCACGAATCAGCCCAGCAAAATACGTCAGTGTTTATTCGCGAAATAAAAGACTAGGCCTACATGATATCATGCTAAGACGACAAGCTACATATTGTGCAGTACAGCATGACAGTAATGCACGATTCGAAGATTTCTAGAATCAACACGTGTTCGATCATAAAAGGACGACTTCGTCAGTTTTCCACGACATTTCATGTGTAAGACCCTGCTTTATATCTTTGACACGCGAAGGCACGAAATTGAAACACGTGCAGTATTATTTTACGTGTCGTATTTTAAAAGTACAGAACAATCATGAAGCATATTGTAAATAGCTCTTTTCGGAACTACAGCGAAACTCTTGATATAATCGTCATTACATCGTCTTGAATTCGCTCGTATATACCCACCCACTCAATTTGTGAAACTTGAGTCTCAACGCAACACTATCTCAACGAGATATTCAAAGAAATTATCACGGAGTGCCAAAGATGGAAATTCCCACCAATACAACTGGGCAGACGACGATCATATTTATGTAACTATAATGAAATAACAAGATCAAAACCAAGTGTTCAACAATAATTCTTGGCAACCACAAATATGCGTCTACAACATGAAAGCTCTTATCTACGTATCACATCAGCCAGTACAAAATGATATCATTTTGTTCGATGGGCGTAATCACACAAGTTTGATGCGGGGTCCAAGCCGATGTTACTTTTGGTGCTAATGAATAATTCATTAATTGTGTTAGCGTTTTTGAGTGAAATATTCATTATTTGGTGACCAATAAATCGAAAGTTTAATACTTCATACTCGATGTGGCAATAATTATAATGAAGCGTTGCTCTTTAATTACTGCTTCGAATTTAAAAACATTTTCAAGTTTAATCGTCCATGTCACATCAACAACCCATAATTGGACCCGTATGAATTCAGGCGACAACTGACCAATTACCTCCAGAGATAATTATCGGGCAATAGGCTACTCAATGTCGTAATAGACCCGCAGCAGCGCACGTGTTGCAAGAGCACGTGCTTTTGTTTACAAACACATGGCCCAGTAATTTTCGCTGTGTCATTCGCTGCGCGGTCCATCTTACACAAGGTACAGAGAACACCGGGACTAATTTCTACGGGCAGCTATTTTATGGGGCCAAGTTGTCAACTAGTAAACGTTTGGTGAGTAATTTTCCGGGAAACCACTAAGTTCGCTCGAACAAAAGCGATTCGTCGGAAGTGGTTATTATAAATTCAGCTAGTTATTATGAATTTTCAGCAAAAGGATGGGCGCCTCTATACACCCTAGATCTGAGGGGTGCGGTACTTTTTTCAGTTTGATAGGCTAGGAAGCACACACACTCTACACGTTTTATTGATCGGGCTTAGTTTGTAGATTTTTTTTTCACGAGGCCGATTTGAATTCGGTTCGTTTCAATCTGACAAGAGGGCCGCAGTTGCAAGAATCTGGGTCAACTTTTCTGGAAAGTTGGACCAGGTGCTCTGCGCAGAAATCAAACAAAAATACCCATCATGAAATCTCGGGAGATGTTTGATTTACGATTAGAGTGTCGTGCATTTGTCTTTCGAGTTGACACTACCCCGTGCTGGAGGAGATTTTGACACATAATTTATTCATACTTTGACCATGTAAGCAGCTCTGAGCAGTCTCGGTCGTGTTTTGGGAAAATCGACAATCTTGGAATAAATGATATGCAAATTAGATGTACCCAGTTACTACTGTACCGCAATCGATAGCAATGCAGTACAATTTCTGAATACTAATACTATACATCTACTTGCATATTTATTTATTATTTGAGCATTCATTACATTCGAAAGCATTGTGAGTTTTAGGAAACACAGGATATACATGTAAACATAACTACAAGTTAAAGGCATCTTTTACTTTCATTTCTGTGTGTCTTTTTTGCATATGTACGTTGTCAATTTTTTGCATATGCACGTTGGCTGATATATGCCATAATTATTTTTTCGCAACACGCTTCACACCATGCAAAAGAAAGTAAATAATTAAACTCAATTACAGTGCAGTGGATGATATATGCCATATTATGTTTTTTGCAACACGCTTCGCAGCATGCAAAAAATAAATTAATTAAACTCAACAATTTTGATCACGTTCAAAATGTTTTCTACACGTTCAAAATGTTTTGCACGCGTTCAAAACTATTAAAATCGCGATCAAAACTATTTCTGACGCGTGGAAATAGTTTTGATCGCGATTTTAATAGTTTTGAACGCGTGCAAAACAATTTGAACAAGTAGAAAACATTTTGAACGTGATCAAAATTTGAGTTTAATTAAAAAATCTTCGTTTTTTCGATAAAGAAGGTCGTTTTGACCTTCCAAGGTCATTGAAGGTCAAATTCAAGGTCACCACTCAAACCGCAATATAGGATTTCCCATTTGAATGTGCCAATACTTAGGCTCTATCTTGAAGATTTCTATTATTTACTCCGCAAGGCTCCCATTATGGAGAAAAAATTGGGTGAAATTTTCTTCGCCGACCCGTCAAAAAATCAAAATGGCCGCCGCACGCACAGACCAGGGATTCTAGGGCAAGGAAACTTACACACATCATAGACGTACACCAAGGGAATGTTTTACAGTAAAAATCTCAAAACTGATCAGACAGTTTTTGAGAAAATAGCCACCAAAGTCCAAAATTGGCAATTTTTCGTCAAATATGGCCGCTAAGTCGGCAAAAACGATTCAATCAAAAAAAAATTTAAAAACGTCTGTAGATACTAGCCCAAGGTATGTTCTGACAAATTTATGGGGAAATTCATCATGTCAAAAAAAAGTTACAGACCCGGACGGACGACGGACGCCGGACGACGGGCCCCGGACGATAGACGAAAAACCACGACAATAGCTTAACGGCCCAAAGGGCCGGTAAGCAAAAAATGACTGTTTTGACCTTTCAAGGTCAAATTCAAGGTCACCACACAAATCGCCACACACGACTTCCTGTTTAAAAGGGCCAATATCTAAGCTCTATCTTCAGGTGTTCTAGCGTGTTATATCAGTGGTGGTAGTCCCAATATGAAGGAAAATGTGCCGAATTTTTTTCAAGTCCAAACTTTTCGTCAAAAGGTGAAAACTTTTTTTTCCCCCTAGAAAAGGCTCAAAATTGATAGTAAAGCAATTTGGGCACACGGAAAATGTTTTTCGTTGACCCGGCGTCAATTCAAAAAGGCCGCCACAAGGAGACCGGCGATTCAAGGGCAACAAAATTTATACATATCACAAAGGTATATAAGAGGAGTCTTTTCGAAACAACTGCCTTCGAAAACAGGCAATATTTCTTGGGAAATTATATTTCAAATTAAACCTGTGACGTTATTTGTATGAGGTGTTCTCACTTCATATATAAGTGAAACAATTCCTTTAGCATGTTTAGGAAATTTTGTCCATATAAACAGGCGGTTCACGCGTGATACAGGAACTGTAATCGTCACAGGCAGATGATGGGAGCATAAAAATGCAACACGGGCTGAAAGTTTCACGCACACCACGATATCTCACTGATTATTTTCTCATTACTACACGATATATTCAGATACAAACTGGAAAACGAGTACTTGTAAGGGAAATTCGGGAATTTGTTACATTCGAGGTTGATGGATACACTTTATTATATACAAAAACGGATGGAAAGACAACTCGAACGGATTGTAATCGTCAAAATCAATGTGCACATATTGTGTAATCTTGTATTGGATGTGATGCACTAAAATATATCTTTGGAAAAAAATAGCCCAAGGGCTAGAAAGGTTACCGGCCAATTATATTTTAGATATCAGCCTTTTATCCCATAACCATGAAAATGATGTCATTGGTCAATTCGAGGTCACGAGAATATTCAGCATATATCATTTGTAGTTTGACCACAACTGATTCCTAAGCTGTTAAGTCGATAATAAGTTAGATATTAACCATTTGGTGATCTGACCTTGAAAAACAAAGTTCAAGGTCATGAGAATATTCAGCATATATCATTTCTTCTATGTTCGCAATTGATTCCTAAACTGTAAAGTCGATAATAAGCGAGATACTAGCCATTTTCTTCTCTGAAATTGAAAATGAGGTCAAAGGTCAAACTCAAGGTCACCAAAATATTCAGCATATATCATTTCCTATATGTTCACTATGGATTCCTAGGCTGTAAAGTTGGTGATGAATGAGATATTAGCTAATTTGTGCTCTGACCTTGAAAATTAGGTCAAAGGTCAAATTCAAGGTCATGAGAATAATCTGTATATATCATTTCCTATATGATCATAATTGATTCCTAAGCTGTAAAGTCGATAACAAGCGAGATATTAACCATTTTGTCCTGTGACCTTGAAAATGAGGTCAAAGGTCAAATTCAAGGTCATCAGAATATTCAGCATATATCGTTTCCTATATGTCCACGATTGGTTCCTAAGCTGTAAAGTCGATAATAAGCGAGATATTAGACATTTTTGTGCTATATTTCCTATATGTCCACAATTGATTCCTAGTCTCTAATCTCAATATTAGGTGAGATATTAGGCTTAATGTGTCCCATAATAAAGCATAGGAGAATTCAACATGGGAAAGTCCCATTGGCTTCGAGTTTGGGTCCAAAATGGCCCACTTCGAACGATCCAAGGGCAACGAAATTTATACATGTCGCATGGGTACATATGAGGAGTGTTATGCATCAATAAGAAAAAAAAGTTACTGAACACATTTTGAGAAAACGACCGTCAAAGTCCAAAATTGGCCATTTTTCGACGAAAACGGCAGCTATTTTGAAAAAATACCTCCCTCTCGAAGTATTTTTGGGAATTTTTGTTCGAAATTCCCGAAAGATTCGATCGTAAACTTCAAAGATAAAATTGTTTACCAACGGACGACGGACGCAACCTCATGGCAATAGGTTATCGGACCATAGGTCCGGTCACCTAAAAACTAATATGACACACTTTCCGAATAGAAACACAACCTGACCAAGCATTTATATGCTGGCGTCATCTGAGGCAGACCGACGTTTTGAATGTTCTGAAATTTTATTCAAACTGGATATGCAATTATATAATGACTATCTTCAGCTCACGTCTATGCTGAAGGCAGTCCATCGGGTTCGTGCTCCCAATGGTGTGTCAAAATGTAAAATTATGAAGGTACGATAAATTGATTTGAAACTGGTGAAATTTGTATTGTAGAGAATAGACTGGCATGTGGATTTCTGTGGCTAGCAAACCCACTAATCAATATGAATTATGCATTCTGTGCTCTAAAACTATTTGAAAATTGCACGCATGCTGATCATGCAGAATGTCTATGATATACCAGAACGGTGACTTGTATATTGTTTACAAAGTGCATGTATGTATTTTGTTTACATAAACACGCATATTACAATATGTACAATGATTAACATGCATATTACTCACAATGCGCACAAACTTTAATATGCATATTGCTCACAATATGTACAAAGATTAACATGCATATTACTCTCAATGCGCAGAAACATTAACATGCATATTGCTCACAAAGTGTACAGATATTAAATGCATAAATACTCACAATGTGTACAAACATAGAAATTTATATTGCTAACAATGTGTACAAACATAAACAAAAATAATCACAATGTGTACAATCATGCACATTCTTCATGATATACACGATTTATGTGATGCCGACACATGGTGAGTAAAATATTTTGTTTTTAAGTACTGACCATATTACATTAGAACGGGTATATGATGCAGTGGTTCAGATACCAATGTACAAGCCCGTGTCTATAAGAGTCTGTATTGTTCAGAAACAAACCCTCCCCACGGATGTGGCTCACAAATATCTAATGTCCGAACATTGATCGCAACGTGTTCGATACTTATTGCCCACTTAGCAACACTGTTTTAACGTATATCAAATACAAAAGTGGGCCCAGAATTGACCCTTGGGGAACCCCACATGAGATTTTCCGAATGTTAGAAGTAAATAAATTTTCAATTTCCACATATTGTTCTCTATTCATCAAATAATCCGATATCCAGTCTTTTGCTATTCCCCTGATACCATAATAGTCCAGTTTGTTTAATAACACATTGTGATTAATAACATCAAATGCTTTCGATAGATCACAGAGGACTGATATTGTTGATCGTTTTGGAGTACTATTAAGTGATTGGGCACATTCATTCAATAGATGAATTATAGGATGAACGGTATTATGTTTTTTCCGAAACCCATATTGATGTTTATAAAATAGATTTTGACTGTCAAAGAATTTTGTTATTTTGATATACATTACTCTCTCAAATATTTTGGAAAATGCTGGCAATAGACTGACTGGAAGGTAATTTGTTATTTTATCGTGTTCGGCTGCCTTGTAGATTGGTATGACCTTGGCTTACTATCATTTGCAAGCATACTATCATTTGCAGATGATACAACTCTGATAATTTCCAACTCAAATATGATAGACTTATACCATAAAACAAACATTGAGATCAATAACTTATTTCAATGGTTCTGTTCGAATAAACTACAACTAAATGCTTCAAAAACTAAATTCATAGTGTTTAACAACCAAGCAAGAAAGCAAAAATGCATAAATTCCAAAATACTAATCAACGGAATAGCTCTTGAGCAAATAGGAAATAACCACAATGAAAAAACTACAAAATTTCTAGGTCTTAAACTTGATGAAAACCTAACCTGGAAACATCACATGTCTTACATAAAAAACAAAATTTCCAAAGCTTTATTTCAAATAAAACAGGTGAAAAATATTTTACCAATAAATTCTCTCAAAACCTTATATTATGCAATGATACATCCTCACATCCTATATGGTATTCTAGCCTGGGGAAATGCATCTCAAATCCATTTAAAAAATATAATAAATATACAAAAACGTGCTATTAGAATAATAAATAAAGCTCATTTCAACAGCCATACCGAACCACTATTCAAACAAACCAATGTACTTAAAATACAAAATCAATATCAGTGTGAAGTCTTACTATTCATGCATGACTATTATACAGGTAATCTCCCTCTCTCTTTTGACAACATGTTCACAACGAATAGAAATATCCAAATTAATTACGAAACCAGACAATCTAATTTCCTACACATTGAACGTTGTGACTCATCAGCAGCGAGGAAATTACCGCTTTTCAATTACCCATCAATATGGAACACTTGGTCACCATCACTGTCATCTATCCAGTCTAGAAAAATTGTGAAAAAAGTTGTAAAAAACATTTTATTTCTTCTTATTTCGAATTAGTCAGATGTTCGCATAAGCTTTGCCAAAGCTGCTCTAATCACATATAGCGACAGAAATAGTTAAGTGAATAAACTATATGAATTGTATGAAATTTCCCATATTCTTTATATTTTATGACCGGTTCATGATTTATCTCTAACATGATCCTGTTCATTCTTGGTCTAAACTGGAATCCAACCACACCGACCCTGCCCTCTGCCCCTCCATCTCCGTCGTCTTCGGGAGGCTTGTGTGCAAATATATGTCCCTAACTATTAAAAGTAAATAATTGTATTTCCATACATATATAGATGTATGTATAATATTGTCATTCGTGTAAATAATAACAATAGTGAATTTAATTTTATTTCATTTTGGGCCAAATGGAAGACAGCTTTTAGCTAATTTGGTCCCTCAATTTTCATCACAAATATTAGTTTTCGCCATTCCATCATTTGTATATAACGTGTGAAAATTGAATAAATTGCTATCCTATCCTATCCTATCCTGTATGAACTGGAGGTTACAAACTGGTTACAAAGTCTTCAAACTCTATTCGTGAGCAATATAAAGTGGCAACGTCATGTAGGGCTCTAAATAAAAATGTATTATTGTATCGCTTGTGGCGCTTTGAAGCTCTAAAGACGTGGTCTAGGCTTTAAGTTTGTTTGGTCTTCACTCTTCAGAAGATCCTAATATCAAACCCAGCTTGCTTGGTATCTGTGATAGCCACATGGCTTTGACTTCGATACTAATTAATAGTATCACCCGGATTTCAAGCCACCTACACTAATTTTGTAAACTTCGTCCATGGATTATGTCTTGGAGAGTGAATGTGTCTGTTCTATATTTGCTTCTGTCTGCTATATCTATATTTATTTGCTTTCTACTAATATCTACTATATTTCTAGGGCCATAATTAGCAAATATGCTGATCGTATTTCGTCCACAAACCCTGGAAATGTATTGAATCGGTGTCGAAATTCGTTTCAACTCTTCACCACGGATACAACCAGTTTTTAATGATGTCATTAACCAACCTAAAACACAAATCTTTGAAATAAAAACAAAGCCCAACCTGAACATTTTAAAAGCATGATCCGTTCATAAAAAAGAACCGGAAGTCGTTAATAAGAATATGATCGGCCCTCTAGATAAAAGAACTCAGAGATGGGATAGATGGGATACAAGTATGGGATGGGATACACGTAGACATCTATACACGTATACACGTTCTCGTTTCGGTTCGAGTGGTTGCATTATGATGAAAAATGCCCTCGAACTGGTTATCATAACGAGTCGTAGATACGAAATTAGACGTATAGGGTTATGAAGCAGTGTCACAGAGGGTATGTATTTTCGTTAGTGAAATGACGACATTATTAACTGTAATATGACTGAAAAAATCAAAACATTTCCTAAAAATAGTCATTGTTATTAATATTATCACCGTAGGGTATGTGACTTTGTATGTGGCTCTGCCGGGCCGAGTGAATACGTGAGTTCGGAAATGTTTTCAGGTCAGGTCAGTGGAATTGGGTCAGGGTCAAGTGGTATAAACATAGCCAATTCATGCTGTCACGCTACCATTGTCGAGTCACTGTCACCAACACATTACTCGATTTCGCCTGTACGATACTATATACTTTGTTTACTTCGAGTTCAACGCGTCACTCGCGTTTGAAAATGGCGTGCACGTTTTGTTTATACCACTTGACCCGACCTAGAAACATTTCCGAACTGGCTTATTGAGTATTCACGAACATATTACAGTAACCAACCTGAGAAAACAGTCGCTTCAGCCGCTGTGGCATCTCACTGTGGCAAAAACAAAATCTTAAGAGACCAGGTTTGTTCCGGTTGATACGGAATCATGAAGAGATTTGGGTTTAGAGGTTCTCGCTCGAGACCGGGAAGGAATGAGCACAAGTTTTGGCACGGAATTTACCCATCTATATATTCAATAAAACTAGGAAAACTCTGAGGCGATTTGAATAGCATGATTACAGGAAGTTTTTGGATTGTAGTACGTAGGTGCAACGTACTTTTTGTGCTGTCTGGACAAGCATGAGGGTGCACAATATCGGGGTCACTGTGATCAAATACTAGTAGTGATTGATAATGCATCCCGGTGGCGCAATGGGTTACAACTTACAACACTTCCCAATGGTGCACCGCGTGTATATGTTGACATATACATTGCGAGATTCAGCAGCTGATTCATTCAGAATCTCGGTTGCAAACATTTCCATACATTTTCGTACAACATTGTATTTCACATTTACTAATAGTCAGTGAAAAAAAGAATCAGGATTTATGTACAACAGGTGAACATAACACTCGTGAAGAGTAATAGTATCACAAGTGGTACGTTGATGCATATTAATTATACGAATCAGCCTTTACACGGGGGACTATCCGTTCGGTATAGGATGGTTTACGGCGGTTTGGTTCCGATTTACGTGTATTTGCCGACAGTCAAAACAAAAGCCACCTGTGCGGTTTTGCTCCAATTACTACCTCAATATTTATCCATTTATCACCAGATGTATATATATTATGTCTTTCAGGCATATTTTTGATATAAGCAACTACTTTCATCGCAGCACGCATGCACATTAGGTCAATTTCAACACACGACCTCGAATGATTTTGCCCGTAACTTTGTTCTGGACTGTCGGGGCAATTTGAAATTTTATCTTTTCATCTAACAAGAAACATATTTTTTCACCAAATATCAGATCTTATAGATTGAAAAAGTTGACAATCTACCCCAATGTTAAATTTCAGTCCCAAACGGGCTCACGTGAATTCAAGCAAATCGGGGAAGTTCATAATGTTTGTGACCATGAACAACTTACCAATTGTGCTGTTTGTTTTAGTTTGAAGACATACAAGTGTATTTTGATCAAATAATCTCTTTCCAAGGCAAAGTGTGATTCAAACATCGATTAACTTGCCAAGTTGTGTTCAAACTCGCAAATATCTTGTTAAAATTAAAAGATAAAATTTAAGAAGTAGATTCCCGACTTCTGCTGCTTTTAAGATAGAAATCTATGCCACCTGGAAAGATGAAAAATTCGAATAGATCCGACGAACCAAAATAAATTTATGGTAGAAAATCATTTCAGTATTTTTGTTGAACTCGACTTTAGGCCTACATGTTTTATGTCATTACATGATGTGAAAACGCGGAATCGTATCCAAAGTGGAATGATTGCGAGCTCACATCCGACTACTGGCGCTTGTCACCTGCATTCACCCACACTCAGCCCAAAACACACATTTCTCAAACATGTGGCTGTATGCGGCAGCAATGACAGCAGTGGGTGAGTGATCAGGAAAACAACCAATAAAACGAGAGAGTGTAAACGAGAAAAAAGGAATGAATTCAATGTATATGATTAAATGATTTAATGATTCGCGAGTCCACTATTAACCGAATCGACATACATAAGGACGGGGCTAGAGAACCATGGCTGAATTTAAATGAATAAAATGTATAATGACGTAAGGCAAGTATATTAGAACAGAGCAGAATCAGTCATATTCCCTTCTATCTAATCTAGTAAATCGGAACATGCAACCACGTAAATCGGAAATGTGACCTGTGCTCGTTTCGGTAAATCGGAACATGATCCAATATACCCCATACAACACCGAAACTAGCATTTTCCCCACGCAAATGACATTTTATATACTCTTACGCTACGCATTACATTGTATAAATAGCCACACGGGTCTCATATACTGTCTGTTGAGCTGACTTTTGCCCACAGTTTCTCTCACATGGCGAAACAAACAAGCACACGTAAATCGGAACCAAACCGCCGTAAACCATTTTATACGGAACGGATAGTCCCCCGTGCTATACGTACGGTGAACACTCGAAATTTGACACGGGTTTCTGTGATTGACGGGTGGTGTAGTCAGTGTCTGGTTTACCAATCTATTCAGAACAAGTAAATTTCAGCTAAATTTATATTTATATATATATTTCTTCATTGTCATATAGGTATTCTGATTTCATGATTTCACGGTTATTCATTGCAGTTATTTGACACTCCTTGGTTTGCAAAAATCACTATTAGTATAGATACAACAGCGGCTCTGGTGTGACCAATCAGGTCTTTGGGAGTAATGACGCAGTTTGACCAAGGGCGAAATAAATTCCAGTACAATGTAGTATTGGGTATATTTTATGTCTACAATTATTTTTTCAGCACAAAAAAGGTGTTTATGACACGATACCATTTATTTTATCGCAAAATATCAGCAAAAAAATGGAACGCTGTAAACGAGTTTTTAAACAAAATATGAGCACAGTGAACGAAACCTATAGCGACACCTGGTGTATACTATACCATGCGAGAATGGAATGAACACGGACGCGTTATGATGAATTAATTACACAATCATGATGCAAATGACGATACTTATAAACTTTTTGGAGCAATGGTGAAACTGATGAACACTATATTTTATCACATGCTATGAATTTATCCCAAACTACAAACAGCAGGAACACATAGTGATTTCTGACTGTGTGATAACCTTTGCCGGAAACATTACGTTTGCACTATTTTTTCTTCACATTTTTGTTTCACATTTCACATATTCACATGCACTTCTCTTGATGTGAAACAACAATGAAAGCTCGAGTGTTCTATGACGTAACAATGTAACTTCACGCGATTCAACCTTAGTAACATATAACCGTGCAGAAAACGTACAACAACTGTGACGTCATAATACAAAGTATTTGACGACCCGGTGATCTGCATTGTTTATACTGTTTCCTAGCAACGCACTTGTTCACGGGTCTTCTACTCATGAGTAGATAGGGTCCTTGAGTACAGTTCTTGCAATCTTTCATAAATTTCCCTTTAATTTACAGGGGTTGGGTTTTCAAATATTTGAGAATCATAAATTCCTAGCATGTGATAAAAACAAAACCTGTTTCGTGTGTTTTCCAACAAACGGGGAAGATCTCGTTTGATCCGGTGGAAGAACATCAGAAAGCACTCGATCTTCGGTCTCGTGCTCTCTTGTATTCTTATTATCGCTGACTTGAAACAAATCTGTGACTGTGATTCAGATTGGCCAACTTTACAACATTGGTGAACAAAACCTCGCATCTTGGATATCTGATGTATTTGACCCGATGATTTCGTGTGTGTTCAAGCGCGACGGTTTTGTTTTAGTCAGTGATAAATTCTTTACCTCATGCTTGTCCGGATATTTATCAATCTGTCCGTATCCCATGAGGCTTTTCAAGGGTACTCTTGTATCGTAGAAATGTACATTTCAAAAGCAATTTAATCATCATTGACTTGTTCAACGAGAATTTGTATCGGTATTGCGGAAGTCTATATGATTCACCGACTTGTTCTGGACACCTCCCGCCATCTTGCGCCCAAACGTCGGCTCACTTCCCTGGAACACATCAAAAATTGGTATCCATTATCATTCTCGATATTCAGTCAGGATATTTAACAGTCAGGATCTTTCTCTTTCGGGCTATATGGCCGTGCATTTACCACACCAATCCCGCTTCATACAATCATGTAGATAGAATTGGAATAACAATTTATATAATGTCTATTTTAACTGATGGAATCATAAAGGGGCATTTTCAGAAAGTATCCGATGGAACGGCTAGTTGGAACATCGATGGCTATAGCAATAGTACTTTTAACTACCACCTTATTGGTGTGTCCCATGGTATGCTCCATTAGTAGGATTTTGGACTCGTTGTTCAATCTGACTATGTAATATGAGCTTCCGTACTATGTGTACCCATAGCGACAACAGCGTCCTCGCTTTGAACAGCCTGAAACGAACATTAAGGATTGATTGCATGTGATCGTCATGAACCTGACAGTGACCAGCTGTCCATTTACTTATAATGTAAATATAAAGGTAACAAATTCATGAATTTACACACTTCCAACCAACGTGGAACTTTGCCTTTCTGGTTGTTAGCCATCAAGGATTACTAACCGAGACTCAGTTTCCTACTAAGCAATGTTCAATTTGTTAAATTCATCGTTTTCATATGTCATTTTCCGACCTATTTCTCAGTCTACAAAATACACTCACAACAATGCGAGCGAAAGGATTATGCTGTGCAGCAAATAGCTAGTGAGGCTAGTAAAACTCACAAGTGATATGCACTCGGGTGCACCGAGGTGTTTGGGATTATGAATGTTCAGCTCATTGTATTCATCTCACAGAAAGTATAGCCCTAGATATTCTCATTATTTTGACAACAACAAGGAATAAATATGTGCAACAGCCAGTGCTTGTCAAGCAGAACACTCGAATCTTCGTTTTGGTGAAACGTATAAAAGATTTATCTAATCATCAAATTGCACAGCTTTCGTGATATCATTTATGAAACCATGTCTCGGTTCATCATCCATGCGTATTTGTGTGTGTGCTAGCCAAGTTTTAGGTCAGGGGATTGTATTGTTTTGGTGATTTTGTTACCTTTACTTTCACATTATAAGTCAATGGAAAAGTGCCTCAGTGCAGTCACCGGTAAGTTACGTGCAATCACACCTTAAGTTGCTGTCAAAGTCTCGCCGTATCACAGTCGCCTATCGTTGTTGGGAAATTGTCGCAGATGATGATCAACTTTTCCCTTTATCATCAACAGAAACGGACGGGAAATAACAGGTAACGTACAACAGAAGTGCAGCATAGGACCCGACATCCAAGAGTTGAGCTCCAGACACAGGCGATGAACACCACTAGATAACAGAGCGTCTCCAGAATAGACATAGCAATCGATTCCTGTAAATGCACAGTTATCATGTTCAGTTTTCGCGTCGTTTGAGATACTAGGCCTACTTCGTCTGACTATGGGTTTTGACTCCTGTATTTGGAATGCTCATGTAGGGGTTTGGTTTGTGAAATGTTCAACTGATTTAGGTTGTTCCATATCACACGTTCAGAAGTCCCAAATCAACAAATTTACTCATTTCCTACTCTTTGGTGAACCCGGATGAAGGAATGGATAAAGATGTGTGATGATTATATGGTGGTTTTCCTCGGCGTTATTCCAGCCAGCATGTTCCACACCAAGGGCAGTCAAGGACATAACGAGCGTCACAAAGGCAAAGACACTTGCAATGATGGCAAGGATCATGTGAGCAATAATGAAGTCTCTTCCCTTCTTTGCAGCACACACAGCAAATGACCCGGATAGAGCGATCTCGAGGTGGTTAGATATGGACAAGCATTATTCACTATACACAACTTATCCACTATTGGCATAATTTTTCCCATACTAATCTATATTTATATGTAACAGGAATGAATTCATTGCATTCATATCATTAACGATTGCATTATGATTCATTTACTGGTAGTTCAATCATAACGGCATCATGTATTCACCATATTTCCTTTTCATGTCATTCACCAGGTGTCAGTAGTGTGCATGCTTACCTGTTTGTTAAGTAAACAAGTTTTAGAGGCAAATTCAAACATGTTTCTTCACTCAGCCATCTTGCCATCAGACCATTAACATTGGAGATATCATTCATCACATACTTCACAATTGGATTCATTGAATAGCTTTCACCATTGTTCATTGTATTTGTATTTGGATTCACTCATAAGGTATTTATATTATATCTGGTTTAATATTGTATATTGTCAAATATCTTAATATTGATATTTGAAGAAAAGTTACTTCAACTTGCCATGTGTATTAGTAGACAATAACTGGTTTAGTTTCATTTCTGAGTACAATTAACATTATTGTGTATATAATATTTTACAGCATCTAGCATAGAGCCTGTCAGACAGCAGCAGGGTAATTCAAGCCTCCAGATTACTCTGGGGTGAGTGTCTTAGTTAGATTATTTATTAACATTTAATATCATTTCATGTAAAACTGTTACTGTAACAATTATTCCATAAGTCACTTCAGTATATATAATAATAATTGGTTACCAGTCAATAGTAAAGATACATGTAGTTCTCCCATAATTAGGGTTTTCATATTCATGTAGTTATTGTTGGTATACGTTTCTGTGGTTTCATGATAGTTACTGTCATACTAAGTATTTCATTTTTTGTTACTATTTCGGTTAGGTGTTTGTGTGCGTGATTGTCAAACTTGTTTTACTTGTTTTACTTGTATTATAGCGTATGTTATTATTTATTACAGGGCTTGCCTGTGGTCTTATGGTTTTACATGGTTCAATGAAATATTAAAAAGTCAGTGCCCGTCTCTATTTTGGTGCCACCCCATCCCACGAAATTCAGTATAAAGGCAATACCCCCAGCTACAAGCTGAACTATGCCGAGGATCTTGGACTTCCTCGCATTGTAATATTCAATAACCATCATGAGTTGAGGTTGTGGTGACTGAGCATCACCATCAGGAGGTACCCTTGTAGTACCGAACTGGACATGCTGAACACCAGAGTAGGTCTGCTGCTGTTGTACTTGGCTCGGTTGTGTGTCGGGCAGATGGAATTGGTCCGTCGAAGGAGATTCGAATTGTTGGTAAGGTGTTGCAGGATTATGTTCCATGATCTATATTGGAGAAATCAATACAGCTGATGCATAATATTCCACATGTCAGATACGTCGCAATTACTGGTGGAATGCTAAAATAAATCCCACACCTCAAGAAGCATGAAATTTCCAAAAAAAAATATAACTACAAATTTTATAAATGTATTGCCGATCACAGAACTTTTTTGGCGTAGTGTAGTTGTGTCTACTGCAAACCTTAATACTGAGAAAAATAACCGAAAATTAATTCTAAAATAGTCCCGTTAACTTGTCAGAGGGCAAAACGTCCAAGAAAGCCACCATAATAATACTCGAATTTGATTATCCAAGTGCGAAAGATAATTGTAATTGTCCAGGGACGTACCAAATATCACATAGTCAAAAACACTTGCAATGAGGGCAATGGGCATGTGAGCAATATGAATACAAATCGAATGTGAATAATATAAAAAAAAACAATGAAGTCGTTGAAGTGAAGTGATTCAAGAAAGCCACCAGGAAACTTATTGACTTCTTGAAACTTATTCTGGAATCTCTGCAGTATTTTCCAGCACATGCTAGTGCTTTGTTTCATTTCAAGCTTAATGAGAATTTGAAGGCATTGTTCATGTTTTGGAACAAGGTATCAACCTATTGCTGCCAAAAATATATACAGATAATTGTATTATTAACGTCTATGATGTTTTAATGGTGGTAAATGGTTAAATGATATATCAGACTCATCAAATATATAAACACTTAAACAACATACATCACATCTAATGTAATGATTCTCAACATTAATTGGCAAATTATTAATATGCAAATACATAGATACTGATCAAACCGTCTGGTGTTCTGAAGAAACCAATATCTTTGACTCTTCTCGTTACGGAATGGTTGTTGACACCATGCAGTCATTCATAATTTTATTGAGCTAATTGTAGTGCTGCCATCATAGAAAAAAGTGTAACATGTTCATGAAAAAAGTATAGATCTACCGATGCAGAAACTTTTAAAAACATTTATATTCTAAGCTGCTTGATGAAACATTGTGACAGCGTGAATACGTCACGGCGCAGCAACGAATAGTGAGATCCGTTGATATACCAGCAAACTAATTTATGCCTAATAATAAGCGACCGCCAATTTGTGAGTAATAGAGAATCATCTTAGATAAGAGAGTTCTATGTCTAAAATTGTCTGGAAAATGATATTATTATGTGTATGAAAAAAATGTATGAAAATTCTGAAAATGATAATCTATGAATAGTAAACTATAAACAACAAGCAGCATTATAAATGAAAGTCAGATGTACAATTAACTCATAATATATGATCAATTACTCACCTCTTTTAGAGTGTGAGCCAGGTCAGACCATTGATATGAATAATGTTTGGAATGTTGTTGGTGATAGTCTGCTCTAACAACATACAAGTTTACGAAGTCTATTATTACTGCCAAAACTTGAGAACCACTACTTTATGTTAACATGTGACTTCCGACTGTAGCTGATTGGCAGGAATTTCGAATAGAAAGATCGCTCATGTGTACCGAGGCATTTCACTTGATGATTACATCAGAAAAAAAGAAGGAAATAGTCGCGAAAATGATATTATTCGGTACGAATTAAACACATATTCAGCTGAAATAAACTGAAACTGCCACGTTAACTTGTACATGTATAAGTCCCTTTATTTTGAGTATTCTAAGTGTATGTATGACAAATATATATGCAGGGCCTAGCTATAAATAAACGTCATATGAACAATCGATGTCGTGTGCATGTGTGAATCTTTCCGTGGTGTGTACATTCTTTTGACGTGTTTCACAGATTCAAAGCTATATTTAGATCGTTTAGACATACTGTCTCCAAAAAAACACACACACATGTAGAGAGCGTTCAGAATTCAAGAAATGACAGTTTTGCGCAGAGGCTTCGCGTTTCGGTGAATTAGAATACATTATTAGAATACATATGTATTATGAACCATCGCGGCCCCGCAGCTCGGTCGTTATGTTATGCACCTCGCACACGGTGTATATCTATTACGAAAGTGTCGTTCTTTCTGGGCATCTACTGAGTATGCAGAGTCCTCCATTTCTCATGACTTCGAAGGTTTTCAAAAATGTGTAGTGTATAAAAAAAATAGCTCTGAGGAGCTAGAAAGATAACCGGAGAAGTGTACTATGGTAAGGTGAAAGAGTCCAAAAAGTCATACTTTCGACCAAAATTAATGTTTTGACCTTTCACTGGCAATGGAGTTCAAAGCCATGCTGCCACTCAAATCGTCAAATATGATTTCCTGTTCAAATGTGTCAATATTATAGCTCTATCTCCAAGCATGCCAGGAATACTCTAAGCACCCAAAGTTTAGGTTCAACATGTAAGCGACATCAGGACGCAGAAGTGGTTGGCTCAAGGTCCAGGTCTGAACCCCATCTAAGTTATTTCTCACAGCTTTATCAGATGGTGCGACAGAGGCCTCCAGACACCATGGCAGCACATTAGACAAGTCTGCATGAGAACCGGGCAAGGACCACTAAAACACTTGTCTGGAGCTCATCAGGCTTTTTGAGAAGCCGGAGGACGACACAGGTTTTATTGGAATGAATATGTATACTTCTCGGATTTATTCATTAGTAACATGTGTGTCGTCCTCGGGCTTCTCACCCGGCCCGGATTCAAGTTCCTGTCGAGGTCCAGACAAGTATCTTAATAACTTTTGCCCAGTTTTCATGTAGACTGGTTTCAAGAATTGCCATTGTGTGTGGAGGTCTGTCGCATAATCAGATTTGTAATATTGCTATTAGGTTAACATATAACACTATTTATAACTCTGGAGTTGAGACGGTGGACGGTGGCGGACGGTGGCGCAGTGACCGGTGTTTTTCTCCGCCCCTCAGAGCAGTATTGAGGGCGATGATGTAGAAAACGGTGTGCAACAATTTTTGCGGAGAAATCGTACCCAGAACATCCATATTCCACATTTTTCTCCTCCTCCTTCTCCTCAAAATGCCGTCTGCCTGACGTCGTGGTTGGTTACCAACTTTCTCATTTTTTGAGATAGAACTCTGAAATTCAGTGAAAAATTACGGCATGATACCCAAATAAGACACACCAAATTTCAAGTTGATTCGATTATCCAAAACAAAACTACGACCAAAAAGCGTGTTTCACTGACAGATGAACTTGACTTTAGAAGTCTTCATTTTTCACGGGGGGGGGGGGGGGGGGGGGCGGGGGGGGTGAATGCTTGGAGTGTTTACGCGTAGTCTGATGTGTTGTAGGAGAATGGAAGATTTATTGATTTTACAGCTTTCTTTTTAATGCCGACAGCCTAGATATTTCGGTTAACTATTGTTCAACCCTGAATTTTATTTACAACACGGGATGGCTCGCCCTTCGAAATCCCAGACTACAACCAAACAGCATGTTTCTATCACAATATTTGAAGACGTTGTGGGTTTGACGCGAACAGACGGTTCCATTGGATTACGGCCTAATCTATTGCCGCCATCTTGGACTTCAGGCTAAATATTTATCGAATCTTATTTTTATTGACACTTTTGAATTGTTCGCTTGTTGAATTGTTCGTTGTATTTAAATTATTGAAGAAGTTGAGGGTGTCAGGTGGAATACTTATCGGATCTGAATGTTATTGACACTATTGGGTTGTTCGAAACCATAGACTAGAACCAAGCTTCAATTTTCTATCACAACTATCGAAGAAGTTGAGGGGATTTTTATGAGAGCAGACGATTTCATTGATTTACATGATTTACGAGTTCATTTATCGCCGCCATCTTATATTTCAGGCTGAATATTCATTGCATCTGAATTTCATCGACACTATCGCATTGTTAACCCTTGGAAACCCTAGGCTAGAGCCCAAAATTATGTTTCTATCACAATTATTGAATAAGTTATAGCTGTTTAAGTATTTTCGTAACATCATCTTTGAAATGACCCCATTTTGACATATTTCCTAGGGTCAGATTTTGATAGACTTATCTCCTGTTAATCAGTATACCCAGTATGCTTGAAAACCACTGTAAAATCTTTTGTTGCAATTTGTTGTGTCTAATACAGCTACAAGTTATGCATCAATTTGGACCTATGTTCAAGTATTATCCTCTCTGTCATAACATCCAAGTAACGTGAACTTTGTGAAGCCGAATATACAGCCAATATTTCAATATGGGACAATGGGTTACATATCATTGTCTCCCCGGAGGATCCCATGGGGGAATACTCCTCGACTGGGGGAAAACCTGGTTTCGAAAAGAAAATACTTCGAACGTGTGTTCTACAGAGCTCGACGTAAATCATTCAGTTGATTAATATAATCTGACGAATATTTTTCATCGAAGGGAGCAATTGTTTTCGTCATTAACGGCGATTTACTTGAACATTTGCGTGTCGGCTTGTTTTGAGAATAAATTACATTTTGTGCATTCAGTCAACCGGGTATCACTTTTGTCCCTACTGCCGTGCCTTCGCTCACTTCTCATGCTTATACTTCATGTCAGTGCCTAATTTTCCTTGCAAAACTAGAGCATTTTTTCGTTCCATTTCCTGACTGCATCTTTACTTTTAACAATCATACGCATTTATGTTTCGCTGTAGCACGACGAGCTAATTTTTTGCTCGCAGAGTGCGGAAGGTTGCGAACCTTGGTATTGATCGTTGGCAATGTGTAAAAGTCGAAATGGGTTCTGAGTTCAACACCACCGACTTCAACATTGATATTTCGGTGCTCATAACTATTCCGACGGTACTCAAATTTTGTAGACACTTCTCATATGGCATATATTGTCGTTTCTTTGTACACTATAGGTCAGGAAACTACGGAAGCGTATTGCTATCAAGGGTGTAAAAAATATCTCGTATGTACGACTTATAGCTCGTACGTACGACTTAATAACCCGTACGTACGACTTAATAACTCGTAATACGACTTATTAACTCGTACGTACGACTTATTAACTCCTACGTATGACTTATTAACCCGTACGTACGACTTATTAACTCATACGTACGAGTGAGTAAGTCAGAAAACGGTGCTGAATTTTATGAACTCCCTGCTATTTTTTTGATGGGCGTACTCGATCAGGGACTACTTTTCAAACGAACTAATTACCAATTGCTTTCACATCGGTATTCATCCTGCGCATGGATATCGTAGGCGCACGAAATCAAATTGAAAACAGTGAGCTTGAAAACAGTGAAAATTTTTTAGTACAAACGATGTCAATTACTTTTCAGAAACTCTTTATTTTAACGTGCATTCGTTGACACTCTATCGAACACTAACTATAGTTTTGTAAAAGTTTCGTACATTACCATATATTTTACAGTCTGTTAGTTCCAAATATATAACAGGTTATTACAATATACATTCCACATTCTACTGCACAACTAGTAACTATAACATATAATTATAACATAAAATTTTGTACAAAGTGAATTTCAGAACATATACCTCCAATTATAAATCGTTATTATGTATGGCTGTTCAGCATTATTTTCCATGAATACATAACAATACCTCTGTTATTGCGTACACACAAACAGTATATTAATACTTCCTACTACAGTACAAGAAAGTTTTAAAAAATGTTCAAGGATAGGCCCATCCTTTACCTTTTAGACGTTTGCCTAATCGTGAACATATTTCTGCTCAACATTCCATCATGCAAATACTGCATTCCATCGCATTTGCCGAAATATACATAGGGTGTATTTCTAACGTGAATTTTATGTTTAGGCGTTTTTTATTTCCTTTTGTGCTGTCAGTCTCCAATCTCGCCACCAGACTTCGACACACTACCCTGGAACATATCAATCAGAAACCTTTGCGTGGTTGCCTCATGTTCATGGACCAAAGCAAGTGTAATGTACACATCTAAGACGGGGAATATATAACACACGCAAGATTGAGTAAAAATACAGCACAGATGTCACAGAGGTGTTTCCTAATCACAACAACAACAACACGGATTCACGAGCATTGGCTGTCAAATCCTAATCTTCTCCAAAACTAAATACTTCTAAATACGAAATTCGTTTTCTCTGTCTCCAGATATGGGGGTGGGGGGTGAGTATATAAGATTATTTGCAATGAATTACCAATGTGCTCGTTGAAACGTGCATTGCTATAGTTGGTCTATACAGATCCATACCTCTAACTTCTGTTTTGGGTGTCCAGTGGCAGGTTGTGCTGCAGTTATATGAATCTGGACTCTTTGCTCAATATGGCCCTGATTACCCGTGACAACTACCGGCACCTCGATTTGACCAGTCTGAAATGAGCAATAACTCGTTGTTGATCAAACATCGTATTACTATCAGCATCGTTGTTTTTATTGCCGCAATAGAAGATGATCAGTTATCCCTTGACAATAAAAATAAGGAAGCAACTTACTCCAGATGTACAGCAAATGACCCGACACCCAAGGGTGGAGCTCCAGACACAGGCGACGAACACCGCCAGAGTGGACAACGTCCAGAGAATTGACACACCCATGATTTTCTGCGAGTGGAGAAAAATACTTAATATGTTCATCTTCTGTTTCAATTAGAGTCAGTTTAATCAACCTGGGATTCAATACTTGTGTATTCACAACTTTCAAGTGAAGGTTTGGTTTATTTAATGTATATCTGATTTTTCTTCACATTTTGCTTCCCAACTCGACAATTCTGTGGTCCTTGGGGCAACCGGGTGGAACAATTATGGGCAAAAATTTCTTACCTGTGGTGTGACCTCGTAGTCGTCGTCATAATAGTCATTATTCCAGTTTGAATAATCTATTCCAATAGCATTCACTGCCATACAGAGCATCACAAAGGCGAAGACACTTGCAATGATGGCAAAAACCATGAGCAATAATGATGGTTTGTCTTTTCTTTGCAGCACACACCGCAAATGACCCGGATAGATATGGATGAATATTTGCCATATGTTCTTCAATACAAATCGTATGTACAAAGCAGTATATATGGGAAATCACTCACGAATAGAAAGCTCTATATTCCTGGGCCAACGTCGTAGGTCCAGTTGAAATAGCGGTCTTGGACTAAATCAGACTAATCCCACAACACTGAATATCAAGGCCATACTTCCAGCCATCAACTGAACTATGCCCAGGATCGCGTCATAAATTTCAATGCTTGTCCGCTGTTGTACAACTTTGATGACTAATGTTTGTGGCAGTTCTGTGGCAGTGCCGATGCAGTACTGGACTGGACATGTTGGACCCCAGAGTAGATTTGGTGCTGTGGTATCTGGCTCGGTTGTGTTTGCGGTGAAGGGACTTGGTCCATCGATGGGGACTCAAGTTCTTGGTACGGTGTTGCAGGATTATAATCCATGGTCTATGTATTTAAAAAAAAAGACCATACGATATATCATACTGAGAAATTATATGTAAATTCCTTGGATAGTTTTCCACTTCAGTAATCTACATAACCACAATGATAAAAAAACATAAAATAATAGTCAGCTCAGCACACCACACGTTGATTCGCATGTTACACTTGCCGAACGATAAATCAATTTGAATCTTACGTGTACCTGAAAAAATACTAATACACCAGTACTAATTATTTGCCTGTATTTAGTAAGTACAAACAGTTGACAGTTGACATACGTAACTATTCATACTCAATCATATCTTCTATTCTGGTGCGACCCTCGACCTAAGAACTAAAGATTTCTTAGAATCGCAGTGCATTGAAATAACTGCAAAACTGCAGGTTTTGCCAGAATGTGTGTGTGTGTGTGGTCGTTTTTTTTTTGGCTTTTCAGGCAGTGTATTTCGCATAACCATTCAAACTCACTTGTCCTCTGATATCATATAGTTGTATATAGGTCTAACCGTCGTGTTGCTTGTATTAAGTATTATATTATTTGACGTAGTATCCAGGTAATGTAAATGCGCCAAAAAAAAATTAATACATTGATGTTTTGTTTTCCAAATAGTATTTTATCCCGGATAATAGATGTAATACAACCGAATCCCAAATACAAATATTTCAACATCAGCAGTGAACAACCTCATCGTTGGTTAAAGTTATGTACATGTATGTTTGAGCCAGAATAACAACAAATGTTCAAACGGTGCAGCGGGTATACATATGTTGACATTTATAGTATTACAATTTTGCAGCTGGTCATTATATAATATGTCATAATTTAGTGCAATTTATAGTTCACAAGTAGCTACTTTAAAAATTGGCATACAAAAAACATTACAAGTAACGAAAGCCTAACATTAGTGGAAAGTAATAATTCTATAAGTAGTAAGATTGACTCCACAACGATTATGAAAAATCAACATAGCGATATTTTACTATAAAGTAGTACACATGACACGTTTGCATGGTAAGGGTATCACAAGTAATAATTGCTAGTTCACCATTTCATGGTTGTTATTGGTTCAAATGCCATGAAGATACTATTTTAAGACAATAATTTGACCACCATTCATTTGGTTTAGTTTAATCTATAGCGGCTGTAGTGCAAAAAGAACACTATTGTTTACTGATATGCGTACCAATTTCTTTAAGTAGTATATATGATAGGAATATATCATATCTCAACAAGTTATGTCTAACATTCCATGTCGGAAGTACATGTATTTGCTAAAATATAGTTGGTGTATTCTGTGCCGTTAATTGTGCTGTGCACATATCTGAAGGTGCGCATATTTTGGGAGATTCTGTCAAATTGTCCAACAACGAGCTTGGTCCAGTTTTCTGAACACTTTCTGTCAAGATATGTCATCAGTTTAATCCCTCAGGATGAGCTTATGTCGAGTCATTTCCCTGGAACACATCAGTATAGTTATAAAAACACACAAACACAAAAGGAATATGACCTACGCGCCCAAGAAATTGACTATAATATACATGTAAGCAAGACTGATTAGGAATACAGCAGTTGACACACATTATTCTGATCACAACAAAGAAGGAAAACAATCAATCAGAGCTATTGACGGCACGCAGTCGTCAACGTGCGCACACTATTCCTGTAGGAGAAAAACGAGAAGACTTCAACCAGTTTCTACACGACTTGAGAAAACTGACGGTAAGTGGGGATTTTGGGTTGGGAACACATCCCAAATCAGGTTTGCAGCAAAACGGGCTTAGCGAATAGACTAACATGAAGATATCCTTATAAGTGGTGGTTTCATTTGTTGTTGATACGTTATTTTCACATATATACAAAAATAAAAATTAAAATATGTATGGAGTGATTTTATTTCTGAAAGAGCGTGGGTTCGCCCTTTTGTCTGCATTTGCCAAACTTTAAATAAACATTTTGTTTCAATCACGAATAACTAAACAGAGGTAAAAGGTGTTTGCCGTTGGAAAGGCGAGCTTATGATTGGAATGTATATGGTTACAACATTCCGAACTCTGACTACTGTTTGGTCATAGTGTACCATAACAGTCTGTGACCCAGCTGTATGACTCTGGACTCCATGTGCAATCTGAACCTGGGCGCCCGTAATAGCAAATTAAAAACAACACAAGTTATCACATCCACCCATCACTTTTTGAAAATTATCAGAACAGAAGATGATTCATTAACCACCAGCATACACGAGAAAAAAAATCAAGAAATAACTCACAGGAGATGTACAGCAGAGGACCCGACATGCCAGGATGGAGCTCCAGACACAGGCAATGACCACAACGAGACTGGAAAGCGCCCACATGATGGACACAGCATAAGCTTTCTACAGATGAAAAACAAAGCACAATCATGATGTACAGCTTCCGTTTTGAGTCAGATATTATACTACCAGGATATTCCGTACTTCCGGCCCACCCCAAATCAAGCCCATGGGCATAATTCAACAGGAATAAAATTTTCATGCTCGAGGACACTGTATTATTATTGGTATAGTTTAGCTAAGGTTACTTCATAATTAAACGTACAATTCATGTCTGTAAACGTGCGTACCTGTAAGTCACGTGCCTTTAGGGTGTAATTCTGGTGGCAAACAAACGTACCCATTTTGTGTAACCTAAGTAATTTGAGTATTAAATGGAGTTCTACTAATATTGAACAACAGGTGTAAGTTCGTTTGCCACCGGAAATCACACCATGAGATCACGTGACTCTCACAGGCCCTATAATACCAGGTATTGAAATATTGAACGCGCGCGTGTGGTGTTTGCACAGTTAATTTCGTTAATGTGTCATTCATGGATTTCATTTATATTGAACTATTTGAGAGTCAAAACTTGCAGAGTGTATGATATATACACATGAACATAATATTATTACCTAAACATTGACAAGGGCAGAAACATCATAGTGCAACATTTTGTGTCAACCGTATCAATATGATCGTCCTGAATTAAGCTCCTAGGTCTAATTTCGAAGAAAAAATATAAAAAGAAATTTCTCCATTTCCACATTTGATTGGAAGGCTTAAGTACATATTACTTCGGTAGTACTTGGTTTGGTTTTTGCGGGGTTTGACTTGTACTTATAGAAACCCAAGTGTGGTTTGCATTGATGTTTTGGTTATTTATTCAATTGTTTGGTATCGTGTAAAGCTCTTTGAGAAACTGGTTGGAAGAGAAAGTAAAATCATGTTACCGGGGAATGTCGTCGTTAAAAAAGTCCACAAATCCAATAGCATTATCTACGTCAAGGACAGTCGTGATCATACGTAGTATCGCGAGGGCGAGGACACCACTTGTGATGATGGCAACAACCATGTGAGCGATCATGAAGCCTCTTTTTTGCCTTGCAGCACACACAGCAAATGATCCGGATAAGGCGATCTGATGGTAATTAGATATGTACACCCATTATTTGAAACAATTTTCTCACAGATGGCATATATTTTGTCCATACAACTCTGTATGTACACATGTTATAATTAAATATATTCAATAAATGTTACTTACGAGTACGAAGCACCATATACCTGTGCCACCGAGGTCCACCCATTGATGGTACATGAAACCAGGCATTCTGATGACTAAACCCACGATACTCCAAAAACAGGCAATACCCCCAGCCAAAAGCTGAACTATGCCTAGTATATTGGACTTCTTGGCATCGTAATTCTCAATGATCATGGGTTGTTGGACAGCTTTGATGTACCGTATGTGGTAGTTGAGAATTGACTCCAATAGGTGCCTCCAACATTTGGACATGCTAAGCACCAGGGTTGAGCTGTTGCTCCGATATATGGCTTGGCTGTGTTTGGAGGAGATGATTTTGGTCCTTCGAGGAGCGCCCGAGTTGTTCAAAAGGTGTTGTGGGTTTATAATCCATGGTCTATATTCAAAGGTATAATCAATACAAAGTGATGTTTAGTGACTTTCCCACATTTCCCACACTGTGATACACTTTCCCACATGGTGTTAGAAGTACCTACTATGTTCAGTTTCTGACCTGATTGTTCATGTCGGTAGAACGCACCAGAATCAGCTGTTAGGACAGATTATTATTTTGCAAATATGAATTAGCAATTTAGCAATTTGTTATGTAACATTCATTTAATTGAATAAGCTTCATTCGTTGATTCATTACAAACCCAACTTATGTGATAGTAACTCATTTTGAATCGCATGGGATGTGGTTGTAGAGTGATATGCACACCGAGATCACGCGGCTACTAAAACAGAACAGGTTTCGAGGGGCGTTTTGATACAAGAAAAAAGAATCTTTGAAAAACTTCCAGTTAAAAATTCAAGGTGGTTGCAATTTAAATTCTGGTCTGGGACGTCACCTCCATTGTCCATCACATACACATTGATAAAACATTGATAACTTCACACCATATGTTCTGTGATGAATAGAAAAATTAGCCAAAGGGCCAAAAAAGGTTACCGGAAGGTCTTGTCCCGTGACCCTGAAAACAAGGTCATTGGTCAATTCAAGGTCACAAGAATATTCAACATATATCATTTCATATATGTTCGCAATTGATTCTCAAGCTGTGAAGACGATAATAAGCGTAATAATAGCCATTTCGTTTTCTGACCTTGAAGATGAGGTCAAAAGTCAAAGTCAATGTCACCAGAATTTTCAACATATATCATTTTCTATATATTCACTATGAATTCCTAAACTACAAAGTCGATAATAAGCGCGATATTGGCCATTTTGTTCTCTGACCTTGAAAATGAGGTCAAAAGTCAAATTCAAGGTCACCAGATTATTCAACATATATCATTTCCTATATGTTCACCATGGATTCCTGAGCTGTTAAGTCGATAATAAGCGAGATATTAGTCATTTTGTTCTCTGATCTTGAAAATGAGGTCAAAGGTCAAACTCGAGGTCAAACGAATTTGACCAATAAGGTCAAACGTCAAATTCAAGGTCATCAGAATATTCAACATAATTATATCATTTCCCATATGTCCACAATTGATTCCTAAGCCATAAAGTCAATAATAGGCGAGATATTAGCCATTTTGTGCTCTGACCTAGAAATGTCAAATTCAAAGTCACGAGAATATTCAGCATAATCATTCCCTATATGTTCACAATTGATTCCTAGTCTCTAATCTCAATATTAAGTGAGATATTAGGCAAGTTGTGTCCCATTGTAAAGCATAGAAGAATTCAACATGGGAAAGTCCCATTTGGGCCGATTTTGGGCCAAAATTGGCCAACTTCGAGCGATTCAAGGGATATAACGAAACTTATACACGTCACAGAAATCTAATGCATCAATACGAAAAAAAGTTACTGAACAGGTTTTGAGGAAACGACCGTTTTTTTGTCAAAAATGACCGCCATATGAAATAAATGTGAAAATCAAAAACTAAAAAAAATAGCTCCTTCTTGACATATTCTAGGCTTTTTCGTGCACAGATTCGATTGTAAACGGACGCAATTCCACGGCAATAGGTTATCGGACCAAAGGGACGGTAACCTAAAAATAACTGTATCATTTATGTTCACGGTACAGCCATAAGAGACAAAACTTCATGATATATTTTACCACAAGCGTTATGATATTTGACAACAATAACGACTGTGTCAAATAAAAGCAGCGACTTAGTCGTGGACAATAATTCAAGCAATATGTGAGCATCTACGGAGCCCCTGAAGTGACATACCGAAAATATTAATCTGTGCGCACGAATTATTAAATGCGCACGGATTGGTAAATCGTGCGCATGGTTTCGCAATCTGTGCGCACAAATTAACAATTCGTGGTCACGTATTGACAATCCATGGGCACAATTTAGTATTTTGTGCGCACGATTTAACAATTCGTGCGCACGAATTAGTATTCCGTGCCCACAAATTAGTATTTCGTGCACACGAATATTTAACGAATTGTTAAATCGTGCACACGGATTACCTTAACTATTCTGTGGGCATGATTTAACAATCCGTGGGCACGATTCAATTATTCGTGGGCATGATTTAACAATTCGAGCGCACGATTTAGCACTTTGTGCGCACGAATTAGTATTTCGTGGCCACGGATTGGTATAACTAATTCGTGGGCACGATTTACCAATTCGTGGGCATGAATTAGTAATTCGTGCCCACGGATTGTTAATTCGTGGCCACGAATTGTTAAATTGTGCACACGGTTTGGTAATTCGTCCGCACGGATTGGTAAACCGTGCACACGGATTGGTGAACCATGCACACGAATTAATAAATATTTTCGGTATGTCACCTCAGGGGCTCCGTATGCATCAAATAATTACATTCAACATATTATTTCTAGCTCTACTTCCCTGCTATTTTTTTTTTTCGGAAAATGACACTAATAAATGATGCATTTCGAGAAAACAATTCCCCAAGAAAGGTTACCGGCGTAATGTATTGTGTTGAGCCACAGCTGTGATTTTTAGGTCAAAATTTACGTTTTGACCTTCAATGATATTGAAGGCCAAATTCAAAGTCAAAAATGAAATCGCTATGATTGACTCCCCGTTTGAATGTGTCAATCATTGAGTTCTATCTTGAAGTATTCAGGGAGTTTACTCCATACAATTCCGCTAGAAATGGTCTTCGACACAAAAAAAAGCCAGCCAGTCGGAAAATCAAAATGGCCGCCACGCGCAGACTAGCGCTTTAATGGCTACAAAATTGTACATATCAATTCTGTTTCGAAGATGCTATTTAAAAAATCGGAAATCGAGAAAAAACTAGAAATTCTTCCCTTTGAAATACTTTTTCTAGTATTTTTGTTCAAAATAGCAGGGAAAAATTACTGTAAACTTCATATCTACAAAATGTGGACGGTAGCAATATCGACAACGGACGGACGTAACTCCACATTACTCAAAATTAGTTGTAATGGTACTGAAATCAAATCAACGGGTATCGTAAAATATCTCGGTGTTCACCTAGACCAAGATATGTCTCACTATACAATGGGTAACAATATTGTTAAAAAACTTAACGCCAGAATCAAATTTCTGTTCAGAAAACAAGTTTACTTAGATATGAAAACCAGAAAAATGTTGTCTTCTGCTCTTGTGTTACCTATCTTTGATTATGCTTGCAATGCCTGGTATAATGGTCTAAGTCAAAGAATCAAAACCAAACTACAAACTGCCGAAAATAAAATTGTTCGTTTTGTATTAAATCTCCACCCCAGACAAAGTGTTGGTTATGGGGAACTAAATAAACTAAAGTGGTTGAATGTGTCAATACGTGTGGAATATCTAGCCCTCAATCAGATGTTCAGCATTCATAACAAAACTGCACCTACCTATCTCTGTAAAGTTGAACCTCTTAGTCACTCTTATGGTACCCGAAACAGGGACTTGTCATACATCATTCCTCGGTGTAAATCATTCGGTTCCAAATCTTTCATTTTCGGTGCTGTTAAATCATGGAACCAATTGCCTAACAATATAAGACAGTCTGAGTCTAAAAATGTGTTCAAGTCTAGCTGTAAGGCTTATCTCCAAAGTGAAACCATGCATCATTGATTGTCACAAAGTAATGGTTGTTAACAACACTGCTCTCACTATATATTTTCTGGTCTATTTTTCTTCATAACGGTCTGCGTGTCATCATGTGTTCATAAATCTCCGAGGTCCACTATCACAGGGAGGAACCGTTTGTCTGATTCTATGTGCAATTGCCTGATTCTATGGGCAAAAAGTCTGATTCTATGAGCAAATTGTCTGATTCTATGGGCAAATAAGCAAGTAAGCTGCGGGGCACCAGTAAAACATGCTGGGTCGACAGCTAATTTCTCAACAGAATCTGATGGCATATGTTCTATTTACTTCTTAGATCATTGCAGAATATTATTCATGTTCAGTTTCTTATGTGGCGTTCACCGCTCTTAATATATCTGTCGCACAAAAGTGGAACGGCTAGGCAGTGGAGCAGTTAGCAATCATAAATCACCAAAAACAAAGCGCTTCCAGTCACTAACCAGAATATCTTGACCACAATTGCATGACAATTATTCCAGTTAACATTTTGATTGTTCCTGGATGTAAAGTCAGCTACATAATCCAGCAAAATTGGACATAGAATAAAAATAACAGAAACAAACCTGATTCTATGGGAACAAACCTGATTCTATGGGTAGAGTGTTGTTATAGCCATGGAACTAAGAGCTTCTCGATGCTGATCCTGAATAAATATAGTATTGAAGCTTGATTTTATGTTCTGTTTCTAGGAGAAGGTCAATAACATGGATGACAGATCGTAGCCCATAGTTCCATGGTTATCAAATGAACCTACCCATAGAATCAGGTTTGTTCCTATAGAATCAGGTTTGTTTCTGTTATTTTCAATCTATGATCAATTTTGTTTGATTAGGTAGCTGATTTCACATCTAGGAACAATCAGAATGTCAACTGGACTGATTTTTGTCCAGATACCCAGGTAGGTTAGTGTGAACGCTTTGCAGTTGGTGATTTATTATGGATAACTGCTCCACCACCTGGCCGTACCACTTTTGTGCGACAAATTTATGAACAATGGTGAACACTGCATAAGAAACTGAACATAATACATATTCTGCAATGATTTATGGAGTAAACAGAACATATGCCATCAGATTATGTTGAGAAATTTGTCGTTGATCCAGCATGTTTTACTGGTGCCCCACCGTTTACTTGCTCATTTGCCCATAGAATCAGACAATTTGCACATAGAATCAGACTTTTTGCCCATAGAATCAGAATAATGCACATAGAATCAGACAAACGGTTCCTCACTGTGACTATGGAAATAAGGCGTTCTCAGATGTGTTTTCTGGTGTCTTTTTAGTGCTCCTCATCATCATAAATCATGATCATCCTATTTATTCTGTCATATATATTTTCCTTTTATGTACATGTATTTTATTGTTTGTATCACTGATGTTTGGTGATGAAATAAATCAAATCAAAATCAAAAATCACGTCATTAGGTTATCTATCGAACCAGGGTTTGGTAACGTTAAAAATATTTTTAATAAGTATCCAAGGCCAAAAAGATATGACGAAACAAGAATGCTCAAGTCTGAAAAAGTATCATACTTCCTGAAATTCTGACAGCAATATTTATTGACAAATGACATACTTCAAACCAGAAATAGATTGATTCACCTGTTTTTAGTATTGATGAAAAAACAGTTTTTTTTTTCAATTTCGTTGCATCCCAGAAGGGCCCATTATTGTTTGATATTGTTGGAAAGGTATGAGTCTCCAGTCCGCGAAAACGGTACGTTTGACTTTGTTGGCTTTATCGTTACCTTGATAATGGATATCAAGTGACATATACTATAAAGTGACCAATTGTGAGAAAATAATGCCAAATCTTGCTTTTGGGTTTTTGTATCTGCAAGGAAATCATGCCTTAATTGATTTGTCATTGTTGACAGCAGTAAGCGGGCAATTTCTTCATAGAGTTCGCTGATGGTTTTGTCGACATTATCTTTGTAGGTCATCTCGGTGCTGAACAGAGTGAAGGAAATTTCAAGCAATGTCTGATTTTTCATCAAAATTGCAATGCTGTTCTCATATAGCAACTAACGATATTTATGTAAATTCTTCAATGTTTGTGTCTCCGGTACGGCTGAGCAAAGTTGAATGAAGAAGTTGCCTGCATTGTCTGTGATGAGACTCGGGTCATCTTTGGTCTCGGTATGGATTTGACTTCCTGACCTCACAATGATGTCCAGAAGGCTCAACTTATCTCGAACTTCTGAAATCTGATTACGACTCACGGGATCTGTTAATGTTGCAGTATGCTGAAAGGAACGTATTTAGTCGATATTTTGTTTTGGTGATGCAGAAACCCCCAACATATCTTAGTTTTCCTCGCTCTGTAACAGTTGGTGTGTTGCTGGAATTTATTTTCTTTGAAGTTGGGTGAGATGTCTTTGATAAGGTTGGTATGTTCTTCTGCTTATCCATCATGTTTGTCTTCCTGAGCTGTGAGAAGATTCGGAATGTTACATGCGATTGTGCTGCTGATACATCATCGGTTGCGAATAAAATTGTTCTAACTTCTTCAAGATATTGCAAGATGTTGTGTTTTACGTTTGTTATTGGCATCATCAAAATCTGACTGTATTGGTGTTGTTAGATTGATACTTATATTCATACCACTGAGTCGGTGTCACTGCTGGCGGACGTTAGATCAGCCCGCGAGGATACCATCAACTCGGTAGCCTTCTGATTAGGTACTCATGTACTTGTCATATATCTGTTCCATGGGGTTTGTTTCGGATTTCTAAATTATTTTCATAGGTTGTTGGGCAGTTGTATTCTACTTCCATCAGGTGTACAGTAGAAACAACTACATTTAACACACTGTCTGCCGCTGATGACGCCAGTGTGTCTTTGGATAAACTATTTGGTCGGGCTTTGTTTCTATTGCAAAATGTTGTATTTTACTTTTGTTATTCATCATCATCAAAATCTGACTGTATTGGTGGTAATAGATTGATAATTACTTTCACTTGTCATGTGTTCATTAGTTGCTTCATAAAATGTTGACAATGCTGCTTGCTTCACATTCTTCTGATCATCAGTGGACTGTTCATATAATTCTCCAGTCCTGTTAAACTGAAGTTTACAGAAAGTATTCAACTCATCTCCACATCTGAGTTCTTCAAGGATGTTGTTGACGTTTCTTTGTAACTTTGTGACAGTGAACGTGCACTATGATAGTAGGTTCTCTCTGTCCACTGAAAATTTATCTCCCCTGGACACGTTTTGCATGTAAAATGCCAATGTTCTCAGAGTCTTGGATCAACTCGTCTTCACTGTCGTAGCTACATCCATTGGCGTTCATGTCATCTACTGAACTGATGACTCTCGTTGGATATATGTGGTGTAACTCGTGTGCCACCTGTGTCCCTCTGACAACAAGACTTGTCCGATACTACAAGTAAACTGATGCTCTGCACAGGTTCAACAACTCGTCTGTCTGTTTTATGTCTGTCTCTGTATCCTTTCGCCTGCAGTGTTTGCAGAGATGTTGCTCGGCCGATAGCGACTCCCAGCTGGCCTGGTTTCTGTATGAACTGACAATCCACCACGACGTTGTCCAGAGTCATTCCTTGATATTTGTGTATTGTCAATCCGTATGCTACTTTCAATGGGATTTGCTTTCTGGTAGCTATATCTCTTCCCTTGGCTTAGTCGAAGACTGATATTGAAACATAACGGGTTCACCTTTAAATTTTGAATTATACTTGGTATCGATTTTAGATATTTAAATTTGAATTATTCCTCTTTCACATATGAAACCAAAATAATTGTTACAATCACATATATGAGAACCATGCTATGAATTGCCGGTCTTTCCATATCATCATTCTGATTCCCAACAGGTCGGCCACAAATTTTGCATGTGCGGACATGATACTATTTTTGTAGCCATTCTTAGCTAAAACTAGAAATTTTTAGCTAAAAGGAGAGGGCGCCAAGTGAAGGGAGGTGAAAAATATCTACCCAGTTGTGGTTATGTTTAGGGTTTTTGCATTGACTGCAATTACGGATCGTACAGGGGGGGGGGGGGGGGCAATTTTGGTGTTTATAAACGGCCCCTATCCAACCTGCACCCCCCCCCCCTCCCCCTCCCTCGTATCAAAATCTCCTGGATCTGTCCCTAGCTAGCTCTGGATCCTGGCAAAGGGGAGAGGCTCCCTTTAGGTCTTTCCCCAGGTGCCAGAGATGGTCGCGCAGCTGCTGTACATACAGTAGCTTATGACATGAATATCAGTTTTTCAAACAAAAATTTTTCACCTCTGTAATGTCATTGGATTCATGTCTGCTGCATTAAACTTTATACACGCTACGCCTGTTTTGCATGTCACTGCACATGTCTTTCCTATGTCCGACAGCTTATGATATAGCGCATTTGTCAGAAACCTTTTTCCACAGCCTGTGTGACCACAAATAAATACATTATGACCGGCTGTGGCCAAAGACATGATTTGTTCCTCTGCGTCTTCCATGTTTGTTGTCAAAAGGATGTGAAACAGAACAACCCCTTACACAACAAACATGACAAATGATCTCTACCTTTCGACCAATCAGAAACTTTCTCTGCTTTCTGTGCAGTATCAATGTCGGCCGAGAAAGAGAGGAAAGCAATGTTTATGTTTTTTGTGAATTATCTTCTTCTTTTAGTCTCACAACGTCGGAATATGGGATCATGTCAACTTGGAGGCGCACTGCTAGTTTACATGCTCAAATAAAGGATGAATATCAACTTCTTTTATTAAATAAGTGTTCAGTCATCAACACTTTAGTTCGTAGGTGATGCTTGAACACTTATTTATTAAAAGAAGTTGATATTCATCTACAATTTGTCAATATTTATTGACATACGTGTATGTAGCACAGAATAAACGTGAAACGTTGCTGTAAAGATCGCCATCGTGTTGAAATTGGGCGATAAACTGCCGTGGCCATGTTTATATTTGTCATGAGCAAGTGCCGCACGGCTACAAACAGGGTACCCCATATGTCGTTCGGAAGCCGCTACGTTCCATAATTCCATTGTGAACTGCATTTTTCAAGTTAGTTCCAGTAGTGTTTTTGTTTATGAACAGAAATAGTGCTCGAACATATGTCTTTTTGGCTGGTATTAGCTACTGTGGCCTAATACGAGTTGAAATTCATGTGCTGAGAAGAAAGTTACGTTTCATACTTTTTTTTTTTTTCCAGGGGATTGAGAATAGAGCCTGTGTTGACTCTCAGGTGAAGTATGTAAAGGTATAGAACGATACCATTTGGCATCGCAAAAATATCAGCAAAAAGCAGTGTAAACGAGTTAGGAAACAAGCAATGTTCGCTTGTCATCTACGCCGAAGTATTCTTTTCTCTTTGCTGTCGCCATAACCATAAACGTCGTTCTCTCGCAAAATCCGGTATGCAAAAAAGTCTCGGTCCTGAGTGTTACGATCAGATTAGAATATTGAGCTGTTTCGGACATCAAACCTGATGTACGCGCAGCCATACCGAGATGAGTTGTTTGTGTGTACAAGACTGAGATGATTTGTTCAATTTGTTATCAGTGTATCGTGTTTTCAGTTTTATTCGGAGCTCATCGTAGACTGCACTAGATCGCCGAGCCAAATATACAACAAAACCATAGGTTAACCGCGTTTATCCTTAGGTTAGTTTACCTAGACTTAGCTCTGACATCGGAAAGAATCCTGACCCACGCCCACGGGTCAGGGTTATCTCTGTGTTAGCTCACCCAGGGTTAACACTGGGTTTTGGACTACCTGGGTTAACCCAGAGATGAGAAATTGAGCCTATTGATTATCCAGTATGTCTAGAAATGTTTTGGTTTCATAAACAGTAATGGCAGTTAATACATCTCATTTCTGATAACAATTGAAAAACTATTGATGAGTGTAGATCTTGAATGTACCAGTATCGGTGGGGATTCGACTTCGGATTTATATTCCAATCTTGTGAAAAGCTTACATGAGGATAATATGATGATAAATGTATTTTAGAGAAAGCTGTATTTTTGTATGGTAATTTCCCATTATTGACGTTATCTCTACCTTTATTAAACAGGAGAAAATAATATAAAAGTCTTCGACAAGTTCAATTGTCACTTGCCAATCCGACGAACATCGCCACACGTGTATACGGCACTGATTTGACCTGAGTGATCTGGAGTCTAATTACTTACGGCAACAAATGGTCAAATAGTAATAATCAGAATTTCTATGTTTTTGCTGTTGACCTCATAAAAAAATTCATAATTTAACTGTACTAATTGGGCAAGTGAGACATAGGAATGAAGAATAGTTAACCAACTCTCCTGTTTTACAATAGGTGCCAGATCACACAACATTTGTACGAAACATGTTCATACCTATAGGGAGAAGAATGTTATGGGCAAGAGTTACGCATGAGATATTGAAGAAGTTGCGCGGCGTTATATACAAACCCATACAATAAAAGCGGAGGACAAACTCTACGCATCCTAGAATGAGTTACGCACCGTCTGGCATGAAAAAACGTACCTATACACTGTTCGCTGCTAAGTTTCCAAGAAAGTGAATACTGTGACAGATGTAGCTACACGTTTTCGGTCAAGATTTGACTTTTTGTGGTGATGTCTGTAGAGTCCAATCCATACACTATAGGTCAGACGGACGTTCGATAAGGGACCGCATAGTAATACTACTAAACACTTAAAAATAACAAAAGTACTGGAAAAACACCCCCTCTTGAATTTGGGGTATTTAACAGAAAACTTGACCATGAATTTTCTGGTAGTTCCAGAAAGACTTGACCATGAACCATGTCAAAATTTGGACGGCGAAGGATGACACACGCAATGCCTTCCAAAAGGTTATTGGGCCATAACCTGGTAATCTTAAAGTTCGAAAACTGAAAAAAATATGACGTCCTAAAACTCTAAAAAAACAGAGGTATTGTATGTGGTTTCTTTCAAAACTTCAGACAATTCGTCAGTGACACGACGTGATGAACGCAACGCCATGTTAATAGGACATGATATGACGCATAGATCATTATAAGGCGCGTAGAGGCTGTCCACCGTGATGCATACTATACAATATGTACATCTCAATGGTCCGTTGCACTAGTCGCAATTTATAGCGTCGTAAAGGAAAAAAAATCATAACACAAGAAGTTTCGTGAGGCGAATGTCAGTTGACATAATGTTTCTCACTAGGCACCTGCATGATTATGTCACCACACGAAAACATAGCCAACCTCCTGGAGGCGTTGCGTGAAGTTGACATAGCTCAAGCATTTACATGACTCATGTTGCATATATAAATTATTTTCACTGTACTCCCTTTTCAAATATTTGAAGAAGTAGAGAAACCTCGAGGAACAGGGGGTTATTCGACATGGTCGAGCCTGACACTATGTTGGATAATACCTTCTTACTCGGGGGGTTTCTGTGTTTGAAAGAATAGTCTGCGTGTCGTTTGCTGTGTACGTGCCGTTTATCATGGTCGATATTTCTCCATAAAATTCAAAGTAATCACTATTTGGTCCATAAAGGGTGATCAAACAATCCTATATCAAAGATAATACATATATAGTGTTCACCAGTATCATTCACTCACTACTTGGTTGATTTTATATCCAAATTTGTTTTTGAATGTTGGAGTAACACCTCTTGTCCTGCCCGACTCGCATGCTATGGACGTTTCTCCATTCCAGCATATGTTGTAATTTTGGTTGTTCGAATAGTCAAAAACATCCCGTCGTTTTACGTCGGCATTATTACCACACACATTTCAACCTTGATTGTGATATAACGCAATTAATACCAAAAAATTACCCAAGGGCTCAGGAAGGTTACCGGAGAAATATTCAGTTTTAAATACAGCTCCAACTTAGAAAACAGACAGCGTTTTAGGGTACAGTTTCTTGACTATGGTTAGACTACATATCATGGAACAATAACCTACTGCCTGTTTGGGGATTTATCGCAACACTTGATGGGTGTTTGATGGTCAAAATAGCATGTCATACATCATCTGCATTAAAAAAAATTGATTTTCAATCGCATTAATAACGTCTATATCCGTTGGCATTGTGAACTCAACCGCAAACTACATCAAGAAATCACCGACTCTGATATTTTCTAAGTGCAGTATAGAACCAAAATCACAACAACATCTCACTCCTGAATACGAGGTTCTGGACAGCTGCGCATTTACGGTATTTACCATACTAATAATCCGCTGACCTGTACTTAGCGCTTCACTGACCAGCGGTACAAGACATTTTCACGGGATCGCAATGGATATACACTTTTGCACATCGATTTGACATGAATATCGAGGGGATACTCGAAATTTGAGGGTATGTTATTGATCACCGATATGTACACTCGCTGTAGTTGAGAAACTACACCATTTAATGCTTCGTGTACGCAACGTAAATTACTTTTGTTCAAGCAACATTCAACTCCATTTATATACTAATTTATCAATGAAATCGGCAATCTCTTATTCGCGTCAGCTTCGTGGCTATATAGAGAATATATATCCCAAGTTTCATGTAAGTTCGCTATGAAAGATATGAACCAAAATTGCACATGGTATGAAACCATTGAAATTACGTAGTGACTTGGCTTGGGCAAAAACAATTTTGCAAAAAACAACTTAAATTCGTCATGGAATATTTAGAAATAACCCGGCTGGGTGGTCATATTTATCCTATATGGCCCGGAAATAATTTGGGGTGCATCATCATCTGCATCTATTGTGACCCAGTAAATTATTGGGGTAGATTCATGTACAAGACCAATAAACTACATTCTATGGGGTGGTCATATTTATCCTATATGACCCGTCAAATAAGTGGGGTGGAAAGTTCTATCATCAGAACCCCTCGATTACATCATCAATAGGCTTACCCCACAATATTTTGGGGATGACGTCATACCCGTCAGTGACCCGTCATTAATTTGGGGTGATCAAAACATCAGAATCTAACAGTCTACAGGTCAATGCATGATAAACTAAATTTATTTCCAGTTCATGATGAAAGTTTGGGGTAGGTACTCGTCGTACCGTGATTGATACAGCAATCGATTACAAGTGGCTTTGATCTCTCAGAATCTCTGGTTCGAGCGATGTGAACAGAGTGGTCCCCGGTGAGCACTCTGAATCTCCCGCCGTATGACGGGTCTTTTATAGTGTGCGCGCAAAGCATCACGGGAAACGGCAGCTTATTTGCATACTTGCCGAACTTGGCCAACGCTTCCGAGCGTGAATTATTATGAAATACATGTTCCTTCATGTAGAATTATACTCGTGTGGATTAAATTAACACAATAATACCAGTTATAGAAATAAATAATACAACTGAGCAAGAATATACAGAGAAATACACTTCGGCGACCCCGGGTACGGAGATTGCCGAGTACAAACGATCTGGAAACATGGCCGACAAGTTTACCGTTTGGCCAGATTTACGTACTATTTTGTGGAATAAACAATGATTTGAGTTGTATTACTACAAAACAAGTGGTGGAGGTAATAGATTTAGGCATAGTTAGTCTAATACAGTAGTATAAGACTAGACATTCCCTGATGGCCCCACAATATGCCTCGAAAAGGCAAAACTCGTGACAGTTTGAGCGCGGGCGCTTCGTAATCGTGAACTGCTAATGACAACAATGCGAGCTTCGTTTGCCGACCGTTGAATAAAAGTGAAATATAACAATCTCCGATGATTGTATAAATACATGAACACCTGTACTGACTAAATACAACATAAAAAGACCGAATCTTTTCAATATTATCCATTTTGTTTTCCGAACTTGAAAATCAGGTCAAAGGTCAAATTCAACGTTACGAGAATATTTAGTATATATTACTTCCTATATGTCCACAATTGATTCTTAATCTCTAATTTCAATATTAAGTGAGATATTAGCAATAAGGTGTCCCATTATAAAGCATAGGAGAATTTAACTTGGGAAAGTGCCATTAGGCCCCGTTGAAAAAAATCAAAATGGCCGCCACACGCAGATCGGAGATTCAAGAGCAACGAAACTTATACACGTCACAAGGGTACATTAGAAGAATCTTTTTAGCAAAAGTCTCAAAACTGGTCAGACAGGTTTTGAGAAAATGGCCTCCAAAGTTCAAAATTTAGCGTTTTTCGACAAAAACGGCCGCCATTTTGAGAAAAATTGAAAAATCAAAAAACTAAAAAATACTTCCTTCTCGAATTATTTATTATTTATTATTCTCGAAGGTATTTTTTCCCAATTTTTCAGGAAGATCGGCCAGTACACTTAAAAATAAAAATGTGAACCGACGGACGACGGACGCAACGCGACGGCAATAGGTTATCGGGCCATGGGTACGGTAACCTGAAATTGGCGTTTAGTGCCTATCAGCTGGCGAGGTATGTATGGACAAATATTCACCATGTGTTTATCTCCTATCTCCAATTATTAGTGCGATGAATGAACAACAACCCCGAATCATATGAAAATGATTGTCGACCACTCTCGACAAGGGTCAATATGGGAAATTGTAACACTGATGTGCATTCATCTCCGCACAGTTTAGTGCGAGATGGGACACTCTTATAAAAAAAATACTATAATTATCAGTTATGAAGCGTTACCAGTGAAATATATCTCAATTTTGAGGGCCGTGAAAAGCTATATTATTCATGTGAACTGACAAAACAGACAGTCGTGAGCAGATAATGGTAGTGCGGACTTAACGGCCCGCCACTTGCATTCATGTGTTTGGTGCGCTAAATTTATGACGTCATAATGCGGACACATGTTTGGTACAATACACAACACTGTGGTAACGTCTGCCTCGAATCTGAACCGGCCTAAAACTGACATTCCATGTAGCAACTTTGATGTGGTAAAACAACATGTTTGTTCAAATATCAAAATTAATTTAAAGTTAGGGAAATGTTATTACCATGTTTTGTTCTTGAATATAAGGGCTATATCCCGTAAGCCTAAATAAGCAAACAGTCTTTTGATTGTGTGTTAGGCCTACTCATTCGCAGCTGATACTAATAGTAATAACATGGTATTATCGTGCCTTATACTTCTAGATTGTTCCTCCGTAAATGATTAGCGGCCCTCCATAGCCATTACCACCTCTACAATACTGGCTTTGTCGGGCCGCTAATCGTCAACGTCGGGCCAATCTAAAAGTAGAACGCCCTCTGATTCATGTTATTGTTATATTATATACAAGTATATGGTGAATGCATATCCTTTCACGGGCAAAAGAACAAACAAAACATCATCATCAAAAAGCGAACAAAAAACAACAAAATCTTTGTTATGTTATCTTCCGAGACAGTATATATGTCTTCTAAAGATGGGAACGTGTTTACATATAAGCCTACACACATTTTGGGTGTTTTCATACCCGATATGATAATAACCAAAAGCGGCCCGCTGATACATTGTTACATGGACCAGAGGGTGCCACTCTATCGTGGCCGAGTTGTTGGTGATGCTGACCACTCTTAATTCCTTGTTATAACCCTTGGGACAACAGCACGCCAATCATACAGACACAACGTGAAATGATAATGGCTGCATTAGACATATATCATACTACAATTGGAGCTTGGCAGGAGGTTTGAACAAATATATCGATCGATTTGAGATCGCACGTGGTTTTCAGATCATTTATTGTAATCCTAGGCAACATTCTTCCACGCCCTCTTTCACACATCTCTTCTCTTCCTGATCACAATGTTTGTTTGATTGTCACAATTACACAAAAAGCTCGTTGTTTGGCCGAATTTGGCTAAACGGTACGGAAACTCAATCTGCCAATATGGAGTCCTGCTTCTTCAATGTCTCCTCCTCCCACTCCACGTGGCGGGCAAGTCACGTGTCATGTCCGGGTCGTGTGCTGATTGGCTGACATGTGTGGTTTTCAGTACAAATGTAATTGTCCTTATTGGGCGTGTGAACAGTAACCAATGTGGGTACAGGAAATCTGTGTCCAGGCAACAATGATACAAAATATTACAATGATACCGTTGCTGTACAAATTGACTTATACATCATCAGAGTTTGCAACTGGTCAGTATATCATGAAAACCCCATAAATTATATAATAATTTAGTACAGTATATTTTTCACAAGTATCAATTATAAATATCGGCATACAGTCATTCCAAGCAATGAGATCACATAATCCCGGTGAAAAGTAATTGTACCACCAGTACCGTAGTGTTTGTTCCACACCGATTACAAAAAAAAAAAACATAACTCATGGGCCTAAAAAAAATACCGTAAAATGTTCAGTGTTGGCCAAAAAACTTTTTCCAGTAAAAATGCTGCCTTTACTAATGGAATTCAATAAAGAATTCAAGGTCACCAAAAAGCGCTATCTACAGCGATTTTGTATGCAGAGTTCAATTCACAAATTTCAAGCCAGATGTGACCTCCTGATTTACCACTCAAGTCCATCTGAGGTCATTTTCAAACTACCAGAGGATTCACAATATATGACTTCATATACATGAATAATTCATACCTAAGCTCTATCAACATTTCGTATTTCGCATGCAATTTATATACATTTCAGGTCAGATGTGACCTCTCATGCTCGTTTCAGTTCAACGTCACGACTAACGAAAAAGCCCGCAATATATGACTTCCTATATGTTCATAATACAAACCTAAACTCTATCTGCAGACATCTCGTATGTACGGGTCAATTTCACACATTTCAAGCTCACGAGGGCAATTTATGCATATCATGCCATTTTTGGCCTTTCTGGTTATGTATCGAGCCTTATGATTTCGAAGGAAAATTCCAAAAAGTGGAATTGGGTAATTTTGGGCCTACGTTTTTGGCCTTTTGAGCGATTCAATGTATTCCATGTATACAATGTATTCAATGTATACACGAGACGGACAGTACGTGCTGCCATGTACACTTGAAATAAGAGAGCCTGCAATCTATGTATAATCGCTTTGGCCCCAAAGGCCAATTTGTGCATGTCATCACATTTTGGGCCTTTTGGAGATATAATTAGGTGCAACATCAATCATCCCAATTGGCATGTTCAAATGAAAATCTCAAAGCTGATCCGATAGTTCTTGAGAAAAGGCTGCGAAATTGGACATCCCCCCACCCCCCACTGTGTTATACCCTCTCGTCAAATAATCGTATGGCCGCCACACGCAGCCCGGCAATCTAAGTACATCGAAACCAATACAGTACATATCACAAAGGTACATAAGGGAAGTACAGTGCATGAATTTTTTAAAAACCTAGCAGGTTTTGAGAAAATGGCAGCCGGCTCTAAGGGTTGGGCCGGTCAGGCTGGAGTCCGACCTTTTTGTCAATAAAAACGGTCGCCTAACCGTTTAGGTTTTTTATAACAAAAATGCAAAAATCCACAAACTGAAAATACAGTAGCTTCCTTTTAAATTATTTTTATGTAGTGTTTTTTTTTTCAGACATATTCAGAAAAATTAGATCGCATACTTTGAAGATAAAAAATATGGATCGACGCCGACGGACGACAGATGCAACGCCATGACATTAGGATGAAATCGCTGGTCACCTAAAAATATTATGTTCTCAATATCTCAGGCCTTGAAAATGCAGTTTTGGTTGGAATAACGTCGCCCTTCGATTGTTTTTCGCCTATGGTAGGAACAGACGAGTGACACACCGACGGCAATGACAAACACCAAGACGCAAACGTCGACAGCGATGCCGATGGCTTCGGTCACAAGTATCTCTCTAGCCCAAGCTTGCACGTCGTTTTTGGTGTTCATGGCAGGCGGCGGCCTTTGGAACTGCCAGGCCTCCCGAAGAACGCGGTCCACGCCGCTCTCGGACTCCGACGCATTGCGACTCGCAGTGCGGAACCTGACTTGTTGTTCTCGATCAAGCAAAGCTGCAGCGGAAACTGGATGTTGGAAAAAGGAGCGAATTACGTTTTTTTTCAATAATAAGCAGACTGTGGCTTTTGACAATGTCACAATAATAAGACTCTACCGAATTCATATCTTTAATTGTGAATTCTATTAAATCAACATTTTGTATGAGAAATATGTGACTGAAAAGTATACATGTAACACTAAACTGAGCCCATCACACCAGCATTCCCGATGCCTAACTCGTACTGAAAATCAGTACTGAAAATCTAGAATGTGGAAAATAAATATATAATTGCACCGAGGCAATTATTTCCCTCAAGGAAAAGATTACGTGATTATATGTACTTACCAGAATAAACTGCAATAACAAAGATGATTTGTCTCAACATGGCCTCCTGTGGTTAGAATTTCTGAAATTGAAGAAGATGGTGATAGAAATCGCGTTCGAAAAACTGATAAAACGGAGTATCATGGTACTTTTCCTACCTGTTATACTTATATTATCATTCGTAAGATAAGACAAGTTAATATTCTATTCAACGTCGGATGACCACAATATTATACAAATATTGACTGGTGAACCGTGTTCGGCCTTGGGCAATAGATCATCTGAACACTCCCTCCCTCGGGTCAAATAGTTTTGTCTGTTATACGGGGCACCAGTCAGTATTTGTTTTAGTGAATTTGATGATAGCATGTCCCAGGTACATTTACGGCTCGATGTAATTTGTAGCTGGTAAATATTGAACTACAAGTGATAATCTTAATTTCGAAACTAACGTCATTTCCAAATTTGTGTGGGCAGGAAATGCTCACTCTTTCCGGAACACCTGATTTCACCTCCTAATGGCCATTTTTGGGGGTTCATGAGTTTCCCTGTCATTTTTGTTTTCTCTCACTTCGTATGCCTGATATGACTTTCTGTCCCCGGACTATGAGATTGGATAACGGACCCTGTTTTGTTTGCTCGGAATACTTAATACTGGGTATTGATTCCACGTCTATTTCATAGGGAGCGCTCACTAGTCCTGCGTTCTGTTGCCCGAGTGCTGTATCATCCGTGTTGCCCGGCAAAACTAGCATTCACCTAGCATTTACCTGGTCCTAGCATTTACTTAACAGTGATGCAGTCCAGTTCATTTTTTTTTCTCCACCTGGCGATTGGAGCATGACTGGTAGAGAATTGTTTAGTAAATGCTATGACCATAAGCTGGCTTGCCATAGATTAGGAGCGGTCACATGGTCGAAATATAGAAATCGCTATGACCTACCTGCTTGTTTTGCCGGGCAACATACGGATGATACAGCACCCGGGCGACAGAACGCAGGACTATGAAGTTGGCAACAGAACGCTCCCTGTGAAGTTGGCAAATGACGTTAGTTTCGAAATTAAGATTATCACTTGTAGTTCAATATTTACCAGCTACAAATTACATTGAATTGTAAATGTACCTGGGACATGCTATTATAAAATTTACTAAAACAAATATTGACTGTAGCCCCGTGTAACAGACAAATCTATTTGACCCGAGGGAAGGAGTGTTCAGATGATCTATTGTCGAAGTGAACAGCCTTTAAAGTTAGTGAGGTATAAGGTTCCTTTAAACCACACTAGCGCAGTATATTCTACGTATTATTGAAACTGTTTGTTATAGCATTAGACGTTCTTAGAGTTATAAAGAAATGTATAACGATATATTTAAAAACTCGAGTCGAATGAGTACTTCAGACATGTACTTTTTTTTCAATTTTACCATTCTTATATATCTGGTACAAGAATGTAGGGCACGCTATGTAGATGTCGAAGACAGCGATGTGAATGCTCTCTTCGAGCACGTATTTCAGGGATGTAATGGATTTTGTGGGATATAGTTTTCTACACTGTGTCAACACTAGCTATAAAGAACATTCAACACAAGATGAATAGAAGATCGATCCCGTTATCTATCAGTGATTTTCAACTGTCTGTATTCACTGCGTATTCGATTTGTTGCCGCAGACTTGTTGCCGCAGACTTCATTTCCCATGGTCGCAGCAGCTATGTTCAAAGTTTGAGACGAATTGGTGTTTAAATGGCTAAGTTATCGATACAAACAGGGAGCAGTAGAAGATAGTCCCAAATGCCAGGCGATGTACCCACTCTTAATAGATATGACGCTTTCATGACCCTGGTGCTTGCCTATAATGTGATGTACGGACTCATCCCCTATTTCATCGACAACACAAAGGTCATTGGCAGCATTAACGTAATAGTAATTAAAAGAATACTGCATATATCAGATGGATTTTTGATAGTATCATTATTTGCATTCAGATAGACATGTTTGGTTGATGATATATAGGATAAAGCATGAGGCGTTGGGTAAGAGGAAGAATAGTTACCGACGCGGGAATTATTAAGATTAACCAGCTCGGATAATTATCAAATATGGGGCCTTAAGATAAACAAAAGAAAATGCATTAATTAATGTTGTTAGATAATTATGGTTTAACAGTTTTCAGAAATGGTTGGAATTTTGCAGATCAGAGCATTTATCTTTTGGATATAGCGTTTCACAACTAGATTTATTTTTTGGAAGATTAACATTTGTAATACAACAATGTATTTTCTTCTAAGCATGTTTCTTGTATTCATACATCTCCGTAACTCATACATCTCTGGTACTTGTTAAGTATGGATATTGTGTAGCTTAGAGCTCTGAATTTCTGAAACATTTTAGGCGCCTTTTAAATCCAACACTTCTGTTATTCAAAGTTTCCGTGTTTATCTGCATTTGTCACAATTTCACCAACACTATACTGGTACCTCATGCTTAGATTTGAGATTGGTATTTTTTTTTAGATATTTACAATTGTTATTACTTTTGTTATTTCAGTCAATCGCTGAAGTTGAAAATAAAACTGCGAAAAGAAAAGCGCATTGACTTGAGCCATACACCTAGATATAAATTGCACTTGAAAATTCATTGATGACTATGTTCTGAAAAATTTGCCAGAACCCTTTCTATGATCTGTGGTAGCTTACTTGTCTCTCCTGAATATACATTTGAAACAAACTCACTATGATCAACCTGTTCTCAAACATGATATTTCGACATATTTTTTTTGGGCAGGAGGCGTGAATCCGCCTATGGAAACTCTGATATATGTATTTTTTTCCGAAAAAGGGGAGGGGGGGGGGGTCCTGACCCCAGTAACCCCCCTCTAAATCCGCTACTGCTAAGTTATCGATACAAACAGGGAGCAGTAGAAATTTAAAGATAGTCCCAAATGCCAGGCGATATACCCACCCTTAATATATATGACACTTTCATGCCCCTGGTGCTTGCCTATAATGTGATGTACGGACTCATCCCCTATTTCATCAACAACACAAAGGTCATTGGCAGCATTAACGTAATAGTAATTAAAAGAATACTGCATATATCAGATGGATTTTTGATAGTATCATTATTTGCATTCAGATAGACATGTTTGGTTGATGATATATAGGATAAAGCATGAGGCATTGGGGTAAGAGGAAGAATAATTACCGACGCGGGAATTATTAAGATTAACCAGCTCGGATAATTATCAAATATGGGGCCTTAAGATAAACAAAAGAAAATGCATTAATTAATGTTGTTAGATAATTATGGTTTAACAGTTTTCAGAAATGGTTGGAATTTTGCAGATCAGAGCATTTTATCTTTTGGATATAGCGTTTTACAACTAGATTTATTTTTTTGGAAGATTAACATTTGTAATACAACAATGTATTTTCTTCTAAGCATGTTTCTTGTATTCATACATTTCCGTTACTCAGAGTTGGAACCTGGTTACGGTTCACAATCTTGCTTTGTGTATCATCATCAATAATCTTCCTTCGTAATTTTTCAACAAAAAAATAATCATATATATCCTCAAAGATGTCACCAGCATATAAATGGGCGACAGACAAGTCATCTTGATAGTTAAATTCATCTTTTTATAGGACATGACTCGTATTTTTCTTTGTACATTATTTGGCACATGTTGTCTTGTAGCAAAGCATACTATATGGTGAAAGTCACTAAGACCAGTATCAATATAGATTACATGCATAAAACTTCTACGCATGTCAGTCAGCACAACATCGATGAGAGAGGGTTTTTATCCCTCAACCTTTTTTTCAAAACAATAGTGAGAATTCCATGAGTTGCAGAAAAAAACCATCTGTTAGAATATAAAGATTATAAGATGTCAACATATTCACATTGCTATAGCCACATATCACAAATGGAGATTTTTCCTTTTCTACTTTCATCACAAATTCTTTGATGTCTTTATTACATCATTCACACATAGCTGCTTATACGTAATTTCTAATCTAGACCTGCATGTCATTCGTGTCTCAACTGAACAAGTGTCTGTTGCGCTAGTTCTTCTCTTAAAGTTATCGGTAACTCGAATTTCACAGCTACTTGCAGGAATTTCACAATATTGAAATATTCGCTGAATCCCCACAGATAATGGTGATTATATTCAATATCATTTGTCAATACTCGAATGTTCTGATTGTTATAAGTGAGTTATATCAACTAGCAATACTATTTATACAATTATAACATTTTTAGGCATATTGGAGAAATCCTTAACTTGTTCAGCCACTCTTACCTTCACTATGTTGATTGTGGAAAATAGCATTATTCAATCAGTGAAGTCCATTACAATTTAGTGAAAAGTGCACAATCTCGTTAAGTATTGAACACACCTCGAACGGGACAGTCAATATCGCATTTGTGGGTCTATGCTATTTATAGATGTTGTATTGTTCTACTGTTATACGACAGTTGTAGTTGTATTAGTCGTATTTTAGTGATAGTTCTATTCTAATACTATAATTTCACTAAAATGACGTAATTTCAACTCCTAAAGAAGAGACAATGGCAGAGAAGACTTCAACGACAACTTTAAAGCTGCTGCCTTCGAATGTATACAACGTTTTTTTCAAAACCAATTTTTTGTTAAACACATCTAATGCAATATAACAAAAGGTGTGCTCAATGGTTTTGAAGATTACAGTCCGTCCGAGTTGTCTTTTCATCCGTTTTAGTACCCATTCTGTACCGGTTTTGTAAATAAACAAAAGAAGTGTATCCATCAAACCCAAATGTGAACAAATGCTCAAATCGCGCCTAAAAGTCCACACCGAGTACATTTTCCAGTTCGTATGTGCATATATAGTGTAGGTATGAGAAATTAATCAGTGACATACCATGATGTGGGTGGAATTGTCAGTCTATCTCGCACTTCTGTGCTTTGTTTACATCTGTGTGTGATGGATACTGTTCCTGTATTTACGCGAGAACCGCCTGTCACAAATGAGCAAAATTTCTCTTACGACTGATTATTTTCATTACAGTTGATGTAAGTAAGAGTTATTCAGTTAGTTTAGCAAGTTTAGTATGAAATATAGTTTTAAAAAAATATTGACTGGTTTCAAAGGTTTCCAAGGCAGCTGCTTTTTTGAAAACTATATCTCATATTAAACATGCTAAATTAACTGAATGAGACATACATCAAATGTAATGAAAAAGTAACCAGTCCTCGGGGAAATTTTGCTTAATTGAACAGGCGGCACTCGCGTAAATACAGGAACTGTATCCATCACACGCAGATGTAAACAAAGCATACAAGTGCGAGATAGACTGACAATTCCACGTACATCGATGGTATATCACTGATTATTTTCTTATAAGTACACTATATATATGCACATATGAGCTGGAAAATGTACTCGATGTGGACCTTTAGGCGCGATTCGGGCATTTATTTACATTCGGGTTTGATGGATACACTTCGTTTGTTCCACAGGCACTTGGAAACCATTTAATTGAGCGTACAATGTGCTATCTATAATAATATATACAAGGCACTCAAGCCCCTGTCGGGAAAATGGCGGTTGGACAAACACTCGAAACTTCAAAGCTCCAAAAATGCTACTTGCCCACGAGATCGATACAAACCAGGATGTGCTGTGGAGGCAATGAAGCCACTATATCCAAATTAGTACACTGTTGAAACATATATCCATGAAATTAGGGTTTTCTAGCAGATTTCATATCACCACTACCGCTTCCAAGACCTTGCGTGGCTGGAATTTGGATTCAAAACATCCGTTGTGCACTTGTTTGGGTGAAAAACACATGAGCTCATTGAACCATGTCCGTTTCTTGCGCACCTTACTCTGTTAGTACTACTCACCCACTGAATGTATACCATATTTAATCCGTCTGGCACATTTTTAATCTTCATTGAATTTAGAAGAAATAGTAAGCTGCGCTACATGGGCCGAACAGCCGAACTGATGTGAGTACAGCTCGCTCTAGTCGTACACTAATATACTCATATAGAAATATATATATCTGGCATGACTTACAGTTCGTGATCCCAAGTTTGAGCAATGTCAAAACAACGTGTTCGACCAAAAACAAGTGCACAACGGATGTTTTGAATCCAAATTCCAGCCACGCAAGGTCTTGGAAGCGGTAGTGGTGATATGAAATCTGCTAGAAAACCCTAATTTCATGGATATATGTTTCAACAGTGTACTAATTTGGATATAGTGGCTTCATCGCCTCCACAGCACATCCTGGTTTGTATCAATCTCGTGGGCAAGTAGCATTTTTGGAGCTTTGAAGTTTTGAGTGTTTGTCCAACCGCCATTTTCCCGACAGGGGCTTGAGTGCCTTGTATATATTATTATAGATAGCACATTGTACCCTCAATTAAATGGTTTCCAAGTGCCTGTGAGTAAGATTTACCATTAGTCAAGGAATGAAGAATAGTTAATCAACTCACCTGTTTTAGAGTAGGTACCAGCTCACACAACATGTAAAACGTAACATAACACTGAGAAAGCACGCAAAATACAAAACATTTTGAAGGAAGAATGTTGCTGGTAATAGATACGCGACGAAAGAGTTGTGAAGTAACACCCCCACCCTCGCATGAGTGCATTTTCTTTCGTGATACAAACCCATGCTTTGAATACTTTGGGCCGATTTCATAACCTGTTTCATGATAACTCTGACGCAACGATCGTACAAACACAATCGGCCGAGGTTTGGGTCGTTAGCCAGCTCCGCACTATCAGAAGGTGTCGAAAAATCGAGTAGCGACATCTTCAAGGGGGTGTTCTAAAACCAAGTATACTCCGATATTTCTAACTCGTGTACACCGTTTTTGCTGATATTTTCGCTGTGCTGACCGATATCATATTATAACTTGGTATACTTCACATGCTAATCAAACGGCATTTTTTTCTGCCGAATCTCAGACGTTTGTCGCAAAAACATGAAACAGTTGGCAATCTACCCCAATGGTAAATTTCAGCCCAAAACGAAATCTCGAGAATTTGATCATAATCAGGGATTTGGTCGATATTACATCAATCAGGATTCGAAGTATCGCTTTAATTTTGGACGAGGAGATACATTGGGTGTATTCGACAAAAACATGTTGATTTGGAAAATGGCACTGCTACACCCTGCAACATATCTTAAGTCGGTGACTGACATAGTTCTATTGTCTAGGGGTCAGGTCATGTTATTGCCACCGACTTGAGCTCAGATTTTTTGGACAAAAGATCGACACACGATAAGAAAAATACAATTTCTGAAACATAACGCATATAGATAACTAGACGCTTCCGGTCGCCTACCACCGCTTGGGTGTATCCCCCCTAGCTCTATCACCCCGTTGCCCCAAATATAATACTGATAAGTGTAAAAACACTAGAGCGAGGACTTACCAGAGAAATGTAAAATCTTAAGCCACAACTTTTTTTTACGACCAAAATTGCTTCGTTGATCTTTCAAGGTAATTGAAGGTCGAATTCAAGATCAACACAAAAATCACTGCATATGAATTTCTAATTTGACATGTTCGATGAAATAACGAAATTACAGCCAGATCAATCTTTTCACCTAAAGTTATATTTCAACTCAGAATATTTGACGAACTCGATTCAAAGTTGAAATTCAAAGTAAAAATTGACCAAAACTGCATTTCAAGTTGAAGAAATTGTAGCCAGATCGAACTTTTCGCCATAAGTTATATAATAACTCATAATATGTGCCAAACTTGGTTTCAAGTTGAAATTCAACGTTAAAGTTGATTGACTAAAACTGCATTTCAAGATGACGAAATTGGAGCTAGATCGAACCTTTCGCCATGAGTTATATTTCAACTCATAATATGTGCCAAACTTGGTTTCAAGTTGAAATTCAATGTAAAAGTTGACCAAAACTGCATTTCAAGATGAGGAAATTGGAGCCAGATCGAACTTTTCACCATAACTTATATTTTAACTCATGATGTGTACCAAACTTGGTTTCAAGTTGAAATTTAAAGTAAAAGTTGAACAAAACTGCATGCCAAGATGACGTAATTGGAGCCAGATCAAACTTTTCACCATAAGTTATATTTGAACTCATGATATGTGCCAAATGTGGTTTCAAGTTGAAATTCAAATTAAATGTTGACCAAAACTGCATTTCAAGATGACAAAATTGGAGCCAGATCAATGTTTTCACAAAAAGGTATATTTTCACGCCAATTACCTTGTTAAGCTCAATAATGAATATTTCTCGTCTCAACTATTTTTTTGAGGTAAAAAATAGAATTAACTAGCAAAAATAATGTTAACTTATTTGGTTACAGCCATAAAATCTTGACTATTTTTATTGTGGCCAATAATAGACTTGACTAGTAAAAATAATGTTAACTTTTTCGTATACACCCATGAAATCTGTACTGGATAAAATCTTGCTGAGCTCAATAATAAATGTTTCTCGTGTTAACTATTTTTATTGAGGTCAATAATAGACTCAACTAGCAAAAATAATGTTAACTTATTCGGTTAAAGCAGCTGCCTTTGAAACCAGTCAATATTTTTTGAAAATTATATTTCATATTAAACATGCTCATGCTAAACTAACTGAATGAGACACGCTCACATCAAATGTAATAAAAAATAACCAATCCTCAGGGAATTTGGCTCGTTTGAACAGGCGCTTCTCGCGTAAATACAGGAACTGTATCCATCACATCCAGAAGTAAACAAAGCACAGAAATACGAGATAGACTGACAAATCCACGCACATCATGGTATATCATGGTATATCACTGATTATTCCCTCACAACTACACTATATATGCACACACGAACTGGAAAATGTTCGATGTGGACTTTTAAGCGCGATTTGAGCATTTGTTTACATTCGGGTTTGATGGATACACTTCGTTTGTTTATTTACAAAACCAGTACAAAATGGGCACTAAAACGGATGAAAAGACAACTCGGACGGACTGTAATCGTCAAAATCATTGAGCACACCTTTTGTTAGATTGCATTAAATGTGTTTAACGAAAAAAAAAAATTTGAAAAAAATATTGCATACATTCGAAGGCAGCAGTTTAAAGCCACAAAATCTCTGCTCGACAGAACCTTTACCTTGTTGAGTCCAATGATGAATATTTCTTGTCTTAACTTTTTTTATTGTGGTCAATAATAGACTTAACTAGTAAAAATGATGTTAACTTATTCGGTTACACCCATGAAATTTGTACTGGACAAAACCTTTACCTTGTTGAGCTTAATAATAAATGTTTGTCATCCTAACTATTGTGGTAAATAATTGACTTAACTAGTAAAACTAACGTTAAAGGGCCATGGACATGATATTTGATGTGGTTATTAAATTGTTCTACATGCAATAGCATTCATATATATATGCATACAGATGGAAATAGAGCCATTCTAAACACACACATGAGATCTACAGCGGTCCGAAGACCGATATTCCACGTGGAGAGCGGTCAGTATATTTTTACGTAAAATGACGTTTCTGACGTCACGGGGGAAAAGATTCTCTGTACAGAATCTTTGACGCTGGGGAGCGGTTGCAATTTTGTATGGGGCTGAAGAACTGGGTTAAGGCGGGGTGAGGGTTGGTATCACGAAGATGTGTTTCAGGCTGAAATGGGGGCGGGGAGGCACAAGATACAAGATTTAATCAGGATCTAATTCACATCAGCTGTACAATGTTTCGCTAGAGCTGAACATGCACACTGTCACTAGGCCTACAAATGAAAGACAAAATACAAAGTCGAAATTATGGATATGATACGGCAAACTATCACACATACATCCAATACCTTTACCCCCCCCTCCCCCAACCTCCCACCCCCCCCCCCCCCACACACACACACACCCTTCTCCCCGGGAGGTGAAAAGGCAGAAAGGGTAAACCGTGATGTGAACTTGCGGGAGGGGTGGGGGCGAGGTGGGTGTAAGTATCAATCTATTACCACCAATACAGCCAAATTTTGATGAATCCAATACCAAACGTAAAACACAACATTTTGCAATAGAAACAAAGCCCGACCAAATACTTTATCAAAAGACACACTGGCGTCATCAGGGGCAGACAATGTGTGAAATGTAGTTGTTTCTACTGTACACCTGATGGAATTAGTATACAACTGCCCAACAACCTATGAAAATAATTAGAAATCCGAAATAAACCCCATGGAATAGATATATGACAAGTACATAAGTACCTAATCACAAGCCAAAAGGCTACTGAGTTGATGTGTGGTAAATAGATTTATTATATGTCTCATCAGTGCGTTCCTTCCTTATTCAATGTAATTTGACGAGTGCAATAAATATCCGTATTGCACTGTTGTCATTACTGCACTGGTCAGAATTCGGTCCTTGGTCCTTCCGCGGAGCACTCGTAAACTCGTGCTCTTTGAAAGGACGCGTGCGGAATAAAACCCAGTACAATGCAGTATTTGCTTAATATTCAAATGAATGTGTCCTGTAGAATATGGTTATACTGTAGAATGGTATGCCACACAGTTTCGAGAAATCTCGTTGTGAGGCCTATAAATTAATTATTTGCTTTCTTCTACATTTATATTGGAAAGGAATACAATATCAATCGATATTTAGTTCATACGCATTACCTATAACAAGAACTACCAACCTCCAAATAAGGATATAGGTGTGTTGTATACAACACACCTATATAGTGGGAATGATAATGGCAATATTTTCACAAAATCACAGTTTCGACCTCTACTGAAACAAACGCTCAAATATCGACTTTTTTTGCATATTAAATCGGAGTCATGACAGTAAGAACTCTGATATTGTGCGTTTAGGCCAACCGTCCCCCTTCCCCTTCCGGTTCGACCCACTAACCCCTCATTGAGATGTAGGGTCATGTCCGTATAGTTTCTGGTGTTCTTATCGATATACACAATGCACGTAGGCTACTCATATTGTTGAAATTCTGTCACACCGTTTTTCTACAACATATCAGCCAAAAACTGAAAGCTCAGGGATCGATTCCCGTTTAGCATGTTTAGAAGCATACCTTGTACTAGAAGCATAAGAAGACGTTGGGTGTAGCCTTTTTCACACAAAAATGCTGCTGTCAAAGGATTGCACCATTTAACCCAAATTAAGCAGAAAATCGAGTGTGGACTCATGGCCGGTGATTTGGGGCCCGCCCAGGGGCCCCAGAAGCAGCTGAAGCCTCATTCGTTAAATGCGCAGGAGCATTCTGTGACGCTCCCGATTTAAATTTTGAACTTCTCAGACAATGCGTTTTTTTTAATGCAAATTATCTTAATTCAAGATGATGTTCCAGATTTAGACACTGTTAACTTGATTTCTAGATCATTCATTTCAAGGGATTTCTTCTTAGGTGGCGGGCAGCAGAAGTAAATGGGGATTTATGTATAGATATATATGTGCAATGTTTTTTTAACAGGAAAATCACACTGTTCAATATACTCTAACGTATCAGATATGTTTTAGATATGTTTTACGGCAAAAATTGATATATTTTTTTTCAAGAATAACCCACGTCTACCCCCATTCCCGTACACGCCCACTGCGCCTGGTTGTGGCGGGCTCATTGGCTTTCATTAGGATTCAAGATTTTGGGAGAGAGGGAGAGAGGAATTATTGGCAGAATATCATCGTATGCGTGATCGTATTCAGATTCAACGACAGCGATAATCTGCGTCAAAAAGGCTTGGGCCTAGTTGGTCTGTGCGGTAATAGGCCTACGGCTCTGATAATGCTAGCTTTTTTGAGCTGAAAGAATTAAATCGCTGTTTGCGTCCCAGGTGAAGGCCTGTGAAAAATATTGGCATACGTTTGTCAAGTTTCATCACGATACGTCTCAGTATATCGCTTAACTACAGACAAAAGTTATTGAGCGCCTGTGTAAACTGGCCATGCCATGGGTCATTCGGAAAGTAGAAAAGGCTGACACCTTTCCGATGTGTAGAACCTTCGCCGACACTACGGTTACCCATGTTGCATATAATTATAAAATTCCCATACATATTGATATGATATAAATAGTATAGTAGTGTTGAATGGAATCCCTCCAAAAACCCGCAATTATAAAACAACCACCTGCAAACGACAAACGTCTTTACCAGCGCGGTCGTTCCCCCGTGACGTCACAGATCACAAAGAACGTAAAATGCCAATCATCTCTCGCAACGGCTCTCAGGTCAATTTCTGGACAACCCGAGCCCTAATTGATACCATTTCTGTTGGGTACATGCTCAGTAGATGCTTAACTTCATTATTAAAACAAGTCACTTTTTCGTGACCATGGCCCTTTAACTTATTCAATAAAATAGTTCTGTTTTCAATTAAAACATCAGTTCTCATTCTGATCGAGAATCGATTGCCATTTACTTTCATAATACAGGGTATTGGAGTGATCACAGATGTCAAAGTGGGTATTTTAATGGTCGTAATAAGTTAGTCCATTAACTAATTAATATTTATTTGATCACATTCTGAAAAACAATAGCTTTTGTGTGAGGATCTTTCTCATCGAGCATGTGCGATTTCATGATCAATCACTGAAAACTCCCACTCGTAGAGCGTTCACAAGCCATGTGTGTCAAACAGGCTAATTTGAGCACAAAATGTGTCGCCAATCGGCCAATTTGGTTGCTATGGCAACCAAAATCGATTGGTGTCGGGATTTTACCATAAGATGTGTCTGTATAAAAAATTATTAGAATCGGTTAAGATTTGCAACCTTTAAAAAGTTCACAAGAAAATCTCTACGGCGGACGCGGCGGCGGCGCGACGGAGACAAATCCATAGTATCCGCCGAACTTTGTTCGGGGATACAATAATCGAGGGAGATGATACGATGTCCGAGATACTACTACCCATTTATGTACTTCACAAATATTAGTAGCGGTTGAAGTTCTCAAGAAATAAGGTTTCTTCCGTCAATATTTATTACCCTGATTTTGACACGTTGATGTTGTTCATCGTCATTTTTAAACATTTCTGGACACTGTATTTGAATAATCTTTACACGGGAGTTAAGATAGTCATCTCAGGTTCCATATATCCTGTACATATGCACAACTATATTGTAATTTTTCCGTTATTCCTAAATTACTCCACATGCTTGTCGTGTCACCGATTTGAGTCAAGCGTCACCGACATATGATGTTATCTTACCAGAAAAGGACTGGTATATGTCCATGAAAAAACGCTAAAAGCCGATGTTCAAGCAACCGTCTGTATTGCAGCATCATAATCACTGTCGGAACCCGACTACCGTAACGTCACGTTACGGTAGTCGTGAAGATGGCGCAAGGTAAATCGATTCGTTTAATTGTCTGCTGTTTTCTTGTTAACAATAATATACTGACACGAACTATTCCACAGACATATAGTATAAGACATTTAGAATATATATATTGTCATGTAGAATAGGCTGTAACGGCATTTTCGGGATAAAAGTCGTTGATAAGATTTGCTATTGACTACCGTAACGTTTCGGTCCGACTACCGTAACGTGACCGATCTGCGGCTTAGGACTACCGTAACGTCACTACTGTGATTTGGCCAATACGCAAGTAAAATTAAACAACAATCATTTTCATCATTACAGAGATGGGTTTCAGATGCAGAACAAATGACAAAAAATATATATAACAAAATGGTATCTATATTAAACCGTCCGCTGTAAACGTTGCTGCGATGATCTACAAATCAAATTCACACACATAAAACCTATTAGTCGGGCATGTACGGGGGGTCCCTTTGCACCCCCCCCCCCATGATCCTCCAAAACCAACTTTTTTCTCAAGGTTTTTTAATACTGATAAACATTACATATGTCTCCGGTTGCGCATCCATTGCAAAAATTGGTTTTCGGGCCATTTTTCAAAATGGCAGCCCCGTGAAATATCGAATTTTGAGAATGCTTCACTTTAGGCTGCATAGGTCTACAAAATAAAATCTTTGTTACCTTTTGCTGCTTATTGTAGGGGCCTGATACATTGTACATGAGAAAACAGTGGTTAAATAAATATTTATATTATGAATATGTCCATAAATCCAAGATGGCCGCCAAATTTAGATAATTTTTCACTAAAATGTCCATAACTTCAGACTGAGTCAACCTAGGATGTTCATTTTGGGGTCTATACCTAGGTTTTCATATACAGGGAATCCATTTAGACCAAAATAAATACAATCAAGCTCTTTCTTTTGATGCATGCATCCAAGATGGCCGCCAAATTTAGATAATTTTTCACTAAAATGTCCATAATTTCGGACTGAGTCAACCTAGGATGTTCATTTTGGGGTCTATACCTAGGTTTTCATATACAGGGAATCCATTTAGACCAGAATAAATACAATCAAGCTATTTCTTCTGATGCATGCATCCAAGATGGCCGCCAAATTTAGATAATTTTTCACTAAAATGTCCGTAAGTTCGGACTGAGTCAACCTAGGATGTTCATTTTGGGGTCTATATCTAGGTTTTCATATACAGGGAATCCATCTAGACCAAAATAAATACAATCAAGCTATTTCTTTTGATGCATGTACACCTGCACACATGGTACACGCTACACATTCATTTAGATATCTCTCGAAAATAGCCCCCTTGACACCCCTATGGTCTCAATTGTGGATCTTGCTTGGATATTTCTGATAGAGACTTTTACTGATTTGCAATCCCAATAAATCCTTGAACAAATAGAGCTTGATTTGATTAGTTTTGTTAATTAACAGAAATCCAAGATGCCTGCTAATCACACCCCGAAAATTCAAGTTCGTAACTAATTGTGCTATAAAGATGTGTGATACTTACTTTCAAGGGTATTTTGGTATGTAGATTCCATTTTTGGTGTTATTCTAGCTATATAATATCAATTTAAAATGAACACAGCATCTCATTGAAATGGAAAGCAAATAAAAACATATTGTTGTTTGAATTTATTCATACACTTATGCATTACGCATTACTCACCAACATGCTTGGGATACTTTTCACAAACAGAGAACAATAATGTAGAATATCTTCATTGGCTATCTTAACACATGAACATGATGGAACATGGTACTATGATATTGGTACTGCTATATTGGATGAATTGACATATTAGTTGATGATGTCTTCACCATTGCCCTGCATTCTCTTGCAGTACAACAACGTTGTCTTGAGCTGTCCGACATCATACCACTCAACATCCTCTATCTCAGTTCTGGAAAAATTTTGCCACAACAGTCTCATTCATTGATCTAGCTTAGACACACCTTCGTGTACAGGTTGCCACTCTCCTGGGGCTGAGACAGTTGCTATACAAGTGCATCACTGGTGTGTCCAGTGACAATTATTCAGTACATCCCTTGGTACTACAATCTTTCATTGACACTGGATGGCATCGCTGAGCCTTGAAGGGGCTGGGTCACTTTTGGCAACAGCAGGAACTGAGCTATCTACATGTATATTATCCCAGCAAAACAAACAATTGTTTTAGTTGATCTGCTGGTGTGAGTAAATCAGTTGAATGCTGTCCAAATTTCTTGTATGTTGGCATATGGAGAGGATGTTGAGCCTATGCTGTTTGTCCATTGCGTGTGTCTGGCAGAGCTGCAATGCATGTATGGAAGGATGCGATGGATCATTGCTGGATATAAAAGCAACATGTTCTAACCTAGAATCAAATTGCCTGCAGCTATTTGGTATGCACCCTCTCAGCTACTGCATGACATCCTTCCCATATGAATTTGCTAATTTTCCGGGTATGTTTAGCAGGCATCTTGGATTTATGTTAATTAACAAACCTAATCAAATCAAGCTCTATTTGTTCAAGGATTGATTGGGATTGCGAATCAGTAAAGTCTCTATCAGAAATATCCAAGCAAGATCCACAATTGAGACCATAGGGGTGTCAAGGGGGCTATGTTGGAGAGATATCTAAATGAATGTGTAGCGTGTACCATGTGTGGAGGTGTACATGCATCAAAAGAAATAGCTTGATTGTATTTATTTTGGTCTAGATGGATTCCCTGTATATGAAAACCTAGATATAGACCCCAAAATGAACATCCTAGGTTGACTCAGTCCGAACTTACGGACATTTTAGTGAAAAATTATCTAAATTTGGCGGCCATCTTGAATGCATGCATCAGAAGAAATAGCTTGATTGTATTTATTCTGGCCTAAATGGATTCCCTGTATATGAAAACCTAGGTATAGACCCCAAAATGAACATCCTAGGTTGACTCAGTCTGAAATTATGGACATTTTAGTGAAAAATTATCTAAATTTGGTGGCCATCTTGGATGCATGCATCAAAAGAAAGAGCTTGATTGTATTTATTTTGGTCTAAATGGATTCCCTGTATATGAAAACCTAGGTATAGACCCCAAAATGAACATCCTAGGTTGACTCAGTCTGAAGTTATGGACATTTTAGTGAAAAATTATCTAAATTTGGCGGCCATCTTGGATTTATGGACATATTCATAATATAAATATTTATTTAACCACTGTTTTCTAATGTACAATGTATCAGGCCCCTACAATAAGCAGCAAAAGGTAACAAAGATTTTATTTTGTAGACCTATGCAGCCTGAAGTGAAGCATTCTCAAAATTCGATATTTCGCGGGGCTGCCATTTTGAAAAATGGCCCGAAAACCAATTTTTGCAATGGATGCGCAACCGGAGACATATGCAATGTTTATTAGTATTAAAAATCCTTGAGAAAAAAGTTGGTTTTGGAGGATCATGGGGGGGGGGGGTGCAAAGGGACCCCCCGTACATGCCCGACTATATGCCTATTTTGGAGTAACAACTTGAAAATTCGGATGTTTACGTATTCATTACTAATACCTTACGTTGACCACAAAATTTTAAACTACGAGAGTTATGACCAGATAATTGCTATAGATTCAACGAAGTCAAGATGCGAAGCAGGCATAAATTCCAGGCAATCAAGTCCAAATCCGAATTCCGAGGTCCTGATCCATGAACATATCAGTCAACGATAAACAAGGAGCTGTTACATAAAAGGTCTGTATAGTTATTGATAAAGGGCTATACAATATTAACTATATATTGATAAAGGGCTATATAACATTGCAACTATATATATCCATTGCTATTCGATACGTGCCCTGCAATTAAATAGCCCTACATGAACGATATAATACTGGCAACAGATACACAACCTGGCAGGTGTATACCCACAAAAGAAAACGATATATTTGTTGTGGAGAATTAGTATATGAAACAAAATAGCACATCAATGATGTGCTTGGTTTGTAACGTTACGGTAGTCGGTCGTTTGCGTTACGGTAGTCACTAATCTGATACTACCCGACGTTATGGTAGTCGTCATTGTTTTCTTATCGAACGAATATCACACGTACACTCGCTGTTCTGGCTACTCTAGTGGGCCTGATAAGTGCATACACTTCGTGGCTTCAAAATTGTTCCGATTTGACACTGTATCGCACAACTTATCAAGAAACATTCATAGGAAACAAAACGAATCGACACACCTTCCGCCATCTTAATGACTACCGTAACGTGACGTTACGGTAGTCGGGGTTCCGACAGTGATAATGCACTGTTAAAGGGCCACATTCGGGAAAGTGAATAATGTTCAAAACGGCTTCCGAACATACTAAAAATTCAATATATACTATTTTGACGTGACCTGGGTGGTTTGAAGATGTTCTCGCCCAACCGCCCCATATACTCTGATTATTCTAACCTGTTTACACCGGTTTTTGACGATAATTTTGCGATGCTAAATGTTATCATTCTATAACTTCACATACTTCAGCCAGGAGTCAAACGACAATTGTCTACCAAATTTCAGACTTCTATCGCAAAAATTGAAGAAGTTGGCAATCTACCCCAATGTTAATTTTCACGCGAAAACGGAATCTTGAGAATATGATCATTTTCGAGGATTCAGTCTTGTTTACATCCAACAGGATTCGAAGTATTCTTGTAATTTGGGACGAGGAGGCACATTAGTATGTATTCTACACAAACATGTTAATTTTAAAAGATTGTACCGCTACAAAACCGAGCAAATGTACAAAATTATGTGCAGACTCAGAAATTAAATGACGCGCTAAATTTAACATTGAGGAAGATTGCCAACTTTTTCAATTTTCGCGATAGAGGTCTGAAATTTGGTAGATTATTGCCGTTGGACTCCCAGGTGAAGTATGCCAAATTATAAAATGATATCATTCAGCTTCGCAAAAAATATCAGCAAAAAACAGTGTAAACGAGTTAGAAAAATCAGAGTATAGTAATCGATATTGGAATACATACACGTAACGTTGTTTACATCCTCATTGCTTATGGATATGACGTCACAATGTGAGCCATTCCCAGATACCACCATACGTACAATTACGTAAATTGCGGGGCAATGCTGATTTCCTATGGTGTTGAAATTCACGTTGTGACGTCACAGCATCTTGGGCTTTCGGATTAGTCGATTTTTCAAACTGATAGCTTGATAAATGGATTGATTTCCTAAGATATATTGGTGATGTGCCAACATAATATATCGCAAGAAACAAACAAATGCGTACTTGCGATAATTTGACAATGACTTTGTCATCGCATTTCTGGTAAACGAACAATCACAGGTTTAGTGTGATGACCAAGGGGTTTTGCTAGCTTGTGGCCCTTTAAATAATGTTATTTCCTTCCCAGAATTATGCCTGTCTTCATAGTTGCAAAATGAGAAAACTTACCATGTAAATACACACTGGTAATATGTGTAGGCCTACATGTATAAATTATTTCCATAGTCCCATCGTTTGTTCATTCATGAATCATGAACCTGTCCTGTCAAATCGAATGATGTGCACGTACAAACTCAGAAGACAGCGATGCGACAATGACGCACCGGTGGGGTCCGGCTCGGCTACAGAATCGGAAGACGATCTGAACACCAAACAGTCTTATGGAGAGGGTGATTCGGACCGCGATGAATCCACTGCATGCACGAATTGCATTGCAATGAACACTCGCAACGCTTGCTGGTTGCGAAAGTTTTTATGACAACTTCTTACACAGCATTGAAAAAGGTCATAATAGCAAGGACACTACGTTTCCCCTACAACTATTTCGTTTCTCGCTATCTGCAAAATAGTAATTAGTCCATTTCCACACCGTAATATCTAATCCATTGTTATTTCGTGGTAATTTGTAGACATTTCCTTTTACATTGGAATAGTAGTAATTTAAAACATCATGACATTATATGTGCAATATTAATTCACGATGTGGCCCCACATTGCACCCCCCAGTGTGTTGCTAATTACGGACCAGGATACCACTGTTATGACACAAGGAATTTTGTCCTAAGAACCCACACTGTACAGCTCAATTCATTTAACCAGTGGATATGTTATACTCAAAATGTATACCTAAGTCGGTGACGCTTGACTCAAACCGGTGACACGACAAGCATGTGGAGTATAAAATATATTAATTACAAAAATACTTGTGCATATGTACAGGAAATAAGAAATATGAGAAGATGATCTTAACTCCCCTGTAAAGATTATCCAAATACAGTGTCCAAAAGTTTTTGAAAATGACGATGACTGTCATCAGCGTCACACACGACAGCGTGTCAAAATCAGGGTAAATATTGACGGAAGAAACCTTGTTTCTGGAGAATATGAACCGCTACTAATGTGAAGTACATAAGGCCAAAAAAAGTATTATGGTTCTGGTTATCGGGGTCCCCGAAAAAGTGATGCGACGACACGATTTTCTTTTTATTAATTTTCTTGGTTTTTTTTTGCTAAAATTGGCGGCCGATGACTGATCCTGTCAAATATGGCCCATTTGGCCCACCATTTTAACCTAAGATTGGCTGTTGATAAACGACCCGGTTGAAATTGCCCTATTTGGCCAGCCATACACCAAGTTTTGTAATGTCAAAGACACTCGGGACCATTTTACTTTATCATTATCTCCCAAAAATCGGTGTACGGGTGTCAATTTACTTTTTAAAAAAAGAAATTCAGCCCTCAAAAAGTGATGCGCAGCATTAAAACTGACGCGCGCGCCTAACCAGAACCATAATACTTTTTTTGGGGGCCAAAACGGGCAGTAATATCTCGGACATCGTATCATCCCCCTCAGTTATTATATATATGCGTTATATTTCAGAAATTGCATTTTTCTTATCATGTGTCGATCTTTTGTCCAAAAATTCTGAGTTCAAGTCGGTGACAATAACATGACCTGACCCCTAGACAATTGAACTAGGTCAGTCACTGACTTAAGATATGTTGCAGCGTGGCTACATGAGCGAGCAAATTCACAAAATCGTGCGCAATAAATTCAATGATGCGGCTAAGTTTAACCTTGTGGTAGATTGCCAACTTCAATTTTTGTGATAGGAATCTGGAATTCGATGGAAAGTTGCTTTTCGACAATGAAGTATTCCAAGTTATGATACAATATCATTTAGCATCGCCATAATATCAACTAAAAACAGTGTAAAGGTAAAGTGTTAAATGTATATTGATTTATCACGTTCGTGGTGATAGTTTGTTTACATTACCGCCCTTCTCAAGTCAGAAGTAACTCTGAGTGGAGCACAAAACAAAAGCGGCTGCTAGTACTGTCATGTGCTCGATTTATCCATCTGATAAAGCATAGTTTGTTTTGTAACCCATTTTTCTGAGACCACAGGCATATTTGTAGTTGATTGGAACAAATAGTTTTTCTCCCAATATCACTTCAATCACTTCGAGGTAAGGCAACCCGGGGATCACATATTTACAAATTCAGTAGTCAACATTTGCTAGAAATCATCTTTTTATTTCCACAGAATTTGAAGTTAGACGGTATTTTGGCTATTTTCACTGGGTATATATATTCTTTGGCTACTCGATTGAAGGAAAGTGAGCCAAAAGTTTGGAAATCAGAAACATTTATTGCACTCTCATACAAAACACTGATGTAACCATCAAAATTAGAGTTCACGACATTCACTCGTCAATTTTTTTTTCAAAGGAACAACGCAAAATGTTCTCAAAGGCACACAGTCAGATATCAGTAATGTGTGTGGCCACCGTTCGCATCGATTACAGACATACACCGTCTGCGCATGCTCAGGATGAGGCGGGAAATCTGCTGCTGTGGGATGAGAGTCCACTCCTCAAGTAAGGCCGTTTCCAGCTCCTGCGCTGTAGTTGGAGGGTTCTGTTTGGCACGAACACGGACCTGAAGCATGTCCCACGCGTGTTCAATAGGGTTGAGATCGGGAGACCTCGCTGGCCAGTCCATTCTGGTGATACCTTCCTGCTCCAGATAATCGGTGACGAATCTAGCACGATGTGGTCGAGCGTTGTCATCCATCAGGATGAACTCCGGCCCTAGAGCACCTGTGTATGGTAGAACAATGGGATGCAGAACCTCGTCTCTGTACCTTAGACCAGTCAAGATGCCATTCCGGATCACATACAGTTCGGTACGTCCATCAACAGAAATGCCAGCCCAGACCATGACAAACTGACCGCCGAATCGGTCATGTTCGATGACGTTCACTGGCAAGTTTCTCTCCCCTGGACGTCTCCAAACCCTACGACGCCTATCCAGGAAGTCTACACAAAACTTCGACTCATCAGTGAACAGAACTGATTTCCAATGCTGACCTGTCCACCTCCGGTGTTCTCTGGCGAAGCGAAGTCTGTCCTGCTTGTGCTGTACAGTCAATGGCGTTTGCACAACTGGTCTCCGTGCCCTCAACTGAGCTGCATGAAGACGTCTACGGACCGTTTGAGTAGATATCCGGATTCCTGTGGCATTCTGGAACTGTCCTTGCAACACCACAGCTGGAGCAAACCGGTTACGGCGAGCCTGCAGTGTCAAATAGCGATCCTGTTGGGGTGTTGTTAGCCTATCTACAGAATCATAACTTCTGTACCGATTTCAAGCCCTGGAGATGACGCTCTGCGCAGTACCCAGTAAGGTCGCCACTTGACGTTGTGTCATACCCCCTTGGAGTCCCACTGCCCTGTTAATTTCAGCTGATGACAAATGATCTCTTTCTCATCTTGGAGGCATGTTATCCCAAAATAAGGTTAAACTTGGAACTTTGCAAGCATGTGAAACACAAATCACAGCTTTTGTCAGAGGTCTGTACAACAGTGCGAAATCTCGGATCATGGGGTATACTCACATGGTAGTGCTCAGGCATTAGACAAAATCAGTCAGGCATACCAATTTTGGCACAATTCATCAATATTAAAGGCAGCCTTCATTTGAAAACATTATTTGCTAGTTTAAGAAATACACCCTCAATACAACAATCATTTATTTATGATCCCTAGCAAATGTTGACTAGTGTATATCGAAATAGATGTTTTTCACTAGAATTGTCCTTTCTGGAACTCCTGATTGTATTTTTGATCCAGAGGAGGATGTATATTAATCGTGGAAGTATTGATCTTAAAGCTATGAGGGTTAGCCATTTTTGGGGTTGCCAGAAGTACACTCTACTGGGAGGAAACATGCCACCTGTGTGGCTTTGACTGTCAATATATGGTATGGTTTGTTTATGTTCCGAAAATATTGTATATTGGGTTTGTTATTATCATCATCATAATTTGGTTTTATCGATAGTGCTAGTGTGATGCATGATATGGGGCTTCGAAACCGAACTTCCACGTGTTCTACTTCAGATATCGCAGTCATTACATACGGAAGGATATAGTTATTACTCTCGCCCCGATAGGGAGCGAAGGACGAGGGTATTGCATTTGGTTCTCCGTGTCTGTTTGTCTATTCGGGCATGTAACTCGAAATTGAGGGGATGAAGTGGGATCTCCGTGGCTTGGTACTCCCTGATTTTGGACGTAAAAGGGAACGGAATTGGCAATATCAAACATGAAAATTATATTTTTTGACATAACTTCTGAACAAATCATCGTAAAAACTTCAAATTTGACTTATTGGGACAATATGACCTTGACATTTGACCTTGAAATATGTGTGCAGAGTCCACGTCAATAACAAATTTTTACAGACTCTATCAAGTAGTATATTGTCGGAAAGGTCTTTAGACCATATTGCAGACATACCATGATTCCATACATACAAACGCTACAACGTATAGTGACGTCACAACTACGTCATAATCCTCTGATTCCTGAAAATTCAAAACGCCTCAACTTTGACAAAACAACATGGAACTTGTTGTGCGTTTTACACGCCATGAACTCAATAAGGTAACCTATCAAGGTCAATGGTCATGTTCAAGGTCACTGAGAACTCGTACACATTTTCGGTAATAATGCCGTGTCGAAGTGAAAACACATTTTCGTTATTAACACCATGTTGAGGAGAGGCAGAAAACTACAGCTGGACCATGACCTTGACCAAAGGTAATTGCAATCACACATATATGTCCAATTTCCATTCGACCTCGAAGTTGGTGAAATAATTGAGATCAAGTTGTCATGATGTCAAAGTTTCTAAATTTTTTAAACCTGACGAATGATAAACCAATATATATATATATAGGACGGTCTGGAGCCACTGATTTCGGTTATACCTCATGTTTGGAACCCGGCCAGTTCACAATCGGATCGATCGTCAGTTCCAGTCAGAGCATATAAGTGTAGCGTTATGACGTGGTGGCTACCTGGTAGTGACACCATGGTTATAGCGTGAACGTGCGGACAGGTTTATAAGACATTCGGCGACACTCCAGTAATGGGGAATACCTCTTTATCGTGGGGTCGCCGAACCCTACATTGGTGCCGTACCTTTCGAACCACTGGGTTCTCTCGGCGTCGTTCCTGGGGTCAGCCTCTCACTGAGATTCACATCGCAGCCAAGTATGTGTACATAATCGGGTAGCTGCGGCGCCCTTGATCTTCAGTGCTGTGATGTGACTGGGCAGTGGGATATAGCTAACCTCGTCTTTACTGGAGTGTCGCCGAATGTCTTATAAACCTGTCCGCACGTTCACGCTATAACCGTGGTGTCACTGCTAGGTAGCCACCACGTCATAACGCTACATAAGGTCTATTGACAGTAATGAGTATTGATTGTGTGGGTCAAAGTCTTGATAGACAGATCATATCGCTTGGAATCACTGTGAAAAGTCAAATGGCGGTATGTCTGAAATGCTAATTTCTCCAAGCGCTATATCAAAACTATTGCAGAAAACCATGATGGTGTGTAGCGTTCGAATGATGATCGGGAGCCGACACTCCCTGTCAGAATTGCTTATGGATATATTTTATGCAACTGGACCAGAATAATTTAAATATTCAGATATGCTCAGATATATTCAGATATGTCCAGGAATTAAAAAAAACATACCTGAAAATGGAGGTATATTATTGTCCCAAACCGGAGCTACCGTAACGATTACATTTAATGCAAATTCCCTTTTTTTATCTAAAGATGTGGCACGGGGACCATAATTCTGTCAATAGCCCTGAATTTTCACATCTCAATAAATCATATATAAATTAGTGCTTTAACTTCATTAAGCAGGTTAAAATAGTGGAAAATTTTGACGGACGTTTGACGAACATTGCAACAATCACTTATGACGTTTATTTGCGAATGGGTCCCTTAATATGCCTATTATAAAATGTGACCTCCATAGGATAACGTTTCAAGTTCGAGCATCAGGGTAAAGGTCATTGAGAACATGAAGAAACGCATTAATAGGATGATGCGTTAAAATGGTTTAACTTGTATAGTGAATAAATCAGTGGGGCGAGGCTCTGCAATATCTGGTTGTTTTGTTCGAATGTGATATCATAATACTATACAAAGAGAAACGTGATATATGATACACTTGTCAGGTTAATATCAGTCCGGGTACTATTATTAGGTGCCATCAACTCTAGTCATAGTGTTCAGTTAACATAAAGGTATCAGAAAACAAAACATCGATGTTTTTTTCAAGTAGTTTTTTATTCCGAATAATACATGCTATACAACCGAATCCAGATATTTATACATATAGGTCAAAATCAACAAAGACAAACAACCATGGTTGGTGAGAGTTAGCTGTGTATAAGCCAGAATAGGGCAAAATATTCAGATAGTGCAGCCGGTGCATATCTTATCATTCACATTATCACAGTTTTGCAGCTGGAAACTATCGCAGTTAGTCCCAAGAATATAACCATTTAATACAAAACATATTTCACAAGTAAATCCAGCAAAAATCGGCATAGAATATTACAACTTGCTAAAAATTAACAGTGAAAATATAATGGTTTTGTAAGTAGTAATTGGTTCCACATTCATTACTAAAAAAATCGAGATTTTACCGTTTACAATTTGTGAATATGGCGATAATGATAATTGATAATAATAGTAGCAAAAGTAGTAAATCGCATGCAGAGTTAGTACATGAAAAAGCATAATAAAGCATTGTTAACTAGTTTACAATCTTCTTATTGAAACATTCCTGTTACTTAATGATATTACTGAATCATTATTATATATAACGTTCCATTATTATATTTTCCAACATATCCAACACTTTTCACGACAAAAAATAATATTATTAAGATACGAGCAGGTACACCACTAGTACACCAACGACTCAAGTGATACAAAATTTTACAAAATGTATTGTTCAGGAATCCTGATGCCTCTCAGATATAACAAACATATATATGACAGGAATGTATCACATCTCAAACTAGTTTTGTTCAGTATATAAGATACGATCAACAGCATATAGTTTGGTCTTTTGCCAATTTGTTCAACAACAGGCTTGATCCAGTTTTTCATGACACTTTTCTATGCGGTTATGTTGTCCGTTCACCGCATATTTCCTGAGCAGACTAGCCTGGAACAAATCAGAAGCATTAAACGAGAAACAGAAACATAGCACAAGTATCACATATGCCTACGCGCCCACCACATTGACTATTATTTTAACAAGACCAAGCCGGTAACACATATACACGAAATGACAAAATCACAAATATTCAACCACAGCTTTTGAAGAGCTATAGTTAATAATAGAAAAAGTATAGTTATAACAAAAATGATTTTGTTTCAGTATCGAAGCAATAGGTTGGTATTAACAGACATTTTCCCGACGGATGGGCATTCTCATATGTGTAACGTCTTTAACTATAGCATTAGCACCTTTGACAACTGCTTGATTCAGGTTTCCCACAGCAGGCTGTGCACCAGTTGCAGGAATCTGGACTCCTTGTACAATCTGGCCCTGGGTACCCATAATGACAACCGGTAACTCGTTTTGATCGGCCTGGAATTAACAATAACTTGCCGTTAATTGCCCACCGTTTCACAATCACCCATCGCTGTTTGTAGTTATCGCAGCAGAAGATAACCAGTTATCCATTGAACACCATCAAACACGGAAAAAGCACGAGATAACTCACTCCAGATGTACAGCAGAGTACCCGACATCCAAGAGTGGAGCTCCAGACACAGGCGACGAACACCACCAGACTGGAGATCGTCCACAGAATTGACACGGCAATAGCTTTCTGCAAGTGAAAAATTATGATCTTTCGTTTTTCAGTGTTCAGCAGAACTGATTATTTTATTCAGTTCTTTTAATATCACATATTCGTAAGTCTCAGATCAGTGACGTAATGTTTTTCACCGAAGAGATATTGGTATCGTGTTCATTGAGCTTTTGGGGAAACTGAAAAAATAATAATTGGGTAAAATAATAATACCCGTGGTGTGAAGTTGTCGTCGTTGTAGTCATAATAGTCGAAGAAATCCTCGTCAGTAATGGTACTGTCTATACCAAGGGCAGTCGCCGATATACAGATCATCACAAAGGCAAAGACACTAGCAATGATTGCAAGAACCATGTGAGTAATGATCAAGCCTCTTTTCTTCCTCGCAGCACACACAGCGAATGATCCGGATAGAGCGATCTGGAGGTAGTCAGATATGACCAGATATTCATTACCTAATGGCGTCAGTTCAATCGTACACATCTATACCTACATACTTAGCTATTATTATTATATGTATTCAATGAGGCTTACGAGTACAAAGCACCATAATCCTGCGCCACTGAAGTACATCCCATTAGAGAAGTCCAATTCGACGATTTCAAGGACCAGCCCCACGAGACTCAGGATAAAGGCAATAGCCCCAGCCACCAGCTGAACTATGCCTAGGATCTTGGACTTCTTGGCATCATAATTTTCAAGGATCGTTGGCTGCTGGACAACTTTGATGACTACCGTTTGTGGTAGTGTCCCTGCAGAATTCAACTGGGCATGCTGAAGATGGACTTTCTCATTCGACGGGATCTCAAATTGTTGGTAAGGTGTTGCGGGATTATAATCCATGGTCTATATTGGAGAAAATAATGAAAAATCACGTCTAAGAAATGCAATTTCCTCCTGGTGCATGACCTACTGACAGAAACTGCATACATTCGGCCATAAAAACAGCTAAAATTAATTATAAATTTCTTGAAGTATTACATAACGCATAATAAATTATTAAGCTCCACTCATTGAATTATTAAAATGTACTAATGCTATAGTAACTCGTTTTGCACCGTTTGAGAAGTGGTTCCAGACGAGTTTTACACTGACGTCACGCGAACAAATTTCAAAAGTGTCTTTTGGTGGGGAAAAAAATGGACAAAAATCTGAGCATATGGATTTTTTAGCGCCACATGACACATCAAATTTCGGAGCTATTACACGAATGATTGAGATTTGCAGAAAAAGAGAAAAATATTCAAGGCCAAAAAAGTATATATTCGGGTAGCACTGTACCATAAGTAGTATTGGAAGTAAGACATACCTTCAAATGACAATCATTCTATTACCTCACCTCATTACAGTGTAGGCGAGATCAGACCATTCGCTTGAATAATGTTCACCTGTATTGAGGAGAATGTCGTTTTCAAAAGTCTCGTGTAATGACCTACGTGCAATATAGGTGTATTATCACTGTCAAAAATTTAGGATCACTACTATGTTCAGCATCAAAACAAATACGAACAGGTGGAATGCTGACGTGTTGCTTTCTACTTGACGTTCACAAAAGAACACAGTATCATGTAGGAAAATTGAAAGTCATACATGTACATGCGTGAAACTTTTGGAGGCGTGCGTATTTTCAACTTGTTATTCAAATTCAAGCTAGGGCCATTTAGACTAAAAACGTCATAAAATACACGTGAATTTGGCAGGTTGCCAGCGGAAAGGTCTGCAGAGTGCTTGGGCAAACATCAAGAAACTCTTGGCAATAACAATATATAGGCAGTGTCTTTTTTCCGCCCAAACTCTCAAGTATGCTCTGCATTTTTCCATGACTTTGAATTCCGTATTCCGATTACGTCCCAGCGTTACTCCATTTTACTAAAGTCATGTTCATGCATCAGTGAAACACGCTTTTTGGCCGTAGTTTTGGATCATCGGATCAACTTGAAAATTGGTGTGTCTCAATTGGGTATCAATTGGGCCTGGGGTCTGGGGCCAGCCTAGGGCCCCAGGAGCCAACGACCTCCAGAAGCTCTACTCTGGGAGCTTGAAAATATTGCTATCACACACACTCTTTTTATATAAAACCATAACTCAAACAATAGTAATTGTTCATTATAAAGTGAAGAATAACCATGATAACTAACACATAATTTTACTGCATTATACCCCACACATTCAAACAGTGTGGTTTTTTGGCCATATAATTTACAGGGGCTGATCCAGAATTTGGGGAGGGAGCAAGCCCGGAAGCCATAACCATTTTTATGTTCTAAGATAGCGTCCTTGCCTCTTCTGTATATAAATTCTACTTAAGGTAGTCAGCTTCAAACAGTGAGGGGAGGGGGTCGAAGAGTTTTTTTTGAAAAATAAATAACTTTATCAACATAATCTACCGCTTCAAAATGACATATATTATAGAGTAATTGATCAGCATCCTAAAGCTGAAAAGAAAATAGGGGGTCACCGTATCCGTTCGCATGAAAAACACGATGCAAGATGTGGACAAAAAAATGTGCAAAAATGCCATTATTTATCTCATTTTGGGTAAATGTCTGTGATTTTGATCGAATATGTCGAAAAAACCAGCACGGTGACCCCCTATTTTATTTTCAGTATTAGGATGCTGATCAGTTACTCTATAAAATATGAAGAGATAATATTCAAGAAATTTTGAAGAGATAATATTCAAGAAATGACTTTTACATTTTGATTCTTCGTTACCTCACTGTTTGTAGCGGACTACATTAAATACCCAATGATGCCTCTGCCCTGAAAAGTTGGCAGCAAGCATGTTTCAGCCTGGGCTCTGGGGCCCGCTTCTTTATGATCTGTGGTAGCTTCTTGGCCTCTCATGACTATACATTCCATACAATCCCACTATCATACACTATTAGTATATATATTTCGCCACCATTTTTTCGGGGGGAGAAGGGGGGGGGGGGTTCAAAGAATATTATTATCATTCTCTAATTAAAATTATATACCGATATTTCCAAGTTATTAACAACTGATGTTGGCATGTGTTACCAGGCATCTTGCATTTCCTTCCATGGTGATAATTCCATAAATATATGATGATATTTGTGACCAAAGAGAGAAAATGTAAATCATTTAGAAGAGTGATGCAGAAGATACTTTCGGCCGTGGGGTCAGGGGCCCTGCTTTCTTGAGTGTTTTAAATTTTGTACTCAATCTGACGATTGGAGACCCATGTATCCATGATGCCATGATGAGCTTTGAGGATGAAGAGAAATGATGTAAGCAATTGGTAAATGTGAAATTGGTAAATGCCCTTTGGCCCAGAATCCAAAGTTTTGTGGTATGCTTCATACTAAAAATCTGACCGCCTAGCCTCAGAAGCGAAATTATTTTATCGTCATGTGAGCTATAATTGTCAATTGTGAAGCAGAAGATAGTTTCTGGCGATGGGATCTGGGGCCTTCGGGCCTGGAAGCCAAATGGTATTTTGAGTATCGTGGTACAGTCTGTACGAAGTACTGACTATGACCATTAGAGAACCTAGGTCTCTATTATTCCATGATGAGATTTGAGTCCAAAGAGAAACGATGAAAATTATTGTGAAGTGTATGGCAGAATATACTTCCGGACGTGGGGCCTTGGGCCCGCCTAGGACTCCAAAAGCCAAATGTTTTCCTGAGTTGAATGGTACATTTTGTATTTACTCTGACGATAGAGACTTTCATGCATGCGTTCGTATCCATTTAATTCCATGATAAGATTTGGGATCGAAGAGAAATATCAAATCATGTTAAATCCTAAAAAAGAAACCTGCTTAGCAAAATGTCCGCAGGGGCCCCGCTAAGTACGAGCCATGTCATAGGCCAAATTAAATACATATTTCTATGGTACTTTATAGTCTTGCCCTCCGTTCTTTCCTCCTCCCTTTCCCTCTTCCGATCTCTCTCTCCATTTTTGCCCACAAAAATAAGGGGGTGGGGGGTCCGGACTGCATGGACTTTAATATATCTGGACCCCCCTGCTATACCGCCATAAAAGACACGTGGCACGTTGCGATATAACGAAAAGGGGTTTTACGTCGTGCTCCAGTAACATCACGACACTCATAAACAACATTTTTTATAGGCACGGCGTTATGTAATTTATTCTCAACATGTTTCTCCTCAAGATCTGGAGTATGCAATTTGGTCTCTTGAACTTCGAAGTTGGCAAGCCGGATATGTATTTCAAGTATGGTGATACAGAAAAATGGACAAAGGCATCCAAATGACATGCATACCGTATCAATGACATATTAAACAGTGTGTTATTAGTCGGGTCTTCTATATCAGCGATTGGGGCGGATCTTAAGTCAACAACTTAATACCTCCAACACCAAATCAAATGTTTGCCCGTTACCCTCGATACTTAATGTTTGTTCGGAGTCTCTCATTCCCTTTCCTGTGTTTATTTAATGCACCGTATATTAACTTTACAATATTGAAATGAATCCAACACGATTCTCAACATTAAGGTAGTCCGCTCCAGACAGTGAGGGGAGGGCTCAAAGAGTTTTTTGAAAAATAAATAACTGTAACAACGTAGTCTAGAGCTTCAAAATTACATATTTTACAGAGTGAATGTTCAAAATCCTAAAACTGAAAAGACAATAGGAGGTCACCGTATCCGTTCGCATGGAAAACACGATGCAAGATGTGAAAATGGAAAAAAAAAATGCACAAAAATGCCATAATTTATGTCATTTTAAGTAATTGTTTGTGATTCTGATCGAATATGTAGAAGAAACGAGCAAGGTGACCCCCTATTTTCTTTTCATTATTAGCAGGGAGATTAGTTACTCTATAAAATAGTTCATTTTGAAGAGATAATATTCATGAAATGACTTTCAAATTGTGACTCTTCATTACCTCAATGTTTGTAGCGGACTACGTTAAACACAAATATACACAAGGAAAGTACATGTAATGGGAAAATGAGGGAAAAATATCGAGTAACTTGGGTGAGTCAACTCTAGTCCAGATACTGTAAGGATGACATACGTATATATTACTGACAGAGAACAATATTGGACACATTTTTGTTACCTTTCCTCTGTCAATGAGGTTATGTTTTCAATCGTGTAAGTTATCTTGTCTCCCCTAAAATGAAGATTTGGATAGTTACTATTGAATATAAATAGAATCTATGCCAATAATGCTCGTACGGGTTGGTATTCCACATATCTAATGAAAGGTTCTAAGTCTGAAATGATTCAATTCGGCATTTGGTAAAATGCGAACTGAGAAAAAAATAGGTAGGCCCTTTTTTCTAGATGAGTAACCGGTTACGGTTAGATTACAGAGGCACGAGTAACCGGTCACAAATTCTGTACTCGTTGAATCCATACCATTGATGGCAAAGTATAGATTATACGACTAATTTGGCCTATATGGCACGTTAGCTTAATCACGACATATGTGTAAGGTATACCACAAACAGGGCTACATAGACGTAGGATCAATGCCCAGTATTAGGTATTCCGAGCGAACAAAACAGGGTCCGTTATCCAATCTCATGGTCCGGGGACAGGAAGTCATATCAGGCATACGAAGTGGGAGAAAACAAAAATGACAGGGAATTCATGAACCCCCCAAAATGGCCATTAGGAGGTGAAATCAAATATTCCAAAAAGAGTGAGCATTTCCTGCCCAATAGTGGCACCCGTCATGAATTCCCCAAAATTAACATGAAAATAGATTTAGTTGCATGGCAGTCATGGATTTGGTGTATTTATCAACCAGATTATGATGACGTCCATAGAACTTCCTAAAGGCAGCTATGAGTCTTGGTTAAACACATCCTTGTCGCAGTAGTTTAGAGACTACTGTGTAGGGGGAAAAAAAGAAACCAGCCCATATGTTATAATATGCCCTGTTTATAGATAAAACAAGTACGCGTCAGGAAATGCATTAAAAGACATGTGTCGCTTCTTAGCAGTGCGTAGCTCGATTCCAGTGTGATGATTGGGAAGTTTATTTGAGTCTGCATTTCTGTAGTCATGACATAGCTGCAATTAACCTATCGCCGAACCACTTTGTCCGAGTCTTTTTACGTCATTTCCGACGCATTCTGCAAAAAGTTATTATTGGTCAAAGAGAAGCTTGTCGACGTAATATGTGCAACTCGGACAACTTTCAGGGGCTTTGGCGATAGGTCAATTATGATCAAAGGGTTCCCATTATTCTGTGGATAATAAAATCAAGGACTTTCCAGACCAAAAATGGAACAATTCCGAGACTTTTTCCAGACCCATAAGAATTCGAAACCCCTATATGCACGGTACCTCGTCAATATAAGTTTAGCATGCTACATAAATTTAACTTGTACACTTAGGCCCCTATATAAACATCTATAGTACTCGATTTGTAAAACAACATTTTTTTCGGTAAAAAATATTTCGTCGAACTGCATCGAATGGGAAAAATCCGCTATGAAACATATTTCCGCATAACATTGTGCACCCTGTCAGCCATGCCGAGTAGAAAATCGATAGCCTACAGAGACTGCGGTGTTTTTACCCCTTTTGCCTGTTTTCAACTGACTATCATATCAATAAAATTCCATGAAGGTTGTGTAGCAGAAGGGATTCCGATAACTTCGGAATGCCATATTTTGAAGTTTTCGTTAAAACAGTAAATAATATTTTGCTGCGAAACAACGTGCCCATTTCATCATGTTCAAAATTCCATGCCCGCAAACTTGTATAGGCCTATATGACTGCCCTACTGGTGAACATCGATTCATACGAAGGGATCCGTTACATGCAAAATACTTTTTGATAAACTTCTCCCCACGACCATTATCACAATTTGAATGGTCGACAATACGGTTCTTATTCAAGAACGACAGGTTTCGAAACAGTACTCGAGCTGTGATGGTGATGAACAACCCAGCCCCACGGGAATCAGGGAATTCCCGGGGAGGCGCACCCTTATCGGTTAAATCTATCGAAGTACTCGCAATATTTTGCGGTTGTCAGGCATGTTTGGAAACATGGCAAATTGAAAACGTTGTACATCCTAACGGAGACATATTTAGTGATTTTCTCCCACTGGTTGTTGAGACTAATATTTCTAAAACAAATGCTGCGGTATTAGGTAGCAGGACCGCACAAACTCATCCACCCATGGGCCGTTTTCATCGTCTTTGAGTATATCGCCTCCTTATGAAGGCGACAACTAGGCCTACTAAGGCGCAATCATTTGGTATCTCACCCTGATTTCGTGTTAGTAAATTCACGACGAATGTAAGTATCAATCTATTACCACCAATACAGCCAGATTTTGATGATTCCAATAACAAACGTAAAATACAACATTTTGCAATAGAAACAAAGCCCGACCAAATAGTTTATCGAACGACACACAATATTCTTTTTAAATAAAAGTTAACAAATGCCATGCCAATTTGGCCCTATTCCGAGTTAGCGTGATATTATATAGACGGATTAAATGGTATATTTTCAGTGGCGAGTAGTATTACGGAGAAAAGTGTACATTATTGGACCCACAAGGCGCAGATATGGACTGCAGTGTATTGACACTGCATCAAAAGGGATATTTTGCAGTGTCAAATTATTAGCATTGGATTATGTATAAGAGTAACTTTCATTCAGCCGCATCTATGAACCGACATACCTGTTGGCTAAATACCGACATACTTGTTGACTGAATCCAAGTCAGTGGATACTATATTTGACAAATGAAAATTAGCCGAAGTGCTAAGATAGTAAACAGGACAATTTTGGTTATGCGCATCACATGTGAGATTTATCCGTCAATGTCCACTAAGATGATCAGAAGATGACCAATCAAGGTCATCTACGACCAACTTCAAGCTCCCCAATAGATCTACCATACATGTCTATGATTTCCTATTTGCCACAATTCAAATCCGATGTCTTCTAAACGCTGGTACACTGGTATGCTGGTACAAGCATTGCAAGGTGCATGAACTCAACAATACTGCTCATTTCGTGTATGCCTCAATAAGCCTCACAATGCTTGTACCAGTATACCAGCGTACCAGCGTTTAGAAGACATCGATTCAAATCTAGCTCTGACTACATCTATTTTGTATGCAGAGTGTACGTTGTATGTTAGTCTGTATTATTTTGCTACTGGAAAGAATTCATTTGATTTGATTTGATTTGCAGAGTCCAAATTAGACAATTCAGGTCAGACATGACCTAACAATATACAACTCAATGTTGTATGATGTCAACATCTAGACCGCCAAAAGTGCCGCCATATGTTTATTCCAATATGTTTATCATAAAACCTAAGCTCTACCTACACTCGCTCGTATGCAGAGTCTCATTTACACATTTCAGGTCAGATTGTCACCTTCAAATTCACCACTCAAGGTCATCCGAGGTCAACTTCACAACTACCAAAAGACCCGCAATATATGACTTCCTATATGTTGATAATACAAACCTAAGCTCTACATACAGCCTTTCTGTATACATAGTCCTCTCTACACTTTTTAGGTCAGATTTGACCTTCAAATTTACCACTCAATGTCAAATGAGGTCAATTTCAAGACGGCCAAAAGATCCGCAATATATGACTTCCTATGAGTTTCCCTGTCATTTTTGTTTTCTCTCACTTCGTATGCCTGATATGACTTTCTGTCCCGGGACTATGAGATAACGGACCCTGTTTTGTTCGCTCGGAATACTTAATACTGGATATTGATTCTACGTCTATGTTCATAATACAAACCCAAGTTCTATCTACAGCCGTTTCGTATGCAGAGACCAATATACACATTTCAATTCAGATGTGACCTACCCCTCACTGTCACCTGAGGTAAAGATCCGCCTTATATGACTTCCCTATATACGTCCATAATACAAAAACCTAAGCTCTATCGACAGAACTTTAGGTTTAGTTACACAATTCAGTTGGATGTGACCTTGAGATTTACCTGATTTCACCTCCTAATGGCCATTTTTGGGGGTTCATGAGTTTCCCTGTCATTTTTGTTTTCTCTCACTTCGTATGCCTGATATGACTTTCTGTCCCCGGACTATGAGATTGGATAACGGACCCTGTTTTGTTTGCTCGGAATACTTAATGCTGGGTATTGATTCCACGTCTATTACCATTCAACGTCTTGTAATGTCAAATGCATGGTCATCCAAAGATTCGCAATATATGAATTCCTATATGTCCATAATACATGCCTATATATGTCCATATAAATACATGCCGAAAATTATGTCCATAATACATGCCTATATGATATATGTCCATAATACATGCTTATATGATATATGTCCATAATATATGCTTATATGATATATGTCCATAATAATGCTTATATGATATATGTCCCCAATACATGCTAATATGATATATGTCCATAATACATACATATGTGATATATGTCCATAATACATGTCAGTATGATATATGTCCAAAATACATGCCTAAATGATATATGTCCATAATACATGCCTATATGATATATGTCCATAATACATGCCTATATATGTTCATAATACATGCCTATATGATATATGTCCATGATACATGCCTACATGATATATGTCCATAAAACATGCCTAGGCTGGATCTACAAGCGTTTTGTCCACAGGGGCATATTTATGCATTTCAAGCCATTTTGGGCCATCTGGGTCTATATTTTGGGTCTTGCGAGTGACTTAAGGCATTCTATTTTGATACACGAAACAAACAGAACATAATGTCATGAATATGTGAAACTAGAGAAGAAGTTACTGAATACATTTCAAGCATAGTGCCAAAACGTGAAATTTTGGGCCTTTTGGTCCTACATCTCGGGCCTTTTCAACTACTCAAGGCCGTGTTTCTTCTTACACAAGCTAAACAGTCCTCAGTGTTAACCATCCATGAAACTAGAGAGAAAGTCACTGGATAGATTTCAAGCAAAAATGCAAAACGCCCATTTCTCCTGCTTGGGCTTACTTTTTGGACTCGAGCGATTCAAGGCCTACCATCTTCATACACCTTACAGATGGCCCAGAATGTCATGCTAAAAATTAACAAAACAGTTGCAGAACAGATTTTGAGAGAAGTGACCGACAAAGTCTAACATTGGCCGTTTTTCGTCAAAAGTGGCCACCATTTTGAAAAGAAAGGGGAAAAAAAGAAAAATTAGAAAATACCTCCTTCTTGAAATACATGTTTATGCAAACTTTCAGGATAACCCGACTGTAAACTTCAAAGATAAAAACGGAGACGGGCGACGGACGCAATGCCATGCCAATAGGTTATATGACCATAGGTCTTGTAATCTATAAATCTAATACTGCACAGTATGTAAAGTCGTCTGGACTTTGTTGTCCTCAGAAGTGTCAGCTAATCAGGACATGTTATTTATATGGGCGTGTGAGTGTGTGATTGTATGGTCAACCCAACTTCTGGAGTGGTGTCAGTGTTCGAGTAGTTCGCTCCCCTGTACATTTATAAGCATTCTACTTACTGGCAATTACCACTATCTGTTTTAAGTCAACTTCTCCCGTCAACAAACAACATTAATTTATTGCGTTGGCCATGAAAATTTTATTTTGCACGAAACCATGTATTTTGTTGAAAGTCAGAAAATTGTACTTAGAACAATGAATATTGAAGTTTCTCACTATGTTTCATGGCACAATGATACACTAATGGTGTTTGATGAAATTGTCATTTGATTGATAACACAATGAGTCACTTTGATTATTATTGCAATTATTTCATACGTATATGTGGCCTGTGTAAGATTAGGTCACCTTTGTGAACAGAGTAGCATGTGTTCATGATCATTTTTCTTTCTATTACATGTAAGTATATCAAGTTTGCTTATCCATCAATCATCAATCACTATCAATGTTGAATTTAATACCGGGGTGAAATTATAGCAGCTCTGTTTAGTCATCCATGACAACACATACATGTTTTCGCGAGTTTAATGATTTTGGTCACCACAATTAAATTCACTACGAAAACTATTCAGGCATACCCAATACGCGATCTTAATATATGGGTTATTCAAACTCGTGATATAAAATGCCCAAGGTGACGGGGAAAAAATCACAAGTTGCACGAGACATGACAGAACAACATAGCGAATCATTTTTTTCTTCTCTTAACAAGTTGGGATAACTAGTCTCTTAACTAGTCCAAGTTGCTTCCAAACTGGCTCCATGTAATTATAAAAAAAATAGCCGCCCAAGTGCTAAGAAAGGTTATACCGAGAAATGTACGGTATTACGCCACTCGCGTTTTGACATATTTTGGGTAGGTACGCTCAAGCTCAAATTTCAGTGTTCAGGGTAAAACCAGCTTGTCAAATACAGAAATGGAAACTAGACATATTTTCCTTAGTACCAAAAAGTGAGCTAAACAGGAGGCACCACGGAAAGTCACATTTTGACCCATCATGTGATAAACAGCGAAATTGTTGTTTTAACCTTCCAAGGTCATTATAGGAGAAATTCAGGATCATCATTATTCAAACTCTATTATGAATTATTCTAGCAGTTCACTCTTTACAGCATTTCGGACTAAACAATTTTTCGCTGACCGGTCGGCAAAAAAATTAAAATGACCGCAATACGCAGACCGGCGATTGAAGGGCAACGAAACATTCACACATCACAAGGTATAGGGAGTCTTAAGCATAAATTAGAATAAAATATTGACCGGATTTTGATAAAACAACCATAAAAGTCCAGAATTGGCCATTTTTTTCATCAAAAAGAATCACTTTTTTCAAATGCGAAAAATCGAAAAACTAGTTATAGCTCTCTTTGACTTATTTTTGGGGACTTTTTGTTTTGCAAGACTCGAGAAAACTTCAACCGTAAAATTTGAAGATAGAAATGTGGACGGACGCCGACGCCGCCGACGGACAATGGACGCAACACCGTGCCAATAGGATGAAAAGGTCAGGGCACATAAAATATAACATGCGTAATATAGTTTAGGCCGTGAAAACGCAATTTTGCCTGGAATAGTGTCTTCCTTCGATTGTTCTTCGTCTACGATAAGAACAGACGAGTGAAATGCCGACGGCAATGACAAACACCAAGACGCAAACGTCGACGGCGATGCCGATGGCTTCGTTCACAAGTATCTCCCTGGTCATGGCTAGCACATCATTGGCGGTGTTCACGCCAGGCGGCGGCCCCTGGTACGGCCAGTTATCCTGAAGGTTGGGGTCACCGTCGCCTTCGGACTCCGAGGCATGGCGACTCGCAGTGCGGAACCAGACTTCGTAAAATCGTTTTTGCTGTTCTTCATCAAGCGAAGCTGCCGCGGAAACTGGATGTTCAAAACAGAAGCTAAGAGTAATAAACGGACTGTAGGATTTGAAAATGTGAACAAAAATATAACCACCGGGTCTTAATTAATTATTCTACTGTATCAAGATTTTGCATGGGCAATATGTGATCGAAATGTATGACAGTAAAATAGGCCTATCACCCTAATATGTCTGATGAAAACATTGAGTTTTTTTTATAAATGGAATCCCAATTCCAGCAGTATTGCAAGTTTAGATCGTGAGAATTGAATGAGTTTTTTTCACCGCGTTAATTGTTCGCCTTCACCAAAAGGAATATGTGATATTAGGTACTTGCCGTAAATTCCCAAAATAAAGATGAAATGTCTTGTCATGGCCTTTTATGGTTAAAGTTTCTGAAATTAAGCAAAATTGTGTTGACAATCGAATGGTGCGAAGAATATTATTTGTTTAAAACGGATTACCATCGCATTTTCCTACCTGTTCTGCTCTCATTGTTTCACAGTGCGATTCGTAATGTCTAATCCGGCCTTTATTCCATTCGTGTTACAACTGAACAAATGTCTAACGCCCTATCTTTCAATCTTTAGGTCACCGAACCGTAAGTGTGACAACCTATTGAAATGGCGTCGCATCCGTTGTCGTCCGTCCACATTTTGATCTAAGATTTAATTAGGTAAAATACCTAAATTAAATCGACAGAGAAATATTATTATATATTTTTTTGGACTGATGATTTTTTCTCAAAACCTAATCAGTAATTTATTTTCTTGATTGATGTATACGACTCCCAATATGTTCACTCGTGATTTGTATAGGCTATGTTGCCGATTTGTGTATGTATTGCAGCCATTTTGATTTTCCGACCGGTAGGCAAAGAAGTAAACGTAGTTTGAACCATCTTCAGTCTGAAAAATGCCTATGACAAATCAAATTTTATCTCATTGTAACAGATATGTTGGTACAGAGTTGAGATATTGGCACATCCAAGTATGTGTTATGAACATGACATGACATAAATGGGAATACATCTCGATTTGAATGATAAATTCTAGTTCGATCTTTAGTGACCTCGAAATCTGGGAACAGCTATATACTATATATGTCAGTCGAAAAACTGTGGTCAGGCTGTACTTGTATCCGGTAATTCTCTGAACCCTTGGGCTCTTTTTTTTCAAATTTCGGCGTCTTGGACGTTCGTTCGTTAACCAGCAAGTTCCTTTCCCCTATTCACTATGGTCGCCCATATCTGCCATGATTATTGTTCATGCAAAAACGTTACTACCACAGTTACACGCGGAGGAAACTTTTTCTCAGCGTAGGAAACTATTTACTCTGTGTGGGATACGTTTGCTGGACATAGTTAACTATTCGTTCAAGGTGTAATAATACTATTGATTTTTGAATAAAAAAAACATGTTGAAGGAAATTATAATAAATCTTACAGGACGTCCCCGTAGCTGACTGAGTTTCAGTCGATATTATCAGTATACTACAGGACTATATTTTACGTTTATCTCGTGTGTGGATATCGCGTCACGTTCAAATCATAGTCAAGCGCCATCTGAGTGCAACAGTAAGATATGTGAGGGTTTTTTTTCTTCATATCTCAAACAAGTATGGAAACATATCTCAAGCGTTTGATATGGAAACATACATTGATCATCCACATAACCTGTTACTCCTTCAGTCACGACTTGTGATGTTAATAGATCTATTCACAACAAGACCTGTTGTGTTAAAAATAACGACAATATATATCAATATACATATCTATCGTTTCCGTTAAACTTATATCAAAATGTTCATATATCTTCATATACGTATGCTTGTAGTAATTTCAATAATATTTACAATAATTTTGAATTACAATAGTTCTTCAAGATAAATTTGATTTGGATCAGGGGTTTGAACTGTCATAACAACTTCTTGTTGGAAACATCATTCTATGACTCACCTTAAGATTATTTTCCACTCATTCAATACCCTTATCCAGTGCAATGACTCAATTGTGATGGCGAGTGTCACATACCACTCAGTCATTCAAATTTACCACTCAAATCTTTTTGTACCACTCAATATTTTCAACATTTCATTATTCCGATATCAATAGCACCAATGGTGCTGTAGCTTACCGGCAATCATGAGAAATGCACAGAGTATTGATTTTCCAACATATAAATTGTTACACTGATCTCAAACTCTATTGTCAAAACATGTTCGTAAATGTTGCCGGAAACGCATTCTCTGTATGAACTATAATAAGAAATCAAGTTGCCTCTCGGAAGATGTTTTTCATTAATGACATATATTCACAGACTGTCGAAACAAAGGCAACACATCACAAAAGTATATAGGGATAATCTTAAGAATTTGGAGGAAAATTGTCTGAAAAGATTTTGAGGAAAAGGGCCATCGAAGACGAAATTCATCTTTGTTTTCGACAAAAAAGGTCGTTTTTGACCCAGGGGCGGGTTAAGGGGGGCCGGGGAGCCTTGCCGCCCCCCCCCCCCCCAAAAAAAAGAAGGAAAAAGAGAAGAAAAAAGGAGGAAAAGGGGAAAAAGAGAGGGGAGAAAGTGTTTTCAGGATAAATTACACCGGGAAGTAGCTTTAATTTCTGGGGCCCCATGTTGAGCAGTGTATTCTCTCTGTAGTCAACCCGCCTGTTCTCAGTGAAAGCACTTCATGCCCTTCACTTTCTATAAATGATTTGAAAGCATTGAATGGCCAAATGCACTTAATCCTTTGATGGGGTCCAAAACCAAGATATATTCTAGGTCATATTTTGTTTCAAAACCTCGGCCCTCGTTTCAGACCCTTGGCCCTCGGCAACTCGCTTCGCAATATTCGATATCTTGGCCCTCCGTCAGAACCCTCGAGCCACCCCAGATCAAGCATTCGTAAACTCTCCAAGGCCATGAAATTTAATCCAAGGAGAGCCCTAGAACACACCATTGGGGATGCATAAACCTTCAGTGTCTGGGGCCCTTGCGCGGGCCCTAGAACCCCGGCTGACAGGGGCTCCTTCGCTCGCCGCTCTATCGATCAAAGGTTTTGCCCCCCCCCCCTCCCAAAATCCTATACCCGCCCCTGTGACCTTCCAAAATCATTGAAGGTCAAACTCAAGGTCACCACTCAAACAACAATATATGATTTCCCATTTGAATGTGCTCCCATTATGAAGGAAAAATTGGGTGAAAAAAATTGGGTAGTCCCAAATAATTTCAATGGCCAAAAAAATGGGGTTTTTTGCTGGAAATGGCTCAAAACGAATAGTGACTCGATTTGGGACAAAAAAATGTTTTCGCCAACCCGTCAAAAAACCAAAATGGCCGCCACACGCGAACCAGCGATTCAAGGCAACGAAACTTATACACGACATAGAGGTACATGAGGGGAATTGTATATTGCCAAAACAAACCTTGCCATACATTTCTTTCACGTGTGTTCCTAACAAAGCAGATACATGTATACTCAAATATATATATATATATTTGTTTTCAAATAAATAGACTTCCACTTTTATCAGTATTGAACGATAGCATTTTATTAGAAGAACGAACCATCTTTTCGTTCTTCATATCCATTTTCAGTCCGGTTAACTGTGAGGACGAAACTGACGTCTCCAAAGTCAGTCCCTAAGCGAAAGTGCATTATTTCAAGTCCCGTCTCACGAAGTGTCACTAAAAACTAAATGTCACTATTCACCTCTAAATGGAAATCAAGTATATTGACTGAAGACTAAGAGCATAACGTGAGACCATAAAGTGAGACCATATGGTTACGCACGAATATCTCGAGTAACTTAAAACACCAAATTAGGAGGATTCAGGTTTGATGTGTGACAATATGTTTCAGTCTGAAATACAACCTAATCATTAGTCAAACCGACCATGTAGAGAAGTGAGTTTAGCTTAGAAGCGTATGGTGACTCCTAGAAACGAAGCAATAGGAATCTCATCTGAATATGATGAAAATGAAACTGTATTTATTTCGTCGCTTCAGGCGATTAAAGTGATATTGGCGGTAAGTTATGGATTTTTCCATATCTTTCTAATCGAACGAAGAAAACATAACAGTTATATATCTGCACTTGTATGCCCAAACAGACGCCCCTTTTTAATAGATTTAGTTGCGAGTTTCTGGTGGAGATATTTTGAGTTTATTTACATTACCGCCATTCTCGGTGCTTTGAATACCGTAAAGCAGTGCGATTTCAGCTTACTCGTGTATGTTCGTGCCAATCGAGCGTGAACTAGGTTACGTCAGGGGTAACTCTGAGTGGCGCACAAAACATAAAAGCGGGTACTAGTACTGTCATATGCTTGATTTATCCGTTTGATCAAGCAAAGTTTGTTTTGTAACCTATTTTTCTGAGACCACAGGCATATATGTAATTGATTTGGAAAAATAGTTTTCCTGCCAACATCACTTTAAGTGGTTCGTAAATCTTTCCACGGTATACCTTGATACTTGTAATGATACAACCAGGGTGCTTTGAATTATTTTATGGCTTTACTGTAGATTGTATTTCACATACGTAAGAGGTTGTGATAAATCTACCGATTAAATGTTAAATCCAACCAAACAGTGAGAATGTGTTCTTTTACATTCGACATGTAACGTCCTGAGTTTATGGCCTTCGTGGCTATGAACGTTATCTCTATGACATAATCAAACAGGGCAAAAAATACCTTATCCCATTTAAAACAATAATGTTTGCCCACAAACACTGTGGGTCTCTCGCCCATTTTCTGGCCTAATATATGCCCAATTCAGTGTTTTTTGCCAGGCCCAGGCCCAGTCTTTGGGGAGCTCAACTCCGGGCATCCTTGATCGAAACGAGAGGCCATAGGCCACGCACTCACCAGTATGCCTACGTAATTATGACGTCGTTTGTCGTCAATTCTGTACTACGAACTTGGTGTGAATGGAGTTTTTGAATATGTATGTTGAAATCGTGTTTATATATGTTGCATTATCACCGGAAAATATATTTAGATGATAACTTTTTTTAAATATTATCAGTTTGTTGCCACAAAAACGTCAATTATTTCAAAACGGATACATCGATTGAGCTAAAAATTTACATTTTTGAACTAAAAAAAAATGACAACAGATTTGGAAAGTACTCTAAAAAACCAGCTATTACTCGATATATTCGCAAAAGGTCAAGGTCATTTTTGAGGTCAACTTCGACCTCAGGCGCTCGCGAATGCAATCGATCATAAGCCTTAGGTGTAAATACAAAAGTTGTTAGGCTAAGTGAGTGCAATATTTTGAATTTACTTCCGTGATCAACATGGTTTTCACTTGCGGGTCAATATCCACCTTTTCTTTCGACATTTGACCTTGAAATTTCGTGGAACAAAAGAACTCATCCTTGGCTATGAACTGGGATATCAATAAATTTTTACGCACACTATTGACGCTTTTATCAGCATGATTAGCTTGAAACATGAAATTCCGCTTATAATGGGACAAATTTCGTTGACATAGAATCGTCAATTACGTCATAACGAATGGGCCGATCAGGCTAAAAATTGACATTGAGCATAAGGGGCCGGTCTCACTTCGTTTCCATGCATCAGATCGAAAATCGGAGGTGACCTCTAAGGTCAAATATTCAGGCGAACTTCTCAAGGTCAAGGTAACAAAAGATAGAACTCGAGTAAATCTTCAATATGCACTTGATTTGAAGTCTTTACGACGATTACAACCGGAGTTATGGGCACTTACGTGAATCCGACGTTTTGCGTGATCCTGACCTTGACCTTTGACCTAGACACACAAAAATGGGACGTTTTCTGTCCGGTATTCTACAGATTGCGCATTTGAAAGCTGTAGCATAGCAAAACCGACATGGCGAAAAACCCGAACAGCAGTGATCGCCTTTGCCACGGCCGTGGAAAACCCGACATGCACCACCCTTTATCGCCCACTCGGTTATTCCATGGCTACTGTCTTTTCGCGAACCAATTCGATTGGTCAGAAATATTTTGTTGAGAAAGTGGAATTGCTTTGTATTTAATATTACAAATGGAATCTCAAATATTAATAGAGATTTTACTAAAAAATACCAAACTGACAATCTGATGTTCGATTGTGTTGCAACAGAATGATAGTGAGTTTATGAATTCCCAATTCCCGTGTCCCCATTGGCTCGCCGTTATATGTGTTATGTTGATTTATTTATCCATAGTGAGAACTTCAATATATTTAAAAGTTTAATCATAACAATTAAAAAATATATATTCTGTTGATTTCAAATGTATGATGTACTAGCTAGTAACAATAATTCATTCTATCTTCAAGTACACATTTTTAACACATATACCAGATAGTATAGTGTATACTGATGCATGCAGTCTTTATTTGTGACTTGTAGATGTAGAAGCGAATATAGGAAATGAAAGATGAAATTTAAAAAAAAAATTAGCCCAAGGGCTAGGATAGGTTACCGGACAGTATATAATAGCTATTTTGTTCTGTGGCCTTGAAAATAAGGTCACTGGTCAAATTCAAAGTCACGAGAGTATTCCGCATACCAGTATATGATTTCCTATAAGCTCACAATTGATTACTAAGCTGTAAATTCAATAATAAAAGATATATTAGTCATTATGTCCTGTGACCTTGAAAATGAAATCAAACGTCAAATTAAAGGTCATCAGAATATTCAGCAGATATCAATTGCTGTAGGTCCAAAATTGAATTTTGAGTTGCAAAGTTGATAATAAACAAGATATTAGCCATTTTGTCCTGCGAGACCTTGAAAATTAGGTTAAAGATCAAATTCAAGGTCACGACAATATTCAGCATATATCATTTCCTATATGTCCACAATTGATTCCTAAGCTGTAAAGTCGATAATAAGCGAGATATTAGCCATTTTGTCATGTGACCTTGAAAATGAGGTATAAGGTTTCATGACAATATTCCCCATATAACATTTCCTATATGTCAACAATTGATTCTCAAGTTGTAAAGTCGATAATAAACGAAATTTTAGCCATTTTGTGCTCTGACATTGAAAATAAGGTCGAAGGTCACGAGGATATTCAGCATATGTCATTTCCTGTATGTGTACAATTGATTCCTAACCTGTAAAGTCGATAATAAGAGAGATATTAGCCATTTTATTCTTTGACCTTGAAAATGAGGTCAGAGGTCAAATTCAAGGTCACGAGAATATTCACGAATCATATATCATTCCCTATATGTCCACAATTGATTCCTAAGCTGTATGACGATAATCAGTGAGATATTAGCCATTTTGTCCTGTGACCTTGAAAATGAGGTCAAAGGTCAAATTCAAGGTCATCAGAATATTCGGCATATATCATTTCCTATATGTTCACAATTGATTCCTAAGCTGTAAAGTCGATGATAAGCGAGATATAAGCCATTTTGTGCTCTGACCTTGAAACTGAGGTCAGAGGTCAAATTCAAGGTCACGAGAATATTCAGCATATATCATTTCCTATGTGTCCACAATTGATTCCTAGTCTCTAATCTTAATATTAAGTGAGATATTAGGCATGATGTGTCCCATTATAAAGCATAGGAGAATTTAACATGAAAAAGTTCCATTTGGGACCAGTCGAGAAAATGAGATTGACCGCTACACGCAGACCGGCGATTCAGGGACAACGAAACTTATGAATGATTCAGCTTTATTCACGGAAGGCCTCGGGCCCATGTGCATGTACAAAATGTGCAGAATATACCCAGGCGAGATACAGTGACATTTAATAATAAAAGAGAAAATCACAAGTCATTAAGTTTTTTGTGTAGAATAAAGGCATGATATAAAAATGCAGCTAAATTTTTTATACATTGGTGATCCCCAGAGGATAATATATTCAGGAAATTTTCAGTTACATTTACATGTGGTACGATATTTTTAGCCAGATATTTTTTACGTAATTTTCCAAATATCGGACATACTAAAAGGAAATGAGTTTCATCTTCGATTACATCAACACCTTGCCCTTTACAATAATTACAATTTTGATCGAACATTTCACAATTTGATTGTCTGTAGCGTTCAATAGCTAACTTATGGCGAACACATCTGAATCTAGAGAGCGCAACTTTGTGATTCCAGTAAACATCTAATGATAAGTAAGTTTCTAGATTTAAGTCATGTTTGTATTTACTGTATAAAACAAGTTTGCTACTGGTTGATATTTCATCATGCCAAGTCTGATTTGACATATCAGTCAGGCGCTGTTTGGATAAACTTAAAAATACTTCAATATTTCCCACACCTTGATTAAGCCATACTTCACCGAAGCCGTGTTCGTACAATAATTGTTTTATATCTGATGTCCAGTTGTTGTCACCCGATATGTCAAATTGTGTCAACATTTTACAAAGTGAGTTACGTATTTTCACTCCACCATCTTGAACTACCACCTTTAACCAAAACTTTATACATCTATATTTGTATTGGACCGCTAAGGGCATTCGTCCCAGCTCGCCTAGCACGGCTGCGTTCGAAGTGTTATACGATACAGACAAAATATATTTACAGAATTTTCTATGGACCACTTCAATAACTTCTCGTGTTCTTGTACCCCATATTTCAGAACCATACAGTAATATTGGTGCAACAACTTTATCAAATAGATCTAAACATAGCTTTACGGGGATACCACCACACATTTTCATGAACCTTTTCAATTGAAGTATAGCCTTTTCTGCCTGACAAGCTAATGTTTTTAGTGCAGGTGACCAGGTCAACCTCGATGAAAATACAATTCCCAAATATTTGTACTGATTAATGCATTCACGTTTCTTCCCATTAAAATAAAAACGTTCAATATTTTTAAGGTGACCCCCATTTCTAAACACAACAACATTAGTTTTTGACAAATTAACTTTGAGTCCATTTTCATCACAAAATTGACTTAACGCATTCAGCTGAATTTGTAATCTGCCGACACTGTCGTTTACAATGCATATGTCGTCCGCATATAAAAGCATATGTACGTCAGGAAAATTATTATCGACAAATACACTTGGACATTGGAGGCACTGACATTTTTTTACTAGCTCGTCTATATACATTGCGAATAGAAAAGGACTTACCATACACCCTTGGCGAGTACCCACCGTACAAGGAAATAATTCGGTAATACCTTCCGGTGTCTTTACACACGATCTCAACTGACTATACATGGATCTCAACACTATAATAATGTAACGGTTTTGGGGCGTACCCAAAGGTTTCCCCTAGGTAATTCTGTTAGTGTTTTGTGATATTATGGTTAAATAACCGTTTATTAGGGTGTATATGTGTTTAAAGGTTCATACGGTTCCGTATTGTTAATGTTTTAAAGGTTTTCCGTCTTGGAACTTAGTAATTTATGATGTTGGTAAAGCCGGAGACGGAGCCGGAACCGGAGACGGAACCAGACACGGAGCCGGAACAATGGAGTACAAAAACGTAATGACGTTATTTCCGGAAGGTCATGTGATCAGCCTCGTTTTCGGTTTAAAAGGTGACGTGTCAGCCACTGATTGGTTCTAGAGTGTTTTTAGAAATCCGGAAAATATCAGTGTTTTGGCGGACTATGACGTCACAATAGGTTGGTCACGTGACGTGGGTCTCAGGTCTATAAAAGCCCCCGTTTCACAGCGGACGGCGGAGTTGGTGTCCTGACGTCGACCTGTGCAGACCCCTTCTCCCATAGCAGAGTACTCCCTTGTTCCGGATAGAGTCATCCAGATGATAGCAGTTAAGTCTTCCGACTGTGAACTTGGAAAATAAACATGAAAACTTCAACCGAGTTGTTTTTCCGTGTTCGTTAGGGAACTGGAAGTTATAATAAAGTTAGTTTCCCGGAAAAGACAGTTATACGGAGTAAAGGGAGATAAGACTACAGTCGGTTAAGACCAAGTTGTAACGACGTCTTAGGGTGATCTAAGAACCCAGATCACCGAGGAAGGAGTCGGAGACGGAGACGGAGGTGGAAATCAACGGAGCAACTACGGAGGCGGTATCGGACGGAGCAGTTGCAGAGACGGGAACGACGAAGCAGTTGCAGAGGCGGTACCGGACGACGGAGTTGCAGAGGCAGTACCTGACGAAGCGGTTGCGGTAACCGGAAGTAGGAACACTTCCGAGATACTCCATTTCAGGTGCGGTACCAGGTTGCAGTGAGGCGGAGCCAACCGGAGCAGATTGCAGTGCGGCGGAACCAGGCAGAGCGGTTGCAGTATTCGGAAACGGCAACGTTCCCGGATTCTTTATTCCAGGCGCAGTCGCAGTTTGCAGTAAGACGGAAAACGACGGAGCTGTTGCAGTAAAGCGGTTTCCCGACGGAGCAGTTGCAGTACCCGGAGACGGAAACGCCTCCGGATCCTTACTTTACAGGTGCAGTTGCAGATTAGCAGTCGGACAACGGTTAAGAGGTCCATTCCAGACCACGCTACCAACCTTAGAGACTTCTAGCCGGAGTTCAACCGTACAGCAGTAGCAGTTTCCCGGAGTTTTACCGTTTCAGCTCCGGTTAAACAACAACTCACCCACCTCCCTAGAAAACCGGTTCATCAAGACGTCACAGAAGGGTGTAAACCCGTTACAATAATTTTCCCATGAATACCTTTATTTAACAGTCGATACCATAAAACAGAATGTGGGATACTATCAAATGCGCGTGAGAAGTCAATAAATGCGACATAAAAGCGGCCACCACGCTTCCGCAAATATTTATGAACAATTGCATAAAGCGAAAAAATTTGATCGACAGTTGATCGACCAGTACGGTAAGCGCCTTGGGCATCGTCCAACTTTTGATTAGTGTCACACCAGCGAACTAATCTATTGTTTAGTACCTTAGTGAATATTTTACCTAAACAACACAAGAGCGAAATACCGCGATAATTATTAGTGTCAGATCTTGAACCTTTTTTATGCAATGGGCTTATAATTGCTTCAGACCACTGAACCGGATATATACCTGTCTTCAATATAGTGTTGAACAATAAACAGAATGTGTCAAGTAATATATCAGATGTATGTTTAAAAAATTCATAACTAATACCATCGATACCTGGCTGCTTACCATTTGAACAATCATTAATTACAAACATTATCTCTTCAGGTTCAATATCGTGATTCAAAGTATCAGGTTCGTTGTTTACACATCGTTCACAATTTGTATCATGTTCAGTAATGAAATTTGTAACAAGTTCAGCAAATTCATTATCTAATATCGGTTCGTCGTTTAACAAATCACAAAAATAGGTTTTCCAGCCACCGGGAGTTATAGATTTATCAACTTGACATATATTTTGTTTCATATTATGTTTTTTCAGCACCAACCAAACATTGTCATTACATCTTACAGACTCACGTATATCTTTATACATAGTATTCTTATACTGAAACTGTTTCTTACGACATATATTTTTAAACTGCTTTTTTGAAACGATGTATGATTCTAGCGTTGAATGGTTTCTACTAAATCTATATGATTTTAACATACTTTGTTTCATACATTTTGCATGTTCACAATCCTCACATAATAGAGGTATGTGAGAGCAATCTTTTGAAATAAAAATCTCAAAACTGTCTGAACAGTTTTTGAGAAAATGGCCGCCGAAGTCAGAAATTGGCCGTTTTTCGGCGAAAATGGCCGCCATTTTGAAAAAAATGCGAAAAACAAAAAATAACCCCCTCTTGAAATATTTTTAGGTATTTTTGTGCAAAATTTCAGAAAGATCCGATCGTAAACTTTAAAGATAAAAATGTGGACGGACGACGCTGACGACGCAGACGCAGACGCCGGACGACGGACGCAACGCCACGCCAATAGGTTATCGGACCATAGGTCCGGTAACCTAAAAGCCACCATTGATATACTCACTATCATTCTTCGTTGCAACACGAATTTCACCATTTAACAATCGAACATCAGACTGTCAGTTTGGTATTTCTAGTAAAATCTCTATTACTAGTAATATTTGAGATTCCATTTGTAATATTAAATACAAAGCAATTCCACTTTCTCAACAAAATATGTCTGACCAATCGAATTGGTTCGCGAAAAGACCGTAGCCATGGAATAATCGAATGTGCGATAAAGGGTGGGGCATGTCGGGTTTTCCATGGCCGTGGCAAAGGCGATAACTGCTGTTCGGTTTTTCGCTATGTCGGTTTTGCTATGCTACATGTTGCTTATTTCACGTGAATGGTCGATATGTCTGTTTCTCTATAACAGTCCCGCAGATGTCGCGATGTCGCGTTTGCTATGTAGCAAAGCTTCTTATCAAGAACTGTGGACGCTAGAGTGCGAACAAACACATCCGTCCATCCCTGAACGAACCAACATACTTGCCGAAATCTTTTGATTCCGGCAAGTAATAAGTTGTAATAACCATGAACAAAACTGTGATCCATCAATCATGGGATTGAGTGATGACGGGTGCATTGGATATGATAGGTGTCTAATATTCGTCAAGAATATTGAGCATAGTTCGGAAGTAACCTGGAGACTTAGCATCAGGGGTTAGGTGACAGAAGGTCAAGTTCAATGTCACCAAATGATCCACTGAATGTGACTTTCTGTATGCTCAAAGTACAAACCTAAGCTCAGAAGCAAAGGGCTAGTAAGATTACCGGAGAAGTATACGATGTTAAGTCAAGAAACTTTCTTCTTATAAAATTCCTAGGTTTCAATCTACCAGTAGGTCAAATTCAAGGAAACCAAAATCCACATAATATATGTGACTAGCTATATGTTCATATACAGTTCATAATTCGTGAAATTTGTTCTAGATTTCGAGCCTTTCGTGTTGACAGCCTTTTTGGGGCAATATTGTGATAGGAGTATATTTGGCCCCAAATCACTAACGGATTTCGTATGTAATCAGCAACATTGTGTATTCTGGCGGTAACATACGTTATGTGCACCCCGAAAGCACTGCTGCCAGCGAAATTAATTTATCTTCAATTTATCTTCTAATGAAGAGCAAACCAATTATATTTGGCGTCACAGGAACCTTACAGAATTCCTTGCTGGATAATACAACATGCATGGGAGGTTAGATGTACCATATTACAAACACTTGGATAACCTCATTGGTGTCAAAATGACATTGTGAAGTATCTAAGAAATGATGTCATGACCAGAATTATCATGTTTTTATCTAATTTGTTGTGGCTTCCAGTTGCTGTGGTAATATGCATTGTTTAAATCTCATAGTATTTCTCATACGGGTATCAGATATGGAAGCTTAGCTCCGCAGGTAGTGAATTATTTTATGTGCCTTGGAGGAACGCCACAGGATGTATACTTCGTATTCCCCATACAACGCACTGTACATCACTTCACCGGATGTGTCGAGACGAGCCCGCTAACACTCAAGTGTATACACGTTTCCTGAAAATCTTCAAATACCTGATCACGAGTGACAATGAAATTACAGGCCTCTCTGCCCAACTAGGTCTCAACGGTAGTTAATATATCAAAAGTATTTCGCAGGTGAATTCATCCTTGTGTGGTTCTCGACGAGCACCTCCATACGCTAAGCGAGACTTGATGTTATGCGTTAGTCACATTAGTAGGATTATCAACGAGGCACCATTAGGCACTGACTATCAAAAGATCATGCTGTTTGGTTTATGTGTTAGATAGTTCGGCAGGAATAACATAATTTTGCGGTGTTTAATATCTCTTGAGTTACGTATATGTTGGTGTTGATTGTGTTGTTTTCGTTTGTGTTTGATATTTGTACTATGTATATTGTGTGTACGAATAAACATAATATGCATATTCTCCAACACATAATCACATATATCTAGGCTTTTTTTTCACCAAATGAACTTTATTTCATTAGGCATAGGCGCTATCTTCAAGCAAGTATCAACCTATTACCAACGATTCAACCAGATTTTGATGAATGAAATAGGAAACCTAAGATACATATTTTGAAAGGAAAAAGAAGCGCGACCGAATATGTACATGTATTCTGAGTGAACAAAACCGAGTCAGGTAATAAAGTCCAGTGTCAGGCAAAATCGAGAGAATTGTTCAGAACTTTATGACCCCCCCCCCCCCCCCCACATATGGCCATAAGGAGGTGAAATAAGGTGTTCCAGAAGGAGTGCCAATTTCCAACACCATCATGGAAATAACATGTAAATAGGGCTTGCTTCACACCAGTGACAGGTTTGGTGTACTTATCAATCAGATCAGGGTAACGTCCACAGAATTTCATAGAAACAGCTATTAATATTGGTAAAACACATCCTTCGGTGAACACATGTCACTATTTGCTGGCGACATGGGAATATTGCAGCTCAGAAAATGGAAACTGACTATGAAAAAACTTAAATTATCACGCTTGACATATAATCTAGTTGACATTGTCAGAAACTTTATCAGCACAAAACATTTGTCTAAATAAATGGAAAAAAATAATCACACAGGTGGTCCATAACAGTCCTGACCCGGGCCCTTATAGCAATCAATATGCAAGCACTAATTACGAAATTATCTATACCGATCCCAGTACTCACCGCTTCTACTTAGGCCATGTCCTCCCAATTTACAACCTATATCTCGCGACCACACCCCGGGGATTATCTGACGTGCCACAGTGCATGTACAATTCCAGCGTCCCTTTGGTTGCACAATGATATACATCACACCGTTGACATGTCGTCATAACGCCGTCAGTGTAACCAGTTCCAAATGCATTGTTTGGTGCTGCACTTCAGTTGTGGATGTTGGGATACTTTGGATGAAAACAAACCTACGGAGCCGCTGAAAGGACATGGAAGAAATATTTTTTGACATACGGTTATTGCGTTCCCTCGCAATAATATTGCGTTCCCTCGCAATATTATCGCGTTCCCTCGCAATCCGGATCGCGTTCCCTCGCGATCTTATTGCGTTCCCACGCAATCCGGATCGCGTTCCCTCGCGATCCTATTGCGTTCCCTCGCAAACCGGATCGCGTTCCCTCGCGATCTTATTGCGTTCCCACGCAATCCAGATCGCGTTCCCTCGCGATATTATCACGTTCCCTCGCGATATTATCGCGTTCCCTCGCGATAATATTGCGTTCCCTCGCATTCCGGATCGCGTTCCCTCGCGATCTTGTAGAATAACCTTCTCAGAAGTCATTGGCGTCAGCACAATGCGAGGGAACGCAATAAGATCGCGAGGGAACGCAATAAGATCGCGAGGGAACGCGATAATATCGCGAGGGAACGCGATAATATCGCGAGGGAACGCGATCTGGATTGCGAGGGAACGCAATAAGATCGCGAGGGAAGGCGATCCGGATTGCGAGGGAACGCGATAATATTGCGAGGGAACGCAATATTATTGCGAGGGAACACGATAATATTGCGAGGGAACGCAATAACAATGTGCTAAAAATATTTTCTTCCATGTCCTCTCAGAGGCTCCGTACAAACCTGCCATTCATCGCGATGTTGAATCCCCCACACACGATATCCTGCGATAACTCTGCCTTCTGGTTCCTAGTTAAGGTACAATGCATTTAGCCCACGTATATAAGCATTGTATTTAGTATGAACACAAAACAGTTTACAAAACTGGCATTAAAATTGTCTATGGGTATAATAATGATAATTGAAAGATTATAGTTGACAAATCAATACAGGACTTATCAAGAAGGTGAAAACAGCAAAATGTATGACATGTGTAATACTGTACACATTGGCGGTCACTGTTGGTGAACCATAAATCTGTTCTCGGGGGTACCATAGAATAAGTAGCCTTATGGCTTGTGGTTGGTGATTATGGACTTGTCATACACCTATTGCATAGGGTTTGTTTCGGATTTCTAAATTGTTTCAATAGATTGTTATTGTTGTTATTATGCCGTTGCATATTATTGCACCACAGTAGGAACAACTACATTTTACAACTGTCTACCCCCGATGAGGCCATTGTGTTTCGGGGAAATCATTTGATTTGGCTTTGTTTTTATTCACACTTAAACCATACTTGTACTGTTCTCGCAGGTGTTTAATCAATGCTGGATGTTGGTTAAACACCTGCCGGTCACGGCTAGGTAGTTTTCTGTATGGTTTTAAACAGAGAAACCCCTCGAGAAACAGGAAACTATTCAACATATTCTCGGGCTGTCGCCCTCGACCATGTTCCTCGGGGTTTCTCCATTTCAAACTGTAGCTTATATTTATTATCATCATCATCATCATCATCCGCATCATCATCGTCATAATCATCAAAATCTCTTATGTTGGTGTTAATAGGTTGATACTTACATTCATATCACTGGGCTGGTTTCACTGCTGGTGGGTGTCAAATCTGTCACAAAGGATACCATCAACTCGGTAGCCTTTTGGTTTGTGATTGGGTACTTATGGACTTATCATACACCTATTCCATAGGGTTTGGTTCGGATTTCTGAATTGTTTAAGTAAGTAGTTGTGCAGTTGTATAGTAATTCCATCAGATGTACAGTAGAAACAACTACATTTGACAAATTGTCTATCCCTGATGACGCCAGTTTCTTCCGTTTAAACATTTGTTTTGGCTTTGTTTTTATACAAACCGATTGTAATTTATATTTATTATTGGTATCATCAAAATCTCATTGTGTTTTGGTAATAGGTTGATACATTCTGTAATTATTTATTGGACATCTACTCGAAAACTATAAGGTTTGAAATGATGAACAATGCCAGACGACGCAACATGATATGTACTTGCGGGACGATGCTGTTTTGGATGATTTTGTCAGTCACAAATTTGGACTGACAAAATCCCGAAATTGGATCTGCATGGCACATCAGTCGTTCCTGCTCATCGTGTCATTCAAAACGTGGCACACTGTGAACCACTGCCGGTACGTGCCAATATTCTTTCAAACATTTCAGAATAAAATGTGTTCTGTATTACGATTCTCACAATGAAACTGTTTAGCATTGTTTATTGCAGTTTGACCTGTGTTCGTTTGGCAGTGGTCCATTTCTTCTTCGGTATGCATTTTTCGGCAAAATACATCGACTATCTAGCAGATATTTATAGCATTTTTTTTTTTTGCAATATTCATGAGAGAAGATTAGTCTAGTGGCCTGGCCTTACCAGAATGAAAAGGCCAATAAATAATATACGGAAAAAGAACATAGGTTTACAGATCAACAAAATCCAGGTATCCACGACAACCTGGAAAAAACCGGAAGAATATCACTCGGGATGTGCCCTAACTAACAAAAACAAAGTGAGGATGCTTTCTCGTGTGAACTAGTTCTAGCATCATCCAACTATTTTGCTCATCGACACAGACATTAGTGAAAGAGTTTAATGAGCTATTATAATGGTGTAGTAACTATTGGCGGTATTGATCGCAACAGCAATAGTTGTCAAGAGTAGGACTACAAAGAAACATTGATTCAGATGGATTGTATCTTCCTTGACTGCTGGCAACTGCTGTACAGGAGTGTAACAGAGACAGTAACTTAATATGCAGAGCGGTTTTCGCACTTCTAAAGAGGCAGACATGTTGTAATACTAAACATGCAAATACAAGGATTAACCCAATTGCTCATATTTTTGTTGTTCATATTAGCATGTATACTTTTGAACCTGGCTAAAACTCATATCCACATACTGAACCATTGGCGAACACAACGGATGCCGGAACTTTCACACAACACTGGAATTACACATCGCTTAACTGATGTCAACAGGTCCAGCGAAAATCTCTACATGATGGCACAAGGGGGTGCACGTCTTGGGAACCAAATGCTCCGGTATGCAGCATTCTTCTCTGTAGCGCACGCACACAAAAACATACACGCCTTTCTCAAAGCGGGAGTGTTGAAAATGTTGATACACACGTTTCCAAACTTGAGCATTCCAGAGCAGAACATCACTGTGGTCAATTCTTCACGATTTGGAAAGCTCGCATTGAGTAAGGGGCCACATGAATGGTTCAAATACATACCGGAGGGGAACTTTTCCATGGGCGGCTATTTCATGGAGCATAAATATTCTACACATTTTTAGAACCTGATCCGGAAAGAATTCACGTTTGCCAAAAATGTTCGGCATCGCGTTCAGTCTTACTTCAGAAACGTAACTCCTACAGCATGGAAAAGGACTTCTTTTACACGTGTAGGAATACACGTTCGTCGAGGTGATCGCATGAGCGAGGCAAGACTTCGACATGGCGATGTGATTCATCCGCCAGAATATTTCAAGCATGCCATGGAATATTTCACTATTCGTTATGACAAGGTTCAGTTCATGGTTGCAAGTGATGATCTCAAATGGTGCAGGGAATATATAAGGGGTGAAAATGTTGTATACACTGGAAAAGATTATACCACAGATCTGGCGATTCTAACGATGTGTGATCACGTGATCATATCAGGTGGCACTTTTAGCTGGTGGGCGGGGTACCTTTGCAAGGGCACCACCGTGTACTATGGGGTATTCCCTGCCAATGGAACTGTTCTTGCACGTGCTTATGCGGGTGGCAAATGGATACCGCCACCAGAATCTAAATATAACCACTGGATATCGATAATTTGAAATTGTAGTTGTGAATGTATCATGTATAGTTTGTGGGGTTTGTGTGTTGGTAAATAATACAACTGAACTGAACTGAACTGATCTGCCCTTCATCCAGTTCATTGATTTCAAATGATAATTGCGCATGTGAATAAAGCAAAGGTTACAGAGATACATGTAAAATCGAAGAGCTAACATAATAAAAACATCTTGCTATATAAACATTTTCCAAGTCTATACAACTATACATGATCTGCTTCGATCAGCTGCCTTCAATTTTGCCTTCATACTGTTTTTGACACACATAATGTTCATTGAGTTCAGAAAATGTTTATCATGTTACAGTGTTAATTACTTTGTTGATCAAGTTTGATTCAGTAAAATTACTGTCGTGTTATTTACTTTCTAACTAAAATTCGGGATAATCATGCAATAGCGATCAGGCAATGTGCAGGATGAATAAGTATTTTGATTTTAAACCTGCGAGGATTCTTCGAGTTAGGGTGTTCAACTCAGAATTATCCTTACACCAAATTACCATATATACGTAATTCTATATCATCAGCCCAATGCAACAATTAGTCCATGCCCATTTCCAAATATTTTCAAACATTTGCCAAATAGAACAAATCTTTGTGCCTCGATTTATTAATACTAATAAAATAAATAACATATAATGTACATATTCAAAATAAATTAAAATTGTATGAATACAGACAATAACCTGATTTCTCCACAAAATAGTCACAAACACCCTCAGACACCCTTTCAACATGTGTCATATTCATATATTCATCACTAATAAATTCACTCATCCATCCCAAGTGCAGTTTTACATCATTAAATGGTAATACATTTGAGATTATATCTAAATGAAAAATAAGAAGTTGTGGATGTATAGTTTTTGTCGGATAAAAGACGATACGAAAACGTATTGTACACACATTGTCATACGTTATGTATCGTCTTTTATCCAATAAAAACTTGATACCCACAACTTGTTATTTTGCATTTATACATATTCTCAAATGTATTACCATTTGATATATTGTTAAATTTCATTCAACCAGTAAATCTGTACTGTTTTTCTCACAACATATCCCGTGTAGCCCGCGTAGGTATTCTCTGTACTCGCCTTTAGCTTATGCATTCTCCTATACACCCATTGCACCATTAGAAAATTCTGTATTATCGCCCTTTGTTTTTTCCACCAACATGGCTTTGACATTAATCAAAGAGCCATTGAGACCACTTCCAACTCATCTCAGCAACTCAACAAATTTGAAGTTACCAAGCTTACCAAGTATATATTTCCCGGCAATACCGCGCTGGTCATTCGCAGGTTTTACCAGCTCTCATAAGCTTTAAATGCCCCTCCCACCCATTATGTAGTAGGTAGTAGTGTAGTAGAGTTAGTTGGAGGTCAAGCTCTCAAATGATTTTGAGAGCTTTTTTGGTCAATCCATTTCTGGACAATAATTGGTCAATCCATTTCTGGATAATAAATCGTACACATTTTTGTCATACGTTTTCGAAATACGGAAGACCGTTAGTGCCAGGTGTGAAAATATATTTAATTATCTGGCGGCCGCCACATAATTATCTGGCGGCCGCCACATAATTATCTGGCAGTTTATACACATTTTTGTTTATACAACTGTGAGCTGTGAGTACAGCTGTGAGTGAACTATGCAGCACGTGAATAGTTTGATACTTAGTACAAAGCTATAAATATTTGAAGATATATTTACTAGACTGAATGCTAACTCTACCACAATGAACTACAAACAGCTATCAGCAACGTAACTTGTTGCAACCATTGCATTGATAATACTTTGAAATGAATTTAGAATAATATAACATTAGAATGATGAAATGATTGACGAATGAGGAATGAACACATACCTGTAAATACAATCATGGATGATATAATATTCCACCAGGCGACTCCAGGACAAATGTACTTTGCATTTGCCGCCAATTCAATTTATATCAAACATTGAGATGAAAGTGAGGGTAAAACAAACAATGTTTAACCAATGAGCTTTGCCGCCGTTGGTATGTGGAAGTCATATGATGTGATCGACACAGGTGAATGCACAATGGTTGGTAGCATATATTGTGTTCTAACATGTAAACAAGTGAAAGTTGTTGGTCCTCTATACGTGCTAATGCAGCACAATAGAAAAGCCAAGGTAATGAAATTGTATGTGCACAAGTCCTGAAAAATAGATAAATGAATAAATTAGATAATACAAATCCTGTTACATTTATTTATAATGTTTATCTTTTTCATCACACAAACATATATCTGTACAACAGCATCGGTGGCTATCAATATAGCCAGAGTCCATGAATCTTGAATTAAATTAAATTGGGTACAAAGTGGCATATTTTAGCGGTGAATTTACTTTAACAAAATGACTCAGTCCTGAAACTTGAAATGTAATTTGACACTTTTTGGATTCTGACATGTGATTTTGAAAAAAAAAAAAATATAGATACATGTAGCGTGATACCAGTACCAGTACCAGTAATCCACAAGCAGGATTATCCGACCTCCATGTTTTCACTTTGAAGATCCAGGCCCGCCTGCGTTCTTGTTGTTCTGCAGGAATTCCCGATGGAAAGCAGCACAGGTTTCGTTGGCTGTCGTTGTTGCTTGTTGTTGTCTAGCTTGTCCTCACATGGTTTGCAAGCAACACATTAATACATCCCCCCTGTAATATAGGCTCAAATGAACCTTGTTTGGCTCAATTTGTATTCCGTCACGTTTCATATTCGATCCACATTTCTGTGGATGGTAGGCAATTAAGCATTATATCTCCGAACAATATTTCAGCAATGAAGAGGTCACCATGTGAATAACACAGCATGAATGTCAATTAATATTGCACATTAATAAATTGTAAAACCTTATGAGGAATCATGGTATTTTTTAGTAATAGCTGATAGTTTGTTAAAACAATGCTGCCGTGAGACCGTTTTCTATCGTATTTGAATGTGTCGCCTTCTGGTGTATTATGATGTATTATCGATGTGTCATTAAAAATAACGGTATTGATCATTACCGCAACATAAAAAAGGTGAACTTGTTTATGTTGTAGACAACATAGGCCTAAACTTTCACTAATTTCATACAAATGAATATCGCGAGCTTACTTTTTTACTTCTTTGAATGTAGATTATCTGTTAAACATGCAAAATCAAGGAATCATTCAAGTACTCGCATTTGTGTTCTTGCTCTTAGCATGTATACTGCTGAAAATAAATAAGAATCAAATCCACAAGCAGGATCAGTGGCAAACACTTAAAATACATGAACCTGCAAACAATACTGGAAGTACATGTATTTATATCCAATCAGATGGAGTACCGTCTGATGAAAAACTCTACATGGTAGCACAAGGAGGTGCACGTCTTGGTAACCAAATGCTCCTATATGCAGCATTTTTCTGCGTAGCGCATGCGCACAAAGACAGACTCGCCTTTCTCAGAGCAGGAATGTTCAAAAGACTGACGCGTACATTCCCAAACCTGAGCATACCAGTGCAGAATCTCACAGTGGTCAACGCTTCACGATTTGGAGGGATCGCATTGACAAAGGGGCCCCATGATTGGTTCAAATACATACCGAAAGGGAACTTTTCCATGGGCGGCTATTTCATGGCACACAAGTATGTCACACATGCTGAGAACCTGATCCGGAATGAATTCACATTCGCCCAGAACGTTCAAAATCAAGTTCAATCATACTTCAAGAACATTACCCCTTCTGCTTGGAAGGGGACTTCTTTTACACGTGTAGGAATACACGTTCGTCGAGGTGATCGCATGAGCGAGGTAGTACTTCGACAAGGCGAAGTGATTCATCCACCAGAATATTTCAAGCATGCCATGGAATATTTTACTATTCGTTATGACAAGGTTCAGTTCATGGTTGCAAGTGATGATCTCAAATGGTGCAGGGAATATATAAGGGGTGAAAATGTTGTATACACTGGAAAAGATTATACCACAGATCTGGCGATTCTAACGATGTGTGATCACGTGATCATATCAGGTGGCACTTTTAGCTGGTGGGCGGGGTACCTTTGCAAGGGCACCACCGTGTACTATGGGGTATTCCCTGCCGATGGAACTGTTCTTGCACGTGCTTATGCGGGTGGCAAATGGATACCGCCACCAGAATCTAAATATAACCACTGGATATTGATAATTTGAAATTGTAGTTGTGAATGTATCATGTATAGTTTGTGGGGTTTGTGTGTTGGTAAATAATACAACTGAACTGTTAAGTTCTGCCCTTCATCCAGTTCATTGATTTCAAATGATAATTGCGCATGTGAATAAAGCAAAGGTTACAGAGATACATGTAAAATCGAAGAGCTAACATAATAAAAACATCTTGCTATATAAACATTTTCCAAGTCTATACAACTATACATGATCTGCTTCGATCAACTGCCTTCAATTTTGCCTTCATACTGTTTTTGACACACATAATGTTCATTGAGTTCAGAAAATGTTTATCATGTTACAGTGTTAATTACTTTGTTGATCAAGTTTGATTCAGTAAAATTACTGTCGTGTTATTTACTTTCTAACTAAAATTCGGGATAATCATGCAATAGCGATCAGGCAATGTGCAGGATGAATAAGTATTTTGATTTTAAACCTGCGAGGATTCTTCGAGTTAGGGTGTTCAACTCAGAATTATCCTTACATCAAATTACCATATATACGTAATTCTATATCATCAGCCCAATGCAACAATTAGTCCATGCCCATTTCCAAATATTTTCAAACATTTGCCAAATAGAACAAATCTTTGTGCCTCGATTTATTAATACTAATAAAATAAATAACATATAATGTACATATTCAAAATAAATTAAAATTGTATGAATACAGACAATAACCTGATTTCTCCACAAAATAGTCACAAACACCCTCAGACACCCTTTCAACATGTGTCATATTCATATATTCATCACTAATAAATTCACTCATCCATCCCAAGTGCAGTTTTACATCATTAAATGGTAATACATTTGAGATTATATCTAAATGAAAAATAAGAAGTTGTGGATGTATAGTTTTTGTCGGATAAAAGACGATACGAAAACGTATTGTACACACATTGTCATACGTTATGTATCGTCTTTTATCCAATAAAAACTTGATACCCACAACTTGTTATTTTGCATTTATACATATTCTCAAATGTATTACCATTTGATATATTGTTAAATTTCATTCAACCAGTAAATCTGTACTGTTTTTCTCACAACATATCCCGTGTAGCCCGCGTAGGTATTCTCTGTACTCGCCTTTAGCTTATGCATTCTCCTACACACCCATTGCACCATTAGAAAATTCTGTATTATCGCCCTTTGTTTTTTCCACCAACATGGCTTTGACATTAATCAGAGCCATTGAGACCACTTCCAACTCATCTCAGCAACTCAACAAATTTGACGTTACCAAGCTTACCAAGTATATATTTCCCGGCAATACCGCGCTGGTCATTCGCAGGTTTTACCAGCTCTCATAAGCTTTAAATGCCCCTCCCACCCATTATGTAGTAGGTAGTAGTGTAGTAGAGTTAGTTAGAGGTCAAGCTCTCAAATGATTTTGAGAGCTTTTTTGGTCAATCCATTTCTGGACAATAATTGGTCAATCCATTTCTGGATAATAAATCGTACACATTTTTGTCATACGTTTTCGAAATATGGAAGACCGTTAGTGCCAGGTGTGAAAATATATTTAATTATCTGGCGGCCGCCACATAATTATCTGGCGGCCGCCACATAATTATCTGGCTGTTTATACACATTTTTGTTTATACAACTGTGAGCTGTGACTTAGTACAAAGCTATAAATATTTGAAGATATATTTACTAGACTGAATGCTAACTCTACCACAATGAACTACAAACAGCTATCAGCAACGTAACTTGTTGCAACCATTGCATTGATAATACTTTGAAATGAATTTAGAATAATATAACATTAGAATGATGAAATGATTGACGAATGAGGAATGAACACATACCTGTAAATACAATCATGGATGATATAATATTCCACCAGGCGACTCCAGGACAAATGTACTTTGCATTTGCCGCCAATTCAATTTATATCAAACATTGAGATGAAAGTGAGGGTAAAACAAACAATGTTTAACCAATGAGCTTTGCCGCCGTTGGTATGTGGAAGTCATATGATGTGATCGACACAGGTGAATGCACAATGGTTGGTAGCATATATTGTGTTCTAACATGTAAACAAGTGAAAGTTGTTGGTCCTCTATACGTGCTAATGCAGCACAATAGAAAAGCCAAGGTAATGAAATTGTATATGCACAAGTCCTGAAAAATAGATAAATGAATAAATTAGATAATACAAATCCTGTTACATTTATTTATAATATTTACCTTTTTCATCACACAAACATATATCTGTACAACAGCATCGGTGGCTATCAATATAGCCAGAGTCCATGAATCTTGAATTAAATTAAATTGGGTACAAAGTGGCATATTTTAGCGGTGAATTTACTTTAACAAAATGACTCAGTCCTGAAACTTGAAATGTAATTTGACACTTTTTGGATTCTGACATGTGATTTTGAAAAAAAACAAAAATATAGATACATGTAGCGTGATACCAGTACCAGTACCAGTAATCCACAAGCAGGATTATCCGACCTCCATGTTTTCACTTTGAAGATCCAGGCCCGCCTGCGTTCTTGTTGTTCTGCAGGAATTCCCGATGGGAAGCAGTACAGGTTTCGTTGGCTGTCGTTGTTGCTTGTTGTTGTCTAGCTTGTCCTCACATGGTTTGCAAGCAACACATTAATACATCCCCCCTGTAATATAGGCTCAAATGAACCTTGTTTGGCTCAATTTGTATTCCGTCACGTTTCATATTCGATCCACATTTCTGTGGATGGTAGGCAATTAAGCATTATATCTCCGAACAATATTTCAGCAATGAAGAGGTCACCATGTGAATAACACAGCATGAATGTCAATTAATATTGCACATTAATAAATTGTAAAACCTTATGTGGAATCATGGTATTTTTTAGTAATAGCTGATAGTTTGTTGAAACAATGCTGCCGTGAGACCGTTTTCTATCGTATTTGAATGTGTCGCCTTCTGGTGTATTATGATGTATTATCGATGTGTCATTAAAAATAACGGTATTGATCATTACCGCAACATAAAAAAGGTGAACTTGTTTATGTTGTAGGCAACATAGGCCTAAACTTTCACTAATTTCATACAAATGAATATCGCGAGCTTACTTTTTTACTTCTTTGAATGTAGATTATCTGTTAAACATGCAAAATCAAGGAATCATTCAAGTACTCGCATTTGTGTTCTTGCTCTTAGCATGTATACTGCTGAAAATAAATAAGAATCAAATCCACAAGCAGGATCAGTGGCAAACACTTAAAATACATGAACCTGCAAACAATACTGGAAGTACATGTATTTATATCCAATCAGATGGAGTACCGTCTGATGAAAAACTCTACATGGTAGCACAAGGAGGTGCACGTCTTGGTAACCAAATGCTCCTATATGCAGCATTTTTCTGCGTAGCGCATGCGCACAAAGACAGACTCGCCTTTCTCAGAGCAGGAATGTTCAAAAGACTGACGCGTACATTCCCAAACCTGAGCATACCAGTGCAGAATCTCACAGTGGTCAACGCTTCACGATTTGGAGGGATCGCATTGACAAAGGGGCCCCATGATTGGTTCAAATACATACCGAAAGGGAACTTTTCCATGGGCGGCTATTTCATGGCACACAAGTATGTCACACATGCTGAGAACCTGATCCGGAATGAATTCACATTCGCCCAGAACGTTCAAAATCAAGTTCAATCATACTTCAAGAACATTACCCCTTCTGCTTGGAAGGGGACTTCTTTTACACGTGTAGGAATACACGTTCGTCGAGGTGATCGCATGAGCGAGGTAGTACTTCGACAAGGCGAAGTGATTCATCCACCAGAATATTTCAAGCATGCCATGGAATATTTCACTATTCGTTATGACAAGGTTCAGTTCGTGGTTGCAAGTGATGATCTCAAATGGTGCAGGGAATATATAAGGGGTGAAAATGTTGTATACACTGACAAAGATTATACCACAGATCTGGCGATTTTAACGATGTCTGATCACGTGATCATATCAGGTGGCACTTTTAGCTGGTGGGCGGGGTACCTTTGCAAGGGCACCACCGTGTATTATGGAGTATTCCCTGCCAATGGAACTATACTTGCACGTACGTATGCCGATGGGAACTGGATACCGCCACCAGAGTCTAAATACAACCATTGGATATCGATAGTTTGAAAATTCGAATAATCTAACATATTGGATTGTATCAATTCATATGATTCATATTTTTTTTCGTTTCAATACAAAGTGTGTATTGTTGTACACAATGTTTTGTCTGTCTGTAAAGGAAATTTGCAACTGAAGTGTTTTGCTTCATGGAGTCCAATTGTTGTCAAAATTGTGTAAAAGCACATATAACTTTACAAAGATACATGCACAGTTTACAGTGCAAAATTAAATATTTGATATTAGAGAACCCGGAATTAACTATTAAAAGCATGATATACATATTTTTTACGTACGCAAGTGTTACAAACCCACCCAATGAGAATCAGTTGTTGTGAATGAAAGATAAACGTTATAAAACAAATGTAACAATTGGCCTCAAAACTGAGGAAAAACATCATCAAACTCGGCTTGGTCGATATAATTAATTATGAATATAATTAATATGACAAAATAATTTACATAATTCACGATTTGCAATTCTCTTGCTTTCTAATAACTCTATTGGCTAGCCACATATCGAAAATTCAATATGAAATTTTGAATGCAGTGACAAAAATGGTGGAAGGAATAACAGAAAGTTAATATTTGATAATTGGGCCCAAGTATCATACACTGCGCCTTCTTCTATATTTAATAATAATTAAAAAGGTGACAGACGGATTAAATGGCATTCATTTAGTGGATGAGTAGTATTAAGGCGCAGTGTATGATACTTGGGCCGATAATTGTCACCTACTCATATGGCATGGTGTGAAGCAAACTCTGCCAACAGATCTCAGAGTATGTAATTCCTAAATTCGTGGCGTGTGATGTTTTGTCATATAACGTTTCCACTGAACTAGACATGGGTTATACTACTGGCTTACATCAACCATAATTTATATGTATGTGGTATCAACGAATTAACCCATATTAACAGCATACATATTAAGAGGATATATATGTTTTTATATATGGTTCAATTCTTCCAAAACGCTAATGTCCATGGTGAGATGGGATGTAAACTTTTAATCGTCAGATAAGAAGATGTCGCATCATGAACGTTTAGAACGAGGAATAACAGTAAGGAATAACAGAAAGTTAATATTTGATAATTGTAACCTACGCATATGGAATGGTGTGGAGTAAACTCTGCCAACAGAACCCAGAGTATGTAATTCCTAAATTCGTGGCGTGTGATGTTTTGTCACATAACGTTTTCACTAAACTAGACATGGTGTTATACTACTGGCTCACATCAACTATAGTTTATCTGTATGAGGTATCAACGAATTAACCCGTATTAACAGCACACATATTAAGAGGATACATATATTTTTGTATGCCCAAGTAGCGCACCTTACTCTACTAATACTACTCACCCACTGAATGTATACCATATTTAATCCGTCCGGCACATTTTCAATCTTCAGTGAATTTAGAAGAAATAGTAACATGCGATACATGGGCCCAAGAATAGTACTTAAAACACTACGGCCCAAGTATCATACACTGCGCCTTAATATTACTCGTCCACTAAAAGCACGCCATTTAATCCGTCTGTCACCTTTTTAATCCTCATTGAAAATAGAAGAAGGCGCAGTGTATGATACTTGGGCCAAAACGACCTGCGGGATACAAGATACACCATATATGACTTCACAAGATACGCGATAGCATCATACACCATGCATCGTCAAAAGCACTACATGTACAATTGAGAGGGAACTACTCATATTTTGAGTAACGTTACTGAAAGTCATACAAATTTAAGTTCAAGATCACTGAAAGGTGTTTTTTGTAGGACTTCCTATACGCTTATAACTAACCTAAGATCTGTATTGTATTTGTCTCACAGTGGCCTGATCTGAGATCAAGGTTTGAACAAAACCTAAAGATATTTATGAACTTTCATTGATAATAAATCATTTTACGAGTTTAAGATGACATACTCTTGCCTTTGAGTACCCAATATCAAGGAGTAGCGATCAAGGCCACCAAAATATTCCCCATAAAAAAATTCCTACATGTATGTAATATACTAAGCTCTACCATCAAGTATTCAGTGTTCCTAGGACGAATGAAAAATTATCAGGGACGACATTACCATCAGATTGAGTATTCAACAACATTTGAACTCAAATTCATAGTCACCAAAATAATCCCCATGACCCCAAACGACTAATCTTCATGTAAACGGAAAGGCGATCAGAAATGACCTTATGAATGTCCGTAAATATTTTGACTTGTAGCGTTGAGGAAAAGTGAAAACTCTTCAAATGGCCGAAATCATCACGAGAAAACTGGCGTCATCTGGAAACGTTCTGTGTTCGTTTGTGAGCCCACGATATTAGGGAGGGGGGAGACCTCGAGTTTTAGTGCTGATGACCATTTGAATTCACGTTGGAAGCAATCAAATGCCCCCATAATCGACCTGAGAAATCTCCTCGAGAAATGACAATGAATAGACGATAAGAACAAACAAACATTTGTCATGTCATGTAATGACAAACTAACGATTTGCTACATTTTAAGACCAAACATATATAAGCCCGCAATATTATATTTTCCAAGCGGCATGACAGGGTCGAGTCATTACAGCCGTGCATTTGTCCGCGTTGTTCTCGTGACAAATTATGGTCGACAGTTATAAAATATGTCGACCATAATTGGGTTGATATCAGTCATCACTTGTGTGTGGTTTTTTTTTACGATATTCGACGATTTATGTGGAAAACAAGTTGTGCAACTCTTTGAGAGAACGTTGAACTATTATTTCAGAACTATTAAGGTGAGGTATAGTCGCAAAGCTGATTTGATACTGTGTGGGTGTACATACAACACACAATGCACCCAACGGTATATACAGTAGATGTACAACTATACAATATGATAACAGTCAGCATGATCAATGTGCGTTGAACGTATGCTGATTCAGATAGGAGTTGATTGCAGAAACATTAGGATATCAACTCCTTGAGCAAATGAAAATACGTTGCATCATTTTTGTTTTGTTCTTTCAGGTCATGATCGAATTTATGGAACTATACTCACCGAACTCATGTTAAAATGGGTACCCAACTGAAAGAGCTCCTTTGATAGTATCAATATGAACTGAATGCACTTACAAGTGGCAGAATTCCTTGAACGTTCAAGAGGTGCCTTGTGGTCAACAGTTCGGGATCACTTGTAATTCGGGTATGAATTATTGAATTACCACGTGCAAAATGATCAAGATGACATGGTGATGGGCATAATTTGGATATCCCAGAAAAGTTCAATGTACGGATTATTCCACACATTGATTATGTACAAAGAGTTGAAGCTGCGGAATATTGTAGTAAATCAACATTATCAATCAATGACCTGCATAACCATCTTGTGCGAATTGAATCGATTACGATGAATCAATACCGTATAATTATAATTTTTTTTAAATGGGAATGGATTTGAGTAAAAACAGTAATGGATATCATCAAATATATGTAAATTATGTTCCGACCCTTTTATCGTCAATAAATTCAAATTCTGATCATGTAGTAGTGAAACTAAAATGAAATCTAAAAAATCCCAACAAATATCAACACTGAAAAAATCCAATACAATCAGGAGTATCTCCCTCGTTTTAAATGTCTTATTGATTTGATAATTTGCAATAATCATAAAATAATGGACGAAACACTGAACAATAATGCCGAGCGAAAGTATCCGATATACAATGTATTTGATGATGCAGAAAAGCTGATCGATTGACATCTAAAGCTTTCACTATAAAATTCCACTTGACTATAAAGTTAGCCCCATAAAGTGATGAATTCTAGCAAGTCCACACAATATTTATACAAATAGTACTCATATGAACTGAAAGATGGGGATACTTCTGTACATACACTTGTATTCAATGTATTCCAGCCCAAATCGCTCTTCACCAGCCGAATGAATGACTGATGCCAGTGCTTTGTTTCATATGGAGATAATGTTGAAGAAAAAAAATACTTACAGAAATCCAATTTTGGGTAGATTTTCAAAACGTTGGTCAATAGTGTCACTTATGATGTTTTTCAAGTATATAATAAACATTAAAACCAGATATCGCAGTTATATGTGTGTGTAGTTCAATCCATCATATCGTTTACCAAACTAATCATCATGGACCTCGCACACTGTTACCCGACCCGAGGTGGACTCTGAACGGCGAAGTCCTTGAAGAAACATATACCTTGGGGTTCTACTAGGGGACTCCGCCCGATATCACGTACAGTCTCGTGTATATGCATACAGCAGAGCATTCTACGTCATACACGGTGCTGGAGCGTGCACCGGACACACCTTGAGAGTGTTTCTGTTATTGTTCAAGGTTTTTCGTCTGATATTTGTGTCACATGTTTTGGTTCATTGTAAATTGTATGTCTTTATATATGATAACGACACTTGCTGGTGTATATCCCGATTGTAGATTTTTTTTTTTTGAATTCACTGTACAGATTTGAGAAAACGACCACCAAAAACCAAAATTGGGGCTGATTTTGTTGAAATCGGTCACCATTTTAAAACAAAGTGGAAAATAAGGAAAAACTTCCATCAATTATTTATGAATTATCGTTCAAATATTCAGACAACTTCGACCATACTGAACCTTAAAAAACATGTAGACGACAATGGTCGATGGATGGTAGTATCCAATGGTTATGTCTGTTATTCTGTCAAATTAATACACCTTGTTATGATTGCCCATGAATAATTCAGGTAACAAATGAACAGATTTTGTTTGTTATCAACTTAAGTCAGACGGGTATTATGCCTACTTCCACTGAGGTCGCACCTTTAATTAATTAGAAAAGATAACCCACTATCCCCCTTTTCACACCTCTCCTCACACCTCTACATGTCCTTCATCGAAGTATGCTTCACTTTCGTATTGCGGGGATATTATGCTTATAATTTCTCCGTACCTTTTTTTCGTCTCAGGGTATTTGCTATTACACACTTGCTAATAGAGTCGGCCTGTGACTCTAGGGATAACGCCATTGTCGAACGCTCTACTTGATTTCTCGTTTGCACTGGATTTCGATGTCCCGGGGCAACACTTTCCGGACGTAAACACTAAATAAGCAGGATATTAAATATTAAATAATATATTATCGAAGCAGGTTATACAACGCAAAGAACGAGCAAGCATTCATGATTCGTTCCTCGAATGTAACACGTACATGCGATAGATGCATGTTCAGGTATATTATGCAAAAACTTGGCGAGGGTATAAAATTGGGATGGATGACTCGTGTCGTGTCATATACTACAGTTCATCCGTGCCAAGCGGACGAGTCAGCGTACCTCTGTGAGAGCAAAGTTTGAAAACGCGTCTTTCTCAATAGCAATGGCCAACGACACCTGCTGCGGCTTTAACCAGTCAATTGCTGCTGATCTGAACAGAACACTCAAACAATCGGAGGAACACATGTCACCGCAAATGACCGGAGGCGTGGCTACAATCACCATGTACGTATTGCCGATTATTTGTTGCTTCGGTGTAATCGGTAACTCAGCATCGTTCGTCGTGATGTTGACGGAGCGGATGCGAGGAACTAGCTACTCTGTCTACATCATAGCCACCGCGGTACTAGACCAGGTTAACCTGTTCATTATTCTGGCATTGCACTACTTCCGCGTCGTCTTCGGCCTGAAGCCTCCTGGTCTGCTTGACATCTGCAATGCTGCAAACTGGTTTGTGTCTGGATCAAAAACAGCAGCTGCTTGGGTTGTAATTGCCATGACAATTGAACGCTTACAGGTCATCTGCCGCCCCATAGAATCAAGAATTGATAGCACCGTCAAACGAGCACTGTACATAGTTTTAGGTATAATCACGGCAGCTTACGTTCTGTATGTACCAGCTCTATTGGTCTACAGTCCCACTGAGCGGTGTGGGGAGCGTGGGGATTTCTTTCCTGGACGAATCACCTGGACGTGGTACACCGACATTGGACACTTTCTCTCTTACACACTTCTTGGTACTTTTCTACCTGCTATCGTGGCGATCATTTTGAACTCTCTCATCTTTCGCAAACTCAGACAACACAGCGTGAGTGGTGTAAAAATAGGAAGAAACGCACAGAAATACCACAACATCGGCAGAATGGTAATCACGGCCTCTGTTGCATATGCGATCCTCACGATTCCATTTGCTATCAATGTTCTTTATCAGAGGTTTAGTGGAAAGGGAACGCCCGATGACGTTCTGACGAACGTGGGCCAAGCTATCATCACGCTTTTGTTCGACGCGAATCACTGTCTGAATTTCTTTCTCTACATCGCGTCATCCAAGTCGTTCAGGGCAGTAGTAGGTTGCGCCTGCAAGGATTAACACATCGACAACATAAGCATGAAGAGAGATGGATGACTGACGCAGAGACACAAATACCGAATACTTGGGCCTATCTCTGTGTTAATTCATGTTGTGTATTGCATACTATGTATTAGGTATAGACATAAATACATCTCTGTTATGCATCTCTGATATAGGATCCTCCAGATGAATATTCCGATGAAATTAATCCACATTGACATAGCTGTCGTTAAATTAAGTTTCAATCAGACTCCAGTGTCAGGTTGATTTCTATCGACATGGATATGTTTTCCCAGGAAAATGGGTTCAACTCATGTCCACATGGACTTAATTTCACAGGATTATTTTTCCACAAGACATGTTTTACATGGGAGCAATAATTATCTTCCACACCTATTTTGTAAATATACGCGAAACGTATTCCGCAATAATGAAAGCAATAATGATCTTTTACACCTATTTTGTAAATATACGCGAAACGTACCCGGTAATCAAACAATCTAGAACATAACTCATTGTGTATAATTTGAATGAGTCTGAATCAAAATGGCTCCTGAATTGAAGGTGTTAAGCATCAACTACCCAAAGCCGGGAAGTGTTGAGTTCTAATCGCATCTGTGTCCCAGTGTTTAGTATTACTGCCCCCACCCCTCCACTCGGGATAGGTGTGCTATGGCCATATAGTATGGGCTTAATGACAGATTAACCACTCAGCCATCATTTACGCTACTTATGTGTATCGTATGGAAGATGAATTCTTGATGTTATACCTGGGAATTTGGGATGATAACACCACATATTTCGCAGGTGTTATGTTCACTGGGTCTGGGTGACACCAGGATAGCTTCATGAGCAACTAGACGTCAAGGCCTAAAGATGCCTTGGAGGCATTCGAGTGTAGAAACTAACCTATAACATTTATAATATGCTTGCTACGAGTGAAGTACTGAGATACCAAACAAACACACAAAATGCTAACTCAAAAACAAAATTCGGTCGAGGTCTCTTTCGTTCTGCATTGCACTGTTTCCGAGGTATGGACGACAATAAAAAAAAATCCAGGTCAAGTTAAACTTCATCCTCATTACACATAAGATATGTTGTCTAGGGTGACCTGTCAGAAAATAACGTCCGTTTCGCTCTACGACGCACTGTTTCCGAGAGATCAATCAAAACGAAAAAAAAAAAAAAACTCAGCAAAAAATTTAAGGTCGAGGTTAATGGTCATCTATAATACATCTTAGACATGTTTGTCTAGGGCGACGTATCCGAAAATAACGTCTGTTTCGCATTACAACACACCGATTCCGAAATATCAATCAAGGTCAAATGTCATCCCTAATACCCCCTTAGACATGTTTGTCCGAAAATAACACCCGTTTTGCTCTATGACGCACCGTTTCAGAGATATGCAGGAAACCTCAAGGATGACTTGTCAAAAATTCTTCCGACCTCTAGGTCAAAGGTCGTTTGGAAGATTGATCCTAAAATTGAGATGGTTATTCCCTGGTCGTATATGAACCTCCATGCAACGTTCATGGAGGTATATGAACCTCCATGTAAAGTCCATGCAAACCTTTTGAGTTATCGCACGGAAACAAAATCCAAAAATCAGCATGGATTTCATCCCCACAGACCTTGGATCCGGCTCGAAAAGTATACAATGCACAGCACATCTGCACAATATACTTGAGCAGTAGTGAACGTTTCAAGTCAATCCGTTCAGGCGTTTTTGAGTTATCGCGCGGACACCAAAACGGCGGAAGAGAAAAAAAGAAAGAAAAATCAATTCTGCTAAAACTATAAAGGCGTTTCTGCCGATATGCCTTAATAAGGGACATCCTCATGTCAAGTCCATAAATGGTATAACAGGAATGTTTTGACAACTGCACCAATTCAATCTGCTTGCACTATGGAGAGTATATACTATTGCGTCCTGGCGTGGCTCTAAGCATAAATGTTTGGCCGTGGTATTCTGTGATACATTGAAGCGTTGCATTTTTTTCCGGCGCATGCGGCCAAAGGATTCTGGGTACCGTGATTGTGCATATGCGGATCCACAGCTGTCAGCAGAAAGTTCTTTGCTATCAGACTTTTAATTAATGCTGGTACTGCTACTGTCCACAGATATCAGCAGATACCTCTTTCCATTTTTATAGCATAAATAATCTGTTTAGAATAGCGGTCAGTCCATAAGAATTGAGAATACATTGTCAACATCTAATGGACCATTTCACAGAGCCCACTCGGACCTCATGAATCTCTGGCATTACTCGGTAATTTCCGTAGTTCAAACAGACCAATGGCTAATGAGGACAGGACACGCGCTTCCATGGCAGCGTAAAACCACACACGAGATTCCAAACTTGTCTCAAGCAGCTTCCGCGCGCTTAGCCGCGTGCACGCTCAAGCAGTCACGCGAAATGGTTATATGCAAAAAGACTGTTGATAATGGAAGAATTCCTTTATCTGAATGCGATCTATATATTCCTTTATCTGAATGCGATCTATATATGTGCACATTTATCGTTTGAAGTTATGGACAAAACGGTTGAAATTGATTCAAAGCCCCTCGCTTCTGATTGGTCCAAAAATGTTTATGTTTTCAGACTTCCGAAATATTTGGCGGGAGTCCCTGTGAAATGGTCCATTAACACTCAATCATATCTTGTATCCTGACTCCGACCCCGTATTTCTCAAAATCGTTGTGCAGTAATACAACTGCGAAAGCTCATAGGGATATTCGGTGATTGGGTTTTTGACCCGCCATCCAAACTCACTTTTCCTCTGCTATCAGATTTTGTTATACTCCCTGTAATTGCCGATTTTGTTGTACACGCTAAATGTACACAGGGCCGTTGTGTTGTGTGTTTGATATTACTGTTCAATGTTATTGTCAAATGTTGTTCAAGCGATAATAGGTCAATAGTATATTGCACACTCTATGTACCAGATGTGGATGGTTTTGTATTAATGCATAATTACTAGCATTTTATTGAAACAAACTTACCAATCGAACATTATGTATTTTGTTTGTTCATACCTCTATGTATCTAAAAAGGTGTTTAAACTCATTCCATGCAACCTGTATCATAATACTGTAAAAAATATGTAAAATATATGCACAAGTTATTTCATAATTGTGTATATATATATATTGGTATAAAATAATATTGTGTTGTCATTCATATCTTCACGTGTATTACTTACTATGCACTTATGTACATATGCACTAACTGAGATCGTGATATAGGCTTCGTCTTTCTGATCGATGTAGCGTTCTTTAAATAAATATGTTTGATCCCAAATGTGTTGTGGAGTATTGTGGATAACACTCTGAGTGAAAATCTAAGTTCGAATTGCATGCAACTCGGATCGTGGACGCATCACAAGAACCCGATCACCATTCATTGCTTGCCGGAATCCTAAATTCCGCAAGCATGTTGATCGGTTTGGTGTGTCTGTACGTTTGTATGTTTGTTAACTGTTGACACTATACTGGCCGCAGTTTTCAAATGATTTTCTCCAAACTGTTAGGGTTGATTTTAGACCACCTGGTGCAGATCGAGTAGTTTCATTTGAAAAAGTAGAATTGGATACCGACAAACGAACAAATTCATATTCAAAGACGGAATCCATAGACGAGTTTTACCAAATCAGTGTTAGTGCTCAAATCCGAGTAATACTAATGTATCAAAGTCGAAGCCATGTGAACATCACATGAATAAAATTATGAAAACGGTTGCTATGGCAACGGGAAAGGATAAAATTACATAATTATACCTAACTTAAGTTCAAATCGTCATTCAAAGTTCCAACCAAGACCATATTGTAGTCAGGAGGACATTTCACACAGGGTGGAAACTTGGTACAGACTTTTTCTGACGATTGATATGGCTTCATAATGGTCTAAGACAACCTTTTTCAGAGGGTGTGTAAAATTTTCTCGTGGGCTAAATTTTTTATGGCCTTTTTCAAAATGGCCGACATCGAAAATTTGGTATTTTAGGAAAAAAACAAAATTATCCTCCTGGCATGATGCTTTAGGTCTAATATGGTGAAATTTAGTTAATTGGAGATACACTCTTATTAACAATACTGATAACACCGAGTCGAACGCCCCCAAAATGGCAAAAAAAATCCAAGATAGCCGCCAAATTCTCGCCGTTTTTAGACAGAAAAAAATATTTCTGAGCCAACTTTTCAGGGAGGCCTGTTGGTGCTGGTGTCATCATGGCACAGGCATTGATGTCAACTTGGTCATTGTCAAATCTAACACATACATGTACATTGTGGTTGGCGTATAGGTTTGGAACCTTCGATGAACCTCAAGACCATTCCCATGACGCCACTCACCAGACCATCCTCTACATCAGGATTTATTCATCATAATCACCATTATGATTGACAAAATTTATTCAGTCTGCAATGTCTAGATTTTGTCTATAGATTAAGAATTCGTGCAAATTTTGCTCCGAAAAAAATGTATTATGTGCCTAAATTGAGTTGCAAAATCAATATTCAACCTCGGGCCGCATCCATTATTTCCTCAAAGCGGCCCACGTTGCGGGCGAGTTCTACACACAGTCATGTGACGTCATTGGTATCAGTGTAGATACTGTGGCAACCGGCAATGAATACAGGAAGATCATTCCCTATCCGATGTTTTTATGCACAATTAACAGCGATTTTCTGATTATCTGTCGTCGAATTGTACACGTTTCATGTTTATTCCTGACAATCTCGAGATGTACTTTCAAGTTTGCGTGACAAACAAGAATGCTAGATTTGGCTAATTTTAAAATTGATTCCAACTTTAAGCATCTCTCAATTATCAAAACTCTGAGTTCGGAAATGATTCAACATCTCTGCAAACGATTTTTCACCTTTCTGTCTGATTATGTCGGTCAAAGTACTAGTAGTAACATTGAAGCCATCCCAAGGCTCTGCAAGGGCAGCTGGGTCTCAGTATTTTGTCTTCCTACATGCGGCAGTGGGGAAAAATCACTGACTGCCAGAATGATGAAGAACCCTTAATTCTCTTGAAGTGATCCAGACGACCTCTGATGAAATTCAGCATGCCTCTGCTGAGATCTCATCAACGATTATAAGCTCAAGGTTTTAATACCTAACCCTTGGGGCAGTGATGAGCGCTTCACCAAGTGGTATATACTTTTCCCCCACAGCCCGTTGCATGGAAGCATGTTTCGGCCATCGTACCAGTTGGAGCCACACATCATGGCTTTGATTATATAGAACTTTCCTTTACCAATCCGGACATTTTCCATTCATCTTATCGATGCACCACTGGTTTGAAGGTTCAAGCCATACCCAATTGTCGGTGGCGGCCTATTTGAGAAAGGCCATAAAAAATTTGGCCCAGGAGAAAATTTTGCACACCCTCTGAAAAAGGTTGTCTTAGACCATTATGAAGCCATATCAATCGACAGAAAAAGTCTGTACTACATTTCCACCCTGTGTGCTATATGCTCATTATTCCTCCTGACTATTGTAGATAAACTCGAAATCTATCTTACATGACATTGACCTAATCGCTCAAGGTCAAAATTTCAGGAATGAGGATACGATGTGGAACCGTCACCATATGGCCCACGTAAATTTTCAGCTTGATCTGACCATCTATTATGACGTAATTAACTTTGATATGTCAACCGAATTTTCGCATTACTAGCGAAGGTGCATATATCAACTATCCTTGTGGATATCAGCGTGAACAATATGCATAAAAATATGAAATTTAAATCCGTAATAAGCTGGAACAGGTAACTTTGAGTCACTTATTTTAAGATCAAATGTCCAAGGTCAAGACTAACCTGAAAGTGAAAACTTAGGTGACGTTAGGTGACGACATCTCAAAAAGTATTGAAGAGAGTAACACAGAGCTGAAACCATAGAATTACCCTTAGATAGCCGACCAAGTTTTGTATTCAGCCCCAACACCGAGAGGTGCAGTGTTATTAAAGTCGGCGCATAATTTATTGGCGCGAACCTGTCTCGTCATCTCCAAAATTTACTGACTTGTAATAATTGAAATTAATTTAAAGTGGAAACGGCACTATGACCATCATGAAACAATTGCTGTTTTCTGTCGTGTGCGTTTCTCGTCGGTATATTTAGGAAACTATATATATCCTTATGGGGTTTTAACATGGGAATTCTAGCTTGTCATTTTGATGCTGTGTGGAATTGAAGCAAATCAATGGAACAGCCGATCTGAATAGGGGCCATCTCAAAGAAAATTGAAATTTGTTTTATTACTCGTACTTGATAATATTTTGCATTCAAGAAATCACAATCACACAATATCCACGGGAGTTATTCAGGCCGAATCTGGTCATACATCTAACAGTTACTCAAGTTGAAAGACAACTGCATGCTACGCTCGTAGATATTATATGTATACATGTACATGTATGGTATATACGGTACGTGTATTTTGGCTCACTGAAGTTGAAAGACAACTGCATGCTACGCTCGTAGATATTATATGTATACATGTATGGTATATACGGTACGTGTATTTTGGCTTATTTACGTGAATACAGGCCTATGTGCGGTACGTTGAAATTTATTATTATGATCAATATTTTGTTCGATTGATCAACAACGCAATCCAGCACCAAAAAAAATCTGGGCATTTTGTTCCATAGGCATGGCATCTTTGAGACAGTCCCTTAACCACTACTGGGCTGAGCTGTATAATTGGACTCGGAGAAATCAGGCCAGACCAACGCGAGCATAGCCGGGCACGATACAAAATTTGGTAAAAAATTTAGACACCCGAAATCCTCAATTCTATATATATTGCTGAGTATAAGCCAGTGGTCAAGTGGTATACACAAATCGTTTGTACGCACAACGAGAGTTACGACTCACGCCATAAACTCGAAGTGAACAAATTTACTTAGTATCGTACATGCGGAATCGAGTAGAGTGTCAGTGACAGTGACTTGACAATGGTAGCGTAACAACACGAAGTGGCTTTATTTATACCACCTGACCTGACCTAAAAACATTTCCGAACTCAGGTATTGATGTAAGTATCAATCTATTACCAGCAATTCAACTAAATTTTGATTATGACCATAACAAACATAAAATACAACATTTTGCAATAGAAACGTTTTAGCGATAACAATTTACTGCAATCAAACATAATTTTGTGCCCTATTCTGCATGTGGCATATAGTTTCTCACCCAAATATACAATAATACTCTCGGCCATTCCGGGACATCAAACTGTGACCACTATCCGTTTTTGAACAGCATAACGCCATCACATGTTACTTTTCGGACCGTTCCACACGAGTGTTCAGACCAATGATTTTTATTTTTCTTTGAGCTGTTGCATTGGTATTCACCACTGTTTTAACTTTCCGCTTCCCTGCTCGTTGTTACAATGGTAAAATCCTATTTAGAAACGTATTTATTGAACTATCAGTCTTCTGTGTGGAAAACAAATTTCGAATTCGCGTCAGCAACTTTGGTCACAGGCTTGTTCAAACGCTGCATGCATTTTCATAAATTACATGTCAGTAATTTCCGAGATTTCATGAGATATGTTCGCGCCAATAAATTATGCGCCGACTTTCAATGTGTTACATACATTACCGTATGGGTAACATTTTGTTCACTGCCTCAAACGAAGTAATGGGCCACTGAATATCGATGTGGTACCATTATTGGAACGCATCATCTCTACAGTGCAATGCAGCGTGTTTTACAAGGCACCGTGTGCAGCTATTCATTTTGCAAAAGCTATGGTCATTACTATTACTCAAGCGGAGATGGGTGACGATCAGAAATCATTAAGTGTGTCAACATCTGCTGATATCTGGCCATAGCAGACGGCTGTAGTGTCTGATAAATTCGCTATTAACACTCCCATTGTCAGCGGCAGTGCACACAGCCTGTGTGTCAAACGAGTGTTTGCTCATTTGTCACGCAGCTAAACATGGCAGTCAGCATATGAAATTGATTAGAGAGTCACCATCATTACAATGGCTTTACATCAACAAACTATATGTGCAAAACCTATTTAAAAGAAACAACAAATTTTTCGCTAAAAAATCAAGTTCTGATTAGATCTACATGGAAATTGTTGTGACATTTGCATGATATTTGTTGAGAATCAGATCAAATCACTCGACTTGCGATCGTCTTGTTGGTAATTTGAATGTAAATTTAATCTCACAATCGTGGTCAAACCGCGGTGTATCGTAAATGTACAGAGTAACGATATAACATGCAACTTGTTCTCGCCGATATAAGTGTGCGATGCATGTAAGAAGATACAGAAAGATACAGAATACCGGTAATTGAAGAGTCGAATTAGCACCTTCATATTTGAACCACGATATATAAAGAAGCGATAAATCCGTGAGGCTCATCAAGTACAAGACCTCAGAAGAACCTCAACACAATCGAAAGAATTAACTCAAAGATATGAACCCAAAACCTCTAACATCATTGTCTCATTGTTTTCCAATTACTGTCCCAAGGTCCTGACTTCGATGCATAGTTAGCTAATCAGCCATTGCCAATTTCACCATCCACCAAACTGAAAACATGTTGTTCCTGGAATTTCACAAATGGACTCATCACGCAGATGAGGTTAGTTTTTCCAGAAAAAAAATTCAGTTCGTCTGGAAAGACCTAAAATTCGAGACAATCAATGGACATCTGAGCAATTCTCTTATATTTCTTCTGAATTTGCTATCATTGTCCAATTGCCGCTCATAGCTACTCCTTGGGTTTACTCAAATTACTCCATTTAGGATATTTCTACAACAATTTTGATTGTACATAAGGAACATGTCTCTGTCGATGTACGTATGTAAATCTGACATTTCCACTGTATAAAAGGTATCCATGGTTCATGCCCATGTGATGCCGTCACACGTATTTATCTCAAAGCATGTCCCAAAGCATATCCATGAATCAAAGCATGTCCATGAATCAAAGCATGTCTCAAAGCATGTCCATGAATCAAAGCATGTCTCAAAGCATGTCCATGAATCAAAGCATGTCTCAAAGCATGTCCATGAAAATCATGAGCTCAGATGACCACATACAGAATAGTGTGAATGAACAGGATCCCAGAGAGTAACTGTTGGAACCCAACCATGAGACTGCATGAGAGTGTGAAAGAACACTGGCGTAAAAAAGAGAGTTACGCGAGATAATTACGACTTATACAGCGGGACAATAATCATGTTAGTTTGCTCATCAACCGTTAAATATGTAACTGGATTTGGCATTCTATATGAGAACATATGCAAACAGCATGGTCGGTTAGAAAGTTTCAAGTACACCGAGAGCTGATCTAGCCAGGACTATGCAGAATTCCCCATAGAAAATGTTCAACCTGATATGATAGACCAGTAAAATTGGCCAAATTTAGCAGTCATTGAAAATATTACAATTCTCTACCAGTCATGCTCCAATCTCCAGGTGGAGAAACTCAACTGTTTAGTAAATGCTATGACAACAAGCTGGCTTGAAATTGACCAGGAACGGTGACAAGGTCGACATATAGAAATCGCTATGACCTACCTGCTTGTTTTGCCAGGCAATATACCGATGATTCAGCACCCGGGCAACAGAACGTAGGACTAGTGACCGCTCCCTATGAAGTTTCCAAATGACGTTAGTTTCGAAGATTATCACTTGTAGTTCCTTGTATTTATCAGCTACAAATTCATGTGTTAGTCAGTTTAGAAATATATTATCATAAAATTTACTAGAACAAATATTGACTGGTGCCCAGTGTAACAGACAAAACAATTTGTATGATGTCGTTGCTCTGTAATGTGATGTCTCACAAGGTAAACTTTGCAGCTATCCGTTCTGCAAGAACCATACCATAGTAATCAAAAGTGCTCAAGCGGGGCCGGCTGGCGATCAGAAATCTATAGGAGTGCCGACCTCTGCTGTTATCTGACTATAACATACGGCTTATGTGTCTGATAAACCCGCTATTAACACCCTAATTCTCTACGATAGTGTAAAGAGTGTTATGAGAGAGTCAATTTGTTCAGTCATCATGCGAGTATAGCAACACGGCAGACAATATACAAGATCATCTCGAATACTCACCTGATGTCAACCAACCATGGTGCATCATGGTGACGAAATTTGATCTATGCGGCTGTCAAAACGATACATATTGAAGACGGTATACAAAACCAAACTTTCCCTTAATGTAAATGTTCAATCAGTCTATACGAACGACATGATATGTTGTAGTATATGTGGTATGTTGTAGTATGGCCATATTCGTTGTTTAAATATATCAATGATAGATATGCGAGGGCGTTCAGAGATGTAAAATGCAATCATCAAAGTAATCTGGCTGGCCATTTGACCGAAAAAAACTTGTATTATATAATGTGATCATGAATTTTACCTAGGAATAAATTGTTTTAGCCAGAATCCACATATGACAAGAAATATTTTACGGCCACGGTGGCCAGTCAGATTGCTACAAACCAGCCAAATTCACTAGTGGTCTCATGTTGTAACTGTTGCGGTTAAAATGGCGTGAAAGTTCTCGAACTCAACAGAAAATGGATTACATGGAATATTGTGGACGTATTATTACGCGTCCCCCCCCCCCAAGTAATTGCACGCCATGGCATGGTTGGGCAAAAAAAATGTTTTTTTTTATAAAGCACCTCCTATCTGGATTACAGTTCCTCAAAACACTTAAATCTTATAAGATATACGAGGAAAATTTAAACGTTTATTGAATAACAAATTATTTAATTACAAATTATGAACAACAGTGAGTGAACTCGATGACGGTTGGTGTCACCAGCGTCGCATTTCTACTGTCTTAACCAAACAATTTGACGAAGAAATATGCACATGAATCATATAGTACAGCCCACTGGGTGCTTATTCTTGAGTTTTTGTGATTGATGATATATGTGAGCAAGAATATGGTGTTATTTCCGTTATGCTACCTAATATCACATCCATGTGGTATATTTATATTGATTTAAATTTTCGGAGCCTTTGCCGCAAAATGTACTTCGAAGGAGATTATCCTCTCAACCGGCTGTTTAGTTAGCGAGAACGGGGAACATTACGTACCATACATAGGTTGGTATACTTAGTAGCGTGGTCGTCACACCTCATACTAATCACGATTCGCTCAATAACAAACATAATCATCGTTTACAGTGGGAAATGATGTCCTCGCAATAAATCATTAAACTTGTGGCAATGTATTACATTGTGGGTTGAAGATGGGTACATTATGATTCTGACAAAACGAGGTGACACGGATGAGGCACGTACGCGGCTCGGCAATTGATTTATTCACGACCGTGGCTGATTAAAATCTGTCGTGTTCAAGTTGTCACGTAAACGCAATATTATCTTCATTTTCTTACCTGTGTTATGAAGGCAATTTATGAAAGATTCTCCTTCAAACTGATCGATATTAAATCACAATAGAATTGCTACAGAAAGTAGCTCTTTAGCACACATTAAATAGTAAATATTGAATTCCATTCATAGGCGTTTACGCCATTTACATCTCGGAGTGTTTTTGAAACAAAGTCATTTGTTTTTGCCCAAAATTTAATGAAGTCACTATTTTTTTTAGATATTTCCAGCCAAATAAATTTTGTTTCGCAACACAGAATTGTTGATCTCACCAATATGTTTGACATTTTTGTCAAATATAATGCAATGTTCATAATCATAAGCCGATGGCCTACCATGGCAACCGAAAAATATGACCATATATTGGTTTTAGTTCATGCCAAATATGATGGTAACCTAAGACTTATTTTACAGATTGAACATTTTGCTACTTATACACTCGCGAGGTCATGAATACTCATTAATCATGCTAACCAGCTAGAACGTGGCATTGTAAAACATTAATAGCTTTATAACTATTCGAGATATTAACATGCTCTAAAAACTATGATATTCCGAAAGATTCAGTCTATCATTTGTCGGAAATACGTGCTCACGACTTCTCGGTAACTTCATGTATATGCTACCGTTGTGCGTCATATTGATTCGAACTTTTTGCAATCATGTGATAATCTATTATTTAATGTCCGAATAATAGGTGATCCCAAGTTATTGACCAGCCACCTCTCGGACTTTTAACGAATTTCAACCATATATAAGGGCGTTTGGTGCATATCGATATTACCAGTGACCTATTTCCATTATCGGCGGAGAGTACACTTTGTGAAGTATTCTCCTTCATTAATTGCTAAATGAAAGTAGAATATGTGTATAGTAGTAGTATCTATATGTTGTACCCTTAAAATTCAAAACTGTAGATTGCTTATATAACCAAAGAAAACCAATCCATAATACGGTTGCTAGGAAACAGCCATTTTATTCAGATTTCGCCAATTATTGATATACACTCCCAAAATAATAATGTACTGTCATATACTATACATATGTATATTGACAGCAATACATGTATGTTGTGCTTGCTAATTTTTATTATGTTCCAAAACGGTTATAATTATATGTAGGATGCTGGAATCATGAATATACCAATGACAAAGTCACAAACACGGTATTGGACAAGTTTATACCATATACTTATTAGTTTATTGATATTATATGTTCCATTGCTTACAACGTTCACAAATATAAACATCACTTTCTTCAATTTTTAACAACAAACAATATTTCTGAATAATAATAATGTATATTACAGATACCTTGGGCGAGTCACAAAATATACCGCAGCTTATTATTTACATAGGGGTTGATTTTATCAAAATGTGGAAACACACGGAGTGCATCTCAATATAAACTATAAATGTCGTAACACGTTGAATAGGTTTGTTGGACAGACATTTGCATTTATACACAGTGTTCTATTAGTCTACAAAAATGTTCTATAATATCACAGATACAACAAATACAATTCATTAATTCGCGAAAAAATTCAAATAACTCATTAATTTGATTGAGGCATTCAATCAAATTGTCAAAAGTTCCGAGCAAACAATATTTGTTTTAAATAATTTACCGACTTGCCTTGGATGGTGATGTCATTACGTAGGCGGGAATGTAGCCTCAGTTCCACTGAAGGTACTATGTTACAACACACGGGAGTGTTCGAGTAAACAACCATGATTAGGTAAATACAAACAAGTGTATGGATGTATACATATACTCATCAACGATAGTAAAAATTAGAAACAATGACACAAAGCTACATATAGGTGAAACGATGTTGATAATTGTAGTTCATAACATATAGACATATATTTATATACATAGATACAAACGGAACTCTTTTCTGAACCAACTTAATCGCATTTGTGGTCATCTGAAATGTATCTAGACTAATCCCCAGAACATATTTTGTATGGAATTTGTAATTCAATTTTCATATTCATATATCCACGTTCAGTGAATTATTTTCTATCGTTTGGTGGACCTTCAGAGCCTCGAGAGCTCTTGATGTCGAATTAGTATCAGTGTATAGCTGACGAACACGCATATGCCTCAGCAACGGTATTCCAAAACCTTGCAGGGGCATTGCAATAGCTACGCAATTATTGGTAACAAGACACCTATATTTATTATCAGAGATACAGCACACGACAGAAATCCCCCTGTCAGAATCAGCACGCTTCACTCGCAGCAACCAGCGGTCAAATTCTCGCACGCTACCTTAGCTAAGGATAACCTGACTAGCTTGTGTAAATCAACTGGGTTGTCTCCCTCTTATACAAGGAGAAAACGCGAGCGAAATTGCATTTACATGACAAGTCCGGTGATACGAGGATCTTTCAAGTTAATAGAAACAGGACAGGAGCTTCAGTAACAAATTCTAACTTCCTTCCTCTTTTATTGCATTACACATGCACATATATTTTTCTTGTCGAATATGAAACTAAAAGAAAACTAGCAATCGTGTTTCAGAAAAAAATCATGTATGTCCATTAGAAATATTATCTTTTTACAAGACTTTCGAATCTAGCAGCCGATACCTGTTATAAAATGAATATTTCAGCAACCAAGGAATGCCAACTTCAACGAATATAGCCACAAAGTGAAGTAGCTGAACCTACCGACGGTAGACTTCACTACCATCTTTGTTGTAGAGCTTTTCGAGTGTGGCCAGCAGCTCTTCCGTGGTCAAGTCTTGGGCATTTCGCTTGCCCCACGTGCGCAAGTTGTTGTCCCACTTCCGTTTGCCCCATACACGCATCTGTGAGTCCCATTTCCGCTTCTCGGCATCCAGGTCGTCCTCGTCCATGGGAACGCTCCTCTTGCCCCACACCCTCATACTGTTGTTTCGCCAGCTGCGCTTGGGTCCGCCCTCGTTGCGATTACGACGTTTGCCCCAGACGCGCATGGCTCCCGTGTCCCAGGCTCGTTTGAAGTCATCGTTGACGTTCTCTAGGCTACGTTTGTGTATGGATCGCTTTCCCCAGACCCTCATGTTCGCATCCCACGCCTTTTTATCGGCAGTTGGCTGCTCCTCTTCGGGAATAAGCGCATTTTCGCCTTCATTCTCCTGCCGCTTGCCCCAGACTTTGAAGTCGTTGGCCCACCTTCGTTTTTCTTCATCGGTCAGCTCATTGCGCTTGCCCCACACTCTCATTGATTGGTCCCACTTACGCTTCTCTGCGTCAGGTAGTTCAGAATAGTCGCGTTTGCCCCACACACGCATATTGTTGCTCCATTTTCGCTTGTTGTCAGGCTCACCACGTTTGCCCCACACCTTCATAGTGTTCATATTGCCCCACTTCTTGGCAGGCTGCTCGCGTTTTCCCCACACCCGCAAGTTGTCCCCAGACCACCTACGCTTTTCCAAATCCTCCTCGGGTGTATCAAAGCTCCTCTTGCCCCAGACTCGCAGGTTGTTGTCCCATGCTCGCTTCTCCTCGTCCCGTTTGCCCCACACCTTCATACTGCCGCCCCACTTTCTCTTAACGTCCTCCTGCAGAGCTGGATCCAGGTCTCCAGACTGTAAGTCCCAGTCTCGTTTTTCAGACTCTCTAACTAAAGAGTCTCCGTTGACGTCGTCATCTGCTAAGGCATCGTTCATGAGTTCCGAAGATGCCCATGACGATTTTTTATCTTTTTCCAGAAGAGCTGAATCCCCAAGTGTATCAAGTGCGCCTCGCACGAAGGTGGTTTCCGGCCATAAAGCGACGAAAACCAAGCAGATCCATGCGAGTCCACAGACAGCCATTGCTGTGGGCAAGAAAGCGTCCTTCAACTATTTCTTGCCGATATTTCCACTATGTTGTTTATTGTGTGCGCTTCCGAAACCTGGCGAATATATAGGAGAAGAAATATATAAATGAGATGCATTCAAAATACTGGATGATTGATGACTGTGTGGCAAAAAAAAAATCCGAATACAATAAGACAAAGACTGGAAAGGAAAGAGAGGGAAAAGGGTCGTGTTTCAACAGTTGGCACAAGTAGGACAAAGGACCACTGGGTTGGCCCTTGTGGGTAGCTTTCGACACTCCCGCGACTATCGAGGTATCGGTTGTTGAAACAAAAGGGAATTCATCGGTGAATGGAGAAGTCCCCCGAGGAAATCTTCCTATGCGCATCCTTGGACCCTTGCATCGACCGTCAGGGTATCATGTCTACATACAAAGAATTTTTATATTATTGATCCTCTCGTGCAACTTTACCTCAATTGACTTGCATTACGCATCGTACATATATATATATTGTGCACCACATCGTATGCTGATGTCGGAAAGCGTCAACAAATATCACCGAGATCAGCTGTGGGAGGAGGTTGCATAACAAAATACGAGTCGGCCAGCAAAATTTTTAGATATCATGAACTAGTACACGTATTTGTAACAAAACAGTCACAAACTAATGAACTGTCACAAGCCGTACTGAAATATATTACGAATGGAATTAGTAATGCAGTCATAGGTATATGTACACACACTGGACATAAGAAGTGTCACCCACCTGCATAATGAGACAAGGTGCGGTGCTTTATATAGTCGTCTGATTTCGGTAGAAAAAATACCTAAAATAGCTAGTACGCTGTTGGTGTTGATAAAACAAAATCTGATATTGTTGCTGATAGAAGTTGAATATCATTGAACACGTTTCTTTATTGTTATTAAATGATTATTTGATTATGTTTCCCTGTCCGTCTACTCTGCAAAAATGACTAGGCTGTGACACTTCTGATGCCCAATGTGTGTAGAATCAATGGTGATCACTCAATGCCGAACACAAATACTGTTATATATTGTGTTATATTTACGTTCGAATACCTAGAAATACAACCAGATCTCACCATGTACATGTCTTCCACTTGTGTATCTGTTTAGAATACTTATTTGACGCTTAGTGCATATAAGTGTAACTTATTGTTACATGTAGGTGGACTATATATCAAAAGATCACATATGCACGTAGAACCATCGGATTGTATCGGCGTCAGGTTTGAAAATCTGATTGAAAGGTCATCACTATTTATTGTCTGACAGAGTCATATATTTCGTTAGCAACGATTTCATGTTCCAATACCTTCTATATACAAGCAGAAATACAAAACCCCACACAGTATAAAAAAAAAACCTCCCAGTTCAGCGAAAAAGCAAAGGTCTCGATGTGGGTGCATTGTATAATTTTGACGTAAACCACGGGAATACGCCTACAAAATCACCGATTTTAACATCGTCCGCCGGATAGTGCAGTTCCGCCTGGCTGAATGTATTATCTCGCACCACCAGTCCACCATTCTGCTCTGCAAATTAATGACCATCCACAATAGTCCGATTCCACAGAGACCAGTGAAATCTACGACTTTTGACCAATTATTTGACGATAATGTGCCAACCGTAGGATACAATGGAATAATCAATGAATTCCATACATTCGCAACACTCTTATCTAGATCCCACTAATGCCTTGTATGGCTATTAATCATTTACATCAGTGGCAGAACAGCATGTCTAATATTAATATGGCTGGCCACATGAGCTTGGGCTGTGGCCTTGACTGACCCACAGTACTGGTCATACCTTGCTGATTTCGTTGGTGGGAGCAATCTAGTAGAGTTATTTGGGGTATTTTGCAAAGCAAACTGCAATTCTCCTAAACATCTATAATAGGACGATTAGGGGACGTACAAAGCTTGAATCAATGCTTTTCACAGTGTTGTCAATTTTCAAAGGGTCCGGATTGGATGTGGTGCATGAATATTAATAACATTCAGTCTTGGCTGTTATTTGGTTGGTAAGTTGTCATATTTGGTGCTCGTCAGATGACGGTCAGAGTAATATTATCGAAAATAAAAAGACACCACAGGTGTAATTGTCTAATGAAATAACATATGTCCTGACTTTTCCGAACTTGGCAAAACGATGACGTTAGACATACATCTATCATCATTATGAATATTGGTATTATCTTACTTCTATTATTCGAGAGGCGTGCATTGTTGCTGTTTAATTTCAATCTCAGTTGGCATACACCCACACAGCCCTAATTGAATTAGTGGAACGATGACATACACCATACATCGATAGGGACAAATGCATTGTCAAGGACAATGGAAATTACAGGGACACTGTTCGACTTTTGTGAAACTGTATGAGTCAGGTCGGAATATACCCCTGTGGATATGTGGTGTAGGAGTCGTTCTTCAGAAATATAACTCATCTCACCATTGGCGCATTATAAGAAGACAAAAAGATATTAATACGACTCACGACTGGAACATCAATGTTCGACTCGTGTGCGCGTCAAACTTTACCCACAATGCCTCGCGATAGAGATCAATGACAGACAGGAAGCAGAACATGTCCAGTAAACGTCCGACTTGTCTTATGTTGTATCAGGGGCTCCATTAATACTGTCAGTTATGCGGAGGTAATTCGCCCGGGAATGGAGACTGAAGTGTCTGAAGTCAACAAAAACATTCTGCAAAACTACGTCAACTACCGTGAAACGTGCAGCTTTGTTCTCGCAGTTTTCTTTGTGGAGCCACGAACGTGTCAGCGTGACACAAGCAACGAATATAGGGAATCGAGATGCCAGATTATACAATCTACGAGGCTAAGGAAGACTGCAGATTAACATAATAGTTTATTTGCGTGTATTCCTTTCTCTGATTTTTTTTTCTCCTAAACTGAAGTACAATGATTATTTTTCTATTCAGGGAAACAGACAACAGAATACAAGTTGGCTACGAAGCGACCAAATGGCGCTCTGGGACCATATTCCAAATGTCAAACGTGGAAATAATATAATAAATCGTGAGCTTGTCCACTTCACGTTGAATTGCCACTCATCGTTCATCTGATAAAACTCCGAATTACCAAAATTATATTTTTAATTCCATGAATCACAGGTGATGACCATTCACATGGACATCCAGACCACCATTTAGCTTTTTTCATCAGCACAAATTTCCCTCCTTGTATTTACATAAGAGGCGCAGTGGGAAACCTTAGTACTGTAGCAAATTGAATTGCTGGCGGCGTTTCCCACCTCCAGAGGGCATCATTTAAAAGCGACTGTTTGGCTTCAGATGTCGTCTGTGGGGAGTGGCGGAGGTGGCGAACACCCAGATAGTGCTCCCAGGTAGCCATCCATGAAGACACAAAACGACCATCTCCAATCTGCCACAGTGAATCAAACAGTAAGTCTGGCTGGAGTGCAATGTTTAATGTCAACAGAAAGAAGGCCGATGCCGATTGTTCACCCGCCGAGAAGTGGGGGTATTTATTTGAACAATACATCGCTACTTCTATCGCCTCTGCAGCAAAGCCCTGCTTCGTAGTTTCTTCAAATTCAATGCATTGCGAACCGTCTGAAAGTTCGTTCAGACATCCCAGAAGATGACCAATTGTCTTATGAGGAATCACAACAACGGGTAGGTGAAATCGTCATGACACAGCCGTTTGGTGGGGCGTTTCACAGTGCACCACGTTCTTGAGTCCACCAGTTTGCGGACATTGCTCGCCATAAATACTGGCACGTTTGTATTTCCTCTCAGGTGTGAGATGTCGGATTAATGAGGCAGGGATGGGGAAATGATTTGCACTTGTGGTCGATTAATTTCTCCACTTGAATGCTTTTTTTCTCTCGTGAACTAAGCCAGTTGAACTTGGAAAGATCCCCCGGGTTGGAACATGTAATTGGCAATCATCCATTGTTTATCACGTGACTATTCTTAGATATGCCCTCGAGCAGTACAAGAGTTTTTCGTTGAAACATCTATCCATTATTATTATGAAACTGTTTTTTTCCCACACATGTTCATATTCTACCAATGTCACATATTATAATCTCAAAAAAGTTTTCATGAATTTTCTGAACTGGTTTCAAATGTCTAATTATTTGCACACAAAAAATACATACCAACGCAAATGCAAAAGGATCGATGAAGCTCTGAATCCGCTACCTGACCTCTGAAATCGAACTCCTATTTTGTTTTTTTTTCTATACGTAAACAGTGGACGCCAAACAGGTACAACGATTCAAGTACTCGTGGCAGGGGGGGGGGGGGTAGAGCTTCCTTGCTATCCAACAAATCAGAATGAATGTAATTCTTTCTCCAGAAAAGTAGCATTATAAATAGCAATACAAGATGTCGTGGCACAGGAATCTGATCTGGCATTATTAATATTGCAATGAAAACCAAGATCAACAGCGACTAGTGCACACAAATCTATACATACTGTCCAAGTTGTCATGTGAACTATCACTATTGTATTTCTTCAGTTGCATATTGAGAATGGAGGTAAAATTGTTATTGTTTTTTTTTCTGTGTCAAGTTCAGTCATCTGCTGTGTTGATATGAATTAATTAGTTACTTTTGTCCACTGATGTATACTCTCAAATTGGATCACAGTACACAACGTACCATAATTATTGACATATGTGGAACGTCGGGGGTTAACTTATATGTTCACAAATTTCTCCTGCTTGTATTCTAATTGTATTTGAATATCGACCAGAATGGAAAACAATCAAACATAGGTCTGAAGTACACGATTTATTCATATCACATGAGCATGATATAACGATAAGAACATTCAGGGGAATGGGCCTAGTCTCACGCATCATCTGACGCAATATCAAACAGCTTTAATGGGTATGTTCGTTGAATTACATACTGCCGTCGATAACATGCACACGTGCAATTAAACTGCGTAATTGAAGAAGTCGAAACTTGTCCTGGAAAATTGCTACGTTTTGCATTAATAACGACTACACCGGTTCTCCGGTGGTTCATATCGCATGCAATAACACCAAACAATAGCTACACATCAGGTATTCGAGTGAAATAAGTAAGAGTGCGGAGACAAAGCGAATATCGACCTTGGAGTTGTACCCCATTCTAACGCAAGTCAAAGGCATTCGCTCAAGATGACACGTCTTCTCGGTTGGAATCTGCTCGTCTTATATGTACTAATAGTGTGGATGTTGCTTTTTTTCATATCTTGGCGCTAGGGGGAGAAGCAAGACATCCGAAGGTTAATTGTGAGGTCAGCATAACACGTGAACTGCCTGAGTGGTTCAGGTCAGGTTTGCGCATGTGCAGCATGTTTGTCATACTGGAGAATGAGCATCATCTGCTATTGCATTGTTCTACGTCAGACGAGCCGTACTTTAATAATGCATCGAGTCACATGAACACCAGCAGTATAACGTGCATGCCACAGAAATCTCGGCCGTTTTGACATCATGACCGCAAGCATGTACATGTATGGCAACCCATCGAGACGAACAATGATGACAATGGCAATTCGCAGCTGACCAGACATAGAAAACACACAGAGGAAGACCGCCACAGACAACGTCCTTGGTACTACAAAACGACTTATGGATCCAGTGCACATGTCTTGTGTAAATGACTGAATATATTGTAGCTGCAAATATGAGATGCTGAATTGATCCGTTTCTCTAGTGTTTACAGCTGAATACAGTCGATAGTTTAGCTTCTTTTTCGGTTTCAATAAGTTGTTGTTGTTTTTTTTGTGCAAATGTGTACTAAGTGTACTAATGTACTAATTTGAAAAAAGACGTTTAATTATTTCTCCCTGTTTTAAGTTTCTAAACTGTATTTTGATCACGAAAGCGACAATGGTCCACTTCACTACAAACCTGGACCTTTTTGGATGACAACGTGTCTTTTTAGATACACTACCACTTGAGAATCATCTGTTCACTTAGTATCTGTTTGCAAATGATGAAATAAAATATTTGTAAGTTTACACCTACAGCAGGACCATTCCCCACCCTTCCCTCAACAGTAAAAATATATCAGAATACGCCTGTTGGTATATGTTGTTTGTGTATGTGATAAATAATTACAGGACGACTCGAAGAAAATGTCAGAGTAATTTAGTCTACATTTCAGCTCTTTGGGGGTGTTGCAATCGTGAGAAGTAAGAATAGAAATGTAAGACAATAAATATATCATGCACGTAACAGTCATTTGGGAACGACCAATACTATAGTTTAATTCGAACTAAACCACAAAAACTCAAAGAACGTTTAAAGTGATAATTGATGTAAGTGGACACAGTAGTCACGTGACTAAGAAATGGAGATATTGAACCAGTTAATGTGCACTGCAGAATACCACTGGAACCAGAATATTGATAAACCTTGTTCCAGGAGGAACTATCTTTTGTTACTAATTGCATTTGTGTTGTTTCACTGAACAAACAAACACGCGTGGGGGAAGTGGTGTGGGCGCGGTGAGCGGAAATCAACAAAGTTCAACGATCATACCAATCAAAGACGAAAAACCGGTGGACATCCGAAATGTCGCCGCACAGGGCAAAGGCAACAGTGGTGAGTTACAATACGAAACACGGTGCGAACGGTCAATACACGGTACAAATGAACAATGGATCCAGTGATGCCGAACGGATGAACATCGGAAATGGCTGACAACTGAATGCATCGTCTCACCAAATGGTGCAGATGAATTTGAGAGAAAAAATCTGCATCAATCTGACGATTAAGGACTTATAAAGAGTACAATAGATATGTTTCCATGGGTATCATAACATACATTTCTCACTGTATAATGCACGTGGTTTTGGGCTCCACCATGGATCATCATTCTGACTTTTTCCCCGAGAACAGCAAATAAAAACATGCTAAATAAATGTCACATCGTCAGATGAATTAATCGCATCCTGGGACAATATGAATGAGCCACCTCTCGCATTCACACCCCATAAATTTCATTGATATTGTAACAAAACCATGCAACTGCCGCGCTGAAACGTTCGTTAGGAACGGTCACGTGATCTACAAAGTCCACTTGCGAAGACACCGTTCGCGGAAGAACCGTTCGCGGAAGCACGATTGCGGAAGCATCATCAGCGGAAGCATCGTTCGCGGAAGAACCGTTCGCGGAAGCACGATTGCGGAAGCATCGTCAGCGGAAGCATCAGTCGCGGAAGCACCGTTCGCGGAAGAGGAGCCTTCGCGGAAGAACCGTTCGCGGACGCAGTCTTCACCACGTGGAGAAGAGTGCGGAAGATACGTTCGCGGACGAAGATGCGCGCGCAGCCACCCTGGCTATATAAGGGAGAGCGGACGGCCGCTCTGAGAGCACTGCAACAGCGACATCGACCGTGGGGAGATCGTCACCGCCACAGCCAAGGGACTCGACGAACTCCGTGCGGACGACTCCTTCTTCAGGGCCTTAGAGTCAACCGGGATTTAGACCGACTACCTGGAGAAACCATTCGACTAAGCGGGACGGGAAACTTCAACGGGAAGGGACAGAGAGACGCCGCCGGCTAAGAACTCTTTTTAGTTGTGCCCTCGTGCACTATTTATTTTTGAAATGTGATCATACAGTGCTCCATGTCTGAACTTCATATTTGTACGTCACGTGGGTGACCAGCCATACAATTGTAAGTTGATTTGATGTATATAAATCTTCAATTTATTTACATCTGAGTTGCTTCTTGCCTAAGTGAAGCCGGTGAGCTACGGAGTGATGATACACCAGCGTTGGGGGACACCAATTTAGTGACGGCTCTCGAATCACAACGAGCGGGAGTTACATAAAGTCTATACGATCAGAGAAACCAGGTTTTTTGGGCCACACCGAAAACAAGTCATTACCAAACGTCACAACTTGGTGCACGTGACCAGGATCCCCGAGGGTCTACTGCCAGGGAACGAACCTCAGCATCACTCATGTCCGGCGAAAACGACGAAACTGCCCCAGGGAAGACAGGAGGTGAAGAGGAAGACTCTTCGCGGACGGCCTCACTTGCGGACGAGGAAGACAGCGGTTCGCGGAAGCCGACCTTTGCGGAAGAGGGAGACGACCGTTCGCGGAAGACGTTCGCGGAAGACGACCGTTCGCGGAAGACGTTCGCGGACGACAACCGTTCGCGGAAGACGACCTTGGCGGAAGAGGCCGACGACCGTTCGCGGAAGACAACGTTCGCGGAAGACGACCGTTCGCGGAAGAGCAGCTTCACAGCCAGGGGTAGACGGGACGTTTCGACGAGTGAGGAGCAACCAGGGAGGTCGAGACCTTCCATGGGCCAGTCGACTAGTCAACAGAGACCCCGGAGCCAGACACCCGACAACCGTTTTCTTTTCAGACACGACTCTGGGTGGCAGCACGATCGAGACAGGGAGAGGTCAACCTACCTTGAGAGCGTTAGGAGGGGCCCCGAGTTCCGACGAGTGCTGGGACCGGAGTACGTCAATCTGGACGGGGAGGACGGCGAAATCTGGGCGAGGAGGGATCGGCTACAGCTACCGGAGCAGAGTCCAAGTGTGGCACCTCCAGAGAATGCAGCATTGAGACGGCTTTGGGACCAGTCCCAGCAGCAGTCTGGTGCAACAGAGCAGCAGTCTGGTGCAACAGGGCAGCGGTCGGGTGTGACGAGTCGACAAACGGGAGTGACTGGAGGACGGGTTACTTGGGCTCCGACCCAAGAGAGCAGCTCGAGAGGGAGAGGACTTTTCGCGGAAGAGAACATTCGCGGACGAGAGGCATTCTTCGGCGACAGGGACGCTTGCAGCCGGGGATCCTTCGTGGATGAACGGGCTCGTGGGCGAGGGGGAGTCTTTGGTGGCGAGGACGCTTGTGACCGGGGAGGGCCCTTCGCGGACGACCACGTTCGCGGACGAGGACGACTCGCGGAAGAGAGTGTTCGCGGAAGAGAGGAGTCTTCACCCAGACGGCGGCTCGACGAAAGGAGTGATCCAGGCGACCAATCTTCCTTTCCAGTTTTTCAGAATAGACGGGGAAGACCATTCGCGGATGAGCCGGTTCGCGGAAGACTCGCGGAAGATGGCGTTCGCGGACGTGCATCTTTTGTGGAGGGACGTCTCCGAGACATCTTGGCGGACGAGCCCGTTCGCGGAAGACTCGCGGAAGACGGCGTTCGCGGAAGAGGCCTGTTCGCGGAAGAACTTCTTCGGGAGCTGTTGGCGGAAGAGTCCGTTCGCGGAAGGTTCGCGGAAGACAGTGTTCGCGGAGGGTTCGCGGAAGACAGCGTTCGCGGAAGAGGGAGGTCTTCACCCAGTCGACAACCGAGACAGCCAGCCTCCTGGAGAAATCCAGCTTCTATTTCAGTCACCCAGGGAGGCCGGAGACAGCACCCTTTCTCATCATCGGGCGATGAGGGGCCTTCATCTGATGGAGGGACCGACAGCAGCCATGGTTACCCAGGACGGGGGAGGAGACCACCGAGGCGGGGACCGCCGCTGCACCGACGAAGCCCTAGGCCGAGACGGAGGCAGGAGGACTCGTCGTCCGAGGACAGCACAGTCTGGAATCAGAACGGCAGAAGGAACCGGAAGATGCTGACCCCTGACAAGTTCGATGGGACTTCCATAGAGTGGCCGGTGTACCGGGCCCACTTTGACGTCATCGCAGAGGTCAACGGATGGAGCAAGCGGGAACAGGGCGTCTACTTAGCCGGGAGCTTGACAGGAGAGGCGCGACGAATGCTGACCAGCCTGAGTCCTGCAGACCGGAGGGACATCGACGTTCTGACCGACAAGCTGACCCTACGATTCGACCCTGACTGTCAGGAGGAGTCCTACAAGGCGACCTTGGGACAGAGAACCCGCAGGAAGGCAGAGACACCCCAGCAGTACGGCTATGAGTTGCAGCGACTGGCCGGCCGTGGTTATCCGGATCTGAACTCCGCAGCTCAGGAGGCTATCGCCTTAGACCACTTCTGGAAGGGCCATCCAGATGGGGACATGAAGGTGATGGCGCTCATGAGGAAGATGAAGACCATGGAGGAGGCCATAGCGTTCGTGACCCAGTACGAATGTGTCAAACCCAAGCCTGGGAAGCCGGTGATGTCCATAGAGTCGGAGGACTCCGAGCCAGCTCTAGGACGGGTCCTACAGCTGTTGAAGAACCAGCAGGGAGGCGAGATTACCACCAGTGGGCAGCAGAGCAACCAGCCGAACGTAGCGGGTCTACCCAGACTTCCCTACTTCAAGGGGCTCTTTGAGAGCCAAGACAGGAAGCTGGATCGACTAATCGAGCTGTGTGAGCAGGTGCTATCCATCAAGCCGAGGGCCGCCACTGCTGAGAACAAGGGACCAAGCGCTAGGCCGGGACCAGATGACTGTTGGTACTGTGGGAAGCCGGGTCATCGGAAGTACCAGTGTCCAGATCGGCCACCACCTCGGACCAAGGAGGAGCGCTTGAGTCGACTAATCGAGGAGATTGGTGAGCGGAACAGTTTGACAGACGAGGTGTCGGAAAACCAGTAGGGCTCATACCAGCCCCCAACCGTATGGGCCATTGGCAGGTGTGTGCACGGCTTCACAGGCGAGAAGCTCGACGAAGACGTGAAGAACACATTGCCAGGGGGGAATTTTTAGTTTCACAGATTTTTAATAGGTTTTTCCGGTGTGCATCCGAAGTAACTGGATGGGCGCAGGAGGAGCTCGAGGATCGAATTCTCGACTATTTGGAGGGCAAGCCTGTCAACACAGACGGGAGTGCCAATGTACAGCAAACCGATGGAGCCGTGGAGCGTCTAATGCCCCGCGGAGACGTCAAGGAAATGCAGACCGATGGAGCCGTGGAGCGTCTAATGACCCGCGGAGACGTCGACGAAATGCAGACCGATGGAGCCGTGGAGCGTCTGGGGACCCACGGAGACATCAACGAGGTTTCTGCTAGCAGCAAGGAGAACCAACAGGTTACAACCTTGAGGCTGGAGGCTGCGAAACAGCAGGGACCCCCCTATGCAACTGAACCACAAGCGGCCGTGAAAGAGGAGACGGAGGGCCGGTGGAGCGGAATGACCAAGGGGCCAGCGCAGCAGCTATTGCTGGTGGACGACTCATTACTTATCCGGAGCGGCGGTTCCGAGGGGAGTGATTCCCTTAAGACTGACAGAGAGGACCAGGGTGGTGCATCACTGTGGGTGGACGACTCAGTACTTATCCAGGGCGGCGTCCCTGAGGAGAGTGGCAGCTCTCTTAAGATTGACAGAAATGGCCAGGTGGTGTCGCTGTCAGCCGGTGCCCGAGGCACATTGGCGTGGTATGCGGCGTGCCACGTTATGGGGAAGGCGACTCGTATGTTGGTGGACACGGGTGCCTCTTCCACCGTTCTGGACGAGTGTCTCTTCGACCAAATGGATGACGAACATAAAGCAATGATAAGGCAGACGAGAATAAGGTTACGGGCAGCAACCGGAGACTACTTACAGGTTCAAGGAGAGATGACAGTTCAACTTCTACTGGGCACACGACTCGTGTCGGCAGATGTACTGGTAGCCAAACTAGGGATCCCGGGAGTGTTGGGGCTTGATGTACTTCAACAGATTGGGGGACAGCTGGATCTGCGTAAGGGCGAGTGGCAGGTGGGCGACACTACCGTAGTGATGAGCTCGGGCCACGAGGGCGCCGTCTACACACTGGTGACGGAGGAGACGGTCGTCTTGCCACCCTTTTCAGAGATGATGGTGGACCTCAAGCTGACAGGAAGTGAGGGAGGAGTTCCGAAGGCCGGCCTCGTGCAGTCCGCAAGAGAGCCGTTGGAGGACGACCCCCTCGTAGTGGGACGAGCCCTGGTACGACCCCGAGGACGCCTGGTACCGGTGGTACTTCTGAACGCCGGCGCTGGAGCTTGCACTGTGCTGATGGGGACCATCCTAGCCGAGCTTCACGGAATAGAGGCCGTGATCGACCTGGGATTTCGTCCCGATGGAGGGAAAACAACCCAGAATGAACCTAAAAGGGAACAGTGGTACCGGGAGGAGAGCGGGAGGGAGCATGAGCCCCTTACACCAAACTCCACCAAGTGGCGGAACCGGACGCCTGAGCAGCCCGAAACCAGAGTGCACGCCATGCACGCAGAATCGTCGACGAAGACACCAGAGTGCCCGGAGCATTTAGAACCGCTCCTGGAGGGAATGCATCCGAACTTGACGGAAAAGGAGGTGGAGGTCGTCAGCGATCTCCTTCGACGCCACCAGCAGGTCTTTATGGGACCAGATGGGAGGTTGGGCCGGACGTCCCTGGCGAAACACGTCATCGACACGGGAGATCACCCCCCGATCAAGCAGCCTCTGAGGAGAGCCCCGTACTACCAACAAGAGCTGATCGAGGACGAGGTCGACAAGATGTTGAAAGCTGACGTTGTGGAGCCAAGTGACAGTCCATGGTCGTCTCCCATCGTGCTAGTGAAAAAGAAGGATGGTGCACTGAGATTTTGCGTCGACTACCGCCGTCTAAATGATGTCACCCGGAAGGATGCGTACCCCCTGCCTCGAGTCGACGAGAGTTTTGATACCTTGTCAGGAGGACGATATTTTTCGACGCTAGACTTGGCTAGTGGTTACTGGCAGGTCGAGATGGACGACAGGGACAAGGAGAAGACGGCGTTCACTACCCGTAGTGGACTCTATCAATTTAAAGTGATGCCGTTTGGATTGGCGACGGCCCCGGCTACTTTTGAACGTCTAATGGAGCTGGCACTGAGGGGACTCCAATGGAAGCGTTGTCTAATTTATTTGGACGATGTCGTCTGTCTTGGAAAGACTTTCCAAGAAGCCGTGGACAACCTCGAGGACGTGTTCCGGAGACTGCAGGCTGCCGGGCTGAAGCTGAAACCCGCCAAGTGTGAGCTGTTTCGACAACAGGTCAACTTCCTGGGCCATGTCGTGTCCGACCGAGGCATCCAGTGCGACCCTGCCAAGGTCGAAGCTGTAACAAAAATGGTTCCTCCGACCACCTTGACAGAACTAAGGAGCTTCCTTGGGTTCGTGGGGTACTACCGCAGATTCATCCCTGACTTTGCCACCCGAGCGGGACCCCTCAACCACCTGTTAAAGAAGGAAGTCAACTACCATTGGAGCGAGGCTCATCAGCAGGCGTTCGAGGCGCTGCGTCAACCCCTGACCGAGCACCCCCTGCTGGTGTACCCTGACATGGACCAAGAATTTATTTTAGATACTGATGCTAGCGGCTACGGAGTGGGAGGCGTCTTATCCCAAGTGCAGGACGGACGAGAGCGGGTGATCGCCTATGCTTCCAGAACCCTGAGGGACACCCAGCGGAATTACTGCACCACCAAGCGGGAGCTCCTGGCCGTCGTCAGTATGATACACCATTTCAGACATTTCTTGTGGGGGAGAGCGTTCTTACTACGAACCGACCACGCCTCTCTCAAGTGGCTACTGAACTTTCGGGATGCGGAAGGAATGATCGCTAGATGGGCAGCTCGCATCGCCAGCTACGCCTTCAGGTGTGAGGTCCGACCGGGAGTACAACACGGGAATGCAGACGGGATGTCCAGATGCCGACAGTGCCGGAGACCGGATTGTCCCGCCCCTCGCCACACCACAAGACCCGAAGGAGAAGAGGAGGCCTGTCCGACTCAGGAGGAGTGTCCCCTACCCCTGGAGGACCTCTCTGACGAGGATCTGCTTCCACCGATCAGCGGAGAAGGATGGAGCCCCGGAGGACCTCAAGTTAACATCTTGCGGGAGGTCCCTGTGGAGCCCTGGACGGAGGACTACTATTGCGGAGATGGAGTCGGGATATTCCAGATCTGGGAGGTGCGCTGCCAGGAGGACCCGAGGACGACTACCCAGCCGACCGAGGAATGCCTGCCTGACCGGAGCCCCCCACAGACGGAGGAAGGAGCCAGGAGCGTCTGCAGAACCCTGCATCAGCTCCGCCCCTCTGCCTGGGTTTGGTTTCTCCTGATGATGCTCCTCGCACTGCATGGTTTGGGACCGGAGGTTGTGGCCGGAGCAGCGATCGGCGCGACGGCCGACGTGTGGATGCGCTGCCGAGAGGAGCCCTTCCTGGACCCATGCCCCAACCCTGTGCTCCGAGATCCAGACAAACAAATGCTAGCTGTCACGCGGGCTATGGCTACGGGAGGACGCCGGAATCCGATGGAGGGAGCCCCGGAGGCCCAGGTCCTGAATGGTTATTCCCAGGAGGACCTAGTGACCCTTCAACGAGCCGACCCTGAAGTTGGAGGCATCCTCGGGTGGAAGAATATTTTCACTGAGAGACCTGCATGGCCCGAAGTCAGAACAAAAAGTCAGCAAATGAAGACTCTGTGGCAACAGTGGGACCAGCTGGAGCTACGTGATGGGCTTCTGTACCGGCGGTACCAAGCGGCTTGCCAGAACGCACCAATCCATCAACTGGTCGTTCCACAGGTCCTGAGACGCGCCGTCATGAAGGAGGTCCACACCGGCAAGCTGATGAGCCACCAGGGAATCACCAAAACAGTCCACCGACTAAAAGCGAGAATGTACTGGCCGGGTATGACGAAGGACGTGGAGCGTTGGTGCCGGGAGTGCCTGAAGTGTAGTGGGAGAAAGCCGCGACCGGGGCCCAAGTACCACCCCATGGGAAATCTACCGGTAGGCGATCGGCTAGAAAGGGTGGCCATGGACATTTTGGAGCCTGGAACGATCACCAATTCTGGGAACCGGTATATACTGGTCGTGGGTGATTATTTCACCAAGTGGACTGAGGCCTACGCTCTACCCAACCATGAGGCTCAGACGGTGGCGGACGTCTTTGTGACTGAGTTCGTGTGCCGCCTGGGAATGCCAGCCAAGATACACACCGACCAGGGACGAGAGTTCGAGAGTAAGCTTTTCCTTGAGATGATCAAGATCCTAGGAGGGGAGAAGACTCGGACGACCCCTTATCACGCCAAATCAGACGGGATGGTCGAGCGATTCAACCGGACCCTGCTGAACCTTCTGGCCGTGGTCGTGGACGAGAACCATGACGACTGGGACGACCATCTGCCCTACGTGATGGCGACTTATAGAACCTCAGTACACGAAAGCACCGGGTGTACACCATTTCGAATGATGATGGGACGGGAGGCAACCACCCCATTGGACCTGAGGTACCGGACGAAACCGGACGATTTGGGAGGACCAGTCCCCGAGTGTGCGTCCGAATACGTCGAATGGGTGAAGGAAGCCACCATACAAGCTCACGAGACTGCCCGAGAGTGCCTGAAGACGGCTACGGTGCGACAAAAGCGCCATCATGACATAAAATCAGCCGCTCGACATTTTCCGGTGGGCACCTGGGTGATGTATTGGTACCCTCCAAAGGCTAGACCAAAACTAGGACTAGGGTGGACGGGACCTTATCTCGTTGTGAAGTCTCATCTCGGATGGATGGTGTCCATACAAGATCGACCCGGTGGCAAGATTAAAGATGTCCACATTGACAATATAAAAAGGTGCTGGTTCACCCCTGAAACCGACGCCTGGATACCCAATCCGGACGATGTGACCCCAGTCCGGACCCCCAGTGATGACGAGGGACGAGTGGAAAACAGCGGGAATGCAGTCCAAACGATGTAAACGATGACGGGAGCGTTCGCGGAAGAACCGTTCGCGGAAGCAGCGTTCGCGGAAGCAGCGTTCGCGGAAGTACCGTTCGCGGAAGCACGTTCGCGGAAGCAGCGTTCGCGGAAGAACCGTTCGCGGAAGCAAGCGAAAAACGTTATTTCGTTCCACGACAATGCTTTTTCCCCCAGATCCCTGGTCCGCGCCTTTTCTATATAAGCAGGCCGGCCTACGATTCCGTCATCACTTCAACCATGAACACACCAACTCTGCAGATCATTGAGATACCCGCATTTGCAGACGAAGATTTCGGGGACGTTCCAGATTTCGACTTGGCTGACTTTCTGCCCCTTGAAGTCGACAAGATGAGCGACCCACCTACCAAGATAGACAAGCCTGACCGGAAGCGGGAGCGCTCGAGGAGCCGGGAGCGTCGTGAGGAGCCCCGAGGAGGTCGACGGTCCCCTGCCCGGAAGTTGTCCACCGAGAGAGGGCGACGCTGGTGCAGCCCCTGCCGGATCCACGTGACGGCATCCAACTTTAGCCGACACGTGGCGACCAAACACACGCAGAAGGAGGGGCGGCACCTCTGCAAGATGTGCAGCCAGCGATTCGCCCGCCGAGCTGACAGAGACCGGCATGAGACGTCGCATGCCAGCGGCAACACCCTCAAGCCAGGACGGAGGAGGACGACGACCGACACGCCCGTGTCCGACCCCCGAGATGGTCCGACTACTGTGTCTGCCCCTGAGCTGAAGACTGTCAGCTTTGCGGCCAGCGGGACGACCAGCTCCACGCCGTCAAGCCCCCGGGAGGACGCCCCCAGGTCAGAGGACGCCCCAGACCCCGAGGACGACCCCCCGAATAGCGAAGAGGAACCGGAGTCTCAGCAGGAGCGGAGAGAGGCGGAATCCCCGGAGGCCCCCACCCCCGAGGACGACGGACCCCCCGTTCCCAGAGACTCGGCCCCTACCTACAAGCCCCTAGACCTGAGTTGGTACCTCAAGCCCGTTCCGGAGGAGGAGGACCAACTGCGACCGTATGTGGAGGGCCTGGGCAGAGCGGTCACTGCCGGAGAGAAGGCCCTGGAGGACCTGGCATCCACGATAGCCATGGGACGACGCCACCTCACCCAAGCGGAGGCTCGGCTCCAAGCCAAGGAGGAGCAGAGACAGCTCGAGGCCGAGGTGCTGCAGCTGCGAGGGGAGGCCTCTCAACGAGAGAAGAGCCACCGGAAGGAGCTGCGAGCCCACGTCCGAGAGACCAAGCTGCTCCGGGAACAGCTCCGAGCATATACAGACACTCGAGACAGGCTGGCGGAGACGTCCGAAAGCGAGGTGGATCGCCAGTGAAGTGGAGGGAGAGAGCCCTGTAAACAACAGACAGGCAGGAAAAGACGAAGAAGGAGGAAGAAGAGAAAAGAAGAGAGAGAAAGGATCAACGGGGACGTTGATCTCCAGAAAGGGTGGAGTTGTAACAAAACCATGCAACTGCCGCGCTGAAACGTTCGTTAGGAACGGTCACGTGATCTACAAAGTCCACTTGCGAAGACACCGTTCGCGGAAGAACCGTTCGCGGAAGCACGATTGCGGAAGCATCATCAGCGGAAGCATCGTTCGCGGAAGAACCGTTCGCGGAAGCACGATTGCGGAAGCATCGTCAGCGGAAGCATCAGTCGCGGAAGCACCGTTCGCGGAAGAGGAGCCTTCGCGGAAGAACCGTTCGCGGACGCAGTCTTCACCACGTGGAGAAGAGTGCGGAAGATACGTTCGCGGACGAAGATGCGCGCGCAGCCACCCTGGCTATATAAGGGAGAGCGGACGGCCGCTCTGAGAGCACTGCAACAGCGACATCGACCGTGGGGAGATCGTCACCGCCACAGCCAAGGGACTCGACGAACTCCGTGCGGACGACTCCTTCTTCAGGGCCTTAGAGTCAACCGGGATTTAGACCGACTACCTGGAGAAACCATTCGACTAAGCGGGACGGGAAACTTCAACGGGAAGGGACAGAGAGACGCCGCCGGCTAAGAACTCTTTTTAGTTGTGCCCTCGTGCACTATTTATTTTTGAAATGTGATCATACAGTGCTCCATGTCTGAACTTCATATTTGTACGTCACGTGGGTGACCAGCCATACAATTGTAAGTTGATTTGATGTATATAAATCTTCAATTTATTTACATCTGAGTTGCTTCTTGCCTAAGTGAAGCCGGTGAGCTACGGAGTGATGATACACCAGCGTTGGGGGACACCAATTTAGTGACGGCTCTCGAATCACAACGAGCGGGAGTTACATAAAGTCTATACGATCAGAGAAACCAGGTTTTTTGGGCCACACCGAAAACAAGTCATTACCAAACGTCACAATATATTGCGTGCTCTTTGGTGAACTTCGAATAACAGTCCAATGCCGCCTAAATTACCATAACAAGCGGAAGCAAATACGCAGTCACTATCAATAATCGATTCACATGGTTACTAATATTGTTATGTCATCATAATATAAAATGCGAAGAGGCTTTACCGCCTATCAAGCATCCATGCATCAAAGTAAATATATTATGAGATAACGGCGTGTATGATGTGGCAGAAAAAAACAGGTGAATAGGTGAGTATAGGAAGAAGGGGCTGGCAGGGGGGGGGGGGGGTAAGGCTAACTAATCGATTACTGATAGATAGAAACCTAGACATCAGTGTTTGGATAGCGGGTTACTTCGTACTAACTTGGTCTCCAATGCGATTTGTAGTATTAATTCATATTAAATTTGGTACATCTCTCTGAAACATAGAACGCAAGAAAGACTAATACCACTAAAACACAGCAACTAATCAACTGATCGAGTTTCGTTCACAATCCTGACATTATTATGACATGATAATTATGCAGATGAATGTTGCTACTTCTTAACTAAGGATAAGAGCTGTGTAGTTATCATTTATAATGTAATAATGTGTCGCATGTGGTAGGGATTAAACCAACATTACTCGCACATTTTGGTGAATGTGTCTCAGGCTGGAATGCACGTAAAAAAACGAAGCAATGAAGATACAGTGCGCCACCTTCTCGTTAGTTCATAATACAAAAGTAAAGTAATAATTTTGATGATACAATTTATTATGCAACATTTCATCCCAAACAAGACAACTAATCAAATATGTGTTGTACATACATGTTTTCGTATGGGTCTACTGATAATGTTCGTCCTTGTTTCAAGTGACGATGGCACTTATGTGCTCGGCGGTATAATTCGTATTACCTAATTTCTCATCATGCATTGAATTTGTATCACATTTTCTTAATTATATCACAAAATCTACCTGTATTTGTTCTTATAAGCTTCAATCCGCTGAGACAAGTGCAAAGTGACGGATTTTTGGATTTTCTCAGTTTACTTCAAAACTCCAACGAGCATTCGTCAACCCGTTTGTTGTTAGTGTATATAAGAATGTCGAAATCACTTTCAATCTCCCCATAATTATAGTCATTAAATTTTTTTTTAAAATGCCCGTAATTTCACGCAACGCGTGCGCCTCGAAATTAACATCCCATACCGTATTAAGGTGCAATCGGGGATTTAATTTAATGCTGTCATGGGATTCTACTTCCAATCTTTTTTCCTCGAGGAACACCTGCGGAGATGTTTTCCCCTGCCAGGAATTATTATCTGTTTCATTCATTAATGCATTAATGAAAAGTAATCGGACATGAGCAGCTCCCGACACCTGTGTCCCTGAGATGAGCACGATATTAGCAGGACGGGGGGTGGGCGGTGTTTCTAGGGTCTAGCCATCTCTCCCGCTTTCAACCCCCGCCCTTAACTCGATAGCCAACGGAAAATATAGCCAAAAAAGTGATTTCTTGTAGATTTTTCTTCGGTTATGTTTGTCGGGGCAGATGATGTGAATTCCCACTGGGGTTGTTGCGCGAAAAGTGAATAACAGATTCAGACACATTGATTGGCACCGCAAGAGGCCTTTGGCAATGGTTTCCAGTCGCTTTTCATGTTGATTTTTGTTTTTGTGAATGAAAACGTTTATCAATCATTTTCTCCCCTCGGTACGGTGCCAAATGTTACGCTGACAGAAGAAAGGATATAATCACATAAATTAATATAGAGGCTATTAAATCATTACTGTAAGTTCAAATCATTGCCGTGGGGTGTTATTTTTGTCTATTTATTCATAGTTATACCAGACGAGATAGTTATACCAGGCGAGTAATGAACAAGGCGCTGCAGCTTAGTATTCGCAGAGAAATTTCTCCTAGTTTCCGCTGGGAAAAAATAGGGAAAAACACAATCTTTCTCGTAGAAACTCGAATAAAAATGCAATTATCCGATTATCCCTCGCTATTGATTAAAGGTACAGGATCGGAGCTTCTATTATTCACTGGCTTGAGGGATGAGACTGACTGCTAGGACTTCGAACGTAACACTTCAATTACGAGCAAATACTTCGTCCCGAGGTATTGGGAATCTGTTTTCGAGAGTCGAATTATTTCGAGATTTTTCTCCGAACGATTTTCAGTGGGTACAGCGGGAAAGGGCTGGATTAAATACCACTTCCGGGGTTTAATAGCGCTGACGACGCCGCGAGGTGCGGATAAACAAACGTAAAGAACAGAGCATGATGAGTTGTTGTATGAGAATCTAACGCACATTGTTTATTCACTGTGCCAGCAATAAGTCGCTGTTCTTTTTCACGACACTGTAATGCAAAGCGTCGACAAAGCTATGTCGACTTTGAGAAAAGGTTGGAATAGGTAGTAGCAGTTGTAACTCAGTGAAAACTCGACGAGAGGGTGAGAGGTGGGCTTAGATAGTCAGCGATCAGGGCGACACCGGAAATAGCTCAATAGTACGAGATCAGTTGCACGTGGCGATACTTTGCTGGAAGCCGCAGTTATTGGCCCGTATCTATGTCACTTGAAATGTCTTATTGGTTTCCACGAGTGGGGCTGAGAAACTGTCGATACATACACGGTTCATAACGCGTCTTGAAATATGTATGACTCACTCGGATAATATATTCTTGCTGTCTGTTTTGCCAAGGGCAACGACTGTATGAGGATGAAAGAATAAGCTGAAACATTGACATGTGTTGTGTCAAATACCCTAGTTTTAGTGCGCGTTCATGGTATTACGTATCATAAACAACACTCTTCATTGTTTTCGTATGGGTGTCATTGTCCACATGAATACATAAAACCACCATAAAACTATACTAGTTTTATCACGGTTGATGTTCGACTGAAAGTACAAGAAAAGAAGGCGAACCTAGCGGCCACGAGGCACGGATGTGTCCTCAAAACAAATTTTATGTCTTGCTGTACCTTTCTATTTGTCAAATGAGTGAGAAGACCCGCGCTTTACTGTCAGCGAACGCGGAGAAACTCTCCACTTGATCGACAAGTTAGGAGAATTACGGCATCCGGTGTAAACCAAGAAACGGCAAAAACTAAATTAAAACCGGGAAACGTTCCCGCCAGAGGGCGGTAGTTGCCACCATCACTAGTACAAACAAAGTCGCTCTCAAATGAAAACTGAGAGAGACAAAGTGAGAGAGATAGACCAGAAAAAATAACTAAAGGTACATGCGACAAATCGGAACTCTGCACGCGAAAAGGTCCGGATGCCCAAAGCGGACACGGGGTGTCAGAGGAAGAATTATTTCTATTTATTGTTCTCGAAGGCGACCAGGAGTAACCATGCCCCCCAGAAACGGACGTCAAATCTTTGATCACACTAAGATGTCTACGGTTTTATCATCAGAGACAAGGGACATTGCCACCCCCTCGCCACTACCCCTCTCTCGATCTTTCACCACGACGGTCGCCACAGCTACGTGACATACAGATTTATAGGGGTTCACTCCATTAAGCAAGTGATAAAATCTTAGAACTGACAGGGCCAATCGAGGCGGCACACGCAAAATGGACAGCCGACAAATGCAACTTAGCAGATTAATCGCGAGGTTCTATAAGCATTAACTTCGAATGTCCGGACATGCTATAGCAAATCCCATGTTTACAAGAGATAACAACGATCGAAGAAGGACGGATGCGGCGTATTGTTTCATATATTAATTATCGAATAAAGGTACTTGTATTATACATTGAAAGTACGTGGGAGTGCAGGAAATATTCATCTGCTTGGGGAACGGGCAATGGAAGTGACGTAACTACGTTACATATTGTATTTTCCCATTTATGCATTTTGTCTATTTCGATTCCTTCCATCCACTCTCCAACGGCAATGTAATTCTTCTGAGTGGACGAGACCACCATAGTCGTCGCTTTGATACATACGCCCTTACGACACGTGTTAAACCCCCAGTATTAAACGTTTATCCCACACCCGCTCTTCTGGGGTGAATAATCCCCGAGAGGCTAATATTGGGCACGGGGAGAACAACGTGATCAACGTCACTAGGGGCGACCCGTGGGCCGCGTGAGACCGCAATCAGATTCGACAGTGGCGTGTTAGAGGGCATTTCGCGGGTGGAACGACAAAGTGCCCCGCTCACGCCCAAGGTAACTAAGGGACGCGCCCCGCGGACGGCCAGGGTGCCCCGCTAAATCTCTGACCTTGTACCCACCGGGCATGGACCAAGTAATCCCAACAAGCCCCCAATGGGCCTCCCACGTGAAGGGGTGTCATATCTTTTTGTATATACCGTAATATGTGATATCGTTGACGTGGTCGCCGATGCTCGCTGGCAACAGGATGCCGTAAATTAGCGGTTGCTTTGACCTGTTCCAACTGAGCAAGTGTCTGTGGCGGTGACACGGCGATACACTCACGTATATTCTGATGCACATGTAGCATAGGAGACGTTCATTATCTCCACGGAAGACGCACAAAGCAGTGTCGTGACACGGTGTCAGTAGTGTCGCATGCTATGCCATTGATGGATGCTTGCGTTTCACTCGGCAGTTTTCAGCGAGGCCAGTGAATGGGCCCAAAAATTAAGATCTGTGTCCATTACATGTCCCTGTGTGGATAGGCAATTGATTTTTCGTTCCCTATACCATTCACCAGATTTACAACTTTGTATGGTGACATAAGTACGATGTATGCCAGTCTATCCTAATACTACTGCACAGCAAATCGGAACAAACTATTGTCAAGGAAACACAAGTATGTCTGGAAATGATAAAATCGCGTTCGCAGTCACCACTCTTGTAAATAGAATTACACAACTTTCCATTTGTACTTTACCCTGACAGGTACCAAACCTTAACTCGATTGGAATACTCTTTGTTCACTTTGACCTTTCTTCCCGGACGCAAGTAAAAACGTCCCTGACAGAGCCCCGTCACCATGAGCCGCGCGCACCTGCTACTAGTGATAAGGGAATTCCCGTTTCAACCGAGGCCTAATTCCCCTCTTAAGTGGCAAATTGTCAACTCAATTTGTTGGAGGAAAGGGCAGTTTTGTATCTAACCTTGTGCCACTCTCGGCCGGCCAAGTCTTGCATGTGCCAAAGCACGAGCGAATTTTACTGGTTGCATGAGTGTTGAGGACAATATCTAGTGCGAAAAAGTCTTCATCGCCTACCAGTCTGCAGAAATAAGGAACACAAATACCTCCCATCAATTTGGAATCCATTTGCTTCAAGAACTGATGCTGACATGTCAAGATAGCGTCGGATACTTCAGTATACCCTGCCAATTTTGGCTCCTGGGATAATAAAAAGTGACACCTATCGTAATAAAAACGGACAGCGAGTTCCAATTATTAGCAGACATTCGAGTACAGTATTATGATATGCCTCAGACATTACGACAACAAAGACGTCGCAAGCAGGTGAAATAATATCGCAGTACACAACAGGTGAGACCTCACAGCTCGATCTGTCGTCTCAAATATCATTGCATGCCAATATTACGTCCACATCATTTGCTACAAGATACGAAACAGACACACTGGCAAGATGAAGCGGCAAAGCGTATGGTTTCGCTAATTAGTTGAATATGCTTTATTCGTAGTTTAGCATTATGCTGCAACATATGTTACAGACAGTTTTTCTGATGATGATTTAGCACATTGTATTCCCAAATCTTCCCCTAGTGTGTCGATATACAATATTATGATGTCACGCCTGTGTGCGGTCGTTATTAATTTGTGGCCTGGCTGGGGTATTAACACGTATTATATTATTAATATGCAGACTTCCAGTCAGCGATTATGCTGGATAATTAGCTGTATCAGGTTTCCCCATCCCTTTTTGTTGTAATTGGAGATGCACCCTCATTACCCCCTGGAACTTTCCAGACGATATAGAGCTGTAATCCACCTAATGGACGGTTGTGTCTAGGTGACGAATCGGTATGAGGTGATCCTACCCGATAGGGCATATGAAACGGACTGGAGCCGCGAGGAAATCGTGGGGATTTTAATTACTGATGAGCAAAGGCGAGAATGCCGGCAGGTACGTCAACTCTGTCCATCATGCCTCCTCTCTATAACTCATCCATCATCTGTAAATGGAAGTCGATAGAATCTCGATCGGCTTAGCTTTTTGCAGTTGGCACAATTCGATGTCCGTGTCGTATCATCTCGACTGGTCAAGTATCGCGCATGTTCGTGTCAATGACCCCTATCAAATAAACGACATTGTTATCACCTACTGACAACAATGTCAACTTGATCAGCACATTTAATATCTAGCCCACGTTTCTTCTGTAAGGGTTGCATTTAGTCAAATGGAAGTATTAGTGACATATCGAAATACACAAACGCGTTCAAACAGCTCTGTGAAATGAGATCAGCTCTGTATCGAACTGAACTTAAATACCACCTTACTCCGCAGATCTAAATTCGAACAAGTTCCGAGCAGATTGCCCATATTTTTTCATTACAACCGGTTATTAGCGCTACACAATGGTCAAACTTGGTAATACTCGCCCTAAGTCTAATTGAACACATTGTCAATTTTACATATGTGGTAAATTGCTGTAAAATCCCTGACGAGAAGTTATATCTTCAGCAGTATTTGATACAATCCAATTCTTAGTATAGTCAATATACGCATTTCAGTGTTAACGGTATGAACTGAACTACCCAGGGAGGGTGGGCAGGGAGGACGGGCATGCACATTCACGCACATGCTACTGTTTCTAATACCGCCGTGGGATTGATTGTAACGTGATGCGCATCTTTTGTGGTCAGCTATGAATTGGGTCTGGATATACGAATATCGTGAAGATGATAGTCGCTAGGGATCATTCAATACAAACCTGCAGCTTTTGAATTTGTAGCCTCTAACTATGTTCTCGAGTTGGATAGGATGACACTGGACCAATGGACTACATTCTCATATATGATTTGTTCGAATATTGCAGCGCATCTACGCTCTAAAATAGCGCATAAAACTTGACGAAGACACCACTTATTTACTTACTCAATGATATTATTTGTTTTCTACCAGGACATATGGGCAATATTTGCTCGAACAATATAGACTCATCTCATACATTTGCACTCAAGAAGAGCTTTTCACGTCGTACTTTTTTCAAGGTGCCGTTAAACAATTGACCAGTATCCATTGTAAATAAACATCCTCATTATTGCCACGTCGATATTTTGCCATTGGTTTACCATTAGAGGAAATTATTTGCGAGGCTCATTTAGCTGTTGTTGCATTGATTGCAAAGATTTGCCAAGAGATGCGAGATATGTCAAACATCCAATTAAAACGGATGACAGGTACATGGTAAGATGAACCTCTCTGGGAAGAAATGGGGGATTTCTCAGTAAATACTATCCTCGATCAACATTCCTAGGCGCTTTCGAGTACCACTTAGTTTCCTCGCTGAGGTATGAATCAATGTTACGGGATATTGGTGGCTGCGCGCGCTCCTTCATTGAGATAATATGATATTCCAGATAGCGCATCTGTAACCTTGGATCATTGTCCTGTGAATTGATGAGCTGATTATGGATTCCTTTGAGTGTGGTGGCAGATCCCGCAAAGCGGGTGACGAGGAACTGGTCAAGTCTCCTTTTGAAATTGCTTGTTGGCGGGTTAGGGACTACAAGAAAAACTGTACAAGTCGATGATGACCGAAGCTGTAGGTTAGAAACATGCCAACAAAAAATGACACCACTTTCTTGAATATTTCCAACGATTATCTATCGATGGCTGGCTGAGAACAGCTAATGGAGAAAGTCTTGAAATCGAATTTGTTCCCTTTTGGGGGGGGGGGGGGAGGGGGGGGGGTAGCTACCAATTACAGACAGACAGCAGTTTGTGACAATAGGGAGCTGGTTGACCTGGTGAAAATACTAACCGTGTTGGGACTTTCTATGCTGCGGAGGGCTAATTAGCAATGGGTGAAACAAGATATGTTATCTTTGATCGGATCTTGGGAGCAATAAATCAAGGTGAATGAAAGCAATGTGGTGCAGAATATCGGGAAGAAAACAAGGTTCACGGTCTATATTAAATAACCATCAAGGTAACACAGGCCATGTGGGGTTCTTCGCAAATTGAATTGTGTCGCAACTATTTTCTCTACGTGTCGCGGAGGATCAATGTGTCTTAATGAATACCACTGTCGTTTTCCTCGAGCAACGTGCTGGAAACGCTAAGGCAACGGGCGCTGGGCTCGGGTGGGTGGGGAAGAAAAGTTCGAGAGCTCCACCAAACCGACGCACATAATCATCTGTTCGGAGTCGTAGTGTCTCCAGCGAACCGACCACGATCGGGAAGGTGCGTTCATGTGTCACTAACACGGGGGAGAGCTCCATTCCCGCGGCCTCCATTCCCCCCAGAACTTACTCGGCCCTTTTTGTCGTAATATCCTCCCCCTATTCCCCCGAGTATCTCCACTCAGCCTTCCCCTTGGATGTTGGATCGTATCAATCTTGTTAGGAGTCCGGTGGCTCTAGAGTTATGGTCACCCACATTGTGACTTTGATGTTGCGAGGATTTGCACCAGGCACACGTAAAAAAACGAAATAATTATTTAATTCGCAATGTAATTATGATATTACACCCACGTCTGACACCGTATCCTATCCCAACCTGCTGTCATCCCATCCAGCAAAACCTGAAAAGAAATATCCGCAGTGAGTTAGATCATTACCGCGGAGTCATTTGGTTCTTTGACCTCGCATTACGAGGGCATTATCCACCATTAGAAAGATGCTAATTGTATTTTATTGGCCGTGACGACTGCTACCTACATTGTATATGTGAGTTTCTCCTCGATTCGATCGCCAATGAGACCCAATTGGGCTAAGAGAGGAAGCGAGCGAGAAAAAAAGAGCCACCAAGTGCGAAGGAGAAAGAAGTGCAGGGAGAAAAGTGCGCGGCTCTTAGGGAAAATCGCACCACAAAGGAACACACTAGGCGTTCGAGACATCGGCGTTAATTGAAAAGGACCGAGTCAAATTCTGAAGTTCGTCGGGCACAGACACCGGAAGTGGCCAGTGGCGATAGTTATTTCCTACTTCCTGGCAAATCCTTCAAGACCCGGCAATCAGAAAGGGTCGAGAGAAGGGATGCGACACTCAAGACTCGACGGGAACAAGCCCCCACACGGTGTCCGTGACTGGAGGTGGTCTGCAAGAGATTTACTGGTGATCTTATCATTGGAACCCATCTGTTGCGAGGTGGGTACCCGATGAAAACGGTGACAAGGATGCAGGTCTTTCTCTTTCTCGTCCACCTCTCTCGGCAAAATTCCATTGATGAAAGTTTCAACCACGGAAACCGAATCCACGAAAACCGTCCCACTGACCAATCATCGGTCGTGTTGAGTTTACTCAGCGACATGTTCTAGATATGAATAATTAACACAATCCAGCGTTTGTATCATGCTTGAATAAACATATTGGGAGACCTTCCATTAACGAATTTCAGTCGGTGAATGAACAGCTATGTAATATCGAATTGCTTATTACATATGTACAAAACGATATTGAACTGGTTTCCCCTGGTGGCTAGTGATTCAGCAGGCGTCTCAGTTGACAGAACGTGTAAAAACTGTTACAACGCACTCATGAATATAACATGAACACTCCTGGAAACAAATCAAAAATACGTATCCAGTTTCATTATTCCCAGAGAAAATCAAACCCGGTCAAACAAAGAAGACTACTAGGAGTATGACGACAATCCATCCACTTTATAACAAGAGACATTCACAGCGGGAGCGTTTTCATAACAAAGTCACGAGTTGGCACGAAAACAATGACAATTCCCTGCATAATAGAGGTTTAGGGTTCGAAACCCCACGTCAATTATGAGTTGGGAAAGTATATTATTTACAAAGGTGTTTTCATTGTTCGGGAGTCAATCGAGGAGTCTGTCAATACAACCTCATGTGACACTATGAGCAAAGTTGCATCGATGAGTCTACTACTCCGCGATTCGTTAGCGGCTGTCAAACATGGTCCCATGGGATGTTTGAACTTCATGGGCCTGTCCTCACCGTTACGACTTGTGGAATTATCATCCTAACGTGATCGGGCTGTATCATAAATACATTATTAATAAACCGCCGAGATCCGCTATCATTCATCTATGCACGGCCCAATTAGTGTATTGGACTTGGCACAGTTTTCGCCACTAACCCTTCAGTTCAGTCTTGAAACCCGACACTGCCCTTTTGTCTGTATCCCTACCTCACATTTAGTTGCGAGAATGATACATAAACCTAAGATGAATGGTTAGATAACTGGAGATACCATTCCGTGCAGTAATTGACGGTATATTCGTTGATTGTCTAGACTATTTTCTCTGGGTGTTGGTCCTCAATTAGATTCCACAGTTTCCCTTGTAGACAACCTCTTAGCAATTATTGATGTTTACTGCCACGAAACGAACTGTGCAAAGATAGCTGGCGGTATCTCATATAGCGATAGAGGCATAGCCCGTAAAAGTACAACGGCACGGGGCATGATTATATATTTACGATGGAACTGCTAAGTAAGCACCTTCCTGCAAAGTGCGTTACGGCAGTTTATTATGAATGTTTATGCGAATATATGAATACTGGCCCGGGCGCTTTCCAATATCACGCTGGTATAGAAATGGCGATGCAAGGCACCAAAGAAAATCGAACTGGTCACCGGACCCGGGAAAGAGACTTCCCAATTAATTTTGTTTCCCTCTCCCAAAAATTGGAAAGCAGACACCATTCAGCTAGTTAGGAAAAACTTGCTCATTATAGTTACAATACGAATATCTCTTTCGACCCCATTCATTAACCAGTGTGCAATTGGTTGGCCATGAGTGGGTTACGTAAACCATGTTTACAACAATAAATGGATTTTAATCGAACGCATGGATGCATAATTGCGATACATAATCGATATATAATTCGATCAGAAGAGATTTTCCTTATCTCCTTTGAGTAATAGCTTTGAAACTCGTACTAAGAAATGCAATTTGACCAAATGAGCGCCGTCATTGTATACCTGCTGCAGTTTATGACACATATGTCTGATAGATAATCAGACAAATCGTTTTACAACACGAAGGACATCCAAGAAATATATTTTTTGTTAGCCGTTCTAGTTAATTTGGAAATAATCACATGCTCCTCAGATTCACCAGTCTTGATTATTCCAATTATGATTCACCATGTAAAAATTACTTGCATACGTATCTTCAGCGGAAATAATCCATCGATTCTTGGTCTGGAGTTCGACGTGTCAAAGGAAAGACAGCCAAAAACAGACGAGCAACGAAGAAACCATAATTATAAAACATGTAATTTCATACCTGATTTATTATTAAAACCGACCAGGAGATCATATCTTCTATGTCTAATGTGCACTTTCGACGCTTATTAGGGTCTACGATGGGTTGGGCTACGATGGAAATTGTCTGGATTTGGGAGAACTCTGTCGTGTCTGTAGACACTTGCGACTCTCGCTTACGCGTGATTTGAAGATTATACAAGAGCTTTGTCATTAATACCCACATAATAGAGAGTTGTATTTGCACAATATCTACACGAAGTTAAAATTGAAAATGCTGAAAATTGTCCAGCTTGGTATTTCAGACGGAGAAAAAGTGAGTTGATCCAGAATATATTTTTCAGAAGGTTGAAACGTCGCTAGACGAGGAGCATACAAATATAACTGCGGAATAAATTTCGATATTCCTGAAACTAAAAAAAGTTCATCATTATTTAAGTGTATAATATACAAAAACATTTGTTACATAACTTACAAAAATACACCGAGAAAAAAACTGTCTAGTTTTGATCGCAAATCGACAGAAAACTGGTTTTCCTTCGGAGTGAAGTTGCATGAAAAAAATCTATCACTAACTATTTTTTTAAACGAACATACCTTAAACAAAGATTCTTTCGTCAGCTGACCAAGAACACACGGGTTAGCGTCCCCGCGTTTACACTTATCCGCAGTTGTAATTAAATTACTTCCCAAAGAGATTCGAGTAAAAGTTAATCCTGTTTTCTTTCCCAAGTACGAGTCCAGTAGAATCCGCGCGAGGGGCCAGCCGGTTGCCTTTTTGTCTGTTGGTGTGTCCGCTCCCTCGGTATGTTGTCCTCCACGTCTCTCACTACGTGTCCTGCCCTTTCTAAGACTGTGACGCCGCGCTTCCCCGTCCTGTGCTCGCTTCCCTCCCCTTATTCGTCTCTCATTTGCTGCAACTTTTCCCCGGGCCCCCGAGAAATCTTTATACCTCCGCGCGGGAGGGGGGATCCTGTCGCTCTTGTCCCTCGTCGTTCGCTCGCTAGCCGTGGCAAAGGCGTGGGTGACACTACGGACAGGGGATAGATAGATGGACAACTGGCTGTCTATTTGGTCGTCCGAGTGTTGCTGATGAGCCAGGTGAATTTTTCTCCCGGCTCAGTGGCGAAGATCGTCAGTGGGGGTAGAGATTCTGGCAGTTTGGCCGGAACTCTCCATGGTGGAAAATGTGATATGACAGGAGGGTAAATCGATTGATTGGCGTGAAAAGATCATTTTAGAGAACAAGAGTGGGGGGTTGTGGTGCTGATGAATGGGCCTGAATGGGAGTGAAAATTATCATTCAGGAACGGATGTAGGAGGGTGAAAATGTATTTGGGCGACAGCTGCTTACGCGCGACATTGCCCGAAAATCGCCAACCAATAGAGTCAAGCGAAAAACGTGACGCGCAAAAAGGACCTCAAGGGTCGTAAAGTTGCCATCTTGGGGAAAAACGAGGGTTGTTAATTGATTTCTTTTCTACCACCCCTCTCCTTATGCCCACAACCAGAACCAACCAAGTGGATACTCGGATCCGACTTGTTTTCGTGTGTGGGTGACATGACTCAGGAAAACGTCAAACAATTTCATCCCCCTGTTGAGCGCGCACCTGCGGATATGCCTCTAACCATGACGTGGACAAATGGCGACCAGACCAGTGGCACTTAATGACACAGTGGTTTAAATCGACTACAACTTGATATCACTTCAACAGTTCCCCCATTCTCTTTAAAACTTCAATACCATTCCCATCAGGGATATTGCTTTCAATACAAAGAAAAAGACATAGTCATTAGGTTTTGCGCATTACAGAGCACGGTATCACTTTCACCAAATTACACAGAGGATGTGATGTTTTATTTGAAGGAGATGATGGAAAGAGCCGCGAATAATCAGAAGATCTTTTCTAGGGTTTTACACGATTTAAGCTCGTTGCCAGCTTGTGGGTACTCCTGGTAAAGCTACCCTCCCACTAAGGAGACCAGGTGAAGTCTGGAACCTTCCAATGTTAGCTCGTCAAGTTAAATTCAATGGATTCGTCGAAGCGATATGAAACAGTGTGTGCACATGGAAAAACTTGAAAGGTCACTAAGTGAGATCATATCCAAATAAGATTCAGTTGGCAGATCTTGTTGAATACGATATTAAACACGGTATGGACTCTTTCGAATGACGAGTATGCTCTTGTTCTTTGAAGAGGCTTCAAATTTTCCCCATGACGGGAACTTTCGGTACATATCGGTAGCTGGTCCTCGAATATGGCGGTCTTATCTTCATTTGGTTTCAAATGAAATTGTACTAAAAAATCAGTTGGGCATCTCATTTACACATACTAGTAGAGATGTGAAGCAAGCCGCCGTTTGAATAATGTCAAATCTTTTGAAAACAGCCTGAATTTCAATATTTGTCAAAGAAAGCTTGGAAAAAATCGGATGTGCCAAAAAACATTATACGAACTGTAGAGCCGTGTACAGAATGAACTAATCTTAGTCGATGACAGTCTTCATACGGTCGGTGTACAGTTTGCGACTGTCTGGTCGTGATAAACGCAACAATCTGTGTTTAGTTTTCCCAATAAATAACAGAACCGCATATCCCCAAGAAGAGCCAGAACTAAAATGCACGAAATGTGCACCTTTTGTGGTATATACATCGTCAAAAGTGCTGACTAGCGTCATGCGACCATCATAGCATTGTCGGAATGCTCTTTGTAATGAAGACAAACGAGCCGGTTTTTTTTTAAAGGCTATATCGTTAACCACCGACCAACGGTGCACGACCAATGCCGTGACATATCTGTTTCGTTGTGTCACCCCTTTTCTCCACTAATGGGCGATAATGACGGGATATTAGAGGTAGAGGAACGACTCGCAAAACGACGATTTATTATATTCCCCAGCCGTAGATCATCATCACGGGGCATTCACAGTCGGGGGCCAGATATATGCGGAGTTGAAGCTCGATAACAATGTCAACAATGTAAACCATGTTTCCGTGTTCATGGTGCTCTACACAAAGAAGCTGATAGCTGCAGGAATGAACAAAACATCCATTCATTGGATACATTTTTGCACAGTTAATTTGAGTCTGCCTTCAATTTTTAAAGGGAAAACCTATGTGCTTGTTATATGATGCATTCACGTTGCGTCGGAGATTGTATGTGTTCAAAATAATCAGACTTCTACTTCCGGCGTGAAGTAAGTAAATTTTCGGTAATTTAGTTCAGGTGTCGTTGACACCGATCAATCATACCATATGATATACATCCGATCGAATATACAATTCCCAATAACACCCTCGCACAGCTATCATTCGATAGAGCAATATGACAAGGTATCGTCGCATAATCTGGAACAAAGTTAATATACATGTATAATGTTACAATGAATCATCCATATATGGTGATTTTTAAGTGAAATTCAAGTTATCAACAAAATTCCGTTTCGAAGCATGTACAAAAATATAACTAGGACAGCAAATAGATTGAACATACAAGAATTTGTATTACTAGCATGCAATATCCATTAAGATATTGGCAAAGTTTATACGGCGAAACGAACATCCAGGGTTGAGATTAGCCAAAAACGCGCCAGATTTCTGGTAAGTCTTTTCAATAACACCTCATAAATAGTTTGAATTGAAAACAACATCACGATCGTTTCTATAGAGCATTACACTTTACGTATGTTATAAATTGGTATAATGTATAATAATCTTCAATATGGAAACAATGGAGTTACCTTATTCCTCTAAAGTTTTAGCGCATTAAGGTACACCAGCTTCACCTCGGTTCATCATTCTATTCGAGGGAAAGATTTATGATCTAGGTTTTGAGTACGTACATCGTTTGAAGACGTAACTTTGATTCAGGAGTTCTGAATATCACCTACATTTGTTCTGGAAGAAACAAGTGATATATAGTCTTCATCATACTCCAATAGATGATTTTTGCACTAAAAGATTCCTGCCATGATATATGCCACCCAGGTTTAGCTTCGTCGGTTTCATACAACATCTCTTCTGAAAGTTGATGGCATTTAAGACTGACATTGATAACCAATTTGCATAATATTGTCGAATTTTGTGAATGCAAAATTTTTTATATATCAATTCCTATATATCCAATATAAACCCCATATATTGAAGAAGTGAATGATTTGAAAACACGTTTCAGCACACCACATTTTTTAGTTAACTTCGTGGAATCCTTCGCATTATCTTCAGTCCGTTGTAATGTTTTGAATCGTGGGAGGATATTCGCTCAATATCGGACATCCGGCAGATGTAGCAGGCCATATCAATCTTGTTGTTGTCGTCAGAGTGTTAATAATAAAATACGTGTGAAGTGTAGGTGCACATTTTTTCCAGTTCGTTGCAGTTCGTCATTTTAATGGGAGAAATGGGAATGCAATTTTGCGAAATAGGATACTCTTATTTTTGTTCACTTCTATCGTCTTATATAGTAATTATAATTTAATAATAGTGCGAACGATTAGTGCATACGCAAGTCTCTCACTTGTGAACGCTCGATGGTAAGTATTCAACGCTATTGAAAAATAACGACATTGTTAGTTAGGAATAGGTGAGCCCGTTACATCAATTTACAGTCCATGAATTCCCATGATCGGTATCTGGGCTGTGAAAGCTTTTTTTTTCAAGCATTATACCCCCATGCTATTTTCCGTATATTTGTGTCCAGCAATGATAGTGTAAAAATCGTTTGTGGGGGCAGGAAACGGGTGTACCACGATGTATGAGGAGGGGTAGTTATCTCCAATCAGGCAGGGTGAGGCTGATTTCCCGAGTGTGCTGAACGCGGAAACGCAAACAAGGATGCTCATGACAGCACAGATGATGAATAACTGGCCGAAATAAATTGGATGCTTTGTACGGACGGAGATTTTACGAGGAATTTACATTTACGAGTAATTTTTTGTTTTATCTCCGGGCGTAGGTAGCACAGCTTAGACTCTAAGGGTACAGGGTCAAACCTGGAGAAAGAGAAATTGTTACCCACAAGATCATGCTGTATAACACGCCTACCACTCAAAAGTCAGGGTTGTGCAAGAAATGTGCAACCTTCTGAGGGTGAAAACACTTTTCTTATATGGAGCAAAAATCGGCAGGAAGAGGCTACTGATTACTACAAAAACGTGGAACGAGAAAGAAAGAATACGAATATACACACTAATTCCATATAATTATTGGAAAGATATCCAGGGGCGACATTTGTACCCAATACGGCGTGTCTAATAAATATGTGTAGAGAAGCGGTAAATTATGACATGATACCCTCAAGATAAAGATCCGTCGCTTCAAATAGGCAATCAGCATCGCTAACAGATTGTAGAACGTTGTTGTCGTGTTTTCCCACAATCCAATAATACCACGTGCCCAGGGCTCATGAAAACATCATTCCGCTCCAGTACATTTAATATGGACACCATTACTGTAGGTCTACTATCATTCAATATACGTTCGACGTGAATGTAACCCTTGTAATTTGCGGACTAGCTGATGACTCATATTGAAAATATTTTAGAAATAACTGAAACATATCATTTACTTTATATCTAGAAACACAATCGATTTGAAAGATAAATCAAATTGTGGTCATGATTTAGGAAATATGGTATTGTAGCTTCCTATAAACATTTATAGTAATGCTAAAAGTAAAATTAGCCCGATGCGTCAGAAAGGTTAACGGAGAAATGATTTAGTGTTAAAGCTGCTGCTTTCGAATGTATGCAATATTTTTTTCAAAATCATTTTTTTTGTTAAACACATCTAATGCAATCTAACAAAAGGTGTGCTCAATGATTTTGACCATTACAGTCCGTCCGAGTTGTCTTTTCATCCATTTTAGTGCCCATTTCGTACCGGGTTTGCAAATAAACAAACGGAGTGTATCCATCAAACCTGAATGTAAACAAATGCTCAACACGCAGTTGAAAGTCCACATGTACATTTTCCAGTTTGTATGTGCATATATAGTGTAGTTGTGAGAAAATAATCAGTGATATACCATGATGTGCGTGGAATTGTCAGTATATCTCGCACTTCGAATGCTTTGTTTACATCTGCGTGTGATGGATACAATTCCTGTATTTACGCGAGAACCGCCTGTTCAAACGTGCACAATTTCCCTGAGGACTGGTTATTTTCATTACATTTGATGTGAGTATGTTTCGTTCAGTTAGTTTAGCATGTTTAATATGAAATATAGTTTTCAAAAAATATTGACTGGATTTGAAGGTAGCTGCTTTAAACCACAACGTTTTTCACCAAAATTGTCGTTTCGACCTTTCAAAGTCATCAAACTGATCAGATAACTTACGACAAAATTGTCGTCCGAAATGTATCGGTTTGTTTGGCAAAGAAAAACCGTTTTGACCATTCAGAGTGATTGAATGTCAAATTCAAGGTCACGACTGAAACTGGACCACATGATTTTGCATTTGATTATCCCAATATTTAAGCTCTATCTTGAAGTGTTCTATGAATTTAATCCATAAATCCATTATAGAGTCCAAAAAAAATTTAGAAGCAAAACAAATTTTTTTTGCTGGAATTCACTCAGAACGAAGTGACTTGATTTGGGACAAACAAAATTTATTGTCGATCCTTCGAAAAGCAAAATGGCCGCCACATGCAGATCGTCTATTCAAGGGTAACGAAACTTATACAGATCACAGGCGCACATAAGAGGAGAATAGAATAAGAATAGAATAGAATAAAACTTTATTTAACGTCGGTATAGTAAAAACAGGTAACAGTAGCTTTTCAGCTATTGACCGACAGTGAAGAAATGACATGATTAATATACAAATGAAAGGATGAAAACCAAACAATACATACATGTAAATCAGCATGATCATAATACTGTGTGTGTACAACGACTATTCAGAAATATACAATATGTGTGTATTTGTTATATGATTATTGACATCAGATTTGTGACAGAATACATAAATTACAATAGGAACATGAGCATGTAGGACCTTCCCATTTGGCGATATTTCTTTTAAATTTTGTATATTCTGTAACACTTTTGAGATCGTTCGATAACTTATTCCACAAAGCTGCTCCCTCATACCTAATTGTATTTTTTCCATACTTAATGGTATTAAATTTAGGTGGGGACAGGGGGAGTAAGCATTTCATCTCATATCTGGATTCCTTAATTTTGAACATGTCCAATAAATATTGGGGCCCGGTATGATCATAGTTCAAGGATTTGAAAACTTGAAGAGCAACAAGCCTAAGTCTTTGTACATATAACAAGGATTTCCCACTGAGATTCCTTAATTCACTATATGTTGACCGAAAGTCATTGAAAACAAACCTTGGAGCTCTTTCTTGGATTTTCTCATTTTTTTTTATATTTTTCAAGCTACAGTTGTGCCATACTAATGGGCAGTAATTAAACTGTGACAAAATAAAACTTTCAAATAGTAATAATTTCTCCTTACAGTCCAAAGCTTTCGATAAACGGCCCAACACACTTAGATATTTACCAGCCTTCTTGCATAATTCTGAAATGTGAAGGTCAAAGTTTAGGGCATGGTCAATATGGACCCCTAACACTTTTACAGAACTTTCAGACGTGAGTGTAACGCTATCATTGATGCACAGAGATATATCTTGCTTATCTTGGCCGAATACAATGAACTGAAACTTAGACGTATTGGCCTGTAAGTAATTGTTCCCAAACCACTCCAGCATAATAGCTGATGCTGATCTGATCTTGGTGACAACTTTGTCAATATTATCATCATGTACACAAATTGTGTTGTCGTCAGCATAGTTATAAATATCACATACATTTTCGAGAACATACATCAAATCATTTGAGTAAATATTGTACAAGAAAGGACCCATCTTAGATCCTTGCGCTGCCCCTTTTTTAATCATCATCCACTCACTTGTGTCCTTTCCTATTTTAACTCTCTGCATTCTAGTTTGAAAATAATTACTCAGCAACGTGCAAGCCTCTGCCTCAAACCCATATGCATTTAACTTTGCGACCATCAGCCCATGTGGCAGACAGTCGAAAGCTTTGGATAAGTCTGTTAACAATGCAGCACTGATCTGTCTATTGAACAGAAAACTATTCTGAGAACTAAAATGAAAAGAAATAACAAGTGTCATAACAAAAACATGGATCGGCATTGTTTACAAATGTCACCAATGCATTAATTAGAAAAAAAGCTACTGAACAGATTTGAGGAAACGACCGTCACAGTCCAAATTTGATATTTTTTTGTTAAAGAACGACTATTTTGTGAAAAAGATGCGAAAAAAACAAAAATTTAGCCCAAGGACTAAGATAGGTCAAGCATTGTAGGTGACCTATGGCTTAGAGATTTACCAGTCAAGGTAATATTTGGGAATTTCAATGTCTCCATTAGGTATGCTGCATATGACTATATGTTCATAATACAAACATATAAGCTTTATTAACAAGCATTTCGTCGGTAGAGGCCAATTAACACATGTCAGGTCAGGCAAGATTTTAAGATTTTGAGTTTAAGGTCAATTTCAAGGTCACCAAAACATGTGCCATATATACTTGACTTTCTATAGGCTTATACACAATCCTAACCTGTATGTGCAAGTGTTTACACCCCAGGTCATCCAAGGTCGAGATCAAGGTCATCATTAGTTGTTCCATATACGACTTTCTATATGTTCATAATGCGAACTAAAAAAAAGTGGAAAGAAAAAAAGTGCTCAAAATTTTTTCGAAGGGTGAAAAAAAAATTTTGCCTACAAATGGCCCAAAATGGATAGTAATGCCATTTGGGGCCAAAAATTTTTTTCGCCGACTCATCAAAAATTTGAAATGGCCGCCACACGGAGACCGGCGATTCAAGGGCAACAAAATTTATACACATCATGGAGGTATGTGAGGGGAGTCTTATGCATAAAATGGAAAAAAAACATACTGAACAGTTTTTTTAGAAAATGACCGTTAAGGTTCAATAATGACCATTTTTCGTCAAAAAAGGCCGCCATTTTGAGAAAAATGCGAAAATCAAGAAACTAAAAAATGTCTACCTCTGGAAATATTTTCGGGCATTTTTTTTGCAAAATTTCAGAAAGATTCGACCGTAAACTTTAAAGATAAAATTGTAAACAGAGGACGTACGAGGGACGACGGACGGACGCAACACCATGCCAATGGGTTATCGGACCTAACGTCCTGCAACCTAAAAATAAAATAAATACATGCCTCTTGAAATATTTTTAGGCGTTTTTTACCAAAATTTCAGAAAATTTATATTGTATACTTTAACGATAAAAAGGTAGACGGACTTACGGACAACGGACGTAACGCCATAGCAACAGGTTATTGAAGCAAACTTTCGGTAACCTAAAACGAAGTGAAAAAAGAAAATGGTTTTATTCTTCTACGTCTTCCACTGTCCAGTTATATGCATATCATAACGCTATCAACACTCTCGGCAGGAAGATGTGACAGATCAAACAGGTTACGATGAGAGTGTACTCGTTTTTTAACCTGTTTTATTAATACTTCTTACTACCTGTAAATTCTTATAATAATGATTAAACATTCGCGTGGGCCTCAGATCCCCGGCCCCATAAGATTCGTTAATCTCCTTACCTCAAATTGCTGGTTCCGTTCATGGTTCTTATTTATAGAGATCGTGTTATTGATGCTGTCGGACCAGGACATTACTAGAAATGTATGTTAGAGAAAATCTGTCAATGGGATATTTATGGAGACGCATCAGTGTTATATATATATATATATTCCCCGCTCTACCAGGCTTCCTGCCTTCAACCGTCACGGTGAGCAAGTCTTAGTGGACGCTGAATGAAGGGCGCTAAATGTGGCGTTGTTTTGAAATAAAAAAAAATCGTGCGTGCGTGTTTTGAATTTCGGTAATATACTAATGATGGAGGCGTATAATATTGCAGGATAGTATGGGTAATGTTTTAATCTGTAAACAATGCCGATCCATGTTTTTGTCATGTATATATGCAAATTCCATGCATGGAAAAAACCCTGACAATTACATAGCACATTTATAGATGCATACATGACACTTGTTATTTCTTTTCATTTTAGTTCTCAGAATAGTTTTCTGTTCAATATTGTAGAATTTGGCGACAAGTTCATGTACCGTATATTGACATCAGACCACAATAACATACACAGATCAATGCCTGTATAATGGAAAGTTTCATAGATATGTTTTTTTACCCTTCGGGTTGTAGACAGTATATAAGTCGCTTGAAAAGCGATATTTCATATCAAGCAGTTTATGTTCCACGCCTATTTGTCTTAATTCAGCTGCAGTTATTGTCTTGTTCAGTTGGAGCGAACATATGAACTTACCTGTGTTGAGACAATATTCATGCACCGATATTTTTATTGATCCCTATGGAAGACACAGTTGAAGATATTATCAAGAACATAAGACAGGATGTTCTATTTTCCGGGTTGAACGGTACATTTTCAAGAGATGCTTAGTTCTATTGATTATTATCGTACTCGCTAACTCGCACGGATCCCCAAGCATATAGTGTCACAAACACGGTTTATGCAGTGGAACGTCCTTCAAATTATTGCCAGTTGAGAACACTAGATCCACCATGTACAAAGTGCTTGTGGCAATGTTCATCTCGCACGATTATATACGTATACTGTATAACAATGAACTCGTATATTGCAGAACCTCGACCCGCACACTTCCATACAAAAAAACACATTCAACTAGCCAATACGGCCAAATCATCTTGGTATTCCAGATAATAAACAATCTTAGAACTCAATGAGCTTCATCAACTCGTTGATTTGCATCTTGACTAAATCAAATGTGAACGTTTTCATGATGGGAAATTTTTACAACCATGAGACTTACTACTTACATTGTGACAATTGAAACATGACGTTTGTGTAGCAACAAACTTTTTTAAGATCAAAAGTTACAATATAAAGGTCCAGGATATTTATCAAGTGAACCAAGGTAATGTGTTTTGCCAGTTATGACATTTTCAAATTTTTTGTTGTCATGTCATTTATTTCCACCGTGATATTGACCAAATCAGGAAGAACAGCGGAATACTGAGTCTTCTATGTCGATGGGACTATTGCCCTACAAGTTATTTGCGCGGACAGACATACAGACCCAATGGGATAACCACTCATACCCGAGATAGGAAATGTTTTCAAGTCAGGTCACCTCAAGTGGTCGGGTTGGGGAATGAATTCAATAAGCTAAGCTTCTTCATTCTCCTCTTCAACATTATGTTCATTTATATATTTCATGTGTACATGTGATATGTGAATGTTCAAATATACAAGTTGAATTGAATTGAAATGAATTTCAAATCAAATTCAATCAAATGTACTCGTTGGTTCGATTCATTCAATGCAGCTTTGCATTGAACATTGATGGGTTCACTGTCAGTAAGTTTGGATGCCACAGTAATGGGAAAATCGCTCACAGATTCCAATAAAAAAATCGTTTTAGGTTTATATTGTCATCATCAAATAAATATTTTGGTGGGGTTTTTTTTATAAATCTCGGACTTGTACAAATCTTGTTAACCTTTTACATAAGTGGAAAGTGCCAATCCTCTTAATGTCGAGGCTGAATACCCGATACTGCATTCTGACCACGCTGTGTGTATAAGAATATTTCAGAAAAATGTACCTGATTTGAGCCTTGTCAGGCGATTGATGCTTTCCTATTGATAACGAAGTAGAATTATTTCCTTGTGTTTAATCATATTTTGAAAATGCTACAGTCATTTTGATGCAACGGGAAAAGCAACAAGATATTTCTCACGAAAAGCTGTGTATCGAAACTTGAAATAGTGCAGAATGATAACTTGAATTGAAAGCACTTCTCAAATTATTGCATAAAGACATACACCTGCATACGAAAAGTGAGCTACATTCCTGTCAAATCACCCATAAAATAACTGACGAGAATTAGCCATCAATTATATCCGTATTTCCGTTGGTATCTGTTGGTATATTTCCTTTGCGGATTCGAGACGTGATGACTTCGATATTTATCTGTCAGTATGAAGATGGATCGTTCTCTGCCTTGGAGAGAGGCCACAGTGGAGACTGGAGACCATGGAGATAAGTAGAGGGTAACCCGCACCTATATACTTGACTTGAGGTGATTCAAACTAGAACTTTTGTCATTGCAATTGGATATCGATGTGACTACTACCATAGTCAGTATTCAGGATCCTCCCCAGCATACACCTATTTACCTTCATTAATTAACTTACAGAATAATGAACAGTCCATCGCTCCACATAAACCTAACACAAATTCATTAATATCTGATTGCTCGAAAATAGTTCATTTATGGGATGGATAGGACATTTTATAGGAGAGATATGTGATTGAAAGCGTCATATAGTGCTTATGGGGATATATGGCACATATATAGTGTTTTAAAGAAAGTTTTACACAATTTTGATATCGTGTGGCATTGCCTGTAGCTGTCTTTAACGTGTAATGATGAATGTATACTTGGTCGTTGTTGCACTTTTCGTGTGCCCCCAAAAGTCCGAAGTCTGCGGAAGCGCAGTGCTGCCACATGAGAAAAATTAAGTCGTTTCAACGAGATAATAAGATGCTTTTCCCCTGTGGCAGCGCTGCCCTCCAGGGAAGAAAAAGAACAAAAAATAATACGTTGTTTTAACGAGATATTAAGTCGATTCAACGAGGTATTATCTCGTTAGAACAACTTATATATTATCTTGTTAAAACGACCTAATGTTTTTCTCGTGTGGCAGCACTGCGCTTCCGTAGTGCTTCCGTTTGTCCCACATCAACTACAATTATCATGATACCACTGATATTATGTGGTATTGTAATATATTATAATTCATTCGCCTCATCACAGCCAGCATATCTATGTAAAAAAACGCCAGAATTTTGTAACAAAAAAATATATAGTGTACCAATTCAAGTGCAGAAAAAACTCGCCTTCAACGAAATGTTATCACACGTAGTTTTTTTGGCAATAAAACGTTACACATACTATTTGGACCATGGTACCAAATTACGTCGCTCGGTAGTACTCCCGAGTTATGTGTTCATAATCCCTTTCCAAAGATCAATACATTTGAAAAATCACTGGCAAAGTTTGTGTACAAGTGCTCCCTATTGTGAATGCTGGGATCAAAATGTATGGATCGTCTTTGTAAAGCACTTTGAGAAAGCAATGAACAGGCGCTATATAAAAATGACACATTTATGTAACACGCGGTAGTCTCGTTTGAGGATATACACGGATAATTGTCGCTCAGTACAGTGCCAGACACGACTTTGTTATGGGCCAGGTTATCACAGAAATGTATGAAAATATGTTCATTCGGATTCAAGCATAAACGCACATTTTATTTCCTGGAATCAACCTTTTTGAACGATGAATTACAATGAACGATGAATGACCGATGTTTGTCCTCGAACAACTGACCTTCAAAGTACATCTGGTACTTGTACTATAAAGTACTGTACCGCTAAAGATCATCTACTATGGTTATTATGCTTTTCTTTCTCAAACGATGATTGAACCGGCAATAATGCACATATTCGAGGTTGCACCTGGCGACTGACAACAGTTACTGTTTTCACCTAGTATGTCATCGGTACAAAACTGGTATTTCCAGTCGGTCGTTAACTGTTATTACGAACTACTGTGGTAATGGAAAGATTGGCAAAACTTCGAACAATTTCAACCCAGCAAAAAAGTAGTTACAGTACAGTTGAATATTGAGAAGTTATACAGTCACTCAACAAATTATTCAGTTTATATACGTTGTGAAACTGTGCCTTCCCACAATTCGATGAATGTGGTAACACTTGACGACCAATGATGCTCTCCAGAAACATCACCATATGTTGTGTAACAATGTAATTTGTTTCATAACCTAGTTATGACAACATATCCCACCAAGCATGAGGTCCGCACATTGATTATCGATCATAGTCTACAAATCAGAGACATTTACATTAACGTCTCCGGTTGCTACGAGGAGACGGTATTATGTTTTAATTTGACTACAGCCTTGGAATGTACGCGTGCTGTCGATATACGTCGAATTCTAAAACAATATGTTCTAGAACAAAACTTGAGAAGACAGCCGACCTTGAGAGCACTAATGCCCGTCTGGGAGCCTAACAACTGGAAATAGGTACTTGTTCACATGTTGCCAGGAATCTGCACACTGTTGTCGTCTTATAATCAAGTTTGCACCTGTCGGATAATTGCTTAATAGTAGTGTGACCTTGCCTTAAACAATTGAATGTAAGCGCAACAAAAACTAACTGGAAAAAATGTTTATGGTCACACTTGCAATAGTTTGGCCATTATTTTATTATCAGACTGATTTCTTGCTGCTCACGCGCCTTATATTATAGAGTACGGCATCCTTTGCGTTGTTATAGTCATATCGAGCCGTGGGTGACTATGTCCTGTTGTGCATCTGCAATTTCTTTTTCATCTTGACTGTCATACATCAGATGTCTCGTAAAAATAATTTCCGTTAGCCCTCATAGCAGCCACAAATGTGAACTCCCCCATTACAAGAAGCACATACATATTTCATGACAGGTTGTCATCTATAATTGATTGTGGTTTGTGGTACGGCCACTACAAAACCAGGTGACGCAAAAGGAAATGTTCATTCAGTGAAAAGATTCGGATATTGAGGATCGTATAGCTACTCACGGGAGTATCGTGGGCAACTCATTGTATTCTAGATGTGTGTGAAAACAATTTCACATATGGTGATTGGTTATCATTGAAAGTAATACATGGATAAAGTAATGAAAGCAAACCGGCTTTGTAGGAGGTTCAACGAAAGTCATCATGCGAACACCACAAAACATGTTCTCATCAGTTATGAGGACGTATCCCGGTCAATGCCGAATTCCTATTGATATGAACGATATGTGTGATTGTTTCATTATTATGTGTAATGTATTCGAAAGAACTGAAACCAACTTCCTTGAATGATAGGAAACTACCATAAATATTCAAGGTTGTTCGAATAACGCAATGTGAACACACATTTTAATAACCCCATAAGACGTATTTGATACCAAAATATATTTTTATGGATTTTCTTCTCAAAACAGCAACTGTGTAAAAAAAAAATTGGATCAGTGTTACGAAATTAGACTGCTGTATGTTAATTTCAACGGAAGAGCGATTTTATGCTGTCAATCACACAGCCTGCCGCGGGCACTTCGTACCTTGGAATATAAACTTCTGTGTGAAGACTAGCACCCGCATACAGCAAGTTAATCATACTCTTGTCAACTTGACAGATCACCAACAAAATGTACTGATGAGAATTAGCCATCAATTATACGCATATTGCTGAGGCTCTTGTGGGCGTATTCGAGACATAATGACTTGAGGTTTATCTGTCAGTTTGAAGATGGATCACCCTTCGCCTCGGAGAGACGCTACAGTGAAGGGCTGTGAAGATAAGGTGGAGAGTAGTTAGCACTTAAATACTTCATTGCTGTGATGTAAATTCCGATAGGAATCATTGTCACTTACATTTGGGTATTATGAAATCCAGTGAAAGGCACTCAAAAGAACGACTGAACACAATAGTTACACTGAATCAAGCTGTCACGTGAATTATACAGACTTTAACAAGCATAACCTGGTAAGATCAAAGACTTTGATAAGGGTGAGAGGTCTCATTCTGAACCAAATGATTGAATGTAGGAGTACCTTCAATTGGTCTTCCATTCATCCATTCGAGAAATCGCATATTGAACTCATCACATAATGGATGATTGATGTGTTTATTTTTCTAGCTCGTTTACACAATATTTTGCTGCTATTTTTGCGATTCTGAAGAGTATCGGATCGTAACTTAGTATACTTCATCTTGGAGTCAAACGGCAATTTTCTACAGCTTTTAAGACTTCTATCGCGAAAACTGAAAAAAGTGGCAACCTACCCCAATGTTAAATTTAGGCTGGTCACTGAATTTCTGGGTTCGCACACCATTTCGTGCATTGCTTATTCTTACAGTGGGGCAATCTTTCGAAATCAGCATGTCTGTGTAGAATACACCCCCAAAGTATCTTCTGGTCAAAACTTTCATTAGTACCTCGAATCCTGGTGGATTTAAATGCTCAGGTTCTCGAGGTCTGACATTTAACATTTGATGGGTAGATTGCCAACTTCTTAAATTTTTGTAATAGAAGGCTGAAATCCAGTAGGGAATTGCAGTTTGAATACCAGGTGAGATACGCCAAGTTATAGAACGATACCATTCAGCATCGCAAAAATATTTTCAAAACCCGGTGTGAATAAGTTAGAAAAATCAGAGTATATGCTGTTACATACAGTTCAATATGATGTGCATTTAGATGGGCAATATTCCATACATATAAATTGACATACACCACTAATACTATCGCACATCATTTGCATTTAGATAGGCAATATTCCATACATATAAATTGACATACATCACTAATACTATCGCAGTTTTCCCAGTATGCACCTACATATGTAGTCATGACCTGACGACCCTGTCATTTGTCTCATATACATTCCCCTCAATAATCCCCTCAATAACACATTGATAGACATTAATGGCATCAGAATTAGGTAACCAGATGTTTTACTCTCGGTGGATGTACGTATCATTGTATTTTTATCTATAGCTGGTATCGAATCAAATATATTGAAACAACCTACATACGTCACGTATAACAGCGATGCGTTAACAATTATCAATACGTGATTGCTTGACATCACTATAAGACAAGATTGGCATTGACTCATTACCATGATGATATAATGATCACATATCAACGTTACTCGGAAACATTCCAAGTTATTCGTGAAGAATCATTTTCTGAATACTGGTAGAATCACTGCACTGACAAATGACGTATACACGTGTCTCGAAATGTGTATCCTGAGATCAAAGAAGAGTAATCTTGATCGTGCGTTATATAACACGCTTGAGTCTCGTTTAGGAAATGTAAACAGGTCAATTACCTCTCGGTGGGTTGACCCGATACGACCGGGTTAATGTCCATTTTGCCAAAATGAACACTACTTTCCTGGACACGTGATAATTCATCAAGGCATTACATTTTGTAACCAAAAACAATTTTGGTGCGAAAACGATTCACTGTCCTTTCATGAGTCCTCATTTTTGTATTACACGAGCATTCACGATAATAGGCATGGACTGTGTGTATACTGTGAATAATATAGCTCGAGTACTCTACCTCAATCTTCAAACACAAACCCTTGACGTCTATCCATTCCATCGGCATACCTCCGATCTCATATCTGTCTCATGCTGAGAGTATCACAAGGAACAGTCCACACATATTTTATGTTTTATTCTAGACTCTCCTAAATAACTGACTATATTGCCATAATGGTGAACTAAATATGGTTGTACCTGATGGACGACAGCTGCTGTTTTCAAATTGATATGTTGTTGGTAAGTATCAGCATATGTCTTATTGTTGCTTATTGGATGCAACTTGGGAAATCTGGGAGAGTTCTTGGCTGACACTGTTCTTGGGGCTGTATCAAGTCAAGCAATCTGACTGACTTCTTAATTTCCTACAGGAGTCTTGTCATATTCAACAATTCTGAAGTCAAATCGTGTGTCACCGACTTCTACATATGGTTTGGTGAATCCCAGTTCACCTTCCAGACACTATGCAGTGCCGCTTCGAATTCGGGATCATGAGAGAGCAAGAAGCATTGAACGGTAATGTGAAATGCTCCCATTTAGTGCGCTACATTATATCATTCTCATTTGATCTACTACTGACAGTTTGGACTCGATAAGCACATGACCAGTTTGTTCCAAGCACTTGGCACTAACCATCACGATCCAGATGATGCAAAAATAGATGTTAATTCCATTGGAATATTCGATCACTGCAAATTTACAGAAGTATTTTGGCCATTTCGGTCACCTGTTCTGGTGATATATCGGTGCACAGAATTCAATTCCTATTTCTTGATGTCATTTAGAATGTATGCTATATTCCACACAATTTACACAGTCGTAGATCCTTCTGAAGTTCATATGTAAGCCTAATCACTACATGTAGTTATGATTACCTGCTGTCACAAATGGATATTCACTCTCCTCATTACTGTGAACATTACTGTAAATATCAGGGTTTGGCTGTGTTGGTGGTGATAGATTGATGTTTGCACATATATCTCTATGACTGCAAAAGCATGTGACTACACAAATTGATGATCGTTAATGGGAACTAATGTAATCAGTTGTATTGCTTATATCTCACATGACGATGTAGCTTGACCTTCAAGTGGTAGGGAATCAGGTACAACACTGACTTTTCCATTATAGCAACCACCTCGTCATATATTACACATGTTGGACCGATTGATTGGTTATTTGTAAGTAAACCTTTCGTAAAGAATCTCTGCACTGACAAATTAGGTATAAACATGCCCCGAAATGTAAATCCCGAGACCACAAGAAGAACAATTTCGATCATGTGTTACATAGCACGCTGGAATGTCGTTAAGAGATATATATTGCTAATTACCTATCAGTAGAGTGCCAGATACCACTGGTTCAATAGCCGGGTTATATGTATGATAAAGTGTCATCTTTCTTGATTACCCGTAAACGCGAACTTCATCATCAGCCATAGATAAGGAAGACTAGCGATAGGATCTCACAAATGCCCCCACTAATGTACCATACAAAAATGTACTTCAAATTGGATTGGCAGATTAAGTTTTCTTTTGGTACAACGTGCAGACAGTTACTTAAAATAATGGTCGACCACTACCCCGTGCACCAGTTCTCACTGGACATATTGCCAAAGGCTGTGCAAAGATATCAGCAACATTGCAACCAGGAAAAGACATGTTTACGCAATCTTGATCATTAAGGCTGCCGCTTGGACGGCGACCAACAAGCAGCATAACCAATATCTGCTCCCGACCTTTAGCTACAGAATGGGATGAATACTTTGTCTAACGGGATGACCATTGTTTGAAAGTCCTTGGCACAGGTATACGCTTTACGTAAAGGTCTTCAGCCAGAATACGGGATAAGCCAGTAGTAACTCCTATCGATCTAGCATATTCACGTGAGAAAAGGCTGCAGGGGCCAGAGCCGTGCGGATCTTCAGCTGGGATGATTCTTCCCTTGATTAAAGTAGTCCGCTCCAAACAGTGAGGTAACGAGGGGTCAGAATTTAAAAGTTATTACTTGAATATTATCCCTTCAAAATCACACATTTCATAGAGTAACTGATCAGCATCCTAATACTGAAAAGAAAATAGGGGGTTACCATACTGGTTTCTTCGACATATTCACTTGAATTCCCAAACATATACCTAAATTGACATATATTTTTGGTCCATATTCACATTTTGCATCATGTTTTCCATGCGAATGGATACGGTGACCCTATTTTCTATTCAGTGTTAGGATGCTGATCAGTTACTCCATAAAATATGTAATTTTGAAGCTCTAGATTATGTTGGTACAGTTATTTATTTCTAAAAACTCTTTGAGCCCTCCTTACCTCACTGTTTGGAGCGGACAACCTTAATGGCTTTGGCAATTCCTGATGATACTTCTATCATTCACCACATTTTTTTCCACATTTCCTTACATATGCATTTGTTCCCCAACTCTTTCAAACATAACGGTGAGTGGGTGGAACTTCTGTTGTGCATCAGCAACTTGTTTTTGCTCCCCGTCTCCACTATCGAGTACTTTAGCTGTCGTACATGTAATTCGGTCGGTCCTCATACCCAGCACAACCACACATATGTTTCTCCGATTAGGCAGAATACATAGATACTATATGACTGGCTGCCGTCTATTATTGATAACAATTTGCAGAAAATCCAATACAAACCAGGTGACGCGAAAAGAAATGTTCATTGACTGGAAAGATTCGATCAATGGAAATTGTTTCTACTTAGCGAAGTATATTTGTCATCCATTTTGGTCATACATGCATACACACTCAATACCTTACCGTCATTCTAGATAAGTAGTTCGTGAGAATTTTTTTCAGAGGATGGATTGCTTATATAAATGGTTACTACAGTTGTTCTGAATGACGACTATAAAGGAAGTAAATGCAGACATTTACCCTTTCTTAATTATTTTCCCAATAATTCAAACCAGTAAAAATATTAAAACCAGGAATAAATGATATATTTTGTGGTTCAATAGTTGTTTTGTATGTTTTAATAATTCTTTCCTGGCTAAGTCATTGGGAAATTCTCAAGATTTAGACAAAACAAAATAAAAAAAACTTAAATAAGTCGAATGACACTGAGGGGCTGTTGAAGAAAGTGGCTTTGTTTTCCTGTCAACTTAGTAGAACATAATGAAAATGCACTACCGATGATTAGAATTGAATATGCGTATTACTGAGGCTGATCTGGAGGTATATTTCCCCTTCTTGTTCTAGACGTGATGACATCATGTTTATCTGTCAGCATGAAGATGGATCACCCTCAGAGAAACGTCACAGTGGAGATTACAAAATGTCAACGGGTAATAGCATTTGGATGACTTTTATTATACTTATACAAGTTGTACAATATATCTATTATACATTTTATTATACAGTAACTTCCTAGTAATTCGGGTTGTATCTTCTGATACCAAATATATTGAGTTGTGTTATCATCGAGTTTATCAAATTAAAAGAAAATATTTTGAGAGAACAAATCCTTTTTCCCTATACAGTGCTACTACCACGGAAACAAAATACTACTAAACAGTAATAAATCCTGTTATGAAACCACCATATACCTACTTACGTTTTGGATATATGTATGTATCAACTTTTGATTTTGATACCGAAATATATTTTTATGGATTTAATTTTCAAAACAGCAACTGTGTGAAACAAAACTTGGATCAGTGTTACGAAATTGGACTGCTGTATGTTAATTTCAACGGAAGAGCGATTTTATGCTGTCAATCACACTGCCTCCCACTGGCACTTCTTACCTTGGAATATAAACTTCTGCGTGAAGACTAGCACCCGCATACACCAAGTTAATCATACTCTTGTCAACTTGACAGATCACCAACAAAATGTACTGATGACAATTAGCCATCAAATATACGCATATTGCTGAGGCTCTTCCGCTGCCTATTCCAGACATAATGACTTAAGGTTTATCTGTTAGTTTGAAGATGGATCACCCTTTGCCTCAGAGAGACGCCACAGTGAAGGGCTGTGAAGATAAGGTGAAGAGTAGTTAGCACATAAATACTTCATTGCTGTGATGTAAATTCCAATAGGAATCATTGTCACTTACTTTTGGGTTTTACGAAATCCAGTGAAATGCACTCAAAAGAACGACTGAACACAGTTGTTACACTGAATCAAGCTGTCACATGAATTATAACAGACTTTACCAGCATAACCTGGTAAGATCAAAGACTTTGATACGGGTGAGAGGTCTCATTCTGAACCAAATGATTGAATGTAGGAGTACCTTTAATTGGTCTTCCATATTCACATAAAAATGGCATATTGAACTCTTCACATAATGGGTGATCGATGTGTTTTTTTTCTGACTCGTTTACACAAATTTTTTGCTAATATTTTTGCGATGCTAAATGGTTGATTTGGGCTGGGCATTGAAATTTTGGGTCCGCATACAGTTTTGTGCATTGCTTGGTCTTGCAGCGGAGCAGTCTTTCGGAATCAACATGTCTGTGTAGAATACACCCAATGTGTTTTACACCCAACGAGATCCCGTTCTGAACTGAAATTTAACATTTGGGTAGATTGCCAACTTCTTCAATTTGGTGATAGAAGGCTAAAAGTCGGTATAAAATTGCTGTTGATTACCATGTGACATATGTCGAGTTATAGAACGACACCATTTAGCATCCCAAAAATATTTCCAAAACCCGGTGTAAATAAGACAAGTATGATACCAAACACCAAACAATCAGCAAGACTAAACTCAAAATCCATGGACAAAATTTACACAATCGGCATGTTAAGGTTGGACAAAAATTCAAAATTGGTGATCAAGGTCCGAGCAATTTGAATATCACAGACATCCGGCGAAGCCAAATGTGAGATCAGGTGTACCAGTAAGAGTAAGCTTCTCTTGCCTCGCATGCGACACCCACTGTGTTATCCAAAATAAATGCCATCGAGATGAAGGACATAGTTAGGTTATAATAACGACTCTACAAGTACCAATCAACATGATGTGATAATATCTCCCATCATCTGAGTTACAGAAAGACCGAAATGGTCTATTAATTCCTGATGACGACCATAAAACTTCTTAAAGGTCGACTGCAATCTAGGTCTCAAATAGCCCTGCTTTAATAACTTATCAGTTAGCATTTTGGCTCTGGCTAGAAAATCTTGGTAATTTGAACATGCTCTAGCATATCGAATGAGTTGAGACACATAGACGCCATACGCAGGAGCTGCTGGTATGTTACTACTCAGTACTGGGAAATTTACGATGGGAAAATTGAAGTCATCACGTTTGTCATATAATCTGGTACATAGATTGTCATTTTTGTCTATTTCGAGGTATAGGTCAAGATATGCTGCAGACTTGGAGGAGTCTGTGGTGTCTTTAATTTCCAGTTCATCCGGATATATGAGATGTAAATAATCACTGAACTTTGGATTGTTCAATGACAATACATCGTCAATGTATCTGTATGTAAAATTGAATGAACTGGCTAGTTTCTTTTCTCCTCTCTTCAGAAGCGATTGTATGAACTCGGCTTCGTATGAATATAAAAACAAATCTGCCAACAATGGAGCACAATTAGTCCCCATTGGAATGTGCTGTCACCATGCTGTTACATACGGTTCAATATATGTTGTGCATTTAAGTCGGCAATATTCCGTACATATAAGATTGACATAAATAACTAATACAATCGCAGTTTTCCCAGTATGTACCTACATAAGCAGTCATTACCTGACGACGCTGTCACTTGTCTGTGATATTCATTCACCTCAATAAACACCCAACTGTATTATCGAGTACATATGTTTACGAACAGCAAAAATTCGTAGAAACATTGATAGACATTGATGGAATCAGAATTAAGTACCCATGTGCTCTACTATCCATGGATGTATGTATGATTGTATTTTTTATCTATAACTGATATCGAATCAAATATATTGAAATAACCTACACACGTCACGTATAACAGCGGTGCTTTAATTCTTAGTGATACGTGATTGCCTGACATTATTATAAGACAAGATTGGCATTGACTGATTAACATGATGATATCATGATCACATATTAACTTTACTCGGAAACATTTCAACTTATCCGTGAAGAATCATTTTCTGAATACTGGTAGAATCGCTGCACTGACAAATGACGTAGACACGTGTCTCGAAATGTGAATCCTGAGATCAAAGGAGAGTAATCTTGATCGTGTGTTATATAACAGGCTTGAGTCTCGTTTAGAAAATGTGTACAGGTCAATTACCTCTCGGTGGGTTGCCAGATACGACCGGTTTAATGTCCATTTTGCCAAAAAGAACACTATTTTCCTGGACACGTGATTATTCATCAAAGAATAACATTTTGTAATCAAAAATAGTTTTGGTGCGAGAACGATTCACTGTCCTTTTGTGCGTCCTCTTTTGTATTGCACGTACATTCACGATCACAGGCATGTAGTGAAAACTTTGGAATGTGTGTATACTGTGAATAATATAGCTCGAGTGCTCTACCTCAATCTTCAAACACAAAACCCTTGACGTCTGTCCATTCCATCGGCATACCTCCCATCTCATATATGTCTCATGCTGAGAGTATCACAAGGAATAGTCCACACATATTTTATGTTTTATTCTAGACTCTCCAAAATAACTGAATATATTGCCATAATGGTGAACTTAATATGGTTGTACCTGATGGCCGACAGGTGCTGTTTTCAAATTGATATGTTGTTCGTAAGTATCAGCATATGTCTTTTGTTGCTTATTGACTGCAACTTGGGAAATCTGGGAGAGTTCTTGGCTGACACTGTTCTTGGGGCTGTATCAAGTCAAGCAATCTGATTGACTTCTTAATTTCCAACAGGAGTCTTGTCATAATATCATTCTCATTTGATCTACTACTGACAGTTTGGACTCGATAAGCACATGACCAGTTTGTTGCAAGCACTTGGCACTAACCATCACGATCCAGTTGATGCGAAAAAAATATATGTTAATTCCATCGGAATATTCGATCACTACAAATTTACAGAAGTATATTGGCCATTTCGATCACCTGTTCTGGTGATATATCAGTGCACAGAATTCAATTCCTATTTCTTGATGTCATTTACAATGTATGCTATATTCCGCACAATAGATCCTTCTGAAGTTCATATGTAGGCCTAATAACTACATGTAGTTATGATTACCTGCTGTCACTCGCCTCATTACTGTGAACATTACTGTAAATATCAGGGTTTGGCTGTGTTGGTGGTGATAGATTGATGCTTGCACATATATCTCTATGACTGCAAAAGCATGTGACTGTACAAATTGATGATCGTTAATGGAAACTAATGTAATCAGTTGTATTGCTTATATCTCACATGTCGATGTACATATAGCTTGACCTACATGTGGTAGGGAATCAGGTACAACACTGACTTTTCCATTATAGCAACCATCTCGTCATATATTACACATGTTGGACCGATTGAGTGGTTATTTGTAAGTAAACGTTTCGTAAAGAATGTTAGAATCACTGCACTGACAAATTAGGTATAAACATGCCCCGAAATGTAAATCCCGAGACCACAAGAAGAACAATCTCGATCAAGTGTTACATAGCACGCTGGAGTGTCGTTAAGAGATATATATATTGCTAATGCCAGATACGACTGGTTCAATAGCCGGGTTATAGGCGAAATGTATGATAAAGTGTCATCTTTCTTGATTACCCGTAAACGCGAACTTCATCATCAGCCATAAAAAAGGAAGACTAGCGATAGGATCCCACAAATGCCCCCACTAATGTACCAAACAAAAATGTACTTCATAAGGGATTGGCAGATTAAATTTTCTTTTGGTACAACTTGCAGACAGTTACTTAATATATTGGTCGACCACTACCGCGTGCGCCAGTTCTCACTGGACATTTTGCCAAAGGCTGTGCAAAGATATCACCAACATTGCAACCAGGAAAGGACATGTTTATGCAATCTTGGTCATTAAGGCTGCCGCTTGGACGGCGACCAACAAGCAGCATAACCATTCTCTGCCCCCGACCTTTAGCCACAGAATGGGTTGAATACTTTGTCTAACGGGATGACCATTGTTTGAAAGTATTTGTCACAGGTATACGCTTTACGTAAAGGTCTTCAGCCAGAACACGCGGTGAGCCAGTTGTAACTCCTATCGACCTAGCAAACTCATGTGAGAAAAGGATGCAGGAGCCAGAGCCGTGCGGATCTTCTGCTGGAATGACACTTTCCTTGATTAACGTAGTCCGCTCCAAACAGTGAGATAAAGAGGGGTCAGAATTTAAAAGTTATCACTTGAATATGATCTCAAATAGACGTGGAATCACACAGTTTATAGAGTAACTGATCAGCATTCTAATACTGAAAAGAAAATAGGGGGTCACCGTACTGGTTTCTTCGACATATTCGCTCGGGATCCCCAACATATATACCTAAATTGACATATATTATGGCATTTTTGCAAACTTTTTGTCCATATTCACATTTTGCATCATGTTTTCCATGCGAACGGATACGGTGACCCCCTATTTTCTTTTCAGTGTTAGGATGCTGGTTAGTTACTCCATAAAATATGTCATTTTGAAGCTCTAGATTATGTTGATACAATTTTTTATTTTAAAAAACTCTTTGACCCCTCATTACCTCACGCTTTGGAGCGGACTACCTTTATAGTAGTAGTAGTAGTAGTAGTAGTATTTTATTTCGAGTTTGTACATATGATGGATTTCATGTTATATTGCAGCAATTGTTATACCAAGTTTTATATGTACAAACACATAAATAGCCCCGAGATTTATATCTGTAGACCCCGCGAGTGGGGTTGGGGCTAACCATGAGACCCAAATAAATTATTATTCATACAAAGCACGAAAGTAATTATTGTAATAAAACCATGGAAGCGATGGTGAGTGAGTTGAAATGATAAGATCCATGTGCCAAACAAAACAATAATGTGTCTGTTAGAACAAGATTTACTGTCCTAATTGACATAATCAGCAAATAATGATTTCTTCATTTTACATTTGAAAGAATGAATGCTAGGTGCGTTTTTTATGCTGACGTCAAGATCCAGCCAGTTTTTTTGGGCCTCTGCAAATGAAGCTGTTGGTGAAATTGTGGGTCCTACTTTTGGGCATGTGTGGGTCATTGGAATGCCGGGTGTTGTGTGAGTGAATGTCACGATTAGCAGTAAATATGCTGGTCAGGTTCCGGGGCAGCTCTAATCTGGAGTACATGTACATGAATTTGGCTAATTCTACAGTGCAGATCGTGCAATTTGAGAATTTTCATTTGGTAAAAGAGAGGGGTAGTGTGTTCATTGTATTTTGAATGCGTAATTATGCGAATTGCTCTCTTTTGAATGATTTCAAGGGGATGAAGATAGCTTTTAAATGTCGATCCCCACAGTAAGATTCCATAAGCTATGTATGGATGGATCAGACTATTGTACAGGAGACGTAAATTTGTTATCGTCAGTATGTTTTTTGCGGCATTTAAAGCATACAATCCGCTCGATGTTTTCTTCTTGCAATATAATATGTGGTCTTTCCAGTCCAATTTGCTGTCTATCATAATTCCTAGGAATTTCACACTATATACACGAGTTACCTCTACATTGTCAATTGAGATGCTTAGTCGTCGGTCAAATGCCAAAGTGTTTTTCGAAAATAATACATAAAAGGATTTACTTGCATTCAACGAGAGCTTGTTTGCCATATACCACTTGGATAATGTCTTTAAATCTTCGTTCAATACCCCATATAATTCATGTATGTTCTGTGATGAGTAGTAAATAGTCGCGTCGTCGGCGTACAAAATACATTTGGAATTAGTCAATGCGGATGGCATATCAGTGCAATATATTATGAACAATAAAGGTCCCAATATGGAACACCGCATGTTAAATAATTTAACTTTGAGTTCATAGATTTATACGACACAAATTGTGTTCGGTCACAAAAATAATTTTTATACCAGTTCAGAGCAACCCCCCTTATTCCGTATTGTTCTAATTTCTTGAAGAGTATGTTGTAATTAATATTGTCGAACGCCTTCGACAGGTCCAGGAACACTCCAAGAGTCGGGTTTTTTTTTTCAAATTGGGTTAATGTGTGATGTATGAATTGAGCCACAGCATGTAAGGTGCTGTGCTTTGGGCGGAAACCAAACTGGGAATCATGAAGTATATCATGACTCTGGAGGAAGAAATATGTACGTTTGTGGATGATTTTCTCTAGTATTTTGGAAATATTGGGCAACATAGAAATGGGGCGATAATTGTTGAATAGCTCTTTGCTTTTTGACTTGTAAATAGGAATTACTTTCGCAATTTTCATATTTTGGGGAACAATTCCCGTTTCCATTGATGAATTGATGATAATGGAAATGGGTAAACATATGCTTGTTTTTAGCTTTTTTTAAAGATCCGAACTGAGGTTATCATGCCCGGCACTTTTTTTTTGGTTGAAAATTGTCGATTGTCTTACTGATTTCCTCCTCATCACAGGGAGCAAGAAATATGGAGGATTGAACGGAAGTCTTGGGAAGAAACTTGTCATACGTGGCATCTGTATCGGGTTTTTTCGAGGCATACTCAGGACCAATATTCGAGAAAAAATCACAAAACCCGTCCGCTATGAATTGGGGCTCTGAGCAGTCTTTCCTGTCGATTTTGAACGTGTCTGATACACTTAGTTTATTGGACGAGCGACCAATTATGGTATTCAACACATTCCAGGTTTTTTAATATCGGATTTATGTTTTTCTATTTCGCCCTGGTAGAAAGTGTCTTTTGCACCCCTTTTCATTTTGTTGTATGTATTTCGGTATCGAATATACCTTTCTTGCGATTGAACATTATTGACGGCTAGACTTTCCTTATATAATTTATCACGCTTCCGTGCAGACTTGAGTATACCAGGAGTTAACCAGGGTTCTCTCAATATTCGTTTCTGGGAGATCCGAACTTGCTTCTCTGGTGCGTATAGATTGATCGTATTCCACAACCGCTGTATGAAAAGATCATATGCTTCTCATACAACATGACACTATACAATTGGTGTGCAATATCTGGTGATAGTTGTATCATTTACCACTTTCTTTTCACATTTCCTTACATATGCATTTGTTCCCAAACTGTTTCAAACATAACGGTGAATGGGTGGAACTTCTGTGCTTGTTTTGCTTCGGCAACTTGTTTTTGCTCCCCCATCTCCACTATCAAGTACTTTAGCTCTCGTAAATGTCATTCGGTCGGTCCTCATACCCAGCACAGCCACGCATATATTTCTCCGATTAGGCAGAACACATAGATACTATATGACTGGCTGCCGTCTATTATTGATAGCAATTTGCAGAAAATCCAATACAAACCAGGTGACGCGAAAAGATATGTTCATTGACTGGGAAGATTCGATCAATGGAAAATGTTTCTACTTAGCGAAGTATCGTGGTCATCCATTTTGGTCATATATGCACCTTACCGTCATTCTAAATGAAGTGGTTTGTGATAATTTTTTCAGAAGACGGAATGCTTTTATAAATGGTTACTACAGTTGTTCCGAAGTTGTTGCAGTTACTGCAGCTCGTTAGTGACATTCAACTTTTCTTAATTAATTTTTTTCCCCTATTAATTTCTCAATAATTCAAACCAGTAAAAATATTAAAACCCGGAATAAATTATAGAGTTTGTGTTTGAATAGTTATTTTGTATGTTTAAGTAATTGTTTTTCCTGGCTCAGTCATTGGGAAATTCTCATTCTCAAGATTTAGACAAAACAAATTAATGAAACTTAAAGCTGCTGCCTTCGAATGTATGCAATATTTTTTTCAAAACCATTTTTTTGTTAAACACATCTAATGCAATATAACAAAAGGTGTGCACTATGATTTTGACGATTACAGTCCGCCCGAGTTGTCTTTTCATCCGTTTTAGTGCCCATTTTGTACCGGTTTTGTAAATAAACAAACGAAGTGTATCCATCAAACCCGAATGTAAACAAATGCTCAAATTGCGCTTAAAAGTCGACATGGAGTACATTTTCCAGTTCGTATGTGCATGTATAGTGCAGTTGTGAGAAAATAATCAGTGATATACCATAATGTGCGTGGAATTGTCAGTCTATCTCGCACTTCTATGCTTTGTTTACATTTGCGTGTGATGGATACAGTTCCTGTATTTGCGCGATAACCGCCTGTTCAAATGAGCAAAATTTCCCTGAGAACTGGTTATTTTCATTACATTTGATGTGAGTATGTTTCATTCGGTTAGTTTAGCATGTTTAGTATGAAATATAGTTTTCAAAATATTATGACTGGTTTCGAAGTCAGCTGCTTTAAATAAGTCGAATGGCACTAATGCGCTGTCGTAGAAAGTGGCTTTGTTTTCCTGTCAACTTGGTAGAACATAAAAAAATGCACTACCGATGATTGGCAGTCAAGTATATGCGTATTGCTGAGGCTCATTTGAAAATATATTTCCGCTTCTCATTCTAGACGTGATGACTCAATGTTTATCTGTCAGCATGAAGATGGATCACCCTGAGAGAAACGTCACAGTGGAGATTACAAAGAAATGTCAACGGGTACTAGCATTTGGATGATTTTTATTATACTTATACAAGTTATACAGTATATTATTATACATTTTATTATACAGTAACTTCCTAGTAATTCGTGGTTGTATCTTCTGACACCAAATATATTGAGTTGTGTTATCATCGAGTTTATCAAGTTAAAAGAAAATATTTTGAGAGAACAAAATACAAAATTTAACCCCAGTAAAAACAAAACCCGATCGAATATTCACATCCAAGTCTACACTGACGTCATCAGGGGCAGACAGTGCAGAGAATAGCGTTGTTTTTACTCTACGCCTGGTGGAATCATGCATCTGTCCAACATATTCAGCTGTGACATTTATTGTGTGAATGCATGTATTGTGAGTCTATTTATATTTGAACATATTAAATCATATTTTATTAAAACATAAATTGAGAACTTCTTTTTCTCTTTTATTCGTACGACGTTTTTGTTTTCTCAAATAAAGAATATGAGCAGGTTGTCTATCCTGCATATTGTATTAATTTCAGAAGACACGTACACGCCTACCATACACATATTCGTGCGCAGAATATAACGCTCACGTTAAAGCTGTACTCACTTTTAAAATTGACAAAATTTATTAATTCTGTGGTAGCTTTATTTCGCCTTTAGAATGAGAAATCGTACACATTTGGGTCTGAAAATGTGTATTACGTGCCCAAATTGAGTTGCCAAATCAAGATTCGAATTCGGGTCAGTCCATCTCGCATCACTTTTTCTTCAAAGCGGCCCGAGGCGGGCGAGTTCTACGCACAGTCTCATGACGTCATTGGTATTTGTCTAGATACTGTGGCAACCGGCAATATAGACTGGCCGATCATTCTCTATCCACTGTTTTCATGCACGATTAACGGCAATTTTCTAAATATCTGTTGTCGAACTGTGCATATTTCCTATATATTTCCGGCCATCTCGAGATGTACTTTCAAGTTTGCGTGACAAACAAGAATGCTGAATTTGGCTGATTTTAAAACTGATTCCAACTTTAATACGTCAATTGAAAGACATGCAACATCTGTGGCTTGAAATAGTAAATTGTATTATTCTTCTGGACGATACATGTATAATTGGCCCCTTTAGGTATGTTTTGTGCTGTGTGTATGATGCAGGATTATTAGATCTACGTCATTGAACTGATTGGCTCATAATATCTGTTTGGGCATATAAACACAAACAATGCTTCAGCATGGGCTAAGATAATGTGTTTTGCCATGTTTCAAAAATGTAATTATATTTTCCTCTGAAAAATACTGTTTCATTATCTTTTGAATATAGGTTTGTTCATTCGTTACACAAGGTATGCTACAATGCGCACTGTAAATGTAGATATATTGTGCGACGGATAAGACAACACCACTGAGTCGGTGTCACTGCTGGCGGACGTTAAATCTGTCCCCGAGGATACCATCAACTCAGTAGCCTTCGGGCTTGTGATTAGGTACTTATGTACTTGTCATATATCTGTTCCATGGGGTTTGTTTTGGATATCTAAATTGTTTTCATAGGTTGTTGGGCAGTTGTATACTAATTCCATCAGGTGTACAGTAGAAACAACTACATTTAACACACTGTCTGCCCCTGATGACGCCAGTGTGTCTTTGGATAAACTATTTGGTCGGCCTTTGTTTCTATTGCAAAATATTGTATTTTTCGTTTCTTATTGGCATCATTAAAATCTCACTGTATTGGTGGTAATAGATTGATACTTACAGTACCCTCTACTTCGCCAGTATATTTGACACCGATACTTTTTCTCCAGATAATCGGTTGGATGTGGCAAGAAGTTTCTAAAAAGATTACAAGCCCAAAATTTTCAGGCAATTCATTTCAGCTGGAAATGGCTCAAAACAGATAGTGACTTGATTTAGGACCAACCTTTTTTTTCAAAATGGCCGCCTCTCGCAGACCAAACGATTCAAGGGCGACGAAACTTATATGTGGAGTCCTATGCATCAATTACAAAAATGTTACTAAACATATTTCGAAAAAAATGGCCACCAAAATTTTTTTTAAATCGTTTTGTATATAAAAAAAGAAGCCATTTCGACTTTTCAAGGTCATTGAAAGTCAAAATTACGGTCACCAATGAAACTTCCATATATATGATTTCCCATTTGGATGTGCCAATATTCAAGCTCTTTTTTGAAGTGTTCTAGGATTTTACTTCACACAGCACCCATTGTGAAAAAAGTGGATGAAATATTCTAAATTAAAAGAAAAAATCAATAGCAAAAACAATAAAAGATATAGTAACTTGATTTGGAGCAAAAAAATGTCAAACATTCTAAATGGTCGCCATGCATAGACTGAGCGATTCAAGGGCATCAAAATTTCATACATCTCACACAGACTGTTTTTGTGTGAAAAATGGCTGCCGCAAAAAAAAAATAATCGAAAAAAACGGTAACCTAAAAACATACTTTGGGAGCAGTGCTTTTTGCCAGTCTCGCTGCTGAGGAGTAATACGCACAGTGCTAAGAAACTGTACAATACTAATGACACAATTAGAACCGCACCTGTTGGACGGTAGTTGAGTTCGAGTTTGCTTTGACTTCGACCAGATTTTTCCTTGATGATAAGTTCAAAGTTGGTGCAAGAGAGTCATCCTGGATGTCTGGTGACTTTCACCATTACGACTTACAATCATTTACGACAGAAGATGAAAACAAAATGTCATAAATGTCATATATTAATGCAAAGTATTTTACAGTGTAGATTGCCCCCCCCCCCCCCCCCACCCTCCTGACCCCAGTACGAATGGTCTAAATTTGAAGCAGTGCGTGCCTGGCTCATTATGAATGATACACAAGCATCAGAACCAGGTCATACGCAATTCTACAGCTTACCAATTACCAAAGACACCTTCTGATCATGAGACTTTTTATTGACCGCGTGTGACAATGTACTGACAACCTGTACTCCTCTATGAGAGTCACGAGTTAGGCCAGTAAGTATTATGGTTCTGGTTAGTATGACCTCCGAAAATATGACGCGGCGATACGATTTTATTTCTTTTTTCCCCTAGAGTTGGTTGCTGATGAATGATCCGGTCAAATATGGCCCATTCGGCCAATCACTTTCCATTAAAATTGAGTGTTGATTAACGATCCACAGAAATTTCTGAAACATCCAGCAGCTTAGGGTCAACTGCTTATGGTGTGTGATTCGCAACATGCCCTAATAGTTTATATATTTTTTAATTTATATATACACTGTATATTTACATACTGGAATTGTATCAGCATTGAAGCATTTTGAAAATAATTTTCTCAAGAAACTTTATAATGGAGATCTAAGCGTGGCCAGTGAACTACCCCCAGCAGCAACATCCCAACGATACTGGTATCCGAACCGCTTCATCCCCTTCACTGACCACATAGTGGTTGAGTTACGAGACCGCGGCACGTAAGCCGATGTCACGTCTGAAATAACGGTTTCTGTTGCCCGAGTACATTGCAGATCTCAGCAGTATCGGGTTTCTGATATTATTATCTGCTTGACACCGAATATATTATATTGCAGACTGAAATATTGTTTGTTCACTTCATTGCAGAACAAACACAACCGCCGCACACACAAAATCTAATGAAAACGATACCAGGTATGAACAGTTTGAACGATCAAAACCGAATCTCTATCAATCAAGACTCGAATATTCATAGTGTTTTTTTTTCATGAAAATCAAGCACAATCCCTGATAAATGACCAGGACCTACCTTCTGGCTCGATGGGTCCATAGCCACACATTAGACTTACAAAATCACGTAATTACCACTGGTCATTACGCTAATTTTATGAACAACACTTGTAACTTGGAAAGGTGAGAATCTAACTGGGTCCTATCTATCTAGCTGTCAGATTCGAATAGGTTTTTACTGCATAAAATTCAAATCCGACCAATGTCTCTTCGTATCCCCTGCTTATAGCGGTGACTTCTGCGTGATGGTATCAATTATCCCCTCTGTACATCCGGGAAATAACAGACACGATATCCAAACCTGCTAATCATCTCGTACGGACATGTCTGATTGTGAGTGTGTAGAGGGAGATACAATAGCAACACAAAGTAAATATATGATATAATTGGAACAATGAGGATAGAATGAACGACTATGACTATTAATACGAATATTAATAGTCTGCCTTATCATATTTATCACACCATCGTGACGTTGATTTCATGATAATGACGCACGGCGATATCCATTCACCAACTGGTAACCGGATTTTCGGCCAGAAAACAAATCCAACGGGTGTAGCTGAATTAGACGAATACTCCTTCAGGTAATTTATGATTTACACGAATTTTCTGTACCACACCTTTGGACCTTGAATGTTTCTTCAATTCTGCAACCTTTTCATTTAACCCCTAATTCACACTTCACTATGGTGGTAAGTATCAATCTATTACCACAAATACAGTCAGATTTTGATGATACGTTTTTTACAAATGTAAAATACAACATTTTGCAATAGAAACAAAGCCCGACCAAATAGTTTATCCAAAGACACACTGGCGTCATGGCTTGTACCTTCTAAAAGTTTTCAGTAAAAAAAATAATAAGCCTCTAAACCCGTCCTAATTTTGTACGTTTTATTTCAGGTGTATAATTTCATCCGCAGAATAAATTGCCAAATGAGTGTATTCGTTAACAGATTAACGCCCTCTAGGATAAATTGACACAGAAAATTAACTGTTAACATTATTTTTCGATGATTTTCATTATCGAATTAGATTTTGCGAATTAAATTATGAACGCAATTAAATTTTTAATATAGATATTTTTTTCGTAAATAAATTCCCAAAGCAATTTATTCACGACCTGAATTGATGCTTTCGAAGAAGCGAGTCCGCTTGTACTGATAGTTCGTCTTAGCCTCTCAGGTATATGGAAGAGATCACCTCCAGACCTATCTTTTTTGTGCATCTATTGTCTGTGTATTTTAACACTCAAATCAAAATAGTGTCCTCACAAACTCAATTGCCAAATCAATTCATTTCACAAATTGAACTATTGTTTTTGCAAAATATATAAGCAGTTTTATTCATTAATTGAATTGCACTGACAGTTGGTCATAACGTCGGAGAGACAAGGCAAATACTTACAAAGTCTTATATTTACAGCTCGCTGGTGATCCGAGCTCACTGTGATAATAGTAAGAGTGCTAGTAAATGGTGAGAATACATGCTCACAAATAGTCGCACTGCTTAAAATATAGAGAATCATATAGTCACATCCTAGCAACATTTATGTAAAATAGACAAATGTACCTACATAGGTGGCTATTGGAAAGTCGACCTTTGATATCTAGAGGTTGGAGATTGATAATGATTCTAACCAACTAGATTATATGACAAATGTGATGATTTCAATTTTTCCATAGTAAATTTCCCTTTTCTAAGCAGCACTATTCCTATGTCACCAGCATATGGTGTGTTTGTTTCTCAACTTATACGCTATTCCAGAGCTAGTTGCAAATATGAGGACTTTGTTCATCGAAGTGCCCAGCTACATGTAGTCTCTAAACTGCTGCGACAAGGATATGTTTTATCAAGACTTATAGCTGCCTTTAAGAAATTCTATGGACGTCATAATGATCTGGTTGATAAATACGCGAAATCCATGTCTGCCATGCAACTAGATCTATTGTCATGTTAATTTTGGGGAATTCGTGACGGGTGCCACTAGTGGGGCAGAGAATGCTCACTCTTTCCGGAACACGTGATTTCACCTCCTAATGGCCATTTTGGGGGGTTCATGAGTTTCCCTGTCATTTTTGTTTTGACATGACTTTCTGTCCCCGGACTATGAGATTGAATAACGGACCCTGTTTTGTTTGCTCGGAATACATAATACTGGGTATTGATTCTACGTCTATAGTACTTCCCCGATAATTCGAACTCCTTGTTGATTTCCCAGGGGATATATATGCATATTTTCACCTCCACGACAACGAGTCGCCCTACTCAGTACCACGCTGGCTTAAATTCGCCTGAAATACTGTTAGCTTGGTAATTGTGACTTTTATGTAATGTAATTTTCACCCAATCAATATCATGCCAACGATCTGACTTGGAGCTGGTTTTACCATGTCCACTACTTCACTACATTTGCTGCACAATTTCGGGCAGAGACTCATCCGTCATTTTGACATGACCGGCGGTAATCGCACACGCCTGCTGCCAAGCTTGACAAACTGGTGTCCTCAAGGATTAGCCATGGTTCACCATCGTGGAAAATCCTATGACTGAGTGATGTGTAATACTTAGCCAGTGCAATGGCGACAGAAACAATTCAGTATTAAAAGTGATACGTCTTGCTTTGTTTCAGCACTGTTTACTCCACTAATTTAATTACAGGAGCATGTGTGGTGCATATCGCCTTCCAAGGACAGTCAACTTATCGGTAAGATATGTTGATTTGTGTATGAACTGGAAATCAAATGAATAAAATTATTACCATTGTATAGCAAGGAAAAAATGACATGCATGGAAAACAGATGATCTTTTATCACATGCTATGAATTTATCTTAAACTACAAACAGTAGGAACACACAGTGATTTCCGACAGTGTGATAACCTTTGCCGGAAACATCATGTTTGCACTATTTTTTTCTTCACATTTTGCTTCACATTTCACATATTCACATGATTTGAAAGAACAATGAAATCACGAGTATTCTATGACGTGACAATGAAACATCACGCGATTCAACCTTAGCAACATATAACCATGCAGAAAACGTACAACCACCGTGACGTCATAATACAAAGTATTTGACGACCAGATGATCTGCATTGTTTATACTGTTTCCTAGCAACGCACATGTTTACGGGTCTTCGATCTGCTCGGTACAAGGGTCCTTGGGTACAATCAAGGATTGTAAGAAGTTCTTGCAATCTTTGGTACAATTTCACTCTAATGTACATGGTTTGGAGTTTCAAATATTTCAGAATCATAAATTCATAGCATGTGATAAAAACAAAACCTGTTTGAACTGGCGGAAGAACATCAGAAAGCACTCGACCTTCGGTCTCGTGCTCTCTTATATTCTTCCGCCAGTTCAAACTCGATCTTTCCCGTGTGCTGGAAAACACACTCACCTAGTTTTGTCATTGTATCGCACCAGAAAACGTATATTCCAATTCAGGAGTTTTCTCGTGTTTCAGTTCTCTTTGATTTTTTTAAAAATATTATGTGAGACAACAACAAATCAACAGTCAGTCCTACCTGAATGTCGATTGTGAACAAACTGGCTTCGAAAAAAATCTGGCGTATACATTGCCCGCAGTTTACTCATAATTGCCATGCACTCTAGATAAGGACTTTGGAAAGCATGGTACATCAGTTCCAAAATATATACGCATGTTGTAGGAATAGATCAGTTTCTATGAGCACTGGAATGACACTGGCGAATACTTAGTCGAACGAACGCTGAAACATACGAATTACTACCCCCTCCCGTTAATCATACATACACATACACACTTCCGCCTTTCCAGCTAAAAAATAAATTAGCGCTGCAACCACACAAACTACAGAAGGGCCTTACATTACTAGTGCGAGCTGTGCATTTCGATGAGAAACTGTGATTTATAAAACGACAGTTTAATGCATAAACTATAGTAATGACGCCATCAAATCAATATGATGATGAATGATACTTCTTCCTTGATAAGGCTCTCAGATAAGTGTGAGTGATTCCTTTATGAGTAACCTTCTGAGATTCTACATACCACACAATACCCAGTCCGATAAATGTGTATATATGTATTAAAATTGTGACAGGAAAACAATCAATACCAATGTATTTTATCAAGAAAACCAGCAGATGAATCCGTCTTGTTGTGTAAGTCTTGTTGTGTAATATGCAAAACCCCTACTACATGTACTATACACTATTACTCAAGGGAAGTACATCTTCTTGACATGATAGTCATGTATTGCAGTTTCATGTGTTGTTATTGGTGACTGTCAAAGCCTCGGAATGTGCGAAATTGCGTCAAGCTGCTCAGACCACATTTATGCGTCATGGCAGTTTTTTTTCTGTCATGACGACATACACAGGATCAGTCATGCAGAGCTTCCCGAGTCTGTTTTGAATATGCCCACCTTCAAGATCGTCGTGACGTCCATAGGATTAGGCGAATGTACGGGCATCATTTTCTACGAAATTTCAGATTGATGTCTACAAAGAAACTACGAAACAATTTCCCATGGTGTATAAAAATCAAATGACAATTACATTTACTAGGAAGTATGTCGCACTACTTGAGAATCTGTGATAAATGTATAAAACATTTATATTCATGGCCAATCATGAGATAATAAGACGACATCAGTTGGCCATATGGATGTTATATTCTACAGGCCTCTCTTTTACCAGATGTCTTTGAGAAATTATATACACGTCTTCGGGATCTGGTTGATTATTGTGTACACCGCATGGCAAATATGAAACAAGAATTATTAGCATATTATTTTTTTGCGGAAATCATGTCGGTTGCAGGAAAGTGCGGCAAGAAATACTCTGGTAATATCTGATTCCACCTTCTTGTGGTCAAATCATCAGAATTTTGCTGACACGTGATTGGATAATGGAATCGGCTTCGATCGCTCCGAGTATGGTATATTTCGTATTGGTTCCATGTCAATTGTCTTCTGATATATAATCCTTCATACTAAAATGTCACAGATCTCGTGTATAATTTGAACTTTTGGATAAATATGTTTTCTCATGGCCATTGTGTGGGATTCTTCATTATATGATGACGAGTTTCACATGTTCTCTCCAACCTTTTTAAAAAAAATTAAACAAAATAAATTGGAAGCTTGATAAATTCCTCGGGAATTATAACCAATGAATATCACTGAATCTGCTAAGTATTTCGATTGGGTATATTGATCCCTAATGCACAATTATCACAGGCTTTGTTTTTGTTTCAAATTTGGTGAAAATGTTGTTGGGGTCGCATGTTAAATGCGTCATACCCGTAGTCGATCCCGATATATGTATTGCACAAGATAGTGTGACTTTAAAGCTGTAATCACTTTTAAAATTGACAAAATTTATTAATTCTGTGGTAGCTTTATTTCGCCTTTAGAATGAGAAATCGTACACATTTGGGTCTGAAAATGTGTATTACGTGCCCAAATTGAGTTGCCAAATCAAGATTCGAATTCGGGTCAGTCCATCTCGCATCACTTTTTCTTCAAAGCGGCCCGCCTTGCGGGCGAGTTCTACGCACAGTCTCATGACGTCATTGGTATTTGTCTAGATACTGTGGCAACCGGCAATGTAGACAGGCCGATCATTCTCTATCCACTGTTTTCATGCACGATTAACGGCAATTTTCTAAATATCTGTTGTCGAACTGTGCATATTTCCTATATATTTCCGGCCATCTCGAGATGTACTTTCAAGTTTGCGTGACAAACAAGAATGCTGAATTTGGCTGATTTTAAAATTGATTCCAACTTTAATAGCTATTGTTTCTATTCTGTAAGTTCGAAACTTTTTTTTTCACCAGCAAAATTCGTGATGTGCTGGGGAGACATATGGGGCGAACATATGTGTCATTTATAGAAGTCCATGTAAACCACGCGAACTATCCGAAAATCATTGTGAGTTATCATTATATTTATTAAAAAGCCATAATAAACAAAAAACATGTTTTACATGTATAAAAAAACAGCTGCAATATATTCCTTATATGAGATCAATGGTACATATTGGTATAGGGTGAACACGCACAAATGGAGGATGTTGCACATAACATTATATGCATAGTGCAATGTAAAAGTATCGCATACGAGTATGTGACCAGGACAGCGGATTATTTTCATATCCTGGCAATAGCGTGATACCAACACCACTACAAAGTTCGTCATCTGACTATGAAAAGTATCCACCGTAAAATTTATGATTTCATGTACGAATAAATAATTCATTCTCGCGCAAAAAAAAAAAATATATATATATTTATATATTAGCCAATAAATGTCCTAACATAAGTTGACTGATAGGGGATGGTAGGAACGATATGTTGACTCATATAGCTTGCCTGGACTTCATAATAAATTAAATACAATGTAAAACATATGCCTCAACTGAGCACCCCATTAAATATGTTATAATTGTCTACTTCAAGAACTCGATCCATGATGTCATAGTCTGAAGCTGCCTGTGGTTGCCCCGTGGTGTTGTCCATGCAGGCACAGTGGACGGGCACCTGTCTCTCTGTCAGTTTGTAGACGGCAGACCCCGAGGCTGGGTCCTGTGCGACTTGAAGGGCTGGCACCGGGTAGAAGTAGGACGGCTGGTATGACTGACCTGGTGGACACTTGTCACATGAACATTTCACGCCGCGGACGCCCATCGTCAGGAAACCTTCCGAGTTGTAGATGGTCTCCTCAGGCTGGCATTCGTGTTGATCCACAGGGAAGATTTGTGAATACGGAGTGTCTACTTGTTGATTGAAGCTGACCCCGGCAGGCTTTTCGGCGAGTGTCTTGAAGTATTGAGGCGTGTGAACGACACTGGTTAGGTCCACAGCAGAGTGGAGAGATCCGGTGGTACTTGTGTCGGATGCAACTGTTGTGGTATCTGCGTGGTTGCTCATGGTGGTCACCTCGGTTGCGAGACTCAGTGAGGCCGCACTGATTTGTGTCCACGACACACTGACGAATGTAATGGCGACCACGACAATAGCTTGCATACTGCTCATTTTTGCTAGTTTGTACTCGTTTGTTACTGATAATAGTTGTTTTCACTTTGTATGTCTCTGACTGTTCGTTCAGTTTGATATGAGAGCGGCGGTGATGTATATTTATACTAAATTTCACTGCTAAATTTAGAAATAATTTGTTTCATGGTCAAAATTAATCTTTTAGGTCTCGATTTGAAGGTGTGTTGTGATTTGGGAATTTAACCGTGATTTTGGGCTTTCTCGTTGCTGTGACGTCGAATTCTTGAGGGGAATGCCCCATTGCATTGATGCCTGGTTATACGGTTATGTGAATCATCATTCCTGCAGACCCACACTATACGCTAAGCCGAATATATCCGATATTCGGTTACAAAACAGTGTAAAGTGCGCCCACACTCTGTCACGTTTGGAATGACCCTGATTTATGCACACTGTGTTGGCGCTAATCGCTGTGTTTCGTTGTTCACTGTTCCGCTTTAGTCATACATTTATCAGCGCACTGGTCACGAACACAACTGTGCAAAAATTAGTTGTGCCAACGCGAGTTTACTCCCCGTGATCCCCGTCTCTGAGGCTGAATATAATTGATAAGGGGAAGCATTTTGATATCAGAACAAATTCACCCCTAAACACAGCAGTTGTGGAATATCCATATTTTAAACAATTATGCAACAAATGGTTTTAATGTATAATGTTTGGTTGGTTTCACGAACAAGACTAATCAACATATCTACGTAATGTATATTACGCATTAAACTCTGCTTTATTTCCGGGTGTATCGTATTTTGTTTATATATACATACACGGTTGCATATGTCTAACTGTAGGCTGTTTGAGCTTATATAATGTTTATTTGTAGGTCATCGTCTAATCAATACAGAATAGCACAACAGACTGGCACACATATGTATTTCGATGTGTTATGATACTGTACTGTGTCCTGGTATGCTTAGAGTATAGGCAATGGTTGAATGATCGAATAATAAATAATCTGGATTCGTTATTCAATACATTTACATTATGTTGTTATTAGTATTTAAAACAGGAGTAGCAAAAATTGTGATAAATATCACTTTTTGTGACATGCAAATCCTCTATCAAGCACTCTTACTCTGTGCTAGAATTGATAATTTCCTCACATTTTAATGTACCTGGACATACCCAAGCCACGCTATGGCAAACGTACATTAACTGCATTCTGTTATGAGCTTAGGCAAACGTAGCGGATATTTCGACGTGACGAATTGTTGTCATGCAGGTATCATTATAGCATCAGTGATGGCTAATGCTATCAGTGATAGATCACTCTTTACAGAATAACCAGATATGTTACTATTGTGATACCTCATAATAATATATGTAATCTTGCTGAAAGAATAGCATGAATATAAGCTATATCGAGACGATAAATATACATGCACTGACAGGAAACTCCACATTTACAACAGTACAGTTTGAAAACTTTTCCTTTTCAGACGTATCAATCATGTTGACATGACCAGACGTAATCTCATGCGCCACTTGCCGACGCTTACAAAGCATGATAAACTGATATCCTCAGAAACCCTCTCGAGTAGAAAAGCTCATAACAAAACAATATCTAACACTTACCTGTCATGTCTGTGATTATTTTGTTGTGATTTATAAATTTAATTGCTGGAGATAACTGCGTGCAAATCATCGCAATAACTCGCTTTCAGCCTGTTTGTTTCAGGATGAATACACATGCGCTATTCTCATTTATTGTACATTCACGATAACGTAAATTGTCTGAATTAACGGGCAGTCGGAGAATTTCGCTGATTGGTCTCAAATAGTAACCTTCGGTCGGTTTTCTTATGATTGGTTAGGATCCAAGGTAGCTAACACCTCTGATGAAAAGCAGTTAACGTAGTCCGCTACAAACAGTGAGGTAACGAAGAGTCAAAATTTAAAAGTCATTTCTTGAATATTATCTCTTCAAAATGACATATTTTATAGAGTAAATGATCAGCATCCTAATACTGAAAAGAAAACAGGGGGTCACCGTGCTCGTTTCTTCTACATATTCGATCGAAATCACGCACATTTACCTAAAATGACATAAATTATGGCATTTTTGCAAATTTTGTCGTCCATATCCACATTTTGAATCGTGTTTTCCATGCGAACGGATTCGGTGACCCCCTATTTTCTTTTCAGTTTTAGGATGCTGAACAGTTACTCTATAAAATATATCATTTTGGAGCTCTAGATTATGTTGACACAGTTATTTATTTTAAAAAACTCTTTGACCCCCTCCCCTAACTGTTTGGAGCGGACTACCTTAAGGTAAGGCAAGAATGGAAAGTTAAGATTGCGTAACGGTTACGTTCTGGTGATTTCAATGGTTTAAAACCATGTGCAATTTTAGTTCACATCTCCGTCGTTTCGTAACAAACTTACATGAAATTTCGAATGAATATTCAATGTTCATAAATCTATGAAGGTGATGCGAATAAGCGATTAACGATTTCATCATTAAATTAGTATATAAATAGTTGCATATTGCTGGAACGAATGAAACTTACATTGTCTACACGAAGCATTTATGGTACAGTTTCTTAACTACAGCGAGTGCACATATCCGTGATCAATAACCCATCCATCAATTTCAAGATTCCCATCGATATTCATGTTAAATTGATGTGCAAATACGTATATCCATTGCGATTCACTGACAATGTCTTGTGCCGCTGGTCAGTGAAGGGATAAGTACAGATCAGCGGATTATTCGTATGGGAAATACCGGCCATGCTCGTTCTGCTCTCGAGAACGGTGTACTCAGGAGTGAGAGGTTGGTGTGATTATACGCAGGGTCTTGCATGAAATCATCAAATTGTCAGAAATATTGGGGAATTCCAAGAACGGGAGATGATGTTAGGATCACATTTACCACATCAGGCATGTCATACTAGACTGTGATGAACTTCAGACCATTGATTAATCTCCCTCAGCAGCAAGCGATGAACATGCCGGACCAGACAGTTTTTATGTAGATGTGATCAGACAGGCAGTTGAACAGACAGGCAGGGGACAGGATTTTTTGTCAGTTCTGAAATCACTTCCTAACGGAATCCTCAATCTCGAAAATATCGCCGTACATTTATTGCTGTCCATAGAACAATTCTCTGTCTCACGAGTCAATTTGAAATGTTCAATACAACAAACCGACCGTTATTCAACGAAGGTTGAATATGAAAATGTATTGTATTAAAATAATCAATACATTGAATATCATATATAAATTGAAACAATGTTTTTTTGGTGTTTGTCGCATAGTTGCTGACAGAATGCGCTTCGAACAACCAAATCCCCTATAGTTTGTGCGCTCTTCAAACACAACTTTGATACCACACTATTCTGTGCACGATGTTGTGAATGGGTTTTCTTCAAAACGGTTATTATTATTCGCTTATATATAACCAGTGCACTAATAAACGGCATGACAAGTGATGACATGCTATATAATTAAGACATATTCAATGCATCAACCACAAACGGTTGTTCGCACAATCTACTCACTAGGGGCGCCAACCATTCGTTAGCAATGGCCTTAAACAGGAAAGCCCTACTGATTGCTCCACAAGCCGTTTCTACCGTATTTGAGGATGTCGCCCCCTGACGGAGGCGACAATGAGGCTCCAGCACAAGCAAATGAGAATATGGTGCTCTTCAGTGCTGCTTTTGCGTTAAACTGAAAAGCCGGACTGATCACATTATTTTTCCCATTATCGTTTTATGTTACATTGCGAAAAAAAACCTAGTAAAACCACAGAGGTTCCGATGTCATACACATCATTTAGATCCTTTAGGATAATATTCATTGTTAAATCATGTGTGAGATCAAACACGTTCATCACTTCTGCCCAGACCACATTTGTGCCGACTGTACACGTTCTCATATTAAATGTATGATCTTTTGTCACAATACAAGGTTTTGTGTATTTCGAATAAGCATAATTTGTTAATAAATAAGTCAAATAAACTTGTGTTCAATCTATCACCGCCAATATCATAAGATTATGGTGTTAATTTAACACATCAACTAAAGTTATTTTTGGAACATGTGGAATAGAAATATAGACCGATCAAATAGTTATATATAAAGACACACTGACGTCTTCATGGGACATATTATGTTTCTATATAGTTCATTTTTCGCATGCTACACACTGTGGTACATATTGCACGCAATATACCACGGGGGGGGGGGGGGGGTAAGCTAGGGGGTCGTAAATCGTCGGGAAAGTTTGTAAAAGTTGGCTGGGAGGTACGTAAAAATCGTAATCACCAATTTTAGAAGCAAGTATCTAGCGAAATATGAACATATTCAAAGGTTACCTGGTAAAGTGATATATAACAAATTAGTATATTGTTCAACCCAACAATACCAGTAGTTTTCCTGAAACAATTCATATGAGGTGCGCACATTCCAACCAGAAATGCATCATCTCCGATTTTGACAATGCTTATTCTGTGATATCCCGGGGAGAGACACCAAATAATTGTTACAATGGAAGTTGGAATATACGAAAGCGCAGTGCTGCCACAAGAGAAAAAACATCAAGTCGTTTTAACGAGATAATAAGTCGTTTTAAATCAACTTATTTATCTCGTTAAAAAGACTTATTAGATCGTTCAAACGACTTAATTATCTCGTTAAATCGACTTATTATCTCGTTAAGACGACTTAATAATCTCGTTAAAACGACTTAATAATCTCGTTAGATCGACTTATTATGTCGTTAAATCGACTTATTATCTCGTTAAATCGACTAAAATTTTTTCTCATGTGACAGCACTGCGCTTCCGTTATAATACGAATTCTACTGCAAAATATCACATATTTTCACGTAGCAATATATTTTTTTATATTCTGGTGTAAATGGTCTGAAGGGGTGGTCGTAAACGGTTCATATCTCCAATTATTTGCGGGCATTCGTTGTTTGCCACGTCGGAATAACTTCATATCGAATTAACATATTTCGCGGCATAAAAGTTGCCCTCACGTTATATTTATGAGTAAACGAATGGACGTAATTTTGAGCGGTAGATGGACTCAATATGTACAATTATTGACTAGATTAATACAATGTATAATATTTGAGAAACACGAAATGCAATGCTGTTTTAGGATATCGTCAACTTGTTAAATCATCCATTTTGTGGCATAATGTGCCAGCACATTACTATTCATGAGTAACTAAGAGGGAGTTAATTGAACTTGTGAAATTAATAATGATATTTATACAGTATATCATCGTTCGAAAAACGAAATGTGATGCCAGTGTTCGTTTCGTTTTATTTTTACTTTGTAATCATCCATGTCGTAGCATAATGTGCCATTACGGTAATATCTATAAAGTAATTTGGAATTATCAGAAAGTTTCCTTAGGGCGAGTATAGGTGGATCGGGGATTTCTGCAGGTAAGTTTATTCAGTGGAGTTGACAGAACTATTGTACTACCCTGGTAACTTTTTTCTGTAGCAATGTGTCGAGTGCCTACGACCAAACTTCTGTTTTGCTGGGCTACCACGCCCAGCCTTTTCGTGGATTGGTTTCAATCTTCTACAAAATATATTATTTACTTGAGTTTATGGCCAAGAAACGCGAGCAATATTGGAAACATGGACCATCCACAACCACCCCTGTCGACAGTTTTAGACAAAAAATGAAAATTCTGTTATGTAAATATCGTGATATTTTGAGGTGGAGATCGTATTCCAACTTCAAAGTTATGCTTCAGGGTATAGTTTATCAAATATTTGGTATCTTTATCCTAGGAATAACTTAGATATCACAAAATAATTAATGTCAAAATCGGACACAATGCATTTCTGGATTTAGGGTGGGCACCTCATGTGAATTATTTCAGGAAAACTACTGGGGTTGTGGGGTTGAGATGTTTTGTTATATATCATTTTACCAGGTGATATTTCAATATGTTCATACTTCGTTAGATGCCTGTTGGCTTTCGTTGTTGATGTATGGAACATCGCTTCGAAATTGCTGTTTACGACTTTTATAGGCCTCCCCGACCATTTACGACCCCTTTGATCACACCCCGTGATATACTAAACAGCGACCTGTTACAAACAGGCCAAAGCCGTTTGGATGGGAGCCTACAAACAGTCACGTACCTTCCACGAATATGACACACAAAACCTCAATATACGAATCAACTGCACATATTAAAATGTTCACAAATATAGTTAGTACATAATAGCTAATCACAGAATAAAAAATTAGTTCGTTTAGTTTCATATTATGGCAACCACTGATCCCAATTATGTAAGCCAGTGTCATGTGACACATATTGTGTGGGGTAATTAATCAATTTTCAGTGGTAATTGAAATAAGATTACGGGCAAGCCGCAAATGGGCTGTACATGATATATATTAAAGATGTATAATATGATATTTTGATAGCAATTTTCTCCGTGCTTCAAGTCATCAGGTGTGGAAAAACAGGTATTATTAATCTTCTAATGGCAGCGTCATACAGGTGATTGTTTGTGTGTTTATTTTGATAATTTTATTGCATGGAATCATCACTAGACATTGATATCTAAATGTGGATACGAGCTCGTGACTCGAACAGCTGATGCATCTATACTATTGCTAGCTTGCATAATTCACACCTAAACGTCACCTAAACCGTTGAAGAACACCACGTTAACAGTTATCTAGTATTGACGGTGATCTAGTATTGACAGTTATCTAGTATTGACGGTGATATGTTGATACTGGCATTCACTACATTGTACTTTGTTTATCATCACTCGTAGTCCATTTTCATACTCAATGCATTATAACGGATTGATATACCGGAAACTGAATCAACTACTGGAATCTAAGGTATATTGTAATATAAAGTACATAATCAGTGCCTTGATTGCACAGAGACGTTCAACCTCAAAAGCATTCAGGAAATCTATATATATAACTTCGAAAGAGTAGACACCTTTCAAAGAGTAGACACTTGTACGTATAAGGTACACACACTGGGCATAAGAAGTGTCACCCCCTGCATAATGATACAAACCGCAGTGCTTTTCGAACTTATCAGCAGTGCACGCCCCCATAGTACCTGACTTGAACTTCTCCACTTGAATTACGTAATGAACAAGGCAATATGGCAGCGCCCTACAACAGTGAAAATCCTCGCTTAAATCGAAGTTTTGTGTTTTGGAAGAAACATGTAGCGTTTCGGAAGCCAGGTTTGTGAAAATCCATTGCCGTTTGCATCATAGACATTTAATATTCAGATAAATAGTTCGCTTGAAGTAATTTGACTGAAGCAATGGCAAAAAACGGTGTAAACGAGTTAGAAAAATCAGAGTAGAGTTTCGCACACATGTTGAAACAGTCACCTTTAAGTTGCAGGAACGATCAGATAGAAGCAAACATATATATATTTTCAAGTCATTGTTAATTTGTTTTCATTCTTTGTGCCTTCTTACTATACGTGTGTACAGTGAAGTAAGAGAGTGTCATCGAATTGGAACTATCATTTCTGACACACCAATCTGATTCGGACTTGATCTGACATTATATGCGCTAGTAGTCGTTGAACTTGTTGTATTTCACCACTAACTAATTGGTTTGAGACGCATCGGTCAAAAGAATGACTCGTGGTAATCATGTTGTCAGTGCTGATAACGCTGACAAAGGAATTGTAATCAGTCATAAATGTGACAAACATCCAAGTCCTGGTAGCTGGGAATAAATTTTGTGTTATCGACTGCATTCAACTAGTTATTTGTACGCCCAAGAGAACCGTTTCTAACATTTCAATTATTACATGGACACTAGTCGAGACATATGTCATGGCATAAAACCATGCCGAGCGATATTGCAAACGGACAGGTGTAAACTTGGTGTTATCGAATACCATCAAAATATATTTTGTTATAGCAATCTTACTAAGATGGCATTATATCATCGATTAAAATACTAATCACCTATTAAATGGTACTTTTAGCAGAGTGATACCAATTGACCTAGTTTTGTATGTCGTGATGTATGAACACAGTTGTGCTTTATAAGGAGTACTTTGACCGACATAATTCACCTGATTATCGATCATCACTAGAATGCTTTCTTTTTCGTTAATTACCACTTGAAAATTATTGGATATTGGTTTGAAACATGTTAATGAGTTGGATCAGGAAAGTAATTGCAGACAGACTCCATGAAGACACTTGACACACCGACCCATAATGTATTATTATATAAAATATTGTTTATTTTGTAATGTATGCGATGATACTCGATACCGAAACCTCCAATTATTATGTTCCAATAGCGCCTACGTACAACAATATAAGTATCAGTTCCAATCTTATGGCAACCACTGATTAATTCCATATAAGCGTCATAGAAACGCAACTTTCACATCATGTTACACATTGTGTGGTGTAATTAGTCAATTTCTTGTGGTAATGAAAGAAGATGATGGGCAAGCCTCGAGAGGACTGTCCAGGGTATGACCTGTGATTAGTTATTTGTGCTTCAATACAAAATATGTGATATTAGTAGTTCTCGTGACAGTGTTTTTAACAAATATTTTATGAGAATTAATCAGTTACACGACATTTCCACATTTGATAATGACAGCCACAAAATACAATTATGTGTAATTACGATCCAATGTCTGAAGTGTTTAACCCTTTCACTGCCAAAAACTGTTTCAGACCTTGTATCCCAAGTTATTTTGAAGAAATTATGAATTATATATTCAAATGGCATATTTATTGTGAAACTTTTAAAATTATAATAGAATATAGGGTGGGTTTGTTCTAAGTACAATGTATAGAACATAAGTTCCAAAATTTCATTATCGGAACATAAATTTAATGTTAATTTATAGTGTTTCAGTTTGCCCTGATTTCCCCTAATTTTGGTCGACTAAAGTCGCCTCCGGCAGTGAACCCCCCTGTCTACTAAAGTCGCCTCCGGCAGTGAAAGGGTTAAGTGATATCATTCGAACACGCAATCACACACGCGTGCAAATAAAGTGTTCAGTGTTATGCGGCAGATATGAGAAAAGGTCTGTTCATAGTTAACAGTTGCGACATGACAGAACTCAATTAATTATGTCTTTGAGTAATACAATCGGCGTTTGAAACTGATAAGTGAATCGTACAACTATAAGAAATCTAACCACAACCACAAGTACGCCTACGTTCACTGCCACTATATTTGCATACCACACATTACTCATTATATTGCTATCACTATCACCAATTGTGCTGCAGGAAATAAGCCAATTTCCCCTTGCTTGTGGTGGCTGAGTGAAGTACATATCGGTATCTGTATCCATCGTTCATGTAGTGTATGCATAAGAAGAGCTTGTTCCAAGAAGATCAGGTCATATACAAAATTTGTAGAATATATAAAATAGTGTTGCGGAAACAAATTTTAACAAGTTGCAACAATATTCATTTTGCCAACATATCAACAGCCAGGTGAACTCTCTAGTCAACTAGATAGTTTATAACACAGCCCCATAGTCACGTGATCGCACCTGCATCAACACATCCAATGCCTGAGTCACATTTGCACCAGTCTTCGGCTGATGTGGGGACATCGGTGATGTTTATGTTTACGGACATCTTTTCTAGATCTTTAGAATGGTCTTGAAATCACCGGGCATTGTCCACCAGTGAGCTGCCAATGTCCTGCGGTTGCCCGCCAGATTGACGGATTTCAAGAAAGACCGCTACCCATTACCAAAATGTGGTCGATCCATTCGACGACTGGTGGGCATCTGAAGGGCTTCTGACCGGTCGTCGGCATGCATGCTAGCGATTCACTATCGATGTCATTTTTCCACCGGTCGCTGCAAGAAAAGAATACAGAATGTCTCCGCCAACGTCTCTACGATGTCCGATCGCTGCCGATGGTCAAGGATGACCTTCCTGCACTCAGTGACCTGCCAGAATGGCCAAGTTTCAACAATTTCGAACATCGTATCCTGATCGGTGCCAGTGTGACTGAGGTATTATCTATAACAATGTGTTTAAGTATAGTTTGCCTCGTTGTTTCTGTTATACATGTACAAACACACTTCACCTCCTCAATGGGGCGTGGGCAAAGCTCATTCGATAGGTGGCAGCATTGTAATAGTGGTAAATTTGGCGCCAAATCACTAGGGAATGTCGTCTGTTGTGAACCATGCACGTGGCATTTGGCGCGAAAATTCCGTATGTTTGGAGTAATACCATGGTATCCTGATAATAAATAACGTTATGACGTCATTTTAAAACTAAAACAGTGCTGCCGGCTGGCGAATAGGCGTTTTTCTGCTCATGCCCCATTGACCTATCGCCGAACCCATTTGTCCGAGTCGTTTTACGCCATTTACGACGCATTCTGCAAATCGTTCTTATTGGCCAGAGAGAAGTTTGCCAATGTAATTTGGGAAACTCGGACAACTTTTTGGGGCTTTAGCGATAGTTCAATTAGACCATAAAATAAACGATGATCCATGACGTTCCTTGAGATTTCTCCATTTTGCCTGATAATATCACATGCTTGTACCATGTTGATATTGTCATAATTGATAAATATATCTGTGTCATGAGTATTCATGGCAAATGATGTATAAAATCAACTAATTATTCCGAGGTGAATTAGTATGATATTACATAATCGTACAGAACACTAATTCAAATCACGTAAAGGGTTATAGAAGACGATTTATATTTCGACTAAACTATAATCGAGCTCTGTTGGCTTAGTATTTGTGTGAATACGGTCGCTGGTGCACGCTATCTGTACCTGACACAGATTTATGACTTCAACAATAGACAGTCATCATCAAAGTGGGATAATGGGGTGTCGGAATATATGGTAGACCCCTTCAAAGTCATGTTCTGGTCGAGGACAAACATAGGGATAAACCAAAATCATAGGCTCATTTCTGTGATGATTGTTAGTAATACGAGTGTCTTCCATCGAACGAAAGTAATCATGGAGTTCATAACGAAATCTGATTCGCATATTGAAATTTATCCCAGCAGGACGTATCCGAGTACTATTTACTTCAACAAAATGTTTTATAGCACAATATGCTGAGCTGTTTCTTGAGACTATCATTGTACCTATAAAGCTGTTAAGGTGAATTAATAGATTGAAACGGAGTGGAAATTTTGGAGTAGCAGTTTCGAGCACTTGATCCCTCCTGGTACCTTGTTAGAAGGAAGGAATAGAAAATTGAGAGTTTGAACAAACCAGTCGCCTGGTCAAAGTATACCAATATAATAACCTATATTGTACTAAATTTTCTTGTTGAACTCCCATTATTTGAATGCCGTCTGGTTTGCATTTAGTTGTGTTACTAAAAGATGAACTTGGATTATCGAATATCTATGACATTCTCTTACATCCCAGCATTATGACAGATTAGGTGCAGAGGTGTTTTACATGTGGTTCCAACCTTCCCCAGTTGTAGACGTCATGCTTTTTTGTTCATTAATATCTTCGTTTATTGCGGAAAATTCACTAGTGAGATCTCACTGTAATCGATGCTTTTCATTCAAAATCGTTGTTTGATTTGCGAATGGTGTAATTCTTAGCGGCTCATTTGTTCGGATTAATTGTTTTGGAATCATTTATAACTTATGGTGTTGACGGTCGACCAAAAGACGACATACGTTTTGTTTTGTCCTCAATTCATCATTGTCCGACCCGTCTGTTTCAGAATGTATGGACGTCTTTTTCCTGGAAATTGAATGTATAACTCGAACTACCACCAGTCCAAACAGGTCTACAATACACCATATTTGAATCACTAATGGCAATAAAAAAAATGAGCCCATTACCTGAGCACCATATTTTATACAGAGATGTAGAATAAAGAGGTGTCACTCAGACGGCACCATTTTGTGTATTGAACTGGTGGCACTCCTGGCGGATGGAGGGGGGTAATTATTGAAAGTGTTTACTATTATGACATGAATTTATGAACGAGAGAATATGCTAGCAAAACGACGTCTCTTTGGACGACAAAGTGCAACACCCCGTCCAGCCGCCAGGATTACAGTGCGCCTTGAGAAAAAATGGTGGACAATGGAAATTTGCATAGTGATGCCTGTCTATTCTACACTCTCTGTCTAATATCAGGCAGAATCAATTACTTATTTAATTCAATTATTACACGATACGGCTCATTTTTCCCAGTATCAACAGAGTGCTGAATATTATGTCTTGTAATTATGTATATCTGTATTTCAAAGAACAAAAAAGCTTTTGTTCGACAATCACAAACAGTAAATAATTGCTGTGAAATATTTCAATTAGGAGGGACATGCAATGTTAAATCGTGTTTGAACCAGCCACAAAACGATCTCATTCTTTTGTGAAACGTTCGTGGCAATTTATCCACAAAGATATGGTGGACTGACACACTGTTCGGTCAAACGCATACAGCATATATTTAATGAATTGCCAAGTAGGAGCTTGTAAAATTTAATCAGACCATTGGTCGTGTTTGTGTTTTATCCGTTAATGCAAAACAAACAGGCGTGATGATAATTTTTGAATAACACCCATAATCTGAAATAAAAAAAAGAACAACATAATATCACATGTGAATAGAAATTATATTCAACTTTTTGCTACGTTCATATACTGCAATTATGGATTACTAGAATATAGAATATAACCAGCATTCATTACCTCCAAGTACTAAAAGAAATTATAGATATTCATCACCCAGGAGTGGGTTATATTGCACTATGGGTGCAGTAACAGGTACGACCATCGGTACTGATGATGAACAAGTGGGCATTTTCGTAAATATCGTTATATGGGACCAAAACAGGACAATTCACAAAAGCACTGCCAGAAAACCCTAATTTGAAATGCTGCCGCAATGAGTCTCACAATGTGGTACGAATGACTGATGATCTTTTGTTCTCAACCGTTCTGTTGCAAACCGGGCATTTGAGGCTCACTTTGAATGTCCTGTTTTTACCACAATCACCACAATCTCATGCTGTAAACATGGAAACAATACCCAAGTATATAGTATCCGAGCAAACAAAACCGAGTCCATTATCCAATCTCAAAGTCCAGTGTCAGGCAAAATCGAGAAAATTTAAATGGAATTTCATTAACCCCCATATAGCGCCATAAAGAGGTGAAATCAGGTGTTCCTGAGAGAGTGAGCATTTCCTGCCCCACATGTGATATACTGTATGTAATCGTCAAATGTCATGATACTTATATCCTAGACACGATCAAGTCGTATAGGCCTAGATTGACAATGTGAATCTTTAATACGGGACAAAATGTGTATTTTGTACGAATCAATATTTCACAGTGTTAATTACACAAATATTGATCGATTTCAGAAGTAATTTTTCATTCATCACAAGGATCTTTCAACAACTCGTGGCTGCCGCGAATCATGAATATCGTGAAAACTGAGGAGTATTTCTACTTGTCCCCAGTATAACTCCCCCAGTGCATATGGAACTGTTCCTCATAATAATTATCATTAGTAATAGACACAATATACACATCTGGAACTATTCCCACAAAATAACAACTTTGCCAGCCAAAATGGAGGGATATTGGCATGTATGACATGGAACAAGGTGGGAAGATCGACATTTCGTGCACGTAAATTAATATATACATACAACACATGCCAAGACAAGCAGATTTAATGACCCTAGACCCTTGCATTTAATATCATGCCCCCTCGGCAGGGGTATGTAAGCCAGCCCAAGGAAGTGTATAGCTGCTAAGGAGGGTAGATGACCCATGCCAGGAGGCCTAAGTATTGGAGTTGACCCATGCCTAAGGAGGCCTAAGGTGGGGAGGTGACCCATGCCTAAGGAGGCCTAAGGCGTGGAGGTGACCCATGCCTAAGGAGGCCTAAGGTGGGGAGGTGACCCATGCCTAAGGAGGCCTAAGGAGGGGCGGTGACACATGCCTAAGGAGGCCTAAGGTGGGGGTGACCAATGCTTAAGGAGGCCTAAGGTGGGGAGGTGACCCATGCCTAAGGAGGCCTAAGGTGGGGAGGTGACCCATGCCTAAGGAGGCCTAAGGTGGGGACGTGACCCATGGCTAAGCAGGCCTAGGGTGGGAACGTGACCCATGCCTAAGGAGGCTTAAGGTGGATAGGTGACCCATGCTTCAGGAGGCCTAGGGACAGGAGGTGACCCATGCGTATAAGGATGCGTAAGGAGGTGACCAATATGTAAGCCGGCATAAGGATTGGCATTGGTATGTATGACCTGAAAGGTGGGAAGATCGGCACTTCAAGCACGTAAATGGATACAGCCTAGACAAGCAGATTTAATGATCCTAGACTCTTGGGTGCATCTGATATTATGAAAAATAGTGGACTAGTAGGCCTAAGTTGGGATGACGGGGTATCTAAGCCAGCCTAAGGAGGTGTATATATAATAATAATAATAATACTTCATTTTTATATAGCACATACAAATTAAAATTCTCGATGCGCTTAACAATAAAACCACAAGTTAAACAACACAAAAGTGTACAGAACATTATTAAATAACACAAAAGTGAGTAAAATAGATTAAAATATGCTAGTGGATTATATGAGGTGGAGGTGGTAAGATCAACTTTTCAGGCGCGTTAATGAATATATACATACATTAGACTACATGCCTAGGCAACCAGATTTAAAGCTGACGGAGCCGTATATAAGGGGGGCCCTCCCCCAGCCCACTGCAGAGCATGGGCTGGGGGGACGCCTCCCCTTATGTACGGCTACGGCAGCTTTAATGTTCCCAGGGATGATGGGATATGTAAGTCCCAAGTGTGCCTGCTGTGTCAGGGCATCAATGGAAAGAAGCATATTATCTCCATGTAGGGGAGAGACGTGTAATATGGACCGGTGTGTAAAATGGACCACCCCAGGTAGAAGCAGCAGGACTGCATATATATCCATGGTGATTGACGTAATTATGACACTCATCAATTGTGTCTTTTTGTCATCGAGGAGAACAACATCACAGAAGGCATGGTGTATTTAATGAAATTTGAGTGAAAATCGCTAAAAATGATGTTATTTTTTAATCGTAAGTATTATCATCTGGTCAACTATTGTTTATCCCAAGGGCTACGTTGTGATTCCTTATTACATGTCATTAAATATAGTATTTCGAAGGTTAGTTGTGATTATGCCATCAATTCGTTAGAAACCAAATTACACGAGACGTGGTCCATTATCACTACATGGTGGTCCAGACGAGAGACGTGTAATATGGACCGGTGTGTAATATGGACTACCCCTGGTAGAAGCAGCAGGACGGTATATATATTCATGGCGATTGACGTAGTTATGACACTCATCAATTTTAGGGACATGACACAAATTAGTCTCTTTCCAGTATGCCTAACCACTACATACAACTAGTAATGTGGTTAGAGTTGGTTTGTATGTTAATCGTAGCCTGCGATTCGAGCTCAGTTGGTTTGCTTTGATCTTCCCAAATAAGTATATCAGTCCCTTTTCATGGGTAAGTAATACCCTCAGTAGGGGTATGTAGCACCCTCCGATGGGTTTGTCAGGCTTTCAAAGGGGGTATGTATCTCCTTGTATGGGGTATCTCTAACTTTCGAAGGGGTATGTCATGCCTTCAATGGGGGTATGTCTGTCTTGAGAAGGGTATGTCTGACCCTCCGATGGGGTATATCCTGCCTTGCCAGGGGTATATATGACTTTCGTGTGGGGCATGCTCGACCTTCATGTACCCTCATGGGTGGGGTATGTGCGGCCCTTACTTGGAGACCATGGGGTAGTTCAAGATAATATGTCGTACATACCCCCACAATTATTATTATTATTATTATAAAGGCTACTGAGTTGATGGTATCCTCAGGGACAGATTTAACGTCCACCAGCAGTAACACCGGCTCGGTGGTATGAATGTAAGTATCAATTTATTCCCACCAATACAGCCAAATTTTGATGAAAACATTTTGCGATAGAAACAAAACCCGACCAAATACCTTATCCAAAAACACACTGGCGTCATCAGGGGCAGACAGTGTGGTGAATGTAGTTGTTTCTACTGTATACCTGATGAAATTAGTATACAACTGCCCAACAACCTATGAAAATGATTTAGAAATAACTTGTTGTATTTCACCACTAACTAATTGGTTTGAGACGCATCGGTCAAAAGAATGACTCATGGTAATCATGTTGTCAGTGCTGATAACGCTGACAAAGGAATTGTAATCAGTCATAAATGTGACAAACATTCAAGTCCTGGTAGCTGGTAATAAATTTTGTGTTTTCGACTGCATTCAACTCGTTATTTGTACGCCCAAGTGAACCTTTTCTAACATTTCAATTATTACATGGACGCTAGTCGAGACATATGTCATGGCATAAAACCATGCCGAGCGATATTGCAAACGGATAGATGTAACTCAGTGCTATCGAATACCATAAAAATATATTTTGTTATAGCAATCTTACTAAGATGGCATTATATCATCGATTAAAATACTAATCACCTATTAAATGGTACTTTTAGCAGAGTGATTCCAATTGACCTAGTTATGTATGTCGTGATGCTGTATGAACACAGTTGTGTTTTATAAGGAGTACTTTGACCGACATAATTCACCTGATTATCGATCATCACCAGAATGCTTTCTTTTTCGTTAATTACCACTTGAAAATTATTGGATATTGGTTTGAAACATGTTAATGAGTTGGATCACGAGAGTAATTGCAGACAGACTTCATGAAGACACTCGACACACCGACCCATAATGTATTATTATATAAAATATTGTTTATTTTGTAATGTATGCGATGATACTTGATACCGAAACCTCCAATTATTATGTTCCAATAGCGCCTACGTACAACAATATGAGTATCAGTTCCAATCTTATGGCAACCACTGATTAATTCCATATAAGCGTCATAGAAACGCAACTTTCATATTCATGTTACACATTGTGTGGTGTAATTAGTCAATTTCTTGTGGTAATGAAAGAAGATGATGGGCAAGCCTCGAGAGGACTGTCCAGGGTATGACCTGTGATTAGTTATTTGTGCTTCAATACAAAATATGTGATATTAGTAGTTCTCATGACAGTGTTTTTAACAAATATTTTATGAGAATTAATCAGTTACACGACATTTCCACATTTGATAAAGACCGCCACAAAATACAGTTCTGCGTAATTACGGTCCAATGTCTGAAGTGTTTAAGTGATACCATTCGAACACGCAATCACACACGCATGCAAATAAAATGTTTATTGTTACATGACAGATACGAAAAGGTGTCTTCATAGTTAACAGTTGCGACATGATAGAACTCAATTAATTATGTCTTTGAGTAATACAATCGGCGTTTGAAGCAGATAAGTGAATCGTATAACTATAACAAATCTAACCACAACCACAAGTACGCCTACATTCACTGCAACTATATTTGCATACCACACATTACTCATTATATTGCTATCACTATCACCAATTGTGCTGCAGGAAATAAGCCAATTTCCCCTTGCTTGTGGTGGCTGAGTGAAGTACATATCGGTATCTGTATCCATCGTTCCTGTAGTGTATGCATAAGAAGAGCTTGTTCCAAGGAGATCAGGTCATATACAAAATTTGTAGAATATATAAAATAGTGTTGCGGAAACAAATTTTAACAAGTTGCAACAATATTCATTTTGCCAACATATCAACAGCCAGGTGAACTCTCTAGTCAACTAGATAGTTTAAAACACAGCCCCATAGTCACGTGATCGCACCTGCATCAACACATCCAATGCCTGGGTCACATTTGCACCAGTCTTCGGCTGATGTGGGGACATCGGTGATGTTTATGTTTACGGACATCTTTTCTAGATCTTTAGAATGGTCTTGAAATCACCTGGCATTGCCCATCAGGGAGCTGCCAATGTCCTGCGGTTGCCCGCCAGATTGACGGATTTCAAGAAAGACTGAATATCCAATTATACTTTACTAAAGACCGCTACCCATTACCAAAATGTGGTCGATCCATTCGACGACTGGTGGGCATCTGGAGGGGTTCTGACCGGTCGTCGGCATGCATTCTAGCGATTCACTATCGATGTCATTTTTCCCTCGGTCGCTGCAAGAAAAGAATACAGAATGCCTACGATGTCCGATCGCTGCCAATGGTCAAGGATGACCTTCCTGCGCTCAGTGGCCTGCCAGAATGGCCAAGTTTCAACAATTTCGAGCATCGTATCCTGATCGGTGCCAGAGTGACTGAGGTATTATCTATAACAATGTATTTTAGTATAATTTGCCTCGTTGTTTCTGTTATACATGTATTCTTTCCATACACATCACTTCACCTCCTCACTTGACCTATCGCCGAACCCATTTGTCCGAGTCTTTTAACGCCATTTACGACGCATTCTGCAAAACGTTCTTGTTGGCCAAAGAGAAGTTTGCCGATGTAATTTGTGAAACTCGGACAATTTTTGGGGGCTTTGGCGATAGTTCAATTAGACCATAAAATAAACGATGATCCATGACGTTCCTTGAGATTTCTCCATTTTGCCTGATAATATCACATGCTTGTACCATGTTGATATTGTCATAATTGATAAATATATCTGTGTCATGAGTATTCATGGCAAGTGATGTATAAAATCAACTAATTATTCCGAGGTGAATTAGTATGATATTACATAATCGTACAGAACACTAATTCAAATCACGTAAAGGGTTATAGAAGACGATTTATATTTCGACTAAACTATAATCGAGCTCTGTTGGCTTAGTAATTGTGTGAATACGGTCGCTGGTGCACGCTATCTGTACCTGCCACAGATTTATGACTTCAACAATAGACAGTCATGATCAAAGTGGGATAATGGGGTGTCGGAATATATTGTAGACCCCATCAAAGTCATGTTCTGGTCGAGGACAAACATAGGGATAAACCAAAATGATAGGCGTATGTCTGTGTTGAGTATGATTGTTAGTAATATGAGCGTCTTCCATCGAACGAAAGTAATCACGGAGTTCATAACGAAATCTGATTCGCATATTAAAATTCATCCCAGCAGGACGTATCCGTCTACTATTTACTTCAACAAAATGTTATATAGCACAATATGCTGAGCTGTTTCTTGAGACTATCATTGTACCTATAAAGCTATAAAGGTAAATTAATAGATTGAAACGGAGTGGACATTTTGGAGTAGCAGTTTCGAGCACTTGATCCCTCCTTGTACCTTGTTAGAAGGAAGGAATGGAAAACTGAGAGTTTGAACAAACCAGTCGCCTGGTCAAAGTATACCAATATAATAACCTATATTGTACTAAATTTTCTTTCTGAACTCCCATTATTTGAATGCCGTCTGGTTTGCATTTAGTTGTGTTACTAAAAGATGAACTTGGACTATCGAATATCTATGACATTCTCTTACATCCCAGCGTGATGTCAGGTTAGGTGCAGAGGTGTTTTACATGTAGTTCCAACCTTCCCCAGTTGTAGACGTCATGCTTTTTTGTTCATTAATATCGTTCGTTTATTGCGGAAAATTCACTCGTGAGATCTCACTGTAATCGATGCTTTTCATTCAAAATCGTTGTTTGACTTGCGAATGGTGTAATTCTTAGCGGCTCATTTGTTTGGATTAATTGTTTTGGAATCATTTATAACTTATGGTTTTGCGGGTCGACCAAAAGACGACATACGTTTTGTTTTGTCCTCAATTCATCATTGTCCCACCCGTCTGTTTCAGAATGTATGCACGTCTTTTTCCTGGAAATTGAATGTATAACTCGAACTACCACCAGTGCAAACAGGTCTACAATACACCATATTTGAATCACTAATGGCAATAAAAAAAATAAGCCCATTACCTGAGCACCATATTTCATACAGAGATGTAGAATAAAGAGGTGTCACTCCAACGGCACCCTTTTTGTGTATTGAACTGGTGGCACTTCTGGCGGATGGAGGGGGTTAATTATTGAAAGTGTTTACTATTATGACATGAATTTATGAACGAGAGAATATGCTAGCAAAACGACGTCTCTTTGGACGACAAAGTGCAACACCCCGTCCAGCCGCCAGGATTACAGTGCGCCATGAGAAAAAATGGTGGACAATGGAAATTTGCATAGTGATACCTCTCTATTCTACACTCTCTGTCTAATATCAGGCAAAATCAATTACTTGTTTAATTCAATTATTACACCATACAGCTCATTTTTCCCAAGTATCAACAGAGTGCTGAATGTTATGTCTTGTAATTATGTATATCTGTATTTCAACGAACAAAAAAATTTTGTTCGACAATCACAAACAGTAAATAATTGCTGTGAAATATTTCAATTAGGAGGGACAAGCAATGTTAAATCGTGTTTGAACCAGCCACAAAACCCCATTCTTTTGTGAAAACGTTCGTGGCAATTTATCCATAAAGATATGGTGGACTGACACACTGTTCGGTCGAACGCATACAGCATATATTTACTGAATTGCCAAGTATGAGCTTATAAAATTTAATCAGATCATTGGTCGTGTTTGTGTCTTATCCGTTAATGCAAAACAAACAGGCGTGATGATAATTTTCGAATAACTCCCATAATCTGAAATGAAAAGAAGGACAACATACTATCACATGTGAATAGAAATTATATTCAACTTTTTGCTACGTTCCTATACTGCAATTATGGATTACTCACATAGAATATAACCAGTATTCATTACCTCCATACTACTAAAAGAAATTATAGATATTCATCACCCAGGCGTGGGTGATATTGCAATATGGGTGCAGTAACAGGTACGACCATCGGTACTGATGATGAACAAGTGGGCATTTTCGTTATATAATATTGTTATTAGGACCAAAACAGGACAATTCACAAAAACACTGCCAGAAAACCCTAATTTGAAATGCTGCCGCACAATGAGTCTCACAATGTGGTGCTGATGACGAATGACTGATGATCTTTTGTTCTCAACCGTTCTGTTGCAAACCGGGCATTTGAGGCTCACTTTGAATGTCCTGTTTTTACCACAATCACATGTTGTAAACATGGAAACAATACCCAAGTATATAGTATCCGAGCAAACAAAACCAAGTCCATTATCCAATCTCAAAGTCCAGTGTCAGGCAAAATCGAGAAAATTTAAATGGAATTTCATGAACCCCCATATAGCGCCATAAAGAGGTGAAATCAGGTGTTCCGGAAAGAGTGAGCATTTCCTGCCCCACATGTGATATACTGTATGTAAGCGTCAAATGTCATGATACTTATATCCTAGACACGATCAAGTCGTATAGGCCTAGATTGACAATGTGAATCTTTAATACGGGACAAAATGTGTATTTTGTACGAATCAATATTTCACAGTGTTAATTACACAAATATTGATCGATTTCAGAAGTAATTTTTCATTCATCACAAGGATCTTTCAACAACTCGAGGCTGCCGCGAATCATGAATATCGTGAAAACTGAGGAGTATTTCTACTTGTCCCCAGTATAACTCCCCCAATGCGTATGGAACTGTTCCTCATAATAATTATCATTAGTAATAGACCGAATATACACATCTGGAACTATTCCGACAAAAGAACAATTTTGCCAGCCAAAATGCTGCTTTTAACATTCCCTTGTAAGCAGTGATTACAGGTTTTCATCCTGTGTTTTGCTATCCGATATCATGGATTATTATATACCTGCGATGTTAATGTCCGCATGATGTTTGTGCCCCGTACGATAACAACTCTTAGCGGGCAAATACGAGGGCAAATATCAGAACAAATACTGGCCTGTCAACGGTGGCTCATGCACATCAAAAGATGTTGTCATAAGAACACATGCACGTGTCCTGTTGTCGTTTACTTTATTCTTTCCACGGCATATAATAAACACATCACCTGGTTTTTTCCAGCATATGCCCCGATATTTGCCCTTGATCCCGGCATTTGCCCTCGGCCTTCGGCCTCGGGCTAATGCTCGGGATCGCGGGCAAATATCAGGTCACATACTGAAAAAAAACAGGTAATATTGTCTATCTATTGTGGGCTTGTGGTGATTATGAAATTATTCTTTCATACGTGTAAGTAATAAGACCATCACTTCGACCCAATTATAAACTACATACTGATCTCATTAACTTCGTATTACAAAGTAGTGTGAGCTGGTATCATTACCAGTGTGTTGGATACAACAATTTGATTTCTATACCATATGACATAATGATTGTGAAACAGCACCGATTCACTATTATCGACATCAAATATCGAAATCGAATACATGTATAGAGTTTGCTCAGACAAGCTAAATATCTATTCATAACCCACGTGTGTTCATGTCATCAATTCAAACTCATTGACCACATATACACTGCAGCATCTGTTTAGTGTAAATTAACACGTACACTAAAACTGACTGATGTCGTATGATAGTCAAATGTACATCACAAACACCTTTGACAACCTTTATATACAGAATGTTACCTTTCATCTTGGATATTTTGTTCGAGACATTTCATGTCATTATCAATCATAACAAAGCAATCCTCGTGAACTGATAATGGATCCAAATTATAGGTGAAGACAAGCGTTCTGAAATTGGTGTGTTTATTGGAAGTGGTGTGAACGACTTGACCTAATTGTTCGTCTTTGAACATGCATACACGATAATGACGTCTTCGTGTAAAACACGGGTTTTTTTCTTATCCACTAAAGGGCTGTATCAGGCGATAACCGACGGTATCAAACGACTTACTAGATGTGCACTTTACTGATTTTCTTATTCATGTTGTCAATGTTTCTGATCAAATATTAGGTGTTGATTAGTGCATATCATTTACACCGACACAGATTAATAGTTTCATAGTCTTGTCCGATAGATATAATTCCTCATGTATGTTAAGTATGATTTATGATAGTCTTCAATGAGACGAAATCACTAGTAATCCTGCTTGTATAATCTGTGTCAAAGCAGAAATACCTGTCAGTGACCTGCTGTTGAATACTGGGTACTTCCGTTTTTAAATTTCGTCAGAGTAAATCACATTTTTATTTGAAAACGAAAGCCGATATCATGTCCAAGTTCATTCCAACTCCCATCGGGGGATATACAATTTCAGGAAGAAGGCAGGCTCTAAGAGAATCCAACCACCTGCAGATGTTCACTGGTGAATTATAGGTTTTTTTTTTTAAAATCATTACATTTTTTTCCGCAAGTGAAGGGGTCAGGCGCCAATTGAACACCCTCCCCCATCACCACCTCCTGCAACCCGCTCTTAACTCTTGGATAATTTCTAATCAAAACAATATAAGACGCCCCATAATTGTCGACAAACTCGCTGCTGTTCTTCATAGTTTTCCTTTTTGCTGGTAATAAAGTGGCATTCCTACTAATTTATATCCATGAATCACGTGAGCGGTTGCTGTAATTCTTTTAAATTTGAGTTTTCTTGTTCAAACGTACCTCTTATGAACACGAATTTGAAGTCCGCAGCATATAATCGATACATTGTGAAAATGCATACATGTATACTTGCATACAAGTATCAAAAATTAAGATGTACATGTATTATGAAATTAATGCAGGTAATTACGACACCAAAGGTATACCAAAAGGCAAAGTGTTTCCAGTCACAATCGGATTATTTCTGGCGACATTATATTTGGTGGAGAATCTGCAAATGCGTCATCTTTTCGAGGAGCTACCTGTTTGCGAATAGGGAAATCAGCTTATTTCCCATATCAAACGGTTGAGATGGAAGTGGGTACTTCATGTATGTTTGTGTTGTCGTGGAGTGGGGGCTGTACATACGGAATGATATTATACCTATATCTATCATAGGTTATATATATATGCCCATTCCAGTTGTCTATCACTTGAGTTGCCTACATAAACCACGCAATATGATACTTGGAACTAATCCGGCTTGTATAATAGATGTAATCAGTGGTGTCCGTAAATTGTAACTCGATACGTAATACAACCGTCTCATCGTCTTTTGGGTGATAGTATCAGCTTCGTTCCTAAATGAAATGAACAATATTTACTTCCATCTACGTGGATAACGTGTTTGACTTGCTACTACATTACTTTTATGGTGATCGTTTGACCATCGAAAAGCAGTCTAATATCTGATAATATTTAACATTAATCGTTGTATGCTCTGGAAGGCATTCTGATATATCTCAGGTACGGTATTGTGGCAGACAAGGTAGATATTCGAGTTGATAATATCTAAATATTTAACTCATGGTCATTACCTCCTGGGGAGAGGGTTTTCCATTTGGGGTATTCAAACGGCCCGCTCAATTTGAAATTTATAGAGATGAAGCTGTATGGTAGTGGCTCCGTCCTCCCCAATGCTTGTCAAAATCGAGTAAACACGGTTGCCATCACATATTTGGCTATAACTCTAATGAATAATAATTTTTCCAACTCTTTTTGTAATTTTCTTAAGCCAATTCTTGACCGTAGTATCAAAATTCCCCATTATTCGAAAATGTTAGGGTCATCAACTCGATCATCGACTCGTGATAATTCAATAAGTAGTAAGTCTAAACCCACTGCAAGTAAAAATTATTCTGAACCCACGATACTCAATGGAATATTGAGTATAATTGTCCCCCCTGTTGGGAGACTTCTTAAATGCTCTCTCAAAATCCCATGGGGGAACACACTTCGGCCCCGGGGAAAAAAAACTGGCTTGGAAGAGAAAATACTTTGAACGTTTGTGCTACAGAGCTGGACGTAAATAATTCAGTTGAATAATATAATCTGAAGAATATTTTCGTTCAATGGAGCAATGTTCTCGTCACTATCGCCGACATACGGGAACATTTGCATGCCAGGGGGATTTTGAGAATACAAACATCAACACGATGTACACTCAGCTAACTGGGTATCATATTCGTCCGTACTGCCGAGCCATCGATCATTTGATTTTCTTTGTTTTGGAGCGGGAATAATAGCATATTTGCAGTAACTGCAACGTTACTTATAACAATCAAAATGCAATGATATTTAACTGTCCCACAACGAGATATTTTGTCGCTCGCGGAGTGCGGAATGTTCATAACCGTGGTATTGATGGGTGACAATGTGTAAAAATCGAAATGGGTTCCGAGTTCAACTCCACCGACTTCCAAAGTGATATTTCGGTGCTTGAAACTATTCCGACGGTACTCATTAATTTTGTAAACACTTGTCACATGGGTACATATAATCGTCTATTTGTAATATTGACCAAGACAAACGTGACGAATATGTTGAATTCCGGGCCAAATTGAGAACGCTGCTGAATCTTATTGACACCTTGGTATTTTTGATGGGCTTACTCCATCAGGGACTGTTGTTCCTATCAACTACCATTCCTTTTACACCGATGTTCGTCCTGCATGGACATCGTATATAATCACAAAATTGAATTGAAAACAGCACTAGAAATGAACGCGCTATCAACATTCCTTTTTTTCGGGGAGATCTGATGCTCTGCACCAGGTATGATTAGTGTACAAGTCTGAGAAAGGACGCTAAGTTTGGGTGGTTAGCATCAAGAATGGGGTACATTATCGAAAGTTAAAAATTATTTGTGTCATTTTGTATATAGACCCACCTTGCCATATAAAGATATTCAAGTTTCACAGTTTGAGTGATTGATTGATTGAGTTTATTTAGTAAAATCAATATAAACATACAAAAATGATGAATATATTCAGATTACATGGATAACACAATAAAGCATAAAACGCTTATTTCCATTGTGGTCCTTGTAAAAGTATCACATGACAAAATAGAGGAACTAAAGATGCAAAAACTTTGAAAATAAGACAATAGGGTCTACATAAACAGGTGATAAATAATTTACAGTAAATTTGAGACTATATGTATGTAAAACAGAAAGACATGTAGTACTAAACAGTTGTAAATATGAACAATATGTAAAAATGACAATATAGGAAAATAGTTGTTGTACATTACAAAAACTGTATATGGATATAAATGTGTATAAGTTTAATAACAAAATGAATAGCACCATATTAGACTAGTAGACGGACTAGAACATAGACTAGAGATTGGTGTGAAGTAACAACTAATAACAAATAAAAGGGTTGAGTTCCTCTTCCCTGAGCTGACTGAATAAAAATGACTTTAATTGGGTTTTAAAACTTTGCTTGTTGCTGATAGATTGTAACCAAGTAGGTATACTATTCCAGGCTATTGCCCCAGTATGACTGAAGGAAGTATGTCCAAAAGATTTTACAGGAGTGATAAGAAGAGAGTAGGGCCCTGATCGAGTATTATGGCGGGAAGAATTGAGACAGAAGGGGGATGACAGGTAGTTAGGGGCCGAACCATGAATAATGTTATGGACTTGGTTAATTTTTAGTTGTTTGACTCTCAAACCTACTGGAAGAATTTTGACCTGTTCGAACTCGGCATGCCCTATATGGGTCCTAGGGGGCACATTGATGATATATCGAACTATTTTGTTCTGGGTGGTTTGCAGACGATTCTGAAGCTTCTTGGTGAGACCAGAGTACCAAGAAGTACTGGCATAGTCATAGTGACATTGTATTAGTGCAGAAGTCAGTAATTTTTTGGTATGGGGGTCGAAATGCCTGGTCTGACGATACAAGAATTTTAATTTCGCATTGGATTTGCGTAGTACTGAGTCTGCTATTTGGCTCCCTGATAGAGACTGGTCGAGAGTAATTCCTAAATATTTGACACAGGTTTTACTGGATATACTCTGACCATCACATGTGACGTCTATTGACTCTTTACCATTGAGCCGCCGCTTTGAGCCAAATAAGATAGATTCTGTCTTCCCAAGGTGGAGAGAAAGTCGGTTATCTACCAACCATTCTTGGACTGATTGTAATTCGGAAGACAGGCGTTTCTGTATGGAAACAGCATCTTTGCCAGGAACGAGAAGGGCTGAATCGTCTGCATACAATAGTAGCTTACATTTGGTAGCCGCTGGCATGTCATTGACATAAGCCAGGAACAGTAGAGGACCTAATATTGATCCTTGGGGGACCCCACAGGTCACATTTGCGGGAGCTGAGGATACGTCACCAACCTCAACTCTCTGCAGCCTATTCCCTAAGTAGGCTTGAAACCAGTTCACAGCAGGCTTCTGAAGCCCCATGGCTTCTAATTTACAGAGGAGAATACTATGGTCCACAGTGTCAAAGGCTTTTTGTAGATCTAGAAGAACCATACCTGTGAAATTGCCTTTGTCTTGCTCTGACTTTATATAATCAGTCAGATGGCTTAAGCACGTATCTGTGGAGTAGGAGGGACGGAAGCCTGACTGGTACTCATATATGAGTTTGTGATCTGTGAGGTACTGATTTAGTTGATCGTATACGATCTTTTCAAATATTTTACTCACCACGCTCAGTATCGAAACAGGTCTATAATTCCCGGGATCAGTTTTACTGTTTTTCTTGTAGATAGGAGTTATTTTAGCCGATTTAAGGTCTAAAGGGATTTTACCGGAGAGAAGAGACAAATTTACAATATGTGTTAGTGGTTTGGTTAAATACAAGGCACCGTCCTTTAGAAAACGTGCAGGAATCTGGTCTAAACCGGTAGCCTTGTCTGAATTTAGAGAAAGGAGAACCTTTTGAACAACTTCCTCGGAGACATGTTGAAAATTAAAAGAACCAGCGGTACTAGAATAATATTGTTTGATATGACTTGAACCATATTTACCAAGACCTTTGGGTAGTTTCTGTACCAGTGAAGAGGCAACGGTAGAAAAAAAGTCATTGAATTTATCGGATACCTTGGATTTATCGAAACATATTTCACTATCAATTTGGAGGCCGATGTTGTCATCATTAGACTTAGATTTTGAAGAAGTACCAAGGCTTTTTAAAGTTTTCCAGAGGTTTTTGGGGTTGTTCTTATTTTCCTCCACCTTATTCACAAAGTACTCTGACTTGGCTCTATTTCGTTCATACTGAGCCCGATTTCTGAGTGTGACATAGGTTTCATACCAGTGATGTTCTTTGGTTTTCCTGAATTGCTTGAAAGCATGGTTTCTTTGTTGAATAAGGTGGAGTACTTCACCTGTGATCCAGGGTGCCGTGTCCTGTTTAATTCGGACTGATTTATGAGGGGCAATTTTATCCAGAATTCTGAGGAGAATTGTTTTGAACTTTAACCATGCCTCTTCAATGTTTTGATCGCTCAGGATTTCATCCCAGCTCATGTTAACCAGTTCCTTTTCCAGGAGTTCTTTAGAGTACTTTTTGAGACTACGTAATGTGACCGATTTATGTTTATACACACACTGTTTCTTAGTTTTACGAGTACAATATATTAGTAGATGATCACTCATGCCAACATTTAAAACACCACACTGAGACACTTTTGAAACATCAGATACTAGAATAAGATCCAAGATTGTTGACGTTGTCGCAGTGATTCTGGTAGGTACATTTATCAAATTACTGAGGTCGAACAGGGACACAAAATTACATAGTTTGTCAAAGTTAGTCTTAGATGCGCTATCAGAGTTAAAATCACCTAAGAAGTAACATTCCATGTCTGAGAGGTTTGAACATTTTAAGCATGATGTTTCAAGTCTACCGTAGAACTCCGAGTCTGTAGGTGGTCGATAGCAGATACAAACGAGGATAGGTTTTGTCTTGGGTAGGTTCAGTTCAAGCCATTTGGTTTCACTGTTGTCATCCAGATCGGCGCGGGGACTGTAGGCAATGTCTGCTCGGACGTACGCGCAAACTCCTCCACCGGTTCTGTCACGGTCCTTTCGCAGTACGGAGTATCCGGGGATCGCGATTTCAGTGTCCATTTCAGTGTCCATCATCACTTCATTTCTAGTGCATTTTTTTAATCATGCATGGCTAAAATTAGTCGATATTCATAGGACATGGTTGGTGCTGACCAGTAAAGCGACTAATATTTGTCAACAATACTCACTTCGTTATGCATGAACGATTTTCCTTGCATGAAATGCAAGGTGGTACTCTTCACCGAATGACTTCAATGAATTTGCAATTTGCATTCAGGTAATGGTTGAGAATATAGTCAAAATAGGAAAATTGACTACTTCAAATCATGGTTATTTGTCCTAGGATTTTTGTATTTTCCATGGTCATTTCCTCACCATTTAGTACATGACCAAATCTCATACTACCAAAACCCCGTAATATCGCCCATGCTCGAAGTTGTAAGGATTATTAGCTGAAACTACGGTATATTGACTATAAACCGTATCTCATGAGCCACGTTTTATGCCCTATATCCAGCCTTGTAGACAGAAAAATGAAACAGATCGTCCGCACAGAATAGTGTGTCGTGCGCTTGACAGATTAGCGAAACTCGTCACTGAATGAGGCGTTCGCAGTACAGGAAAATTAGCCATCAATTATATTTGGGCTCTCAAAGAAACTCGCGTGTGATTTCAAGAAGATAATGGGGGCCTTGCTGGAACTGTACCTTTCATCGGGAACTTGAGAGGTGAAAATTGAAGGTTTCCATGTCAAGATGAAGACGAATCGACATTCGCTGCTGATGCGACGTTTTTCGCGGTGAAGTGTCAAGAATGGAGATTTCTTTGGGATGTTTTGTACATATATACTTTTCTATAATGGGCGTGTAAAAAGGAATCGGTCATACTTTTCACTCCAGTCTCATCGATGACTACCATAAAATTTGGTATATTGTGAACCAATATCGTGATAGTCTATGAGTTGCAATTAGGTCATAAGTTTGGATTATATGTTTAAGCATCTGTAAACAAACAAGCCACCGTAAAAAGTTGATAACATTATCTCACGTATAGTGTAAATATTAGCATGTATCACATACACGCTCGTGTTATTCATAATTATGCCCCCAAACCAAACCATGCTGATTCCTGGTGTCATATTTTGCTTGATTCCCGCTTTTCACAGTTTGGTAATGGTACATGCAAAAGAAAACAGTATTTTCGTTTGGACCATGAAGTGCGGTGTGTATGTTCCATTACATGTATTAGAGACCTAAAATACCTCATTAACCATTCAATTGATTCATGTTTCCTAGTTTACTTATTGCGAGTCCGAACAAACTTAGGTTTCTGGTAGCCTAGTTTTGCGACCTGCTGTCAAGGAATTATTTTTCTGAAAAATTACTTTGGTGAGCTATTTTATGTGAGTAATATTATTCAAAACATTATAACAGTTAACTAATGACGGTTATATCGAGGAAAATAGCTATGGGATAGCACCGAGTTCTACGGATCATCATTACAACATATGGAATAGAATCAGAAGAGTTTTTTCCATGTGTACAGAATATACATGTACAAATAACAAACGTATTTGGTATAACAAACGTATATGGTAATACGGGATACACAAAGGGAAATGGACTATTTGTAGCGTAACCTGTGTAAATGAATGGCCCAGAACAAAAACGATAAATAACAGAACAAAAACGAGGCAGCAAGAGATAACATTAAAACATATCTTTGATAGGAGTATGAAAAAATTATACACGATTTAACAAAAGTAGAAAAAGACGACACTTAGGAGCAAAGACAGAATATTGAACTATCTATGAAATACTAAATAGGCTAGTTTACTTCAATTACCGGTTAGTGTTGGTTGGTGATGGAGGGAGGTGGAGGGGCCTGGTGATGCACCAGAATATGCAACTCCATGAAGCGTATGAGTCATTGTTTTATGCTCCAATATTGGTCTCGTGCCACACAAGAATGTCCATATATCTTTAGTTTCAAAATCCCGTTTGGGAAAGCTGTTGCCTAAGCGGTTTTACTTAAACAGTAATCTACAGTCAATTTCTCGGTATGTTACTTCCCCTAAATCACCAATATTCAATATAAATGGGTATTTAGTTTGTTCCAAGATTTGCCGTCGTTGATTTTTTTCTAATTTATAAACGATTAAAGATTTGTTTATTTTTACACGCGCATGTATTCATAACGGGTTGTGAGTGCATCACGTTAGCGCATGCTCAGAGGGAAACTTCCGACTGCGAACGGTGATTGCATGCTCACCTTCGCTTATCGACTAAGAAACGCGAGTTATCAGGTCATAGTATTTTAGACTGGAACAGGTAATGCTATTTGGTGTATCAGTTGTTATCACTTTCGGAAACGCACCGTATTCCGCATCGCAAAGCGCAAATATCTTTCGCATTGTTTGCATCGGGAAATTTCTGATGTTGAATAATTTATTCCCTCCAAAATTTGACAGTTCACGGATGCTTCCGGATTATCCGGGCCTGAGAAATGAATCGTGACGTTCTGTACGCTCATTGGTGAACGAGGCGATACCCCACTAACGTCACCGGAAAGCCCCCACCCGGATTTTGACAATTGAACCCGGGAGAATCTGAGCATATCCTTAAATGAAACATATTCTTAAATCACATGCACTTTCAGCGAGCTATCTCGATATACGCCTACAGCAAGGACGTGGTTCACCAACACTGCGCTGAGTGCGCGGGTAACCACAGATCTAACACGTGCACTGGCGGATTTAATGGGGGGGGTGCACCCGGCGCTCACGTCCCCCCCCCCCCCCCTATTGGGCCGTGAAAAAAGAGAAAAATATATAAAAAGTGAGAGCAAGAAGCTATAGGAAATGTGGGTATGCACCTACATGTAACGGAATATGAGTGTAATGTTCCTCGTTTGATATTTTTGACTGGGGGAGCGGGGCAGGAGGGGGTAGAGCCCCACATTATATTTTCAACAAGAAAATCTGTGATTCAGAAATATGTTGAGGTGCCTTACAGCGTTACATATAGGCCTAACATTCGTTGGTCAATAATTATGCAATTGAGTGTCATTAATCATGAGTTCTTCAAGTTATATGACATAGAATATGTAAAGTGACAATGAGTAGTTTTGGGATAAATAAATTTAAATACCAGCAATATTTACATGCATGTTTGGAATGAAAATTACTCAATCAGAGCCAGAGAGAGCTCAGAATCAACCACAGAACACGACAATAAATCTAGTCCGACACACTTTCATACTGAAACTGTCATTGAACATACACAGGGGATATTTCTATTTTATTTATTTGCTTGTTTGAGACAGAGATCTGTATAACTCTGGATATAACTCTGGATGTCGGCATAACTTTGAAGATAATTATATCTCATCTTTATTATTAAACGATTGACCATCACCATGTCTGGTGCAGAAGAACCTTAGAACAGCCTCAGAATGGTAGGACTATTAGACCTTCCTTGAAAACTATCCTTCATTTACAACAGAACTAAGCAGACTTCTAAAGTAAAATTCTACTTATTGATTTCACAAGGTACAGTTGTAAAATACACCTTAGAAACCATCTCAGAGACACTAAATTCCAAAAAATTTTCTTTGGGGCTTGCGGCGCACCCCGAACCCCCAGACCGCATAAGGCTTTGCTCGCTACGCTCGCTCACACTATTTCAAGATTACGTACAGTTAAGAAGAGCACACCCCCTATTCAAAAATCCTGGATCCGCCCCTGACGTGGTACTCTCAGATCATTATCGGTGATGGTGGGCCTGCATATAATGATTCGAGTCGACGAAATCACCGACAGGAGTCGAAGGCCATATTGATATATTTTGAGAATACCCCAGTATTGTGGATCATTTTATTCGTGGGCAGTTGACAGATTTCGATTGTCATGTTAATACATAGCCAAATCATAACGTATCATGCTATAGCCACGGTCAACAGATATTGCCCATGCATTCTACGTGTAAGCTAAACATGTTTGATAACTATATGAATACTTAATGAACTTGATTATTCATTCGGTGTTTTTGTATCCATCTACATGCAAAGAATATTCACTGTTGGCACTCACGTACGCTGAAAATTTTAATTTATTACTGAATTTATACCCTCAATCAAAACATTAATTCTGCAAGGAACAGAAAAAACACAGATTGAGCCGGAACTTATGTCACTGGAAATCAATAAAAAAAAGGGAGCCGGGTCAAATTGTTAGGTTCATATTTGGATAATCAACTACTATAGACTACACATTATCGGACGTGTAAGGCCAATATGTAAATTGCGATATTATCAATCAATTCAGTAAAATATACCAAACTACAAAGCACCTGGAAACGTTGTATTATTCATTAGTGTATCCATGTTTTAGATTATGGTATTATGCGGTGGGGTTCAGCTGCAAATATTTTGTGTATACCATTATCCATCATGTAGAATAAGACGATACACGTAATTCCGAACTCCGGATGCCAACCTGAATCCGTTAATCAAACGAAACAGTATCCTGGTCATAGACGATATCCACAAATTACAACTGGCTAAATTCATATTTGGATACTCCCGAAACGAACTACCAACTGAGCTGATGAATGTTTTCGAATTGAATAGCGAAGTAACTACCACACACGACACAAATATGACCCTTACCACAAACATTACAGGATTGGCCTTTTCACAACAGCTTCCCTTCATCATTCACCGAAATTCTGGCTAATGTGATGACTGAGACAAATCGATTGAATTTGTCCGCAATGCACTGAATGAACATTCAATGAGTGAAAACAGCATTAATTTGTCAACACGGGTCACCACTCTGAAACAAAAACGATTTATATTTGGTATTGAAAAAATAAATCATGGAAAGTGCATGTGCGCTCTCTCACTGATTTGAATGGAGTTAACCAAGAACATTGTAAATCGGCTTGGCACTGCACCTCTACGGTAAAAAGCATGTTAAACTACTGGTAAATGTAAAATAATATGTTCATTCTAATGTGGACTACCAAATTTTTTTAGGATATCAAACCTAGTGTATTCTACGTACACAAAGCATCTTAATAGTTATAACATATCAGCTTACATTTCCACCGAAGATACTGATTAAATCCATGTTAGTATCACACAAACACAAATCTCATGTGGCTTATTGTGTGGTATAATTAGACAACTTCGCCATATAAATGTATGTAATAAGACGAGCCACCTGGAACTTGGATGTGCAATCCTGTGTCCTTAAGTTGTATCCTGTCGTTTAGTATCTTTCTCTTTCCAGCTATACACAACAGTTTCTTCTTTTATGTTTTTTTCCCCATTAGATATACTCAACTTTTATCTATTTCATGTCGTTTGAGATTGAGTTCATGTGCCAACTCCACCCAACATTCTGACCAAGTTTTTAACGCAATATAGTTTATTTGTCAAATAATTCAGAAGCAAACATATTGATAATTCAATCATAATAGAATTTAACAATCCACACCTATACGCAGAACAGCGAACATACGCTTTTGTATCTATTGTCAAATACTACTTATTTACTCATTGTTTCCGCATGTAACATGCCAAGCATCAATAGTTTTTTTTTCAGCTTACTCATACATAAAATAGACCACGAAGAGCCGTGTGTTATGACGAAAACACTAGTCCAGCCTCGAGCTTCAGCGAGAGGATATACGAGTGTAGAATCATATCATAGGCAGAGAGTCTATAATACTCGTACCATGGGTGTGACTACATGGAGTCGATGACGGTCTTGGCTTTTGATGAAAGTGTAAACTATGGTATAATTGTGTATATTCATCGCTATATCACAAAGAATAACTTATATTCCAAAACAATACAGTCATATCTTTCGGTACTGGCACAGGTAAACCAATATCTCGACTGCAACAGTATGTCATGTGAGGAGGTTACCTCCATCTAGCATTCGCTTCCAGCAATCGGGTAGAATCGATTCCACCTGTCCATAATTACAGGTAACAGTACCGGGTGAAATGTAATTCTAGCTGTCACTTGATTGAGTTGTAATCAGCCTCACAAGTCAAGAGGGCACACCCTTGTGAAAAGAAACACTATGTATGTCTAATCATTGATCAGGAAATTGTTTTGTTGCACGTGCCATCACCGCCCACCACCCGACAAATTGCCACGAGAAACTCACATTGGCTCATGTCACACGTGACATAATAATGTGCTGGAAAAGATAAGACCGATAGGCATAATGACAGGCTTAAATTCACCCAATGTTCAAGCCTATTATCATATATGCTGGTGATGTGTGATTATTTGGTTAACAATTGGCGTGAATATAATATGTTGACGGTAGTAGGTTGATGCACGCATAGAAAAGCTGGCACGGATCGAGCTGAGTGCACAGCAGCAAACAGTCAATTTTGTAAGTAAAGTTTGGTGGAATCACACATCGTTCAACTGGTGAGATCAGGTGTTTGGTTAAGTGGACATTTCATTCCCCCATTTGATCATGTCATTTTCTTCTATGATGATGTTGGTTCCCGGTGACACGAACAACATCAGTATGAAGATAAGGCTTCTAGAAAAAAACCTGTTTTTGTATTCAAATAATGTAGTTTTCTTTCAGTGGCCTTATTTCCTATTGTTTAAGTAAACTCAACCTCTCTCAGAAAATTTGACTTGCGTTATACGCAGCTACTCAAACATCGACTTCAATCGGTAGCTACTTGAAAGCTAATCAGATATGGTCATCAACCAGTTATTAAATTCACACCGGGAATGACAACTAAGCATCTTACTTGCTGCAGTGACTGACAGTCATGTAATAATGGCATTACATGGTTGTGAATCATGCGCCATTTTTACAATCCTACCAATCGTGGGAAATGATTAATAATATAGAAACAAAAATGTTATAGTATGAACTTTTATTACATATATTTATATGTTCTGAAGAACTCCAAAAATGTGTCACATATATAGGATTTCTATTAAGCTTATAACACAATCCTAACCTCAAGATGCGAGGCCAATTTACCCATTCCACGTCAGACATTTAGCACTCAAGGTAATCAGAGGGTCATCAGAGGTCAAGCTCCCATTACGAGACAAACATTTTCTGTCCAAAATTGTGTTCAAAGTGTGATTTTTTAGGTTATCGTCCGTCGTCGTCCACATTTTTATCTTTTTTGTTTACGGGCGAATTTTCCTGAAATTTTGCACCCGTTTTCGACGAAAAAAAACCTGATTTGGGGCTTTTCTTTTTGATATATAACACTCCTCATATGTACTCCTATGATGTCCATAAATTTCGTTGCGCTTGAATCGCTCGAAGGGGGCCATTTTGGCCCAAACACTCGGCCCAAATTGAGACTTTCCCATGTTAAATTCTCTCTATTGACTGTATGACTTGGGAATCAATTGTGGACATATAGAAAATGATATACACTGAATATTTTGATGAATCCGGATTTGACCTTTGCCTTCATGTTCAAGGCCACAGCACAAAATTGCTAATATCTCTCTGATTATTGAATTTACAGCTTAGCAATCAACTGTGAACATTATATATGCTTGAAATTATATATGCTGAATATTCTCTTGACCATGAATTTAACCAGTGACCTGGCTAACATCTAAAATATTAAACATTGTCCGGTAACCTATCTTTGGCCCTCGGCCTATTTTTTTTTGCCTAGGAATGACCTGAAATGGATAGTAATGCGATTTGGGACAAAGTAATTTTTTTACCGACCCGTCGAAAAAAAATGGCCGTCATGCACAGACCCAAGATTCAAGGGCAATCAAACTTATACACACCACAGAGGTACATCAGGGGAGTCTTTTGAAACAAAAATCTCAAAACTATCCGACCAGTTTTTGAGAAATTGGTCGTCAAAGTCCAAAAGTGGCCTTTTCATCTAAAACGGCCGCCATTTTGAAATAAAAATGCGAAAATAAAAAAATACGTCCCTCTTCAAATATTTTAAAGTATTTTCGTGCAAAATTTTACAAAAATTTGAATGTAAACTTCAAAAATAGAACATGTGGACGACAGACGGACGCAACGCCATGACAATAAGTTATCGGACCAAAGAACCAAAGAAAGCGGTTAACAATCAAAACGATGATTCTGTTGGCATAATTCGAATGGAATAATTTCTTATTCGACTCATCCTTGTATGATGACCGCAGGTGGTACGTTATTTTTCTCCTGAATGGCCTTTGAAGTATGTCATAGAAATGATGATAACTGAACTGAGGCAGATATGACGGCCACAGACAGTGAACGATTAAATAAACAGTGAGGAATTACCGAAGTGAATGATATAGGTGCCGAGTTGCGACATTCACGTCATCGATGTGATTAGATATGATATATGACCGGATACATGACCTCACAGCCCAGACCTGCCAATCACCGGCCTCGTGTCTATGTACATACCAAGGACAGTCCAATACATGAATAATCACAGCTTAATAGTAGTAGTCAATTCATCATGGATGATGACACTGCCGTGACAGGTACCATGTGGATGGGTATTTATTTATTGTCTTCGAAAAGCACATAAAATTCGATAGATGTATGTATTAACCTACCATCGCCGATACAACCAGATTTTGATGATACCAATAACAAACCTAAAACACGACATTTTGGAATAGAAACAAAGCTCGGCCAAATAGTTTATCAACATACACACTGACATCACTAGGGACAGACAGTGTGTGAATCGCAGTTGTCTCGTGTATCCTCGACTATAGTTATGCTAAATATATCTTACTTTTGGTGAAGATATCTACGGAGCCCCTGAGGTGACATACCAGATATATTTATTAATCCGTGCGCAGAAATTAGTAAAATGTGCGCACGAATTAGTAAACGGTGCGCACGAATTAGTAAACTGTGCTCACAAATTAGTAAACCGTGGCCACGAATTGGTGAACTGTGCTCACGGATTACCTCAACTAATCTGTGGGCATGATTCAACAATCCGTGGGCACGATTTAATCATTCGTGGGCACGATTTAACAATTCGTGAGCACGAATTAGTATTTCGTGGCCACGTATTGGTATAACTAATCCGTGGGCACGGTTTACCAATTCGTGGGCACGAATTAGTATTTCGTGCCCACGAATTAGTAAATCGTGCCCACGGATTGTTAATTCGTGGCCACAAATTGTTAATTCGTGGCCACGAATTGTTAAATTGTGCGTACGGTTTGGTAATTCATGAGCACGGATTGATAAATCATGTGCACCGATTGGTAAACCGTGCGCACGAATTGGTAAACCGTGCACATGGATTGGTAAACTGTGCGCACGAACTGATAAATATTTTCGGTATGTCACCTCAGGGGCTCCGTAGATGTCTGACTTACATAAGGATATGGTGACCATATGTTGAATGTGTGGAAGTAGGGACATAGTGTATTTGTTAAGTTCCAAATATTTGTGAATAATAAATTAAATCAATCAACGACCGATTTGATGTGAACGAGTTATTGAACATTCATGAAAACCAAGCCCAGCAACACAAAAGTCCTCGATATATATTTTTTATATAGTAACAAAACACAACGAAACTTTATGGCAATGCATATGATCAGAAACGCATAAGAGTGACTTATGGGTTTCTAAAATGATTCAAACTTACAAAACAGTCGTAAATATATAGATTCTTGCATGACTCTTCGATATCACTCCAGCAACAGTTATATCTTTTATGTTGGCTCGAACATTCACTGGCGACCATCGATTGTACCCGAAATTACTCTGAATAACACCCTGGATATATGACACAACATACAACAGTAATTGGCAGGTCCTGTCTCCTGCTTAGCTCATGATGTAATCGCTATGAAATGCCTGACACCTGCGTCAGAAAATGTCTGACTGGGGTCATATAAATTACCACAGTTGCGCGTCAGGTGTCCCGCTATTTCTACGGCTTCAACGCTTTGCCCTGGATGATTCGCCAGGAAATGATTGATCATATTTCTGTTGATCTCTGACCTGTTTATTACCGCGTGGTCCATGTGTCTTATCGTTGGAGAAAGAGTATCGTGATTCCGTTACATGAGATAGGCGTTCTGACTGATGTTGAAATGTGGTCTACACCATAGTGAAATGTGGTCTACACCATAGTTTTTATTGAAATGTGTAGAATATATGAACTCAACCCGAATAGTTCATACCAAACCAAATTGTCGAGTTTTTCGGCAGGCTGGCACTGGTCTACGACAAGACCGACAAAGTGTTTCCACTAAAAAAATAAATGTCGCTTTGACACTTAAGCATTTGATAACTCTTTCATGTGTATATATATTATTAGGTTTCCCGTCTTTGTGTATTGTCTTTATGCCACTCTTCAAAGGTGGTCACGTATATATCTCTCCCGTGCCCATGCATATAGTGGGTTTATCTTTGGATCCCGTTTCGCCAATGAAATCTCATCCTTGATCCCGTTCAAGGTCACAATTCACGATCAAGATCCAAAGGTTTTTATTCATGAGGCCGTTGTTCAATACACGAAAACGTATTGCTTTTCGTCACTTTCCTTTACATTCACGAAAGCTGGTAAAATTGTTTTTGTTGTTATTAGTGTGCATTTTTTTTATCCAAATATACTCATAAAATTGGTAAAAAAAAATTGCAGCTGGTCTCGGGAACAGTGAGGCATGCCAAGTTACATTTGCATAATAATGACTTGTATCGTCATTGAACTTGGACAAAAACGAGTGCACACAGTCAAAACATCGAAGTATTTGTCGTATATAGTGAATTTACGACAACTTTGTCGTGTATAGTGAATCCCTTTACAACATTTTCACTCTCTTCCTTGAAATGCATCATACATGTGAGTCTTTATTTCTTTTTTAAAACTACATTTTTTTTTCATTTTTAAAACTACAAATGTATGATACTGGCGCAAGATTACTGTAACACACGTACAATAGGTGATATACATCAAGCACTGCAGCGAGTTAACTCAGCTGTTTAAGGGGCAGATGCATTCTGTTCTAAAAGGTTTCCGTATTTTACCTGTGCACACCGATGCCGTGACCTATTTCCTGAAAATACGGGTAATTTTTCAGGTCACCCGCCGTGCGTTTTTTTATACACTGAGACAGCAACACGAAAGGTAAGTTTTCATGCTATATACACGTTATCTATGTATCACATTCTGCAATTTCATGTACAAACACCGACTGACGAAATATGCACACCTTGAACCAAGTATTTTTCTGCAATTAAGGCAACACTTGGATGGATCAATACGGAAACCCGTGCGCCTTATTTGCCTTCAGGTCAATGGCTGTTCACAGCAGCCGTGTATGGGTAATGGGTATACACTCAGGCTATGGCTTGTTATCTGTCTTCGTGTTATCATTGACGGCCACATGGACGGCGATGGGATGTGTCGCACACGTGAAATTCCAAGTTTTTTCAGTGATGTGTTTTCTCGTGTTCCCTACATTTTTATTTCGTGATATATGCATTCTTTACATGACAAACGTGTCTGCGATAGGTTTCTGTTCTGGTTTGTTTCGGATATTCAAAACATGAGCATATTAAATTTTCAATATATCATGTGACTCGAATATTGGGACATTTCAATTTTGTAGTACAGTTAGAATGGGAGAGGACGGGTCATATTGATCAGTATATATTGGGAGCAGTGGTCCCGGGTGATATGCAATATTTTTTTCCAAATTACATTCCGTCAAATATGGTGATTGATTTACATAAACGACACCCCATTAGCATGATTAGGCCTAGTGTTATGAGACCAAAGCCTGATCTTCGATGTATTACCGTTCATTTGGGCAAGCGCGTTTCAAATGTTTAGTATGCAAGCAATACTGTTGTGTGATTGCTAAGTAGGATGTGCGGCAAAAAGGAAAGACACACAATAGACAACAGTTCTTGGATGACAGATAGCAAGTCAAGATGAGATGATTTTTAATGAGTTTTGAATTTCGTTTCAGGCGCTCCATAATTTTTTCCCAAGTTTACACGAATTAGCGCCATGAACACTGAACCGAATGGTTTTCGAAAGTATATGCAAAATACTAGTTAGCAGGGTGATTACTTACTACACACATGAACACGTTATGATCTACTTATATTACGGTATATATAAATATATCATATATTCTCTCTCACGTGGGACAATTACGATCGCTGCAAAACGGTGTTCATACCGATTGCATTCGGTGCAACCACTGCCCGGAATTCTGAATCAACTTCGGAACAGCAGAACTAGTATCTCGTTCTGTTATACGATAGTACGGCCGCAGACCGCACAACAATCTAGGACAATGAATATCACCAAATTCAACTATCCACAAAAGCCTTATTTGCTCCCAATGCTAAGACTAGAAAAATATTGGCTTTGCGCATATTTGCCAAACAGTGATGGATGCACTTTCTATAAACAAATTATGTTCAGGCGTGCATATGAACCACATATTCATACGGGTGAAAAAATTGAAATGGACCAGGGTTTTTGAGAGGCGTTAACCCAGAGTCGTTGCACCCTTGAGCATATTTGTTCTGTCTAGTGTGAGCTTCCTAATTTTGCGGGACTTCTATCTATGGAAAATATTGTATCAGGGTATTTTTTTTAAATGAGTATATCAACCAAACCTCACAAAACATGTTTCCATCAGTACCGGCAGCCAAACTTTGATCCATTCCATATTTTACACATGAGTTTTAGTCTTTATGCACACCTGAACTTTATCACAGAAAGTGTATCCATCAAACGCGGACTGAAAAAATATTGAAGATGCATCTCAAACAGGCTTTGCTTTATTCATTAGAATTTCATGGGTACATGTCCCTGTTATATAACAGTGAAATTTCCTTTACTATAGTGGGCTAAAATAAATACACAGTGACTGGATTAAATCCTTTAACACTGATCGGGTTATGTCTCACTTTCCTCTTTTGAGAACTTTGACGCAAAAATATAATTTCAAAGAATTGGTGTGTATTCATACACCTCATTCGAATAGGCCGCTCATGTTCAGATCCTTCCTTCGTGTGTTTCCTTCTTGGAAAAACTTTCAGAGTTGGGGTTTTCAACCCAGTTGTGAAATTACCAAGGTTGAAACGTTATCACCTGGAGAAATATTCGCTACAAGATCAAAACATTAGCATCCATGTGGTTATTATTCTCGTGACTGCTGAATGTGAAATGACTACATCACGTAGTCGTGCCAACATGATGAAAACCTGAATGTTTCTGTACCCGGACATGAAAAATTTCACCTGTATGTAAACATGTATGCCTTGAACATTTTGTAGGACTGTAAGGTTTGCGAACGGGTGGTTACTGCATGGTTTGGAACTTACGGAAGACCGTTAGTGCCAGGTGAGAAAATATATTCAAGTGACGGCCGCCAGATAAATATATTTTCACACCTTGAAGTATCTGGCCTCAGGGGGCTTCCGTTGGAACTCGACATGCATGTATAACGACTTCAAGCCGCTGCAATACATCACTATTTTATGTTTTCAATCTCATCAGGTAGCATTGTTATTTGGACAGCATCCTACATGTACCAGCCACTGGGGTGCACCTCATCTTACCCGAATACGTGTAACCAAGGACAGAAATCTCATCCTCAATCTGGCACAGGCATGGCACAGTTTGGAGTATCGACTGCCACGCCGGTGGTACAACAGCCACAACCACGAGTGTCTACCGTAGGCCACCAGGCGGTCACATTGGACAAGTACCAGTCGAGAAAATCCAAGATTTTGGGTATACTTCAGCTGTTGGCGGCCTCCATTGGACTGGTTCTGACCATCGCAGGCATTATCATCCAAGCCACAAAGTTTGGTTCAGTGAACTATCTGTACAACATGGGGACAGCGATATGGTGCACCGTAATGGTGAGCTCAAACGTTTGTTCATTGTAGAACCTTTTTGCAAACTAAAAGTTTGCATCATATTTGACCAACATTATGCATCGTAAAATGGAATACATCATGTTAATGCGTACATACGCTATGTAGGCATATACCTCCAATTCCTGAAACCAAAGTATTAACATACAAATTCATGTTACGTAAGTAGTCATAACATTTTTGTTCTGCAAATAACGAGGACGTTAGCTTACATAAACATTACACATAAAAAATGATTTCACTTTCAGTTCGGTCTGTCTGGATCATTCGCCCTATGTGCAGCGTCTACCAAAGAGAGACCTATCATCATAGCTCACTCTGCGCTTGCGGGGGTGTCCGGCGTGTTCGCGATTGCGATGCTTTGTTTCTCGATTGCAACTTTGGTTAACAACGCTGAAACATTGTCGGAACTTGATGAAGATGAGTACGGGTATTCCGTCCCCATCGGAGTGCGAGTGAGTCTTGATTCAGTTGTGCAAATCATTCCCAGTGTCTTTCTGTACACACACTGGACATAACAAGTGTCACTCCCTGCATCGTGAGACAAACAGCAATGCTTTTTAAAGTAGCATAATCCGTTTTTGGAATTTGTTATAGAACAACTGGTTAGCATATTCTTGATGATATAGCAGAAATAGATCCTTCAAACTACGCTCGGCTGACCCTACATTGAAGTTTGAACATACCGAAAAAGCGCCCGATGTGAAAGAATTGTTTACATTTGCCCAAACATAAACGAAGTCACGTATTGGCATTTATTGTCGTTATCTGTGACATAATAAAACACTGGATTCCATCGCTATTATACAGCTTACGTATGTGATGTACAAGCAAATCATAGCAAATAAGCTGTATTTTCCCAGTATTTCTGATGTTTCGGTATCACTGCGTGGGACCTGTTTTGCACGAAAATAATGCAAAAACGTTGACTTTCAAAGTCAAATTTTGAGGTTGCAGTGAGATTTTTTGTAGTGTTCGTCTGTCTTGCAGGTATCTATTGATCACTTTTACGGGGAAAACCAAAAATCGATCATAGCACTCCAATTAAATTCGTCTGATTTAATTCAAATATATAAGTAGACGTGGAATCAATACCCAGTATTAAGTATTCCGAGCAAACAAAACACGGTCCGTTATCCAATCTCATAGTCCGGGGACAGAAAGTCATATCAGGCATACGAAGTGGGAGAAAACAAAAATGACAGGGAAACTCATGAACCCCCAAAAATGGCCATTGGGAGGTGAAATCAGATGTTCCGTAAAAAGTGAGCATTTCCTGCCCCACTAGGAAATGCTCATTAGGAAATGCCAACTAGGTATTACTATGTTGATGTTGATAAAACAATATCTGATAATGTGGTGAGATGATTTAAATGTCACTGAATACGTTCTCCATTATTTAATAGTAACTATATTTCGTTGTCTGTCTCCTTTGTGAAAATGATTACGGGGTGACACTTACGTCCGTTGTATGTGGACAAAAAATTACTTGGTTTCTCAACGAAGCTGATGGAATTTATCTTAGGATATATTTTACGAAACGAAATGTGATAGATCATTTTTTGTTTGACTATTAGTAGTTGAATACAAATAAAGTTGGTTCATAGAAAACTGCATATAGCTTGATAATTTGCCTGGGAATCGATCCGAAAGTATTACCGGTTTTTTTTCTATAAAAAAAACTATGCCGCAATAAGCCCATACCAAAACTGATGTACGTGTATGTTTGCAGGAAAGCTTGGGATTGTCAGTTATGTGGATGCTGACAAGCGTCGTGGCCTTGATCACGAGCGTGTGGAACTCTGCTCTTGGTTGCCAGGTTCTGGGCAAAACTAGGACCCGGGTAAGTGGCCATGCAATGTATGTATATTCATATAGGTATGAATATTGTGTAAATATTGTTCGTTTCTTTTCTTTCTCAGTAGAATAGCAAAGCCAACAACCCATGCAACTATACTAAAATCAACGACTGTGGATTGCGATTCTCCTTCTAAATCGCTATATGTATAATTGTACAATATATTCAGAAACTCTGCTGCCATATAACCATTCGCATGTTACAGAATGACCCAAGCTCAGTGCCTCTAGTGGTTATCGGCAAAGAAGGCATACCAGAGGTGGCAGCAGGTCCCGGTGTTCAAACCTACATGGACGGACCAACCCCGCAAGGTAAGTAATTGGCTACTCCGTAGATAAACGTGGACATTCCAACGTTTTTTTAGGGTTTCCATATGTGTTTTCACTTTATTCTTCCTGTCCGGAAACTCTTTGATCACGCCGATCAATCATGACGCATCCGAACATGATTGACCGTGTTCATATGATTAGAAATTTCCACCTTATTTTTAAAAAAGAACTCTTGTTACTATACTCCATCGAAGTCATACATATACCAGCATTAGTATAGCTACATGATGATAGATTCATTAAGAATCAATCCCACATAAAGTCGGGTATTATTTGCGTATGGTATCGTTCATGTCGCGGCTTCACAGTATATTTTTTTTGTCTCAATGACAATAGTAGATGTTTGTTCGACGAACCCAGCACCATGAAAAGTTTGAATTTTATTATGACTTGCACAAAAAAACTTGAAGAACAATTGATATATGCTACAATGTTGCATAGCCAATATATATATATGCAGACATGAACGTAAAATTATCACGGAAAGAAGCAAAGCTTACGTGAAATAACGGGAAAGGATCGAGAAATAACGCAAAATGAATAAAATTTTACTGGCGACTCAGTAATTCCGTAGAATGCATGCGATGTGGCCTAATATGTCGACAAACGATTGAATAACAATAACTGGTCAGTCATATCCATTAACGTAGAGATCCGTTGATTCACCATTCAATTATTTGTGTGAAAGTCATGCAAGTTGGTCCTGGATTTGTCGCACAGACATGTTTTACTTGATTATAACATATAACCATATAATAATTGTTGGCGTCATTTTAGCTCCGACAGTTTATTGCTCATATCAATGCCTCTGATTGATATAATATTGATATTATATGTATTGTGAATTGCAGGTGCCGGTCAAGCATTGCCTAGACCACCTTACAAGGAAGTTCGTGGGGATTATGAGCCTCCACTCTCGTGAACCGCCTCGACGCATCTCAATCCGCTTCTCACTAGTACCTAACTCATTGCATACTCCAACACATTACAGTGTGCAGTGGTGCTGGATAGTTTTATATAAAAAATAATAGTACACGTGTAATATGTCTAATGTCTTACACATATTTACTCTTTATATGCACATTTTGAATATTTGATCATATACAATCGAATATATTTTTAGGTTACCAGACCTTTGGTCCGATAACCTATTGGCATGTCGTTGCGTCCGTCGTCCGTCCGTCCGTCCGGCGTTAACATTTTTATCTTTAAAGTTAACGATCGAATCTTTCTGAAATTTTGCACAAAAATGCCTAAAAATATTTTGAGAAGGAGGTGTTTTTTTATTTTCGCATTTTTTTCAAAATGGCGGCCGTTTTTGTCGAAAAACGCTCAATTTTGGACTTTGACGGCCATTTTCTCAAAAACTGTCTGATCAGTTTTGAGTTTTTGGTTTCAAAACATTCCCCTCATAAACCTTTGTGATATGTATAAGCTTGGTTGCCCTAAATTCGCCGGTCTCCGTGTGGCGGCCATTTTGAATTTTTGGCGGGTCGGCGAAAAAAAAAAAAAAGCTTAGAAATTGGCACTTTCAAATGGGAAGTCATATATGGCGACTTGTGTGGTGACCTTGAATTTGACCTTGAATGGTCAAAATAGCCATTTTGGGGTCAAAAAATGCCCAGATTTGCTTCTATAGATGAAATGCTTGCAGATAGAGCTCATGTTTGCATTGTGAACATATAGGAAGACATATATGGCACGACTAATGATGACCTTGAACTTGATGTCAGATGACCTTGAGTGCCAAATGTCTGATTCGGAATGTGTAAATTGACTTGAGGGGCCTAAACGATTCCACCGAGATATATCTTTGTATTATGAACATATAGAATATCAAATGCCGCACACATACATGTAATGGTGACATCGAAGTTCACACGGATGACCTTGATTGGTAAATCTCAAGGTCATATGTTCACACTGCGAACCTTGATTGGTAAATCTCAAGGTCCGTTACCTGCCTATGCTGCCATGGCCAAACCAAAATTATCCGGTAACCTATCTTAGCCTTTGGGCTAATTTTATTATAAGGAGAATTTTGATGTGGGAAATTTTTATCGCCATGCCTGTTAGCCCATGCCTCTAAGTACCAACATGCTATATGTGTCGTTACAAGGTGTCCGGAGAGTAACTGCGCATTCCAAACCGTTATGTGATCTTACCATGTAATGAATAACATGAAGGCGATGAATATGAATGTTATCCATCAACTTCAATATTTAACTTTATGTGGTGTCGTTACAAGGTGTCCGGAGAGTAACTGCGCATTCCAAACCGTTATGTGATCTTACCATGTAATAAATAACATGAAGGCGATGAAGTTAACTATATGAATGTTATCCATCAACTTCAATATTTAACTTTATGTGGTAATAACTAATTATGCAACCAATACAACGATTATACTTACAATTAGGAATTAGCACTGTTGATACCCCGATTACCGTACCATTACCGTAACGTGCGTTTTGAAAATGGATATTTAAACAATTTAACGCGAACAATACAATATAGTTTGTAATCGGTGGCAAAAGCACACACATGCCTCACTCGCCTAGTTCTGATACCCTCAGAATATCGAAGGTAATCGGGGTATCTACAGTGAGTAGGTCGAAATAGGCAGATACATACATGTATATGGGGAGTGCATAAAAACTGTAATAAGAGGATGATTACATGTATTTGGATGGCGATACAAAAATCCACATTTTTTTTTTAGCTTACCGGCCCATAAGGCCGATAAGCTATTGTCGTGGTTTTTCGTCCGTCGTCGTCGTCGTCCGCCACATCATCTGTTAACACTTTTATCTTTTTTTCGGGCTGATGAATTTGTTCATAAATTTGTGTGAATATGTATTGGGTCAATACCCCCAGACTTTTTTTGAGATTTTTTCTGATTGAATCAATAGTGCAGCTTTGGCGGCCATTTTTATGCCGAAAATGGCCGTTTTTTGCATGTTTCAAACTTTAAAAATTATTTTCTCAAAAACAGGGCAGCCATACATGCAGCGGTTATGTTGTTATCAAGACAATATGCTCAGTTAGCATTATATTTGGATAAGTATATACAAAATATCACTAGTTTAATGAGATTTGTCTTCGAAATCACTGACTGTGCGTTTATTGCCGTGGTAAATTAGAAGACGGAAACGTCAGCTTTGTCACGGGACAAAATAATGTGAAGTGCTTATATATTAGTTATTATTGTTTATAATACTCAACAATGTACATTTGATTTACACCATGGCTATGTGTATAAACTGGAATGCCGCCTACTATTGACTAGAAATGAATACACTCTGTAACTTACCGAATTAAAATGACAACAATGCATTTAACTTATCCAAATGCTATATCATGTCAAAACATGATTGATATGATTTGTTGCAACGTTTTTCTGCAGCTGAGACGCATGTGCATAACCATTAGTATCGCAATATGCACACTCAGTAGACTGTGGGGAAAGTTTATAGGACTCGTAAGTCGATACAGTCCGACATTAGTGATGAAGCAAACCTGTTTCGTGTGGCAATAGTAGTATTTAACTCCAGTACTGTACGATGTACGTGATAAATATCTTCTGTAGAGAGGAACTGGCAGATTCGTCCAGAACGTATGTGAGCGTTAACGCGTAACCAAAACAACGAAAAGTGGGTGGTAACTCTATTCATTGGAGTTCATTGCAGTTTATTGCAGTTCATTGGAGGTAGCAACGCGAAAATGCTCCCTTTCGAATGTACTAGTGTCATGCATGATCTGCCGAGTAAGACATGAAGTATAGTATATCATGATTGAAATTAACATGTGTACTTACTTTGTATATTGAAATCAAATCGCATTTTCATATCTCAGAGCTGCATGAAGAGATGTGATGAAGAATGGAAACAAACTTTCAAAGCTGATCATACACTGCCATTCTGTGTATGTGGTAAGGCGCGTTACCACCTATAGTCTACTGGCAGTGATACGGAAAACCTAACACTGAACAAATTTGATGTCAATCATGCATAAAAATCCCCCAAAACAAAGCGAACATTCTGGTATTTAGAATCCACGGCGTTTAAAGACATCAAATAATGGCAAATACAACATATCTGAAATGAATGTTATTTCAGTGCCCTGTCACTCTCTCATTTATACTCTGATTGCTCTAATTGGTTCACACCGTTCTTTTCGATATTTTTGCGATGCTAAATGGTGTCGTTCTCGGCATACTTCACCTGGGAGTTAAACTGCAACTTTCTACTTCAAGTCTTAAATTCGGTAGAAAATTGTCATTTCACTCCCAGGTGAAGTATGCTCAGTAGCCTTTTGGCTTGTGATTGGGTACTTATGTACTTGTCATACACCTATTTCACGGGAGTTGTTTCGGATTGCTAAAGTGTTTCAATAAGTTGTTGGGCAGTTGTGCACTAATTCCATCTTGTGTACAGTAGAAACAACTATATTTACACACTGTCTGCCCCTGATGACGCCAGTGTGACTTCAGATACAAATGTTTGGTCGGGCTTTGTTTCTATTCCGAAAGTTTTTGATGTTAGGTTTTATTATTGGCATCATCAAAATTTGGTAATCAGCGGTAATAGGTTGATACATACATGTTACGTTATAGAACGATACCATTCAGCCCCATTAAATCAGAGCATAGGCGTTAATGTACGTATCAACCTATTACCACTAGCACAACTAGATTATGAAGATATGGTTTTTTTAGCGAAAAAATTTCCTGCTTATTATCGGCCCTAATTAACTGTTATAATGAGTGTTCATGATGAGTATTACATTATTCATTCGTTTGATAGTACAAGAGCGTGATCGATTAGGAAGTTATGTCCTGCAATGCAAACAAAACCATTGCGCCGTTGAATACACGTATTGAAAACTGTAGACCCCTGTGATAGACAAGTATGAACACTTGATAATGCTTATCCGCATTAATTTAAACACTATACCAAATATGGAAATTTGAACAACACCGTGCGGAAACATCTTCTGGCATCAGGAAACTTAGTTTCTATGTCAATGTTTGGTGGCTGACGTGAATATCGTGTGACAGCCCAGCTGACTTGCGTGCAGTTCAGTTCAAACCAGATCTCAACCTTTAGCAGTTCATATTGTTGTGCGTAAATTATTTGGACATCATGGCATCCTACCAGCCACTGGGATTCTCGTCGTCTGACCAATACAACCGAGGACGGGGATCTTATCCACAACCTGGCACAGGCATGGCGCAGTCAGCGTTTGGAGTATCCGTTGCCATGCCCATGTTACAACAACCACAACCAATGGTGGCCAACATCGTTCACCAGCCGGTTATCTTGAAGAAGTACCAGTCTAAAATGTCCAAGTTTTTGGGTATACTTCAGCTGATGGCGGCCTCCGTGGGACTGGTTCTGAGCATCGGGGAGTTTATTATCCAGTGCATATCAGGCATCAATATGTACGTCGAGGGCACAGTAATGTGTATCGTGATGGTGAGCTGTTTTGTTTATTGCCACTCAGGTTTTTGTTTATTTTGGAACTCTTTTGTCCTTAAACTTCGTGACTTCGTGTCATAATCTGTTTTGGGAATTTGTTTTAGAGCATGGCTGGAATTTGTTTTAGAGCATGGTTTGTTTTGAAAATACGGCACCGATACATGGAGATCATCCAAAAAAGCTCCGATGACGCCGCATTGAAGTTCTGACATAGCATGTCAAATCTGGAACACATATAACTGCATGGGAATTGTTTCCAGCGGAAACGTGTGGAACCATGACTTTCAAGGCAGCTACTTTGTCTTGTAGGCAGCTACTAATTAGTTTCACAAGACAAACCAAAAACTACGAAAGCGTACTGCTGCCAAGCATGAATTTTTTATCTTAAAATTTCGAGATACTATCTCGAAATATCGAGTTGTAAATATTGCGTTAATATCTCGAAAATTTTGAGTCAGTGTCTCGAATTATCTAAGAATTTCCCAAAAGTCGATTTGAACATTTTATAGATAGTATCTCGAAATTTTGAAATTATAACTCGACATTTTGGGAAATTCTTAGATAATAACTCAAGATGGAAATGTCAAGATGGAAATCTGGAGTTACTATCTAGTTTTTTACAATCTTGAAAGTTTACTAATATGTTGGAACTTTTAGATAATAACTCTAAGTACAATTTTGAAATAAAAAAAATCAGGTCTTTCAGCACTACTCTACGCACTGCGTAGAAAACAGGTCGTGTCACAAATTTGTTGACCAAATTCGTTGGCCAAGATGAATAACCATTACAAATCCTGCCATGAAGTACACGACATCAATGCATGTTTACACCACGTAGGCGTACCCTCCCTAGTCATTGAAACTCGTAAAGCTAATTGAAACGTTCTCATGTTCCGAACGTAATTTCGAATATATGAATAACGAGTACTCAAGTTTGAGTAAATATTACAAATAACAAATGATATCATTTTCAGTTCGGTCTGTCTGGATCATTCGCCCTATGTGCAGCGTCTACTAAAGAGAGACCTATCATCATAGCTCACTCTGCGCTTGCGGGGGTGTCCGGCGTGTTCGCGATTGCGATGCTTTGCCTCTCTAGTGCAACCTTGGTCAACCACGCAACCTGGATTGAACGTGATGACGATGATTACTATTACTATTACTATGACTACGACAGTGACAAAATACAAGTGATACATGTACTGAGTTAACATAATTATGTACATGTACATGAAGAAATCATGAATTTGTAACGAACATCATGTATGCACATTTATGTTCCGAAATATTTTCAACACAACGAAATAAAATGGGCCTGATTTCTATTGACCACAGACACACATAACGTTGATTAGAGCTGGACCTGTTGAATAATTTGCCAGATTTTTTTTAATAATATGCACTAAACGAGCTATTGCATGTTTGCAGGAAACCTTGGGATTGTGTGGGTGCTGACAAGCGTCTTGGCCTTGATCACAAGCGTGTGGAACTCGGTTCTTGGCTGCCAGGTTCTCTACCAATCCACGACTAGGGTGAGTCTCCACGAGATGAAAGAAACCATGTGTATATTCACAAACTGGCGAAATTTTGCATCACATTTCCGCTCATGTAGATCCAATTTAATATTTTTAATTCTACAAATATATTCAGATTACACATCTTCATTCGCATCTTACAGAGTGACCCGAGTTCAATGCCACTGGTGGTTATTGGTGATGAACTTCAGCCACAGGTGGCAGCACATCCGGCTCCTCAAGCATAGGCCTAATAGGTAGGCCTAATAACTCTTCAATACACGTGTATGTTTCGACATCTCGTATGGTATACTTCCGTGTGCGCACATACTGACAGGAGAAAATGTGTTCCCTCAAATATTACAATAGTGTTGCTTGGGTATATGACCTCGATATACCTTCTTCAGGCGCAGAATGATGGATGTGAACTTCAGTCTGTACGACGAACTATTCTCCCTGGTGTGCTTGTATCAAAACATGTCTAACATCACTCACTTTATATATATTTTTAATATCGTTGACTACCAAAATTGAAATATCCCAATAATATCAATGCTAACGTATTTCGTATTATGTATAGTCTGTTAAACATAGATCGATTGTATTATTATTTCATGCTAGTGATGTTTCTTGATAACAAAACTGATCAGAGGAAGCTGTGGAGAGTGCGTTAATAATTTCTCCTAAGGAGAAAACAATGAGTGCTAGCTTTGTCACACTTCAACTTGATTGTGCCATTGCGCACCTTATCAATGATATCATTATATTTCAGATGCCGGCCAGACAGTGCGAAGACGAGACGAACCGCCGTACAAAGTAATTCGTTGGGATTATGAGCCTCCTTCCCCATCGAGCTCAGAGCGCTCAGTTCAAACACGTATTTAATCTCTTTGAATGGGCATGTTCATTATTCTGGATCTTTCATCAAACATTATTATGAGTATGTAGATGTGGGGAATCTTTATTGCTATATATATTTATCCAGTACATTGAAAAATTATCCAGTGCGATGAAAGATACATTATTCATCCAGTGCGACGATTTATTATAAAAGAGTAAAATGTTGAATATATATATATATATCACTTTGTAATGTATAGTGTCAGAAGCATAGCTCGCATGAGAAATGGTGTGCTATAAATTTATGAAAACTGTGAAGAACCTTAGCAGCTTTCGAAGTTTTTTCGTCGATTGAGTTATAGTTGGTGAATCCTACAACATAACCAAGATTTTGATTATGTGTACGTAATAAATTCAAGTTCCTTACCTGCATGAGTTTTTGTCCATACATGTCAACTTGCGACGCAAAAAGTATGCATATACCTACTACAATCTACACGGGATTCACGAAGCAATTTTCTCCCCAATTTTCAGAATTCATTTCACTCTCATCATGGTGGTCCTCAGTCCGAGACAATAAAATGCGTCTAACTGTGAGAAACGACATTAGAGCTCTAGTACATCATAATCACAACAGATGAATGTACTTTGCTGCATGTGAACCCCAGTATTCCAGTAAGTAGTGTATCTTTTACGAATAACTGATGAGAGGGGTGTTATTTTCATTCATCATGATCGTGTATTTGTTCAGTTTTGGAGGCATGATCAAATTGAGCATATTTCCAAGGTCAAGTCACTCGAAGAAACTGGAAGCGGCTCTCGTTCCTGATTACTCAGTTATTAGAATAATAGAATAGAATGTTCATTTATTATTATTCGGTTCATTTGCTGGATCTGTCTCCTGTCTAACGTATTGGATTTCTTCAATGTCAGATTCTGATATTAGGAGACGGCCATGTTTTATCAGGTGAGGGAAAAAAGAATGACCAACACCTCACAAGTATGTTGTCCCTGGCACACACGTTACAACACATGGATTCCATTTCTTTCATATACAGTGAAGCGGTAATTTTTCTTCATGTCAAGCACGTGTATACGGGATGTGCAGGAAAAAGGCCCATTTCCTGATCAGTGTTTTTATTCAATTGACACGTTGTATGTGGAAGAATATAGCGGTGTGTTAGTGGCTCGTCTTCTCCCGCGATTTTGGTGCCAATCTGGGTTTTCACATTGGTATAGTTTCGTCAACATGAATTAGATTGGACTAGTTTTCGGATTAGTTTGGTGCAGTCAAAACCTCCGTACAATAATCAGTGTTTATATCAGACCATATTCCCGATTGACATTTCAACTAAGTAGTTGGTCAAAATCGTACAGTGACATAAAGCATGGAATGCAGTATTTTTGGAATACGATACAATTATTTTTTTCTTGGATGCGTGAGATTGTAGTACAATCCTCTGATCCTCTAAGATGAAAATATTAGGACGCTACAGTCCTATCATTTCCTTTGGGTTCAATACAGGCAATGAAAATAACTCGATATATCCGAGACAAAAAATACAATCACAATGTGAAAATCCGGGGGGACACCAAAATCGCGGGAGAAGACAAGCCAACAACAATACCAATGTGAAATAACTTAGAAATCCGAAAGAAACGCCATGAAATAGACGTATGACGAGTAGGCCTAACTCACACAATCCAAATGCAACTGAGCTAAAAAAAAATGTTAATGAAGAAAACAGCCATGTTGAACAAGCAATTTTGTCTTTTTATTGTTCATAACATATACATTACACAGATTATTTACGCAAAATTACTTGTGCTGTGCATGGATTCAGTGTTATTCATCGAGAACTGTTATACATTGTCAAGCATACCCATTCCAAATACATCACTGTCGGAACCCCGACTACCGTCACGTCACGTGACGTTACGGTAGTCGGGTTCCGACAGTGGACATGGATGGGGTTATCGTGGATATCATGCAATAACATATGAAACAAATCCTACACGTTCAACTCCTCTAATCTCTCTGCAACGTCAACCAGTGAACACTGGATGCGTTGCATGTGGACGTTCGGCGTTCTCACTCGTTGTTGCCCACTTGGCTCATGCGGTCAGCGGCGTCGTGGCAGTTGTCTGTCAGTAGCCCGTATTCCTCCCCACCCGCGGCCACGAAGTCACCCACGTTCGCGTTTCGCACTGGGTGTTGGCTGCCTTCCACAGGCTGCCAGCGGTTACTCATATGGCCAGCATCCACCACAACCGTTTCACTTGCATCACCGTAATCAGGGCCCTGTGTGCAGGAAAGATCGCGTTAGGGTTTGGGAGAAAACACATTTCTTCGTTGTATGCGTCAGTAAGAAATAAATATATTCTAGTACTTTAAAGTTGCCGACGTCATAAAATAGCTTCGTGAAAATAGTTTCAGAAGAATTAGTAATTTTCTTATTCATTTTTTCATTGAATTGGATGCACATCCATTGAGTACAATTATATCTAAATTTCACAATCCAAATCATGTATCGATCCATTATTACTAGCACAATGACATCGTGATCAGGAATCTGCGATCAGAAATCCTAAGGTACCAGCGAAGATGACACAAACCCCGACAGAATAGCCATACTGAAAATGGGTTGTGTTTATACACAATCATTCAACAGGGGTAATATTGTAACTCTCCCACGCGTGAACTGTGGTTATTTCCACTGCAAACCAGGATTATTGTAACACTACCCAATAACCGCGATTCAAGAATCGGAAACAAACTCCATGAAAGAGATATGTGGCAAGTACGAAGTACAAGAAAGTTGAAGTTATCATTCGGAACATATCTGACCTTCGTCAGCCGTGATACCGATTCAGTGGTTAACTGTATCAAACTAGGCTACCGTTAGAAACAGATTTTGATGTAAATTGTGAAATAACAAATCTTGGAATAGAAGCGAAACCTGCCTAGACATATGCATAAACAAACTGGTGTCACCCGATACACTACAGTGAGTAACACACAATGTTCTTTGTACTGTACATCTGATAGAAAAAGTACAACTATGTAATACAAGTCAATCTGACATTGAAATTTGTTACGCCTGTCTGTCTACTTACTTTGTGGACGAGTAAGCGGTCGCCCTCGGATGTTTCGATCAATGTCCCGGAGTGGCGCAGAGGGCCTGGGCTCATGGTATTGCCGCTGCCTAGTGGACGCTGTACCGTCTCAGCGCGTACCACGGGTGTGTTGTACAGCCGGGTCAGTTGACTCCCACTAGTCACGTCGTGAGAGCGACTGCAAAGAAAGTGAAATGGGTGAAAAGAAAATTGTGTTACACCTCAAGATGATAAATATGCCATCTGCTTTAGTGCCTATATAGCTGCGAATATGGCATAATTTGCCTCTACAAATCTACTGTGGGTGTTACATCCTATTCAATTATATAGTCCAATCGTTGGTAAGCAGTATGTCACATTACCTGCCACTAGAACTGCTGCTGCTTCTGCTGAACAACCACGCGTCCGCTCCGTCTGAGAACTGCGTCACCACACAGGCAGCCACAAGTATTGCGAGCACTGGAGAGCGCATCTTGTTAGAATATTTTCCTTGGTGTCCTTCAAGTTGTAGATCGCGGTCAGAAATTGAAGATCGCGGTAGATTGCTGCGTACGAACATTTGTACCCTTTTATATATTATCTTGTGTTGCTTTGGGGATGTCCCTCCGGTGTTTCACAAAAACTTCGTACTACCATCCTCAATACTGTGGGAACAATATTGAGATCTATCTAATATTGAAAGCACCAAACCAGCATTAAATTATTGGAGTGTCCCGTTTTTCATCAGGAACCTCAGCATTTCATAAAACTGGACTGACAATCCTTGTTAAATGTTTTAACATTCGACTTCAGCACCGTGGCATCATACCATCAGCAAAAGTCCCATTTCTCATGTTCCAATAAGAGCCACGCTTTGGCAGTTTTGTTAAACTTTTGTTTTTGTTTGCTGTGTACGTGAAATATGACACGTACATGCGAATCAAAACAATACAGCTGGCAAACACGTGTGTTTTTGTCATAAAACCGGTAGCAGTAGGAGTGTGCCCGCACTTAGTTACGACGCAATATTGTCTGGATCACATACTGTAATCTGGATTTTCAACGCATTTATTTTACGATAATCCATGTTCCCCATGTTTATTTCCAAGAAAATCAAGACAATTTGACTCAGCACATGTACCACAAGAACACCATCTGTCAAAACAAACGGTTGGGGAACGGAGCGGTGTTCGGATATATTTGGTCACATAGGCGCCTACAGGCATACGCACTATACGCACGTGCGTATAGTAAGTTCTGAGAAAAAATATCGTAACTAAAATATAAATCAGGTGAAAATATCGTGATTCTTTACCAAATGAACCTGAATACTTAACTTGAATTTATCTTTCAAATCCAAACAAGATTTACATAGGCATATCACGACTCTGAATGCTACATTTGATACCCTTTAGAAATTTGATGAGCCTGACATCATCTCATATGAAGATTTTAATACTTCAGGTATTACTTTGAGTATTTAATTTACTTGATACAAAAAAAAACATTTTTCTAAAAAACAACATTAAAAAAGAGGAAAAAGAGAGATTTTCATCATACTTTGGACTCAAGCATGTTTCAATACTAAAACATACTGAATTCACATAAAATGGGTAAATTTATTATATACATACACACAAAAAATCTCAGTTCAGTAAACCACTGTAATCAAGTTTATAGTTCACAATCAATAATCATGATATTTATATTCATTATAATTAACTATATGTCGCTGGTGATGATTATCACTACAGGTCTCTTCATAAGTTCATGATATTGGCTGGGCTATATAAACAAAGACATGCGAGTATTGACTTAGGGCCGAAAGAACATCAAGTTTCTCTTGCAAATACATGAGTTATGCGTACACATGATAAAGCATATATAGTCAGTTGATTATCCATCTTCGTATGAACGTACCTGGCCCAGCAGCACAGTGTGTATATGCAATAAAATGATTGTTAAAATAAGTGTAGGGTAACAAAGTATTCTATGCTAGATTCAGAGGACTGGGAAATCATCGAGTGACCCCCTCCCCCTAGTGCGTATACAAAAATAAATCCTGCAGGCGCCCTTGATTTGGTCCGACTTCTAACTATTTCAAAAGTTACTTTCAGTTTCGCTATTAACTTCATCATAATTTCATGCAACTGGTTATGCGTGTCCACACACTTTTATCCATATCGTATTCAAAGTTGCAATCATTGGACCGTGAACTATGTACACCTAAAGCACAAGATGATGCACTTCTTTTCCCGATACCATGTGAACGACCGTTGAACCTTGATCGGTTTATTAGCACCTGCACTGGAACAGGGCTGAGTACTTACACGCTTATATTTTCCTTCTTACTTATGATGGATTTACACATTATTATATTGTGTTTTGATTTTTTTTCATGTTTTTAGTTGCTATGCGACAGCTATCGAAGGCACCGTCTTGTCACTTTATATAATCCTTGTGCCACGTGTTCGTAAGGTAAATTTGTGACCAAAATCGAAATGCTTCATTCATAATGGGGGAAAATTTTCGAATCTGAGAAAAATAATATGATTAACCAGAATCTGGGCCTCGGAGGCCCAGTCCCTTGCATGTTGTATGTTTAGCTTGAGCTATCAGAATGTAACGTGTGGTACTGCTTTGCTTCACATGTACACTGTACGTGCTGTACATGCTCTTCGAATTATGACACGACACGTTTTGGATGCTCTTGAGGGCATGATTGCTGGAGGAATTCAGTCTTCAGACGATGAATCCCCCAGTGAATTACCTGATTCAGAATATAAACCGCTGTTCAAAACTGGTCATGTTCATGCTGAATTACCCGCCTTCTAACGTGTGCTTTTTCTGAAATTTTGCACAAAAATGCCTAAAAATATTTCGAGATGGAGGTATTTTAGTTTTTTTATTTTCGCATTTTTTTTTCAAAATGGCGGCCGTTTTCGTCGAAAAATGGCCAATTTTGGACATTGGCGGTCGTTTTCTCAAAATCTGTTCAGTAACTTTTTTTCTTATTGATGCATAACGCTCCTCATATGTACCCCTGTGACATGTATAAATTTCGTTGCCCTTGAATCGCTCGAAGTGGGCCATTTTGGGCCCAAACACGGCCGAAATGGGACTTTCCCATGTTAAATTCTCCTATGCTTTAGAACATGTATAATGGGACACATTAAGCCTAATATCTCACTTAATATTGAGATTAGAGACTAGGAATCAATTGTGGACATATAGAAAATGATATATGCTGAATATTCTCGTGACCTTGAATTTGACCTCTGACCTTGGTTACAAGGTCAATTTTGGACTGTGACGGTCGTTTTCTCAAAATCTGTTCAGTAACTTTTTTTTCTTATCGATGCATAACGCTCTTCATATGTACCCCCTGTGACATGTATAAATTTCGTTGCCCTTGAATCACTCGAAGTGGGCCATTTTGGGCCCAAACACGGCCCAAATGGGACTTTCCCATGTTAAATTCTCCTATGCTTTATAATGGGACACATTGAGCCTAATATATCACTTAATATTGAGATTAGAGACTAAGAATCAATTGTGAACATATAGGAAATGATATATGCCGAATATTCTCATGACCTTGAATTTTACCTCTGACCTCAGTTTCAAGGTCAGAGCACAAAATGGCTAATATCTCGCTTATTATCGACTTTACAGCTTAGGGATCAATTGTGGACATGTAGGAAATGATATATGCCGAATATTCTGATGACCTTGAATTTGACCTTTGATCTCATTTTCAAGGTCACAGGACAAAATGGCTAATATCTCACTTATTATCTATTTTACAGCATAGGGATCAATTGTGGACATATAGGAAATGATATACGCCGAATATTCTCGTGACCTTGAAATTGACCTCTGACCTCGATTTCAAGGTCAGAGCACAAAATGTCTAATATCTCGCTTGTTATCGACTTTACAGCTTAGGAATCAATTGTGGACATATAGGAAATGATATATGGGTTGATAATAGGTTGATACATACATTTCTACCACTGAGCCGGTGTCACTGCTGGTGGACGTTAATTCTGTCCCCGAGGATACCATCAACTCAGTAGCCTTTCGGCTTGTGATTGGGTACTTACGTACTTGTCATACACCTATTTCACGGGGTTTGTTTCGAATTTCTACATTGTTTTGATAAGTTGTTGGGCAGTTGTACACTAATTCCATCTGGTGTACAGTAGAAACAACTATAATTGCACACTGTCTGCCCCTGATGACGCCAGTGTGGCTTCGGATATGAATGTTTGGTCGGGCTTTGTTTCTATTCTGAAAGTTTTTGATACTAGGTTTTTATTGGCATCATCAAAATTTGGTTTACAGCGGTAATAGGTTGATACATACATTTCTACCACTGAGCCGGTGTCACTGCTGGTGGACGTTAATTCTGTCCCCGAGGATACCATCAACTCAGTAGCCTTTCGGCTTGTGATTCGGTACTTATGTACTTGTCATACACCTATTTCACGGGGTTTGTTTCGGATTTCTAAATTGTTTTGATAAGTTGTTGGGCAGTTGTACACTAATTCCATCTGGTGTACAGTAGAAACAACTATAATTGCACACTGTCTGCCCCTGATGACGCCAGTGTGGCTTCGGATATGAATGTTTGGTCGGGCTTTGTTTCTATTCTGAAAGTTTTTGATACTAGGTTTTTATTGGCATCATCAAAATTTGGTTTACAGCGGTAATGGGTTGATACATACATATGCCGAATATTCTGATGACCTTGAATTTGACCTCTGACCTCATTTTCAAGGTCACAGGACAAAATGGCTAATATCTCACTTATTATCGATTTTACAGCTTAGGGATCAATGGTGGACATATAGGAAATGATATATGCTGAATATTCTTGTGACCTTGAATTTGACCTCTGACCTCGGTTTCAAGGTCAGAGCACAAAATGTCTAATATCTAGCTTGTTGTCGACTTTACAGCTTAGGAATCAATTGTGGACATATAGGAAATGATATATGCCGAAGATTCTGATAACCTTGAATTTGACCTTTGATCTCATTTTCAAGGTCACAGGAGAAAATGGCCAATATCTCACTTATTATCGATTTTACAGCTTAAGGGTCAATTGTGGACATATAGGAAATGATATACGCCGAATATTCTCGTGACCTTGAAATTGACCTCTGACCTCGATTTCAAGGTCAGAGCACAAAATGTCTAATATCTCGCTTGTTATCGACTTTACAGCTTAGGAATCAATTGTGGACATATAGGAAATGATATATGGGTTGATAATAGGTTGATACATACATTTCTACCACTGAGCCGGTGTCACTGCTGGTGAACGTTAATTCTGTCCCCGAGGATACCATCAACTCAGTAGCCTTTCGGCTTGTGATTGGGTACTTACGTACTTGTCATACACCTATTTCACGGGGTTTGTTTCGGATTTCTAGATTGTTTTGATAAGTTGTTGGGCAGTTGTACACTAATTCCATCTGGTGTACAGTAGAAACAACTATAATTGCGCACTGTCTGCCCCTGATGACGCCAGTGTGGCTTCGGATATGAATGTTTGGTCGGGCTTTGTTTCTATTCTGAAAGTTTTTGATACTAGGTTTTTATTGGCATCATCAAAATTTGGTTTACAGCGGTAATAGGTTGATACATACATTTCTACCACTGAGCCGGTGTCACTGCTGGTGGACGTTAATTCTGTCCCCGAGGATACCATCAACTCAGTAGCCTTTCGGCTTGTGATTGGGTACTTATGTACTTGTCATACACCTATTTCACGGGGTTTGTTTCGGATTTCTAAATTGTTTTGATAAGTTGTTGGGCAGTTGTACACTAATTCCATCTGGTGTACAGTAGAAACAACTATATTTACACACTGTCTGCCCCTGATGACGCCAGTGTGACTTCAGATACAAATGTTTGGTCGGGCTTTGTTTCTATTCTGAAAGTTTTTGATACTAGGTTTTTATTGGCATCATCAAAATTTGGTTTACAGCGGTAATAGGTTGATACATACATTTCTACCACTGAGCCGGTGTCACTGCTGGTGGACGTTAACTCTGTCCCCGAGGATACCATCAACTCGGTAAGCCTTTCGGCTTGTGATTGGGTACTTATGTACCTGTCATACCCCTATTTCACGGGGTTTGTTTCGGATTTCTAAATTGTTTTGATAAGTTGTTGGGCAGTTGTACACTAATTCCATCTGGTGTACAGTAGAAACAACTATAATTGCACACTGTCTGCCCCTGATGACGCCAGTGTGGCTTCGGATATGAATGTTTGGTCGGGCTTTGTTTCTATTCTGAAAGTTTTTGATACTAGGTTTTTATTGGCATCATCAAAATTTGGTTTACAGCGGTAATGGGTTGATACATACATATGCCGAATATTCTGATGACCTTGAATTTGACCTCTGACCTCATTTTCAAGGTCACAGGACAAAATGGCTAATATCTCACTTATTATCGATTTTACAGCTTAAGGGTCAATTGTGGACATATAGGAAATGATATCTGCTAAATATTCTCGTGACTTTGAATTTGACCTCTGACCTCAGTTTCAAGGTCAGAGCACAAAATGGCTAATATCTCGCTTGTTATTGAATTCACAGCTTAGGAATCAATTGTGGACATATAGGAAATGATATATGCCGAATATTCTGATGACCTTGAATTTGACCTTTGACCTCATTTTCAAAGTCACAAGAAAAGTGGCTAATATCTCGCTTTTTATCGACTTTACAGCTTAGGAATAAATTATGAACATATAGGAAATGATGTATGCAGATTATTGCCATGACATTGAATTTGACCTTTGATGACCTCATTTTCAGGATCACAAGACAAAATGGCTAATATCTCACTTATTATCGATTTTGCACCTTATGGATCAATTGTGGACATATAGGATATAATATATGCTGGATATTCTCGTGACCTTGAATTTGAATTCTGACCTCACTTTCAAGGTCAAAAGCAAAAAATGGCTAATATCTCACTTGTTATCGACTTTACAGCTCAGGAATCAGTTGTGGACATTTAGGAAATGATATACGCCGAATATTCTGATGACTTCAATTTTGACCTTTGACCTCATTTTCAAAGTCACATGACAAAATGGCTAATATCTCGCTTCTTATTGGCTTTGCAGCTCAGGAATCAATTGTGAACATACAGGAAACGAGATACAGATTATATACAGATTGCAGATTATTCTCGTGATCTTGGATTTGACCTTTGACCTAAATTTCAAGGTCACAGGACAAAATGACTAATATCTCACTTATGATCGACTTTACAGCTAAAGAATTATTAGTGAACATATAGAAAATCATATATGCTGAATATTGCCATGACGTTGAATTCAACCCTTGACCTCATTTCCAAGGTCAACAGACAAAATGGCTAATATATAATGCTTCCCTGTTGACCTAATAGCTTGGGAACCAATTGTGGACATATGCAAAATGATATACACTGAATATTTTGATGACCTTGAATTTGACTTTGACCTCCGTTTCAAGGTCAGAACACAAAATGGCTAATATCTCACTTATTATCGACTTGATAGCTTAGGAATCAATTGTGGACATATAGGATATAATATATGCCGAATATTCTGATGACTTTGAATTTGACCTTTGACCTCATTTTCGAAGTCACAGGACAAAATGGCTAATTTCTCACTTATTATCGATTTTACAGCTTAGGGATCAATTGTGAGCATATAGGATATGTTATATGCTGAATAATCTCGTGACCTTGAATTTGACCTCTTACATCACTTTCAAGATCAAGAGCAAAAATTGGCTAATATCTCGCTTTTTATCAACTTCACAGCTTGGGAATCAGTTGTGGACATTTAAGAAATGATATACGCCAAATATTCTGATGACTTTGAATTTGACCTTTGACCTCATTTTCAAGGTCACATGACAATATGGCTAATATCTCGCTTCTCATTGTCTTTACAGCTTAGGAATCAATAATGAACGTACAGAAAATGATATATGCAGATTATTCTCGTGATCTTGGATTAGACCTTTGACCTAAATTTCAAGGTCACTGGACAAAATGACTAATATCTCAATTATTATCGACTTTACAGCTTAGGAATCAATTGTGAACATATAGAAAATGATATATGCTGAATATTGTAATGGCGTTGAATTCGTCCTTTGACCTCATTTTCAAGGTCAATAGGCAAAATGGCTAATAACTTGCTTCTCTATTGATTTAATAGCTTGGGAACCAATTATGGAAATATGGAAAATGATATACACTGAATATTCTGATGACCTTGAATTTGACCTTGACATTATTTTCAAGGTCAGAGCACAAAATGGCTAATATCTTGCTCATCGTCGACTTTACAGCATAGGAATCAATTGTGGATGTACTAGAAATGATATGCTGAATATTCTCGTGACCTTGAATTGACCAATGACCTTATTTTCAAGGTCATGGGACAAAAAGCTACTATCTAAAATATATATTGTACGGTGACCTTTCTTAGCCCTCAGCCCTATTTCTGTATTTTTCTTTGGCCAATTCCGGATCGTATGGTGTACGGCCGATGGTCGTACGACTGAAATTCTCCATTATCGCCCGGTGTCGAAAAGTTGGGGGTTCACGATTTCGGTTATTCTTTGCCAGCGACTTTTCAGGGCAAATGTCTGCGCTTATAACTCAAAGACAAACGGTTCTATCCTTCTCGAATTTATAGGACTGGAGCGCTATAGACTATAAAATGAAGCACTCGGTCTCCGTCAAATTTTGTCGGAATCAGATAAAAACGGTTGCCATGGCAACGGAAAAAGTGAAATTCACATAAATGGCTCTAACTCCGGTTCTACTTGATAATAATTTTTCCAACTATTTTTGTATATTTCTTTGGCCAATTCTGGATCGTATGGTTCACGGCCGATGGTCGTACAATTAAAATTCTTCATTATCGCCTGATGTCGAAAAATTGGGGGTTCACGATTTTGGTTATTTTATACCAGCGGCTTTTCAGTGCAAATGTGTGCGCCTGTAACTCAAAGACAAACGGCCTTATCAATCTGGAATTTATAGGATTGAAGCGCTATGGTAGTGGCTCGGTCTCCGTCAAATTTTGTCAAAATCGAATATAAACTGTTGCCATGGCAACGGAAAAAGTGAAAATCACAATTGGCTATATCTCTGGTCCTACTTGATATTAATTTTTCCAACTATTTTTGTATTTTTCTTTGGCCAATTCCAGATCGTATGGTCTACAGCCGATGGTCGTACGACTAAAATTCTTCATTGTCTCCCGATGTCGAAAAGTTGAGGGTTCACGATTTCGGTTATTTCGGTTATCTGCGCTTATAACTCGACAAACGGTTCTATCGTTCTGAAATTTATAGGACTGAATCGCTATGGTAGTGGCTCGGTCTCCTTCACATTTTGTCAAAATCGAATAAAAATGGTTGTCATGGCAACCGAAAAAGTGAAAATCACAAAATTAACTTTAACTCTGGTTCTACTTGATATTAATGCTTCCAACTATTTTTGTACGTTTTTTGCCAATTCTCGATCATATGGTGTACGACCGATGGTCATACGACGATGTCGAAAAATTAGGGGTCACGATTTTACGACTTTTGAGTGTTCTGAGACACAACGCCATATGTTGTGAAGCTAGTTTTCATTCGTTTTAACCCATTTTCATTCAGGAGATGTGGCTGGATGGTAGAAACAATACTCTGAAATTTTACAGGTCAATATTGAACGACACGGTCAAGGTCAGATAAAAGATAGAAAGTTGCAATAACTTATATTAGTGATTAATTTCCCTTATTAATTTTGTATTTTTCAGTGCTCAATTCCCGTCATTTGCTGTATGACTGATGGTCCTGTGATCAAAATCCCTCATCATCGCCCAAGGTAGCAAGTGTATAGACGTGGAATCAATACCCAGTATTAAGTATTCCGAGCAAACAAAACAAGGTCCGTTATCCAATCTCATAGTCCGGGGACAGAAAGTCATATCAGGCATACGAAGTGAGAGAAAACAAAAATGACAGGGAAACTCATGAACCCCCTTCATCAGCTGAAATCACTGATTTGTAGTATTTCAAGTAGGGGTAATTCCCAAACCACTGACGATATTCAGTAGACTGTTGAATTTGCGAGAGCTGGCGAAGTTTGGGTTGTCAGTATCAATAATTCAGGTCGTGGTCGACAGATCGAGATTATGTTCAAGATAGAAAGAACTCTATCTTTATTAACGAATAATAATATCATCCACTCAGTAGCCTTTTGGCTTGTGATTAAGTACTTATGTACTTGTCATAGTTCTATTCCATGGGGTTTCTTTCTGATTTCTAAATTATTTTTATATGTTGTTGGGCAGTTGTATGTTAATTCTATCAGGTGTGCAGTAGAAACAACTACATCTATCACACTGTCTGCCCCTGATGACGCAAGTGTGTCTTTTGATAAACTATTCGGTCGGGCTTTGTTTCTATTGCAAAATGTTGTATTTTACGTTTGTTATTGGAATCATCAAAATTTGGTTGTATTGGTGGTAATAGATTGATACTTACATTTCTAAATTATTTTCATAGGTTGTTGGGCAGTTGTATACTAATTCCATCAGGTGTACAGTAGAAACAACTACATTTAACACACTGTCTGCCCCTGATGACGCCAGTGTGTTTTTGGATCAACTATTTGGTCGGGCTTTGTTTCTATTGCGAAATGTTGTATTTTACGTTTGTTATTGTCATCATCAAAATCTGATTGTATTGGTGGTAATAGATTGATACTTACATTCATACCACTGAGTCGGTGTCACTGCTGGCGGACGTTAAATCTGTCCCCGAGGATACCATCAATTCAGTAGCCTTCTGGCTTGTGATTGGGTACTTTTGTACTTGTCATCATAGACATAGAATCTATTCCATGGGGTTAGTTTCGGATTTCTAAATTATTTTCATAGGTTGTTGGGCAGTTGTATACTAATTCCATCAGGTGTACAGTAGAAACAACTACATTTAACACACTGTCTGCCCCTGATGACGCCAGTGTGTTTTTGGATCAACTATTTGGTCGGGCTTTGTTTCTATTGCGAAATGTTGTATTTTACGTTTGTTATTGTCATCATCAAAATCTGATTGTATTGGTGGTAATAGATTGATACTTACATTCATACCACTGAGTCGGTGTCACTGCTGGCGGACGTTAAATCTGTCCCCGAGGATACCATCAATTCAGTAGCCTTCTGGCTTGTGATTGGGTACTTTTGTACTTGTCATCATAGACATAGAATCTATTCCATGGGGTTAGTTTCGGATTTCTAAATTATTTTCATAGGTTGTTGGGCAGTTGTATACTAATTCCATCAGGTGTACAGTAGAAACAACTACATTTAACACACTGTCTGCCCCTGATGACGCCAGTGTGTTTTTGGATCAACTATTTGGTCGGGCTTTGTTTCTATTGCGAAATGTTGTATTTTACGTTTGTTATTGTCATCATCAAAATCTGATTGTATTGGTGGTAATAGATTGATACTTACATTCACTGAGTCGGTGTCACTGCTGGCGGACGTTAAATCTGTCCCCGAGGATACCATCAATTCAGTAGCCTTCTGGCTTGTGATTGGGTACTTTTGTACTTGTCATCATAGACATAGAATCTATTCCATGGGGTTAGTTTCGGATTTCTAAATTATTTTCATAGGTTGTTGGGCAGTTGTATACTAATTCCATCAGGTGTACAGTAGAAACAACTACATTTAACACACTGTCTGCCCCTGATGACGCCAGTGTGTTTTTGGATCAACTATTTGGTCGGGCTTTGTTTCTATTGCGAAATGTTGTATTTTACGTTTGTTATTGTCATCATCAAAATCTGATTGTATTGGTGGTAATAGATTGATACTTACATTCATACCACTGAGTCGGTGTCACTGCTGGCGGACGTTAAATCTGTCCCCGAGGATACCATCAATTCAGTAGCCTTCTGGCTTGTGATTGGGTACTTTTGTACTTGTCATCATAGACATAGAATCTATTCCATGGGGTTAGTTTCGGATTTCTAAATTATTTTCATAGGTTGTTGGGCAGTTGTATACTAATTCCATCAGGTGTACAGTAGAAACAACTACATTTAACACACTGTCTGCCCCTGATGACGCCAGTGTGTTTTTGGATCAACTATTTGGTCGGGCTTTGTTTCTATTGCGAAATGTTGTATTTTACGTCTGTTATTGTCATCATCAAAATCTGATTGTATTGGTGGTAATAGATTGATACTTACATTCATACCACTGAGTCGGTGTCACTGCTGGCGGACGTTAAATCTGTCCCCGAGGATACCATCAATTCAGTAGCCTTCTGGCTTGTGATTGGGTACTTTTGTACTTGTCATCATAGACATAGAATCTATTCCATGGGGTTAGTTTCGGATTTCTAAATTATTTTCATAGGTTGTTGGGCAGTTGTATACTAATTCCATCAGGTGTACAGTAGAAACAACTACATTTAACACACTGTCTGCCCCTGATGACGCCAGTGTGTTTTTGGATCAACTATTTGGTCGGGCTTTGTTTCTATTGCGAAATGTTGTATTTTACGTTTGTTATTGTCATCATCAAAATCTGATTGTATTGGTGGTAATAGATTGATACTTACATTCATACCACTGAGTCGGTGTCACTGCTGGCGGACGTTAAATCTGTCCCCGAGGATACCATCAATTCAGTAGCCTTCTGGCTTGTGATTGGGTACTTTTGTACTTGTCATCATAGACATAGAATCTATTCCATGGGGTTAGTTTCGGATTTCTAAATTATTTTCATAGGTTGTTGGGCAGTTGTATACTAATTCCATCAGGTGTACAGTAGAAACAACTACATTTAACACACTGTCTGCCCCTGATGACGCCAGTGTGTTTTTGGATCAACTATTTGGTCGGGCTTTGTTTCTATTGCGAAATGTTGTATTTTACGTTTGTTATTGTCATCATCAAAATCTGATTGTATTGGTGGTAATAGATTGATACTTACATTCTCCCATGATTTTTATGGCCAATTCCCGATCATTTGATATGACCAATGAAAATACGACCAAAATCCCCGATTATCGCCCAGGTCCAAAATGTACAAATTGAGCCGCAGCATGTAGGTGTGCTTTAGACGAAAACCAAACTGGGAATCGTGAAGTATATTTGGGGAGTTGTCATCATGCAGGGGTATGTACAACGTGAGAGTCCATATCAAAAGGCGTAGGTTCTCGGTCCCGGCCAGAGCCGCAGAAGTTGAAGGGATCTGGATGTTATCTAGTTGATTCTGGGAGTTCCATGGGCACCTACCATAGTCTCCAGATCCAACTTTTTTGTGTGATTAAATTTGAAAATTTTCAATGAGCAACCCATGAAGTTACATTCCATCGATGATCGAACATGTCGCCTGGTATATCTTATCAAAGAGAACATCGTCTAAATGTAACCATGTATGTTCTCGTCCTACCGGTGGGTTTTTGTTTTAACCCATTTATAGCCATAGGAAATATATTTGAAATACTGTCCATTTCATCCCATGTGTGTATAAATGGGAAGAATATATATAATCAATGTAATACAAATGGAAGCAGAATTTTTTTCAGGTGCGGTGCACACTCCATAGACATAAACATGATAAGCACGGCGGACAACACGGTAGTCTGAGCATTGCATGCATTACGGCAAACGCCTGTTCTTCTCAGCGAATTTATCCAATACTGTATCTGGATCTGGTTTCTTCTCTCGATGAACTTGCATCAACTCAGTAGCCTTCTGGCGTGTGATTAGGTACTTATGTACTTGTCATATATCTGTTCGATGGGGTTTGTTTCGGATTTCCAAGTTCTTATCAAAGGTTGCTGGGCAGTTGTATACTATTTCCATCAGGTGTACAGTAGAAACAACTACATTTAACACATTGTCTGCCCCTGATGACAGTGTGTCTTTGGATGAACTATATGGTCGTGCTTTATTTCTATTGCAAAATGTTGTACTTTACGTTTGTTATTGGCATCATCAAAATCTGACTGTATTAGTGGTAATGGATTGATACTTACACATGTTACAATGCAAAAGCATTCTGTCCCCCTTTTGGAAGCCTCGTGTTCAGCTTGTGCAGTGCAGTGGATACTGGTAAGGTTGCAAGTATTTTAAGCAAAGTACCGATGTCAGAGAAATTCAGAGATTTAGAGTGCAGCTTTACAGTGCCTCAACTGCTGTTAGTTTCGCAGAAGCCTTGACTGGGTGGAGTGACCAGTTCCTTCGCCACAGCATCCCTGGCGACATATTCTGTTTCAACGAACCTCTCATAGCTACTGATAGCAGGATGTGTAACATATCAGGCAACTTTTGTTAATCGGTGCCTAACCTATAGGCCTACACGTGTACCGGGACACGTGAGAACAGCATTGTTGATTTTCGGCTGTCGAGGTGTTATCGCGTGCCGCATTTCCAATGATCATTCTCAGTGCACAACTGAACTGCGGGCACGTTGCTTTGAGTGACATGCAATGCGAAACCTTATAGATCGGATTTGCAACGAATCGGCTTGTCATTTTCGGCTTGTCAAAAACATCCTGGAGCCTTCAGGGGGAAAGAGCCGTAAATCCGCCCTTGGAACACATGTCCTGTACTACTCAGAAAACATAAACTAATGGAAACGCGGTGATGATAAATTTTGAAAAGTTATCCAGAGATAACTGATTTAGTTGCGAAGCCCGTAATGAAAGTAAAAAAGGATATTTGCTGTGGGAAACCTTACATGAGTTATACAGTCATACTTTAAACTTTCTCAAGAGCATTGATTGGTACGTGCTAATATTCATGTATTAACATGGTCAAACATATCGCTTTTATCAGGTAGTTTTTTTTTTGAAAAACGAAACAATTTTATTCACAAAAAACGTATGGTCTTTTGTAAGCGAATCCCAGTATCAGCATTATATAAATATTAATGTTCCTGTTTCAAATCATACATGAGAAATTGGTTTATGCCACCGTGGTATAATGCCACCGTGGAATCAAGACCAAGGTAGTAGTTTTATTATCTAAATTTGACATTTTATTGAGTGCTTGTAAGATATTCATGAAGCTCATCATCAGTTTTAATCACAGAAACCAATGCACAGTCCATAAATAACTCGATTACTGTCAATTATGGTAAATTACTGTAAATTGCCGGAGTAAATTGAATTCACTTTCTCGTTTTCTGATTGTTTATTTGTTCTGTCAGCTACCGCTTTCGTTCCACATGCATAGACATGCACACATTTTTTTAAAAATAGATACCATTCTTGATGTGCTGATATTTCGGGGGGAATACGTGAAATACAAAGCAAAATGCTGATATTATTCATAGATGTTTGAAACATGTTCATGTTTCCAATAGTCTATTCAAGCTTCTTATTGTTATTATTTATCACTTGGTTGCACTAAGGTGATAGATAAACCGACATGCGTTTCTTGTAAAATGCATTTTTGGGGGTAATGGTTCTATTGTATGTGTCATCATATTGCCGCAATACAACTAAATTTTGGTGATGCGTTCAATAATATCCTTGAACTAAATTGCTTTATCATATGGAACGAGATTTGGTTGAAAAATTCTGTCACTTGATTTTACATGCAGTTGCAGTCATTATACAGTAAAATATATAGTTTTATATGATTGTGTGTGAGCACTATGCCAACTTTGTTTATAGCTTCTCAAGTTCTTTCATTCAATGATTAAATTTTAATTTGGCGATGAAGTTATGATTCCTGATGAAAAAAGGTTAGTTGTCCCGTTTCAGACATGCAATGTGGGTCTGATGTTTTGTCATTTATCAATGATCTTCCATGATTATCTGCTTTAATTGAGAAGGACATCTATTGTGTTGTCGCATGTTGGCTGAGAGGCAGAATTGGAAAATTGCAGAGACACCGTGCTGTTCTTTGTCAGGTTGCATAAAAATTGCTATTCACCATTAGAGTACTTGATCGTCATCATGAGAACTCTTGAGTATGATTGCCAATGTGTATGTATCAAATTGAAGTTGATATTTGTATGTTGCTACGCATGATCAACTCGTATCAACAAGTTCATGCGAACGCCGTACACGTATGTGGCATCGTCATTGAACTTTACACATCTTAGGTTTGTATCAATGTTTTACAACATTACTTATCTATGCTTTCATAGCATTACTCATCCGTGTTTTTACAGCACTGAATTATATGGAATTTTCGCAGAGAAGAATGTGGGTATTTCATTATCAATTCGAGTCACATACTATTGAGACAGATCAAATTTGGAACTATGCTTGCCATTCTTGACAGTCATTCATCATGGCTACACAGTATTTAATGTAACCGCTTTGAAGACGGGAAACTTCGCTTATGTAATCAACAATTGTGTTATGGTTACAGCAATCGGCTTTATATCTGTAGAATGTTGATCAACATTCTGGTGGTTCGCTTCTTGCCTGGTTGAATCTCGCATGGAATAACCCCAAAACACAAAGTACACAAATAAACTACCTCCAGCCTTAAAGCAGCTGCCTTCGAAACCAGTCAATATTATTTTGAAAACTATATTTCATATTAAAGCTGCTGCCTTCGAATGTATGCAATATTTTTTTCAAAACCAATTTTTTGTTAAGCACATCTTAACAAAAAGATGTGTGCATAGATAACGTGATAGGGTGAAATGATCACCCAGTTTAACTATTGAATCTAAAGGAAAAGTGGGGACATATCAAACAAACAAAAATTACTTGCAGTCTCACCAGGCTTATTAGTCACTTCAGATATTTTGTCCCAAGTAGGGTATGCTGTGTTTCTTCTATTTTCAATTAGGATTAAAAAATTGAAAAACGAATTAAGTACATCTCATTAAGTATACGAATAGTGTTAGACATGTCATATACACGAATCAAGCAATATGGTGCCAAACTTTCATATTGAATGTTAAGGAATTATTTAAACATGTAGCTAGATATGCTTCTACTACATGACATAGCAGCCAAATTTATATAATCCAAATAATATCTCATTGCATGGGTTTGCGCACTATGACTGAATTGGAAATTCTTGGTACCTTAATTCTCTGCTCCATGATCATCATCGGAGCGGAAATGTACGCTTTCTCATGAATTTCGGCACCAATATATTTTATAATACAAATTGATAATAACAATCCCAACGTTGTTCTACCTGCAGAGTATCTTTTTCTCACACACAATATAAATGTGAAGATTCCATCAAATATTTTGACAACAATAAAACATGAGTGTAAATATATTACCCATACAATACACCAAGTTTACGCTTTTGGGCCCTTTTTGGCACAAATGACCTGTTTGTTGATTCCCTAATTTAACTTCAGACGTCGCAAGACATCTGTAACTGGATGACCCTTTTGCATAGGAATGTTCCGAATAACATGTTCAAATCAGGTTCAAAGTGGGAATCTGATTTCTTCTCTCCATCTTTTTTAGTATGGAAAGATCAAATTCATAAATGTCCATCCTTGCATCTAGAGAACACAGTACAAAGAATCGAATGTCGATGCTAAAACATATTCAATATTACGAAGAAATCATAGTCAGAGAACAAGTTTTTACTCGCACACTGCTACAACAGGGTTATGTATTCCTTAGACTGACCTCAACATCTAAGTATGTTACGGCAGGCCTGTCACACATACATTGTATGATGGAAGATATCATACCACCCTTACTAATTGTTTGCGTGTATGAGTTTCTTCTCGATTTTCCAATGTGGATATCACAGCGGGTGTCGCATGTGGGCAGGACGTGCTCAATTCTGGAGCACACGATATCACACTGTGTGTCTGTGATATTGACATGAATTTGACTATGATACTGATAGTATCTCTCGGATTTGACCAATTACACTGATTTTGTATTTTTTTTGTATGATTTCGGTCATGGAATTTGAATGTATTTTCATAGTTTCAAGAATACCATTTGAACAAAGGACCGACAGACCGACACTCTATATCCCTAAGGAAGGCATCATGGTCAATCAATCTTCTGCCAGCGTAATACTTAAATAACCATAACCATATACAATGCAAAATCAAGCGTGAAATATCCTTGGCCAGTTATCGTGAAAATGTTGCAACTGTGCAGACGAGTGATAAATTGCTGTTATCGAAATCATTGTGAAAACTCTTCTGCTGCAAAGTGCATGATTTATGTTCTGTGGATGACGTGTGTAGTTCATTGGTGCATGTTTGATTATCGCATATCAGTTAATGGTTTTCCATCTAATTGATCTAAAGCCAGAAGATGGATGACATATATTCCCTCCACCTAATAATGTAAGCCCATAATGTAAGCCCAGACGTTTTCGCATAAAGGTGAATGTATATGTAATAAATGATATTGACTTTAAACTGCTTTGAATAATAAGGCAAACTATGCTTCGCTCAGGAATATTTATTCCACAATCCACGTATATCAGATTCGTATATAACGTGTATGATAATATGTTGATTTCTGATCAAAATTTCAATATACTTGTACAAGATACAACAGGTTAGGCATGTAACACGTTCATAACACACACAATTACAAATTCACAGAACATCACATTCGTAAATAACGTGTATGATAATATGTTGATTTCTTATCAAAATTTCAATATACTTGTACAGCATACAACAGGTCAGGCATATAACACGCTCATAACACACACACAAATCAAGTGTTATCGATTTACTTTTGTCCAAATTTGATGTTGAACGTACAACCACGGGAATACCCCAATAGCAGAGACCAGCGGTCCGTGCGGGGTGGCAGATCAGGTGTTGAGGCGGCGTTTAGGCCAGGGGGCTGTCGAACTACTGGAGCTGAAGCATGAGGAGGGTTAGGTTTGGCTTGCTCTGTGGGGTGAAATACCAGTTGTTGACCAATGTGATGACTGCTGGTAAATCTGTTCCTGAAAAAATTGAAGTTTTAGCTGTATATATTTTGGTGACATCATGATTGACACATAGGGACACATGGATACGGTTGGGCTTCGTTTCTATTGCAAAATGTTGCACTTTACGTTTGTTATTGGAATCATCAAGATTTGGCTGTATTGGTGGTAATAGATTGATACTTACATTCATGGTATAGTAAAGGAGACTAAAGAAAAAAAAACAGTTAGAATTACTAGTACCAGAAAACCTCACCATTCAGCAATCTTTTAACTGTATTTTACCTGCTGAAAAGACTGCGACAACGCGAAGCCGAAGTCGAATACCGCCAGCTGCTTATCCACAATGTCACGGTGAAATTTACATTCACATGCAATACAAGTAAATTGAAGAGTGAAGGAGAAAATATTCACAATTCATGGATAAAAGAAGACAATACAATTATGATTAAATGTACAAGTGGGGGAGTGATGTAAAATATATACACTGGTAGATGATTCAATATTCGAAATCTTCACTTTCATCAGAATATTTACCATTTCTGCATCAGTCACATCAGAAGATTGAATCCACTGGTGATGGCTGTGTCTCAGCTGGAGTCTGTAAAACAAATATACGCAGCTCTTCGTCGTACCAGGGTATATAAAATTCATAATTTTCTCAATATCTACATATTAGTACCAGAACACAATACTGGTGGATGTTTCATTTGCATGCAATCACATGCCTTCCGCAACTTCGGGAAGTTGTTTTGGATCAGTTAATATCCCTCCAATCTGAGGGTTGAAAACGGCAGCCGTTGTGGTGTTGCCCGATAAGATGTAAAATTCAAACAAATACCTTGTGAAAGTAATTCCTTGTGAAAGTAATTATCTACACGGATAATTTGAGCAAAATTCCTGAGCCGGTATGTATATTGGATAATCAATACAAGAGCATGCTTTTTACTTTGTTCATATGTAATGCTGAGTCCAGGATGGTATAGCATGTGCGCTTCTGTGACGTGGACATATCTGTGACGTAAAGCTTCAGGCTACTCTCATTGCGACGTTTGGTCACGCAGCAGATATTCTGATATGAAAGTAGTTTTTAATGATCACAGTCCATCACACCTACCCTCGTCTTCCAAAATGAAAACATAGTAGGCCTATCCCCATCACCGATTATTTGTTAATGCTGTGTTGTTGTTTTTTTGTTTCCGGCCTTGAAGTATTATTTACATTTTGCACTGAACATGACATTCGCTGTGCTGAATTTTTGGTTTTCACAATGTTTATGTTACGTTTAAAAAGGGGGGATACGAGGGTACGGTAAATGGCAGCACGTATACCTGTCAATGCACTCGGTGTCAGAACTCCTTCTGAGTTGTAACTCCAGCGTAAAACTTACGCAATCTATCATTTAATTCGACGGGTGCCACCCCATGGATAATCAGGCCCATGTAGCGCAGCTTACTATTTCTTCTAAATTCAATGAAGATTGAAAATGTGCCAGACGGATTAAATATGGTATACATTCAATGGGTGAGTAGTATTAACAGAGTAAGGTGCGCTACTTGGGCCCATTCAGATGAGAGGTCACGTCTGCTAAGCCGCCAGTCTTTGAAACGTTTCATCCCCTATGCCGTTGCACGTGTTGTCGAGGCCGCGTGACACAAGTTCACGAGATCGAGATCATTCAATCCTAAAATAGACCCCTCACTACAGGTACATATACTTTCTTCAAATTCGACACTTCTGGACCTGGTAAATCTAGAATCTGTCTCCATTTTGTCGTTTCTTTGTTGTCATACAGTAAGTCATCCTCTGATTCAACTTTCAAGTCAACACAGTGTCACGCGCTCGAACGTGGTCATGAACGTAGAATCAATACCCAGTATTAAGTATTCCGAGCAAACATAACAGGGTCCGTTATCCAATCTCATAAACTGTCATTTTTTTGTGCTAGGACGTTCTATGGTCATGTGACACCTGGGCCGTAGTGCAGTAATTACGCCACATAGGATCATGTCTAGGCGGAGTGAACTATTTTCACCCGATAAGATTTTTATAACAGACGCATGCGGTGTTGTTGTCTTCCAAATAGAACGATGCAAACCAATAATGCCCTATATATAGATAATAATAAATCAATTATATGCTTAATTGCACTGATATAGCAGAGAAAAGTCCTGATGGGATGTCTATGAAGGTAATTCAATATGGTATATTTTATAAATCGCTGACGAGAGTAATCCCATGTTTATTCAAATGTATGCTCGTGTATTTGATCTGTCTCACAAGGCATACTCGAAATTGAATAAATTTTAATGGGGAAAACCATCATGATTTTTTAACATGAAACCAGTAGCTTCTTTTTTGGCTCCTGGCGATTCCGTTATCATTTGTTTCATTTGACCGATCTATCGTCTGTCTTACACATTGGATTATGTTCCACATGTATGGCGGTTTCTGATACTAAGGGAAGGTCAGTATTTATCAGGTGAGGGGGGAGTTCGGTCAAGCACATATTTATGGGATATGCTAGGAAAATGCTATTTTCCTGCTCATCAGTATGTTTATTTATTCAATTAACGTTGATACATTATGTGGATGAATATAGCAGTGTGTTAGTGACTTGCCTCCTCTCAGGCTTTTGTGGTTCCCCCCAATCCCAATCTGTCTGACGTTTTTTCCCTTTTTTGGCTTGTTTTTTTTTTTCACTTACAAGTGCTATTTGTTATTACCATGCATTCAAAATGATAGGAAGCCTGATCTTTCATCTGGACGAGTCAAGAGCAATGTACCACATTCCCTCGCATTCAATAAAAAATGTGTCCTATTTCAAAGAAATTGTATTTCATGCTTTATTGCAATGTATTATTTTAAAACAAACCAAAAAGGTCGCCATACGTTTACGTTCACATATGACTTAAATCGTAAACCCAACTGCTTAGGTATGATTGAGTTGAAATGTGAATGGAGATCTAATACAAACACTGATTATTGAACAGAGGTTTTGATTGTGCCAATTTAATTTTAAATCCAATTCATGTTGATGAAACTATACCAATGTATTTATCAACCTATTACGACCAATACAACCAGATTTTGCGCTGACCTAATGAAAGTTCGAAACACCCATGAGATAGACGTATGACAAGTACCCAATCACAAGCCAAAAGGCTACTGAACTATAAAATGGATACAATAAATGAAGAGAACTTTCATTTTGAACAAGCAATTTTGCTGTTTATTATTCATGACATATACAGTACACAGATCATTTAGCACAAATATACTTGTGCAGTAAAGGGATTTTCGGGCATACTCTTACCAATCTCGTTTTCTATATTACCGTTTCCAATTGTGGCATTCATGTAAATCAATATTAGATCATTGTTCCAAATACAAGGCGTTATCATAGATATCATGCAATAAAAGAAAGCCGGATCGCACACGTTCGTCAACTCCTCTAATCTCACTGTAATGTCAACCAGTGTACACTCTGTGCGGTGCATGAGCACGTTGGGCGTTCCTACTCATTGTTTCCCACTCGGCTCATGCGGTCAGCGGCGTCGTGGCAATTGTCCGTCAGTAGCCCGTATTCGTTCCCGCCCGCATCCACGAAGTCACCCACGTTCGCGTTTCGCACTGGGTGTCGGCTGCCTTCCACTGTCTCCCAGCGGTTGCTCATATGGCGAGCATCCACCACAACCGTATCGCTGGCATCACCGTAATCAAGGCCCTGTGTGTGTAGGAAAGATCACGTTAGGTAATATAGGAAACGACAAGAAAAAGAAAACACATTTCGTGGTTATATTCTACGGCAGTGGAGTGTTGTCAACTGGATTTGTTTCTTAATTCTAAAATACATATTAGTAATACACAAGTATGAATTAGTAAATCACAAGTACAGATTAGTAATGTGTACATTCGAATTGTTAATTCTTACATACGAATCAATATTTTGTACAGATAATAACCTGTACATTCGTATTGATATGCTTAATATAGTCCATGAGCCCAGGGGGTCCACCGTGCACCCCCCCCCCCCCCCAGGACTCTCCGCGAGGGGTGTCATTTTGTTCAGGGGACCCTTGAGCTTCAGAATCCACTTGTTAACACTCGATATCCTGGGATGAACTATCCAATATGGCGGCTTTTCAAAATGGCCGCCATCAAAACCGAGACATTTCTTGAAACACAAATTTGTATTTTTCTTCGCCCCTAATTGTGCTAGAGACACGATTTTGGTACCTAAACATATGTTTTAGAGGTCAAGGAATGCAATAAAAATATTTTCAACTACTTCAGTCTATCCCTTCAGCATGAAATCCAAGATGGCGGCCATCAGAATCGCATATTTTGTCATATTTTTTCTAAAACTTTAATATTTTAAGGAACTGTGTGGCCATTATTGACAATTATGTTCCCTAATACATGCTATTGGTACTAGATAACATCAATGGCAAAAATAACAATGTCTCCAATGCATTAATTGCTGAAAAATGCGTTGAATTTGGCAATTAACACAATCGCGGCGAAACCGAATTCGATCAACAATAAACACAAAGTTGTATATATCTTTGCCCCTAATTGTGCTAGAGACACAAAATTAGTACCTAAACATATGCTTTTGATGGCAAGGAATGCAATAAAAATAATTTCAACTACTTCAGCATACCCCTTCTGCATGAAATCCAAGATGGCGACAATCAGAATCGCATATTTTTTTTCATATTTTTTCCTAAAACTTTAATATTTTAAGGAACTCTGTGGAGATTATCAACAATTTTGTGCCTCAATACATGCTATTGGTACTTGATAACATCAGTGGCAATGATAACAATGTCCCCAATGCCTTAAATGCTAGAAAAAATACCTTGAATTGGCAATAAACAGAATTGTGACAAAACCGAATTTAATCAACAATAAACAAAATTGCATAAATTTTTGCTACTAATTGTGCTAGAGACACAAACTTGGTACCTCAACTTACGCTTTAGAGGTCAAGGAATGCAATGAAATTGTTTTCAACTACTTTAGCATAGCGCTCCGGCATGAAATCCAAGATGGCGACCATCATAATTGCATATTTTTTCATATTTTGTTCATGAAACTTTGATATTTTAAACAAATGTGTGGTCATTATCACCAATTATGTGCTCCAATACATGCTACTGGTACTTAAAAACATCAGTGGTAGAACTAACAATGTCCCCTATGCCTTAATTGCTCAAGAATATGTTGACTTTGGCAATAAACACAATCGCGACAAGACCGAAATTGATCAATGATAAGCACAAAATTGCATACATGTATATCTTTTACCCTAATTGTGCGAACTTTGTACCTAAACATATGTGTTAGAGTTTAGGAAATGCAATAATATTGTTTTCAACTACTTTGGCATAATCCATTAGCATGAAATCCAAGATGGCAGCCACCAAAATGTGGTAAAAGATTACTTACGGTAGTATTGATATGTGAGTAGATGTTGGAGAAATGATGTTCTTACCGGAGTGATAACTGATGACATTTATTGACTGATTGACTACTGGTGACTCAATGGTGTGAACTGAATGATTGTGGATGACTTGATGTTGTAAACCTGAGTTCTGAAACAGTGATAAAGATTTTCTTTTTTGCCAATACATGTGTGTCGTTATATCCTGCATGTGTGAAAACTTAGCTATGGACATATTAGGCATCATTCTAAAACAAACATTCACTGAAATATTACAATGTAATTTACCTGGATTTGGCATTTCATAGAACCATTTTGACCTTATATGTTCTTTTGCAAGAGGAGTAGTTCATTTCATGCCAAATTAAGTACATATATATTTGAAATCTACATACATGGAAATATAAGAATAAACCAAACTCTAGACCAAATATCGGTGAAGAGAGTACATTATCTCCGTTCAGCTATGCAAAATTGTGGCCATCTTGGATTTTCCCCATGATGAATGCTTTGCTTGTTGGAAATGGCTTTTGTAATGTACATGTACATGTGTATATTTCAGATAAATGAACTAACTTAATGACATTTAATGTCACGTTTATGCACATTACATGACTTTAACTTTTGATTGTGTTCTAATTCAATATTGCTGCAATTGTGTTTATTGCCAAATTCAATATATCTTTTAGCAGTTGAGGCATTGGGGACATTGTTATTTTAACCACTGATTTTGTTAAGCACCATCAGCATGTAATTAAGGCACAAAATTGGTGAGAATGGCTACACATTTGTTTTAAAATATTAGAGTTTTAGAAAAAGTATGATAAAATATGTCATTCTGGTGGCTGCCATCTTGGATTTCATGCTAATGTAGTATGCTAAAGTAGTTGAAAACAATATTGTTGCATTTCCTAAACTCTAACACATATGTTTAGGTACAAAGTTCGCACAATTAGGGTAAAAGATATACATGTATGCAATTTTGTGCCTATCATTGATCAATTTCGGTCTTGTCGCGATTGTGTTTATTGCCAAAGTCAACATATTCTTGAGCAATTAAGGCATAGGGGACATTGTTAGTTCTACCACTGATGTTTTTAAGTACCAGTAGCATGTATTGGAGCACATATTGGGTGATAATGACCACACATTTGTTTAAAATATCACACTTTCATGAACAAAATATGAAAAAATATGCAATTGTGATGGACGCCATCTTGGATTTCATGCCGGAGCGCTATGCTAAAGTAGTTGAAAACAATTTCATTGCATTCCTTGACCTCTACAACGTAAGTTTAGGTACCAAGTTTGTGTCTCTAGCACAATTAGTAGCAAAAATTTATGCAATATTGTTTACTGTTGATTAAATTCGGTTCTGTCACAATTCTGTTTATTGCCAATTCAAGGTATTTTTTTTAGCATTTAAGGCATTGGGGACATTGTTATCATTGCCACTGATGTTATCAAGTACCAATAGCATGTATTAAGGCACAAAATTGTTGATAATCTCCACAGAGTTCCTTAAAATATTAAAGTTTTAGGAAAAAATATGAAAAAAATATGCGATTCTGATGGTCGCCATCTTGGATTTCATGCAGAAGGGGTATGCTGAAGTAGTTGAAATTATTTTTATTGCATTCCTTGCCATCGAAAACATATGTTTAGGTACTAATTTTGTGTCTCTAGCACAATTAGGGGCAAAGATATATACAACTTTTTTTATTGTTGATCGAATTCGGTTTCGCCGCGATTGTGTTTATTGCCAAATTCAACGCATTTTTCAGCAATTAAGGCATTGGAGACATTGTTATTTTTGCCATTGATGTTATCTAGTACCAATAGCATGTATTAGGGCACATAATTGTCAATAATGGCCACACAGTTCCTTAAAATATTAAAGTTTTAGAAAAAATATGACAAAATATGCGATTCTGATGGCCGCCATCTTGGATTTCATGCTGAAGGGATAGACTGAAGTGGTTAAAAATATTTTTATTGCATTCCTTGACCTCTAAAACATATGTTTAGGTACCAAAATCGTGTCTCTAGCACAATTAGGGGCGAAGAAAAATACAAATTTGTGTTTCAAGAAATGTCTCGGTTTTGATGGCGGCCATTTTGAAAAGCCGCCATATTGGATAGTTCATCCCAGGATATCGAGTGTTAACAAGTGGATTCTGAAGCTCAAGGTCCCCTGAACAAAATGACACCCCTCGCGGAGAGTCCTGCGGGGGGGGGGGGGGGGGTTTGGTGGCACGGTGGACCCCCTGGGCTCATGGACTATAATAACTCATATATACAAACAAGTAACTCGTATATGTGAGTAAGATACTTGCGAATTACTAATCTGTATTTTCGAATTAGGAAATAAAATCACTTGGCAGAAACTTTTTTAAATAAGAAATGAAATCTGTCCACGATGCTCTAGATGTTTGTGTTCCGTTTTATGTTTCCAGACCTATGGTCCGCTAACCTATTAGAGTAATATTGTGGCCATCGTTGTCGTCGTCCGCCTACATTTTAGGTTACCATTCCTTTGGTCTGATAGTCCTTTGCTATGGCGTTGCGTCCATCATATATCTTCAACTGTGGGCGTCCGTACACATGAAATCCGCACCAAAATGCTTAAAAATATTTCGAGGGGGACCTATTCTGATTTTTGCATCTTTTTTTTCAAAACAACCCCCATTTTCGCAGAAAAAAACGCCAATTTCGAAGTTTAGCGGCCACTTTCTCAAAATCTGCTCAGTAACTTTTTATTGATGCATAAGCATAAGGTTTGAGTTTCCTTGCCTTCGAATTGCTCGGAGTGGGCCATTTTGGCCCGAACTTGGCCCAAACTTTATAATGAGACACATTTTTCCTAATATCTCACTTAGTATTGGAATGAGACCTCGTGACTTTGATATCGACTTTTCACATCATGTTCAAGGTCAGAAGACCAAAATGCTAATATCTCGTTTATTACTGGCTTTACAGCTTGGGAATAAATTGTGTACATATAGGAAATGAAAATGATTAACTTCGTTTTCAAAGTCAGAGCACAAAATGGCTAATACCAGTATCTCACTTACTATTGACTTTACAGCTTGGAAATAGATTATGGACATATGGAAAATGAAGTATTCCGAACACTTTACCTTATTTTCAAGGCTAGCACATAAAATAGCTAAATTTTGTTTATTGTCGACTTTGCAGCTTAGGAATCAACTGTGACCATGGAATAATATATGCTGAATACTAGTATTGTCATGATCTTGAATTTGACCTCATTTTCAAGATCACAGACCAAGGTGGCTAATATCTCGTTTATTATCGACTTTACAACTTGAGAATCAATTGTGGACATACATAAAAATTAAATATACCAATCATTCTGATAATCTTTACCTTGATCTTTGACTTCATTTCCAAGGTCGCAAGACGTAATCGCGAATATTTCTCTTAATTTACAGTTTAGGAATTTTTGTGGACATGAAGGAATGACATATATGCTGAATATTCTAGTTCTCCTTGAATTTGACAAAGGACCTTATATTGAACCTCAAGGGACAAAGTGCCTAGTATCTAAAATATAAAAAACATATTGTCCAGTAAGCTTTCTCAGCCTTTGGGCTGATTTTGGCACTTTACTTGAAACATATTCAATGAATTTATATCTATTATCACATATACATGGCATGATTTACTGTTTAGCTCAATTATAAAGATTGAATTGCTCGAAAGGTCCAACATGTAGGCCCGATAAGCAAAAAAGGCGAAATTGCGTTTTCTGAAACTTGGGTCAAAATCTTTTCAGTACTTTTTGTCTAATTTCACATACTCATGACAGCTTTTACTCCCTATATTGTGCATGCCTTCTTTTGCAACGAAACGTCCAAAATTCAGGCAGAAAAAATCCAAAATTCGACAAGATTTTCCTTTCTTATTTCACATATTCCTGATACTATGTACTGTATCTCTCATGTATAGAGATGGAATGCTTTGGGTGGCTTGAAAGACCCAAAATATAGGCCTGAAATGGACACATTGACCCCTGTAGACAAAAGCCCTGTAAATATAGCTTTTGCATGTATTATGGACATTTAAGGAATGACATATGTCACGTTCAAACTGATACTATTTAGTACTACAGCTGCAGATAAAGCTTAGGTTTGTATTATGAACATATAGGACGTCATATATGGCGGTAGTTTGCGCAGTCTTGAAATTGACCTCATATGAATTTGAGTAGTAAATCCAAACGTCACATCTCTCTTGAATTGACCTATCCCAAATCCAGTTTGTCCGAGTTCTTTTACGTCATTTTCGGCGTATTCTGCAAAACATCAATATTGAGCGAAGAGAAACTTTTCAACGTAATTTGTGAAACTCGACAACTTTTTGGGGGCATTTGGGATAGGTCAATTGTGTATATTGGACTCACAAAAATCTGCAGAAAGAGCTTAGAATTGTATTATGACCATATAGAAAGTCATATATTCCAGATCTTCAGGCGGTATTGAAATTGACCTCATTATGACGTAAGTGGTATATCTGAAACTCACTTCTGACCTGAATTGCGTAACCTAGAATCTGCATACAAAACATTTGTATACAAGAGGTAAATTGTATACTATATAGTATATAAAAAAAAATAGCCATATTTTGATGTGTATTGTGAAATAATATATCTTGGAAAAGAAACAAAACCCGTCCAGACATCCACGTGCACACCCACACTAGCGTCTTCAGATATTTTACAGTATGTGAAATATCGTTGATTCTAATCGACACCTAATAAAATTATGATTATTAGGTACAAATAAAAAAATTATAGTTCAATTAACACTAGCCAATCTGACCCTGAAATTTATCACGCCGTTTCTGTCTACTTACCTTGTGGACGAGTAAGCGGTCGCCCTCGGATGTTTCGAGCAATGTCCCAGAGTGGCGCACAGGGCCTGGTCCCATCGTATTGCCGCTGCCTAGTGGACGTTGTACCGTCTCAGCGCTTACCACGGGTGTGTTGTACAGATCAGTCAATTGACTCCCACTCGTGATGTCGTGGGGGCGACTGCAAAGAAAGTGACATTATGAAAATGTCTGCAAGACATTGTCTTTATTTTCCTTTCATTTTTGTTCTTGGAGAGTACCCAGATTAGTTCCTCCGGGAACTATTTTACAATCGAATAAAATATGTTTAGACTATAACTATGTAGTACCATATATACAGAGGGATTCTGATCATCCCAATAGAAAAGGTGAAAAAAAACACATTTTATAATGGACAAACAGCCCGACCAAGAAATCACATCTGGTGCACTCAAGCAATATACACCTTAAAAGGATTTATATGCCATCTGAATAAGTGTCATATATAGTATAGCGTGCCTGTACAAATCTACTGTGGGTGTCACATCCTAATCAATTACATCGTCCAATTGTTGGTTAGCAATAAGTCATATTACCTGCCACTAGAACTGCTACAGGAAGGGCAGCTGCTGAACAACCACGCATCCGCATCGTCTGAGAACAGCGTCACCACAGAGGCAGCAACAAGTAGCGCGAACAGTGAACACTGCATCTTGTTAGAATCGTTTTCTGGGTATGGTCAATGTCATTCAACTTGGTAAAATCGCGGTCAGAAAGTGAATCATGTCATGAGTATTTGCATCCTTTTATATACGGTTTGGTGTCTTTTGCTTTTCGTTTTTGTTCTTTTTCTTTATTTTTTTGGGGTGGGGGGGGGAGCTTTGCGTCCCTTCGCTTCACATCCCAAAAAGTTGTCTGTACTATTTCAAAATCGTGGGAATATTTTTCAGAACTATCCAATATTGACAGCACCAATTAATATGGGGTTATGGGAATTATCAAGCCTTTCACAAAGCTGAACTAACAATTCCTGGTAAATGTTTAGAATTCGACTTTCGGAACATGACATAATACCAACTTCCACAAAAGTCACTAACCAACTTCCACAAAAGTCCAATTTTCCAGTAAGTGCCACGACTTGACAGGTTTTTTTTGTTGGGCATTTTCTTGTGGATGTGAAGTGTTACATACATATATGATTTGTTTACCACGCTCAGCTTGCATGCCGCAAAACAAATAAAAAATATTAGCAGAAGGGCCAGAAAGGTTACCGAAAAATGTACTTGTACAGATAAAGTATAATAAAATGGACAAAAATCACCGTTTTGACCTTTTAATGTTAGTATTACAAGGTAACCACTCAAATCGTAGGATATGACTTCATGTTTGATCGTGCCATTAACTGAGCTCTATCTCCATACATTCCAGGAATACAATCCACACTATTATAAACGGAAAATGTGGATATTTTTCAAAAGCAAATTTCTACTGCTGGAAATGGCTCAAAACAGGCAGTGACTTGATTTCTGACCAAAAATAAATTTTAGCTGACCCTGTGGAAAATAGAAATTGCCGCTGCATGCTCACCCACGATTCAAGGGCAATGGAAATTATACACATCACACGGGTACATATGGACAGTCCTATGCATCAATCGGATAGTTACTAAAAAGTTAGAATAGTCACTGAACATATTTTTCGAGATAATGGCTGCCAAAGTCCAAAAATTGTCGACGAAAAAAATATTTTTCAATTTTCAAAGTTAAATCCTAGAATCGAATGGAACCGTTATGACGGAAAATTGGATGAAAGTGCCAAAAAAAATCAATGGCGGAATTTTTTTTGGCAAGATATGACTTAAAACAGAAAGTAAACCTGAGTTCGATCAAATAAATGACCATCAGAAGCAGACCTTCGATTCGAGGGCAACAAAAGTTACACAAAGGTACATCACAGAACTGATGAGATAGTGTTTCTTTGATGAGACGAATTTCAAAATTGTGCATTTTTTTATCGGAAATGACCGCCATTTGAAAAAACGCGAAAATAAAAAAAAAATAAAAAAATACCCCTTCTTGAATTATTGCTAGGTATTTTGGGCAAAGTTTCAGGAAGGTTATGTGGTAAACTTTAGAGATGAAATGCAACGCCATGACAATAAATGCCGAAATGAATATAAAAGCCAATGGTCCGGTAGCCTTACAATCAGGTAGCCAACTTCACCCGTGTTTTGTCGTAACAACCAGACTGTTTGGTAGTTGTATGAGTGTCTACGCACTTATTTACGGGGTAATATTGTCTGGATTGTTAATGGCCACACACTGGATTCTGGATTCTCGACACATTTATTCTATGATGTTCTGATTTTTTTTTGTTTTTCAAGATAATTTGACTGCAAATGTTGATAAGGTTTACAGCACGTGCCTCACAAAAATAGCAGCTCTCAAAACAATCTGTTGTGGGCATCTAGGTGGTGTTTGGGTGTAATTGGTCGGATTGTTAACTATTTCGATTGTTACTTTCGCTTTCACTATTATTTTCATCACAATTTTAAGCTACTGGTAATATGTGGCTATATACACTCTCAATAAATAATAAATAAATGCTATTGTTGTACCGTGAACTTTGTGCACCAAAAATGATGCACTTCTGTCAGATATTGTTTTCCAGATGCCATGTGAGCGACCGTTTACTCTTGGTCGCTTTATTAAAGTGATATTGGCAGTAAGTTATGGATTTTTCCATATCTTTGCGATCAAACGAAGAGAACATAACAGTTATATATCTGCACTTGTATGCCCAAACAGACGTCCCTTTCTAATAGATTTCGTTGCGAGTTTCTGGTGGAGATATTTTGAGTTTGTTTACATTACCGCCACTCTCGGTGCTTCGTATCCCATGACGCAGTGTGATTCCAGCTTGCTTGTGTATGTTCGAGCCAATCGAGCGTGAACTAGGTCAAGTCAGAGGTCATATGCTTGATTTATCCATCTGATTAAGCAAAGTTTGTTTTGTATTCTATTTTTCTGAGACCTTAGGCATATATGTAATTGATTTGGAAAAAATAGTTTTCCTGCCAATATCACTTTAACACCAGCACTGGGGCAGCCAGTAGTTACACGTTGATATTTTCCTCCTCACTTACATTTATCGTATTGTGGTTTCAGGTTTTTCCCATCACAAACGGGACAGCTACACGAACGACCTGAACAACATCTAGTACGTTTGTTAGTACCGTTTGTTTTTTTTTCGTTTGTGCACGCTCTGCAGGTCGCGTTTGTAAGCGATTGTTTAGTTACTATGTCTATTTGTTTAGTACGAGAAACGTTACACGTGGTTTGATTTTGGTGAGCCCATGTCAAAAGTCATGATGATCGAAAACATAAAAATGGCCATAACTTCGGTTCTAGTATTATTATAAACATGTAACCAAACTCGAGTAATATGACCTTGGCTAGCTGCTCAAGGGCAAAGTTTCATGTAAAAAGCGATTTTCCCCAATTTTCCATTTGATGCAGATACGATGTGGGTGCTTGTACGTTGTGCTCCATGTTGATTTGCAGCCCGATCAGATCATTCTTTTTGGCGTAATTGACGTCCCAACGACATTAGTCTCATGATCAGCCAAATTGCATATTTCAGGTTATCCATGCGGACATCAGCGTGAATATTATGCACAAAAATCGAAAAGTGAACCTTCCGATTAACAAAATATTCAGGTCCAATGTCAGGGTGAAAATTGTTGGCTACGATATCTTAAGAACCAATGAAGACAGAAGCACCATATTATTACAATCTGATAGCTGAACAAGTTATGTCTGTACACGTAACTCCAATGACCTATATATAGCCTGTCCAATTCCCCAAGGTCGAAGTTGACATTTAAAATAACCTTAACTTCTTTTGAAATGTTGATAAAAGCTTGTTTGAAATGTCTTTGAGAGTACTTTCCAATCTGATAGCTGAACAACTTATGTCTGTACACGTAACTTCAATGACCTATAGCCTGTCCAATTCCCCAAGGTCGAAGTTGACCTTTAAAATAACCTTAACTCCTTTTGAAATGTTGATAAAAGCTTGTTTGAAATGCCTTCGAGAGTACTTTCCAAATATGTAACCATATTCAAAATCCAACGTCGTTATGACGTCCAACATAATATTTTACTGAAATTTGGAGATATTTCATTTAATATGTTCAGAATTCATTCATCTTTTATGACCTTGACCTTTGACCTTGACCTTCAGAAGTTCGCCCGAGGTCGAATATTTGACCTTGGAGGTCACCTACTCCGATTTTCGATCTGATGCATGGAAACGACGTGGGACCGGTCCCTTATGATCAATATCAATTTTTAGCGCGATCGGTCAATCCCTTATGACGTAATTGACGTTTCTATGGCAACGAAATCGGTCCCATTATAAGTGAAATTGCATGTTTCAAGCTGTCCATGCTGATGAAAGCGTCAATAATGTGCGTAAAAATCTAATGATATATCTGTTCGTAGCCAAGGACGAGTTCTTTTGTTCCACGAAATTTCAAGGTCAAAGGTCGAATGTTGAGGTCAATATTGACCCGCACGTGAAAACCATTTAGGTCACTATATCTCATGAACTAAGCAAGATAGAGACACGAAGGTAACCCACAGTATTGCACTCACTTAGCCTAACAACTTTTATATTTACACCTAAGGCGTATGAACGATAGCCTTGGCCTGAGGTCGAATTTGACCTCAAGTGACCTCGACCTTGACCTTTTGCAAAAAAATCGAGTAGTAGTTCGTTTGAAAGGTCTCCGAGAGTACTTTCCAAATATGTTGTCATTTTCGGAATCGGACGTCAATTGACGTCATAATGACGTCAAATGTGATTTCAGACTGGCATTCAGGCCTTTTGAGTGTCAGATGTGCAAAGTTATAACGTTTACTCCAGATCTAACAGATGCAAACGATGTGGATTCATTCTATGATAGTCTCTATCTATTTTTAGCACAATCCATATAAAAATTTCGACGTAATTGACGTTTTTGTGGCAACAAATCGATAAAATTTCAAAGGAAACTCATTATTTGAAGATATTATGATTTTGTTCGGTGATAATATAACATATATAAACAGAATTTTATCATCCATATTCATAAACCCATTCACAGTATGTTTGCAGCATAAAATTAATGACAAATAACGAAGGTCAAGGTCATGCAAAATGTCTAAAACACATAGGTGGCTATAACTCCGGTTCTAATCGTCGTAGAAACTTCAAATCAAGTGCATATTGTAGATAAACTCATTTACATAAGGTGAAATTAAAGGTTAAGTACGAAGATCAGAGCACCATATCGAGTAGTATATCGTTGGGAAGGCCTTGAGCCCCTGATTCCAATGATATTTTATTTTTGGCGCTATAACGTACACTGACGTCACAGTGACGTCATAAACGTCGAATTTTCGAAATTTCAAAAGGCCATAACATCGTCAATACTGTATAGAAATACTCAAAACTTGATATGCATATTACCAGCATTGATTTCTACGAATTGAAGTACAAAGGTCAAAGGTCAAGGTCATCAAAATCCGGGAAAAACACGTTTTTGGTAATAACATCTGTCCAATTCGACATAGGCTAGAGAAATTTGAACCATGTCATTCAGAAGAGGTGTCACGATCAGACATAAATGTCATTCCCATGAATGACCTTGAAATTGGTCGAAAAAACGAAATCACATGAGCAAAACCTCAAGGTCAAATTTTCAAACTGACTAAAACCTATCAAGTAGTATATCAAATGCAAGGTCTTGATCCTCAAATACTTACTTTTCCATAAGTTTTCAGATGTGACGCTTATTTTCAAAATTTAAAAAGACCATAGTGTCCACAATTATTCTTGTTCCATTCTGATGAAATCATGCAAATATAATCTATAGCTCCATGCACAGGCAATGCACAATTTTCGTGACCCAAGGTCGAAGGTCACTCTCAAAATCAAGATAAAGGTCAAAATAACATAAATGAATAACCATCAGTTCGGAACTAATCGTCGTAGAGAGTTCAACCAGAACCATATTGTAGCATATCAAAAGGCCGTTCTTAGCTGACCTTGAATGTGACCTTCGCCCTTCAGAATTCCGGCAAGTGCGTCGCTCATGGCGTCTCGTTTATTTATTCACGATATGCTCTTCGTAAATCATATCAGAGTGATCTCTGATGCTCAATGTCAATTTTTAGCCTGAACCAGTTATCCGTTATGACGTAATTGGTGTTTAATGGCAACAAAAGTGGTACCGTTGTAAGTGGAATTTCATATCACAAGGTATCGATGTGGAACATATGTGTGTGATATGTATGAAAATCTGGTAGTGAACCTTCTAATAAGCATTTGAAAAGTCCTTTCAGCTCACATATTTCCCAGGTCAAGGGTAAATGTCAATATTGCCCTTTAAGTGAAAATCAACTAGGTCTAGGTCGGGAACTAATCACTGGTAAGATTTTTGGTCGGACCTTGAAAATAAGGACAAATGTCAAGGTCATGAGAATATTTAGCATATATCATTTCCTATGTGTGCACCATTGATTCCTAAGCCTTGAAGTCCTAAAGCAAGATATTAGCCATTTTGTGCTCTGACCTTGAAAATACGATCAAAGGTTAACTTCAAGGTCATGAGAAAATTCAGCATATATCATTTCCTATATGTCCACAATTGATTCCTAAGCTATAAAGTTGAATATAAGCGAGATATTACCCAGATTGTTCTCTGACCCTAATAATGATATCAAAGGTCACGAGAATATTCAGCATATATCATTTCCACATGACCACAATCGATTCCTATTTTTTTAAATCTCAATATCGAGTGAGATATTAGGGATAATAAAGTCCCATTTGGCCCGAGTTTGGGCCAAAATGGCCCACTTCGAGCGATTCTGGGCAACAAAACTTATACACATCACAGGATTATATACGAGGAGTCTTATGCATCAATTAGAAAACAAATTACTGAATAAAAAACTAAAAAATACCTACCTCTTGAAGTATTTTAAGATATTTTGGCTAAAAATTTCAGGAAGTTTTCATTGTAAAGATAAAAATGTAGACGGATGACGGCAATGACAACGACGGACGCAAAGCCACGGCAATAGGTTATCGGACCCAAAAACGTGTAACTCCATTTCGTCAATCCTTAGCCCATAGCCGATGCTGTCATTTATTTTTTTTTGGTTCATGAACAGAAAACGAAACAAGCAATTTATGTCAGTTTAACTTACTTTTCCTTGGTACGTCATATGAAAACTTGTCCTGTACTAATTAGAAAGCAGTATTGTGTGAGTCGAATCGTTGTCATGAGAAAATTTGAAAATGATAGTAAACCATTAGATTTGCTGTGGGAAACCTACATGTACATTGGTCATACAATCGCAGAAGACTTTTATCCGGGAGCAATAAGTGGTACGTGCTCATATTCATGTGTGAACATTTCAAAACATATCACTTTTTACAGAGGTGTTTTTTTTTCAACGAACACATCTCCAATTCGCTAAAACGGCATGGTCTTTTTGCAGATGAATGCCATGTTCATCATTATATGAATGCTCCTGTTTTAGATCATGCCCGAGAAACCGGGTAATGCCACTGAGGAATATACTGCACAAGACCAAGCAGCTTTGTGTTTATTTTTCATCAATGGTATAAGTTGTATTATCTAAGTTTGACATTTGATTGAGTGCTTGTAAGATATCTATGAAGCTGATCATCAGTTTTAATCACAGAAACCAATGCACAGTCCATAAATAACTCGATTACTGTCAATTATGGACGTAAATTGTGGAAGTGAATTGAATTCACTTTCTCGTTTTTCTGATTGTTTATTTGCTCTGTCAGCTACCGTTCTCCTTCCACATGCATATCCATGTACAATATATTTTTGAGATAGTTACAATTGTTGAGGTGCTGATATTTCGGGGGGGGCGATACATGAAATGCCAGGCAAAATTCTGATACAATGCATAAATGAATATTTAAAACAGGTTTTTGTTTCCGATTTTTTGTGTGAAATTTTTGACATTAGAGCGTTGGGGGCGAAGCCCCCAACCCTCTACATGTGTATGTGCTGACTTTTTTATGGAGGTTTCACGCCAACCTATCGACGCACGTTTTGGCATGTAAACGTTTAGATACCTACTTCAAATGAGGATTTTCTTCGTCCTTGACATAACATCTCTCGAATTGATGGGAAACTTTGACTATTCCACAGGCATGAATGGATGTGCTAGGTTTGAGAAAATTACGTAAAATGTTCAAATTATCTAAAAACGTCCCAAACTGGCGGAGCCGATGGAAATTGACGTTCCCAGAATGCAAAGCAAATTTTACCACAATCACGCGTATTTTGGAACACAATTTCTGTTCAGCAATTCGTGCATGCATACATGCATGTGGGCATCTGCGTGTGGACATTTTTGGCGTTATGAAGTAAACACAACGATTCGTCTGCGATGCCAAGGCTACATTCACCGTGACTTGACGTATTTTATAACATGACAATTAAACTGGTGTTCTGTGCTGGATTGCGAAGTCTTTTTGTTCTTAACTGGTATTTTAATTTGCCCAGTAAAGGCATGTGTTAGGCTATATCTGATGATATCAGATGCAGATATTCCTCATAGTTTCCAATGTTTTGAGGATATTTAGTGAGGTAACATATCATTTTAGCAGGCGTATCTGTTCCATTGATCGATTTCAAAATAAATGTTTACTTATTAGTAATATGAATGAAGTAGGCCATGTATATGGAAATGAATTGGAATCATGTAGGGGATAAAATTATGGCTTCTTCTTCTTTTTGGGGGGTGGGGGGTGGGGGGGTGGTAACGCTGTGTTAGATACATTCAGCTGTCGTGGTGCTGATGATGTGCTCAAGCTCTAATGTCGTCTTCTGCAGTTTGCTGCATTTTCTTGTTATTCGTAATATATGTGTTAGATAAACCGAAATCTCCTTTATAGGTCCGATAACATATTGCCGTGTCATTGCCTCCATCGTCCGTCGTCTGCCATCTAAATTTTTATCTATAATGTTTACCATCGAAGCTTTCTGAAATTCTGCACAAAAATGTCTTGAATATTTCGAGAGGGAGGTATTTTCCAGCTTTTATATTTTTGCAAAATGACGGCCATTTTTGACGAAAAAAGGCCAATTCTGGATTTGGAAGGTCGTTTTCTCAAAATTTGTTCATTAACTTTTTTTTCTTATTGATGCATAACACTCCTCGTATATACCCCTGTGACGTGTTCAAGTTTCGTTGCCATTGTATCGCTCGAAGGGGGCTATTTTGGGCCCAAACTCGGCCCAAATGGGACTTTCCCATGTTAAATTCTCCTATGTTTTATAATGGGACACATTTGACCTAATTTTAAAGGTCACAGGACAAAATGACTAGTGTCTCGCTTATTATCGACTTTACAATTTAGGAATCAATTATGAACTTATGGAAAATGATATATGCTGAATATTTCCATGACATTGAATTCGATCTTTGACCTCATTTTCAAGGTCAAGGGACAAAAGGGCTAATATCTTGCTTCTCTATTGACTTTATAGCTCGGGAACCAATAGTGGACATATAGAAAATGATATACACTGAATATTTTGATGACCTCGAATTTGACCTTGACCTCATCTTTAAGGTCAGAGCACAAAATGGCTTATATCTCGCTTATGATCGACTTTACAGCTTAGGAATCAATTGCGAACATAGAGGAAATGATATATGCTGACTATTCTCATGACTTTGAACTTGACTTTTGACCTGATTATCAAGGTCACATCACAAAATGGCTAATATCTCACTTCTTATCGACTTCACAGCTGAGGAATCAATTGAGAGCATACTAGAAATGATATATGCTGAATATTCCCATGGCCTTGAATTGACCAATGACCTTATCTAGAATATATATTGTTCGGTAACCTTTCTTAGCCCTTGGGCCTTTGTATAATACATTATTTTGGGTAATTGTTTTATTGTATGTATCAACGTATTGCCGCAAATCATCTAAATTTTGATGATGCTTCCAAAAATTTATTTGATTAAATTGTTTCCTTATATATAACGAGATTTGGTTGAAGAAATCTGTCTTTTATCTGATTTTACTCGCAGTTGCAGTCATTGTTCAGTAAACATATATATAGAGAGATACATAATTGTATGTGAGCACTATGTAAACTTTGCCTATAGCTTCTTAAGTTATTTTATTCAAATCATGCATATGCGTGAGAATGAATGTTCAAATTTTCGCTTGGCGACAAAGATAATATCACAGATCAAAAACGTTAGTTGGCCCCGTTCAGACATGCAATATGTGTCTGTTGTTTAGTCATTTATCAAATGATCTTCCAACATTCTCTGCTTTAATTGAGAAGGGCATCTATTGTTTCGTCGCATGTTAGCTGAGTGGCAGAATTGGAAAATTGCAGAGACACACTACCGTTCTTTATCAGGCTGCATACAAATTGCTAATCTCCATTACAGTAGTTGATAGTCGTCATTAGCCATGGTGTGTGTATCAGATTGAAATTGCTATTTGTCTGTTGTTATGCATTCTCATCTCGCACCAACAAGTTCGGGCGAACGCCGTACACGTACCTGGCGTCATCGTTGAACTTTACGCATTTTAGGTTTGTATCAATGCTTTCACAACACTACTTATTCAGTCTTTAGTCTTTTACATCATTATTGATTTTTTTACAGCAGTCAATTACGTATATTGGAGTATTTGCCGAGAGTGCAGCAATTCCATTATCAATTTCGAGTCAGATACCATCGAGGCAGATCAAATTTGGAACTATCCTGGACGGTCATTCATCATGGCTACACAATATTAAAGGCCCAGTCACACTGAGTCGTACGATTTTATGGTTGCACGATCAGGTTCAAATTTGCTGAGTTACGACGGATCACCAGTGATCGCCACTGCAATCGCAAGTAGCGACTGTTCATATACGATTGATGGTACGCTTGGTGGCACGATCACTGAAAGAATGGAAAATATTAATCGCAAGCAGTCGTACGACCACGTGGCAGTGACCACCGACCTCAGTCGTAGCGATCACCGACCTGTCGTACAACCAGTCGTTGTAATCAATGACCATTCTACGATAAATTGCGACTTGACGCACGACCGTCCGTCTGATTAGACAGAAGGCCACAAAACTTGAAGAGAAACCATATTTTGCAGTTTTATAGTTTAGAAAAATGCTGAAAAGTTTTGTTGTGTTGGGTAAAATATTTTGCACTGCACGTTTTATCCTCCTTTCGGAAAGCTTCGAACGGGTGTTACCACCAATCGTAAGGTCGTACTACCAGTCGGCACAGGTCGTGATTAATTCACTACTGATCATGAAGTTGTATGACTGATTGCACCACTAGTCGCCAGGTTGTACGACTAGTAGCACGACCATTTTCGTTGGTCAATAACATGCGACAATGTCCGATTGGTGGTGCCACCTTTCCCGACTGGTGGCACGATTGTGCAAGACCAACGTGCGACCAGAGATCGTAAGTTGGAAGTTTTGAACATGTCCATCGACCTTGCTGCGACTTATTTCTTGTTTGCGACCATTCACAACCTGTACGACCAGTCGTACGTTCGTGTCACGATTTGTCCACGATTACAAAAATTTTAGGTCGCAGCGAGGTCGTATCTTGGTCGTATCGTCAGTGTGACTGGGCCTTTAATGTAACCGCTTTGAAGACGGATAATATCGCATATGTAATCAACAATTGTGTTATGGTTGCAACAATCAGCTCTATATCTGTAGAATGTTCATCAACATTCTGGTGGCTTACTTTTTGGCTGGTTGAGTAACTATAACTATTGAATGGAAAGGAATAGTGATATATCAAACATAGATATAGAGGAAACAAATTACCTGCAGTCTCACAAGGCTTACTAGTCACTACAGATATTTCGTCCCAAGTAGGGTATGCTGCGATTTCTTCTATTTTCAATTAGGATTTAAAATGTGACAGACGAATTGAATGGCATTCATTGAGTGGACGAGTAGTCCTAGAGCGCTGCATATCCTATTTCCCATACAATACACCAAGTTTACTTTTTCCACCTCTTTCGAGCCGAAAATGAACTTTATGTTGATTCACTGCAACCTTATCTGCAACCTTATTTTATAGGAAAATTATCACATCTTCTTGTCAGGTGATTGGTTTGTCGGATTATCGCATCTTTTTGTCAGATAATTGCTTTGTCAGGTGATCGGTTTGTCGGATTATCGCATCGTTTTGTCAGATAATTGCTTTGTCAAGTGATCGGTTTGTCGGATTATCACATCTTTTTGTCAGATAATTGCTTTGTCAGGTGATCGGTTTGTCGGATTATCACATCTTTTTGTCAGATAATTGCTTTGTCAGGTTATCGGTTTGTCGGATTATCGCATCGATTCATCGGCTGGTCGATCTATTGACCTATACCTGCCTAAGCGATAGAGTGATGACAGGTTTCGAAGAAAAATTACTTTGAACGTGTGTTCTACATTTTGACCATAAAGGCAAATTGTGTACAAGGTTATATGACAAACGTGACGATTTTGATTTTCCCATTATCAACTTTCCTGTCTTGAGCAGTAATATCCCAGCATCACCAGCCTATGGCGTCTACGTGTCCCAGTTAATTCGTTATGCTAGAGCATGTTCATCATACCAGGAATTCATAGTTAGAGCACAGGTTCTGACTACCAAATTGCTCAAACAAGGATACCAAATGCCTAGGCTGAGGTCGACATTCAAGAAGTTTTATGGTCGTCACTATGATCTGGTTGAAGGTTACGCCAAGCCTGTCACACATATGATGGAAGATATCATCCCATCCTTATAGTTTTGTGCATATATTTCCGTCTCGATATGCCAGTGTGGATATCACAGCGGGTGTCGCATGCGGGGCAGGAGATGCTCACTCTTCCGGAGCACCTGATCTCACACTCAGCTGGCTGGGTGTCTGTGATTTTCACATGGCTTTGACTTTGATACCTTAGTATCTCTCGGATTTGACTACTCACACTGATCTTGTAAAATTCGTCCATGGATTCGGTCTTGGAATATGAATTTGTCTGTTTGTCGGTATACATTTCTACTTTTCTACATAGTTGGATGTAAATATTTTAGTTATTTAATATAATGTGACGGATTTTCTCGCCGAGAGGAGCAAATTTTTCGTCACTGTCGCGGATTTACATGAACATTTGCGTGTCGGCGGGATTTGAGAATACATACATCACTACGGTGTGCATCCAGTCAACCGGCCATCACTTAGCCATCGCTCACTTTTCACGCTCGTACTTTACGTCAGTGCCTAATTTTCAGGAAAAGCAGAAAAATTAGCACATTCGTTTCGTTTCATTTTCTGACTGCATCTTCTCTTTTAACAATCATATGCATTTATTTTTCGCTGTCCCACAACGAGCTAATTTTTCGCTAGCAGAGTGTTTAATGTTGAGAACCGTGGTATTGATCGTTGGCAATGCGTAAAAGTTGGAATGGGTTCCGTGTTTATTACCACTGACTTCTACATTGATATTTCGGTTCTCATAACTATTCCGACGGTGCTCCAATTTTGTAGACACTTCTCATATGGGCATATTGTAGTCTATATTGTTTCTGTTCTTTTCAAAATTCTCTCCTTAATTTAATTTCCCTACATGTAAAGTCACAAATTAGCTTCACTTCAAATATTTTTTAAGACATGGTTATTATATTTCATGAAGCCCTACAGTCTATAGACTTCACTCTGTGTTGTGTACATTTTGGTTATGCTTATGCACGCGTAAAGTTTCTTGAGATTTATGTTTGTATTAGGTTCAGCATGTTCTTCTGTTTAATTATGTAATACCTGCATACTTTTAGTGCATGTGTTACTAATTTTTTAGGCGTACTTGTATTGTACATAATACAGAAAATAAACATTCATTCTTTCTATTTGTACACTATTGACCAACAACTGCGGATATATTGAATTGTGGGCCAAATTGAAAACGGTGTTGAATTTTATGAACGCCTTGCTATTTCTGACTGGCGTACTCTATCAGGGTCTACAATTCATACGAACCTCCCAATCGTTTTCACATCGGTATTCGTCCTGCATGGACACCGTATTTGCACACGAAATTAAATTGAAAAAAACAGTGCTAGAAATGAGCGCGATATTTGCTTCTTTTATCCGAGGAGATCTGGTGCTTTGCACCTGGTCTGATTCTTGTTAATGTTATTGAAGTGTGTTCTAGTCCCGAGTATGGGACCGAGTCTCAAAGATCTCCATCAAACTATCTCCTGCTGTCGTCATAGTTAAATAACCATATGCATTGTGTAATCGAGCGTGAAATATCCTTGGCCAGTTACCGTGAAAATGTTGCAACTAGGCAGATAAATTGCTGTTATCGAAACCAGTGTGAAAACTCTTCTGCTGCAAAGTGGATGATTTCTGTTTTGTGGATTACGTCTGTAAGTTCATTGGTGAACTAAGGCCACTAAGCCAGTTGATGCACGACATATATTCCGGCCACTTTAAATTGTAAGTTCATTCGACGTTTCAGCATAAAGCTGATAACAGAAAATTTGTACGTAATCAATGGTGACGTAATCGTACTATTCACTGTATTCAGTATTATTCCAACTTTATTCCATTTTGTTTCTATTACTTATTACAGTGAATTTCTTCACGTCACTCATCTGAAATGACCATATGTATTCGATTGGTTGTATTGTCATAAATCTGTGGACTTGTGCACTGTGTGGCATATTTTCTCAACGACAAACTGGAGTTATCGGGGGCAGGCTGTTGTCCCAATATCCGGCTGATATATATAACTATGCCCATATTCAGTGGTTTTGTGTTGGAAAAACATTCAAGTGCACCCAAATGGCACTCATGAATTTGGATGCACGTATCAGACCCAAGACTAATGTTCGTTCGAATCGGAATTGCACTGAGACATGAAGCGGATGTAAGGTGTTTCTGTTACTTAAATGAGCGAAATATATATGATAATGACTTACGTGTACATACATGATAGGCAGAGAGATGTATTTTAAATTCAGCAATTTACGTGCGGGTGTCTTTACTCATTATGGCTACCGTGACACGAGTACCATAAATACGATTTAAGTTTTTCCTCCTTTCTCTTCAGCTTGATCCCACAATTTCTTGGGTGTTACAACGCAAAGTAGGTTTTGACACTCAGAATACCAAGTGAACGACCGTCGTTTTTTATTATGGCAACAACAAACATAGCACACATTTTTAAAATAAAAAAATCTCTACCAAACATTTACAGCCAAAGTCACAAACCGTCATCAGGGGCAGACAATGTGTAAAATATGGATGATTCTACTGCATACTTGATAGAATGAGTATACCCAACAACCTAACCAAACACTACTAAAACACTACCCAGTATGCAAAACCCATCCCCCTCCCCCGATATGACTATCGCACTTCGTGCTCAGTCCATATCGGAGGGCATCCCTCCATCTAGGGGCTATTCTACACATAGCAGACGTCAGTCGGGCATTTACGGAAATGTAACGGAAACAGTACTGTATGAACACATGCGGTACATGTGCTGAAAAAAAATTATCTATTTTTCTCCTTAAAAGCCATTAGTCCAGCTTTAATTTCAGACTCAGATCTAATTATTATCAACCTCCCAGATAGTTACAGGACTATAGTGTATAGCGAATTCGTTCACTGACGCAAAAACATGACAGGGCCTACGTTAGAGTATGCAATGATATATAGTGTGTGTGGACCAATATGGCAATTTCAATAGCAAAAAACCCCAAATAAATGTAAGTATCTATCTGTTACCACCACTGCAACTAGATTATGATGATACCATTAACAAACATAAAATACAAAATTTTGCAGTAGAATCAAAGCCCGACCAAATAGTTATCCAAAGACACACTGGCGTCATCAGGGGCCGACGGTGTGTGAAACGTAGTTGTTTCTACTGTACATTTAATGGAATTAGCATACAACTGCCTAACAACTTGTGAAACTAATTTAGAAATCATTCAATGTGTGTGGACCAATATGACAATCTTAATAGCAAAACACATATAAATTCATCCAATGTGTGTGGACCGATGCGACTATCTTATTAGCAGGAAACAAAGATGAATTCATCCACATCGAGAGAAACCATCTCCCTCGCCACAAGACACATAAAACCATGTGTGACACTGCCTGCACTGTACCCATTCCTCATTACTTTTCGGACGTGTGCCTGACTCATATTCGTAACCACGAATTGTGCATTCGTTTTCGGTATGCACATCCCGTGTTGGGCATTTGTTCACGTGGGGTCGTTCTTTAGGCTTCCCATCTGAAACTTCTTCTGGTTTCTCTGTTTAGTGGAAACCGGCTTCTTTGACTTCTTTTCCGTTTTTTCTTTAGGTCTGGTCTGTTTCTTGGACGAATCAGTAAGTAGGCCTATCTTAGGACTTCTGAAATTTACTCTTGTTTAACAAGGCGAGGAATAGGTTTCATCCAGTCGAGGATCGGTGTTCACCCATCAACTGAATGAGTACAAACCATGGGTAACGACTGGAATCTCTGTCAATAACCGGTCAACCTTCCTCAATCTCGGGAATATCGAGGTTAGAGGCACAAAACTTGCAGTGGGATTGAAACAACAAATAAATGTGATGGTTTTGCCTCTTTCATTTAACTTTAGTCTGCGTTGGAGTGTTACCTGGGTACAATACCTTGAAACTTGGGCATACCGTCCACTCTGTCATGATGCATTACCTGCCTCAAAGCCGTGATGGACCATTCCCCTTGGGTGGTCATGCAATTGTAGATTCTTACTTTTCTGTCATAATTATAGGAAATGACACTATTGGCCTATACATAGGAACACAATCTGAGGGCTGCCCTCAATATTAGGAGTCTAATACATTCTCAATCCATTGGTACTGGTGATGGTTATTCAGTTCATCATGTAGGTCCCTCCGGGTATGATTGGAACTATTGTAGTACTACGTGGTGTAGGATGGGTGGGGCCGTCTTGCCCACATGGTGCAGATTTCATTCATCGAGCACTCGTCACAAGTGCCTATATACACCAGTCGTATATACTAATTCTATCACGAGGGACATGCGTTACAGTAGACACAATAGAAACACAGCCTATCTTCATTTACACGGAACAGTCATGGGTCTGGAGATGACTGTTTTCACTAAAAGTTTTGATGAAAATTACTTCGTTTGCTTTTGAGGTGTAAGCAGCTTTCAGACTTTCACGCGTGTTCTACCAAACGTGTTAACTATGTCTACGTTTTCAGAGGGGGCCTGTCTTGGCCAATATGCCAATCTCGTACCCTTGCCGACAATACACAAGTTCATATTCAGAATTAACCACTATATCTCTGATAGACTTGGAAGTACAGTCTCATCTGCTGACTATAAGAAGTGAAACGAAACATGACATAACTTGAACTATTCGAGCTGACGTGTACTGGCTGGTTGATTCAATATCTCGAGGAAAACATGATCTTTTGTCGCGGACAATATATAAATTCTTTCCTCTTTGTCTTGAACGAAGACGACGGAACATAGTCACGTCACATTGAATTCCGAACGATTATTTTCCATACTGAGTAAATCCGGACATCATTCGTCACGAGTCCAGTGCGGGGCAGCAAAACCGTCTCCTCGGTGTCATCACGTGTCACAGAAGATATTTTGCTTTCTCAAGTATAACTAGGATTTAGATTCAATTGCGCAACAAATAGGTGCTCGGCTCTCTGGAGATCATGATCTAATAATGATAGTCTACTTTGTTTTATTGTTGACTCAATGGGCTTCAAAATTAGCGGTTTCAATGTTAGGTTTGCGAAGCTGGGCTCATATCCAGTGATCGTAAGATGTAGACAGTTTTGTTCTCCCCAATCGAGTCTGTTATATGGTCAATCGCAGTAAAGGTAATATTTCAATTCGATATCTATCTCGAATTTTCAATTATTATCTTGAAAAATCAACTTGTCTTCTTGAGGCAAGTTATATCATGTTGAATATTCAACTTATCAATCTGAATATTAAAAACTTCATGTTGAATATTCAGCTTGTCAACTTGAATACTCAAGTGCCTCCAATCATCGATGCAAACAAGAGAAATGGGTTTCGATTGATATAGATCGTATTTCTGGTCAATGTCATTGATTCCAGTACACCAAGACAATTGATTAATGTAGAGTTCCCGACATGCCACATATATTGTGATAAGTATCTGGACAGAGGAAGTGATTCAGAACGTAGCTGTGTGAAATGCCATCTGCATAGCGATGACCCATCGTGTGGACATAAAACACACAACTACTTCTCCAGCACTTGACGTACGGATGTAGCATGACTGAAGGATGCCCAGAACGTCATCACTATCCATATCTCGTGGTGCCAAGAACACTTAGATGAACACTTATATGAGCCCGTGTGTATGTTGCATTGATAAGCTTATTCTAGGATGTACCCATGCGGCCAGACCGCAAGTATCGATATCATCGATTTGAGAGATCCTCATAATATGAGAGATATCAACTATGAGTTGGAGAGTTTAATGAAAGGTGAATTTTTATAAATGAAGCGATGAGACGTTCCCTTTTAGTATTGGAAGTTTATGGACTTCGAGCATGTATGGAGCACATTTTTAAAACACCACTTACTCGTATATATCTCACATTTTATATTTTGCATCATTGATCACATAAAATACATGGAAAGAGCGTATAGCATCAATACACAAATCTATCAACGTTATCTGTTATATGTAATTTTGCGTCGTTACCATATGGTCTTAGTTAGGCCTGCCGCTCCATAGTCTTGTCGCGAGTGATAGTTAATAAAAGTGAGTGATAGTTAAAATTGCGTAACGGCTGGGAAAATGTTAATTCAATGGTTTCATACCATGTGCAATTTTGATTGAATGTCTCCGCCGTTTCGTAACAAGCTTACATGGAATTTGGAATATATATTCTGCATATGTCTATGAAGGCAACATGAATAAAAGATTGATTATTTCATTAATAAGTTAGTACATAAATAGAGTTGAATGATGATGGAACTGGTGTAGTTTCATAACTACAGCGAGTGCATATATCCGTGATTAATGACCTACCCTTCAATTTCAAATATATTCGATATTCATGTTGATATTCATGTCAAATTGATGTGCAAGTACTATATCCATTGCGTCAAGCCAGTGAAGCGTTAAGTACAGCGCTAAGGTCAGTGCAACGCTAACTACTGATCAGTGTATTATGTATAGAATAATGCACGCGGACGAGGGTCTCTCGCCATTAGTGACCGAGTGCCTGAAGTGACTCAGTGCAGGGGTACCTATTTGCAGAAATAGTAACCTGCTGGTAATTCTGTTCAATAGTAACCTGTCAACAACAAAGGAAACGGCCCCAACCATGCACTAATCGATTGGAAGTACCATCAATGCTCAGCTGTCGAGAACGTTGTACTCAGGAGTGAGATACGTGATGAGGTAAACCCCAAAACAGGAAGTGGGTTATTGTACCCCAAAACACTGTCTGTTCCCCAATCAAAGTTACATTTGATTGGTGGTGTATAACGTTCAGGATCTGTATGCTTATCGACTGGACCTTCAAACTGGCCATTGGACCAGCCGTGTAGTCATGCAAGAAGCTACGCAACAAATGTCAGCGAAATTAGTTCCCAAACTGAAGAGTTATAGCCCAAATGAAACATAAAAGAATTCGACTGTTAAGGCATGGTTCCTGGTTGATAAGCACCTTTAAGAGGTAAGAAGTCTTGTGGAACAAATATCAGATAGTGGCGACATATGAATGATGCTTCTTGGGAGAAGACACTGGCTATTAAAACATTGTTCTGGGCACCGACATCATTCGAATATGAAATCCACATTGAAATAATTGAAAACTAGAATTAAAGGCCATTTTGATTGAACTATGCCATGCAATTTGAAATTGAGCAAATAAAGATGATACAGTTGTTAATATATAATTTTGTGTCGATCACTGGCATGCAAAATCGAACTTATCTGCTGTAACATATAGATAAATTATTGTATTAGGCATGACGTGATGAGAATGAATAGGGCATGTGACATGGGTATTTTTGTTATTTTGACCCAATGGACCAGGGATAAAACACAAATAAAATATGTCAACACGCATCTTCAAAATTGTAAATTCAAAAAAAAAACGTCACACCAATCTTACCTGTAATTACTGAATTCTTGTCAGAACATGCATTAGGTAGTGTTTTGCACCTCGTATAAAGGCTCAGTCACGATTAAAAGTCATGTTGAGATTCACTCAAAACAATGCCATATACATGTACATATCAACCCCACTTAATCAGAAATAAGGAGAAAAGAATACATATAATTATGACTGACATTTTAACGTCATCGTTTTGGATGTTCTTCAATCTAGGTGCTCATCACTTTTAATGATATTGAAGAGAATGACTCAAGAAGTTAGCGAAGTACGTGGGAAGATGTTAAGACAGCAGGCCTGCCAAACTCTCGAAGTCTGAAAAATTCCAGACACTTATATATAGTATTTTTAATAACATATTGAATTGACAAAATATTCAACTAGGTGGCAGGGAGTTTGCACTGAGGGGATAAGAGTTACTACTGATGCGGATTCTTCGGAGAGAGGCGCTATTAACTGACTGCCAGTTGAATCAGCAACTGAAACGGAAAGATGTTTATCAATTGCATCATCGCGCATGCGCGTTTCCGTTTAATCTGGTCAAACAAAACACGCATAAAAACATCAAAAATGTTACTTGACACAGTCGAAACACGTGGGAATGAATTAATGCAGTAATTTATCGCAATCCTTTATGAATAATCCATCAGAATCGTTTCCTACCGTTTGAACTCCGTTCCATGGATAAAATTCCATCTACGATGCCTCATCATTAAAATGTGTTCGCCGGGGATAATTGACTCACGACCTATCGCCAGTTAGGATGAAACAAAATATCACATCTGAAGGGAGTGAAATATAATTTAACTCATGCAAAATTCAACATTAGGAATATTCCAGTCGTTATTGTATTTTACATTTTATATCATGTTAAAGTATGAATTTGATGACTGTATCAGTCGTACTCGATTCCATGAAACTGTTCATTTTTTTTCAGAAATCCACAATGCTTCGCATAATAGGCAATATTTGATAATTTCCCAACACGTAATAGCCATTAAAATCAATATTGTGACAAACAAGTCAAAGTCTGTATCAGTTGTAACGTGTCCTTTACAGCTGAAAATGGCTAAAATAAAAGATCTTATTTGAAGATATTCAGTCAGAAAATATGTTATATATTCCGCTAAATATCTGTGATATATCAGTCACATGCACAGATGCAACGCTTCTGAGATAACTGGCTAAGGCTATTTCTCAGTTGACCACACTTGATTACTCTCTTCTGATGTGGAAGAATGATTGGGCATGATCAAGATCTTCCGAGACCAGACTCCTAATCTAGTTGGAAGACCATAGACTTCAATTAGCAGCAGCTTATGCACTTATAATTCAACCATAATGTAATAAAATGTGGTGTGATTTTGTGAGTGGTTCCAGTGCGCACAATATGGTAAAGTTTCATCAAATATCGCTCACTACATCACCGTTTGTATCAAAATCATCCTCAAAACCAAGACCCGTTAAGTCATTCTAGTTTGCTGCAAAAGACACTCACTACGAAATTTAGCCTGAGGCCTAAGAAAGGACACCAGGCAAATGTTAGGCAGAATTGTTTTTCAGTGAAATCGCTGATTGACCTATGAAAATAACTGGGTTTTCGGGCCTACATTTTGGGTCTTTTGAGCGATTCAAGGCATTCCATCTTTATCTATGCGGTCGCCATTACATAATGCCATGAATATGTGGAATTGGACAGAAAGTTACTGAATAGATTTCGAGCAAAATGTGAAAAAAGTGTAACTTGGGCCTTTTGGATCTACATTTCGGACTTTCGAGCGATTCAAGGCATTTCATCTCTCTACTCTCATTACCATGTGAAATTAGAGAGACAGATGTATTGAATAGATCTCAAACAATGTGCAATTTTGGTCTTTGGTTTTTTGTGCTACATTTCAGGCATTTCAAGCAAGGCAAAGCACTTCATCTTTATACTCAATACAAACAGCACATGGTGTATGCATATGTGGACTAGAGACAAAGTTACTGAATAGATTTCGAGCAAAAGAGCAATAAGTGGAATTTGAGTATTTTTTGGGCCGACATAGGGCCTGTAAGTCACGTGATGTCATGGTGTGATTTCCGGTGGCAAACAAACATACACCTTTTGTTTAATATGAGTAGAACTCCATTCAAAACTCAAATTACTCAAGTAACACAAAGGGTGTATGTTTGTTTGCCACCAGAATCACACCGTAACGGCACGTGACTTAAAGGCCCTATTCCGGGCCTTTCGAGCGACTCAACGCACCTCATCTTTAATATGCCTACAAATACCCTGACGGGTCAAGATTGCGAAATTAGATAAAAAGATTTCAGAAAGAGAAATTCAGAAAGTTTGATGATAAGATGTTGACGGTTGTATGGACGACGGACGCAATGCCATACCACAAGGTTCATATTAGACCAAATGTCTGGTAAGATAAAACCGTGACGTCATGGAACATGAATGGAGCAATACAGACTTGTAACTCGTGTTCTTGATGATTCCTGAGCAGATAAGTGTTGCATGTTTCTCAGAAGATATGCTGTTCTCACCACACCATTTACTTTCTTTCGATCTATAATATACATTTTATAAAATTCTACAATACTAATAGACTGAATGCGGCTTATCATTAATAAATAATAGAACACTGATCTCTTATGAGTACCACAGACTGACAACAACACTAGGCAATAGGCAAGCCTCCACAACGCAGTAACGATATTTGAGACATTTGAAAGCCCAGGTGGCTCATTATATCATTTATATAACAACTAGACATGATTATCCTGGCTTTAGCAATCCCACACAAGAACCACAGAGACTTTCATCGGATTGCAGACTGATTAGTCATATCGCTATGTATTGGCTCGATTATTGTTGTTTTGTAGCTGTTCTGTGAATTATTTCTTAGAATACAATCAGCATACAACTGCTCAACACCCGATTTAAAATGATGGAAATATCAAAATAGAACTCTTGAAAGAGGCGCATCTTATTACACACAACATATCCAACCAATATCCAATGCTTGGGGGCTACTGAGCTGATGATATAAATATTTTCTATGATTCGTGCAATGTCAGCGAATGTCACTATGCCTCCACTCCTTACAAAAGGAGTAATCATTTTTTAGGTTACCGGACCTTTGGTCCGATAAGCTATTGCCATGGCTTTGCGTCAGTCGTCCGCCCGTCCGTCGTCCGTTCACATTTTTATCTTTAAAGTTTACGGTCGAATCTTTCTGAAATTTTGCACAAAAATACCTAAATATATTTCCAGGAAAAAAATTTTAGTTTTCCGATGATCACTTTATTTTCAAAATGGCGGCCGTTTTCGACGAAAAATGCCTGATTTTGGACTTTGGCAGCCATTTTCTCGAAATCTGTTCAGTAACTTTTTTTCATTTTGATACATAACACTCCTCATATGTACTCCTGTGATGTGTATGAGTTTCGTTGCGCTTGAATCGCTCGAAGTGGGCCATTTTGGCCCAAATGGGACTTTCCCATGTTAAACTCTCCTATGCTTTATAATGGGACTAAGATTAGAGACTAGGAATCAATTATGGACGTATAGGAAATAATATATGCTGAATAATCCCGTGACCTTGAATTTGACCTCTGACCTCAGTGGCTAATATCTTGCTTATTATCGACTTTACAGCTTAGGAATCAATTATCAACATAAAGGAAATGATATATGCAGATTATTGTCATGACCTTGAATTTGACCTTTGACCTCACTTTCAAGGTCACAGGACAAAATGGCTAATATCTCACTTATTATCGATTTTACAGCTCAGGGATCAATTGTGGACATATAGGAAATGATATATGCTGAATATTCTCGTGACCTTGAATTTGACCTCTGACCTCATTTTCAAGGTCAAGAGCACAAAATGGCTGATATATCGTTTATTATCGACTTTACAGCTTAGAAATCAGTTGTGGACATATAGGAAATGATACACGCCGAATTCTGATGACCTTGAATTTGACCTTTGACTTCATTTTCAAGGTCACAGGAAAAAATGGCTAAAATCCTGCTTATTATCGACTTTAAGCCTTCAAATCAATCGGGGCCATATAGGAAATCATATATGCTGAATAATGTCATGACCTTGAACTTGACCTTTGACCTCATTTTCAAGGCCAGAGCATTAAATGGCTGATATCTCGCTTATTATCGACTTTGCAGCTGAGGAATCAATTTTGCACATATAAGAAATGACATATACTGATTCTTGTCATGACATTGAACTTGACCTTCGACCTCATTTTCAAAGTCAGAGCATATAATGGCTAATATCTCGCCTATTATCATTTTCACAGTTAAGGAATCAATTGTGAACGAATAGTAAACGATATGCTGAATAGTGTCATGACCTTGATTTTGATATTTGACCTCATTTTCAAGGTCAAAGCACAAAATGGTTAATATCTCGTTTATTATCGACCTTACAGCTTTGCAATCAATTGAGCACATATAGGAAATGATATATACTGAATGTTGTCATGATCTTGAACTTGACTTTTGATATAATTTCCAAGGTCAGAGCATAAAATGCCTAATATCTTGCTTATTATCAACTTTACAGCTTAATATTCAATTGTGAGCATATAGTAAACGATATATGCTGAATATTGTCATGACTTTGAATTTGACCTTGGGCCTCAATTTCAAGGTCAAAGCACAAAATGGCTAATACATCGCTTATTATCGACCTTACAGCTTTGCAATCAGTTGAGCACATATGGGAAATGATATATGCTGAATATTCTCATGACCTTGAATTTGATCTCATCTCCAAGGTCAGAGCACAAAATGGTTAATAGCTTGCTCTTGATCAATTGTAGACATGAAATGATATATGCTGAATATTATATCAGCATATTCAGCATATATGTTTTGTCGGTCGCGTTGATGTAGACCGACAGTTCAGTGTGATGTCTATGCCATGGTATTTGTTTCTCTCTAGTTGTGCACATTATGGCGATCGTCGCCTACCACCAAATAGATACCATTAACCGAGCACGGAATTCCTAGGCTAGAATGGGATTCGAATCCGGGCAATGCACATAACAACCATACCGTTTAAAAGAAATCTCTGATAATCCAGAAAGTTAACACCAGACACCTATACAGTGCAAAGCGATATGAGACGTTCCTTTAAGTCGGTCCTCCTCTGGCCTATGAAGATAGTGCAAATCATAAATTGTATCTCTATTTTCAAAGGGTAATAATTTAATTACCTTCGAAATTATTGAAATTTGGCCACTTCTAAGCAAACTGCTCAAACGATCCAATATATTTACAAAATAATATATAATAACATATTTTATCCTTTTTTCGGTAAAATACATACATTCTCCATTTTGGTTTATGTTATTTCCCCCCAATAGTATGCCTCTTGTTCCCGTATATACATGTTAGCATGCAGCAGCTACATCACTTTCTGTGGACCTTGTATCTAGTGTTATTAAATTGTTCGTCTTCATTGTCACGAGAATAGCTCTGTGTGAGGTTGATACAGAGAGTCAGGTTGTCAATCTTGGTTATCCTTTTTTTGAAACGTAAGTATAATGATCTCTCCATGAACCTCCAACACAATACACATTGGTGAAACATGAATGATGTCTCCAGTTTCACAAATGTCCTTGTACAACTTTGCAACAATCTGTATTTATATCGTCGTTATATACCTTCTCATTTTCACAAGAGTAATACATGGCATCCTCTTGCTCTGATTTGAGATGAGGTTCAGGCATCTTTCACTCGTTTTACGAAGACTTTATGGCTAGACGACGATCCAATGCTATGATTATCCACACATCCACAATCTGAATACCAACAATTGTCTGATACTTATCCATGATATATGTGGTATTTCAGGAACTTGTTAATCGCCTACCCCAAAACTAGTGCTTGTATGGCTTTCACTTGGAATTAGTACACAAGATAATATAGCTGTGGAAAACCAATTCATATTTGGGAAAGACTAGGGAACTCAGAACAACTGTTCAGGAATAGCTATGAACCCCATTCCCTGTTTGTTTGTTGTTGTTTTTTTGTTATTTTCAAATATCAATTGCTTTGTATACTAGTTCACCAAACTGGTCCCTAGTGACTGATGAGGAACTACTGTCCTTCTGACAGAGGAGTCGCAATAACTGACCAATTCATTTGCTGCAAATGAAACTTAATCGTCCTAAAATGAAGCTGTCATATGATAGCAAATTTGTTGCTTTTTCACTGGTGACATAAGTCGAGGTCTCGTTCGCAACAATACATGTTACATATTATCAAGACAAATCTCCCACTTGTTCCTTTCATGTCGGATGCTGAGAAACTGTAAACTTGGTTGAAACTAGACGACGTGTTGAATATATATTGAAATGATGATATCGCGTAGGGTATATTTTTTACACTATTCACTGAAACATAAACTGACAATTTGAATATGCCTTATTATAATTTTATTGTCAGCTGATATTAATTATTTTACCCAAGCTTGAACAAATTATCATGTATGCTGTATATAGTGATCACCACAAGAATAACCAACGATGATCTGCAACTGGTGCATATAAGTCAATTCACTTTCATTTACTTGTGGTTTATAGGTTTATTCACCAATACGAGTATTTGAATATATATATTGTACTAGGCAGAAATTTGTGAATATATCAGTGACATTCAAGGTAGTTGTGTCCATCACTGCATGATTTTGTTGTCAAATGAACAGAAATATTCACCCTGTTAAGTATCGTGTATAACTCATTCCTCTGGACAAGGGAGTACGAGAAGGCAAGACTAGTATAGGGCCATAAAATCCTGTATATTACGGAGTGATTTCTTTCAGTTCCGCTAATCTGTCAGAATCCCATAAGATTTATAGCTCATCAAGCACTTGGTCAGTACCAAAGGAGATATTGGTGAGGTACGATACTTACTTGGGAATGAAACCCATGGTACATAACTCATGGTGTCCCAGAAAGTGTGGATAGGCATTACAGACATACCATACTGATGTACACACGCTTTCGTTTGCCATTTTGGGGGCTGTACTGCATTGTATTTCCTGTAAATGGACAACGAGTACATTTGCTCCCGTAGAGGTGATTCCTGTATTGTACGTGATGTATTTAAAACACTCAAATGTGACAATTTAACGAGGTGTTATATGATATTTAATGATAGGTGTTATAGAATCGGAGAAAAACAGAAACGAGAAGCCCGAAGGTGGTTGATGGTTTATATGCCTTCTTGTCATTTTCTGTATAAACATTTCACACATGGATGGGCCTTCAATTTCTTGAAACGAAATTGCAATAGTGGCGCTTTCCAAGCACAAGACATCATTGTCTCAAGAATAGTGCTATACTCCCCAAGCAATAATGTCATGATATGTGCATGTATGATTGCAAGCACCTAGTTTGATATTCTTTTTACTGATTCGATGGTATTGTTTTATTTTCATGTAGGTTTTAGTCAATGTCACTTCTATCATGTATATCATGAAATCATTTCGTCTCAACACGTGGGAGGGACCATCGCAATTCTATTCAGACCAGAGACAGATATTTTAATCACTATAATGGCAGAACTGAAACAAATCACGTATTTGTTAACTTCCTGTTGATGTCAGCTTTCTCTGCACGTCTGACATTGAAATTTCAAAATGCTGGAGGAATATCAAAATTACGAATAGACCCTTATTGCAGCTAAACCATGAATGATAAAACTTACATTCGAAGCTCCGAGCTTGATTTGAATATTATTATGTGTTAACTTCCGATGGAGGATGCAGTAAGACTGTTTACTCTCAGAAACTGATACCTGGAAACTTGTGGAAAACATGTTTTCAAATTTGGAAATTTGCACTTGATACATATAGAAAACAAATAGCCCTGTATTCACCTCATCTCCAGATCATGTAAACAAGTCTCCAAGTCCCAATTTCTGACGAGGAGTAAACGAGCATATCTAATTCGTAGTCTTATACCGTGAGCAATCGACCCTTGGGTCTAAGGCGGACGATTAATAAAGATCAGTTGCTCGCTATTTGAGAATTGCGGATATCAACACCCACAAAAAAGTTTGCATTTGTGAAATTATATTTGGATATACAGACATCAGTGTATTACACATATCCGTGTATTATACTGAGTTACAATTCACTAATATACAATATCCTATAATCTCCACTGATGTGTGTCATTCACTGATTGTCATATTTGCAGTTAAAATAAAATATCTGACAGAGCAGCGTCCCACCCAACATGCAGCAATAAAACATCATTATGTAATACCGTGATCTAACCAGAAGTGAAAGAATCGTTAACGTGCCTTTCGCAAACACGCTAAGCTCTGACACAAGCTGACTGCCGCACAGTGCCACCTACACAATTCATTATCTGCCTAATGGATAATCTACAAAAATGGAACTGCGAAACGAAAGTGGAGAGTTCATCAATTAGTAACGCTTTCTTTGATTAAAAGTCTGACGAAGACAATTACATAATAGGGGATGGGACAAACTTCATCATTAGTTGATCATTTACCTGATAAACACAGAATTGGTTGATATGATCAAGCAATTCTGATGCTTCCTAATGGTGCTACCAACATACTACATTAGAAACAGCCATACCCTGCTTCACACAGAGAATAAATCATATAGGATCCCACCATAAGATGTCTAGTAAACAATATGTGCCGAACGGAAAGTCTACGTGTTTCCTTGAGAATGTTTTTTGAAAGCATTGCGATCCCGTTATGCGAGTTGCAGTTTCTGATTGGCTCTCGAAACGAAAGGACGCAAGCATGTCTTCCCCATTCTTTTTCCAGTAGAGCGCATGGTTGCCCCTGGGCTCATATATATAGCGGCCAGACCATCGGGTCCCACTTGCTGCGTGCCATCTTAGATTTATTACAACCATGCCAGGGAAAGTGGTCTAAATTTTCCAACACGAAAGCCCTCTTTGGTCACTTGTTGCAGGCCCCGGCCTGTGTCTTCACTCGTATTAGTACACTATTTTGTTACATCTGTATTGTTTCAACTGTTGAAGAGAGGATGGCCAAATGGGAGCAGTCCAATGTGTACTGTATATCACCCACTGGTATGACTCAGGAAACAATCGGTCCTAATTGTGACGAAAATAGCACATTGAGGATCTTGAATGTAACCACGTTCTTTTTATAAAACCCACAGAATTCTTTTAATGTTTCGCCGGGTCATAACCACCCATTCTGTGTTCGGCATGTAAATGATCAACAAAGGATAAATTGTGCGCTATATCCCTTTAATGTAATTGTCTTCGTCGGTCTTCAATCAAAGAAAGCGATACTAGTTGCTCGGCTATCCACTTTCGTTTTGCAATCGATTTTTGTAACTGATCAGTAATGCAGATGATGAAGTGAGAGGTGAAACTTATGAGGCCGAGTCGTGTCAAAGCATGCCTCGCTATGGCTGCTGGTTAGATCACTATTATGACATAGTGATATTTCATTGCCGCGTGATAGGAAAGGAAGGAAATATCTCTGGTGTGGGATATTCAGCCAGTGTTGAGACCAACGGATCTCCATGAACCGTATGCTATACACTAAAGCTTTGCCTATGATAATATTTGCGATAATATTTTGATATTCACTGGTTAGTAATCACTAAATTCCCAGTGTGCAACATTCTCAGCAAACAGTAAAAAATGCAATGCAGCCCCCAAAATGGCACACGAAAGTGTGAGTACATCAGTGAGATATGTCTGCGAAGCATATCCACAATTTACGGGACATCATGAGAGTGTTATTCTGACTTTCATTCCCAAATTATGGTCGTACCTCACATAAATCTTACGGGCATTTGACAGATTAGCGCAACTGAAAGGCATCAGTCCGTGATACACGATACTTTATGGAGTCTTCTGCCAAATTCCAGTCTTTTATGCCTGTACTCCTCTTTTCCATTGAGCACAGGAATCAGGTGATACAAGAAACATCCCACTTTCTAAATTTTCTGCTCATTTGACAATAAAATTATATTCAAGAACACAAAAATATATCCAGTGTCTATATACGAATAGTAGTATTATATTTACAACTTCAAAATATGACACAAACATTCATCATGCTCATTCAATTTGACATCGAAAATAATTGTATCAGGTTTTAAAAAGTATTTTTTTTATAGCAGTCAGTGCAAAATATTCTCAAATAGGTTACATTTCTGCTATATGAAGTGAAAAGTAGATATTTCATTTGTTTGGCTTTCATTTGTTTTATATTTCATTGACCAACGGAAATCTCCATGCAAAATAAGAATAGCAACGCTTAACGTGCAAAGCAACTGCCTTCGAAAATAGTATGCACTATTTTTTCGAAAGAAAATCTTAGTGCAACACATCTAATACAAGACAACAAAGATGTACACTAGGATTTTGACGATTACAAGGCGTCTGATTACAAGACACCCGAGTTGTCTTTCCATCCGTTTTAACACACATTTTATACCAGTTTCGTACATACACAAACGAAGTGTATCCATCAAACCCCAATGTGAATAAATGCCCATATTGCTTTTAAAAGTCCACATCGAGTATATTTTCCAGTTTGTATCTGCATATATATTGTAATTATGATAAAATAATCAGCGATATACCCTGGTGTGTGTTGAAATGTCAGTCCATTTTGCATTTCTATCCTTTGTTTACATCTGAGTTTGATGGGTACAGTTCCTGTTTTTGCGCGTGAACCGCCTGTAGTCATGAAATTTGATGTGGATACATCTCATTCAATTAACTTCATTATCGTTTTCGAAGGTAGTTGCTTTAAATTTGAGAATCAAATCGTGTGTGCATACTATTTTACTGTTGTGTTCAGGTTAATGTGAACAATCCCTAATGTGAACAATCCCTATCAAATGGCCTGGTTATTCAGTTTGTTCTTTGTGACAAGTGAATCTATAGCGACATTAGTGACCAGCTATGTGCAAGTTATTATTTTGTTTTATATTGCTCCTGGTCATCGGTTTTCAGGAGCATCATTTGAAAGCAAGTCATACCGCCTGTGTCGCCGATTTGATAGGACAAGCAAAAAAAACCATATGTACAGTGCGGGAGGTATGAAGTTAGCACCCTAGGCCGGCACTTAGTAAGTGGGGGTTTTCACCCTGGTTAATAATGATTAAGGTTTTGCCTACTGAACAGAGCTTGCCAAATTCAAAGTTTGTCACACAACGTGAAGCTATAAATAACAAACCTCTGACTCCCACATTACACGCGATTCGCGGTTGCACACGATGCAAAAACAAATTCGAAATATTGATGATTTTAGTTTGAATTACGACCTTTAGTTATGAAAAATATATTCTCAACTCAAAACATTCCATGGTGCAATTGTCCCGAAATATCAAGTCCATATATATCGGCACGTCTAATCAGGCTGTTATCCGATGAAATTCTCTGTGGTTCTTGTGTGAGATTGCTAATGCCACGATTATCATGTCTAGTTGTTACATAAAGGATATAATGAGCCACCTGGGTTTTCAAATGTATCAAATATCTTTACTGCGTTGTGGAAACCTTCCTAGTGCTTGCTGTTGCTGCCATATTGTGGTACCCACGTGGACCAATACTCCGTCAGTTATTATTTGCTGTATTAAGTCTACAAGTATTTTAGGGTTATGTAAAAAATGTATTGTAGATAAAAATGGTGAGTGGTATGGTGAATATAGTTATGTCTACTGAGAAACTAATCTGTTGTGATAAAAACTAATCTCCCAAATCTCCTAGTTTCGAGAACACGACTCGCCATTTATCTTAACAAATCACTTCTACGGAAGTTATCTTCATGATTGATGAATTCATAATTTTTGGAAATGAGTGTCTTTTGCGGTGAATGCTTAACTATTCCTGGTTGAACGGATGATTAGCGTACCGAGTGAGCATTGTTTGATGAAACGTTCATATCAAGCTCGCTGGAAACACTCGCCAAATCACATTTTATTACGTTATGTATACTGGACTATATAACTGAATAAACTGCTGCTAATTGAAGTCTATGGACTTGAAGCTAGGTTGGGAGTCTGGTCTCGACGATCTATAGCACGGTCGATCATTCTCTAATATCGGGAGAGAATAATCAAGTGTGGTCAACTATGAAATGGTCTTAGCCAGTTATCTCAGACACGTTGCTTCTCTGTATGAGAGATGTAAATCACCTTGATAAGAATCGATTAAACTGCCTTCGATTAAACTAGGAAGTATGTGAATAAGGGACGATGACAGGTTAGAGAATGTTGTAACTATCCAACTTGTATCTACTGGATTTCCACATCAAAAATTGCACTGCATATCCGCAAAGGATATGGCAGTGAACATTACAGTTTGGGGGTTACGTTCGATGGCTTGCTGGATTTCGCACTCAATAACTGACAACAGGACTTATGGATTTATTGCTTTTTAAAAACGCAAAAATATCACTGAACTTGACCACCAATAATACCACCGATACGTCATGCTTGAAAGACGATTTACGAAACAATATTTATCAAAAAAAAAAAATTGGTGTTGTTGCATGTTTATCACTTAAACTGTTTCACGGCCACTACTTATCCAATGGTAAAGAATTCAGACACCGTGGTTGAAACTATATATATATCTGTGAAATGGAAATCAAAAGAAAGATGATGGTTCTCACAGAGTATTCCTAGGTAATTGTGCATGTCTTTTTTTTGAAAACGTTGAGAATGAAAAAGTCATTTGAGAATCACCCCCGCAACAAACAACTCATCACAAAAACGTTAGATTTTTCTCAACCGTCTCTCAAGGGTGTAATCACATGTAAAACAGTCGAAGGAGGTCAAACACAGCGAGCAAGTCTCTGTAAATCGCCCACTGTCCAGCATTAAGCAAACTACATCATAAAGATGCTCGTTGCACCATCATCAGCGTATAGGCATCGGGAGAGTTGTTCACTGCTCCGTAATGGTAGTCGTTTCGTTCTTTATGTACTCCTTACATGAATACGAATGGTCATTGACATAAATTGTTCGGTCACAATCGTTTATGTTAAAATTGTCATGTATCTAGACTGGTTGGTTGAACGTATAGGAAACCAAAAATGTGCACTTATGTGCGGTTCAGAGATCATTTATGCTATGTACTGATAATTACGGTACATTAAAATCTGCATGGAATTCTGAATGGAGTATATCAATATTAGCACAACTAAGGTTTGGTCTACTACCTCTAGAATTAGAAAATCGCAGATACAACTAATTAAGTATAGCGTTTCATCTACAAGATCTTTGTTATCTTGCCACGGGAGCTTGAATACATCTTTACATCATTTCCCTATACAGACATACAGTGTCGTGCAGTATACAATATGAATGAATAAACCAATTTGAGACGAGAACCTGAATTTTAGGCGAGGATTCAGTGGTATGACATTGTGTTGAAATGTTTGATTCCTTTCAATTTGCACCTGCCATTTTCACACTAGTAGCATTTCGTTTCAGTATCATGTCACAAACGGTGCCACTTCTGTTTTTGCTGATGAAATAAACAACGTAGATATTTCACAATGGCTTTTCGTCAATGACCTCGGACATAATATCTCCCGTTACAAGGACGGTTAGTTAAATAACGTTGGAGAGAGTGTAATGTGGTCTGTGAGGACGAGAATGTGATATAAATGAAGCTAAGTTAGCTGCAGTAACCGTGATGTGTTATTGCATTGAATAAAGGATGTACACTGGATATATCAGAAAACAAAAATGGTACTTCACAGTTACAGACGGAATCTACACTACACCTCTAGTATTTCCATTCTGTAAGAAAAAATGTCTCCGAGGACTTTATACATAGCGTCAACGGTGCTGTAGATAACCTGCAATTTTCTCAATTTTTTGTTTCTTCCAAATTAAAACTATCATTAATCCTTTTGCTTCATAATTCCTGTGTCATATTGCATCACATGCTACACTAGCGCCGCCATTTGTTATGTAACGACCAGTACGGACCACACACGTCAGTCAGTCAGTCAGTCAGCGGGCAAATAGGTACTGCTAGAGTGTTTATTAGTGAGTTTAGAAGTATGTTACATAGTGTAGAAATAGTTAAGTCTGACATAGAGTTACCTACGGACGTATCTGTCAAACAACAAAAAGGGTATGCCGACAGACACAGGGTAGAAAAACGACTATCACTATTGGTGACAAAGCGTTGTTATAGGAAAGAAAGACTATCGACAAACTTTGAGCATCGACCGGAACACAGATACTGTAGACGAGGCAATCAGCTAATCATCATATCCGAGCTTCATACAGGCGGACACCAGCCACATCAGGAAGTTCCCCGAGATGTGTGTACCAACCTCTCGCTATACATCAACAGTGCCGACGATGCTACCCTGTCTCCATCACCGCTACTGAGATCGTGACGCACCCCAGCACAAGATGCTGTCACTGAACAGCCACGTGTCAAAATTCGCGAAGATGCCTCAGCATCAATCTTGCAATAATTATCTAGATGAGATGCGTTCGACGGAACCGTGGTCTGGAAGAAGCGAAAAAAAAAGCAAATAAGCAATCAGAAAACGAAAAAAGAGTTTAGGTTGGTTTTGCATTCAATGTTCATAATTAACGTAAATCGAATTAGTTATGGACCATTCTATTGTTTGTGTGATTTAAATTGAAGACGAGTGTCACCAATGTCTCACAGCCTTTCAATAATACGTCAAATTTGTCATGGCGTATGCTTAGAGCGCTATATCGCTCATCTAATGTTAGATTCAAGCGTGTTACATTCCAGTATGATGAAGCAATTGGTACGATCAGATGGTAAGTATGCGATACAAGGAAGGGCCCAAGTATCATACACTGCGCCTTCCTCTATATTCAATGAGGATACGGATTAAATGGCATTCAACTCAGTAGCCTTCTGGCTTGTGATTGGGTACTTTTGTACTTGTCATGTATCTATTCCATGGGGTTTGTTTCGGATTTCTAAATTATTTTCATAGGTTGTTGGGCAGTTGTATACTAATTCCATCAGGTGTACAGTAGAAACAACTACATTTAACACACTGTCTGCCTCTGATGAAGCCAGTGTGTCTTTGGATAAACTGTTTGGTCGGGCTTTGTTTCTATTGCAAAATGTTGTATTTTACGTTTGTTATTGGCATCATCAAAAACTGATTGTATTGGTGGTAATATATTGATACTTACATTCAGTTAGTGGACGGGTAGAGTTAAGGCGCCAATTGGTGTTATGTTCTATAATCTCCGCCAATAATCGGTTTTGAGTTATTGATGCCTTCTTCTTTAATGTATGCATTAGCACCACCAATCTATTCATCATGTAAAACACATCGCTAAAGCCCCCCACCACCACCACATAATGTTTGTGAAAACGGACACCAATAACTGATTTTAATAATGTGTGAACACACATGTTGCGTCTCACTATAAGCATGGTGGTGCAATATCATAGGCAAAGCTACGCCCAATATACTACTGTTGACTTTCGGTCACTCGACGATGGAATGTAAAACCCTGATTTGACATTGTGAGCATGTAGGAAGTAAACTAAAGAACATCATTTTGGTGACCTATCAATTGACCTGTATGTGGCGTGCATGCCTACTTCAGTACCGGACGGGTATATCCACTTCACCCAAAAATGTGAATGGACAAAGTAACACAAACTGCTTCAATACAAATGGAAATATAGAACTTTGAAATGTGATCAAAATCATCCATGACAGTCTCGAAATACGCCATCAGATACTGTCGCAATAGCAGTAATGCACGTTATCATAACTTCTGACAACCTAACACGTATTCGTGTTGTCGCCTAAAATACCCACCTGCAAACATATGCCACTAAGTTCATAAACGTCACACATTTTCCCCTGATATAGCCAGTGTATCCTTGAGCACTCAGTGCAACAATACATCATGGGCTGTGTAGCTATCATAAGTCATGTACACCACGTTCTTAGTCCTATAGACTACAAAACCGTACATTGTTCTTAGTGTTATTCAATTAACCATTTCTTGTGATGACAGGAAAATGTTATGTCCAAGGTCATTGTCAAAACGCATTAGGAAATATATATATATATATATATATATATATATATATATATATATATATATATATATATATGTTTATTTCATCAGTGAAAAATCTGTGTACAGTCCATTATATGGCACTACAACGAATTGATTTTTTGACAAAATTGGTGAAAACACAAGTGATGGTGTACTTGGAAAAGAATTAAACACCCCGTCATATTGTCAATGTATTTCTATTCCCTAGAATAACTGCACATACCAATAGAGCTTTGTGGAAAGTCATCTTCATCTTCACAAAATGTTTGCCCGTTCATATTGTACATCGCACTATTATGGTGAATATCTACATACTGCATAAAAAATAAAAAACGGCAGGTGCAATCGCGTAAAGTTACCAGCCAAACGCTCACTTAACATTGGTTTCTTTAAAAAATATTGAAATTCATTGGTTGTTGTGGAAAACTACGTCCTAATAACAGGTTTTTAAGAGACTGGTATGCTTTATATCATTGACAAACAATGACGGCAGTGGCTAACACTCCGAGAAACTAACAGTGATGTCACAGTGCAAAACGTCTTTCGGCCCAAGTATCATACCCTGCGCCTCAATACTACTCGTCCACTAAATGAATGTCATTTAATCCGTCTGTCACCTTTTTAATCCTTATTAAATATAGAAGAAGGCGCAGTGTATGAGACTTGGGCCCGTCTTCCTTCAATTGTTTAAGGTTCGAACATACTCGTCCCAAATTAAGTCATGTGGATGTCAGAGGGTGGAACATATATATCCCATAATAATATATGGGATTTCTATGGGGTGGGAGGATTCACTTACAGAAAGTCATGTGTCCTTTGTAATACTGGTACACCAACGAGTGTGTCATTAAATTTTAACGTCACTCTCTCACCAATCTCCTTAATTGTAAGGAGATTGATATCAAATATGTATTGTTCGTTGTGCATAAATACTACGGAGCGTCACGATTTTACATGCGAATGCATAATTTCCAACATTTTGATTATTTCGTGTCCCCCAAAGATCGCTTGTTCATGCAATTTCTGGTTTAAATTCATGACAATCCATGAACTATCCGGATATGTTGTGCTATCCTTTAACAAAGTAATTAACTTCGGAAGTTACTGGTGTTGACATTACTGGTTCCATAAGCATATCGATTATTCCACAAAAAAATAATATATCACATCAAATATAGCACTGTGTTCAATTGTTCGCATCAGACTACCTACTTCAAATAACCTTTCGTAAGTCACACTCACAATCTCGTTTCCAGTTGGAAAAAACAAACTATTTTTAACTTGGTGACCAGACAATTAATACCAATATAAACGATAATGACCGACCAATTTATGTGTATGTCCATCCATATCCATGCAAGGAATACATGAAGAGCTAAATGACTGCCGTCCCGGAGCAGTGAACAAGTCTCCCAATGACCATGATGACCATACGTTGACGATGGTGCAGTCGTTCGTTTGTATAATGTAGTTTGTTTAATGCTGAGCAGTGGGTGATTTATAAAGATCACTTGCTCCATATATGTTGACCCCCATCGCCTGGTTTGCATTTGATGACACGCTTGGGAACCGATGGAGTAACAATGCGCGTTTTTATGTGTGTTATTGTTTCAGGCGGAGCCCCTAATAGGACACGACATGACAAAAACGCAAACCCTTCACTCAATTTAAAAACCATTTGCTCAATATACTGTTTGTCCAATTTAATATATTGTTCAATCAATACAATCAATAGTTCAATCATCATTAAAGCAAACGGTTTACTTTTTTCTTGCCGTGTTCTATCAGGGACTGCGTGGCAACGACCTTGCTTGTTTACTGCCAATGTCGTTATTAGCAGTTGTATTCCAGTGATGGGAGAGGACATTTGTTTATGGTTTACATGATATTGTGGATATAAAAATATAACATCTAAGTTCTCGTGTGGTTTGCTTGGAAAAATAAATACAGAATCCCTGAAGGTGTTAGTGCAAGTGAAGTATTCTATCAGACTGTATGATGGGGAAGTGGTGGGATTTCTGTTGTGATAACTAAAGAGTAATTCATGTTTACTTTAGTAAAATAATCTTGAGAAGTGCAGATGGTCGTTTTTATTATAAATGCACCCACCAAAACACTACGTGTTCAATGATGGCTTCCATTGCGTACCCTGTAAAACTTGTAACCAGCACAATATGGGCGAGTACATAGTTAACGCATTGGGAAGACAATTTTCAATGTAATCATTTAAGATCATGGTATTGCTATTTCAAGACTAGTTTTATAATATCTGATTCATAATCTCTTTCATGATTAGCTGAGGCATGAGCCAATTATGGCATAATTGGTGCTATTTCCAGAGAGCTATCTTCCAGATATGTCAACTAAATTCTGAGACACATATGTAATAGCAATCAGTGCATCTGCTATTTACACCAAACATAATTAAAATCATTGAGGCAGAGAATCTTTCCACCAATCACATGGTGATAAAACATCATTACGTCATACAGGAATCGTGACCAGCAGCGAAAGTGGAGGATTCTATGAGAGATTTAGAGAACCCGTGGCAATTACATTCTGGAAGTGCTGCAATGGACATTTCGTGAACAAATAGTCTATATAGTGAAGGTGTCTAATGATGCTCGGCCCATGTAACGCTCATCCCGAATTTAAGAAGATTGCAATACAAAACCAAATTATGTGTGGGTATGTCACAATTATTTCGTGACATGATAATGATAAATTGATAATGATATAGTATCCAGAAAGCTTGTGAAAGCAACACATTGTATATTTGTCATTTGAATTCCATGCATCGCAAAGAAATTTTCAACTCAAGCTATGTGATCCCCCTATGTTTTGCATCCTAGTTCCTTTCGCGATGCAACCTTGCTTATTTCAAGCAAGATCGAGTCAACTTTGCTTTTTTAAAATATAAATGGCTGCACATGACATACTCCATACATAGTTATATTGATCCAACAAAAGGGACCATTCTGTATGTGATAGAATGGAAACGACATATATGATAGGATTGAAATATTGATGCCAAAACTTTATTTATTTTGCTCGACACTGAACTTTGCGATTGGGGAACAGACTCTCGCGCGGAGTACTTTATACTTGGGTATTGATTCCGCGGGTATTTCATACGTATGGGTGATTGACCTGTCTCAACACTATGAACATCACGTTCTGTGGTCTATAAATCACACGACCTTAGTCTGTATCCGACGTTATTAGATTTGTCGTCCTTTATCGTGACGAGAATCATTATATGTGAGGTTACTATAGGGCGTTAGGTTGAGAACGTCTTGTTTTCCAAACACATTACATACTTATTTTTTATTTTTATTATCTGCATTATGCAGATACGTGCACTTTGAACACATTATAGACCGGTGATATATATAATGTCTATACCTATGTTTATTCACACAACGAGGTACTTAAATATCGGCTTTTGACATCCATCTTATGTAGTATTTCGAGAACTCGTGCTATTCACCTAGTATATTTTGCTGAGGTACTTTCGCAGCACATGAATTTGCATTTTTTTAATTCATGCAGCTATGCCCTGCAATCCAGACATGTACTCGAGCATTCTCGTTCATTAGCCATGACATTATTTGAATCAACTTAAATGGTACTACAATAAACATACCTGGTGCTTTGCACCAGATCTCCCCGGATGACAGAAGTCAATAGCGCGATCATTTCTAGCACTGTTTTCAATTTAATTCCGTGCGCATAATATATAGGCCTACGATGTCCACGCCGGACGAATATTCCGATGTGAAAACAATTGGTACCGTATAGTTCGTATGAACACTGATCGAGTACGCCCATAAAAAAATCGAGTCCCTGATCGAGTACGCCCATTAACAAAAATAGCAAGGTGTTTATAAAATTCAGCACCGTTTTCTATTTGGCCCAAAATCACATGGCACAACCGGTTCAGTGATTCTAGGGGTATTTTATGATTCTAGGGGCAGGTCCCATGATTCTGGGAGCAAAGTATCATGATTCTAAGGGGAATTCTTGTCAAAACAGGTGGAATGTCCCTGAATATTGAGCAAAAATGATATCATGGTAGCCTGCCCCTAGAATCATATTTTCCCAGAAGAATCCAATTTGTTTAAAACCAGCACATTTTCTAGCCTTAATTTCATCACCAAAGGAAATAGTGATTTTTTATCATTTAAAATCAATTCGAAACATGCCAAAATGCTTCAAAATGTATGATTGCTGAGTACTTATTGTAGCCTTGACAGTCCACCAGGAATTCGTGGAGCTTAATATGGGAATATAGGAAATACTCTGCATGAAATCTCATTTTGTGTGCACTCTGCTACAATTGAACCAACTAATCAAATAATAACTGTTTTGATTCTTGCAGAATTTATATCATTTTTGCTCAATATTAAGGGACACCCCACCTGTTTTGACAAGAATTTCCCCTAGAATCATGAAACCTTGCACCCTGAATCATGGGACCTGCCCCTAGAATCATGAAATACCCCTAGAATCACTGAACCGGTTGTGCCCTGTGTCCATATATTCGTAAAGTTGTTTTTGGTCAATGGTGTACAAATATGCGACGATATATGCCATATGAGAGGTGTCCAAAAAATTTGAGTACCGTCGGAATATTTATAAGCACTGAAATATCAATGTTGAAGGCGGTGGTGTTGAACTCGGAGCCCATTCTGACTTTTACACATTGCCAACAATAAATACCACGGTAATCAATCTTCCGCACTTTGCGAGCGAAACATTAGCTGTTGTGGGACAGCGAAAAATAAATGCGTATGAGTGTTAAAAGTGAAGATGCAATCAGAAAATGGAACGAAACAAACGGCTAATTTTAATTCTCCAAAACAAGGAAAATTAGGCACTGATAGAAAGTAAAAGCGTGAGAAATGAGCGATGGCTCGGCAGTAGGGACAAAAGTGATACCCGGTTGACTGAATGCACACCGTGGTGATGTATGTGTTCTCAAACCCTACCGACACGTAAATGTTGACGTAAATCGGCGATAGTGACGAAAAATTTGCTCCATTCGACGAAAATATTCGCCAGATTTTATTAATTAACTGAATTGTTTACGTCCAACACTGTGAAACAAACGTTTCAAGTATTTTCTCTTCGACAGCAGGTTTTCCCCCAGTCGCAGAGTATTTCCCCCATGGGAATCTCAGTGAGAGTTTGAGAAGTTACAATGAAATCACATGGGATCGAGAACACGGACACATTTTCGACAAAATCGGAACAGCTCAGCCTTAACCTTGGCAACTCACATTGAGTCTCTGCTGCGTACACGAACTACAACATTTACAGTTTTAATTAAGGATGTACGCTCCAGGTCGACCCACTCATAGGGGACCCACTCATATTCAGACTTTGATACTATCATCAATATGCATTCGAAAACAGAGGTGTGGGACCAAATTTTCTTGTTAATGTTGAATTATGGATAATTTTACCTCCAAAGTACTTGAAAAATGGGTCATTTGTGCAATTTTCCTCAAATCAATGTTTCGATAACAACTAATTTGAAACAAAACCTGATATTTTGATTATTTACCAATGAATCAATGTGTGTGTTTTTGATATGAAAAATATGGGGATCACCGTGCTAATTTTCCAGTTATATGCTGCTAAACTTGTCAGTGCTACTAAAAATCAGTGAATTTATCAAAATTTTGGCAAATTTTCATATTCTGATATAATAGAGATGCTTGCATGTAGTGGAAAAATTAGTACGGTGACCCCCATATTCTTTTGTATCAAAAACTTGACCACTGTTTTGTTGATGAATGAGGGAACTTTCAGATTTTGTTTTTCATTACAAATTATGAAAAATATGGTTTTAGGGAGAATGGCCAAAATACCCAGGTATTTTGGAGGTATAATTACCCATAATTCCTCATTAAAGAGAATATTTGATCCGAATTTTCTATTCTCGAATGCATAATGTCATTTTGATGAATCTTTAGAAATCAGGAAAATCATCAGACGAATTTCAAATTTTAGCCCCTTTGGGTCAGTCCACCTGGAGCGAACCTCAACAAACACAGAAGACTAAAAAATCACCCCCAAAAATATCAAAATCATTTCTTGTCAGTGTTGACAGCCAATGTAGTACTTTAAAGGCGGACTGTGTTCATGATTGGTCGAGTAATAGGAATCATCCTTTGCGATACAGGCTCTTTTTCATGAGTCATTTGTTTATAGACATCTCCATAGCCGAGATGAATTAAATTTAAATAAAAGATAAATAAATGGAAAAATCAGATTCACAATCATGGAAGTCTGAACACATTTTCGGACTCACGAGACAATACCCATTCCATGCAGTGCTCAAGGAGGATGCACTATATATTTTCTTATGTACATAATTATAATTTGTACATTATGATGATCATTTGTACACGTATATTTACTGTACTGACTTTCATATTTTATGCAATACTATGCACATGGGCCCGACACTTTTTGGAAATAAGTTCATTCGATTCAGTTGGTGCAAATATATTAGGACATGGTCGAGACTGAGGAATTTTATTGAGGCCTTGTATTAGTCTCACAATTCTACAGAGAACATGAAACATGTTAAAACATGAGTTCCATCCCTTGAACTCCAAACTTTTTTGTATAAGGCAGGTAGCGATGAATATATAGTACTGCAATTTGATGTAGTTGCGTTCCTCATAGCACCATCGTTGAATGGACAGGAGTAATCTGAGGTGAGGTGTATCCTGTATCATCTAATCATGTGCTCATTTCCAAGGAAGTACGAGCCTAGAAGACTAGTATTTGGCAAATGACGCCATAAAATCTCGTATATCATGGACTGATGCCTTTCAGTTCCGGCAAACTGTCAATTTCCCGTAAGAATTATGTCTCATCAAGCACTGGGTTAGTGTCAAAGGAGATATTGGTGAGATACGATTATTACTCGGGAGTGAAACCCATGGAGAATCATTTAAAAGAAGGCTGTCTTCACTATGTTCCTTCTAATATTTATGAGGTGAGTTTCCAGACAGGAAGCTGATGATGTCACCTGTATGAGTACAAGCGTTTCTTTTGACGTTTTCATTACTGAGTTGATTTTCCTGTTCCACTTTAACACAAGTGTTTATGAATACCATGTATATCAAGAACTTCCTCGATTCATATTCAGTATTTTCTGATTAGTGTTTATGAATATCAAAAACTTCCTCGATTCATATTCATTATTTACCGATTAGTGTTTATGAATATCAAGAACTTCCTCGATTCATATTCATTATTTTCTGATTGGTGTTTATGAATGTCTTGTCTGTCCAGAATTTCCTTCATCTTTAATGATGTTCCTAATACATGAAATGCATGTGCACATCTAATATCAGCTGAATAATGTATCGCAAAATAACGGCTTACCCAAACCTTTTCGTTCAATTTCAATATGAATATACATTTAACTGCAGCGATGGGTGCATGATAGTTTACGTCTATCAGAAAAAAAAACTTGTCTCTTCCTGGAGGAAACTTTTTTTTTATAACTCGAAGTAATTGCGTCATGCATGATAATTTATATGAATGTCCAATGACATACATGTGTAGGATAGTTTAAGGATAGTGGCCTGGATCCACCTCATTTCCAGATCATGTAAACAAGTCTTCCAATCACCATTCAGTGACAGTGAACAAACGAACATCTTTATGTTGTAGTCTCTAGTTTACAGCGAAGTAATCAACCCTTGAGTCTACGAACGACGATTTATCAAGATCAGTTGCTCGCTATTTGTTTACTCTGCTCTGACTGATTTACTCCATTAAAATCCTCTTGGGTCTGAGAGGCAGACAACTGACGTCATTCAAAATGTGTGTGTGTGTGTGTGCGGATATGTGTGAGATGTTCAATTACATGTGATGGCATGTCATCCACTTCCGTTGGTGCAAACAACGGAAATTGTTTTACAACGGAAATGGTTTGCACCATTTATGTTTTCTGAATAAAGTTCCATAACATAAAGTTCAAAAACCAATGCCAAGTCTAGGACATCCTAATGAAATGTGTTATCAATCTCATTGTCCGAAGTAAGGCAATCGAGAAGTTATAGGCAATTCATGAACCACATATATGGCCCAAAATGATGTGCAATCATGTGTTCTGTAGTATTTTTGTTATTTCCAATGTTATCAGCTCAAATCGTATACGCGGTATGTGAACAAAGAAAAAATTAATATTCACAAAAATATATATATATATTTATCTTCCCATCGGTAATAAATCCTATATCTGTAGTTATCACCATTCCAACAGACTTTATCTGCATTCAGCCGAATAGTTCATTGGTCATCATCTATTTATGAATGGGAATGATTGTTCTAGTTCTCCACGTGTGAATATAAACCGAATGATAATAAAATGTGCAAAATGGATGTGAATGGTGTAGATATTGAACGTGAACCAATGAATTAATATTTTTTCGGGGCGGAATGAAACTGGGCTTTTCAGTTTCATCACGATTCTGTGCATTAACCTGACTGTGTAGTTTTATTTTATTATATAACAGCATACTAGCATCAAGTCATTGCTCTTCAGTCACAATACTATTTACGTAAATTTCGTGAAAAATACATTCATGTGTGTCTGAACGAGATAACGTAGGAAACCGCGGCCCGTGCTATACAAGTTCGTCAGGCAATGGCCGACTTCAGTATATGGTATTCAATCAATCAATCAATCAATCAAGTTTATTGGCGTAAATGTACAGGGTACATAATAACCAACATACAGACAAATATTATACATGAGATACGTGTAAATAAAAAATGATACAGACAGAACATGTTACAGACATGACCATGAGCACCGATGGTGTTATAAAGGCCTACTCTTTTAGGATCACCTGCATTGCTTTAATATAGGAAGTTACTAACCTTATAAATTGTTGATACTTTTCTTTATTGCAACATTTGTCTGTCCTTAGATCTAAAATGGTGAATAACTTCTCTTTGTCAGACATACAAAGAAAATAGATTATTACTGACATCAAAATCCAGAGAAGATACACAAAATCACAAAAGTGGAGAGTTCATCAATTAGCATCGCGCTCTCTGGTTAAAAGACTGGCGAAGGTAACTACATTATATGGTGTGGTTTACGTCATACATTTGTTGCTTATTCAAGATTTACCACATTATTGAAGAGCCGCATTATCTTATTCAAAACACCTGGTGTTAACCAGTAGGACCACTAGTGCCGTTCAGTTTTACAACCACCTGTTATGAAGCACTGTCCACTTGGCTGGATGGATCTCGTATACCATGTGATCTATTTTCATCAATACTTGTATACTTTGCTTATGACTCAAAATGATACATGTTCCAATTTACTCATAAAACATGACCAACATTTGTACAATGGCATTATATTTTTTGCACGGAATCTGACCGAGGCTTCAGTTGATACAATAGACTGGACCAGATACAATGCGATCGATGATTGGCTAAGTGACATTACCTGGCTTCAAAGTGGGTTCAGGACTGGTATGATTCGATCAAGAAAGACCTCCACGGTCGCCCTAAATTCGATAAGCCCCAGTTTTATTTCTCACCATTTGATAAGTAAGTTGTCTGCCACTGATAAGGAATGGAACAAATATAGAAATACGGAGATTCTCACGTAGTGAATTTTTTTCTCAGTTGGGGAGGACAGCATAGAGGCCCATCAGATGAAAAATTAACAGTAGCATCGTAACTCTGATGCCTAGGGGATTAATTTTTTAATATCATTCAGAAAGAACAGTTTGCGGTGTGAGCATTTGTCCACCATATACTTGGATAAGTAGATACTTGTTCCAGTGGGGTAGGACTTGCTATCAACCCGAAAAATATCAATACATACCCATAAAATATTATATACTATAAGGACAGAGTCTCGAAAGTTTTATGCTGAAAGTTGCACGCCAGAGAATCGCCAAGTTGATGATGTATTTGAAATTAATATAACATGTTTCCGACTAGCAAAACATTCTGAGATGAAAACAGATAAATGTTTCCATTCGCTGAGAATAATAATGACAAGTAATTATTTCAGTGATGAATAGCAATTTGTATGCAACGTGACAAAGACAGGCAAAGTATCTCCTCGAATTAATCATTTTGCTACTCACCAACATGCAATGAAACAATGGATGTCTTGAAAACTCTAAACTGGCTACATTGGAAGACCATTCCGAAATGGCGAAACACGCATTGTAGATGCGAATGAGACAAATAAAATGAATGAATAGTGAGTCAACTATATAGCTCAATTAATTCAAGCTGACCAGGTGCTTATTAGTTGCACTGTAATCGGGGGTTATGATTTGAAACATCTGTACAATTAAGATATAAAATCATCTAGGGATATCACAACAATTTCCATGGTGGAAGGTAATAATTTTGGGACGGAACCGTCGTCTGGAACCAAAAAGAGCGAATAAACAGACGTGCAGATTTGACATTGGCTCTGTATTTCATGATCGCAATTAACATAAATCGAGTTAGTTATGGAACATGAATTTAACTGTGCAATTAAAGATGATGATGAGCGCCATAAACATCTCACGAACATCTGATAAAGTGTTTTCAATCAGTTTCGATAGCACTAGCTAACACCTGATTGAATAGAAATGAACTGATAACCTGGTGCAACAACATTCGTTTAGAAACAACTTATGCCCGTTGGCCCATACACCATTTCTGTATGAATGTAAGTATCAATTTATTACCACCAATACATAAGATTTTGATGATGTTAATAACAAGCGTGAAGTACAACATTTTGCAATAGAAACAAAGCCTGACCAAAGAGTTTATTCAAAGACACACTGGCGTCATCAGGGGCAGACAGTGTGTTAAATGTAGTTGTTTCTACTGTACACCTGATGGAATTAGTATACAACTGCCCAACAACTTATGAAAGAAAACATTATAAATCCGATACGAACCCCATGGAATAGATATATGACAAGTACATAAGTACCTAATCACAAGCCAAAAGGCTACTGAGTTGATGGTATCCTCGGGGACAGATTTAACGTCCGCCAGCAGTGACACCGACTCAGTATGAATGTAAGTATCAATCTATTACCACCAGTACATAAGATTTTGATGATGTTAATAACAACCGTAAAGTACAACATTTTGCAATAGAAACAAAGCCTGACCAAAGAGTTTATTCAAAGACTCACTGACGTCATCAGGGGCAGACGGTGTGTTAAATGTAGTTGTTTCTACTGTACACCTGATGGAATTAGTATACAACTGCCCAACAACTTATGAAAGAAAAAATTATGAATCCGATACGAACCCCATGGAATAGATATATGACAAGTACATAAGTACCTAATCACAAGCCAAAAGGCTACTGAGTTGATGGTATCCTCGGGGACAGATTTAACGTCCGCCAGCAGTAAAAAAATATCATTGATAATACGTGTGTAGCTAAATCCTTTCACCACCTATATAAAGTTGTTGATCTACAGTACATTCATACGTATCAAGCTGTGGATCGACCTGTTTCACCACTAGATCAACATCGAAGTGCCCAGCTAGTCTCTAAACTGCTACGACAAGGATATGTTTTACCAAGACTTATTGCTGCGTTTAAGAAATTCTATGGACGTCATCATGATCTGGTTGATAAATACAGCAAATCCATGTCTGCCATGCAACTAGATCTTTTTTCATGTTAATTTTGGGGAATTCATGACGGGTGCCACTAGTGGGGCAGGAAATGCTCACTCTTTCCGTAACACCTGATTTCACCTCCTGATGGCCATTTATGGGGGTTCATGAGTTTCCCTGTCATTTTTGTTTTCTCTCACTTCGTATGCCTGATATGACTTTCTGTCCCCGGACTATGAGATTGGATAACGGACCCTGTTTTGTTTGCTCGGAATACTTGATACTGGGTATTGATTCCACGTGCTAAGATCATTAGCACGTTCGATTACTGCAATTGCGTATTATAAAAAAATATTATGTATCTGAGAGGTATGGTGTTTCTGCTGGTAGCCTTGCACTTGTCCGATGAACGTCAATGCTCGAACTGATATTCCAATCTTAAAATCATTCAAATCGTATAATAGTCACGTTCTAGGTCATCATAAATTCAGTGAATCAATCCTGTTTCACCTTCATACATGTACATGTTTCAAACTCAATTCACAACCTTTATATAATATCCTTGAATCACACATTTATTCCATATATATGAAGTTTTCGTGTGCGAGCAGTTGGCTTCAACAATACATCATGGTCACTGTATGACTTCATGTACATCACATTTCAAGGCCCATGTTCCATAAGACACTGCGCTTTACCCGGTGTCATTAAATTAGCCATCCTGGTTGTGACAGGAATTGTTACATTCAAGTACATTGAGGAAAAGCCATTGTGAGATGAAGCTAAGTTCATCTATTCAACGAAAAGGTATGGCAAACATGACCAACTTCGTCTATGATACTCGATTCTGATAAGAACTATTATGTTCGAAATATTGGTAAAAAACTGATGATAATATGTACCTTCCAAATGGTGACAGGCGGTGGATAAGATTTTACTCACCGACAGTGAAGTCGCTATAAACGATCACCTTGAATCAGATGTTTCGTGTGGACGATTTGTGGTGGCGAAAAGAAGAACGATTCATTCTTTGCTTGCATCATCCGGTTTCGCTTGTGGCACATCAACGAGTATGTGTCAAGATAAATATCACCATTTGTTTGTTATATGTCAATGCCACATACTCTCCAATTATAAACAAAACTCGCAGCATACTAAACTTGGACTTTTTCAACCTGTTTACACATTTTACCCATCGTTCAGCTTGTTTACACATTTTTACACATCGTTCAGCGACGCTGCTGAAAAACGAACAAAACCCTGGTAAACAAGTGAAAAACTATACGATACATAATTGTTACCATAAATATGTCTTTGGGGAAACTCTGTATCTGTGCAGTTGGTTTGGATTCTCATTATTAATGGTTGGGAAGTTGTATACTGATTTTATTGGGCGTGAAGTCAAAACGTATGTTTTACACACGGTGTGCTCCCGGTGGCGCCAATCAGGTTTTGGGGTTATCTTGTTTGGTGGGGTCTCGATTTTATTCCAAATTTTTTTGTGTTTTGGGTATTCTATAGCCATCAGCAAAATATAATTGTGTTGGGAGTTTTATTCTGTCAGTCTCGTATAGATCTTCCAATCTATGCAAACAATGGCAACTAAACACCCTGTTCGTACGGATTTGCGTATTGGGTCTACATTTCATGACCACAACTTAATTCATCAGAATCATTTGGTAAAGTCCACATTGGATAGAGTTCATATTGAGTTGTATCAAGTAAAAATAAAGAAATCAAATCTGAGAGATTTCTGACCTTTTTCATCTATATCTACAAATTGCTGTGAGGCAATTATTTGGGAAAGTTTTTGTTTTTTGTTTTCCTCATCCTTGAAAATAACCATGGTGATATATGTATCCCCGGATATGGAATGCTTATGAAGAGTTTATCCAAAAGTTTTCATGTGGTCAGCCTAAACAGACCACTTCACCAGCGATATCACCTGTTGAGTTCAATCACTTCGGGCCTGCATCTGAACAGCTTATTCGGAAAGTCATTCTTGATTCTCCTACTAAATCATGTATTCTCGACCCTTGGCCCACTTTCCTGGTTAAAGATTTTGTTGACATTTTGGTACCATCTATCACTAAATTGGTTAACTGCTCCATGATGGAAGGTTTAGTGCCTAGTAGATTAAAACAGGCTGTAATTACTCCATTGCTTAAAAATCCCTCGTTATCCAAGGAAGAGATGAAAAACTACCGCCCAGTATCGGGTCTATGTTTCATCTCCAAACTGGTTGAACGAGTGGTTGCATCCCAGATTAAACAACACTTGGATAAAAACAATTTGGGTAATCCATTCCAGTCTGCCTACAGGAGCGGCCACTCTACAGAAACTGCGTTGTTAAAAATAAAGAATGACATACACATTTCGTTGTCAAAAAGCATGCTGACTGCTCTGGTATTACTTGATCTTTCGGCTGCTTTCGACACGATCGACCATACAGTTCTCTTGGAATGTCTATCATCTTGGTTTGGCTTTGGTGGGACTGCACGCAAGTGGTTCTCGTCCTATTTGTCTGGTAGGGTCCAATCAGTTAAGGTTGGCGACAGCCTTTCAGAGCCCGCAGATATAAAATTTTGGTGTTCCACAGGGATCAGTTCTTGGTCCCATTTTGTTTTCCATGTACACAACACCTCTACATAAAATAATCTCTGCACATAATACGGTTAACTATCATTTCTATGCTGATGATACTCAGCTTTATATGCCACTCTCACAAACAAATTGTGCTACGGATCTAGTCACGCTCCAGGAATGTCTCAAAGATGTCCAAAACTGGATGAATGCAAACAAGCTTAAGCTCAATCCAGATAAAACTGAGTTCATCCTGTTTGGTACCAAGTCTCAAAGGGCTAAGATGGCAGATTGTTTTCCAGTGGATGTTCTTGGAAATGAAATCAGTCCTACGGAAAAAGCACGCAATTTAGGTGTTGTTTTTTATTCTGATTTTTCATTCTCCAATCAGGTTGTTTCTGTTTGTAAATCATGTTTTGTGGGTCTTCGTGACCTAAGAAGGATCAGGCGTAATCTCTCGAAAAGCAATACAATTACATTGGCTAATGCGCTAGTTAGTAGTAGACTTGATTATTGTAATTCATTGTATAGGTCTTTATCCAGTCGGGATTTGAATAAGTTACAATGTGTTCAGAATACTTTGGCCCGCATTGTCACTCGGACATCTAAGTTCTCTCATATTACCCCTGTTCTCAGGTCACTACATTGGTTGCCCATTAGGCACAGAATAGAGTTTAAAACCGCAAGAATTATTTATAAATCATTGCATACGGGACTACCTGCATATTTCAACGATCACCTAACTCGCTACACATGTAAAGTGAACACGAGGCGTGGCAATCCTGATAAACTGTTCCTCCATGTCCCACTTTATAAACCTTCCATTAATAAATCAAAGGTTCAATTTCAAAACAGTTTGAGTTAAGACGGCCCCTCACTTTGGAATTCCTTACCAAATGATATTCGTTCTGCTCCAACCCTGTCTAGTTTCAGGCATCAGCTTAAGACGCATCTATTTCTGGATGCCTATCCCCCTTAACCTTCTCAACACAGCCGGTTGTCATCTCGATCACGAACAATTTCTGAACACGTTTTATGATATTGGTTATTATTCAGGACTGTTGCGCCTTAGAATTCGTTATACGAAATTAAGCGCTATAAAAGTTTGATATATTATTATTATTTCATGAGAAATAAGCTTTTGAGCTTTGTTTTTGAAACACGGGAAAGACAATCAAATTCTTTATAATTCGTTTACTACGATGCCTTATAATGCAACGCAAGAATCGGATGAACAAAACATTGGGACTGGGTGTACTGTAAAGTAGACGATACAAAATAATAACACATTGCGATGATAAATAAATTGAATGAATTTAAACAAATGCATATGTTTATTTCTCTCAAATATCCATGATAAAGGCAAATGGTTGTTTATATTATTGCCGTGTTGATCAAAGCACTAAGTGTCTAGAGCTTCATAAACCATCAGACCAGTGGATAACACATTCTCAATGTTTTACGATATGAGCGAGTATGCCGATGACCGGTTGGTAACAACCTCAGATTCTGGTATGACTTACTGTGACCATTTAAGATCATGGTAGGCCTATAGCTATTTTAAGACAACAGTAAGCCTAGTTCATAAGCCGCTGAGGCATGAAGCCCTCATCGCCTAACTGGTACAAGTTCCAGACAGCTATCTGCCCGATATGCCAAATAAATTTTGTGACACATATGCAATAGAACTTATTGCCTCCCCTATCTACACTAAAAATAATTAAAATCACTGAGGCAGAACAACTTTCCGCCAATCACATGGTGATAAAACATCATTACGTCATACAGGAATCGTGACCAGCAGCGAAAGTGGAGGATTCTATGAGAGATTTAGAGAACCCGTGGCAATTACATACAGCAGTAGACATTTCGTGAACAAATAGTCTATACCATGAAGAACCAGATAATGATGGAACCATGTAACACCCATCACAAAGTTTCAAGAGCATTGTAAAATACTAATTAGAACAAAATTGTATATCTTCGTCTGTTGCAATTCATTCTTGACAATACCGACCGGTTATTGGTAGTTTGTATAAAAAAAAACTGCATCACAATGTTTCTATTTATCAAAGTAACGCTAAACTGCACTTATCGTATTTGATGTACAATCTGGAACCGTGACATACGCAGTCAGCAGCCTGATGAGTGAAGAAATCGGAGGGAAAATTAATTTTGTGGTGATCATGTAATGACACAATAGCTAAAGCATACACTATAATTTTGTAACAAATTTTGAACTATTGTGCAAAATCAATCTCAAGTCAATCGAAAAGAAAATGTAATACTACATGCATTTAATATGACACAATGTTAGTCATTGTTTCTTGTTAGATATCATAATCATATATATGTGTGAATTCAGAAGAAAAATTGTTTAGAAATGTGTACAGGTGTAAATGTCTTCAGAAATTTATGGTATAACAAACAACTGGCATTGTCAATTATTCCCTCATAATTCTAACACGGCAGGGATCATAAAACTGCATGTCTTATGAAATGTGCGATACTACATATAATGGTGGTGATAAAAAAGCAACACGGGGAACTTTGGCTAGAAAACTCTAACAAAATGAGCAGCTCACTGACGATAAATGGCAGGTACTGACATGCCTTGGTGTCACTTGTGAAATACCATTCCCACCTCTTTAGGTGTGACGTGTAATTAACGCCAGGGAAATTTGATGGTCTTGTCATTTTGTCAACGCCGACGATGACAAACTCTGAACACTTCTATAGGGTTACTGACTGTAATTTCATATCTTGTCAAATGTCCGAACCTTATTGCAATATTACATCATTTCATATTCAGGAGTATTCCATAATGGTCGATTAACACAAGTTCAGTATTGCCAAAAGATGGACACCCATACAAATCCAAGCTTCCTCGTCAGTACTTGTGTTAGCGTTCTGTCTCTCTATGACATATTCTTGAGTTTGTCTGCCTAAGACCATCTTGTTTCACGTTGATGGTCACCAAATGAGTCACCATAGTATGCTTGTTTGTATAACCTCGAGCCATAACATCAAATGGTATGTTTCCAATGAACAAATTGAATGACATTGAGCTTGAACAAATAAATCAATGTTACTCCGAGTTCAATAACACCATTAGATGCAGTATGCATCTAGAGTTTTAATACTGGAGTCCATCAGAAGCCACGGTAATGCAATGGAAATATCTCCATATTCCTTCATGCTTCACGATACAAACCTAGGTTATATGATAATGTCAATTCAGACTTTAGATAGACACAAAATTGTAAATATCAAATTATTGCCACTGATAAAACCAGATTTCAAAGTATGTCACCTGCCAACCTAAAATATGTTGGAATAAAAACAATTGTATTCATTCGCAGCCGCACTGGCATCCCCAGGCGGAGTGTCAATAAATAGGTGTTGTCACTGTGCAATTTGACAGACCCAGTGTACAACTACCATGCACAACTATATACTTGCAGTAGAAGATTCTATGTCACTTGATGTCAAGGTGAATACTCAATATTTGATTTCCTATCTGTTCAGAATATGGAAGAAAACATATAACCCATATAAGATGCCATTGACGCATGAAATGTCATGTGACCCATATGCAATGCCATCAATATGTCATCCTCACACAATATTATAAACAAAATAATAAAACTGTGGTGGTAAACCAAGTACATGAAAATTCATCAGGCCAAGTTAAAAACTGTATTCTGTTATGTGATATATTCGGCTCTCAGAAAAAAATACCCCATGTAATCTTGTTTATGGCTGAACAGGAACCTGTTTGAAACAATAATCTATTCGAACTTGGTGACTTCACGAGTAATCACAACATAAACGCTAATGGTCAAACAATTTATGTGAATGTCCACCCGTATTCATGTATGGGGTACATAAAGATCGCATCAGACTTCTGTCCGGAGCACGTGAATAAGTCTCCCGATGACCATATAAGGACAATCGCCAAACGACCATCTTCGTCTCTTTAATAGTGGCGCAACCGGTCCTTAGTCCACCCTGGGCGATTTATAAAGATCAGTCCCTCGGTCTATGTTGACTCAGCTCTGACTGATTCACAGCGTGATAACACCCTTGGGTCTTGGAAAGCAGACAACTGATGTTGTTTGTGTAGTGTTTATGTATGAACATAGGAAATTAACGATGTTTAATCTTCTAAAGCTCGGTACTATATTATACGTCCATAAATAGCCGATTTTCATCATCAAAATCCCATGGGATACAGACTAGCTTAAGACAGACTAGCCTAAGAAAAGCCTACATTACTCCTTCTGGTTGCTATATATATATAAACCATATTATTACCGAAATAATGTATATGCGAGTTGGATGGAATATAATACATTGTAAAGTATTGTCCATGATCGGTATTATTAAATAAACATTTCTGTTTCATAGTTTCCTTCAGAGAGTATCTCATAGTAACATTCTTTAGACTTGCCGAAAAATTACATAAATAAATTGTTGGTTTGACATTAAAAAAATTGGAAATGTATATGTATTGAAAATGCACAGTCACATGAAAAGATATTTTTATCCTTAATCGAAAGGTTGGAAACGAATTTGCGACTGGACTGGATTGATGGAGAAATGGCTGATTTTCATAACAGTCACTATATACCCGATATGGATTCATCATCCACTTCTATATATCTTTCTTCCTAAATCGAGAGTGAATACATATTAAAGGGAATTCGGAGACTGTCTTGGATTCGAGTCAGCGACCACGATCTATGTACTGGACACAGGGCTTGTCTGTGCCATGCTTATGATACGTTATGATGACTCGATGACGTCCCCAGTGGAATGCGCTGATAACATATGGTGCCATATTCATATACGATAAAACGGCATATGGAGCTATATGGGAGATTCCGATCCTGCTATCCCACGGCACCATAAGTTCTCCCTTCAGTAGAAGTATCGAAGAAAATTCTTGATAAATACATCCGTTAGTTTGTATAAGATTTTTTACTATTTCTCTGAGTTTAATAATCGCAAAATACTGCGAGTGCTTCAATATTTTCACCCAATGGTAATTCCAGAGAATCCCAACTCGTGATTGCCTGTTCTTTGTTAAAGCAACGATGAATGACAATAACGTGTAACCTACCATGTCTGATATTGGAAATGTCCAGAATGCCAGCAATGTGCTTAGAGAAACATTCATATCTCACATATGAGATCATACTTGAATTGAGATTTTATTTTATTGACTTTTATTGACTTCCTACTTCTCAACATTCCTTGGTGTCCCACACTGGAGTTAATCTCAGCGTGCACTGCCAAAGGGCGATGCATGCCTTTTACTACATTTTCCTGACGCTTATTTGTTGTTATTTTACGCCTAAACTGGAAACGTGGAAGTAATATTGGGATGTATAGAAAAATATGTATTTCATGTATTTTCTGGGTATGTATTTTTTTTTTTTTTGGGGGGGGGGGGGGTATTTTATTCTTTTATCACAAAATTGCGTAGCAGAACGGCCACAATGCCCCTATAATCAGAACAAACATTTGGAAGAATACAGAGCAAAGACCATTTACCAAATATATCATTTACCACGATAACTTGTGGCTGTTGCCTGTATTACTGTTTTAATGGAAAATGTCATAATGTGTAGACGAATTTCGTGATAGCGCACATTATACCATTGCATGATGACACTCAGCGATCATAACGTCTCCACTTAAGAACAATATGCCAGGTCTCGTGGATCCGCTATGATTCTGGATTTATCCGCCAATCGGGTCGCTAAAATCGATACTGACCTATTCAATATACCCCCCTGTAAAGCAAACTATTGGTTTGTCATATTCTGGCGATACAAGGACATTTCCAAGATAAGCCACAAGGATAAGTGTATAATCTCAGTGACCATGAAGCCTAAACGACAAAGGTAAGGAGTGCTTATAGTTCTGAAGATATTTATATTACAAAACGCTAAAATACTTCATGAAATGGCAAATAATATTAATTGTATGAGTCTCCAGTCATTATCATACACATATTGCACGCAATTTGTAAATTTCAACCATGTGGTTAAATGAGATTAAATTCCAACCCTATATATGGATGATCTATGATTCAGAGTAGTTATGTGTATTCGAGTGTACTTCCATTGGAAACACTTTATCGCTGATGATTTGAATAGAAAACAAATACATGAAATTAACGATTCAAGAACATTGGTTCTGTCTTAGATAATGTCATGTCATTTAAAATACAATTCGTGAACTAGCACTAGGATCATTCATTCACAAATAACATTTTATCCCATTAGCTGAAGTTGTAAAGTTCATGAGAGCAGAATGAAGACTGCTTACTGAGTAGAATTCTAGGACATGTTTATAAAGAGAGCAGAATGAAGATTGCATATAATTCTAGCACATGTATATCAACCAACATCCCATACAAGGCAGAGTACCACGCCGAGTTCAGGCCCGCAGTAAATCGATGTCAATTTGGCGCGAGATTTCGCTCAGCGCGTGGCAGAAATTCAGGCCAAGTAAGCAAAAACACAATCGATGCACCATTACAATATCTGGTGGCCTACTATTATTAGATTCAACTAAAAGCTGAATTGAGTATGAAATATACGATTCCAATATATAGTATTGATACTACGTATCTATACTAGATCTACGTGTCCGCGTATTGTAACTTCCTTTATTTATACACTGATATATTGAAGGCCCCTATTCTAAGTACCGATTAGAGCATATGTTGCCTAACTCAAAACGCACTTCTAACTCGCTTTGGCCGCACGGCGGCCATCTTCGTCCGACCTGTTCATTCTTGTCGAGGGCTATCCTCTGACGTCACTCGCCATCGATCGGCCCGAACAGATTCGCCGTCCGTGCTATCTTTGGCAATAGATAGGGTTTGCCTCGCGTGCTCTATAAAATGCTGAGCGCTCGCTGCATCGTCAGCAGAATCGAGAGATTCACCTCAGCGAAAACACCACCGCGAGAGAAGCAGACGAAACAAAAACCACTGATCGTTATCTGAGTTACATACTAAGCGATCGCTGTCAGCACAATTCATCACTCGCCGTGTGCAGTTATATTAGGTTAATATTTCACCTACCAGTTAAATGCTTATCGAAACTGTTTTAGATGTAACACTTCACTGTTGTCAACATATTGATTGATCCGTCAGGAGAAGTAGGCCCGCACTATACTGATATTCTCTTGGCTATCCATTTAATCTGTAACTTTAAACGGCAGGGATTCCTTGAAGATAAATTCCTCACACTGTACAATAGTTCAAAAAGTGTATGCCATAAACCAACATACAAGTGTAATATTGATTGTTCATTTTATCCAACTTCAGAAGCTCCAACTCCCAGAAAAGTATGGCACTAGACATGGAGGAACCAATGGACGTCTCCGCGCCACAAATTAACGCAGTGCTGCCACCTAGCGACGATGCTAACATTGACGACCCCATCGTGGCGCCACCTGCAATGCTGAGCCCAGTCGCGTCCTTCAATGCTGGGAGTTCGTCAGCCGTGCCGAGCCCTATGGCTGCACCTGCTGGTCCAGTCCCCACGGAGATCGCCTTCTCCTTTGACACAACTGGCTCGATGTCCTCCTGCCTGGAAGAAGTTCAAAACCACCTCAAAACGATCATCAACCGTCTCTTCATGGACATACCTGCCTTGAAGATCGGAATCTTCGCCCATGGCGATTACTGTGATGAAGAACACTTTTACGTAACAAAGAGCGTTGACTTCACCAATGACGTCAATGCGCTCTTCGATTTTGTCACCAACTGTGGCGGAACCGGAGGTGGTGACTATGAAGAGTGCTACGAGTTGGTACTGAAAAAGGTCCGAGAAGAACTCTCCTGGACTCCTGGGACGACCAAATCCCTAGTGATGATCGGCGATGCCATCCCCCACCCACCAGGCCACGGTGGCAACAATGCCAACCTTGACTGGAGGGATGAACTGGATCGTCTCCATGCTGAGCTAGGGGTGCGGGTCTATGCAGTACAGTGCATGAGCGACTACAACAAGGAAGCCGCAGCATTCTGGAAGGAGCTGTCCAAGAGGTCCTTTGGAAAACATCTGGAGATGAATGAATTCGCTACAGTCATTGATCTGATGATGGCGATCTGCTACAAAGAGGGAGGGAATCCTGCCCTATTTGAGGTGATTACATGTGATAAACTTTTTCAACGTTAAATTGAAAACTAATGGCAATATTGTTAATAAACACTATTTCTATAAGATAAAATTAGAGAAGAAGAATTCATAGATGCTAATTTTTCAAATGCCCTTCATGCTTTATAGGCATACGAGCGAGAGGTCAGAGCACGTGAGGGTCCCATGATCGGAAGGGAGTTGGACAGAATGTTCCTGACTCTGAGAGACGGAGCCAATGGTGCCTCCCCCTCAGCTCCTGTGGGGGTCCCGTTCAGGATCGCGAAGGGCGTGGCTGGGAAGAACAAAACCACACCCAAGGCCACAAAAGCAGCCCAAGCTGTCGCCAAAGCAAAGGTGCCCAAGCAGACCAGACCCCGAACTGTACCAGGCTTGAACGAGCGTGCAAAGAAGCTTCGTGTTGCCAAGTCTAGGACAGCGAAATCACCCAAGCAATGCAGGGAAAAGGTGTCGAAGGCACACTTTGCATTGAATGACCTCAGATGGGGACCCTGGATGTACTACCGCTGTGACTCTGTCTACAGAAACACAAAGCTCTTCAGACAGAACACTGACAAGCCAGCCGTCTACGAAGTGTCCGTTCAGATTGGCCCCCAAGCCAGACGACAGGTGGTATTCTATGCGGCAACCGCTGGAATTCGCAGCGGGATCAATTGGGACACGTACCTCTTCCGACGGGCACAGATCAAAACTCAACTGAACCGAGTACTCAGTCTTGGTGTACAGTGCAGAATACACGTTCGTCGAGCCCTCATGCCCAGAACTGTGAAGGTCACTGGCCGTACGCTGCATAATGCGCGAGAGGTGTCTGCATTTCTTAGAAACACGTACGACTATGCGTGGATGGGAAAGAGGAAGGATGCAGCTCGTGTGAGTAACTACGGTCGGGACTTGTCGAAAGGCCGAGTATTAGTCTCCGAGTCATCCGTGTGTTCATAAACTGGGAATTGACTCTCATATAGCAGTAGAATTGACTCTATGACCACAATATGACGTTGAACATAATAGTGTTTAAAATGTTGCATCGAAAGGGCATTTTTACGAGGAATGCTTTGGGTGTGTGGAAGTTGTTGATGTACTGTAGTTTCTTTCAATGTGCACATTCTTGTTGTACTAAGTGTAAATATATTCTTGTCAACGGCGCTGAAGCCAGAGGACTTATATCGTTCATATTGTGAGGACCACACAATATGACGGGTGATATATTTCTTCTTGAGGTGTTTCATCGAGATTCCTGTAGATTTCACCCCTTGGAGATCTACTCCATTATTCTCTGACGGACATCGCGGCTTGTAGTCCACAGAAGTTCACTGCCTATACCACAATCATCCCTCCTCTCATCATCAAAATCATTTCAAACAGTTGAGTTGTTGTGCCTCAAACAACTGTGTAATATATTGTACAAATTTATACTCGGTTATGCCATCATTTTGTAATGTTGCATGTTTGTTAATGCTTTTACGTTCTGTAATAAAAACCGAGGAAAATGAACATTTCGCGTCGATGTATTTTTACAAATCAACCTTCATGAATGCACAATGCCAATAAGAAAGGAAATGTCTATGAACACAGCAAGTCAACCCCAAACAGATAACGTAATTAAGGATAAAATGATTATATCAAATGGAATTTGTATTATCAATACATTCATTTCAATCGAATCGTTTGTATCCCCATGTGTATTTATCGTGATACGTGATGCAATCTTAACAATTGATAATAATGGTATTATTGGACAGAACTTTAGCAAACGTACGAATAGTAAGTAATAACGCAGCGAGGCGCGCGAAGCGCGCCGAACTGCGTCTAATGGTATTGCATGTCCGAGAAATCAACACCAAAGCAGCGAAAACTAAAAATAGTCCCAACTATTATGTTCAAAATTTTCATCTCTGCGAGTCTTAACCGGAAGTTTTTTTTAGACAGGAAACCACTAGCGACCTGAGAGCAAATTCCACCGCTCAGTGATTTTTTTTTTTGCGAAGCACCATTTCGCAATATACGAGCGTTCCTCAATCGGTTATATTGCAATTTTTATTCGAGTATATAACATGGACTCGATAAATAGATGACATTTATCAGTCTTTTCATGTCGTTGATGAGATTGTAACAACGAGACTGGATCTGCGAGACATCACAATGCAACGCGACTCCATGACGACGGCCGCCCGGTACCGTGATTTCACGTACACAGGATACTCTGAAGAAAAGTAGATTTCTGTATCTATAGCGCACGTGCTTACTACTGTATACGAATAAATGTCAACAATAGTGAGTTGTGCGTATATAATTCTAGAACTTTGGCCCTTTCTGTTCCAAAACGCAAAGGGTGTTTGAATGCCTGCAGATGATGCTGGATGGTGAATAATTCGAATTATGCAATTTTCGCTCTATGCACGTTCAAATACTGCTTGCAAGCACAGAAAAAATACTCGATATGGCCCAACATTATTTTCTTCCAAATATTGAACTGGTACAATGACATATCTCTGCATATTAATGAATTCACTTCTTGATTATTCATACCAGGACATATATATACTTTGTCCTTACCACGGCTGGGTATTTTCCACATGTTAGCAGATTTATTTGAATGCATCAGACATTTTTTGATATCTACAAAAGACTGGCTGGAGCCTGATATACACTTGACGATACACACATTTATTTTAGTGTAGGGAAGAAAATTAAACACCCATTACTTTATAAGTAACTCCATTCATGCCGAGTTGTACAGTGAACATGCTGAACAAAAAATAACCTCCCCATGTCAAATAGGCTTATTGTTTCATTTATATTATTTTGTTCAGTATATGTTATTGTACATGAAACCGTGTTCTTTGCTGATCAAATAAAAAAGACTTCGGTCAGTATTTCACTCAATTTTATTTCACGTTTCCTCTCGCTGCGTCTCTATGCTCTGCATAATAACATATTGAATCATGACACTAGGCTAGTTTTACAGTGGCTAATTTATGATACATGAACAGTTTTATCTCGCTATATCCAAAACCTTTTCTCGTAATATCGAGATGATTATCTCGTTATATCGAGATACATTTGACTTTTCAAAGTCGAAAGAGAAAAGATCTCGATATAGATTATCATAATCTAGATATAATGAGAAAATACCTCGATACTCCGAGAAAAGACAGGGCACATCGGTGATATTTTGTGTCGTTATGACAACTGAGGCGCATTATGCTAGCATTTCAATAAACACCCCTCTAAACAGCACGTTGAAACAAGGATATCGACTTACACTCATTCGCGTTATGATAATGAAGATCTGTGTTAGGCACTTAGGTAATATTGTGTGTCATTATGACCAATGAGGTGCATTATGTTTATACATAGATGCTTTTGATTATGAAAATCTGTTTTTAATGGGCTCCATATTGGCGAACCGAGGATTCCCACCTATAATTGAGAATTACACTATGGCCGTCATATGTATCCCAAAATTCGCCTGGAAACCTTGAATTTGGTGACGTACGTACAAAATAACTAATATATATAATATGTCCAAGATACGCTGCCGTACAAATCACAACGCCCTATGATCATGATGGTGTTTTCTATGATGCTAGGATGGACATTTAGAAATCGCAATATAACGCATTGTTTCCTGATAAAACTGATGATATGTGGTCGTTTAAACTCAGAAATGTACCGTAAACAAATCTCATTAGAAATGGAAAAATGAAAATAAAAATGTATTAATCGAATATATATGGTGACAGTTTGCACAGGTTTCGGGTAGCATAAAAATTGGTAACAATGAATGTGTATACAATATTCTAAGAATCAAAATGTTTTGTGACAAGCAAACATTTTATTAATCGAATATATGGTGACAGTTTGCACACATTTCGGGTAGCATAAAAATTGGTAACAATAAATATGTATACAATACTGACTTATGACAGGGCTGACTTATTATTAGTAGTAACAGATTGACACTGACATTCTCGTCAAGGCAGTGAGTGCCGTACAAATCACAACGCTCTATGATCATGACGGTGGTTGCTACTGTTCATTAGTATTGGTAGTGATATATTGAAATTTACATTCCCCCCAATGCAGTTGTGTCTATCCCCGGCCTCACATTATTGACCACCCTTACGCCGAGTTGTGCCCAACAAAAGATGCCTAATGATTCTTTTATCAATCGTTCTTAAATAATTATAGATTTAATGTCATTGCCGAGAGCACTTATAAGAAGCATCGGAGTCCTGAAGCTTCATTATCATAAGTTTGTTTGCACTGTGCAGACGCGTGTGGGACTGTGGTTTGTTTTCGCCTATGAGGCAATTATGACTGACCAAGTTTCATGTATTTCTGATATGAAATAACAACTTTCATAATATGGTGTATTCAACCAACAACACTATGCAATAGCCGATTGAAGTGGTATCTGCTATTTTTTTATAAGTGGGTAACATGTAGTGGTGACTGGGACATGATTAGCTTACAATGTCTGCGGAGATGTTATAATTTCTATAAACCAGTTCACGAAACAGATGTTGTACCGAAGTCGTACCAAACACTAGTCATTGGGTTCAATGACCATCACTTGAATCGATTGTCCTAATTTGTTGCGAGTTTTAGCTACATCCATCAAACTGAGAATATTAGACTGAGAATAACCGATTTAATCGATTAGCGAATTATGCTTTTTTCTGCACCGGAGAGTGGAAGGGTGGAAGATATTGACCAATTCACTTGAAAAGCAAAGATGATATATTATTATCCAGTTGAAGAGTCCGAGTTCGAGAAGATTTACCGAGTTCATATCGGTGTTGAATCCGTTGTTTATCACCAATATAAGTCAACAAGTTAGTCATTTGTATCTGTTTTGATTATTCATTATTCAAAACAGATAAAAATATAGATACATTCTTCATTCGATCGGATCGGATCGAAGTTAAAATGAGGTTTAAAAAATTGCTAAACACAATTTTACATAGCCCTGTGACATAAAACAACCGGGTTAGTCTACGATGGGTTACTGCACTGTTGTTTTAGTTGAAATCAACTCGTGGGATCCATTTATGTACTTTTGAAGGGTTGGTTATGGATTTAAGTTGTTGGGCAATTACTGGCGTACTGGTGTGCACTACTGGTGTACATTAGAAACAACTATGTTTATATACTGTCTGTCCTGATGACGGCAGTGTGCCTTGGATGTTTGGTTGGGCTTTCTTTCTACCCCAAAAGTGTTTGATGCTAAATTTTCTATTGTCTTCATAAGAATCTCAGTGTACCTGCGGTATTAATGGTGATTACGCCATCCACTTCAGTGATAGGAATCACTTTTGACCCCCACTGGACATATTTGAAGGTACTGAATTTTTTATTAGTTTCTTGTGCTATATGCAGTTTACAAGTGTTCATACTTACAACCCTTTTAATGAAGATAACAGAAACACTTCCCATGGGGATATAATTGCAATAGTTGTCAATAAATGGTAACCATGATAACTATTCTAGTTTCGAGTATCAGTTACAGATCATGTTCTTGTATTTCGTGCTCACAAATAAGACACCTGCCCACATGTACCTTACTGAAAGCTCTGAAACCTGCCAGAATTCCGCTTCCGGTCGTGGGTGCAATTAATCTACGTGACAGTCTCGGGTGTGACAGTGAATGGACACAGTGAATGGGAAATAGCAGACATTGTGAGATGATAGATGTGTCAATGCACCTAGTACTGGGGATTGAGAGCATTGGGAAGCCTGACAAAAAATTACGAAATAGGTATGTGATTCATCAGTTATTCTGTAATCGTGGCAATGGTGCCGTTTTCAGGTCAACTGGGGAACAATAAAATTCTGTTTCTTGATGGTGAATGTTATGGCTCGCTGTATGCAGTGCATATATACTCAATATATCGTAACACTCAGACAAATGCCATATACACAGATTCAGAGAGTAATAATATGTAGAAGGAATAATCAAACATTGTTCATTAGTTTACATCAGACTATTCCTTTCATGCATTGGTCATTACGAGTTGGTACGGAATATATTTGCCAGCATTTCAACAATGACCTTATGGATGTTCTGATTTAGCTTTCAAAATGCCCATACCTCTATACTAAACTGCCCTTCGTTGTGATTTGGCTTCCTGACATTTTCATACATGAGTCCAGGGACACTGCGCCATTATCACTGGTTGTTGTCGCCTAATAGGCCAAACGTACATATAAGCACATTGCATTAGGCATACATTTATGACATTAGTAATTGAATTGTGATCAGGCTTGGGTGGAGTTACTTCATAATGAAGATTCGAAAATTATGTTGTGCAAACAAGTTTTGAAAAATGCGCCAACACTGCTATCCCGTTGCTAGGAACCGAAGAAATTATTGCGATGGTCGTGGTTTTCTATTCACAACGTGTTTCCCACTTTGTTTCACTTCGTGCTATGGCCTTCTGCGCAAATTTGACAGCTTGCTACACTAGCAACAATTTTCCCATGCTCTCCTAGGTTTTCTATCTCCACTTTCCCAGCGTATTTGAAGGGTCAGGGACCTTTATCAGTGCAGGAGTAAACAGATCAGAACGTTTCACAACTGACACACGTCTCACAACACCAAGTCGAAACCTGGAATGAAATTTGTCTAGCACAGTAAATGAATAATCCCTGAATTAGGTACTCGTGCTGACTCTTCTTGTTTTGCACGCGAGTGTTTCAAGATAACTAGCGTTCAGCTTCTAATTCGTTATGTTCAAATTGTTTACATCGTATTCAAGCTGTACTAGGTACACAGTACTAGGTTAGAAACAAAAACCCGATACAGACATCAAATATGTGTTATTTTTTTTCAAATGTGTGGTAGTGGTAACTGCTAATAGCACTTTGTGCATATCGGCCGATGGGAATACTTCGTTGTGGCGAAGGGTTCATACACATAAGGTCGGTGTGTAAGGGGACTAAGATCGGAAAGCTTTATTGAAAAAAGTGGCTTTTCAACTTGTGGCGGAGAACTGATAAGGAAATGATATTGCGAATTTCTGGTGGGAGTCTGTTCCATTCTGCGGGGCCCGCGATGAAAAATGCTTTGGAATCTGTTTTGGTGCTGGAAGAGGATTTTGACACTTGATAATACATCAAATGTGTATCTGAACATGGTAAACTGGTAAGGTGGATGAATAACCCCTACCAATGATATACATGATATACATACTGTTAAATCTCCTCATCACATTCACAGTCCGCGTGCTGTAAGGTATCTCAATTTCAGGGCAGTGATTCGATTGTGAAACTCATGAAGACATTACTGGAAGCATTTTACGATGATGTTTTAGGTGCTTGATATGTTTTATACTTGTTCGTGGATCTATTTTCCATCAAGAAGTGTAATTATGACCATTCATGTAGCCGTGACATGAATAGCAGCCACGTGCCAGTTCGTTTCAGTATAGTCCATTTGGGTTGTGAATTTTCAGGAAGTAGAGAGATTGCTGGCCAATTGCATGGCGGGAATGATAATAAATCGGCTAGTAATGTGGCAATATGTATGGCCACAGAAACCCACCGATGAAGTCCAATTTAGCTCAGTTATTACCAAGTCTGGACATAGTTAAAATGGTAATATGGAGTATATAGCCAAGATTAGAAACTGAAACGCACTTGTCAAATATAACTATCAATTAAACTGTCCTCTCAACAAATTAATATTATATAATAATCATATTACGTAATAATCCGAATCATAGAATCAAATCACATTGAATAGACGTGGAATCAATACCCAGTATTAAGTATTCCGAGCAAACAAAACAAAACAAAAATTTCCTATAAAGAATCATAGGAAATCGCTGACAATGATCTCCTGGCCAATCGTTTTTTTGCCTGTGAACCTTGATATATGAATCAGTAGTGAGTATCATGCCAAAACGAATAAATGTATATTTGGATTTAAAAATGTGTAGCATACGATACAAATTCATACACAAATTTTACTTTAAAACTAATCAAACATCTTATTCAGTTGCCTTACACTGAGGCTTCATTTAATGAAACCTGAGTACGAATTCCCCATGGAAACAAACTGCAAGTAATATCGAGTATACCGTTGGTCAAAGGTTATTTTGTAATAAAAAGCCCATGATCTGAATGGGAGACTTGCAGACCACATCGAGAGGTACTACAAAGAAGTCCCCACATCATCCAGGGTCTAAGTAAATGTTTCTTGTCCGAGTTGTTTGCATGAATCTCCAGGTTTATGTGAATCCGCAGAAAGGTCTTCTTTCCATCAGGTAGTAAATGGTTATTTGCTTTGCTTGTTTGCACGAGAGAAATGCTACACCATGATATGACAATCATTGTCGCCTTCATCAGGCCCATGGGTGGATAAAAACGGCCCATGGGTGGATGCGTTTGTCCGGTCCTGCTCTCTTACCGCAGCATTTCTTTTATAAAACGTGGTCTCAACAACCAGACGGAAACAGTCACTAAAGAAATATTTCCTTTAGTTTGTATACAGTTTTCAATTTTATTGATGCCTGACAACCGAAAAATATTGCGCGTACTTCGATAGAGAGAGAGATGTCGTTCTCGAATGAGAAGGTAGTGCCGACCTACCTAATTTTGTATTTTTCTATAGTCAATTCCACATCATTTGCTATATGATCGATGATTGTACGATCCAAATTCCCTTTTATCGCTCAAGGTCGACAATGTAAGGGTCATCAGCTTTGATTTTAGTAACTAAATCTGAAGGGGCGAGGGTCTGCAATCTCTGATTGTCTCGTTTTGCATTTTGCATTAAGTTTGCAATGTTTTCAGTGTGATACCCCAGCTGTCAATAAAAAATGAGTCCTCCTAAGCTTATCTTAGTATATGTACATATCGACATGGTATACATGTATTGCCCTGTACAACGAGATCTTGATGATAACAATATAAAATTTAAAATGCAATATTCTGGCATGGGGAAAAACACTGACCAAAAAATTATATCTAACTGGCGTGAACCTACTTGTACAACACGCGTCATATTCCATCATAATCTCACAAGAGTGCAATAAAGTTATATATGCACCAAACGTCTAGACAAGTGGACAGAGCCTTAAATTTTCTGTGGAATGAGCAGCTAATCTCTTAGGGGGTGGGCAACTGTTACCTTCGAGCATTTGGATTGTCAGTTTGGACAGCTTAAGTAGTGTCTGCAAATCTTGAGTATTCAACGGTGATTAGAATTCTCCTATCATAGCATGTGGTGGAATGAAAGAACTTCAGGAAATTAGATGTTTATTTTTGCAATATTATGTTGTTGAAGATGATCGTGGATTGTAACTACGATTATACAGCCGATGTGGTGTCCAAACTCGAAGAATTAAGATTAGTAATCATATCTACATGTTTATCTATGTCAGGACATTAATCATATAACTACCAACAGAGTGCCCCCACAAAGAGAGAAATCAATCATACTAATATCATATTTGCTAATCACACTGAATATAATACTAATACTAATCACATTGACAACTCAATTCAAGCTGCTTTCCACATTGAATTAATATTATAGATATTGGAACAGAGCATATACCAGGTGGTATTTTCAGGAAAGTATTCTTCACGGAAGAACAGAACTAAGATGTGAAATCTACTATACTCTGATTTTTCTAACTTGTTTACACCGGTTTTTGACGATATCTATGCGATGCTAGATGGTATCATTCTATAACTTGGCATACTTCACCTCGGAGACAAACGGCAATTTTCTACCAAATCTCAGACTTCTATCGCAATAATTGAAGAAGTTGGCAATCTACCCCAATGTTAAATTTCAGCCAAAAACGGGATCTCGAGAATCTGTGCTTATTCGATGATTTGATCCTGTTTACATCCACCAGGATTCGAAGTATTGCTGTAATTTTAGACCCGATGACACATCGGGGTGTATTCTACACAAACATATTGATTTTGAAAGATTGCACTACTACAAAACAGAGCAAATGCACGCAATTGTGTGCGGACCCAGAAATTAAATGACAGGGCTAAATTTAACATAGGGGTAGATTGCCAACTTCTTCAATTTTCGTGATAAAAGTCTGAAATTCGATGAATAATTCCCGTTTGACTCTCAGGTGAAGTGTGCCGAGTTATAGAACGATAGCATTTAGCATCGCAAAGATATCAGCGAAAAACTGTGTAAACCAGTTAGAAAAATCAGAGTATATTAACGTAGCACGTCTGACACCAGTACATGTGTGATCCGTGGCAGAATTGTGTGAATACCGCAGTGTGATTGATGGATACACCCACGACCAAGTGACACGGAATCACCACAAGGTAACAACAGCAAGGATTGACAGCTTGTCTGCCTACGAACTGTAGTGATTGAAAGTCGGTCATTGAACAAAGAAAAAAAAAGTTATTTTCGGTAAACTGAACTGAACATACTGTTTAGCTCTTTAATTCCATAATACTTTTCTGCACATCTTACGTTTCGTCACTTCGCGATTTTCTTTTCAAAACAAATTAATACTGACGTTCTGAATAATCATTCTGAACCACCACATAATGTAATTTCTTATTTGTGATTATATCCTTCGGATACCATGATGGGTGCTCATTCAGCATGTCCCATTTCTTGAAAAAAACGATTTGATATAAAATCTAATTAATCTTGTCAAGTTGGTTTGAAGATTTAATGTGTTCTAAGTAATCCTTAACATCTCAACGCCACTCTAAATATCTCAGCCTGCCCCGAAGTATTTTCATTCCATGAATTGTGCTAACAGCCGGTGTTTCACATGGGCTATTATAAAGAGCCATAAAATGAGGACGAGGCAAAATAGTGGTATAATCCACTATGAACTTGGAATAACTGGTATGTATAATTCCGGTCCATGTGTAGAATTAGTGAATGGTTGTGTCGCTCGTGGCTGAATTAGAGTACCTCAACTTGAAATTTGCTAGCACTGCTTTAACGATGACAAACACGTGCCAGTATGTATTTTATATATCAAAATCTAGATGGGAATGGCGCGTTATAAGTTATTTGTCAGCGATATATCCTGCAAAAAGGAAATGATGGCCACATGTTGCGTTGAACACTTTTTTACAGTGCAGAGTGCAACGGATTGTATATAGTAAGAGACCTTTACGGTGGGTGTCATAGCCACGTGAAATTTTATAGAAACTTCGCTGAAATTTATTTTTAAAAATTTCAGAAATGTATCTTTACTCTTCAAATTCAATGTACATGTACTGTTATGTCTACAATAGATCAAGCTTATTCAGGAAATAACACTGAAGATTTTTCGAACATTATATCCACATTAGTCAGTGAGTAGGGGATCTACCGTGTAGAATGAATTTGCAATTATTCTTTTCTTATCAAGATTTGCATACTAGTATATAACTATTTGTCATGTATCAAATGTCAAATAAATGGTTGGACTTCAGGTGAAGGGGTTGCTTCGTAGGCTCTATGACATCAAGGGTCAAAGCAAACTGTTCTAATCGAGATTTTGTTTGCCTAGAAATCCAAGTGTTTGAGAGTCGGCAAAATGAATGAGCTGTCAAGTGTCTGCTTCAAAAAAGATTATCCAATGGAAATCCCCTGAATAGACGTAGAATCAAAGGTCCGTTATCCAATTTCAAAGTCCTGGGACAGAAAGTAATATCAGGCATATGGAGTGAGAGAAAACAAAAATGACAGGGAAACTCATGAACCCCCAAAAATGTCTATTAGGAGGTGCATTGCAACTTTATCATTTGACAGCATTACCTTATATTATATGGGTTCGGAGACGAGGGTATTTTCCAAGACCATCTAATATTTGGTTTCTGATATCAAATCACCCTGCAAGCATATAATTATTGCGATTTATCACTTCAGCCATATTCAATGTCAATATCATAATTTAATTCTCGGGATAAGTTTTCCCACACCGTCTCACCTGTGCCCATGTCATGGTATGTTGTCGTCCAATAGGCCAAACGTGCATATATATGCACATTGCATTAGGTATACATTTATGACAATTGTAATTCAATTGTGATCAGGCCTTGGTGGGGTTGGTGAAGACTTGGAAAATTATGTGAAAACAAGTTTTGAAAACAGCACCAATACTGCTCTTCCGTTGCTATGGAACCGACGAAAGCAGGTCTATTGCGAGGATTATGATTTTCTTCACAGCGTGTTTCCCACTTTGTACTTCGCCATGGTTCTCTGTGCAGATTTGACAACTAATGCCTGGGTCGCATTTGCACAGGTCGCTAGCCGATGTGGGGACATCGGTGGTATTTACCGATGTTCCGGCCGCCGGTGATAGTTTGTCAGGCATCTTTCCCATATCTTTCGAGTGGTCATGAAACCACTAGGCATTGTCCACAGATGACCGCTATAGTCACCTACAATCGCGTGTCTTCACTGTGTCTGTTCAAATTTTAAGAATTTCAAGAAAAACTGCCCCACAAAATATGCCCTACCGGAGACTGCTTGATACCCTACTGATACCTGTTCGAAGACCATCAGGTATGTACAAATCGGCCGATTATCTGCAGGGCACTCTCCGTACAATCATCGGCGCCCGGCAGGATACCATGTGGTGATTGGTCGGCCGAAAGTTTCCCTCGGCACCTGATGGACAACTGAAAGGGCTCTGGCCGCTCGCCGGTAGTCATGGTAGCGATTCACTACTGATGTCATTTTTTCTACCGGTCGCCGCAAGAAAATAACTCTGCGTTATTTTCTTCCGATGCTTCCACCAACGTGTCTCCGATGTCCGATTGTTGTGCGATGGTCATGGATGATCCTCAGGCGCTCAGTGGGTGACCGGCCGCATTGGAGAAATTTCAGCCTTTTCAGGCATCGCATCCTCATCGGCGTAGGCATCGGTGCAAAAGCGACTTAGGCATTACTACATTAGCAACAATTACCCCATGCTCTCCTAGGTTTTGTATCTCCACTTTCCCAGCGTATTCGGGGGGTCAGGATCTTTTATCAATGTAGGAGTGAACAAATAAGAACGTTTCACAACCGACACACTTCTCACAATACCAAGTCGGAACCTAAAAGAAATTTGCATAGAACACTAAATGAATAATCGCTGAAATTAGGTACTGATGTTGATTCTCTTTTTCGCACGCGAGTCGTTTGAGTTAACCAGCAATAAGCTACTACTTTGTTACGTTTAACTTGTTCACTTTATGCTTAAATCGTATACCCAGTACTGAAGCTGTGAAACATTTCAATTATCTTAACATGAAACTAGATTTAAAACACACAAAAATAATCTAGAAGTACATAGTCATACAGACAGCTATAAGGTAAATTTTGTGTCAGAAAAACTGAATGGCGCTTCATGCAGATGATAAACCGTAAGAACAGTCTGTTGTGGAGAAGCGTGTAAGTGGACTAAGATGGGAAAGCTTTATTGAAAAAGTGGCTTTTCAACTTGTGGCGGAAAACTGATGAGGAAGTGACAGCGCGAGTTTCTGATGGGAGTTTTCTATCCTGTGGGAGCAGCAATGAAAAATGCCTTGGAACCTGTTTTGGTGTTGGAAGAGGATTTTGGCACATGAGAATACATAACATGTCAATCTAAACATGGTGAACGGGTCAACACGAAGATAATTGAAGCATTTTAGGGCTGCCTGGTATGGTTTACACTTGTTCGTGGATCTATTCTCCATCAAGAAGTGTAATCATGGCCATTCATGTAACCGTGACATGAATAGCAGACACGTGCCAGTTCGTTTCAGTGCGGTACATTTAGGTTGGGAATTTTCTGAAAGTAGGGAGATTGATGTCCAATTGCATGGCGGGAGTGAATTAGTTGGCTAGTAATGTGGCAATGTGTATGGTGACATGAACCTACCGATGAAGTCCAATTTAGCTCAGTCATTCCCATGTCTAGACCTAGTTAAAATGGTAATATGGAGTATATAGCCAAGATTAGAGTATCAAATATAACTATCAATGAAGTTTCCTCTCAACAAATTACTATAATCATTTTACGTAATAATCCGAAAGAAAAACAGAATCATAGGAATTCGCTGCCAAGGATCTCCTGGCCAGTGTTTTTTTGCCTATAAATTTTGATATACGAATCAGTAGCGATTATCATGCCAAAACGAGTAAATATACATGTAGATTACAAAATGTGCAAACGCTACAAATTCATACATAAATTGTACCCTAAAACTGATCAAACAGTTGCCTTACTCAGTCGCCTAACATCGAGGCTTTGTTTAATAGAACCCGAGTATGAATTCCCCATGGAAACAATCTGCAAGTAATATCGAATATACCGTTGGTCAAGAGTTATTCTGTAATAACAATCCCATGATCTGAATGGGAGACTCGCAGACCACATCGAGAGGTACTACAAAGAAGTCCCCACATCGTCCAGGGTCTAAGTAAATGTTTTTTATCCGAGCTGTTTGCATGAATCTCCAGGTTTATGTGAATTCACAGGAAGGTCTTCTTTCCATAAGGTAGTAAATGGTTATCATCATGAGAGAAAATCCCCTGCAAATATTCGAAGAGTTTGCTCGTTTGCAATAAACATGGAAACAATACCCAAGTATATAGTATCCGAGCAAACAAAACCGAGTCCATTATCCAATCTCAAAGTCCAGTGTCAGGCAAAATCGAGAAAATTTAAATGGAATTTCATGAACCCCCATATATGGCCATAAAGGGGTGAAATCAGGTGTTCCGGAAAGAGTGAGCATTTCCTGCCCGACATGTGGCACCCGTCATGAATTCCAAAACATTAACATGCAAAAAGGTCTTGTTGATGGTCTTGTTGCAAGAGAGAAAGGCTATATCATGATATGACATTATATGGTAATAATATGCATCAGTTTGCTTGAAGTTTGCAACGTCTTCAGTGATATACCCCGGTTGTCAATAAAAAAGTAATGTATCTAAGCTTATCGTAGTATATTTACATATCGAGATAGCATGTACATGTATTGCCCTGAACAACGAGATCTTGATAACGATATAAAACTTAAAATGCAACATTCTGGCATAGGAAGTAAGCCTGACCAAAATTTATATAACGGGCGTTAACCTACTTCGCGTCATATTCCATCATAAACTCACACGAGTGCAATAAAGTTATATATTCACCAATCGTCTAGACAGGTGGACATAGCCTTATATTTTTGTTTGACAGGTGGACATAGCCTTAAATTTTCTGCAGAAAGAGCAGCTAATCTTTTCGGGTGTGGGCAACTGTTACCTTCGAGCGTTTGGGTCGGAAGTTTGGACAGCTGAAACAGTGTCTGCGAATGTTGTATCTGGCAAATGTTGCAATATACTTTTTGTTTCATGAGGTGATCTTGAGTATTCAACGGTGATTAGAATTCTCCTATCATAGCATGTGGTGAAATAAAAGGACTTTCAGGGAATTAGATGTTTATTTTTGCAATAGTATGTTGTTGAAGATGATCGTGGATTGTAAGTACGATTATACAGCCGATGTGGTGTCCAAACTCGAAGAATTTAGATTAGTAATCCTATCCACATGTATATTTATGTCAGGACGTTTATCATATAACTACCAACAAAGTGTCCCCACAAAAGAGAAATCAATAATTCTAATATCATATTTGCTAATCACATTGAATATAATACTAAAAATAATCACATTGGCAACTCAATTCAAAATGCTTTCCACATTGAATCAATTATAAATATTGGGATAGAGCATATACCAGGTGGTATTTTCAGGAAAGTATTCTTCGCGGAAGGACGAAACTAAGATCTGAAATCTACATGTACTATTAATGTAGTACGTCTGATAACAGTACATGTGTGGTCCGTGATTTATATGACAAAAAAATGTCGCAAAGAGCAGAAGTGTGCGAATACCGCAATGTGATTGATGAATACACCCACGACCAAAACGTAGTGACACGAAAACCCCACAAGGTAACAACAGCAGGGATTGACAGCTTGTCTGCCTACGAACTGTAGTGTTTGAATGTCGGTCATTGAACGAAGAAAAAAATGATATTTTCGGTAGACTGAAACTGATTTGAACATAATGTTTAGCTCTTTTTTGCACATCTTAAGTTTCGTCATTTCATGATTTTCTTTTCGAAACAACTTAATATGGACGTTCTGAATAATCATTCTGAACCACATATAATGTGATCTGATATTTGTGATTATATCCTTCTGACACCATGATGGGTGCTCATTCATCATGTCCCATTTTTCTTGAAAAAAATATTTGATATAGAATCTAATTAATCTTGTCAAGTTGGTCTGAAGATTTAATGTGTTCTAAGTAATCCCTAACATCTCAACGCCACTCTAAATATCTCAGCCTCCCCCGAAGTATTTTCATTCCATGAATTGCGCTAACAGCCGGTGTTTCACGTGGGCTATTATCATAAAGAGCCATAAAATGAAGACGAGGCAAAACAGTGGTAAAATGGGTTATCCACCATGAACATGATGAATTTGGAATAACTGGTATGTATTATTCCAGTCCATGTGTAGACAATAGTGAATGGTTGTGTCGCTCGTGGCTAAATTAGATTACCTCATCTTGAAATTTGCTAGCACTGCTAACACGATGACACACACGTGCCAGTATGTATTTATATATCAAAATCTAGATGGAAATGGCGCGGTATAAGTTATTTGTCAGCGATATATCCTGCTATAAGGAATTAATGGCCACGTGTTCCGTTGTCCACTTTTTTACAGTGCAGAGTGCAACGGATTGTATATAGTAAGAGAACCTTAGTACGGTTCATAGAGGACATACGGTGGGTGTAATAGCCACGTTGAGTTTTTCAGAAACTGTATTAGAAATTTATTTTTCAAATTTGAGAAATGTATCTTGACTTTTCAATTTCAATACCGTGTACTGTGATGTCGACAATACATTTAGCTGAAATAACACTGAAGATTTTTCGAACATTGTATCCACATTGGTCAGTGAGTAGGGGAAATACCTCGTGGAATGAATTTGCAATTACTCTTTTCTTATCGTGATCTGTCATGTATTAAATGTCGAATACACGGTTGGACTCCAGGTGAAGGGGTTGCTTTATACGCTCAATGACATCAAGGGTCAAAGCAAACTGTTCTAATCGAGATTTTGTTTGCGTAGAAATCAAAGTGTTTGGGAGTCGACAAAATGAATGAGCTATCAAGAAGTTTCTGCTTCAGAAAAGATTATCCAATGGAAATCCCCTGAATAGACGTAGAATAAATATCCAGTATGAAGTACTCCGAGCAAACAAAACAAGGTCCGTTATCCAATCTCATAATCCGGGGACAGAAACTCATATCAGGCATACGGAGTGACATTCAACAGCTTTCTACATTACCAACAATTTCCCCATTCTCTCCTATTTTTAGGTTACCGGACCTTTGGTCCGATAACCTATTGCCATGGCGTTGCGTCCGTCGTCCGTCCGTCCGTCCGTTCACATTTTTATCTTTAAAGTTTATGATGGAATATTTCTGAAATTTTGCACAAAAATACCTAAAAATATTTCCAGGAAAGTTTTTTTTTAGTTTTCTGATTTTCGAATTTTTTTCAAAATGGCGGCCGTTTTCGTCGAAAAATGGCCAATTTTGGACTTTGACGGTCTTTTTCTCAGAATCTGTTCAGTAACGTTTTTTCTTATTGACGCATAACCCTCCTCATAGGTACCTCTGTGACACGTATAAATTTGGTTGCCCTTGAATCGCTCGAAGTGGGCCATTTTGGGCCCAAACTCGGCCCAAATGGAACTTTCCCATGTTAAATTCTATGCTTTATAATGGGACACATTAAGCCTAATATCTCACTTAATATTGAGATTAGAGACTAGGAATCAATTGTGGACATATAGGAAATGACATATCCTGAATATTCTAATGACCTTGAATTTGACCTCTGACCTCGGTTTCAAGGTCAGAGGGCCATTTTCGTCGAAAAATGGCCAATTTTGGACTTTGACGGTCGTTTTCTCAGAATCTGTTCAGTAACTTTTTTTCTTATCGATGCATAACACTCCTCATATGTACCCCTATGCCATGTATAAATTTCGTTGCCCTCGAATCGCTCGAAGTGGGCCATTTTGGGCCCAAGCTCGGCCCAAAGGGGACTTTCCCATGTTAAATTCTCCTATGCTTTATAATGGGACACATTAAGCCTAACAACTCACTCAATATTGAGATTAGAGACTAGGAATCAATTGTGGACATATAGGAAATGATAAATGCTCAATATTCTCAGGGTCTTGAATTTGACCTCTGACCTCGGTTTCAAGGTCAGAGCACAAAATGTCTAATATCTTGCTTATTATTGACTTTACAGCTTCGGAATCAATTGTGGAATATAGGAAATGATATATGCCGAATATTCTGATGACCTTGAATTTGACCTTGACCTCATTTTCAAGGTCACACCACAAAATGGCTAATATCTCACTTATTATCGATTTTATCGCTTAGAGATCAATTGTGGACATACAGGAAATGATATATGCTGAATATTCTCGTGACCTTGAATTTGACTTCTGACCTCAGTTTCAAGGTCAGAGCACAAAATGGCTAATATCTCGCTTATTATTGACTTTACAGTGTAGGAATCAATTATGAACTTATAGGAAATGATATATGCAGATTATTGTCATGACCTTGAATTTGACCTTTGACCTCATTTTCAAAGTCACGGGACAAAATGGCTAATATCTCATTTATTATCGATTCTACAGCTTAGGGAGCAATTGTGGACATATAGGAAATGATATATGCTGAATATTCTTGTGACCTTGAATTTGACCTTTGACCTCATTTTCAAGATCACAGGACAAAATGGCTAATATCTCACTTATCATCGATTTCACAGCTTAGGGATCAACTGTGGTCATATAGGAAATGATATTATGCTGAATATTATCGTGACCTTGAATTTGACCTGACCTCAGTTTCAAGGTCAGAGTTCAAAATGGCTAATATTTCGCTTATTATTGACTTTACAGCTTAGGAATCAATTGTGGACATAGAGGAAATGATATATGCGGATAATTGCCATGACATTCAATTTGACCTTTGACCTCGTCTTCAGGATCACAGGACAAAATGGCTAATATCTCGCTTTTTATCCACTTTACAGCTTAGTAATCGATTGTGAACATATAGGAAATGATATATGCTGAATATTGCTATGACCTTGAATTTGACCTTTGACGTCCTTTTCAAAGTTGCAGGACAAAATAGCAAATATCTCGCTTATTATCGATTTTACAGCTTAGGAATCAATTATGAACATATAGGAAATGATATATGCTGAAAATTGCTATGACCTTGAATTTGACCTTTGACCTCATTTTCAAGGTCAGAGAACGAAATGGCTAATATCTAGCTTTTTATCGACTTTACAACTTAGCAATCAATTGTGGACATGATTTGAGAAAATGATATATTCTGAACATTGTCATGACCTTGAACCTCACCTTTGACCTAATTTTCAAGGTCACAGGACAAAATGGCTAATAGCTCGCTCATAATGGACTTTACAGCTTAGGAATCAATTATGAACATATAGGAAATGATATATGCTGAATATTGCTATGACCTTGAATTCGACCTTTGACCTCTTTTTCAAGGTCACGGGACATAATGGCTAATATCTCGCTTTTTATTGACTTCACAGCTTAGGAATCAATTGTGGACATACTAGAAATGACATATGCCGAATATTATCCTTGAATTGACCAATGATCTTTGTTAAAGGTCACGGGACAAAATACTAATATCTATAATATATATTGTCCGGTAACCTTTCTTAGCCCTTGGGCTAATTTTTTTTTGTATCTCCACTTTCGCAGCGTATTTGGGGGGGTCAGAGATCTTTTATCACTGTAGGAGTGAACAAATCAGAACGTTTCACAACCGACACACTTTTCACAATACCAAGTCGGAATCTGGGAGAAATTTGCCTAGAACAGTAAATGAATAATCGCTGAAATTAGGTACTGATGCTGACTCTCTTCTTTGCACGCGAGTCTTTTAAGAAAGCTAGCAATAAGCTACTACTTTGAGGAATTGATGAGGGAATGACAGCGCGAGTTTCTTATGGAAGTTTTCCATCCTTTGGGAGCAGCAATGAAAAACGCTTTGGAACCTGATTTGATGTTGGAAAAGGAATTTTGAACGTGAGAATGCATAACAGGTATATCTGAACATGGTGAACTGGTCAGCATGAAGATTATTGCAAGTTCGGTAAGGTGGATGGATAAACCATTACCATCGATACACATACTGTTAAGTCTTCTCATCACATTTACAGTCCATATATAGTAAGATAGCACGGTCTTGGGGCAGTGGCTCGATTGTTAATCTCATGAAGACATTACTGGAAGTCATTTTACGATGGGGTTTTAGGTGCTTGATATGTTTCATATTTGTTCGTGGATCTATTCTCCATCAAAAAGTGTAATCATGACCATTCATGTAACCGTGACACGAATAGCAGACACGTGCCAGTTCGTTCATAGTACAGTCCATTTGGGTTGGGAATTGGAGGAAGTGGGAAGATGGATGGCCAATTGCATGACGGGAGTGATAATAAATCGGCTAGAAATGTGACAATTTGTATGGCGACATAAACCTACCGATCAAGTCCAATTTGGCTCAGTTATTACTATGCATAGACCTGTTTATAACAATAATATGGGATATCTAACCAGATTATCAATCAAAACGCATTTGTCAAATACAACCATTAATTGCATCTTCCTCTTCACAGATTACCATAATTATGTTATGTAATAATCTGAAACATTGAATCTTACAAACTCGCTGACAAGGATCTCTGACTTTTCCATGTAAACTTTGATGCATGAATCAGCAGTGATAAATGTGCTGTAACGAGCTATATATATATAGCTCGTTAGTAGCTTACCATTTTCTCACCCATATATGCATATATGCATATATGGGTGAGAAAATGGTAAGCTACATGGTCCCTTGGGCCTATGTTTTACAGAATGGGAGGCATTTAGATATATCTTTTTATATGCCCTTTCGAGTCTATATATTGGCATATTATTACATTCTCGTTCCCAAACCTGGTAGAAGCAATAGATTATAGTGCCCCTCCCCCGTCTCCTGATCTTAGCCCGAGCGACAGAATTCACCTCTCCCGTCCTGTGTTACTTATGCATCACTTGTATTTCAAAAGTTCCAAATGGATAATTTTTCAGTTGTATTTGTAAATTTTATTTATAGGATTTAATCAATAGATTAATATATGAAATATAGGTTGAGTAATATTGAGAAATACCAGTCACTAAGTTTTGTATTAAATATATCTTGTGCACATTACAGGCCAGAAGGAAGACAGTACCATTTTGTACTATTTTTGGTCTGCCCAATAATTTGTTATCTATAACTTATGTACATGCTATTTGTGTAAAAATTTATTGTCAAAGTTGGGAAAATAAAGTCATTCATAAAGTCATGAAGGAGCATACGCTAAAAATTTTAAACATGAATTGTATTCTAATACTAAATCTTATCCCATTGCATTCCCCTGGACTATCGGATATACTGTTGCTCAAGAGTAAATCTTAGTACATGTACATATCCATATATGCATACATGCATACATATACCCCGAACTACGAGATCTTGACGATGCCAACATATGACGGACAATGCACCATTCTGGCATAGAAACTAACCTTGACCAATATTTATATCTTACTGGCGTTAACCTGCTTGCATAACACGTGTTCTATCCCATCATAAACTCACAGAATTGCAATAAATTTATACATTCATCAAACGTATAGACGTTCAATTATAATTTTGTTTGACAGGTAGCAATAATCGAGGTAGCAATAAATGATATACACCGAATAGTCTGAAAACCTCGAATTTGATCTTTGACCTTACTTTCAAAGTCAGAGCACAAAATGGCTAATATCTCGCTTTTTATCGACTTTATAGCTTAGGAATCAATTGTAGACATATAGCAAATGTTATATGCTGAATATTTCCGTGACCTTAAATTTGACCTCTGACTTCATTTTCAAGGTCATAGCCCAAAATGGCCAATATCTCGCTTATTATCAACTTTACAGCTTAGGAATCAATTATGGACATATAGGAAATGATATAGTCCGAACATTCTGATGACCTTGAATTTGACCTTTGACCTCATTTTCAAGGTCAAAGAACAAAACGGCTAATATCTCGCTTATTATCCACTTTACAGCTTGGGACTAAATTGTGGACGTATAGGAAATGATGCATGCAAATATTTTCATGATCTTGAATTTGACCTTTGACCTCATTTTCAAGGTCAGGCACAAAATGGTTAATATCTCGCTCATTATTGACTTTACGGCTGAGGAATCAATTGGGGACATATAGGAAATGACGTATGCCGAATATGACCTTGAATTTGACTTTTGATGACATTGAAAGGTCAAAACAGTCATTTATGAGTCTGAGAACGCCCAAACTTGCCTTTACAGATGAAATGCTTGTAGATACAGCTTAAGTTTGCATTATGAGCATATAGGAAGTCGTATATGGAACAACTAATGATGACCATGAACTTGACTTCGGATGACCTTGAGTTCTAAATGTCTGACGTGAAATGTGCAAACTGGCCTCTGAGGCTCAAACTTTCGCACATACAGGGTAGGATTGTGTATAAGCTTATAAGAAGTCATGTATATATGGCACATCCACTAAACGTGTACTTAGCGCTTAACTGACTGTGTCACAAGAAACTTTATAAATTACAATAAACACACACATTTGCACATCAATTCGTCGCGGATATCGATGGAAATCTTAAAATCGAACAGAAGGTTATTGATCACGGATATGTTCACTACACGTAGCTTAGAAATGACATCATGTGAAGCTGTGTGTACGCTATGTAAATATTAATGCTATAGTCAATTTCATATTTGGCCTACCATTGTGACTATATACATCAGATATATTTCAAACTTCATGGAAATGTGTTGGAAAACGGCAGAGATATCAGCAAAAATGGAACATGGTATCAACCGTCCAAATCACAAGATTGTTAACTGATAAGCAATCTTAAATTTATACAAATTGGTGTGCGTATTGGAACTTCTGCACTCTACAGCTGCTCTGAGGGCAGCTACTATCATTCTCATCCAGAATACCAAAAAAACGATTATGTCACTTCAATGTCGAGAATCTGGAAACATTACATGTGTGGTTTATGGTACATGTGACAAGAAATGCCGAAGAGCCCAGAAATGAGTGAATACCGCTATTTGATTGATGAATACACCCACGACCGAAACATAGTGAAACGGAGACCCCACAAGGAAGACCACTGATCAACAGTTTGGCTGCCTACCGACTGTGGTGAATGAACGTCGGTCATTGAACGTGTAACAAGAAAAAAAAGCTTTTAAGTTTGGTAAATTGAAACTGATATGATACTGATATCGTTTATCTCTATAATTCTATTTCATGTCTACGTACCTGTTGTGTCTTGAATTGAAATGGCCCTTCCGGTTAGGTATTTTCACCCATAAATAATGTGTTTTGTTTGAGGTTATCAGTGTGAGATGAATTGGATGGTTTAGAAGACCTAATATGGCCCTAGAGAAATCTTTGACATCTCAACACCACTCTTCACCCTCAGCGTATTTTAATTCCATGAATTGCACATACAGCCGGTGTTTCACATGGGTTATGTATAATCAACCATAAAATGAGCTCGGAGCAAAATAGTGATACAATTATATAATGACTATGAAATAACTGGTACTTATTACGATCCATATGTAGCACTAATGATTGGTTGTGTCGTTCGTGGTTAAATTAGATCACTTTCCCTTGGAAGTTTGCCAGCACTGCTAATACGGCGACACGCTCGTGCCAGTTGGTTTTTTGTGTACCTTGTGGGGAGATTTCTTAAACGCTCTCTGAGAATCATATGGGGGAATACTCTTCGACCATGGGGAAAAACATGCTTTCGAAGAGAACATACTTTAATCGTTTGTTCTATAGAGTTGGAGGTAAATAATTATATAATCTTACGAAGACTTTCGTCGAATGAAGCAATGTTGTCGTCACCATCGCCGATTTACCGGAACATTTGCGTGTCAGTGGGATTCTAAAATCCCACTGTCACGCAAATGTTCCGGTAAATCGACGAGGATATCATATTCGCATGGACTGCTGAGCCATCGATCATTTCGCATATTTATGCTGTATGTCAGTGTCTGATTTTCCTCGTTTTGAACAGGAATAATGGCACATTTTGTTTTGTTTCATTTTCAGACTGTAACGTTACTTTTAACAATGAAAGGCATTTATGTTTCGGTGTCCCAAAACGAGCTATTTTTTCGCCGTGGTATTGATGGGTGACAATGTGTAAAAGACTGAATGGTAAACGAGTTCAACACCACCGACTTCAACAGTGACATTTCGGTGATTTTAACTATTCCGACGGTACTCAAATTCTCACACTTATATGAGCATTTATAATCGTCTATTTGAACAATATTGACCAAGGTCAACTTGACAAATATATTCAATTCCGGGCCAACTTGAAAACGGTGCTGAATTTTCGGTGCAAAATCTAGATGGAAATTACAGGAAGCATGACGCGTTAATTGTCCTCAATGATATATCCTCCAACGAGGAAACGATGTCCAGGTATTGCCTCGAGGTCTTTTAGAGTGCAGAATGAAGTAGGTTATATATAATGTGTTGGAAACTTTATGTTTCAAAATTCAAAATTTCAGAAATGGGATTTTCATTTTCAAATTGAAGACTGTAGTGTACTATAATGTCATTCTACGACAATGGACGTTGTTGATCCATTGAATAACCCTATCGGTTAAACACTGTGGCGACACACATTTCTTTGCAATAAACACAAAGTGCGATGTGGTGTCTCAGAACATTATATCCACATTGGTCAGTGAGTAGGGGAATACCTCGTAGAATGAATTTACAATTATTCTTTTTTTATCAAGATTAGCACAATTCATATAGCTATTTGTCATGTCTTAAATGTCCAATATACAGTTGGACTCCGGGTGCCTCGTTTGCTCTATGATATAAAAGTGCAAAGCAAACTGTTCTCATCGAGTTTTTGTTTGCCTAGAAATCCAAGTGTTTGGGAGTCGACAAAATATATGAGCTGTGAAGATGTGTCAGCTTCATAAAAGAGTATCCAATGGAAATCCCCCGAATAATTCCCCAGCATCGCAAATTTATCATTCCACATCATTCCCATATTATACGAGTTCTGAGAAAAAGATATTTTCAAAGATTATATATTCTTTGGTTCCTAAAATCAAATTACCCTGAAAGCATACATATATTGATTTGTATCACATGAGCCACAATCAAAATCAATATCGTATGATTTCCATGCGAAATAAACAGTAATTCTACGAGTAGGTACAAATGAACAAAATTACAATTGATTTCGAAAATGGTTTATTATGCCTCAATATAATTTATTTCAATAGATGTCAGAAAGTTTGTTGCCTTGCTGCGATATGTAGATGGTTATTAAATGTAATTTGGGCAAAAATTTTAGACCATGGTATGTTGCATTTCATTATCTTCAAGTTAGTTATAATGATTACTATGTGTTTGTAACCATAATGCCACCTTGCTCTATACACAGAACAATTAATGATTCTATATTCAAGAAGAAAATACTTCAGAGGTAAGGATTTAAAGACATTTGGGAACTTGAAGCAGATATACTTGTACAGCATTGATTTAATCTCGATAATACTGCGTTCGTGCTAAATATGACGGTGAGTATTCTGATGCAATAACTGCCAATAATTTACATCATATTCTGTGGTTTCTATCCAGTACTTGGAATACGTCCACTATCCCACCTGTCTTCAGTTTAGGGCGGCTGAGATATTCACAATCTGCTGTGAGCGCCCTCAAAGGTGTGGTTACTCTATCATGCAGAAAATACAAACTAATTAACCCAATGGCTTGGAGAGCTGTTCAGTGTCTACCAGGGGGTGCTAAGATAAATATGGTAACCACAATGACGGTGTTAGTGGCATACGCCCTTAGCGTACCCAGTTGAGGTGTGACTGATATTTTTTTCAACACATATAAAAGGTTGAGATAACGGAAATGAAGATCGATTCATTTGAATGGGGTTCGTTTGCAACAACACCAGGCCTTTTCCTCCTCCTTCCTTGGGGTGGCATTCCATATTACATTTTAAATTACATGTATTACTAGCAATAACTTCATTGTGTCTATTAATGCTAAAATAATGATGTGCGTTGCTCAAGAAATATAACTGATCAAATACATAAAAAGTGATCTTTGAGCAATATTCATAACTTGGTGATATTGAAATATGGTCAACTTGGGTAATTATTTCGCAACATGTACCATTCTCATGGACAATGGATAGATGATCGTATGTTGGAGGTCTTGCCTGCCAATAACTCTCGTAAAAATGCCAATATGCGCTGGGAGTCAATCACGGGGTCGGTTTTGGCACTTGTTGGGTCTCTCAAATATGTTAGGTACAGTACTGTAAAAATAGCCTGTCATTTGTTACCAAAAATGATAGCTAGGAATGTACCTATCAATAAGGCCTAAAAAAATAATTTTCTGTTTCTATTCTGAGGATAGTGAATGATCGAGACACCGAATCACAGCATGCAACTTAGGCATATATTTAACTTACCTCCTTGTTTTCACTCTCCGCCAAATGAGACAAATGCTACCATTTGTTAAAATAGTTAGGTATTAAATTGTGAGCAAGAATTGATTTACTATATTCCTGACATGTATACTTTGATGGACATATCAACTAATAGAACGGTTCTCCACAATTACTCATCATTGAAATATATTATCAACTACTAGTACACAGAATCAACCTGTTTGTGCTGACTGCTAGGATGAGGGCACACCAGTAGTGCCAAGGTGCCCGGCCAAGAGGTCTCAAGCCCAAATAAATCAAGCCTCTAGAAATGAATCAATTAAAGCCATGTGTTGCACATGATTTCAATTCTAAAGGCTTGATTTATTTGGGCTTGAATGCGTCTGTGCGCAAGTGTTGTTTTTTTTCAATCAATCAATAAATCAAATTTATTTTCATATGAGTGAAATGTCGTCCCACCAAAAATAACAAATAAAAGGTTCCTCCCTACCCAATTTTCTCTTGAGCTGAGGACGGTATTGTTGGCAAAATAAAAAATGAAGAATAAAAAATAAGAAGTCCCTCTCTACCCAGTATTGAAAAAATAGGGGGACGAGAAACAGAAAATTATTTTTTTAGGCCTAACATAAAATCTCCACACCTGCTCTGTTGTCATCAAGCATAACAAAGGCCATTTACAAGATCTTGTGGTGTGCTCTGTACGGTCGAGTGTAATTGATGAAAGTGGGCTTATGTAACCGGGGAATATTCCTGCAATATTAATTCCTTTCCATCTGATGGATGGCTCATTACCATCTGATCGTGACTATTCCTGACCACTGCATGTATATTTAGTGGGTCCCTTATGGTCCCACGCCTACTGGGTAGTGATCTATTTTCAAATCATAAAATGTGTTTGATCATTAGTTTCCTGGATGTCGTGGCAGTTGGGGTAGACTCTGTGGAAGTCTTAAAAATCACCCGTGTATCATATTATTTGAAATACGCATATATCCACCTACGCGCGCCGCGCAAGTGAGAGCTGAAACTATAGTTGCAATCACAATAGAGTCGTGAAACAACAAACTGCTAATCTGCTAATATCGTTGCCTGGAACTAGTTTTGTTCTTATCTCTGAAGCAAATATTACCTGGATAATATCGTTATCAACCTGTTCTCATGATGTCCCATCTACATGTGGCGTTATATGTCACAATGTCTCTCCACCTTCCTGCGAAGGTACTCTGAGTCATTCTGAACTGATTAAATATTGATATCTACTGAAGCCCTTGCAGTTTGTTCAAGCGGGTATGTATCACGAATACGAGTAAAAGCGGGGTCATGTCACAATGACGAGTATAAGCGGAGTAAATCACATGGACAAGCATATTCTGACTTCAAAAAAATATCGCAATTGCTGTATCGAATCAATTATGCGAAGATGCATTCTTAACGAAATCTCCCTACCCAGAAAATTATTAGCCGACTGGTTAGTGCTGCAATGCAACCACATACAGTAACTTCAAAAGTTTGGGCCCATTTTAAACTTTTGAAAGTATGCTTCTTCATCATGCTTCTTCACTCATTTCTATTACACCTTACACCTTCATTTCTATTACATGTCTAATACAAGAACGCTCAGTGCTGACAGATATATATCACTTGTAACGTTTGACGCCCGCTACCTAGGGCGCAAGCGCCCCACATCTCAGCATGGTCACGGCGGGCGTCGTAATTACTTGACTACGACCGGGTAATAGTCTGTCTCGATACATCACTCAGACATTGTATCATCATAGTAAGGTACTAGTAGCCCTGTGTGGCGAGCCGGAGAGCCATGGGAGCGACTTCCGGAACCTGCGCACGACGGTTTTTGTTTGCCATTGAAAACAATTTTGGATTTTAATCCAGTTTTCTTTCATAATGGGTACTGTATGTCCAGTAAACTGCTAGAACACTTCGTGAACATTGGCCCATTCGAAAGAGAAATCATGGCGCACATTTTGTCTGAAGTCGAATCACTATCTGTTTCGAGCCATTTTTAGGCAAACAAAACCCCTTTTTCGCCATTGAAAAGTGTGTTGAACTTCATACACTTTTTGCTTCATAACAGGAGCTGTATGGAGTAACTTTTGGAATACTTCAAGACAGACCCTAAATATCAGCACATTGAAACGGGAACCTTAATGCTGAATTTTAGTGACACTAAAAGTTCAAAACGGCAATTTTTGTGAAAATAGACAGTTTTGGTAACCTTTCTCAACACTTGGGTTAATTTGTTAGGGTGTCATTTTGCCAATTAAAATCTTTGCTAGTCATAAATGTCCGCCACAAATCACTTCTTATTCCCAGCAGAAAAAAAGCTGATGAACAAGTGCATGATGGGAAGGACTTGCCTCTCCGTTAGTTCCACATTATGAACTTCCGAGATATATGTTATATTGCGAAATCTATTGATACGGGGGAGTGCATAATCACGAACCACACGCCTTCGTCTCGCATTATTTATCATGACAAGTTGTAACCAAAACTACTAACCCCTCTAGGCAAAATCATCTGAGAAAGTGATAACAGTAAAATTCAAGGTAACGTATTATACATATTTCTTTTCAGAACTCAGTTTCTCGGAACTGATTTGCAAGCACGGTACTTTATCCTATGGAATTATTCCAACATGCTCAATGTAATGCAATGAGATTTGGGCAGGTTCACTCATATTCAGGAAGTTTAAGATCTTATTTCAGTTTGCACGTCATCAGCAGAGGGCTGATCAAAATATCCTGTCTTTTCTTCTTTATTCTTCTTCTTATTATTGTATTTCTTATTACTTCTTGTTATTGTATTTCTGACCAACTTCGTTTCTCACCAAACAAAGTATACTAAGTATACTAATCTGAAAAATATGAATTTAATGAACAACAAATGCCAATTATTTTGTGGTATGGCCCCCTCTCCTACGATCATATTGATCGCGCCATGATACAGCAGAATGTTGCACGAGATTAGCAGAACACTTATTGAAATATCAGCGGGAAATTATTTGACCTCCACTGTCAATCAGAGCTCGACACTCAAGATTTGTACTTGACGCTGGAGAAAACCTCGTTAGGGAGATTGATTATTTTGCAATACATTCAGGGTACATCCTTCTCGTTTGAATGACATTTTCGTCTTACATCTTAAATCTCTGTATCGTTGATATGCGAGGTTATCTCCACGTGCAGCAGCAATATTCAGTCTCCGTTATGAATTGACTTGATCATGCATACAGTGTAATTTAGAATTAATTATCCCACACTTGCTGTATTGGATAACTGTTATTGTCTGGCAAATGTGCTTGAGTCAGTTGGTCGTGATATGTCATGGAAGTAAACTCGGAGCAGACAGACACGGAAATTGACACATACACACAATGGGTGTGCCACGTTGATTTAAGATAGATGAATCGGAAGTTGATCTATGGGTATCCCAGTGCAGGATGGGAACGGTTATACAACGTGATTTTGATGTTGTTGCTATTATCTTAGTTTATATGATGGGCATAGCTGACAAATGTTTTATTGAACACCTCTCAGTGCTGCCTCCTTGGTAATGCCATAAAATGGTCACTTATATATAGTTCCGATAGATGAAACCGTGGCAATAGAATATTTCAAAACCAGGACTTAATGACAATGTGCTTAATTGTATAAAATGAAACGAATGTCTATAAGTACGTCTCCACGTACACGATAAGTTCCAGCTAATATATATTACGATTGAGAAGCTGCCATTGTGCTGGAAGTTTTTGCAAAGAGAAAGTCATGGAATAATGAAATGCTGCGAACTAAAATTTCAAGTTTCTGGGAATAGCTGGTCTACGTGACGTTATTTTTCATTGCAGATCGATTGCCAATACCACAAGATTGCCAGAGACTATTGCAATAGTACAAGACTTGATGCTACATCAGTTTTCAGAAAGTTTTTGAGGAAACTGCATCATTTTGAGAAATGGAGTATATCCCATAATCAGTTGATATGTGAGCTCGGTCGGACTGATAGTTATTGACCAATGTACATTCAAAGGCAGAAGTGATATAAAAAAAACAGTCCCATTTACGGTAAATTCAGTGAGTTCATATTGGCATTGAAATTGTTGTTGATCATTCACTGTGAGGCAACATATTGATTCATTCGTTTCTGTTTGATGTATTTATCGATAATACCCAATTGGTAAGTTTGTGAACTGAAAAGAATGTAAAATAAATAGCACAGTCTATATCTACTGGTGTAACAACTTTCTCTTAATAATTAATTTAATAAAGTAATATAAGTGGTAATTTCTGGTATGGGTGTTCAAAATAATAACATCAGATCCGTCACAATAATGTGCCAATAATGTGACATATCTTCAATACCTAGTTTTTGTGGATATTTATGGTGAACATAAAAATATCAGGAACAATGACAGAAGAGACCCTCGTGGAGAAGATATCGTTACTCGATCAACCAAACCAGTAAAGCCATGCATTTGCCATCCACTCCATACGGTTTTGTGATACCAGAAATGCATGAGATTGGTTTCTGGTGATACTAATTTCCTAGTATTCGTTCCCGTAATACTAATCAAGGACTATTTTGGAGACACATTACAATATTACAGCCATTTTCCCTACTTTCCATTGAAGGAAAAAAACACGCGGGAAAAAACACTTACTTCAACATGTAATGTAGTTTACAAATATTCCTTATCACAATGCGTTTCGAGATAAAATAAAACTCATCATTGGGGATAGAATAGTTGTACATAAAGTTCTTGCACTAGATGGCTCCATTCTAGTTTGGAGTTCCAGTTGCATATCATGCATTTGCACTTCACACACTCCTACCATACACCCACACAACTAAACCTGAGTGAAAGCGTGGAGAGTTGTCAGAATTCTCCTGCTTCCAGTCGCGGGTGCAATTCATCTACGTGACAGTCTCGGATGTGACAGTGAATGGGAAAGGGCAGACATCGTGGAATGATAGATGTGCCGATGCACCTAGTATTGACGACATCAGGAAGCCTGTTAAAACAACTCAGAGAATACAGCTGCCATCAGGGAATAGGTCAGTGACTTATCAGTCACTTCGTGGCCTTATTCTGCTGGGGATAATGCATTGCCTCTTGACATTTCATTTTTAATTATCACACAGACAAATGACATTTTAACCAATTCAGAGGAAATCAAGATTTATGGAATAATCATGTATGATTCATTTATTATACATTATTTGATTTGTTCTGATTCATATTGTTCATTTCTTACGGTTGTGTTTATACAATAACAATTATCGAACAATGCCAAGTTTTGAAAAATTACCTCATAACTGTTCAGTTTTAGGCCCTAAATATGTCTTCAAAACCCCACTTCGTAATTTATCAACCAATATTTTCATGTTGCTATATAAGATATAGCACTTCCTAGAAACAAAGCTACAAGAATTCACCATACCTTCAACCTATAATCCGCTCTCCATTGTAAATTGCCTTCATGACATGACACAAACACCGGGTGCTTTCACATGAGAGATACGCTGCGAATATGGGTTCATGGAAATTGTACGATTAATTTTCTTGCAGCAGCCCACTTATGTGATTATCTCGGGCTACATACATAACATATATATGTTCAATGCAGACCGCATGCACATTCGAAACTATGATTCTCAATATGTAATGATATTGTATCATGATGAAAGTATTTTGAAAATATTTTGAAAACAAACGACGTGCCAACAAGGAACACTGCACCGACACTGCCATTCCGTTCTGCCAAGGAACCGTTAGATATCCTGCGGAGGTCGTGATTTTCATCACCGAACACTATACGTATAGTAATATTCGACTTTGTTTTACTTAGCGGTGGTTCTTGTGAAAATTTGAAAGCTCGTGGCAACAAACAGCTTCAGTTTTTCCATGCTCTCCCCGATTCTGTATCTTTACTTTCCCAGCGTATACGAAAATATGGATGGGTTTGAAGAAATTGAATCGTTTACCACCAGTGATAATACCAATATTGGGGACCGACGCTTTATCGCCAACATGAAAAAAACAAGTCCGTTTCTTCATGAATGGTCCTATTCACAGAATTTCCCGCCACTGGTCACGCGAGTGCCGACCAATCACAGCTGCGCGCAGTAACGGTAATAAACAAATCCGCAGTGTCCAGTTTATCGCACATTTTCTCATATAGACGGCATAACAGATTATATTCAACCCGAATGCCCCATTATCTGCAACAAGGCTGTATGGAAATAAGGGTTTCTAAGCCAAATGAGCACCAAAAACGGGCGATGCGAGTTTGGTCAGAATGTCAACACAGTATTGGGGAAATCCCAGTAAGGGAAACACTGGCCAGTGACCATGGTGTTCCTCGCGCATTGTTTGTAAACAAATAGTTGTGGCTACTCAGTAAAATGATTTTACGGGCAAGGTTGGTCTCAGCGGGGGAAGGGATGGGTTCACAGGTAGCTTTTGCCGAAAATATCAGCGAATGTCACAAAATGTCAGGTTTCTTTTTGGCCTGAACACTGTCATGCGTGTCACACGACATTTCGAGCGGTTTCGCTACACGTGGTCAGGCTGGGATTTCCCCCAGATTTCCGAAGATTGCGCGCAGCTGCGATTGGTCAGTTTGAACTACGGAGTTTGCCGACTTCACAGAGGGGTCTGTGAATAGGACCATTCACCCGACCCATTCAATCATTGCATAAGTTAGGAACTATTGCCTAATTCATCAAGTGGGTGTCCCAAAGTAACACCAGAAATTTACACAGTGTTCACGTTGTTAAACATTCAAATTAATTTTTCGGTACTAGGTTGGAAAGACAGAGATAATGCCATGTCAATTTCACAAAAAAATCAAACCTTTTCTTCTAAACACAGAGTAAATATGTAAATAAAGAGTGAATAAATATTTGAGCACATGGCTTGCTAGGATTCATTGAACAACGACAAATCTTTGTTGTTGGATTGCTTCATCACATTAGGAGGCAATGTGCAGTGGAAAATCGCGTTCCTAGGGCAGTGACCCGACTACACATTCAGTACTTGTATCAACTGGCAGATTGTTGAACTTTGTATAACGGACGGATTTTGATTGCCCATACGCTATACTACGGCTGGATCGATTCTCAAACAGAAATTGTGATCGTGGTTAATCGTGTGACCGCCCCATTTAGCGGACACGTGCCATTTAGTATTTACCATACATTCAAATTAGGGTGTAATGTGAACGACGGAGAATGGCCAATTGCTTGGCGGGAGTAGTGATAAATTTGCTGGTAATGTGTTAACGTGTATAAAAGCTTCATGCTACCTGTGAATTCCATTTGAGCAAGTTATTACCATGTCTAGACTTGATTACCCTATTTGTTTAAATTATTATATGGGAATATATGCGGATGGGAGCGGGAAAGCTGTGTCAGATTGGCTACAGTGTATCTCTATTCCGGAGTATTCCGCCACTTATTCAATGCTGGCATGAATTATAATCATATTCATTCGCACGTTACGTAAAAATCTCAATAAGGAAGCATGGAAGGAATACCACGACACGATACGTGAAAACAATGAAACAATGACAATATAAAAGACTTATCTTATGTCATTGTCCTACATTCAGGCATCATTTAATATCAGCCGAATGGAAATTCCCTATGGAACTAATCTGCAAGTAATATCGAAATTACCTTTGGCCTAGTGATGTTCTGTTACAATGGAGACATGTTTATTCAGACCACATCGCGAGGTGCTCCCGTAGCTTTCCCATCATCCAGTTTCTAAGTAAATGCTCCTTATCTGAACCGTTTGCTCAGATGTCGAGGTTGTGTTAATCGACAGAAAATGTGTCTTTCCGTGGGTAACAAAATGATTATTAACTAGTGTGGAAATCCCCCGAAATTCTTTACTGTCGCTCATTCACAAGCGAGACAGAAGATTGGATGACAATTCTCTATTCACATATGATTTGTTATCATACTTGAATTTTAACGATGATTTGTGTGCAGAAAAGCTAAACCTCATATTCAGATTAGTGTAAGTAAAATCTTCTCTTATTACATGCATATATCGACATCATATCTTGTCACAAACACCATCTGGGTAATCTCATATGGAAACTAGAAATGCAACATTTTTTTAGTAGAAACAAAGCTGGACCAAAAATTTGCACCAAAATGGCATCAACAAATGTATGTAACGTGTATAACCCCGTCATACATGTACACCAACACAAGTGCAATAAAGATATATTCTTCAATGTCTAGACGCTCGAATACAATTTTGATTGCCAGATGGCACTCACCTTACATAATTATATCTTCTGTTGAAAGAGTCGCCAATCTCCTTGCGTGTGGGCAACTGTTACCTTCGTGGGGGCTTGGACAGCTGATCTATTGTCTGCAAATATCATATCTAACAACTTGTTCCATGAAGTTGTCCCGATTATTAACCATACACCGAGATAGGTTAGGTGAAGGATATTGATTTTTACTTTTGCAACATAGTAATATTGAAGTAGGTGGTGAATTGTGTCATTAAAACAACTGCCCTCGAATGTATGCAATATCTTTTTCAAAAGTAAACTTCAGTGCAACACATCTATTATAAGATAACAAAACATGTGCACAATGATTTTTTACGATTACAAACCGTCCGAATTGTCTTTTCATCCGTTTTATAACACATTTTATGTCAGTTTTGTATATAAACGAAACGAAGTGTATCCATCAAACCAAAATGTAAACGAATGCCCGAATTGCCCTCAAAAGTCCACGCCAAGTACATTTTCTAGTTTCTATCTGCATAATTATATAGTGTAGTTATGAGAAAATAAACCGTGATGTGCGTTAAATTGTCAGTCCATCGCACTTTTATGCTTTGCATACATCTGCGTGTGATGGGTTTCTCAGAGGACCAGTTGTAGTCACAACATTCGATGTTAGTACGTTTCATTCGGTTAATTCCACATGTTTATTATGAAATGTACTTTTCAAAAAAATACTGCCTGTGTTCGAAGGCAGTTGCTTTATTATTTTCCCCATTTGGTCCAATCCTACTAAAGAACAATAGTGACCCATGTGCATATCGGAAGTTGAGAACATAGTTACCATCAGCAATGCCCCCATAAAGCAAGGAATATTAATAACTGTATCTGCATAATTCCTTGTTTGTGTGTCAATATTTGCAATATCATATTAAAGCAATACTGATCCCGATGTCTTCCACACATGGACACATGTCAATGTCGGTGTACTTTCAATCAACTATACATAATGTGTTTTCTTAAGCTTACGAATGTGATATGAAAACTGGGTATATAGTCACTGTCTACCTTCTTCTCTTGAAGTGATTTTGACATCATTCATATTGTTAAGTTCGCTTTGAAATGTGAAGTGTTCCAAGAAACCCCTAACATGTCAACATCATTAGCCCCCTCCTGGTACTTTTGATTTCTCAAATTGCATGAACACCCGGTGTTTCACATGGGATATGTATAAATAACCACGAATTAACCTCAAAACAAAATATTGATATAATTTGTCATGAGTTTGACAAAAATTGTACCTGTTATTTTATTCATGGTGGCATTGCATTATGGAGAAATTGCATTATTAGAAATTTCCAACACTGTCATGAAAATGCCACACACGTGTCTTTTATGTTTTGTTTACAGTAAAATATGGATGATAATCGCAGGAAGTAAGACGCGTTGTTTGCTGTGAATCATATCGTATCCTGCAATAACGAAATGGCGGCCACGTGCCGTGTTGGCGTCTTACATGTATATGACGCAGTTGAATATCCACAGTAAAGGTACTCACACGGTTCATGGGTTGCCCACGGGGAGAGCCATAGCTGCATAAGGTTTCATACCGAACTTCAGCCTATATATCTACCTACGTACCGCAGCATGACACGCTCGATCCAACTCTACAGCCAGTGTTATTTTGGTCTCTGGTGCGAAAATAGGAAGTCATGAAACAATGCACTAGCAAACATTCGAAATAAACTCGTTTCCTGGAACTATTTTCATATTCTTTTCGTCAGCCATTACTACCGGCATTATAGCTATAGCATTCTGTGCTAATGATGTCCTACATAAAAGTGGCATATACTCTATCTCTGTCCTCCTTCCTGTGAAAGAACATTTTCGGTTGTGGATAAGTTGTAGATAAGCTGATAGTGGTAATAAGTTGCGACCCTTCACGAACTCAACCTTTAGCAGAGTTACGTCAGAGTAAACAACTACACCGAAAGTAATATCGTATTTGTTACAACGGATCAATATATATCCAGACATAATCTGGATTTTTCACTGAAATCTCCACAGGGTGTTCATATTTACGATGTTCGTTTGTTTTGGATTTCTAAAATATTTTCATAGGTTGTTGGGCAGTTGTATACTAATTCCATCAGGTGTACAGTAGAAACAACTACATTTAACACACTGTCTGCCCCTGATGACGCCAGTGTGTGTTTGGATAAACTATTTGGTCGGGCTTTGTTTCTATTGCAAAATGTTGTATTTTACGTTGTTATTTTCATCATCAAAATCTACTGTATTTGTGGTAATAGATTGATACCTACATCTAGACAATCACGGAATATTAGCCGAGTCGTGTTCAGTGCTGTCAGTGCCGAATTGCAACCAGTGCACTGGATTTATACCGAAAACGCGGTCCTGTGTGGTCCGGACATGACGTGGATTGCCTGTAGCAGATGTGCTGGAGGTGAATGGGCTCCATGTTCAATACGTTTATGCCTCGGACAAATATGCTCGCTAGTAATTAGGATATACTAAGCTGTGAAATATATTGCTGAATGTAAGAAAGCACATCATTCAAGATGCTGTGATCAATCAGTCATCTGATGGGTGTGAGATCAGTGTTCAGTATGAACTGGAGTTTGATGAATTATAAAGTAATCAATCCATAAATGGTATACGGTGGTTTACTGCATGATTCACAAATTTGATATATGCGTGTAATGGAAAGTTTGGTGTGATGATTTTTTTTCTGACCCTGTACGGGCTGTAGCTCGTCCACAAAAAAATACAATTGTAGCAAATTGCAACAGAAACAGCAGATAATTTAAAGAAAACTTTTATGGTTTCCAACTTATAACAAACACTGAATGATGCAAACACTACTGAACGGTTTTATCGATGTCATTCCCAATTCCGGCGAAGGCCCTTTTTTGGACATTATGAAACAGCGTGGGAACCCTGGGTCATCTGTCTTCTGTGGTCGTCTTGTCTGTCAATTAAGCTGAGAGTCCAGCGATGAATGACAACTGTGTTGTCATCTGTAAAACTGCTCGACTATTCTCACATGGATCACTTCATCGTGTGGTAATTATAGTCGTAGTAGAAAACACCATCGGATTGTCTTCACAAATCATACAAGCAATGCATATACAAGCTATCCATGCTTCCTCACACCTCAACCAGGATATATCAAAAGAGACTAGTCTAAGGAGATATGTATAATCTGCAAACTAGTTTTAAAAAGTTATAATACAACAAAACTTGTATTTCAGAAGAGCTGACTCTCCAGAAATATTATCGATTCCCAAAACAAACAAACCAAATCAATTGGATGGATGGATGGATGGAGACATTTGACATTTGAGTATTTCTCACGAATAGAGACCGAGGCCGAAGGACGAGTTTTCTATTCGTGAGAAATACTCAGCCTAGGGCATTATCCTATACATAATTGTTGGATTGCTTCATCACATTAAGAGGCAAGGTGCAGTGAAAAATCGCGTTCCTAGGGCAGTGACCCGACTACACATTCAGTACTTGTATCAACTGGCGGATTGTTGAACTTTGTATAACGGACGGATTTTGATTGCCCATACGCTATACTTGCGGCTGGATCGATTCTCAAACAGAAATTGTGATCGTGGTTAATCGTGTGACCGCCCCATTTAGCGGACACGTGCCATTTAGTATTTACCATACATTCAAATTAGGGTGTAATGTGAACGACGGAGAATGGCCAATTGCTTGGCGGGAGTAGTGATAAATTTGCTGGTAATGTGTTAACGTGTATAAAAGCTTCATGCTACCTGTGAAGTCCATTTGAGCAAGTTATTACCATGTCTAGACTTGATTACCCTATTTGTTTAAATTATTATATGGGAATATATGCGAATGGGAGCGGGAAAGCTGTGTCAGATTGGCTACAGTGTATCTCTATTCCGGAGTATTCCGCCACTTATTCAATGCTGGCATGAATTATAATCATATTCATTCGCACGTTACGTAAAAATCTCAATAAGGAAGCATGGAAGGAATACCACGACACGATACGTGAAAACAATGAAACAATGACAATATAAAAGACTTATCTTATGTCATTGTCCTACATTCAGGCATCGTTTAATATCAGCCGAATGGAAATTCCCTATGGAACTAATCTGCAAGTAATATCGAAATTACCTTTGGCCTAGTGATGTTCTGTTACAATGAAGACATGTTTATTCAGACCACATCGCGAGGTGCTCCCGTAGCTTTCCCATCATCCAGTTTCTGAGTAAATGCTCCTCATCTGAACCGTTTGCACAGATCTCGAGGTTGTGTTAATCGACAGAAAATGTGTCTTTCCGTGGGGAACAAAATGATTATTAACTAGTGTGGTAATCCCCCGAAATTCTTCACTGTCGCTCAATCACAAGCGAGACAAAAGATTGGATGACAATTCTCTATTCACATATGATTTGTTATTATACTTGAATTTTAACGATGATTTGTGTGCAGAAAAGCTAAACTTCATACTCATCTTCACATATTACATGCATATATCGACATCATATCTTGTCACAAACACCATCTGGGTGATCTCATATGGAAACTAGAAATGCAACATTTTTTTAGTAGAAACAAAGCTGGACCAAAAATTTGCACCAAAATGGCATCAACAAATGTATGTGAAGTGTATAACCCCATCATACATGTATATACACCAACACAAGTGCAATAAAGATATATTCTTCAATGTCTAGATGCTCGAATACAATTTTGATTGCCAGATGGCACTCACCTTACGTAATTATATCTTCTGTTGAAAGAGTCGCCAATCTCCTTGCGTGTGGGCAACTGTTACCTTCATGGGAGCTTGGACAGCTGATGTATTGTCTGCAAATATCATATCTAACAACTTGTTCCATGAAGTTGTCCCGATTATTAATCATACACCGAGATAGGTTAGGTGAAGGATATTGATTTTTACTTTTGCAACATAGTAATATTGAAGTAGGTGGTGAATTGTGTCATTAAAACAACTGCCCTCGAATGTATGCAATATCGTTTTCAAAACTAAACTTCAGTGCAACACATCTATTATAAGATAACAAAACATGTGCACAATGATTTGTACGATTACAAACCGTCCGCATTGTCTTTTCATCCGTTTTATAACACATTTTATGTCAGTTTTGTATATAAACGAAACGAAGTGTATCCATCAAACCAAAATGTAAACGAATGCCCGATTTGCCCTTAAAAGTCCACGGCAAGTACATTTTCTAGTTTCTATCTGCATATATAGTGAAGTTATGAGAAAATAAACCGTGATGTGCGTTAAATTGTCAGTCCATCGCACTTTTATGCTTTGCATACATCTGCGTGTGATGGATTTCTCAGAGGCAGTTGCTTTAAAATTTTCCCCATCTGGTCCAATTCTACTAAAGAACAACAGTGACCCATGCGCATATCCCAGGAAGTTGAGAACATAGTTACCATCAGCAATGCCCCCATAAAACAAGGAATATTAATAACTGTACCTGCATAATTCCATGTTTGCGTGTCAATATTTGCAATATCATATTAAAGCAATACTAATCCCAGTGTCTTTATTTTAATGTTTTAAAAAACACATTATTTTAATGTCGGTGTACTTTCAATCAACTATACATAATGTGTTTTCTTAAGCTTGCGAATGTGATATGAAAACTATCGGCCACTGGGTATATAGTCACTGTCTACCGTTTTCTCTTGAAGTGATTTTGACATTATTCATGTTGTTAAGTTCGCTTTGAAATGTGAAGTGTTCCAAGAAATCTCTAACATGTCAACATCATTAGCCCCCTCCTGGTACTTTTGATTGCATGAACACCCGGTGTTTCACATGGGATATGTATAAATAACCACGAATTAACCTCAAAACAAAATATTGATATAATTTGTCATGAGTATGACAAAAATGGTATTTGTTATTTTATTCATGGTGGCATCGCATTATGGAGAAATTGCATTATTAGAAATTTCCAACACTGTCATGAAAATGCCACACACGTGTCTTTTATGTTTTGTTTACAGCAAAATATGAATGATAATCGCAGGAAGTAAGACGCGTTGTTTGCTGTGAATCATATCGTATCCTGCAATAGCGAAATGGCGGCCACGTGCCGTGTTGGCGTCCTACATGTATATGACGCAGTTGAATATCCATAGTAAAGGTACTCACACGGTTCATGGATTGCCCACGGGGAGAGCCATAGCTGCATAAGGTTTTATACCGAACTTCAGCCCATATATCTACCTACGTGCCGCTGCATGACACGCTCGATCCAACTCTACAGCCAGTGTTATTTTGGTCTCTGGTGCGAAAATAGGAAGTCATGAAACAATGAACTGGCAAACTTTCGAAATAAACTCGTTTCCTGGAACTATTTTCATATTCATTTCGTCAGCCATTACTACCGGGTTTATGCTATAGCATTCTGTGCAATGATGTCCTATGTGAAAGTGGCATATACTCTATCTCTGTCCTCCTTCCTGTAAAAGAGCAATTTCGGTCCAAACTAAGGTGCAGATAAGCGGATAGTGGTAAAGTTGCGACCCTTACGAACTCAACCTTTAGCAGGGTAAACAACTATCCCGAAAGTAATGTCGTATTTGTTCCAACGGATCAAATATATATCCAGACATCATCTGAATTTTTCAATGAGATCTCCACAGGGTGTTCATATTTACGATGTCTAGACAATCACGGGATATTAGCCGAGTCGTGTTCGGTGCTGTCAGTGCCGAATTGAAACCAGAGCACTGGATTTATACCGAAAACGCGGTCCTGTGTGGTCCTGGACATGTCGTGGGTTGCCTGTAATAGATGTGCAGGAGGTGAATGAGCTCCATGTTCAATACGTTTATGCCTCGGACAAATATGCTCGCTAGTAATTAGGATATACCGAGCTCTGAAATATATTGCTGAATGTAAGAAAGCACATCATTCAAGATGCTCTGATCAATGCAGACATCTGATGAGTGTGAGATCAGTGTTCAGTATGTACTGGAGTTTGATAAATTATAAAGTAATCAATCCACAAATGTTATACGGTGGTTTACTGCATGATTCACACATTTGATATATGCGTATAATGGAAAGTTCGGTGTGATGATTTTTTTTCTGACCCTGTACGGGCTGTAGCTCGTCCACAAAAAATACAATTGTAGCAAATTGCAACAGAAACAGCAGATAATTTAAGAAAACTTTCATGGTTTCCAACTTATCACAAACACTGAATAATGCAAACACTACTGATTGGTTATATTGATGTCATTCCCAATTCCGGCGGAGGCCTTTTTTGGACATTATGAAACAGCGTGGGAACCCTGGGTCATCTGTCTTCTGTGGTTGTCTTGTCTGTCAATTAGGCTGAGAGTCCAGCGATGAGTGACAACTGTGTTGTCATCTGTAAAACTGCTCGACTATTCACACATGGATCACTTCACCTTGTGGTAATAATAGTCGTAGTAGAAAACACCATCGAACTTTTTCCACAAATCATGCAAGCAATGCACATACAAGCCATACACCCTTCCTCTCACCTCAACCAAGATATATCAAAAGAGACTAGTCTAAGGAGATATGTATAATCTGCAAACTGCTTTTTAAAAAGTTATTATACAGCAAAACTTGTATTTCAGAAGAGCTGACTCTCCAGAAATATTATCGATTCCCAAAACAAACAAACAAACCAAATCAATTGGATGGATGGATGGAGACATTTGAAAAGATAACAAATCTTCGTTAGTACCACTTTTTCAGTTATCGTTATCTGAATTATTGTTTCAGTTCATAATGCCCTAGTTAGTGTAGTTCCCATAGAGTGACTAATATCCAGGATATATCTCGGATAATCATACACGTGGTATATATATATATATATATTAACTACAAAGAGTAGATTTATTGTTTGATGCAATTCATTGTGTAATGAATTGTCGTGGGTGTTAATTGGGAGCGAACAAACGTTCCGAATTAACAATTGTTGCATGTACACTATGAACAATCCTAAATGCCAGCCACATACCGCATCATATTTTTAGCAAAATTGAAATTCGGATGACATATGACCTGGTACATGATATACCTCTCATATAAGTTTATAAATACCGATCTTTACTGGACTTTTCAGTGATGTTTTTAGCGGGAATGAAAATATAATGACGATCTGGGGAATTGCATGACGACAAAATGGATCCCTACGTGCTGGTAATTTCGACTGTAACATCTTGAAACCAATACTACAAACTCATGCCGGTTTTAGGATGGAAGACAGGCCTAAGAAGGTAGAAATTGATGACGTATTAAGCTGTTTATTACTGCAATTTCCATAATGTTCGTAGTTTCCTGGAACTGGCCTGCCCGATGCATCTTACTATCAGATATATCTGCCTAGTCCTCCTGTGTAAAATACCCACTCAATGTAACCGAACGAGATTTCGACCAGCTCGGTCACAATTACAACGTCTAGACATTTTACATTAAATATTGAACATTACATATTAGCCGTTTATGTTCGGTACTATATACAATTGCCACCCGGAGGCAAATTAAGTTACATAGTTCGTGTGTGGGCTTGGCCATAAAGTGGGTTATCTGCAAGTGCCATGTGTTATGAAGTTATTGAGAGAAAACACAAAATTGAATGTATTTATATGTGTGTTTGGTGTGTGGCAGTGTCTGCGATATCTCCAGAATTGGTAATACCTATGCTCAATTTGCAATATATTAGCAGAGAGCAGGAATAATTATTCGGATTTATTATATCACCTAGATATGTCATGTTCACGTAGATCTAGTCGGTAATAATAAATTCTTTTGTTTCGTAGAGAACAAAGGTATGTTTGCTGAATGCATGTGAACATTATATTGTAGCAAATGTTATATTCAGCCCTGCTTAATATGATGATATAATCCTGCAGGTTTAATAGTCAACCGTCTGTCATCGATATCCTTGAGATGTGCAAAAACCTTATAATAATATCAATTGAGTTTATTTGATTAGCACTATCACATTCAAGAGTCACACTTGACGCGGGGGAAACTTCACCAAGGAGAATGGGTTTGTTACTTCTTAATAGATCCAGGGTCTTGTCCTGGCATGACATTTCTCGTCTGTCAGAAAAACTGTCAAAACTGTCTATAACTCATGTGTTGATGTGTGAGGTCATCTCCACTTGCAATAGCAATATTATTTTGCGTTTTAAATTGACTTGATTACATCCATTACCTGTCCGACGAACATCGGACATTTCCAATATGGTCTTCACTTTGAGAGAATCTCACTCAATTAGGATTTTGCACCCTGGACACTTTGGGTGATTCGTTATATTTGAAGTTCATGGCCGTCAATTAGCAGTGCGCAAATGTCATTGTGTGCTGCTACGTTAGTGATCACAGGAAACTGACGTCATCTGCAAACTTTTCAGGCACTGTCAAACTGAGGGGGAAAAGTAGGCATACATTTCTCAAAACTTGAACATGTACAATGGTACCTCACACATATCAAAATGGTTATAGTTCCTGTTATTGCCACACTCCAACGTCTTCTCTGCTGTCATTATAGTGTAATGCAATTAGATGCATGCGTTAATATGATGCGATTGATATGTTGTAATCAGACATACTGTTCAGATAGTTACGCACCATCTGTGATTTCTGTATTTTGCAAATTTTGCAGCGGTCAAAACATTCGTTGTCCTCTCCTGAGTGCTGCTGGCTAATGAAAGTAACATGTATAAGGTGTATTTCAAAATCTAATATCCCACGGATGACGTACATCTACTTTCAACCGGCAATTGTGTTCGAATCTTTGGCTGGTGATCTGTCATGGAAGTAAACTGGTAACACACAGACACGGAAATCATCACAAACATACCATGAGGGTACCACATGTGATCAGGATAGGACATTACCTGGAAGTTGATCGATGACTATCCAAGTGCATGGTGGGAGCAATTCTAAAATGCAATGTCATTTTTGTTAGTACATTCAGTACATGTTAGTATATTCAATTTCATGGCATTGTTATCTTTCCAAATGAGAATATAATAGCAATCTGTTGAATTTGGCAAACTGAGACTAATGCCTACGTGCTGTCTCCACATGCATGCAACCTCTTACAAGTGATACAGTTGCATAACTATCATTGTGATAGCAATTTACGCTGCGAACAAGTAACTGAAGATAAAACTACTGCCAACCGAAATTTAAAGTTTATTGGAATTAGATTGCCTACGTGCCAATATATCGGATTGCAAATTGCAATAGTACGGGACTGTCAGAGAAACTCTGCCTTATTTCATAGTTTTGTTTGTATGATGAAATAGCATTTATATCAAATACCCTTATTCTACCTGTATACAATTAAGCTTAAAGGGTATATATCACGAAAATTGGATATTGGTTTTTGGTTTGTATGTGAAAGCACTTTTTGAACCGAACAAAATGGTCTTCACAGCATATTGATATCATGATTCCTTCCAAAGTTACGACACTCTACACATGTACATAATCACAGAATCTGACAACAAAGTCTGACAGCTAATTAATATGCGAATGAGATGCATGACGTCTATGACAGACTGCTTTTTAATTAGGCATATTTAAATGGAATAATGAAACCGTTTGTATCCATATGTGTTCACCAAAACCCATTTTTTATGCTTTTTAGTTCGAATAGTCAGTGATTTCAAGAAATTCGTGGTTGCCATGGCAACCAATGGTCTGGCTGGGCCCTTAGCAACCACGGTTGCTAAGGTCAATATCTAATTAAAACCAATATATACATGCATGAAACCATTTCAAACAATAGAGTAATGACAATATATTGATGAATATATCATCAAAATGCCTGGACACAACAACCCTTAGCAACCAATACAGGCATGGGAAACCAGCGGTAATAGCATCCATTATCTACGAATAGCTCTAAACGTCAGTGATTCCTCAGGCCTGTATCGGTTGCTAAGTTGTGTTTTTTTAACATAATGTTGATCAATGCCACAAAATATAGTCACTATCCTGCTACCTAAATTGGTTTGATACTTTCATATCGTGTTTTAACTTGAATACCAGCCTCAGCAACCTGGTTGCTAAGGGCAAATTCAGCCCATTGGTTGCCATGGCAACCAAAATTTATATGCACTCACTGACTATTCCTACTGAACGATATATCTTATGAGTTTGGTTGACCAAATATGAGCTTAAATGCTTAATTGTGACATGTTTAATCGCCTTATCAAAAAGCAAGCTGTCCGTGACGTCCCACATCTTATTTGCATACTAATTAACTGACAGATTTTTCAAGACTGTCTGGAGAAATTTGCAGGATTTTCAATATTAAAATAGCTATAACGTTTCAAGAAATCGAGATATCAACATTCTGTAAAGACTCTATTCTATTCAGCTCAACGAGTGGCTTCAACTTCAGCTTTAAAATGTTGAAAGTTTAGCCTTCAAGTTTTTAAATCTGATTGTGTTATGGCCAATTCAATTTCATAATGTGACATTTCTACTGCCACAATTTTCACACACATTTTATATTTATCACAATATATCTCTTGAGTTTCCTAATCACCCTTGTCATCATTGTAAACCATACGAAGAGCCCGCTATTGGCATGTACTTCAAGCAAACTGTAAAATTTAAGGGATAAAATCCTGACATTTAAAAAAATCACTATCCCACCACAATCACTCGATCTGTGAGGCTGTGAGCCTAGTCTCCATATTCCTATACAGAGACTGGGCTTACAGATCCGTATCTCTGTATTTTGTACGTTTACCATCACTATCCATTAAAACAAAGAGTTCATTTGGTCGTTATTGAAGAGCTAGTGGAAAAAGTTATACCCCCAGATTCAACGTGTGCAGTCAGGGTTCTCCACCCACATATATTAGTATATTAGCATTCATTTATTTTACAGTGTGTGGATTATTCACTTGATTATCAGAGGGAATTTCTATCACTCCATGTATTCCATCTTCCCAGAAACCAATTATTAAAATCAGGAGCCATGTCCGGTGGGAGTTCTGTACGCGAGATCAATGACCTTTGCTGGTATGCACTTAAGTGGTAAGCAACTGTTAAATCTTTGATCATAAAATCTGTTTGATCTACAGTACTACTATTATGTGAGCCGAATCCTTCGTATGTCCTGTCGTTCTTTTGTACAGATACAAGTTCAAAGAGACTGGAATATTCATAAAATGCACCGTATAAAACATAGACATACATATGCATGGGTTCGCAGTTTCGCCGGAAACGAAGGACCTTTGATACACCCATATATATTCATACGAAAGTATTAGACGGGTTTGCTACGCACTTTATTCATCAATAATACATTTAACTTTTACAGTTTCATTAGATAAAGCGAAGTTCTCCTGAAGTTCATATGTATTTCCTAGTTATTTTCGTACAAAACTATCCACTGAAGCAAACATATGTAATGCCTCATAATGATGAGAAAATGTAAGTCTCTTTTTGAAAAATATAAATGAGTAATGAGTATTTCAATTTCATCAGAGTTTCACTAACATTGTGTACTACACATTTTTGTACCTATTGTTTCATCAACACAATATCCACTTTATCTCGAGTAACATATTCGTTGTTTCTCGGTAACCCACCTTGCTTCTGGATAATGGATCCTTAATGCAACTGGGAACCTTTCTCATACCATCTAACGAACAAGCCTTCAGATGAATGAAAATATTTCTTTCATGTTGCACCCATTTGGTCGAGCATCGCTTACTGAATGTCTCGAAATCGGGACAGCCACTTGGGACAAAGTCCACTTGGTTCCATCAGAGCTTCATATTGCGAGTGCGTTCAATTTCACATGTGATTGAAGCCATGTTTTTTTATGACATTGCATTTTCTTATGAACTTCATAAAATGGCACACGCTGAGTTCTTACCACGCGTTCAGAATATTCTCCACCATATTACCAACGGAGGCGGTCAGAGCAATGTATAATTAAAACAAATAATGATTGAGGCTGATACCGTAACCCATATCATCAACAAATCACTTTTATAGCATTGATTCCAGATTGATTGTGATTAAATCGGGATTCTGTTACTTTTTGTACCAATGCAGTGGGGTAGAATTTTGTCATATCCATAATATAACAGTACCTGAGATACAAGGCTAGTACAAAATCATTGCATCTTTGCATGCATTGTATTTTGTTGTTTTGTATGGATACGTTGGTACATAAATTGCATAACAAATGCTTTTCTATTAAAAATGTATTTAATAATATGAAAAGAGGCACGTGTTAACGAGTAATTGACTAAGAACGTGGCCCATTTGGAGATACTTCATTTTGAAAGCGAATTTCTTCAATGTCTGAATAGATAATAGTACAATAGTATTCACATTGAACTGACAAAGCATCAGTGTTCGGAGAAAAGTTTGACCTATTCATTCACGTTGGTATCATATGGATGAGTTGTTTATATTTCTATTCAATATATCCAAAATATCCGCGAAAAGGTATTGACAGCATCTTGCATACTCAACAGCGTACATACTCGTGGATGACATAAGTTCCAGTATAATTCACAGTCGAAATATTCATGCTACAAGATCAACGTTATTCTGACAAATATTAAATACTAGTGCCCGCATGTCAAATTTCTATCCTCAATATCCCAGTAATTCCTAAATTTCATTTCAAGAGTGGCTTTTGGAGTCTATACTTAATAACCTTCAACACAAACACTCTTCGATTTGAATAATCTTCCTTTCAGCAAACTTCTTTTTTCAGGTGTCTGGGAGTATTAGACAGGGCAATGATTGATGTACGCGCATGTGAGGATCAAGTGCATCCAGGCAATAATTGTTATGGCTACATACTGTTTTTCTAACGAGGGTAATCGTCTCCCCAAGTTTTATATCCAGGTATACTGGGAGAAAACTTGCAGCAGGGAAGGTCTCGCAAACAGCTTGACTCCAATAAATATACGTACAGTTCCTAATAACGCTTTAATATGGCTATTTCGACTGATGTAGATCAGTAGTAGTTGTACAATATCAATATCTTTTCCAAGAAATATCGTGACTTTATAACCCGCAATAAATATTCAAACAGTTGTGTCACTTAGGTGATGATATGACAGCCATATTGGCTTAATTCCGTCTCTCATAGCGGATCAGTTAAAAAAGAAATTACTTATTAACCTGAGGGTAACTATAAAATGTCTAGGCATTTTCGCAAATTAGACGGACAACGAAACATAGTTACCAAATAATGGAGAACGTGTTCAATCATAATCAACTTTTCTCAGCAACAATATCAGAAATTATTTCATCTTTACCAACAAAGAAATACCTGTTTTATTTACACTGTTTTTGCTGATATTTTTGCGATGCTGAATGGTATCGTATTATAACTTGGTACACTTCACCTGGGAATTAAACGGCAATTTTCTACCGAATTTCATACTCCTATCGCGAAAATTGAAAAAAAGGTTGGCAATATCTACCCCAATATTAAATTTAGCCCGGTCATTTAATTACTGGGTCCGCACACAATTTTGTACATTTGCTCAGTTTGCAGTGGAATCTTGCAAATTGAAAATAGCGTTCTCTCTGAGGTTGATAATTTATTTGACAAGGGCCTTCTTATTGATTTCTCAGTTCAATTCTATAGAGAACGTAAGGGAAAACGCTATGTTCTCGAAATAGGCCTTGACCAGGATTTTTTGGTCTCAACCTATTATCTCAACCTATTACTTTTTGTCTACCTCGTTTTCCATATAAATCAAGGAATATTGCAAAAAAACACATGTCGTGGACATTATTAGGCATATTCGATAACTCTCGACCATAATTTGCAACGATATTGTCAGTGAGACTGGTAAACAAAACGCGGCATATACGGGTGTTATTAATGGACAGTTTCGTGTCCGTTGAAACATATGATAATGCGGATCTAAGAAAATAGCAAACCGCTTTCATTACATGGTTTGACACATAATTTACTGATAGGACCTAAGTTTTACATTAATAGTTATCGCCCCATTATGAAGGATATGGTGAAAGGACCAAAAGGCTTGCACAACAAATATTTTCATGCGTGGCAATCGATATCCCAAACTTACTTACACTCCCTATTTCAACAAAAGTATGTACCAACACACCAACACATGTAACTAATAACGTCATCGCAGTAGCAGATACAAAAAAATAACAATGCCGCACAAATTTTTTCTCCCCAGCCCCCAATACTATCTATGGTATTTAGTTACGTATCAACGACGTCACATGCAGTTCACTGAACTGGACCCAAAGTACAAACTCTTCTTCCTTGAAGGTGGGGGGTGGGGGGGGGGGGGAGGGGCGAGTTGAGGATAGGTAGCAACCTTACGTGAATAATGAATGCATATTGTATGTCTAATCAGCTTAGCGAATACATGAGACACTAATGATTATCCGGGTTATTTGTCTCCTCGAAGATAGAGATACCAGTAGAACTGTACTGTGCAAGTGAAAAGTCATGTAATCACCTGCACCCACTCCCATGTGTGGAATTATGGCGGCAGGTGCTTTGGACGCGGGACAATGACCGGTGTAATAACTATGGGTAATACTGTTCTAGTGGTTCTCGTCTTGACATTTAACGTAGTCCGCTACAAACAGAGAGGTAACCAAGAGTCAAAATTTAAAAGTTATTTCTTGAATATTATCTTTTCAGAATGACCTATTTTATAGAGTAACTGACCAAATTACATAAATTTTGACATTTTTGCACATTTTTTGTCCATATTCACATCTTGCATCGTGTTTTCCATGCGAACGGATACGGTGACCCCCTATTTTCTTTTCTGATGCTGATCAGTTACTCTATAAAATAGGTCTTTTTGAAGCTTTAGATTACATTGATGCAGTTATTCATCTTTAAGAAAACTCTGATCCCCTCCCCTCACAGTTCGGAGCCGACTACCTTGAATCAACCAGATTGTGAATCTGCAAATTTGTCTAATTCTTGCCTACGTTTAATTTAGGTGTTCTCTGCTGAACGATGTTTTCCAAATCCCAAATTTCGTCACCCAACTCCAACTGTGATTTACAAACCCCGGCTTTCCACAATGTAGATCTGTATCAACATCATCAAGAATTAATCTGGTATCATAGTCAAAGCCGCGAATATTGTTATTAGCGAATATGTTCATGACGAATGGAAAGTCAAAATGCGCCCCATCCCATACCAACTTTCCAACGAAAAAATAAAACAACGAAAAATAGGACAAGGATTGATCACGTTCTTACTGTGACACTGTCCAACTTATGAATACAGCCGATGACTAACTTCCTACTATATATATATATACAATATCGAACTATAAATATAGTAGGTGCTAATAAAATGACATCAGATGAGATGAAGGAAGGCTCTCGCTTGAGTTCCACGAGTCCCCCTCGTACTAAATATTCCTTTCATTTGGGAAGGAGAAACAACATTCGCGATATTTGTATCTTCCTGTCGCTGTTGTGATTCTATCGCTCAGGGTATCACCAACATATGCCTATGTTTATTTTATTCCCATCTCCGAGGTAAATAACTGGCCCATTGTCTTCATGGAAATAGCACTTGCTAGCAGTTATACAGTGTCGCCATCATGACATTATTTTCTACTACATAATATATCACTATTTGATTAGAGACCGAATTTATTACTAAAGAGGAATAAAAAAAACATTTCCCTCATAGGTAAACTGTTTAACATTACTGAAATATCATGGATCGTGGTATCCTTCATTCGCCGGATCTGTTGGATCCAAATATGAGTAGATCTAGCGGTATATTTGTCTGACCCACAACATCTATACAACTTGACATTGCAACATGTCCCGTAAGTAGTTAAATAAGGCCCGAATATTCCACTGTTTCAGAGCTGATTCCTTTTCTGAATTGTCAAAATTGATGTGATGGCGTCATTGCTGATGGCACCTATGGCCTTCACGTCAACGTCATACATTCAGTGTACCGCCCACTTGATTGTTTTCTCTTGAAAATCATTGTTTTCTCTTGAACTTTTAGCCCACGTTTGCCAGACTGGCAAAGCAGTCACTCCGGTGTGGGTTAAATGTGACGGACCATGAGTAAATCCAACATGACATGTGTTACAATCCCGATGTCACTACTGAAACGGTATATCCTAAAAACGCAGTTCATGACCATTTATTCCATTTTATTATAGTATTATTCAATATAAGAATAAACTAGTCTATCGATGTGCATAAAATTGGGAACACATTCACTATCAATCGCGGGATTCATAATTACCTTTTTTCCTTCAGTGGGTCGAATCTATTCAAAGAAACCATGGACGAGTTGAGGAAGATAACAGCAAAGCTTGCCAGTATTCACAACCTATTTGTAGATAAGACAAGACATTTGTCTCCTCCTGAAAATGTTTTCATATTGATTCTCTGTCAGTTTTTGTGACTAATTATCACGATACAAAATATCGCTAAATTCCATGCATTGCCTAAGTTTACATGTCTATGGAATTGTTTAATGAAAATGTTCAAAGAGCTTGGATAAAAATATTATATTTTTTACCATGTGCATATATATCGGTAGAACAAAAAAGAAGAACACGATATGAATTGTCCATTTGCCCAACTGTCGGGATAAGTTCGAAATATATAACTATGTGTACTTATAGCTTATATCTGTGGAAGGACAAGCAGGGTGATATCCTCCCCTCATCCCACCGCAACAACAACACACAGCGGTTCCATATTTAGCCTTGTTGACCATATTCCTACATGTAAGACGATATCCAATCATATGGCTTCCATGCAGTTTACTACGGAGTGAAACATAGCTAGCATTAATTGAATCCAATCCCACTCCAATATCATTTCATATCTCATAATTTTTAAAGCACCGAAGAGTAATTTCAGCAGCACTAATCATATCTCAGCGTCAACAACGAATGTAATCGTGCCTAAGTGCAACGTCGAAAAACTTCAGTGGTCAATGTACTCCCATTGGACGAAGTACATCTCACCTCATCGCGTTCATGATGAATCGTGTCCTGAAAACAGAAACTTTCGAAGAAGGACAACTGCAAATGGATGAAGGAAACTAGTCTCTTTACGTGCTATTTTTGTCCTTACTTACTTCACCGACTGCAAACAGAAAGTTACGTGATTTATCACGTGCGTATTGTTGAATCATAGAGTTACACAGCACGTATACCAATAGCAACACATGAAACGAAATAAAGGATGAGAAATAGCGGATGGAACATCTGATTGACATAACATGTATTGATATTTACATTAGAAGAACACAGATACAAGATGCATATGTTTACATTTACATTAATCAATACCTATCCTATGGCTAACAATCAGCAGGTTTGAAACATGGCTGCCAAAGTGATAACCTCAAAACGCTCGTATCCTGATAATACATATTTATATACCCGGTACTATAGGCTCTGGATTAAACAGCGATATTCAGATCTCTCCTTTGAGTAAATATCATCCGGAAATACTCGATCACCACTGTCAGACACAGTGGCATAGTCGAGACGTTTGATGCTACGGGAAATATCTCGCCAGGTTGAATAGAAGCTATTCAGTAGTTCCAGAGTCCACGCTCCTGTCTCTTGTGCAGTAGAAATAGCAACGCAACTGAATGATCATTGCACTCCACATAATGCTGTTCACAAATCTCTCTTGAAGAGGTCCATATACTGATCCTTCTTTGCACATTGTTTGAACAATGAAACCCTTCATCCCGTAATCGAATAGCAATTTCCATGCACTATTGATTTGTGATCGGGAATACCCTTGGAGGGAAATCACCCGATACTAACCGTGATAAGGAAAGTGGGTAAATATCCGATTGTGTCTTTCGTACAATACATTTAGGTTGGACATCCAACGTACATCATTGGCTCTAGCATGGTGGATATTTTATAATTTACCGTGTCCATGAACATTGGAAATCTGTCCATTTCTGTTGGCTACAGAGGGTGTGGCACACCACGTGTTTTCCGTCCTTGACCTCAAAGTCAGAATAGGATGGCTGCCAGACGGCTTACGAGGTGGTCCTTTAAAGTCTAGCAGACGAAGCCAGACCTACCACATGTCTGTGCCAACTGGGTTTCAGTTTTGCAGACTTTACATTAGAAATTGTTGCAATCAACCGAGCTCTGATGTTTGCTCCAGTTGTGGGAAAGACAAAAAAATTACCTTTGGTTTTGCTATCAGCTGTTGAGGATTATTTTAAAATATTAAATATTTGTGCAAAACGACACTGAAATACTTACCTGAAGTAATTGTAAGCACATTTTGGCGGATATATAGTTTTTCTAAATTTGTAGTGAATAAAAGAGTGACAAACCCGTTATGCTCCCCGTTGCACGTATCGATGTTCTACCACAAATACAACGAGAATTTTATGGTGGATATAGTAAACCTAACTTGGTTTAAAGCATATAAAACTCTACCAAAGATTTATATCCAGTGTACTGGCGTCATCAGTGGTGGACTGTCTTCAGTTGTGTTGGTGTACACGGATGAAATTAGCCCCAGATAGGGTGGGATATCTCTTAATACTATTCATCTTCTGAAAGCATGCCAATTAATCTTCATGTAGTTATACATGAGGGTGTACAATTAATTATGGATTATTCAGGCAGTTTTACCTGCGTAGTGTTGAAAAATGATACACGTGTTTCTTCGTAGTTATATGGCAACGAGATTCATAGTTAGATATCTGTCCAGTGTGTAGAATGATGAATCCCTCTTGCTTTACAGGCTCAGACTATACGATATAGACGACCTGGGTTACATTGGGGAAGTTCGTTCGTAGTGCTCTCCTACATCAATCAGTGCTAAAGATATTTTGCTCGTCTGAGAGGTTGACTGCACAGTTGTTTTTGTCCTACGTACTAAAGAAACAGTTGATAATAGATAAGTAGGCCATGCATCAAACAACAATATATTTGGTCTACACTTGACATCCAGCATTGCAACATGATGTTTTACCCGAGGGGGCCATGGTACAATTGTAATATACAGATGATCTACAGTTCGCCATGTTAGTGAAATAATGGGGGAAATATGTAGGCGGAAACATTACACTAAAATTACTGTGGAGATATTCCGTTGAGTACCAAGTTCCATTCTTTACGGCAAGCAGGCATCACTTGATGTCAGTGTTAGAGCATATAAACAAGAATTCGAGCTTATCTACATTTGTGTGGAAAATCGGGGAGTTTTTCTTAATCTCACAAATATTTTCATTATATATCATATGACATGTCGAATCAACAATTAGGTTAAGTAACCCCTCATAAAACACAGCAAATGAACACATCACAACAACAAACAATACATATGAACGAAGTCTTTGCATGAACGTATCGATATCCACACCACAACCCAAACCAATGTGAACATTCTTAAACCTGTGATGTATTGATCTCATGTATTGTATTGAGTTTCTCTAGTGTACCACATTGGGAACTTCGCATTTCTGAATTGTACCAATGATTTCATTTTCCAAGAGTAGCAATTCGATGTGTTCAATTATGATTCGTGGTGTGATGACTTTTTCACGTCATGTATTGACTTTTCAAAAGTTATGGTAATTGGTGGTCTGGCAAATGCATTCAATACTCGTGTGCTGATTTCTTTGCTAGTTGTGTGTTACACAGCTTCCTATTAGCAAGCTGGTTGTATTACTGTGTGTGACGTGCCATGTTTGTTATCAAAATCTCTTCTGGCTTTTAGCCATGATTGAAGCAAGACTGGTAATTAATATACCAGAAACTTGATCCACAGAAGTCTACTTTACGACCTTTACTAATGTTCACCTTAGTTGAAAAGTGGTCAAAACTTCATATTTCACTACATTTCTTTAATAAATGAACCTTGTTTGTAAAGCGCCAGTCCATTCCATATCATGACGTCGTTGAGCAATCACTGGATATTCGTGTAATCTCATTTACACCTTTATTGTGCATGCGAGTTGCATCAATCAAACCGTTAATGATTGCCCAGTGACAGAAGTAGGACTTATGAATGACTTTTTGTCGAACGCATGATACACGTTATGTAAATTGGCTCGTGCCGATTATCTTGTCTTCAGATGTTTTGCAGTCATTATCGTCATCCTTGTATTACCTTACTAATATGTCGGTTGCCAAGATAACAGGTACCCTTAATTGTAGTACTGACCAGAAAGAACCTTTCACAAGCTACTTGTTGCATCATGAACATGTAAAGCACAGACACATACCGTAAAGCTTGTTCATCTCCGAGAGTGGACAAAGTGCCCATAGCATCCCTTTACAAAACACCAGCTCCCCAACGTACACATTCTCATCAGCATTTACATTCCAATCATTAATCAGAGACGTGTACCTGGGGAGACATTAACCAGAAAATAATATGTGGACGGTGTGTAGTGGAACTACGGTCCACATTTTGTCCACGAGGAGATGGTACACACAAAGTCACTTCCAGTACAGGTAATGATGGGGTCTCCATCAAACATGTAACTTAATACAGAGATCAGATTTCAATGTTGATATTGATGCCTAGAGAGCGTGTGAAGATGATGGGGCGACCATGCTGTGTCAGCATGTTCTCTTCCATGAAAGGTGGTTGTTGGTACTTAATATCAACAAGTATATACAAGAATTGATAATTAATTATGTACTTTGCTCGCATATTTCCAACTCCGAGAGAATAGACATTCAGGATGATGTACATATTTGCTTGTACGTAACAACATCCATATGTAATAACATACTGATATTACAACTAATAATATGAAATTGGTATGTACTTAAACCAGACATAAAGTGTTGTGAAGCCCAGGACGTATGATAACCTTGTTGTTAGTATATCTGGTTATGCTGCAAACATTGATCCCAATCCATTTTCATATTAATTTTGATTTGGGGTGATTTTCCATCAAAATAGACCCTAGTGAGACGAAAAACTAGTTTCCTTTTTCCAACCATTTTCGACTGAAAATCCAAGATGGCTGCCAAAGGTCTTCGAAAATCAGAAAATCATCATATCAGAAAATCACAGAAAGAATAAGAAATTAGTTGTCCATTAGCCCAACTTTCATAATAAGTTCATAATATATAACTATATATACTTATAACATCTCGTGGAGGAAAAAGCACGGTGATATCCTCCCCTCATTCCACCCCAACAACAACATACAGCGGTTCCATATTTAGCCTTGTTGACCATATTCCTACATGTAAGAAGATATCCAATCAGATGGCTTCCATGCAGTTTACTACAGGATGAAACTTAGCTAGCATTAATTAAATCCAATTACACTCCAGTATCATTTCATATCTCATAATTTTTAAAGCACCGAAGAGTAATTTAAGCAGCACTAATCATATCTCAGCATCAACAACGAATGTCTGCGTGTTCAAGTGCAACGTCCAAAAACTCCAATGGTCAATGTACTCCCATTGGACGAAGTACATCTCACCTCATCACGTTGATGATGAATCGTGTCTTGAAAACAGAAAATTACGAAGACGGACAACTGCATGGGTGATGAAAACTAGTCTCTTTACGTGCTATTTTTGTCCTTACTTGGCTTCACTGACTGACTGCAAACAGAAAGTTACGTGATTTATAATGTGTGTATAGTTGAATCATAGAGTTACACAGCACGTATACCAATAGCAACACATGAAACTTATACTGAAATAAAGGATGAGAAATAGCGGATGGAACACCTGATTGACATAACATGTATTGATATTTACATTAGAAGAACACAGATACGAGATGCATATGTTTACATTTACATTAATCAATACCTATCATATGACTAACAATCAGCAGATTTGAAACATGGCTGCCAAAGTGATAACCTCAAAACGCTCGAATCCTGATAATATATATTTATATACCCGGTACTATAGACTATGGATTAAACAGCGATATTCAGATCTCTCCTTTGAGTAAATATCATCTCGAAATACTCGATCACCACTGTCAGACACAGTGGCATAGTCGAGACGTTTGATGTTACGGGAAATAGCTGGCCGGGTTGAATAGATGCTATTAAGTAGTTCCAGAGTCCAGGCTCCTGTCTCATGTGCAGTAGAAATAGCAACGCAACTGAAATACCATTACACTCCACATAATGTTGTTCACAAATCTCTCTTGAAGAGGTCCATATACTGATCCTTTCTCTGCACATTGTTTGAACAATGAAACCCTTCATCCCGCAATCGAATAGCAATTTCCATGCACTATTTGATTATCATGGGGAATACCCTTTGAGGGAAATACCCCGATACTAACCGTGATAAAGAAAGTGGGTGAATTTCCCATTGTCCCTTTCGTACAATTCATTTAGGTTGGACTCAGTGTACTGATTACTTCTGGTTACATTCCAAGAGTTTTCCCAGATTCAGACATCCAACGTACATCATTGCCTCTTGCATGGTAGATATTTTATAGTTTACTGTGTTCATGAACATTTGAAACCTGTCCATTTCTGTCGGCTACAGAGGGTGTGGCACACCACGTGTTTTCCGTCCTTGACCTCGATGTCAGAATAGGATGGCTGCCAGACGGCTTTCGAGGTGGTCCTAGTCTAGCAGACGAAGCCAGACCTACCACATGTCTGTGCCAACTGGGTTTCAGTTTTGCAGACTTTACATTGGAAATTGTTGCAATCAACCGAGCTCTGATGTTTGCTCCAGTTGTGGGAAACAAAAAAGTCACCATTTGGTTTTGTTATCAGCTGTTGAGGAGTATTTTAAAATATAATTTATTTGTGCAAAATGACACTGACCAGTGAGTATGCAATACTTACCTGAAGTAATCGTAAGCACATTTTGTCGAACATGTAGTCATTCTAAATTTGCAGTGAAAAATAGAGTGACATCCTCGTTATGCTCCCCATTGTGTGTAGCGATGTTCTACCACAAATACAACAACAATTGATGGTGTATATAGCAAACCTAAATTGGTTTAAATGAAATAAAACTCTACCAAACATTTATATCCAGTGTACTGGCGTCATCAATGGTGGTCTTCAGTTTTGTTGGTGTACGCGGATGAAATTAGGCCCATATAGGGTGTGATGCCTCTTGATACTATCCATCTTCTGAAAGCATGTCATTCAATCTTCGTGTATGGCTTCATGTCTTGGCAACAAGATTTATAATATATATCTTTCCAGTGTGCAGAATGATCTGATGAATCCCTCTTGCTTTCCAGGCTCAGCATATACGATAGACACTACCTGGGGTACATTGTGGAAGTTCGTTCTTGGTGTTGTCCCACATCAATAAAGATTTTTCGCTTGTCTGAGAGGTTGACTGCACAGTTGTTTTTGTCCTACAGTTGATAATAGATAAGTAGGCCATGCATCAAACAACAATATATATAGTCTACACTTGACATCCAGGAATTCAACATGATGTTTTTACCCCAAGGGGCCATGGTACAATTCCAACATACAGATGATCTACAGTTCGCCATGTTCGTGAAATAGTGGGCAAAATATGTAGGCGGAAACATAATACTAGAATTACTGTGGAGATATTCCGTTAAGTACCAAGTTCCATTCTTGATGGCGAGCAGTCATCACTCACTGTCAGTGTTAGAGCATATGAACAAAAATTGGAGCTTATCTACATTGTATGTGTGGAAAATCGGAGTTCTCGTCTTAATCTCACAAACATTTTCATTCTATATCATAAGACATGTCGAATCAACAATTAAGTTAAGTAAACCCCTATAAATCACAGCAAATGAACCCACCACAACAACAAACAATACATATGAACAAAGTCTTTGCATGAACGTATTGATATCCACACCACAACCCAAACCAAGGTGAACATTCTTAAACTTGCCATGTATTGATGTCCCATCTTGAGTCCCATCTAGTGTACCACACTGTGAACATTTCGGAACTATACCAATGAATTTATTTTCCAAGAGTAGCCGTTTAATGCATTTATTTATGCTTCGTGGTATGGTATGGTGTCTCTTTTACCTCATGTATTGACTTTTTAAAGTTATATCAATTGGTGTTCTGACTTGATACTGGGTATTGATTCCACGTCTATGTATTCAATACACGTGTGTTGTTTTGTAATCTCGTTGCCAGCGTCGTGTTACACAGCCCTGATTGAGGCAAAAAAGGTTAATTAATAGACCAGTAACTTGATCCACACAAGCCTAGTTTGCGATCTTTGCCAATGTTTACCTTAGTTGGATAGTGATCACAACATCCTATTGCACTACATTTCAAGTTAACCTTGTTTGTATAGCACCAGTTCGTTCCATATCACGACCGTCGTTGACCAATTATTGTGAAGTCGTGCAATCTCGTTTACTACGGAAGCGTATTAGGGCCATGTTGTATGTCTAAATAATATGTTGCTTTAATAGTGATCACAACATCCTATTGCACTACATTCTTTTAAAAAGCTAACCCTGTTTGTATAGCACCAGTTCGTTCCATATCATGACCGTCGTTGACCAACTATTGTAAAGTCGTGTAATCTCCTTCACTACGAAAGCATATTAGGCCCATTTTGTATGTCCACATAATATGTTGCTTTATTGGAGATCTCAAACTACAAATTCGAAATCTCAAGTTATAAAGTCCCGATCTCGAATTACAAGTAATAAGTTGAGATCTCCGACTACTAGCTTATCTGGAGTGATTTCAAATTACAAAGTCAAGATCTCGAATACAAAATTTTCATCTTGAACTATGGGTTGTACACATATAACCACGACCAGAAATATTTAAACCATTCACAACCCATTTGTTGTATCATGAACATGTAAAGCACAAATACACACCCTGAATCAAACTCATCGTCCAGGAATGGACACATTGCCCATGACATCCATCCATAAAAGCTCCCCAATGTACACATTTGCTTCAGAGTTTACCTTCCATTCATTGATCTGAGACATGTACCCGGGGAGACATTAACCAGTCAATAACATGTGGACGGTGTGTAGTGGAATATTGTGTCCACGAGGACATGGTACACAGCTACACAAAGTCACTTCCGGTAGAGGTAATGACGGGATCTCTATCAAACATGTAATTCGACACAGAGATCAGATTTCAATGTTAACTTTGATGCCTGGAAAGCGTGTAAAGATGGAAGGGCAACCATGGTGTATCATCGTGTTCTCTTCCATGACAGGTGTTTGTTTGTACATATTTGCTTGTACATAACAACACCAATATGTAATAACATCTGATATTACAACTAATAATATGAAATTGGTATGTACATAAACCAGACATACGGTTTTGTGAAGCCCAAGATGTATGATAATCTCGTTCTCGGCTTGCAGCTTCGTGTAATCATATTTTAATCATATTCGAGGATTTTGAATGGTTCATTATTCATGTGCTATTAGGCGGTACTCCTCATCAGATCACTCTACCTGACACATAATATCAGACGATACTGGTGTAGTAGAATTATCAGAATTTAACTGGAAAGACTACTGGAATGATTGTTAACTGGAATGATTGGCAATTATCTGGATATATAATACTTCTAGTAACGGGGATTCAGTAGATGTTCCATTTTCGGTATGGTAAATGATGATGTGGAGAGAGAGATAATTCTTCTTCAAAGAGGAGGTGTACTATTGCCGACTCACCATACATTCATTCTTACTAACATCCATGCGAATCACACGAGTGGCAGATGTACTTTGAGATTATATGCAATTATCGAATATAATAAGTTTAATCAACAACTTACGAAATACAAAATACATACAACAATACAAGGAGTTGGGAGCCACATAGCCGAACCGCTTCCTGTGGCCCCCTTGAAGAGGTGAACAAAATAAAATTGGACTTGAGCTAGATACCATTATCCAATAAATCGAACATTATAAAGAAATAAAGTCGAGGAAGCACATGGTATGTTAAATACATTAAAAGTATACTATTTATTCTTCATTATTAACATTATTATAACATGACGTTAATGGAAGCTGGTTTCCAGTATCTATTTAGCTGATAGTTGTTGTTTTTTGCTCTTTCAAACGAACCAATCTTCTGTTTGGTATTAATCACATCACAAGACTGCAGTTCACTGAACGAACCCCAAGGTACAGACTTAATTCAGTACAGCTGATATATGACGAACATTACGTAAATAATGTGTGCATGACGTGCCCATAATCCGATTAGCTGCACAACGATATTTATCAGAGATATGTGGATGGTCAGCACTGACTCTTACACATCTCGTGGCCATGGACCATGGTGCAAGGTGAAGTTTGTGCTATAAGAACAGCACTCTGAAGATAGGACAATGACCTGTATGAACCGTGGCTAATACATTTGATCGTGTGTCATGCTACTCAGATGCCAGTGCAATACCAGTGGCTAAGTACTCCAGTTTTGGTCATTGGTGACGAGACACGGCGAACCAACTCCACCATGAATTATGGCTCTGTGCATGTCTGCATCGAATAAAACGCCAAACTTCAAAGAAATACCGAATTGATGCTCGCTTCCTTCTCTCAAACATCCTAATCTCCAGATAAACGAAACTGTAAATTGTGCAAATATTTCGTTTATTGTTCTACACACTCACCTCTTTTAGATAAGATAATTTTCATTTAGAAAACACTCGGTCATCCACAACCCCACCTTCGCTTTGTTGTGGTGTTGTTGTTTGTTTGTTTTTTCGGACGCTTGAACGACTGAAATATGTTTTCAAAATGCATTGCCTAGTGTATTATCGGCTGTGTGTAAATATAAACGTGGAGGACGGAACCTTGATCTGTGAGGAGGGAAAGTTGGTTATTACTTCCGGAACATTGTAGAAATCCATATCTTCATTGTAGTAAGTCACAAGGATAATCAAGGACTGAATAAACATTACCAAAATAGAAAGAAATGAAAAAAAATTCCGGTCTACTTTTATTTTCAATAACGAAATAATGAGTCTATTTATACATGGGTTAAGTAGATCCTGGATTCCTGCCACCCTCCGATTAATTTTGCTACTGTATAAGACAAAACTAGCTCACGACCAATCATGAATTAGGGTATAAATATAAGAGTAAGGTATCTCTTTTCTGATGATGAATATGTGTGTTTGTTAATTAATCCAATACATGTTCACAGCAGTATCAGCGATAATGCATGTCATGAACGTCACTGCAATGTGAACCACAAAATAATCATTGCCGTCAGGAACGGCACTGACCATCAACAGAGCTGACCTAATCTTGAGACATGTTGTCCTTCTGGATCACAGTCCATTCATGAGTATTTCAGGAGTTAAAAGAATGTAACGAGTGTTTATGTTTGGTCACAGTGAAGTGCAGGTCGAAGATATGCGTCGATCTAATGCCGTCCGTGCGGTTTTGCTGGTATACTGCAGTAGATGATTTTCCATCTATTGCTGCTGTCAACGAGATGATATGTAAAAAAAAAGACACACATAAGACATATGATTGTCCATGCTTCACATGGGTTTCAATTGATGCAAATTTTTATTATTTCACACCTGAGTTGTGATGTTTCCCCCAATCATTTTGTGTGTGACATATGTTCAAAAACATGTTCACAATGAATAAATAGATATTGTCTTGTAACCCTCCATTCCATACCTACCTGCATGAAACTTCCAGATTACTTCCTGACGACAAAATCCAACCCACTGTTATTTCGGCCCACATATCTCCACGTCACAGTGGGACACAGTACAACGCGAAACATTGGAACATTTTTAAAGGTCATGGTCATTGCTTCCTCGAAAAAATGTGATCAGGCATGGAACAAATTAACGCAAGGGGTTCAGTCACAGTCTCACCAAATACGTGATATCACAAACAAGCTATTGAGTCGTAACATTTCGTTGGCATCGGATTGGATTTTATTACGCCAGTGAATGGAAAAAATGTTTTTAGTTCAAACAGGCTTGTAATTTGGAAATCTTCACAAAAATTGTTCTTATTTTCACAAATGTATTAGACGTGGAATCAATACCCAGTATTAAGTATTCCGAGCAAACAAAACAGGGTCCGTTATCCAATCTCATAGTCCGGGGACAGAAAGTCATATCAGGCATACGAAGTGAGAGAAAACAAAAATGACAGGGAAACTCATGAACCCCCAAAAATGGCCATTAGGAGGTGAAATCAGGTGTTCAGTATGGACCAGTAACCATACTGAACTCCCTGGTGCCTAGAGTTGTCGTGTTATACAGCATCCTAGATAAAGCTTTCTTGTATTACTCTGCGTAACATAAGGTGATTAAAACGAGAACGGTAACAATTGAAGAAGAAACCTGATCCTGGTCCATACAAGCCTACTATGTACCTTCATCAATGTTCATTGTTAAACGGATAAATCGTGTTGCACTACATGTCTTATTCAAAGACCTGTTTGTATGGGGTCAATTTCCGTCTAATTATAGTAGTTTCCTTCAATTTCATTCACACCTGTATCGTGCACGCATAGACATATTGCATATGTGTTTCCGAAATAAAAGGTTCCCTAATTGTAGTGGTCACCTCAACTGTTCACTGGCTATGTTTGGTTGCCCTGAAAATGTGAAGCGAGAATAAATACCGTAGGTCTAATTAATCAAAAAGTGAAGGTATGGACAGAGTACTTATAAAAGATCCCTCATCAATCATCAGCTCCCCAACATACACATTCACCTCAGACATTACATTCCAATAAATATTCAGATAACTGTACCTGGGGAGACATTACCACGTCAACAACCTGTGGGCCATGTGTAGTGAAATTTCGGTCCACATTTTCTCCACGAGGACATGGTACACAGCCCTACAGTATCACTTCCGGTACAGGTCATGACGAGATCTCCACCAAACCAGTAACTCAGTACAGAGATCAGATTTCAATGTTGACATGATTGCCTCCAGGGCGAGTCAAGATGAAACTGCAAAGATGCGGACGAACACTACGTGTAGATATGCATTCCTTTTGACATTTCTTGTGAGGTGAAATAATTCTTGGTCAAAAGTTTTTGTTTTTGTCCAATCAAAATATGTACAAAGAGTGACAATCAACTATACTTCTCTATATATGTATTCTGAGAGAAAGACAAATTTGCGAGATACGTCCTAAATTGCTGACGAACATTATTTTTCCCACATTATAACAACATATCACGACTTATATCATGATAATCACTATTTACAAACATTTTCAAGCACTAGAAATAAAACGCCTGGAGACTTGAAATGTATGGAAACCTCATTGTGGCTTTGCAGGTTTGTCTCCGAATTTGTTCATATACTCGAAGATACGGTCGATCAATGCATTCAATGGTGGGTAAAAGTAAGTGGTGATCCACATCACAGTACTATATCCGATAGCGATTCTCAGTAGATTCTGGTTTTGTACGAGTATCGGACAATGACTGGAATGACCAAGGCCTTGGAGATTGATATAACACACCTGGTTCACTGAGGTTCAGTAAACTTTCGTTCGTCGGTATGATAATACACTAAAGGTTGATGTAATTTGTTACTTGAACAATCAGATGACAGAAAGATATACTAATTGAGGCTCTCAAGCCACCCATGCTCACAATCTTCAATGCAAATCAAATCACCGGTAAACGTGATTCGAGATGTTATCCATTTACGGATTGAAGTCGGATGACGATTATGAAACATGATATCATATAACACATCTCGTCACATGGCAGACAAAAATATATAAATACAGGTCTTGAGACAGCTGAACATATTTGCCCATCAAATATTATATCCATGTGTCAGACAACATGGCAATTCATATTCTTGCTTCAAAAACAACAACTAACTAGGTTTAAGCCAACAATTTTGAGTATCTAGGATAAGGTGAGAGTTGCAATGAAAAATTCAATGTGCGTGCACTACTAATACCAGGTGCATCCAGGGTAAAACTTTGGATGGCTAGACGTCTTTTCATATCTGGGGTAATTGCTGATTCTAGTGTTGAAGAATAACATTACCAACCAGGTTACTCAAAACTTTTGAGTTTAGAGTCACATAAGTCAGTTATTGTATTGCCATGTGCATGTTGTGTCCCTAATCCGACTAGATGGGTTACGATAATGTTTATCAGACATCTGGGCATGACGTCACGATCACTCAAATAATACACATCTAGTGGCACAACGTGAAATTTGCAAGTAGATAACCCTGTAACTCATCCTGTCCTTCTTATAAGAAATGTACTCTGATGACAGGACAATGACCCACGTGAACTGTGGATGCCACATTTCATTCTGTCATAAGATACCAGTGGCTTTATACTTCATCTCTAATATTATACTGGTGCAGAAACGGAGAGCAACGAACCAACAGCACCAAAAAAAATTCTTTCATGTTCGGCATCAAGTAGAGCACAGAACTAGAATACAAAGCACTAGTAGAATGACACTGGTCGAGATAAAATACTGACACTATCCAAATTCCTTCCCTCTACTATTGCAATTCCTAGAAATATACAAACAGAAAATTTAGAATGAAAATTGTGATTATTAGCCTACACCATTATCTACTCTGTATAAAACAGGTATTTAGACTACATGAACATCTTCGTATCTTCGGTGATAATTATCCTCTTTCCTCATGGCCATATTTGTTAGACACTGAAGGGTTTCCCCAAACTGCATTGCCCATCTTTTGTGTGAATATAAATGTAGAATTATCTAATGAAAGTTGGCGAATCCGGATATGATGGCATGCATAACTGCTTTGAGCACATATTACATGTCTTCGTACAGTGAGTCACTGGGATAATTAGGAACTGGATAAATATGGAACTAATAGCGGCAATGCAAATAGGTATATATTTTTTGCGGAATATTCTCATGAATATTGTTGATATTGAAATGAATGAGTTCACATAAAAGAATTTTTATGAAACTTTGTGGGAAAAAATTGGAACTAGTCTAATTTAAATTATAATGACAGAATTATAATTCTCTCATCTCGATAATTGCGCTAATCTTTCTGATCAAAACTAGTTTACAGATGTGAGCTATATGCACAGGTATGCATATTTGAGTATGAAACTCAAATAAATATTCCTTTTTATTGAAGAAAGGATGTTTAGATATTCATAATCGCACCGATATCCGCGAGGATATACTTGTGTCATTGCAAGTGGTATTGTGTGTACCACAAATCACTGCCGTCAGCCACACTGTCAAGCATTCTCAATCCTGTTAGAAGGGCTTACATGGCTGATCAATGACCAGCTTCTCGGAATTCTTAAATAAGTCGTGGTCCATTGTGAGAGACGTGGGTCCCAAGAAAAACACCGCCCGTGGACAGGGTCTGATCGGTCCTTGAGACATGTTGTCTTACTGGACCACTGTACATCTATAAGTATGCCAAAATTACAACAGTAGATAAAATCCCCGTCGACACTATATAAATAAACCAGGTGTTAATAACATGCCGTCAGATTTGTGGAGAGGCTTTTGATTTGGTTCCAAGATGGCATTAGGTGCTAAATATATTTGCTTTTATCTCCGGATTCCTGGGAGTTTCTTTTTACTGTGTTAAGATTACGTTCAAGCACAACTTGGAGATATGTCTTGATCTGATACCTTGGTAAACAACCAGCAAGGTTTTGATGCTAAAGCCATAAAATAATTTTAGACGACTTATTGTTATTAAAAAACGCAAAATAAATATCGAACATACAAAAACGAATAAATATCATGCTTTCCATGATGATAAAAATACACGAAGGAATATTTTTTTCTGATATTTCACTGGATCAAAATTAAGCAATGTTGGTACCCGTGACTTTTTTCAAACGGATATTCCGATTTGTGTACTTCCAAACGAAGCTAATCATGGTCTCAGTATGAACACAATCTGTGCCATTTGATAGTCAATGATCCGCCTACACGAAACAGTTAGATTACCCCTCCGACAAAACTTTCCTTTCACATCTGGAGAGATTTTTCCCACATGTATGCACGTCACATTTGGGCATGGTACACTGTCAAACAATGGAACTTTGGCACAGGTCAATGTCATGGTCTCCTATAAATGTGATCAGGACATGAATCAAATTTCCATGAGAAAATTGGCCAATTTTCACCAAAAAGTAACGCGATATCACAAACACGATATTGAGTCATAACATTGCTGTAAATTCTGTAATTGACATCGGATCTGATTGTCAATCAGATCAACTACAAAATGTTGTATTTTACGTTTGTTATTGTCATCATCACAATCTTACTGTATTGGTGGTAATAGATTGATACTTGTATCACGCTACTCATGAAGACCCATTTCTTTGTACAAGGAACTAGGGAAATCAAATTTTGCTCATTTGCAAGTAATCAAAGTCAAACATGATATACCATCATAATTCCCAACCTTATTAGGTCTTGATATATACGCAAAAACATCACTATATCACAATATCCCAGTCAAACCTGACTAGCTTAGATAATTTTCTTGACATTTGCATATTAAAAACCACACCTCTTGCTCTAACCCCCGTTTTTTCTAATATGCATGATAGTTTGTCAGTCACTATTCGGAAATATGAATTGAATATAATTATATTTTGAAAGTCTGCTGATCTTGGTACAAAACTATTTAACACATATCACTTAACTCCTCGGATTAATGATTTTGTAAATTGTAATGAGTGGATATTTATAAAGTATTGTCTATAAAACTGCTTAGATGCAACATAACGCGATGTACTTCTCAACGTTACGCATTTGGATGTCTTTTTTTTTTTTTAAAAAGTCCATGTGTTTTTATTGCACGCCTTACACAAACGAATGAAATCGGTCAAATCTGTTGGAACTCGTACAGGACCCTGGAGCGTTTCAGTACATTACCCAGACACCACCCTAATGTCTCGACAGGTACATGTTGCAGGGTTAGCTCGGAGATATTCATGTAGTGAAGGCCTCGCAATAACTATATTTCGGAGGTAGCACGCCTGGCGTATCATACTGAGGTCGAAACTTCTCCATCTGCAATTAATAGACAAGAGATCTATTCATCAGTTACACCTTAATACGTTATTTGGTGTTATTATGTGAATAATGAACAATGTGCTGGTATCGGTAAATTCGAGGAAAATTAACTTTAGCGGAGGGAGTCACGGTATTTTTCACATGTTGTAGATGAAATAAGCACCACTCGAAAGTACAAATTGAGTAAAAAAAATATACCTATTATTCACACAGAAGAAATAATATTATGCAGCATGATCATCCTCCAATAGCCGAAACAGTACTATGCACCACATCACTCCGTTTTCCCTTGGCCGAGATCCATGCCATTTTCACAAAGCAGTTGTAAAAATCCAGAACATTTCATATCTGGGGAGACAAACCTATAGTTAACCTAGTACTTCTTGTAATGTAGTTGTGACTCAATGCATGTATGATTCAATCGTACCAAAACTCTGAGCTAACTAGGACGAGCTAGCTATTTTAAGACAGCTGGATCTATTTTAGGGCTCCACACCCGATCAGCTGCCAGATATCTAGTGGAAGGCCACTTTTTCCTGATCTCCTTGAGACTTGGAGTGCTATTGTTTGGGTTGGTGATCTTGATTGTAGGCAGACCGATCATCAAGTGTGGATACACTTGAGAATGTTGTTTCACGAAAGTTGTTATGACCTGCACAGTTGAATTAATGAATCATATGTTCATTCACCAAACTTGTGCTGCATAAATTAGAGTTACACACATTTTCTGACTGTAAAACTAATATTTTACCTTTATAATTCTGAAGTCAATGATTGAGTAATTCACTGGGACTTATCCAATTCTAACATCCACATGTGTTGAATGGAAGACTTAATCTAGATAATTGGTTTTCGATGAAATTTTGAATAGACTGACACCTTTTTCCTGACTAAGTAGCTTGTTAAACAACTGGTACTCACTTAGCAAGACAGAGATGAACGTCATAGTGTCTTGGCATAACATCAACTTTGGCAGCGAATTAGTTCTCTCTAAAAGCCAGTGGATTGTTCTTGTTTAGCGGTCAGTGACGCAGAGTGACTGAGACTGATTTAAAAGGGCACATACTAGTATGGTATCGGTGATGCTGTTTTGTGAACCAGATGGCACAAAGGCTTATTTCAATTAATGAGTGTTCTGCAGATGCACTCACTCTGGAATACAGTAACCTTTGTATTGTACCAGGCAAATAAACAGTTATCCACGTTCAGATGTGGCAATGAGGCCAGTTGTAGTAAAATTGATACACCTTAATTGGGATTTAGCACATGTTGATGTTTTGGCTGAATTATTTCGAATTTTTACTTTGTATTCGATGGTTTAGGAGTCAGAAGGTAGAACTCAAAACTTGCAGATTTTGAAGTGATAATAATACCTGCAAATTATTTACTACAGTTTAGTGCATCCTAAGTTATTATATGGCGTCATGCTTTGGGGTCGTGCTTATAATAAGCATATCCACAAACTAAAGCTGTCCAAAACAAGGCAATCAGGGCCATTTCAAAAGCCAAATATAATGACGCAGCTTCCCGGTTACATAATAAGCTGAAAATAATGGAATTTGAAGATATGTGTTCATATAACACACTTATCCATATGTATGAGTATATATACGATATATATGTACCAATATCATGGCCATATACACGGACACAATACCAGGACCAGCACTGATCCCAAACCACCAAAAGCTAGTTATGAAATCATGCGCAAAAGCTTTTTGTTTGAGGTCCGTGTAGGTGGTTGGAGCTGAACACTGACATTAGGAGCGCTAACTCTGAGTTTATATTCAAACGTAAATTAAAACAGATTTTCTTTTCTAACTACTAATCTGCAATAGTTTGTAATTTTTTAGCTCTACTTCAATTAGTCTTCCAGTTTCAGGATTATTCCCAAGTGACCGGAACTTAGGTTACAGGATCCTCCATTTATATGATCGAACTCCTAGTAGGCCCTAAATGTAAATGATATTGTATTTCTGTTATGTTCTGCCAGCGTGACCTTTACATGTAACTTACACATGTGATCCCAGCCTTCTGGGTCACAGACACTTCCCAGACGGGAAAGCAAATCCATCGTAAGTAAAACCTGTCATCGATCCGCAAGAATGGTCCATTTCTATCAACCTCAATGCACTCGAGTCTTGTCATAGGTTCTCAGTGTTCTCACCCATCGATACCTGATACTGAGTAAAGTTTGTGGAACATCGGCCATCTTGGAATCTATCGATAGCTGGTATTAAATGTCGGTGTGTGGGCCAACGCATTTTGGCATCGTCTTGGCAACTAGCGATCGGTGTCAGTGATTACACAGACATTGCCTCAATCGTTGATTGATCGATTTCATCTGAGGTTCTATCTTCTTTGTTATTTAGGGCACATTATTAGAGGGATGGTGGTGTTCAGCTGAACGGAATGCAAAAGTGCAAATTTTCAAATTGTATGCACCTGTATCAATTTTATTTCAAAAAGACACCCGTTTTATTGTATATTCAGCTCATGAGAATCAATATGAAACTCATTGTGCTTATTGCGGTATTTGGATATTGTATTAATATTCTCGGCCATATTGAAATTTGTCAATTCCAACATATGTCTTGAGTTTGAGGTCTAACAGTTTTATAACATGAACATCATTATTGTTAAATAAGTATTATGTTTCTTTCTGATCAGTGAGTAACAACCAACTAATACACGATGAATTATATCTATATGTTATTTATATACATTTTTTATTCAAAATTTCATATACAAAATTTCATATGTACTTCCATTCATTGAAAACACATACACAAACACGTTATGCTTTGACCTTCTTCGTCATGGCCATTGATACTGCGTCACTGGCACTACACATGAAATATAATTGGATTTGTTTATCGCCCATCTCCTGACACATTGACGATAAGCACCTTGGAGTCATAGAAAGGCTTTATGATGAATCCATGAATCTAAGTATCGATAGCTTGAAGCGGTTTATGTCTTTAATTGACTGAAACCGAACAATGCTGCGTCAAAAAGCAATTCTTGTGGTTCAATTTGCATTGCTGAACAGAACATAAAATACTTTTCATGAGGTAATAATGCAGGTGTTTGATAGTTTCCATACACAATAACATAACAACTCTCCATGATAATAGAAATATAGCACATTCTGGAGCGCATAGACCATGCTGGAAATACATCCCGGGACTTCTGTATGCTACGCATGACCCAGGTATATCATCAAAGTGTATATTTGTCATCAATTTATTTTCTAAATATATGTATATTTGTAGTGTATTTATATCGTTTACTTGTGTCGAATTGAGATTAATATCAGATCTAATCATCCCCATCCAACTTCATGTGTACACGTGAAACCTACATTCCTCATTCTGGGTTGTCTATGGGATGTTGTTGCCGGTGACCATGTGGCTCTGTAAATTTTGCAGAGTCACTCAGTCGCTCCAAGACAACTACACACAAACCACATATTCTCGGAATAAGCACTGCGAACTGTGATAATATGAATTATTGATCTGGTCCCTTATGTAAAGAATATTGTGGCGATGGCTCTTCACATAATGTTTAATAAATCACTATACATAGGCCTTGTAGCACAAGTGCACAATTCGAGGATCGAATTTCTATACCTATACTCCAATAAAATCATTGAAACTTGTCAGTATGTGTCATAGTCTAAAATAGAAGTTTACAAATCAAGTGATATTTCAAAATCGGGTATCACGTTAACAATGCCCTACATAATTGTATGGGCCATCGTGCAGTATTCGACAGTACAATGCAGTATTGGCTTAAAATCTCTATCTTCGCCTGGTTGTTCAATTATCATGAAGACCGAATCCCCCCCTCCCCACACTTACTAAAATGGTAACGTTCTCAATGAAATTCAATAGGAAGACACACGAGAGAATAGAAGCATGAATGCCACTTGTGCTAGAAATGTCACTTGGTCTGATCAAGTCGTCCCAACACGGACAGATATTCATTCCACGGTGCTGTTTAATGCCATGTGTGTGACCCAGTAACTTGACAATCACTTCCTTCCTCATCTATCTGGTTGCACCTTTTTTTTTTAACTCGAAACACATCAGTCACGTACGGAGCCTTGTTTCTGCCAACCTAATTTTTTTTTCTCGGTACTGACTTAGAAAAAAGAAAATCTACATATGAAAATTAGTTTGATACGGTCACCACATGTATGTTTTACTCTCAGGAGCTGAGATGACTTTGTATTTCGAAATTTCTTCCCTGTGTTGAATTGTTTGATATAAACAGTATTTGTTCACACTGTGAAACACCAGCTAGGGTGTATCATATAACGTTTATATGCATTTACACAATGGACTCCATGATGAGGCAAAGAGTGTATGTTATATGCTATGGTGGTAATAGATTGATACTTACACTTACACTCTTTGGTTGGAGGTCGGTCATTTAGTGACGAACCTTGGTGCATGTTTTTCACGTGTTTAATCATATGTCAATTATAGGTGGAAGGACATCGCTCAGTGCCCTTGTATGCCCTCAAAAATATATTTTTTATACTTCAAATACAACCGAATATCATAATCAGGTGAAACTGGTGACACATTTTAGAAGCAGATTATTATGACAACGATAGGATCCAGCTACGGAAATCGAAAGTGTTTACTCCATTACCGGCTCCATATACCATACTCTATCCTATTTATAGTATCGTCCATAGATACTCAAAGATGATCGCATTCGTGGAATCCTCTTTCTTTATGGGTATTTTGTGGCACAACATTGACAGAATGATGATGGTGGGTCACTCCTAGACCGCTAGTCCCTTATTTGCGATCTTTTGTCTTTAGGTAAACAACGTTCCAGGCCGGGGAATGCTGTTTCCTGGAATGCTCTCCAATATCTTCAGTGATATTGAGACACAAAAAAAACAAAATATTTCTTGTCTCTCGTAAGTAGCCTTAGCACTATCACTGAATAAATGTCTACAAAACTTATTGCACACTCAGAAGAATACATTTCATCTGTTAAGTTACTATGTTACTATAGACGTGGAATCAATACCCAGTATTAAGTATTCCGAGCAAACAAAACAGGATCCGTTATCCAATCTCATAGTCCGGGGACAGAAAGTCATATCAGGCATACGAAGTGAGAGAACACAAAAATGACAGGGAAACTCATGAACCCCCACAAATGGCCATTACGAGGTGAAATCAGGTGTTCCAGAAAGAGTGAGCATTTCCTGCCCCACTAGCAGCACCCGTCATGAATTCCCCAAAATTAACATGAAAATAGATCTAGTTGCATGGCAGACATGGATTTGCTGTATTTATCAACCAGATCATGATGACGTCCATAGAATTTCTTAAACGCAGCTATAAGTCTTGGTAAAACGTATCCTCGTCGCAGCAGTTTAGAGACTAGCTGGGCACTTCGATAGACAAAGTCCTCATATTTGCAACTAGCTCTGGAATAGCATATAAGTTGAGAAACAAACACACCATACGCCGGTGACATAGGAATGTTGCTGCTTAGAAAAGGGAAATTGACTATAATATACGTGACTATAATACTGTTACTGTGTTATCAACTCTGACATAGCAATTGTTCTTGTCTATTGTTAGGCGTTATCATCGTCAAATAAAACTGATAACACTCTGTGGGTCCTGAAAAAGTCAATTTTATCTATATAGACATAACAGAACAAAACCTTAACGGCAAACAATCGGCGTGTCAACAAGAAATTTACAAGATCTGCACAAAACCAGGAATTTCGATTGAAAGATTGTGACAATGCACTATAAGTATTCGAGTAGATTCTTGTGTTTACAATTATCCGATTGTTAAAAACAATTCTAGCAACTGACTGGTACTTGGTATAGGGTCAGTTCAGGAGATAAGCTGTCGTCTTGGGAGTATGTGGATATATTGTATAACGTGTATGGAGGCTCGAAGATTATTTACTAGTTGACCAACATCGCTTCCTTTTAATGGTGACCAATCATGGTGAACAACGAACACTACATCTATCTTTCATTTAGACTCCTTTGAACACGCCATTTCAACACGTCTGCTCTCTCTGCTTAATTACACTGAAATTTAAATTAGTTTGTATTCATTTTGCTGACGCTTCGTGATATGGTACTTCATAATAGATGTCCGGGTAAAATTAAGAAGAAACGTATAAACAAAAGCATGTTGCATATGGTCGCTTTACCATGGAATGTACTTTGCCCCCACTACGTCATACTGGCACTGCGTCATGTTATCAAAAGGATAACTCTCCAAATTGCATTCGTCCATCGCTCATCCTTGAACACTTCACGACACAATAAGCGCCCTAGAGCCAGTATATAACGCTATTGGGATGCTTTGGAATGGGCGTCTGTCCTTGACAAACCTCAAATGGTCGTTTGTTGGTGTTGAGTGTTTATTATCACGTTGAATCCCGACAACGATATTATATGTTTATTATCTGTAATCAGGCAATTTATTGCGAATAGCGTAATTGCAACGATCCTGTTTAGCAAAGCCATTGAGATTTGTTGGTACGACGCCATTGACATTGACATTTACGTTCTATTGCGTCAATCAGACACGTGAACGAAACTCATGTACACACATACCCTGAAACCAGCTGTCGTCAGTGTGATATTCAAAGAATGAACTCTATGAACCGTGATATGTTTTGCTTACCAAAAGCTATTCTAGGGGGACACTACCTGTGCGACAGATGTTGTTTTCGACGGACATTCACTATACTTTGTTTATGAGGACTAAAGTCCATTTTCACTGAACATGCTAAATATTGTTTCCCCCTTATACATTGTGCAATAATATGCAGATATATAAAATTGTATAATTTAATTGAATTCAACATTGAATATCTCGTTTAAGTTTTATCATACATGTCAGTATCAAATATTGCATATGGTATGACATCCTTCAACAGTGTATGAATATACTACTATGCATCTGCGAGACGAAACGACCAAAGTGCTTCGCTCCAACACACCACAATCTTTATCCTCAAAGCATCATGCTGAAGCAGTTGCTTTCAACAATGTACGAGATTTTACGAGACCTTGAATTTGACCTTCGGTGACCTTGAAAGGTCAAAACAACCATTTTGGGTCAAAAAATGCCGAGATTTGCCTCTATAGATGAAATGCTTGCAGATAGAGCTTATGTTTGCATTATGAACATAGAGGAAGACATATACGGCACAACTAATGATGACCTTGAACTTGACACCAGATGACTTTGAGTGCCAAATGTCTGACTCGGAATGTGTAAATTGACCTGAGCGCCCTAAACGATTCCACCCAGATATATCTTTGTATTATGAACATATAGAATATCAAACGCCGCACACATACATGTATAATATAATGTAATGGTGACATCGAAGTTCACACGGATGACCTCGATTGGTAAATCTCAAGGTCATATGTTCACACTGTGAACCTTGATTGGTAAATCTCAAGGTCTGTTACCTGCCAATGCTGCCATGGCCAAACCAAAATTGACCGGTAACCTATCCTAGCCTTTGGGCTATTTTTTTCTTTTTGGTACCGACTATAAAGAAGAAAATCTAGATATGAAACTCAGTTTGATACGGTCACCACATGTATGTTTTAGTCTCAAGAGCTGAGATGACTTTGTTTTTCAAACTTTGTCACCTGTGTTAAATTGTTTGATATACACAATAATTGTTCACACTGTGAAAGACCAACTTGCGTGTATCATATAACGCTTATATGCATTTACACAATAAACTCCATGTTGAGGGTCGGTCATTTAGTGAAGAACCTTGGTGCATGTTTTTCACGTGTTTAATCAAATGTCATTATCGATTCGTCAGTAATATGAAAGGCTAAGTATAGGTGGAAGGACATTGCTCACTGCCCTTGTATACCCAAAAAAATATACTTTTATACTTCAATAACAGCCGAATATAATAATCAGATGAAACTGGTGACACATTTAGAAGCAGATTGTCATGACAACGATAGGATCCAGCTAGAGAAATCGAAAGTGTTTACTCCATTACCGGATCCAAATACCATACGCTATCCTATTTACAGTATCGTCCATAGATACTCAAAGATGATCGCATTCGTGGAATCCTCGTTCTTTATGGGTATTTTATGGCACAAATTGACAGAATGATGATGGCGGGTCACTCCTAGACCTCTAGTCCCTTATCTACGATCTTTTGTCTTTAGGTAAACAACGTTCCAGGCCGGGGAAGACTGTTTCCTGGAATGCGCTCCAATATCTTCAGTGATATTGGAACACAAAAAAAACAATACAATGAAATTAAAACTATTTTAACTTTCTTCTTTTTGATTTCACTCTCGTCAGTGACCTTAGCACTATCACTAAATAAATGTCTACAAATAAATGGCTATAAATGCACACTCACAAGAATGCATTTCATCTCTCAAAGTTACTATGTTAAAATAATACTGTTACTGTGTTATCAACTCTGACATAGCACTTGGCCTTGTCTGTTGTCATGTGGTGTCATCGTCACATAAAACTGATAACACTCAATGGGTCCTTAAAAAAATATTTCAATCTGTATAGACATAACAAAGCAAAATCTTATCGACAAACAATCAACGTGTCAACAATCGCGACTACACCATTAGATAAGAGAAATTTACTAGATCTGCACAAAATCAGTAACTTCAAAGATTGACAATACACTATAAATAAGATCTGCACCAAATCAGTAACATTAAAGATTGACAATACACTATAAGAAATCGAGTAGATTTTTGTGTTTACATTTATCCGATTGGTCCAAAAAAGCAATTCTAGCAACTGACTGATACTTGGTATAGGGTCAGTTCTGGAGAAAAGCTGTAGTCTTGGGATTATGTTGATATGCTGTATAACGTGTATATGGAGGCTCTTCTATATACTAGTTATATACTACTAGTAGTACACCAACATCGATTCCTTTTAGATGTGGTGATCAATCATGGTGTACAAAGAAAACTACATCTATCATTTAATCTTCTTTCAAGACGCCATTTCAGCACGTCTGTTTTCTCTGCTTAATTACACTGAAATTTGAATTAATCTGTATTCATTGTGCTGACGTTTCGTGGTATGGTACTTCATAATAGTTATCCGGGTAACATTCAAAAGAAACGTATAAACAAAAGCATGTTGCATATGGTCGCTTTACCCACGGAATGTACTTTGCCCCCACTACGTCATACTGGCACTGCGTCATGTTGTCAAAAGGATAACTGTCCAAATTGCATTCGTTCATCGCTCATCCTTGAACACTCTCGACACAATAAGCGCCCTAGAACCAGCACATAGCGCTCCTGGGGATGCTTTGGAATGAGCGTCTGTCCTTGACGAACCTCAACTGGTCCTTTGTTAGTGGTAAGTGTTTATTATCACGTTGAATCCCGACAACGATATTATATGTTTATTATCTGTAATCAGGCAATTTATTGCGAATAGCGTAATTGCAACAATCCTGTTTAGCAAAGCCATTGAGATTTGTTGGTACGACGCCATTGACACTGACATTTACGTTCTATTGCGTCAATCAGACACGTGAACGAAACTCATGTACACACATACCCTGAAACCAGCTGTCGTCAGTGTGATATTCAAAGAATGAACTCTATGAACCGTGATATGTTTTGCTTACCAAAAGCTATTCTAGGGGGACACTACCTGTGCGACAGATGTTTTCGACGGACATTCACTATACTTTGTTTATGAGGACTAAAGTCCATTTTCACTGAACATGCTAAATATTGTTTCCCCCTTATACATTGTGCAACAATATGCAGATATATAAAATTGTATAATTTAATTGAATTCAACATTGAATATCTCGTTTAAGTTTTATCATACATGTCAGTATCAAATATTGCATATGATATGACATCCTTCAACAGTGTATGAATATACTACTATGCATCTGCGAGACGAAACGACCAAAGTGCTTCGCTCAAACACACCACAATCTTTATCCTCAAAGCATCATGCTGAAGCAGTTGCTTTCAACAATGTACGAGATTTTACGAGACCTTGAATTTGACCTTCGATGACCTTGAAAGGTCAAAACAACCATTTTGGGTAAAAAAAATGCCGAGATTTGCCTCTATAGATGAAATGCTTGCTGATAGAGCTTATGTTTGCATTATGAACATAGAGGAAGACATATACGGCACAACTAATGATGACCTTGAACTTGACACCAGATGACTTTGAGTGCCAAATGTCTGACTCGGAATGTGTAAATTGACCTGAGCGCCCTAAACGATTCCACCCAGATATATCTTTGTATTATGAACATATAGAATATCAAATGCCGCACACATACATGTATAATATAATGTAATGGTGACATCGAAGTTCACACGGATGACCTCGATTGGTAAATCTCAAGGTCATATGTTCACACTGTGAACCTTGATTGGTAAATCTCAAGGTCTGTTACCTGCCAATGCTGCCATGGCCAAACCAAAATTGACCGGTAACCTATCTTAGCCTTTGGGCTAATTTTTTCTTTTTCGTACCGACTATAAAGAAGAAAATCTAGATATGAAACTCAGTTTGATACGGTCACCACATGTATGTTTTAGTCTCAAGAGCTGAGATGACTTTGTTTTTCAAACTTTGTCACCTGTGTTAAATTGTTTGATATACACAATAATTGTTCACACTGTGAAAGATCAACTTGCGTGTATCATATAACGCTTATATGCATTTACACAATAAACTCCATGTTGAGGGTCGGTCATTTAGTGAAGAACCTTGGTGCATGTTTTTCACGTGTTTAATCAAATGTCATTATCGATTCGTCAGTAATATGAAAGGCTAAGTATAGGTGGAAGGACATTGCTCACTGCCCTTGTATACCCAAAAAAATATACTTTTATACTTCAATAACAGCCGAATATAATAATCAGATGAAACTGGTGACACATTTAGAAGCAGATTGTCATGACAACGATAGGATCCAGCTAGAGAAATCGAAAGTGTTTACTCCATCACCGGATCCAAATACCATACGCTATCCTATTTACAGTATCGTCCATAGATACTCATAGATGATCGCATTCGTGGAATCCTCGTTCTTTATGGGTATTTTATGGCACAAATTGACAGAATGATGATGGTGGGTCACTCCTAGACCTCTATTATCTTATCTACGATCTTTTGTCTTTAGGTAAACAACGTTCCAGGCCGGGGAAGACTGTTTCCTGGAATGCGCTCCAATATCTTCAGTGATATTGGAACACAAAAAAAAACAATACAATGAAATTAAAACTATTTTAACTTTCTTCTTTTTGATTTCACTCTCGTCAGTGGCCTTAGCACTATCACTAAATAAATGTCTACAAATAAATGGCTATAAATGCACACTCACAAGAATGCATTTCATCTCTCAAAGTTACTATGTTAAAATAATACTGTTACTGTGTTATCAACTCTGACATAGCACTTGGCCTTGTATGTTGTCATGTGGTGTCATCGTCACATAAAACTGATAACACTCAATGGGTCCTTAAAAAAATATTTCAATCTGTATAGACATAACAAAACAAAATCTTATCGACAAACAATCAACGTGTCAACAATCGCGACTACACCATTAGATAAGAGAAATTTACTAGATCTGCACAAAATCAGTAACTTCAAAGATTGACAATACACTATAAATAATATCTGCACCAAATCAGTAACATTAAAGATTGACAATACACTATAAGAAATCGAGTAGATTTTTGTGTTTACATTTATCCGATTGGTCCAAAAACAATTCTAGCAACTGACTGATACTTGGTATAGGGTCAGTTCTGGAGAAAAGCTGTAGTCTTGGGATTATGTTGATATGCTGTATAACGTGTATATGGAGGCTCTTCTATATACTAGTTATATACTACTAGTAGTACACCAACATCGATTCCTTTTAGATGTGGTGATCAATCATGGTGTACAACGAAAACTACATCTATCATTTAATCTTCTTTCAAGACGCCATTTCAACACGTCTGTTCTCTCTGCTTAATTACACTGAAATTTGAATTAATCTGTATTCATTGTGCTGACGTTTCGTGGTATGGTACTTCATAATAGATGTCCGGGTAAAATTGAGAAGAAGCGTATAAACAACAGCGTGTTTGATATCATCGCTTTACCCATGGAATGTACTTTGCCCCCACTACGTCATACTGGCACTGCGTCATGTTGTCAAAAGGATAACTGTCCAAATTGCCTTCGTCCATCGCTCATCCTTGAAACTTCTCGACACGATAAGCACCCTAGAACCAGCACATAGCGCTCCTGGTGATGCTTTGGAATGAGCGTCTGTCCTTGACGAACCTCAACTGGTCCTTTGTTAGTGGTAAGTGTTTATTATGGCGTTGAATCCCGACAACGATACGATATCATGGATATTATATCAGGCAATTTAGTGCGAATAGCGTATCTGCAACGATTTTGTTTGGCAACACCATTGAGATTTGTTGGTACGACGCCATTGACACTGACATTTACGTTAATACGTTGTTCCCTTGCGTCAATATGACACGTGGACGAACCTCATGTACACACATACCCTGAAACCAGGTGTCGTCGGTGATGATATTCACAGAATGAACTCTGTGAACCGTGATAGTTTTGCTGACAAAAAGCTATTCTAGAAGGACACCACCTGTGCGACAGATGTTGTCTCCGACGGATATTCACTATATTTTGTTTATGAGGACTGAAGTCCATTTTCACTCAACATGCTAAATATTGTTTTCTCCCCTATACATTATGCAAAAATATGCAGATATACTGTATAATTGTATATAATGGTATAATTTGATTGAATTTAAAGTTTAATTTCTAGTTTAAGTTGTATTATACATGTAGGTATCAAATGCCCCATATGATATGACATCCTTCGACAGTGTATTAATATACTAGCATGCATCTGCGAGACGGAATGACCAAAGTGCTTCACTTCAACATACCACAATCTTTACCCTCAATGCATCATGCTAAAGCAGTTGCTTTCAACAATGCAACAATGTACGAGATGATGAATTGTTATAGGCACATGCCTATCTCGAGGCCGTTGCCAATGACAGCAGCCAGATATTATTAAGATCTCCAGGCGAAGGGTCATTTTATGAAATTCGCCAATATTCTTCTTCAAAGCAGCGGCCCAGAGACATGTCTTCATCCTATCATTGGGTGACAAGTGAGAGGATGTTCGGCGCTTGGAGATGACAAGCAAAAAGGTTCACCTGCCTTCGTGCAGTTACCAAATGCATAATGGGTAAAAGTTTATACTCCCATCGTATGAATACAATTGATGAAACAGAAGGACACAAAAGAACAGATCAATTGGTTGTCATTTGTGTTGTGAATGGAACTCGGTCCAATTAGTACCATTATCTCGCGGACATAGACACTGATTCCACAATGCGCCAAACATTGTTTGAGGACACGTTTCCGCACAAAGAGGAATATGAACACTTCCTGTTTATGTGAATTAAGTGTCGTGTGCATGGAATGTAGGTCACGAGTCTCAGACAAGATCGATCTTAATGCATTGCTGTTGTCACATTCATTGATGTGTTTTTTATGTTTATTGGTATGTATATGTAAGTGAATATTATTTTGTTGGTAACATTCACAAAATTATAATCGACTTCCTGATCGCTTTGGTCACTCGAATACCACACAAACAGCGTCAAATTAATTTTGTTTTTGGTGTTGTGATTCTTTTGAGCTATAGTAGTTATGCTCTGGTCAACATATGTAGTCATTATCTTGTCTCCCTAATTGATATCCTCGCGACAATCACACAAAATTACAGGCCAGGAGTTGAAGAAGCACCATGGGTAAATAATACCTCTGGTTTGCCATCGAACAATTTATCCTACGGCAACAAAAGAACACCTCAAGGCAGTAATGTGATGAATCTTGGTATGCTGAATTTTAGTCTGCATATTTATACACCAGGAGGCAATGACAACAATTATACCATCACCATTCCTTGTTAGACATATTTGCTGCTTGCTCAAGCATAAACATATAGGTTACTTTTAACACGTTGATACATGTTTCGTTTTGCACGAACGGCAATATAGTGCACACAATTACACCACCTATGTGAACGATAATGCTTTGATTAGCCAAAACATACATATCATTGAAAGAAAAAAAATAGATTCACAAATGTCTACAATATACACGTACTCCAGGGTTAATCGGAACATTCGGGCCAAACTCCAAACTTCATGATCTCCTTCTGCCGTCTGTGTTCGTCACTAGCACTCCTCGGAGACAAATACTCATAAACTTTAGGGACAACATCTTGTGGTAGCTTCCTGGTGTCCCGATTGTCCGAACGACAGCTATAGATCAATATACTAGTATTATTTACTGTCTCTATATATGCCCCTACACCAAGGTAGAAAACACATGTTCCATCATGAGAGTCTTGTACGGAGTGATGTTGATTTTGAAGGGCGATGTTCATTTATAAGGGTATCCCCTGAATATCTAGGGAACATATGTACTCCAAAAAGTGGCGTCATTATATCAACGGTATTCATAAACACATATATTCACACGTCTGTTAATCAGCGTCTGATGTCAGCCCTGCACTAAATTGAATGTTGTTTGATATCCATGCTTATTTGCTGACATTTCTCTGATGTGTGTACCTTGGCACATGGAGGAAGTGTAGAAGCACACTACATCTATTGTTATATATATGTGTGTTATTTTAGTTGTTTTCACTTCTTCGGACTACATATATGTAGGCGTTAGTGCAGTCGCTGCCTATATTTTTACTTCGTGGCACACCCGTTCCATTTTCAAATGGTCCATGTTTGTTTTCCGTTTGATGTGCTAGAGATAAAATGCATCATAACACGCCCAAAATAAAACAATATAAAGAATATCAGACGCGATCAAAATTGCCACTCACAGTGTGAATCTCACGGGCCAAGCCCTTTTCTCCAAAAAAATATTATTATGGAAGCATATGTATGGACTGTAACAGTTTGCCAAATTAGTATATACTATGAATAATGAACATGGCAAATTACGGTTCGACATTATCACGATCGTTTCTGTATGATTGTATTTTTTGAAGAAAAAAAAAATACCACATTACCATATTGTTATTTCAGCATTCCCGATATGAATACAAACATAACTGCCACTACCTCAGGTGCTATATCTGGAAATAACCCAAAATAAATGAATTTCCCGACAGCAAATTAAATTCCAACGTGACAGTGCTCAAAGATTCGTAACTACACTTCAAACTTTTTAGACAGATAAACTGCCACGAAAACGTTCAAGCTCGGTATATACCGTTGAACGGTATATATATCAAGGAAATGCCCTTGATGAATTACTTAACGATTACCCCCAATTAGTGGATGGGCGTTCATTACCTTTTTTATTAAGGTAAATGCTGATATATGTGTTGAGGCTCTCAGTGAATCGAATGATCAGAATACAATTAATATGCAATTCAATTCAAAATTTTCATAAGGTAGTTTAAAAATACACATAACTTATAATCATCCATTCCTAGGCTTGCAAACTGGTTGGTGGGTTCAGTTATGAACACCCCGTTCCTTCCTATGTAGAAGTGTTGCAATATCGGGCACACTTCGATCGATGTAACCACAGCAGACAGAAACAAATCTGAACACGTCTGTTACATATATGTGTTTGGTCAGTGTGGTTCCATGAGAGGGGTCGTGATCATGGAACATGATGGTGGTGCACGGAGCAGTGTCTCCTCACCATACAAGAAGGGGCTTCCAATGTGTATATTGAACATGGTATTTTTGTCTTGACTAATCAACATCATATAAAGTTGTGAAGTTTACATCTGTCCAATGAGTACAACGTTGAAGCCAGTCAAACAATCACGCATGTATCACGTCGGTTTTTTTGGTATAATTTCAAAACGATGATATATATTCGTGGCCACTCTCATAACTAGCAGTGGAATGGATACGGTCTCTTTGTGTTTGTTGACATTGACACGCTAGAAGCAAATACAACCCTTACATTCATTGACGCAATGTTACAATCATCGAGAGAGCTGAATAATAAATTTGAAATAGTGATTGAGGTCAGGCACTTCTCGACACTGCATATGAACGATTCAATGAACATACTACGCCCACATTTCTTGTGAACCACCGGACACTTTCTGAGTTCTGTTTTCTGACTCTGGGTTTTAGGAATCTCTTGTACGTCATAAGGCATGGTAATCACAAGTGTGGTCGCTTGTATGAATTATGATTATCATTATCATGACCATGTGGGATATGTCCAGATTTCAGCCCTGTCCACGTTTCAGAGTATAGTCACGTGCATAACCCTATTGGACATGTTCCCGATAGTTAGTGAATGCATTTGAGAAAATAAATACAGCCTGAACATGTGATAATATTGATTATATGTGAGAATATAAATATAGCCTGAACAAGTGAATATATTGATTATATTTGAGAAATTAAATATAGCCTGAACATGTGAATAATATTAATTCTATTTGAGAATATAAATATATCCGGAACATTTGAATATATATTATATTTGGGAAAATAAATATTGCCTGAACATGTGAATATATTGATTATATTTGAGAAAATAAATCGAGCCTGGAGATGTGAATAATATTGATTATGTTTGAGAGAAAATAAATATAGCTGCTTTCCATAAAAAGAATTTAAGAGACAATGTGCCAAAAAACAGGTAAAGAAAACGTCTACGATTGTAGATATTATATATATATAGACTAAATATAGAGGAAAAAGAATACACGGTCTGCAAATGTGTTGACGAGAACGTACCAAAGAGGCACGTGTACGAGTGTGCGTTTTTATGATGTTCAGTCAAGGGTGAAAAATTTCCTGCATAGATGCAACATAATATGATATTCGTCCTTCCCATATCGAAGTAATTACTAGTAATAGTTTTGGTGAAAGATAACTAGTCGCACGCATATTTCCATGTGGGCAAGAATGCGTAATCAGTATTTTCAGGATATCAATGACAGTGAGAAAGTCATAATTCCATATTTTGTTTTCAAGTGAAATGTGACAATAACATGTACATTTTCCTGTTTTGGAAACAGTGTCTAGGTAAAAATTTTACGAACCACTGTCAATACTTCAAGCAAACATCCACCAGAAGTTGCATTGAAAATAAATCACTGGTATTATTCGACAAAAAGGCTACGCAGTGTATATTCATCACATGAGTGGACGCCACGAACACATTTTTTTTCTAGAAAGGGATCAATTACCATTCTCTGCTAAAACTATTACTATGATCGAGCTATGGGTCGCTGACCTTATCCGTATGAGGTAATACCTAGAGTAGTCAGTATATGTGTGGGATCAGTACAGAAGGTGCATGCTAGAAAGTTATACCATATAGTTAAACCCACATGTGACAAGATGGATGTACACTGGTATCTATGAACTTGATGTATCTGAAATGGTAATCGTAAAAAAGTGAGTGTCATCGTCAACTCTTACCGGCATCTGTACATGGAAGAGAGGGCGAGACCACTTCTGGAGACATTAAAGGACGCATCACACCTGACTCGAAACAAGTTCAGGATCTAGTGTGACACATTTGTCCCTCATCAAACAGTACTTGTGTTCTCCTTTGAAATTTCCTGAAAGCTAAGAAAAGATCGTTCACTGATTAGTTCATCCAGTTAATCATTCTTTCAGGTACAAGTATGATTGCTTACAAATCACCATATAATCTCAATGTCAAAGTTAGAAATATTCGCTGTTCAGGCTGAGACAGAAGCATGCTGAAACTTTGCTGTCAATGTTTTTCGTGCACTCGTTATGTCGTGTGCTGGACAAAATTACTTGATGAATAATGGCTGCCGAGCAACTTTTCTCAATCACACCAGCTGACGACCCAAAATTTCCAAGTGACTGCAGTAATTAGGTTTTGAATACCGAACTCAACACTCAGCATGCATTTGAAGGTCCCTCAACAATCCGACCTATATATTTTGTTGATTGTAAATCCTTATGAAATCTTGCACAGAATGAAACATATTTCAAGTTTCGTTGGTGACTGTTTGCTGCCTGGCAGTATATGGGTTTTTGGGAATTCAGTCATTGAAAGTACAAAGCAATCTTCGCAAGCACGATTCTTTAGTCTTCCAACCGAGACAATGTGATACCTGCCAATTAAACGCTTTGATTTTTATGAGATTCAAAAATGATTGATTTGTTATTAGTTAGTATAAACCAGCGACTTTAAAACGTCAAAGAGATTTAGCAAACCGTGATGTATTGCTGAACTATATCTATATGAAGGAACTAAGAAAAAGCGTTCGTGTCTTTTTATCACACGATTAAAAAAAATATTCCAAAAATATGGAAATCGGTTGAAAGACATACATGACCCTGGAGCGTTCCAGTACATTAGCCAGACACCACCCTGTGATGCCTCGACAGGTACATGCTGTAGAGATAGCTCGCTAATATCCATGTAGTACAGATCTACAATCACTTCAAGTCGAAGATAGCATGGCTGGCGTCTAATCATAATAAGGCCTAAGCTGCTTCCCCTGCCAGAGATCTGGTACTTCTAGCTGTTTAGCACTTATCATTCACAGTTCCTGGTTAGATACTCGCGCGAAGTTATCGTGGTATATCTGTGATTTCTCACGGTAAAAGTTCGTCAGTTACTCCTCAATACAGTCAGCGTTATGCCGAAAATGGTGAGTGCGCTGCTATTGGTACACCGATGATTTGGTTTTAAAAAATCATCTTGATAATGATATCTACGGAGACAAACTACCGAAATTAACCTAGTACTTAGCCAGTGCATGTAATATAAAATTTACCGCACTAAGAGTACTGAGATAAGTTGGCTATTTTAAGACAGTCTGGCCTATTCTAGTGCTGCACTGGATCATCTGCCAGACATTTAATGGAAGGTCACGTTCCCTGATCTCCCTGAGGTTTCGGAGGCTATTGTTTGGGGTGATTATGTTGATTGTAGGCAGAATAATCACCATGTTCCTGGACTGTAACTAAACTTGGGAGTTTAGAGACTGCGTTATAAGCTTATGGCCAGTTGGAAATATTGCATCACTGGGTTAGCCACCAGCTGCACAAATTGAAGTTATCCAATTTTTCGGAATACAAATTTACGATGTACGTGGCGTTGCTTTGACGTCATGAATAGAACAAGTACCTCGTACGTCTCTAATACCTATACCATATGTCCTCAATGCATGCAGAGCATTCGGTAAGACATATCCGGATCATTGGAGTTCGATGAACTTCCAATCTGACCAACAACATCCTTTGCCAAACTAATTAACTCGCAGATGCATCATAGTATTCCGGCGTCAATTTAGATTTGGCTGCAGACTATTTCTTCGAACAGGCTGGTGTGGTATTCTTGTTTGTTGTTCTGTGATGAACCGTCAACCCACGGTCAATACTTCTATCAAATTGCAAGTAATGTTCAGATGCACTGGCAATGAATAACAGTGAATTTTGCATTGAACGTATAGAAAGGTAAAGAAAGGTTATCATGTAGCTCAAGATACACAGTGGAAGAACATAACATTGCTTACAACAGAACATAAAATCCAAAGCACTAACTAGTGAAGTGCAAATATGATGTGAACATGTATATGAAAGATCGCATTGTCTGAGCAAAATGGTATTTACGGGATGTCAATATCACAATCCGTTCAAAGGTTACAGCTATTTGAAACTGCCATTCCGACACTACATTACAGAAGCCCCTTGAAAAGTTTTAGCAACTCATGGTATGCAAATTAGACGTTAATGAATATTCATGACGTCATGAGTGGTACATTAGGCTATTTAAAGCCATGAAATAATGATTCTTATTGGAGGTTATGACTATCTATATTATTATGGACCATAAATTATCACCTTGTGCGTCTTATTGCTTTCAGACTGGTCACTGTAATCTGATCATAACAGAGAACACATATGATTGTTACCAATACCAAATGCATCATTGAATGCGAAAAAGTTCCGATAGATATACCTGGAACCGAAATGCTTCATTTGGTTGGCTGTATTGGCAAACTTTCATGAAATTTTCATCGCTGTGGCTTCTTAGTCCAGCTCCATCCAGTTGGTATTGGTACATATTTACCAACCGATTGATATATGATACTAAGTGAATTCTGCAACACATCATGACATATGTTGATAAACTGTAATTTGTATATGTAGGCTTGAAGCCTTTATGAACAAAGTCGTGTTTTTATAAACAATATTTGTGCGTGTGAAACTGATGATTGTTAGAAGACATTGAAAAAGCTAGCTGGGAATATGACCTTGGTTTATTACATATTGAAACATAATAATCGACACGATTACAACTATGAACATAATTTGACATAAACTGACAATTACAAGTGGAAATGTTGGAAATGAACAAACAAGCTACTAAATGAGAATTACCCCAGTATATGTGTTGAAATACAACTAAACGTTTGAGACAAACCAAGTAACAGGCTGACACATGCCAAAATACAAATGAGAGTTTGAGACAAAACCAAGTAACAAGCGAACACAGACACAAGTCTCGACACGTTTTCAATGTGAACATATTTGACGGATGTGTGAAAATACAAGATACATTTTTTGAACATGTACAAACATAATACGAAAACGGAACTATATGTATATATGGACTGAAAATACAAAGGACGATGGAGACAACACCCAATAACAAGCTGACACAGGCAGCTGACACATGGCACATTGAAATTACATAGTCTAGTTGATAACCAAACAGGACATGAAGAAAGCATATGTATTGAAACCAAAGATCCAGTGGGATCATAAACGAGTTAAATAATAATACAAAATAATTGATGAAGTTAGCGACATATTCTAACAGTCAGCTTCTGGGATACGTACATGTGGAAGACAAAGGACAACAAGTGAACAAAATTGAGGAAATCTGATCAAATACAAAATCTGCAACATAGACAGAAACGGCTGGATAGCTGTCCATGACGGGAAGGGCTTGAGGGAAAAAACGCTGCCTCTCAAAGTTGAATACTTATATTTCTTTGTCTGTGAACTAGCGGGTTGATTGGATGGGCTAATCACGTGATCGACAAATATGGAAAAACAATTGGATTGATAGAAGGCAGACTGACAATCTACATGTACTACTTGTTAATTGCGGGTTGACAATCCAAATTGGATAATAAGCATAATTAACGAGAAGTTTGTCACACTCACAAAACCGTTTGTGGTTTGATGCCAAGGATCTCTATCCCAAGCCATAATGACTGACTTCTGAAACATGGTTTCAAATTTTGCTTATTCCCGTAATGAATGAAACATGTGATTCACATAATGTCATTTATTACGACAGTGATGTATGGACCAAAACACCCCAAATTTTGAAGATGAAAATAAGATACATCTAGCATGATAGACTTCTGGAAGAGAAGCTGAACTCAAACAAAACTTGTGAGCCTAATCTTGAGCCAGCTGGCAGTGACAGCGGCCAGACATATATCTACAAGAAGAGGCTTTTTTACCTTCACCGTTTATATGTGTTGTCAAACCAGTCGAACAGGTCAAAGTACACAGTGTGCCCTTTCTTTGAATGGGAATTAAGACCATGGTTGGCGCATGGAGTTGACAGGCGAATAAAAAGAGATCGTTGCCTTCGAGACAAGGGCATAATGTGTGAAATTGTAGATCGTGTTCGTACAATTGATGCAACATGAAGACACGAAAGAACAAAGCCATGAATTGTCAGTGTTTTCGGAAATGGAACTTGGTCCAATTATGGTCCAATTCTCCATAATCAGCGGGCTAGCAATTCCTGTTCATATATTATAAGTGGCATTTGCATGGAATATGTGTTCCGGTGCTCAGGCAAGATCGATCACCTAGCATTGCTATGTCCTAAGTATTTCACAGTCACAGTCTCTACGAGAAAAGGCATTTTGTAACATTTGTCATTATAGCTTTTTTTGTCGATTTGGTCCAATAGGTCAGAGTACAACGAGTTGTAGACAATCTCCTCCTTGTGCTGGAAAGTTAGAGGATGGTTGGCTCGTGGGGGATGACAAGCGTAACAAAAGAATAATGCTTCCACGAAGTTCCTAGCATATGTAATGTGTGGAATTGTGTGAACCTCTGTCGGTCAGAGCAATTGTTGTAACAGGAAGCCACAAAAGAACAAATCCATGAAATTTCACTTGTGTTGGAAATGGAACTTTGTCGTGTTAGGGCCATTATATCGACGATAGAGACAACGCTTTCACAATACCCAGACACTGTTTAATGTCACGTTTCCGCACCAATGAGGGGTTCAGCACTTCCTGTTTATGTGTGTTGAGTGTCGTCTGCATAGAATGTGGATCATGAGGCTCAGACAACGTCGATCATTATACATTGCTTCTGTCTTCAGCATTTGTAGTTGTCACATTCAGTGATGTGTTTGAGTACATAAGCCTACTCTTCTGAACTTTATCACTCAATTATGGCGATAACCTCTGTCTAACATATTGTAAGTCAATAGAGCGCATATTCGCGCAGTTGTGGTAATTTCGTTACGTAATCGGTCACGTGACCTGTCGATGACTATTGAGGTTGAAATGTCTTCTATAGTCCAGCAGTAGTGAACAAACATTCAGAGCATAAATTGTGTACTCTCCAACCTCCAATCAGTTAAAGTTTAATATTACAACGAAATGCCTATCGTCCTTGAGTTTGCATTGTTCACACAACCAACCTATCACCTTCAAGATTGAAAAGAGCGTCAAATCTACCTTCACCTGTGTTTTGATCGTAACCATACTCTGCTCTAGCATTTATGTTCTTGTCGGCATATATTGTCATTATCTTGTCTACATACCTGAGCAGTTGAACGATGCTGCGGATATCCTAACATGAAAAAAGTCTAAATTACAGGGCGGCTGCAGCAGGAGCACCACGTGTAAATGGTACCTATGATTTGTCATGAAACAATTTATGTCACAACTACAAAAGAACACCTGAAGACAAAAATGTGATGAATCTTGGTGTGTTGAAATTTACCTCGGCATAGTTGTACAGATGGAGGAATAATCACATGATGTGACTGGCAACAATGCCATTTTTCTTTACATTTCCTGGTCGAAATAGTTGCTGTTCTTTGGAGAATGAACATGTAAGTTACATACGACATTTGACCCAATACCATTGAAACATGTTTGTCATTCTGTATAGAAGGTTTTATTTACTCTCTCATTTGAAAACAATGATTATAAACTCGAAGAGGAGCCTTCTTCATGGTAGCTTCTCTGTGACAGTTATTCTTATATCGATATATCCCGATATAACTGTCATTTACCATAGGTGCTTTATCGGAATTGCCATAGATAACTGCAATTTCCCCGACAACAAATTAAACTCCAGCGTGACACTGCCCAGAGATTCCCAACTGAACCACTACACTTCAAAATTTTTGTGAAATAAACCTGCCGCGATAACGGTCTGGCTCCGCCATTGGATTTATCATGGTCGGAAGAAATCGATTTGGCAATCTGGTCCCGTTCTCTACATGTATACAGACTCAAGCCCCCTCGCGAACTATGGTGCAGAACTGGGCTATCGTGATACCATGGCAAAGCAGCCTTACACATCATATATCTAGGCGCACCTTACGTCCCTTAACAAGTGTCCTAAATGAATAATTTGATGAAATACACCCCGTAACGGTCTGGATGTTTCATTCCCTGTGTGTATTCAGGTAAAATGCTTATATGATTATGTTGAGGCTCGCAGTAAGTCCATCGATCAGTATACAAACAACAGATACACTGTAACAAAACTATACTTACTCGTTTCACATATTAATTTTAAGACACAGTTCACTTTTATTCATCCATAGTTTAGACTTCCAAATTGGTTGGTGGGTTTACGTCAGATCGCCCCGTTCCTGACCCGTCTGACTTCGATCGATGACACCACAACAGACAGAGAAAAAAACACGTTGATTGTGTCCCTGTGTTTGATCAATGTGATGTCCATGAAAGGGGTCTTGATAAGGGATCACGACGATGTGGGCACGATCAGAAGAAGCCCATGCTAAAATACCAAGCAATGACAGCTGAACATAAATGGATAGGCTTCAAGGCACCTATATTGTGGACAATCCCCATCCTGTACAATTATCTGAAAGGGGTGAATTTTACGTCTATGTCAAACGAGTACAAAATTGAAGCATTCTCGATTCATTCTACGTTGGTTGTGCCTTCCATAGCATATTTTTTGTGGCCACTTTTCCATAAATAGCAGTGGATATGATATGGTCTTCCTTGACACAAGTGGAAAAAAAACAATCCTTACGGTCGTTGACGCAATTATACACTCATTGAAACAGCTAAAAAATTAATTCAAATATAGAATCGTGGCTTGGGTCGAGCAATTCTCGCCATTGCACGACATGAATGATTCGAATAACAAAGTAAACCCATATTTCTTGTGACCCACCGAATTTGAAAACTTTCCAGGTATTTTTGTTGCACTCTTCATTTCGGAAGAGACCACACAAATATAAAAAAACATTATTAATTATCGTGAGCACGTGAGATTTTTCCAGAAATCAGCAAGAAACTTTTTAAGAAGTTGAAGTTTTAGAATTCATTGACGTGACGAGCCTTGCTGGACAATGTTTGTCGATAATTACTGGCTATATTTGAGGAAATGAATATATTGTTGATTCACATGGAAAATTTGTCGTTTGAGAGATGATGGGATAAAAACACATCACGGTTCGTAGGCCATACGCTTTCACACGGTAGAAAAATCCGTATGTCATGAAGAAAACACATGATTTTATGTGTTATACACAGGGTTGCATGAAGAGGAGAAACAAATACACATTTTGCAAATGTATTCACGAGAATGTACTTAAATTTTTGCTCAGAAGTAGTAAAACTACTCAGAAGTATTTTACTCAGAAGTAAAAACATTTTTATCATTAATATATTCAGATCATATCCGGGTTTTGTTTTCAGTACTTTATCCACTGTACCTTGTCCCATCTCTAATATATCTGAGCTGTTGATGACACGATGTTAGTGATGTGAACTAGTCGAGGTAATCATATTGTCAAATTAAATGCTAAAACAACATGTTTTTCTTGTTTTGACAAAAAATTTAGGGGTACAAATATAAGGAAGTACTCTTATCAACTTCATATTGTACTGAAAATAGGATATTGGTGGTATTATTCATGTCTCTATTTTACCTATGCCCTTACAATGCAAGTTTATCAAAACAAGTCGTCGTCAGCACACAACATTTGTTTGTGTAGAAAGGGTCGTCAGTTCTCTGGTACAACATTCTCTGGTAGAACTATGAATGTGGAACAAAATAGCTGATACATTTTACTTTGATACCACATGTGATCAATCAGCTGCGTGCAAGTCATGTTTTTGCCGTTGGCGCGGTCAATCGTGTCGACATAAACAACACAGGGGAGACTTCAATTCACTTGTTCTGGTTCAGCAAAATCAGGTTTCTGCTGTTGGCGAGGTCAATCGTGTCGACATAAACAACACAGGGGAGACTTCAATTCACTTGCTCAGGGTCAGTCATCAGAGAGAACTAATTTGTCTATCTTGTGATATATGCAGGTGAAAATTGGCTTTGTTATATGTTTTGCATAAAACATGTTTTTATATATAATATACCAAAAGAAAATACGACTGGCTGACTTTATAAGTAATGCCAAACGAGATTGAATGAACAATCGTGTTGTGTTTACTAGCTAAATCTTTTGAAGCTCTGCTTAATGTTATGGAAATAAGTGGTGCTAACTGTGCATTGAACATTTATTGAAGGTGTATACGACTATGTACGTTTGAAGAATTTGCATAGAACCGCAGACAACTGAGGTTGATTTTGTTGACAAGTGAAGCCATGATTCATCAACGCAATACCCTCGACAACATCTGATAAGAAAACCGGCTCATCCGCGACCACAAATTACGCCCAGAGTACAATTGAAATGATTGACCAAACTCGACATTGCTTTTCTTAAATGCCCGAACGTCTAATGTCTACTTTTAAGTAACATATTGTATTAGGTGTTGCAATGTTAAGACATTGACCATAGATGTACTGACTGGCTGCCACGTTCCCCCGATCATCAAAGTACAGACACCTCCCGTCTAGTGTTATACGGTGCGTCTCATTGTGGATGCTTGCACAAGGGTCTGTCTTTTCTTAATAATACTAGTGCTTTCACCTTACGCTGTATACACCGACATATACGGTGGCTGATATATGCCATAGTTTTATTTTTCAGATTTCATTTATTTATTTTTTTCCAGAAGGACATTCTAAAGAAAATAAAATAATTAAATGCACGTACTTAATGTTAAATACGCGTACTTAATGTTAAATACACGTACTTAATATTAAATACACGTATATAATATTAAATACGCGTATATAACATTAAATACGCGTACTTAATATTAAATACGCGTACTTAATGTTAAATACACGTACTTAATATTAAATACGCGTACTTAATGTTAAATACGCGTAATTAATATTAAATGCGTGTACTTAATGTTAAATACACGTACTTAATATTAAATACGCGTACCTAATGTTAAATACACGTACTTAATATTAAATATGCGTACTTAATGTTAAATACACGTACTTAATATTAAATACGCGTACTTAATATTAAATACGCGTAGGTAATGTTGAATACCTGTACTACTGGCATATTTATCACCACATCGTTCACATTTACTGTGATGTCGAGCGGATAAACATCGCATCGCAAGCAAGAATATGGAGAAATCACTCGACTCTGTGAGTATAATCTGTGTATATGATTAGATTTTATTATTTACCTATGTACGATAATATATCGGCCTACAATTTTGAAATGATATTGAAATTTTGTGAAAATGCGATCGAAATGTATCGGTATTTCGTAGAGCGTGCAAGTATCGTTCCCCACATGGAGCAAAACTCTCGCGACGTCATCGATTCGGGGCTGATTCACATAAAATATAGAATAATAATATACTAAACTATACATGAATAACAGTATATAATCGCTACTCACTGATCATGTTGGAAACTGGCACGTGCCTTCAAGTGCATTTACATTGCTTGAATAATTCATAATACATGTACATGTACGTGAATTAGTTTACTTATTTTGCAGGTGTGTAGATTTTTACGTGATCTGAGTGTGACGAATGATTTACTGGAAAAGATAAGAAGAGAAAAGGTTTGTGTATAAATTTAATTTGGGTATAAATTAAATTTGAATTGAGACTTCAGTTTCTAGTGCATGGTCTAGGACCAAATATTTATGTAAAGAAATATAAACTTGCAAAGATTTATAATGATAGACTATTCATTTATTGTACACTACTATATATGCACAGGCCATCGGCCGTTTTTAAAAACAAAATTATTCATTCATTCACTCATAATTTATTAGCCTTCATGGTTCTATCAGAATTTTATGTCCTCTGGCAGCCGCTGTGAAATTTTACACGGAGGTTCATTTATCACCAGGGAGAACCCTTTCGATCCGATAACCTGTTGGCATGGCGTTGCGTCCATCGTCCGTCGTCGTCATCATCGTCGTCCGTTGTCCGTCTACATTTTTATCTTTAAAGTTTACAGTCGAATATTTCTGAAATTTATTCTGAGAAGTATTTTTTAGGTTTTTTTTTTCCATCTTTTTCCATCTCTGACGAAAAATGGCCAATTTTGGATTTTGACGGTCGTTTTCTCAAACTCTGTTCAGTAAGTTTTTTCTCATTGATGCATAACACTCCTTATATGTGCCCCTGTGACGTGTATAAGTTTCGTTACCCTTGAATCGATCGAAGTGGACCATTTTGACTCAAACTCGGCCCAAATGGGACATTCACATATTAAATTCTCCTGTGCTTTATAATGGGACACATTTTTCCCAAATATTTCACTTAATATTGAGATTAGATATCAGGAATCAATTGTGGACATATATGATCAAATAAATGCTGAATATTCTCAAGACCTTGAATTTGACCTAAGAATTAATTTTCAAGGTCACATGACAAAATGGCTAATACTCGCTTGTTATCGACTTTACAGCTTAGGAATCAATTGTGAACATATAGGAAATGATATATGCTGAATATTGTCGTGACCTTGAATTTGACCTTCGACCTTATTTTCAAGGTAATAGAACAAAAGTTTATCTTACTTGTTATTGAATTTACAGCTTAGCATTCAATTGTGGACATGGGGAATGATATACGTGTTTGCTGGATATTCTCATAACGGCGCATTTGACCAGTGACCTTATTTTGAAGGGCACGTGACCAATTGGCTGACATATAAAATATAAAACATATTTTGTCCGGTAACGTGTCTTAGAAATTGAGCTAATTTTTGTGTTAAATCATCCTTGAGGCTTCCTGCATATCTTAAAAACTGTGCGTCGCAGAACGAAACGAACGTTATAGTCTTACTTATGGCCATAGACATAATAGGGCATTTTCCATTTTTGTCTAGGCCTATATATCTAGTATACGGTGAGTCGTAGAGCGAAAGGGACGTTGTTTTCGTACTTGTGGCCTTAGACAAACATCACTAAGCGGTTTTAGGGGTGAATGATGAATTGATTTTTCTGCTGAGTGGGCTTTTTTATTTTATTTTTGTCGATATCCACGGTACGGTGCATCGTACAGTGACACGGACGTTATTTTTGGACTCGCGGCCCTAGACGAGCATTCTTATTGGGGATGAAATTTGACCTTGAACTGAATTTCTTTTTTGCTGAATTGGCATTGTCATGTCCATTGATATCTTGGAAACGGTGCGTCAGAGAACGAAAAAGGCGTAAATTTCAGACTCGTCGTCCTAGACATACATGTCTTGGGGGTATTTAGGATGAACTTTGACTGACAAGTCAGCATTCTCTGTTTTTGTTTGATATCTCAGAACTGGTGTGTCAAAGAGCAAAACGGACTCAGGAGCCGAGGCAAACACGTTATAAATGTTATAAATTAGTCTCTGCACCGAAATGCTTGCAAGGCATCTCTAGGCCTTGTTGTCTAGTTGTTCCTAGAATTGTGGTGAAATGTAATTCGTTCATAAGTTAATATATACCCTTAAATGTCCATAATTCCCTTGTTTAAGATTGATGGCCATGTCGTCAAGTTGCTGACAGTTCAGCAGCTGCAGGATTTGGGCTTGGTGTTAGGAGACGCTGTGCGCTTGAAATCTTATTGTGAGGGCAACAATTCAGTCTTTACCCAACTTAAGGAAAGAAGTCCACCACAAGAACAAAGCATGCCAGGGAAACGACAGAAACTGTTAGGAATATTGAGGGAGTTAGAAGAAGGAAATGATCCAGGGTCTACCTCTCGACAACCAACGAGAACAGGTCGACCAGGTCGACCTGTAAATCCACGGCGATGGGTAACAGTCGGGCTTAGGGTGAGGAGGGACCCTGACCATATGAGGTACACCCAAATTAAATCTCCCCTGGGCGACAAAAATGTGATTCGCTTGATGGTAGACCAGAACACCTCTTACGACGACCTTCTGAAAGAAATTGCAGGGGCTATGTTCCCGAACAATGAAAACCCTCAAATAGGCCGTGCAGATGACTATGAGATGAGTGTGGTGAACACATCAAACATCAAAGTGACCGTAGGAATAGAAGGAGTCTTCTCTCTCAGAAAATACATCGAGTTAAAAATGGTCTGCGGCGTCATACGCTTCCATTTGCTTTGTTCAAGGAGAGATTCCCAGGATAGTCCCTTAACTGAGGCTGACGACGCCGACACGCTTCCTGAAATCGGCGATTGGAGTGAAGTTTTTAGGGATCTCGAGCCCGGTAACGCCTACGTCAATGTCACAGAAAGCGGGGAAGTTGCCTTTAGAATATCAACGCCAATTGTCTCATCAGCGGTTTCTGGTCGTCTTCCGGTAGGTGCACAGGAAGCGTATCCGCTGTCTGATACGGTGATACAACAGGGGCCCATAGAAACGCTTATAACAGCTTCGGAAGTGCCTGCGGCTGATATAACACAACATCAGCAAACAACCACGTCCGTCTCTACATCATTTGGCGATCAGACCAATCCAGCGGCATCCCCCATTACAACGAACGAGTCACACCAATCACCTTCACTGTCAGTCACAGAACCTGCTCCTAAACCTGAGCCTGCGAACTTGAAAGACATTTTGTCGTCGTTAGAATTAAATGTCGGTGAAGGTGCCAAGAAGAACCATGTCAATGTTGTGAGAGCTAATGTTCTCGATGGAGCATATCGCGCTGTCCTGAGGAAAAGTTGGGACCCCAAGAAAGGACTGAGCGTCATATTTGCTGGGGAACCCGGATTAGATGATGGTGGCCTGCAGCGCGAGTTTCTCACATTGGCAGTGAAGGGCGTATTCGATAGTTCCATATTCCATGGAGATGAGAACGCGAAATATTTGACCTTGAATGCCCCTGGTAGGCCCTGATTATACTTGAGCATAACTGTATGATTTGGTGTGTTTTGATTGTCACGAGGGGTGCCGGAACGCGGGCAGCGGGTGCAGCTGCCCCCGTTGCCCAAGGGGGCGGAAATGTACCCTTCCATGAATCAGATCATCCGATACTGTGTGAAGTGTTTTTGAATCAGAGATTTCTGCAAAATGATTCGGGAAGAATTCGGGCAATCTGATCAATGCCCAGTTAACCCGTCGATAATCCACCTTCTGGGTTATTTTCCGTCGTTGTTCGCGTCGGCGACATTTTCATCTTCCACTTTGCAGTGGAGTCTTTGAAGGACGTTGTTTTCTCGTATTTCGCACAAAATGGCCAGTTTTGGAGTTGTTTTCTTGAAATCTTTCCAATAGTTTTTCTCCAAATAACGCACAAGTATGACCTTCAAGCCATAAATGTATTGAGGGTAAATGTATCGAATCGCTCTGAAGGCCCAAAATGGACGTACGAAGGGGCAAAAGTATACATCTTGGCACTTTGCTGGAAACCCATCAGAAATTTCCTCCCTAATTCAACGTATAACTGTTTATCTCATGTGCATAGAAACGGAACGCTTTTGGGTTGCTCGGAAAGCCCAGAATATAGGCCCATATGTGGCTTGAAATTGCCTGAGTTCCATAGATTGGTCCATGCAGACAAAAAGCTTGGAAGTACAGTCTGGGTATGCATTATGAGCATATATAAATGACACATTTATATATATGGCACATCTTGACCTCGAACTCGACCTCACAAGACCTTGAACTATCAATCTCAAAGTCATGTCAAAAGTAAACAGTGTAAACTGACCTCTACAAACAAAACAACACAACTGCAGATTACGCTCATGTTCGTATTGTCGGATTTGGTGGATTTGACCTCGACTTAAGATGACCTTGCGTGGTAATTGTCGAAATCCCTTCTGCTTGAAAAGTGTAAATTTGTCACATATGTAGATATTTTGGTGACCTTGAAAGTGACCTTCAGTGAACTTGATAGGTCAAAGCAGCAAATCCAGTGAAAGTTCCCTGGCGTACAAATTTACATTTATCATGTTTCATCATGGATTGTGATGTATACACCATCACACATTGTGTTAGTCTAGTATATATGTAGGGCATCATAAGGTAGGGTGCTAGTATTTTGGATGAGTAATGTTCAATGAACATCCCAACTGCACCCACTAAGTGCAGTTGCTAGCATACCATTATGCACTGATAATTCAACCGGTCTTCTTTGTGTGACAAATCACATGTTAGTGAACACGCGCGTGGGGGTGATTACCCTATACTCCTTTAGGTTTCTTTCACGATTACAGCGATAAAGTATAATACAACTGTACCGTTCTTCACTGCTGCCCCGCCTTTCAAATTTGCTTCCGGCGCCCCTGATTCTCAAAAATATTTCACACTGTATTACTTTTTCTCCTGTCACTATTGTCATGTTTGTCGTGATGAGCAGTTTAATCATGATACAATTCAGCTCTTGAGCGGAAAGAATACTACGCAGCCGGAAGTCTGCTGTCCTACTCGTTGGCCCACGGTGGACGGCGTCCCAATTGCATCGCCCCAGAGCTATTCAACTACTTGGTCGACCCTTCACCTGAGTTTGAATTTTCCGAAGACGCACTAACTCCTGCACACAGAAACAGTATTCAAGCTGTGAGTATTTATGAATGTATTAATGCTATCATGACGGCATCTCCAACGTTGATGATTTTGGCATGCTCATGAAATTCCAATAGCAATATCATATGATGAAATAGTCATGTATATCTAATTTTAGGGTTTTATTTGACATATTAATACACATTTTACTCAAACAACTTTCACCTATATAGCCCTACATGTATGTAAGTATCAATCTATATTTCTTTTACAATACTGACTAAAGCTGAGAAACGCCGACGGGCCCGATACATTACGACAGGCCACTGAGGAAATCTGGGACCTTATTGAAGTATCTGGATGTCAATCAATGACAAGACGACCAGTAGAACTAGTGAAGCACCTTGTGCGATTTCTAACAATCGGCAGGATGAAACCAGCATACGACCAGTAACCTTCTTTATGTGATATACACATCTGGCATTTAAATACCATGATACCATCATTACCATCAAGATATTTGCAACGATGGTATCAATGCCAAAGTTGTCGCACCTTTACTATCAGTGTCAAATATTTTCAGGTTTGTAGAAGGCCTAGCTTCGCTGAACATACTTGCGTATGTACACAAGTATCCATCTATAATGAAGGACGCCTTCTGCTTCACGCCTTCTTCACTGACTGCGCAATCATTAGCTGCTGTCTTCATTTTCCCTGAAGACCAGTGGTCACCCATGGGCAGCAATAAGAGATTAGCAGAAGCAACTACGCATTCTTTCTGGCTCGACTTCTTACAAGATTTGGAAGGTTCGTGTGGTGTTAAACAAAGCTACACAAACCGCAGCCATTTATACATGTTAATAATTGTATATATTTCTGTTCAAACTATAATAACGGTACACATATTTCTTTCAGAAAACGAGGGCATCAGCGCACTCCAAAAGCTTCTGCAGTACGCGACTGGAGCAGTGGAGATCCCGGTTATGGGGTTTCCAGAAACTCCAACCCTGTACTTCCGCCATCGCGAGGATGAGCCGTGGAATCTGTCGTGGGATTATCCTATGGCCAGCACGTGTGCCTTCACTCTAGGACTTCCAATTGTGGCAAAATATGACACCTTCAAAAGTCGTTTCACTGAGGCCCTCAGTGTCGAAGCCTTTACGATGATATGATTACCGATAATGATGAGTACTCTCCCAAGCTGGTTCTTGCGAGCTGAGTACATATGTTCAAGTCACATACATTCCCATGTTGTAGTACCTATATGTAATTCGTACAGGCGCAGCAAAAATTTTGTTTAATCAGTTTTTGTAATTCATTGTTGTTTCTGATATATAATGTACGACCTTTCGATTTCGATATTCATTGCAGAGTTGTTTTCCTAAAATTCCTGTTTATTCGTGTAATTATTGTCACGCATAGAATGAACTCGTTGTACAACATGAGTAGTACGAAGTTTTGTTTATAGCCATGAGCATCACAGATAATTCATTTCACTGCCTAGTTTGGTATAGTTGTGTGTCTATCATATTTGTCACGCTACTTTGAAAGTTTATGTCACTTTGTATGTGGAAGGATATGTACAGAGAAACACTGTTGGGTCGCCAGAGCTTTGTATGTTTTAGTCAGTTCGGCCATAATTTGGCCATGATGCAGTTCTTTTGTACATTTTCTACTGGAATTGTTTTGATGGTTAATGTTGTGAAAGTTAATGACTAAGCACCAGGGTGTTGTTTCCATCAGGTGGATCTTTTCTTAAGTCTGATTATCTATTTTTGTGATATGTACGTATTTGGAAAAAAGAATAAATAATAATTGAAATTGAGTGTCCACTTCATTAGTCATTAGCTGACGCTGGCTGATAGGTCGTAATCTATTGGAATGCACAATAAAATGTAGAATGATATTTTATAGATGCTAAGATTACGAGCCAAATTTCTACTGTTCATCCTGTGTTGAATGTTTCGAATCACTGGGCAGAGGCTAGTAAATCGACTCCCACCCCTCTCCGACCCCTCCAAACTCCTTGTATTAACGATATTCATAACATCACGAGAACGGGCTGGGAGTTAGCGCGCAAATATTATATCATTGCTGATGATATGATGTCACAGTTCTTTTATCAAGCCATGATTCAGTTCTTTTATTAAATGAACCAAATTTAACACTTGATTTATTCTTTCCTAGCTGCTTTTGTGCCAATTCGATCATCTTCAAACAGCGATTGATTGATCGAACTATTAATTAATAAACCGTGTTGGTTTGTCACAGGCAAAGGTGTGTGAATTTTTTGGCCACGGTATAGAGCTTCTTGAAAAAATATTTTTATTATGATCCTAATGCCGGACATTAGCCCGATGTTTTTCAATACTGTGGTTGGATTCGAGAGCCAGTAGTTTTTAGTAATTATACCGCGTTACCGGAGAAATGTTTGTGTTACACTGGTCACAGCTTTTTTTCACCAAAATTGCCATTTTAACGTTTCAAGGTCATCGAAGATCAAGTTCAATGTCACCTGTAAATTCGCCATATATGTCTTATTATTTGAATGTGTCAATATTTTATCTCTATCTCGAAGCTTCCGTTATGGAGGAAAAATTGAGTAAAATGTCCCAAAAATTTCAATAGCGAAAAAACAATTGTTTCGGCTCTTATTGGCTCAAAAACAGTAGTGACTTGATTTGAACAAAAAAAGTCTTATCGGAACACATATCCGGTAACCTAAAAATACAGACAAAACACGAATTCAAAATAAACAAACTCACATGCATCACATGTTTCTTTTTCAGATATTGCGCATTTCTTGTTCAATCACATCGAGTAAGAACACTAGTAAATCGGTAGCATCATGGAGAGTGACCGGACGATCGATAGCATGTTCTTGCATTATGTCACTGAAAATCTGAGCATACAAATAGTGACAATCAGGAACATCAATAGTGAGTAGCCTGGAAATAGATTCCAAACTCTCTCGATCCAGTGGTTTCAGATATGATTGTGATCCGTGCAGTTCAGGCAAATGGTACAAGACATCAGGTTTTCCTGGTATGGATCGGTGTTGGCGAGATATTCTTATGTAGTGAGAATTCCACTGCAATTTGATCAAGTTCAATTCATTTTGCAGAAGAGGTAGAAAGCAGAATTTAATACACTCAATGTCCCGCAACTTGTTGGTGTCAATTATCCCGATTTCTTCCAATCGCTTGAAATGGTCTATCCATGTTCGCATCCCGAGTAAAGCAAATTTACTCCACCAGGACTCGATTCTCTGATTGGAGGTTGATCTGCCGTAAATAAACGTGCAGTTGATCCGTGCTCTCGTGTCACTGTGTTGAATTCTCAATAGCCGCTGCATCAATTCAACATTTACGTTCTCCGTACCATGGTCTGCTCTTATCAGGCAGGGTAGGCCATTTAAGTCACTGATACAATCTGCAAAATAGCGACAAATAATATACGGATTATTATTTGACGGTCCAGCATGTAACCACATGATGCGCCTAGAAAAGCCGTCGATGCAACCGTGCACACATAATCCAAAGCGTTTAAGTTTATCCCAGCCATCTATGTGATGCAGAAAATTTGGTCCTTTTGCAAAGTATTGTCGACGGCGTAATCGCCTTCTTTGTCGAGCAGATACACCTTGTGGATCCAGAAGACCTAGAAGGATGCGAACTGTTTCTCTGTCAGTCGAGATACCATACCGCAATCTCAATCGTGCTTGCATAGTTCTGTACCCAAAATCTCGTCCACCGATGCGTAATTCGTGAACAATTCCTGCAAAGACAGAAGTCACTGTGCTCGCGTTGTTTCGTCGCAGTCCTCTGGAGCGCAATACACGGTGCAGCTGGCGAATGCTCAAAAATATTCCATGATACACCGCGAGAAACAGCAGAATCTCATCATATGTGTACCCTCTATTGAAATAGTGTTCCACGATTGAATCACGGTCACCTGTAACTTCTCCTCTGACGGGATCATCCATCGAAATCAGTGCTTCACACACAAGTAATGTACAGCAGTTGACGAGGCAGTCCGATATTCTGTGTCGTTATGCAGCACAAAACTATTATATACCTTGTCACGAGACATGCACAGAAACTTAAATGCATGATTTTTCAATAATTCAATATTAAATACGCGAATTTAATATTATGTACGCGTATTTAATATTATGTACGTGTATTTATTATTATGTATGTGTATTTAATATTAAGTACGCGTATTTAATATTAAGTACGCGTATTTAATATTAAGTACGCGTATTTAATATTATATACGCGTATTTAATATTATATACGTGTATTTAATATTAAGTACATGTATTTAATATTAAGTACGCGTATTTAACATTAAGTACGTGCATTTAATTATTTAATTTTCTCTAGAATGTCCTTCTGGAAAAAATAAATAAATGAATTCTGAAAAATAAAAATATGGCATATATCAGCCACCGTAGACATACGTATACGCATGTATACATCAATGAAATGTAGCCACATGTCATAATATGTGCAATTAGATTGTTGCCACCATTTGTGATATTTTAATGTTTGTGGTGTTTGGCTCTTCTTGAAGGTTATAACTTATTATTGAGGTCGCATCTTAATCATAACCAGGCATACTCTCAAAAACATGAAATACACAGAAAAAAACCATCACTGGTGACACAAATGGTATGGGACTATGGGTGCATTTGTTTGGTATTATGTGCGATTTACTCCAGAATTTACAGAAGAATGATATCTAAATAATTACCCATTGGATAATAAGTTTCACTTGAGGGTGTAGTTGTTGCGTATCGAAATTCTGTCACATAGATTTCACATAGATATGATTGCAATGACGATGTTGCTTTCAACAAATCATTTAATAACAATAAATCAGTTTTAAACATTCTTCATACATATGTATTTATTCGAAAGTGTGCCGTATAGTTCGTGAAACTATAATTATAATTATTGATATGAGATCAATACACAAACACTGGTGAAATAGTTTCCCAATACTGAATACTTCTGAGAATTCTTCCTTATTTCTTATCAGATTGAACTGATTATCTCGTCGCAGTTCAGAACAAGGTGAACTCGAACTAAACAACTTAACACCACAGGCTCAACTAACGATATATAAGCAGAATCTAGCAAGCCCGTGTACATCAAAGGTAAGTCAGATTCCCGTGGATCAATGTCAAATTTTGATGTAAACAAAAACCTATGAAAACCTATGAGATGACCTATGAAAGCCTGTAGGGCGAATTGCTACTGTCAACATGAAATCCGATACTGATACCAGATATTGTGTCCCATGGTATATGCGTTATTACAAAACTACCTTCTTTGCATGTAGTTGCTATGTGAATATGATTGATTCGTAATGTCCGGAGCGTAGATGTCGCTGTTTTCAGTGCGTACGTCGATAATATACATCAAGATATGATATGTGCATGTCGAGATGTAGCGTTCTCTTTTTTATGATGTGTGATCTTGCCTTTAATAATACGTCGTCATAACGTCATTTTGCGAATAATAAGTCGTCATTAAATTTGAACCTGAAATCTTGCCTTTTGTCTATATTTTTGTAAATGTTCCATTATTTTCTTCATACGATAAATGATTGATGTGGCTGTGTTGACAAGACAAGTCACATGTACGCCTGTTTTGATCTTCTAATCCAATGTCTCATCTTTTATCTCACTGGATGAGATAAGTCAAATATCGGCCCGATCTTTGACAAAATTGATACCTAATTCTTTCATGAGAGATCACAGATGTATGAGAGGCATATTGCGTGATTTCATTAGAAACTAGTGTACTGAATATAATTGCAGTTTCAAACAGCGAATACAATATCAATTGCAGCAAATGCAATATTGGTCTGCACGTGTATTCAAATACATCAACAAATATACGTTTACGTGGGATTATCAACTTGATAAATGCGTCAATAATTTCATAGCATCAAGAAAATTAAACCGAAGACCTATAACAGGCACTCAAATCTCATTGTTCTTTTCTCGGCACGGGACCATTCGTCACAGGTTCAACTGCAACACTCTATAATTGTACAACATATTGTGAATATCACGTTTTGCATCAAATTACATTAAAAATAGACAATAGGAGGTCAACCAAACAGAAAGAAAAACAATTAATTTATGTTACCCACGCACAAATGATATCTCCATACATCCTATATGAATTTGGAACCCCATCGCATTTACATAATTGTGGTATCAGTTACTGAACCAGGAACAATTGAACTCCACATAGTGTACGAGTAAATCCTTGTCTAGTAAACAAGCGAGAATCAGATCACCACGACATTTTGCTGTCACCGTGTACTTCGGTGGCCTCAATACAATAGTCGATGACCTTGAAACATGCTGACAATTTACACACAATTACACACGTGCAGAAATGATAGAGATGTTTGAACCCCTGAAATATTTATCAATGAAACCTGATCACTTTGATACTGTGGATAGAGCATGGTGAACTTTTTTGCAAACGTTAAAAAAAATGCGATGTTCGCTTATTAGTGATCGACAGTCACGAAAATCGTGAACTTGTACTGACGTTCGAAGAGGTAGTTCTTTAGTGAATAAATTATCAGGTACTTCAGCAACTTTATGTTTAACGTAGTCCGCTACAAACAGTGAGGTAACGAAGAGTCAAAATTTAAGTCATTTCTTGAATATTATCTCTTGAAAATGACATATTTTATAGAGTAAATGATCAGCATCCTAATACTGAAAAGAAACAGGGGGGTCACCGTGCTCGTTTCTCCTACATATTCGATCGAAATCACACACATTTACCTAAAATTACATAAATTGTGGCATTTTTGCACATTTTTTCGTCTATATTCACACCTTGCATCGTGTTTTCCATGCGAACGGATACGGTGACCCCCTACTTTCTTTTTAGTTTCAGGATGCTGAACAGTTACTCTATAAAATATATCATTTTGAAGCTCTAGATTATGTTGACACAGTTATTTATTTTGAAAAACTCCTTGACCCCCTCCCCTCACTGTTTGGAGCGGACTACCTTAAATGCAAATCAATTGGTGCAGCACTGTGGCACTAATGCTTACCAGAGGTGACCAGCACAAACACATCTCAGTCATTGTACAAGGTGAAATTTGCAAGTGGATAACCATGTAACTTATCATGCCTTTGTTATAAGAACAACACTTTGTAGATAGTACAATGACCCACGAGAACTATGGATGCCATGCTACCCGGATGCAAGTGGCTAGGTAACGTTTCATTCGTTATTACACTAGAGCAGAAGACGAAACACAACAAACCAACAACACCATTCATTGTTCGTTTCATTGAGGTCTGTATCAAGTAGAGTGCAAGAATCCAAATTAGCGGTTGATGAATTCCACTCATTTCAGGAGATATTCACTTCATAATTATTTATGAACTGAAATATGACGTGCAGAAATGTTTTCTAATAAAGTTAATCTAATTTTGTCTACTCCCAACCATCCACATCCTCACCTTTTTTCGTTGCTTTTCCGCTTTCCTCGAGACCAAATTCACTAGATACTTGATATAAATACGCAACAGAAAGAAGGCAATCAAATTTGAGAACCTAGATACGCCGATACTCTCAACCGCTTCCAGAACATAATCCATATCTATGATGCAGGGAATTACATCAATGATAATCTTGGATTGAATAAACACAGAACAAAATCATAAGAAATGAAAAGTGCTCTGTAAACTTTTTTGACGAATTTGGGTGATTCAGACTATATATGAAATCCTAATGTAATTGGTGGAATAATCTGGTTAGAGTTATCTCTTCCTATCAAGACTAAGTCTAACGTAGCCCCATTCAATTTGAATATTTGCTTATGAATATTTGGGTATTTTCTCTCCTTCTTCATGAAAATTTATTGCATATATTCATTTTCAAAGCAATATCAGTGAAAAAAACTTGTGAAAGTACAGGTTGTCCGACAAATCATCGCCGCCTTTAGACATACTATCAAGCATCCTTGAATCCCGTCTGAACTGCTTACATGGCTGACTAATGATCAGTTTCCAGGAATGCTGGAAGAAGTCGTTGTACGGTAGATACACTGCTCCCATGGAAACTCTGTCCTTCGACAGGAGCTGATTTATTCCTGTGAGATGTTGTCTTATTGGGCCACAGTCCATCCATGATTATTTGATAAACGCTATAAATATATCATGTGCCCATAATGTGGCATCAAGTATGAGAAGCTCTTAATGTGGTCCTGGAGTGCAAATTCGAAGACGTTTTATTCTATCGCCTTCCATGAGTCAAATAGCCGGCGAGTTAGTTTTGTTAATGGAAAAGGTGCATCAATTAATGTACAACGAAAAACAAATAAATGTTTTAAATGTGCACATAGTTTTGACATTACACTGATATTCAGATTCACCTCCTCTCAAATGAAGCTAATCGTGTTCCTAGTGATGACACGATATCATGAGCATCACAAAACATGGTAAAAGTATGGATATATTTCGTGCCATAACCCTCCATTTGTTATTCAATTGCCGGCCTACATGAAACAACCAGATTACCCTATAACAAAACATCCAAAGGCTTTCCTTTTTATCTGGGGATGCTCGGCCCACATATATCTACATCCTATTTGGACATGGTTCTGTCAAACAATGGAACTCCGGTACAGGTCATGATCATCTCATACAAAATGTGATCTGGACATGAATCGAATGTCCAAAATAAAATTTGCAGGATTTCCGGTGTCACGAATATCGTGATATCCCGAACACGATATTACGTCATAATAACGTTGTGAAAATCTGCAATTGGCATTGGATCGAATTGTATCACGTCTCTGAATAAAAACATGTGTCGAAAGGCACAATCCTAAACTCACAGGTATCACAGCTTTCTCGACGTCTTCTTTTTCCCAAAATCCACGTAATGCAACACGATATTGCCCATCGCTTCATATGTAGGCGAACCTATTCAGCACTGACTATCCATGGTACCTAGTCAGACTCGACTACGTGATTTTGATGTTCCGACAGATGTTTTTTTACTAGGTACCGATAGTTTGGTAATTACATTTTCATCAATCGTTCACTGATTGTAGAAGTTCATTGACAAAACGTCCACAACACACTTTGTTAGTCAAGCACGATTTGGTAGTCATCCAAAATAATTTAACACGTGCAGGTAACAGTTTTAAGTGATTCAGAGACGATGTGATTTGCGATTAGTTAATATGAACTCGCGACTATGAAGCGGCACAGATCATCAACACGTGCGAGATATTACTGAACTATATCAATATAGAAGAATCAAAGGAACTTTCTCGTTTTTTCATCATCCGGCTCGAAAAAAAATTTTCCACAAAAAATTTGTCAAATCTGTTGGAAGTCATACAGGACCCTGGAGTGTTCAGTACATAACCCAGACACTACTCTGACTGGAAAGGTGTATGTTGCAGGAAAGGCTCGAGAATATCCATGCAGTACAAACCTCACAATCACTTCAAGTCGAAGGTAACATGCTTGGCATCTAATCATACTAAGGCCGAACCTGTTCCCCTGCAACAACTCGGCATGGGATCTGGTGTTAATCGTTTGTAGTTCCTGGTTAGATAGTTTGTGGATGATATAACATGTGCTGGTATTTGTGACACTGACATTTTTATTTGAAAACAATCTCAGCTCGATACCAAAGGCAGAAACGGTATTTGGCACCATTGTATAGGAAATATTTGCACCACTCCTTGACACAAAATCAATAAAAAAAATCACCCATTGTATCGGTTGATATCTAACACAGGAGATAATATGGGCACATGCTAAATTACCAACATTTGGTCTGAAATGCCATGCTGTGCAACAAAATACACAAGTTTCCCTATGGTCAAGGAGCCTAAACAAATACAATCACTGACATTATCATATCTAGAAAGACAATTGCATGAGATGAAATGATTCGATGCATGTATGGTTCAAGCCCACTAATCTCTGAGAGTACAGGGACAAGCGAACTATCCTAAGACAGTCTGGTCTATTTTAGGGATGCACACTAGATCAGCTGCCAGACATCGAAATGGAGGCCACTTTTACTGATCTCCTTGGGACTTGAAGAGCTACTGTTTGGTTACTGGTGGTATTGCAGATAGACCCATCGTCATGTTCTTGGACTGTAAATTAACTTCAGGGAGATGAAATACTGTATGTTTTTGGGTGTACCATATAAATGATTAATCACCACAGTTGTACTGCATATGTAATATGCAAATTCCCAGATGTCAACTTGACCTTGTGCAATTTTTACGTCAATGAGTATCGCGAACTTCCGTACTTCCATCCCAAATGTGTCCTGAATAGACGTAACGAGAGAACCTGGATCACTGGAGTTCGATGAACTTTCGGAGTGACCAATACCCCCCACACCTCTAATTCACTAGTTATCAGTGTTTATTTACTAGTACCAGATGCAGAGTGACCATCATAATAATATATCGTCAGTTCCGCTTTGGCAAAGAGGCTTGTGTTGTTCCTGTTCATCGATCTTTGACCCACGGTCGAGAAACGTATAATGATAGAGGAGCTCTATTATTGAATGCTGGGGATTTTGTGGGGACACAGTCTTTTTCGAGTAATAAGTGTTGCTCAGATAAACTTCCAATAGAACATTTTTGCATTGCACTTGACGGGTAAACATCCAATTACGTTTAGATTCGGCAATAAGTCCAGTTGTAGTAAAATTGATAATGATACACTGCACTTGGGTTTGAGTGTGATGGTGATTTACCCGAATTATCATGAATTTTACTCTGTATTGAATGTTTGATCAATACGATACTGAGCAGAACTCGAAAATGGAATGCAGATTTGGCTTTATAGTTAAAATTATTTTAATATTCACTTTAACTAAATACACCAATGCTGGATAACAATGCACCACAATACAAAAACCAATGAAATGTACACTTATGGAAAACACAAAATGCCTGCCAACCGTATTGACGTAAGTCAAATAAGCACACATGAACCTGTATTGTTGATTGATTGTCGAATCGACGGCATTAGTCAATAATGAACTGACATAAAGAAACGAGTCTCATATACATGTTCACATGAACGCCAAAGCTTTCGATTGTCTCGATTGTACACACTTGAAACTGTTCTGTGTTGCACGAAGATCAGTCCGCCCACGCCGACCTTGTATGTTCTCAAGATTGTTGCACGACTTGAATGACATATTGCTTTCATTTAAATGACAACACTTGCTTTCATTTTCTGTAAGATGGGTGAACCCGTTAAATTCACTGGACTCCATTTAGAAAAACGCACCAGGAAGAACACAGAAAATGTACATTATCAACATTCAATATTGCCATTTCTCCTCAGAAATTATTACTCCACTGTTATACAAATTACAAACTTCAGCGATGAACGCATATATGCGTCTTCTGCAATGTGAACAACAGTCCAGGATTGAAGTCAGTAAGTCAATGTTTGTGACATGCGATCCGCTCTGAGAACTCCCCAGACAGGCAGCAAATCCACCAGAAGTCAAAATTGTCATTGATTTGCCAGTGTGGTCCATTTTCATCAACTTCCAGCCAATGGTGTCCTGGCGCAGCTTCTTACCAACCGATACTTGATACTGGGTAAATTTTGTGGAGCATCACTCCTAACGATAGGCGTTATAGAATGTAGGTATGTTAACCACAAACTGTTATTATATTCTCTTGGCAACTAACGACCGATACTATCGATTATGCGAAACTTGCTTTAATCGTGCACAGATGGATTTTGTCTCGAGTTCACCCTTTCCCGTTAATTATGGCATATTATTAAACGTGTATTTTTTTCAGCTGAAATAACCATGTATACATAATCACATATATTATTACTTGTTCGATTGTCTTTCGTATGGTTGTAGCTTTGATAGATATGTTTTTTATCAGATGCCTCGTTCAGTTGTCGGGTTTCCGAATCAGTTCTCGAAACATGGAAATCATCATAACCAGGAGTGTGCATCTTTTCTTTCTGGTCAGTGAGTAAAAATTCTATAAATACACAAGGAAATACAGAAAAATACTTTACAATCCCTGTTTCTATGATTTTGAGAACAAAGTGTCAGTCAGTTGCTACAACTTATTCAGCACAACTAACCTCGAGAACAATCACATTGACTAACCAGAGAGAGGGGAACTCAAACCATATCAGTGGCAGAGTACTTTTGTTGGCCACACCCAAAACCACTCGACTTTTGAGTACATCGTTATGCTTGTACGTCATTGTCCTTGATACTGCGTCACCACGCATGAAATATAATTGGATTTGTTCCACCCATCCTCTAGCAGCCGCACATTGACTGTAAGCACCACAGAATATTACATACAACATTTTGTTAGACGACCGAAGTATACATAAGTAGTTTATGTCGACTGTGACTGAAGAATACAACGTCAATCGATTTGCTTGCAGAACAGTGCATAACAACACCTCTCATCCGCTGGTCATGCTGGTTTTTGACATTTCCGACACGTAGAGCACAACATCTCAAAATCATGTCCAAACCAACAACGTTCACTTACACAAGGGATATTCAATTTATATTAATTTTGATAAATACTTATTCCCCATCCAACTTCAAGGGAGTTTGTTTTTGTATAAGCTCAACATACGTCATTTTGACGACTGCTTAGGGGCTGCTATTGGTGTCCACGTTGGCTTGCGACACTTGATCACTCCGAGACAATTAGTCTCACATATTCATAAAATGATCACTCCAAATTGTGATGTTTGGTCCCAGTCTGTTGTTTTCAGAACCGGACTTCTGCAGCCATACATTAATAAAAATAATTGTTTAAGAATAGCATGTATGAGTTGATGACATGTCGATGAATGATTGCCGAACAATTTTCTTCCATACATCTGGGATATAATATACGGCATTGGCATTGCATTGGCATATCGAGTCAATATCGAACCAAATTTGGTTTTAAAAAACTTATTATTGCAAATTTGTTTTAGGCCAACTCATGCAGCTTTCCATAGACCTGCACTTGTATGGCTGAATTTTTAATGACAAGTCGTCATTAAGGGAGCGCCTAAGTTGTTAATGTCCTCAATACGATTCAACCGGAAGGCACGAGTGAGTAAATCTTCGGATGCCACGCGTATTAGAAATGCTACTTGGCCTGATTGAGACGTCAGAACGCCCACAAGAGATGATTTCATTGTGATGTGTTCAATTTCACGTGCACGACTCGGTAACTCGACCATCACTTCCTATTTCATCTGTCGAGTCGCTCGCAACAGGAATATCCCGTAATTGGTCATTTTGATACCGTTGCACGCTTTTGCCCGTATTTATCACATGAAGTGCTCGACATGAATATGCATATATGTACGTTTGGTCTCAATATCTAGGATGATATTATTATTATGCTACAGTATGCAACATTCGTCTACAGTATTATGTAATCTACTTTAAACGTATATGGTCATTACTGATTTATCACATGTAAAGGCATGCTGACAGATTTCATGAACTTAATATTGCCCGCTAGACAGTGGAATTTTTTTCGTAAAAATGCAATTATCAAAGAGTTGCAATATGTTCGTATGTCGAACTGTCATCCTCTACGAAATCTATTATTGCCCCCAGATCTTTGTTTACACCATATAAAGTTTGGCCTTGTATGTACTGATTTCAATGTTGGGTGTCTACCATGTTGCGAAGAACAATGGAAGCAGAACTGTTTTGCACATATTTATTTACATTGATATGCGAGGCTAATAAGGGGTGGGAAATGAATGATTGCACGCACTCGAATACCCCCTTCTCAACTATATATACATACCATTCACGACAATCAAATATCGTAGTTAGTTATGTAGAATTGTTGACACACTCGAAAGCAGAGACTCATGACTGAGATCCAGCTATGGCGATCGACGGTGTTTACCATCCAGAAACAAATATATCATACTCTATTCTATTTACAGGGTCGTTTAGAGGATGATGATCTTTGTATCCTCCAGGGTCAGCCATAGCTTCTGAACAATGATGACATTCGTGGAATCCACTATCTTTTATGAGTATATTGTGGCACTGCGTGAAGGGAATACAGATGGTCATGGGTAGTCTTTTATCGGCGATGGGTTTTTTTCCAGGCCAGAGCAGAATATTTCCTGGAATGTTGCATACTGTCCGTCACATGGGAAAATATTTGCATTCTAGCTTTTCTTCTCTGGGCTTAATATCACCTCAAAAATTCCGCCACCGTTTTCACCCCGACCCACGTTTTGGGGCTAAAATGCATTTATTTGGGTTATGAAAAAAACGGCATCGAAACTTTTCCATTTCTAGGATGACTGATGATTGAAAAAATGTTAGGTGCCAAGAACACGGAATTACTCATGCCCCGGAACTATATATCAGAAATCTTTTCAAACAATAAACATTTGAAATGCAAACAACAAAGAATGTATTTCACCTCAATCGTTTGACTGATTCCATCAATTAAATGATATCATTGGTCATAGACAATTAGACATTATTACTTGAAAAAGTAATTGCTCCGCCATCCATTGTTTCAGCATTTTATCTCATATACAGTGCTGTTAATTGTTACACGATTCTTTGTGTTACAACTGATACTGTGTTATCAACTCTGACATTGTCATTGACATTGTCTATTTACAGTTGTTATCATCACGCTATTGTCGTCATATACAACCGAAAACGCCCCGTGGGTCCTGGAAAAGTCGATTTATTCCAGATATAACAGAGCGGAATCCTGATTGCCAACAATCAGTATGTCAACATTCGCCGATTACTCCTTCGGATGTGAAAGTTGCTAGATTTGCACAATATCTGAATCTCGACCCTAATGGCTGTATTGACAGTCCAATATATAAATTAGCTTATCATGCTTCTTGGTCCACTTTCATCCGATTGGTCCAGAAAACAAATCTACCAACTGATCGATACTTGAATCTTTGACCATGCTGATCAATATATTGTATAAAGTGAACTGAACATTGATTAGTCAATCGGTACAGTTAATGAATATGAAATTAATTTTTTACATCATAAAGAAGTAACAATTGCCACCTTGCCAACAACAGAAACTTGATTTTGTCTGCAGCTATCTTGATCCCTTCATGAATGTGGTATCAATAATGATATGCCACCTCATACATTGCTCCACTGGTTCAGTGTCTATAAAATTGTACTGTATGTATAACGGTGACTCATTTATATGAATATATATATTGGAATACCGTAGCTGGAATATAGGCAGGTTCTTGTTTAGGAGGCGGCACAACTGAATTGTCTAGAAGTTTAACCAGCGGACTTTGGATATTTTATTTGTATATGCATACTCATCGATCGACTCAGGATTCAGGCATCTTAACATACACTGTATACCAGCATTTACCTAAATGAGGAAAAACATGTCGTGAAACATTCATTCAATAAACAGGCTTTTCGTTAAGTAATTCATTAGGAGTATCATTTAATTAATCTACGGTGCGCTTAGATAGAACTGCGTAAGACGAGGCTACAATTGATGCAGTGCTGCACCTTGGGCTGCATGAGTCTGTATGTGGGGAACGGGACCAGATTGCTCAATCGATTTCGTGCGACTACGATAGATGCATTGGTGGTGCTGGAACGTTTTCTCGGCAGTTTATCTGTCGCAAAAGTTTGACGTGTAGTGGCTCAGTTGTAAATCTCTGGGCAGCGTCACGTTGGAATTTAATTTGCTGTCGCAAGGGGTGGGGGGGGTCCAGTTATTTATGGATGTTTCCCGATATAGCGCGTATGGTAGTGACAGTTATATGAATATTTATATCCAGAACACTGAGTTATAAAAAGAATGTTTCGGATCAGGTGGTTATTTTGTTTTTACGACATAAAAATACACGCCACAAAAAGTTTGGGTAGACGAGAATGGTAATAATTTGCGCTTTAATCAAAGAATGTAATATCACACTTATTGCTGTAATTGATAATTTGATAATTCAGTAATATTAATATTACATGGGGACAAACAGAATTAGGCTCTGAGATTCGCGTGAAGATTGGCTGTGTTGACAATGTCTCATATTCTGTATATTTTCTTTTCTTGGAGATGCTATGCTCCGAATTAGCAAAGCTCACGGAAAACATATCCGAGGTATCCAACCAGGAAAATATATGTATGTGACTGCAACAACACATATACGTGTGTTATATGTAGTCTGAAGAAGTGAAAACAACTAATACAGCACACACGTATAGTTCAAAATAAATATCGTGTGATTCTACATTATAGAACATATCGACATATCAGTGTCAAGCAATACATAGCATAGAAATGTCAACATATTAGCACGGAGAACAAACAACAACATTCAATTTATTGTAGGGTTGACTTCGGACGCTTATTAACAGCTGTATTTATAAACGCGTTTATTATGCTGTCGATATATTTATGCCACCCCTGGAGTACCTATATATTTATAGAATACGCTTATAGATGATCATCGGCCTTTGAAATCAGGATTCCTAACTCGCCTGGTGTCAATGGGTTCTCCTTACCTGGATGTACAGGCAAATAAAGACACAGGGAATAAATTGTTTTATGGCAGTCGTTGAGCGAATCTCGGCATCAATTAGCAAACATAAAAGAATTTTTTTCGAGTTCATGGAGAGTTATCCTTGAGTCCATGTGGACCCACTCTGGAAGAGTGACTTTGGGAAGAAAATCACCGAATTTGGACCAAAACGTTGCATAATTAAAATCCTGGTATATGATGGTGTATTTATTGTATTGTGAACGTCGTGTACATATTTATGAATGCATATTGTGTCCAATACTAGAAATGTCTTCGCTTATGTGTAAAACGTGTGGAGAAACCATAAAACAGCGTGATGTTATACATTATGACACTCATTTATCAATATGACTCATTCAGAGGTTGAAAGTAACTTATGTGGTCATCGTTGAGCGAATAGCAACAATGTCCGACAAGAATGTTTGATGAAATATGTTATTGTTGCCACACACAGCAGGACCTGGTACTATATTTTATCGCTATCGCTACAAATACGCCGGAGTAAATTTCAACACACCAAGATTCATGACGTTACTGTCTTGAGGTGTTCTTTTGTAGCCGTGAGATAAATTGTTCGATGACAAATGAAGGGTACAATTTACGCATAGTGCTTCTTCAAACTCTGCCTTGTAATTTTCCGTTGCCCAATTGTATGAACTAGAAAATTACAATTTATGCGAACAAGAACATATATACAAATAGAGATAGACGTGAGACGATAATTATTGTGAAAGTTGAAAGATAGATTTGACGCCATATCCATTTAGAAAGTTGAAAGCGCCTTGTGTGGAAAAATGTGATCTCGAAGTCAATACATATGATATTTCTGTGGATATTTCCACCGGAGTGAAAAATTTCATAGAAATATATATCTAAATACACCACTGAATTCGACAACGGCAAATGCTTGGGACCGGACCAATGTATGAGGATCAATCTCGTCTGAGACTCATGACCCATATTCTATGCACACGACACTCAAAACACATAAACAGGAGGCGTTGACCCTCTTATTGGTCAACGGAAACGTGACAATAATCAATGTCTGGGTATTGTGGAATCATTGCCTATGTCGGCAATATAATGGCATTATTTGCACCAAGGGTCTTCTCAAACACAAGTGGCAATTTTCCGATACATCCTTTTTTAGTCTTCCTTTCGCATCAATTACTGTAACAGGACAGACCTATGAAATTTTACCTCTCATGCATCTCAACAAGGCATATCTCTTTTTTTTACTTAAAAAGGCACAAATCTCACGTGATCCATCCTCTTAATTCACAGTCAGAGGAGCGACATGTCTCTTCTCTCTGTATTCTGACCTAGAAGACGACTCTGACGAAAAAATACTAAGCTAATGTTGAAAAATATGATTCTTCGTCTGGCAGATGTTAATGCCAGCTGGCTCAAGATTTGGTATATGTCTAGAATCTTTATCGTCAACTTGAAATTGGTGAACTGATAATGTTTTAAAACAATGTCTGAGGCAAGTGAGATGTTGGTTTGTTGTACCATATGATGTGGTTAAGAACTTGTCCATAGTGTTAGAATGGGTGCTGTAGTACATAAATTACACAATATATATACAAAACATACATTCATGAATGGGAAACTTGATAAAAGGAATGTACTGGAACGATAGGTTGCATGTATTGTCAAAATGAGCTATAGTCCTCAGAAAACGCTTGGTGAATATCCATAACAAAACAGCAAACGGCGCACAGGTGGTGTCCCTCTGAATTATTTCGTCAGCGAAAAATATCATGTTTTACGAAGTTCATTCTCTGAGAAATAACGCACAATTGTTCTTATAATTGTCAGAGTGCAGCATGAACCGACGCCGACTTCAATGTCAACAGCGAAACTGGATTGTTGTAGTTGGTAATACGCTGTCTGCAATGAATGTCCAATGCCCTTCCTGATCAACTGACAAATATCGATAACATCAGTTCATTTGAAACCGCACTCAAAAGTGTTAATTTGTTGGTTTACAATTGTACATGTGTTCTATTTATGTTACCTACGTGTTATTGCAAACCAAATCTACTCTCTAATCATGTTTTTTCACGTGTAAAGCGCCAATGAATACATATTTTGTGCAGTATTGAGCGCAATAACAAATTGGATAAACTTAAACAGTTAGGGAAATAACAACACATCTTCGTCTGAATTTAACGCCATACAAAAGACATAATACACACAAACGACCACTTGAGAATGTCAAGGCCAGACGCTCATTCCAAAGCGTCTCCAATAGTGCTATAGGTTGGTTCTAGGGTGCTTGTTGTTTCGAAAGTGTCCAAGGATGAGCGATGATTGAATGCAATTTGGACTGTTATCCTTTCGACAGCATGACGTAGAAGGGCAAAGTACATTCGGTGGTAAAACGGCTAGCGAGATGAATGGTATCCTAAGTGGTTCTGGTCCGCTTTTTCTGGGTTGTTCCTTTATGTTATCATATGGCTATCGTATTTTTTGCTGTGTCAAGAGTGAAATTTAAGCCGAATCAACATGGAACCCATAAACGAAGCATTCCGATTTAACAAAACCGACTCCTCATTTCAATTTCAAAATACAGTGTCAAGCAAAATCGTGGAAAGTGTATGGAAATTGGAAACCCGATAAGGAGGCCAGATCATCGCAAAGAAATTACCTGTAGTTATCGACTTTCAGTATAATTAAACACCGAGAACAGTTTTGATCATGACATGTCCCAAATTGAGTGCATGATCAGAACTATATGCATATTAGCGACAAAGGATGAGAGAGAAAACAAAGCAATTGAATGGAAGAAATCTGGAAATGGTTTGTTTGGTAACCATGATTAGTGCCCATCGAAAGGATCCGAAATGATGTCTATGTATATGGAGACTTACAAGTTCTGTGATATATATACAAATTCCAGGATGAATGATGTGTTGCAGAGCCATCATTGCTGCTGTACCAGAAAGTCAAGTCGATCAACTGATTTTTGTCTGTTAATTCTAGATTATATCAGTTTTTCTATGACCCACGGGGTGTTATCAGCTGTATGCGACGACAATGACATGAAGATAACAACTGAAAATAGGTCAGTTATCGAAATCATTAACGAAAAAAGCTGAATACAAATTGTTAGGGATTATAGCATAGTTTCAGCACAAAGAATCGCGTGATGAGGTGCAGGCATTGCAAATTAGATAAACGATAAAACACTGACTGTGAAAGCATTGCTTTATGTTATAATGACTGCAATCGTTTGATGACACTAGTCTGATCTGAAAGCATTGTTATTGATTATCAATATATTATTTTAACATACCTCTGCAAATTATAATCTATAAAATACCGCGATAACAAAATTCTGGTGAAAAACACAATACTGTGGAACGGGAAGGAATCTTACAAACTGTGACACATTTCATATTAAAGCCAACTTGGATGTTGAGAATAAACTTATGCTTGTGATGGCTGATGTGTCTTGTACGGCAAACTTAAATCAAAATGTTAAGTTGATCAATCATGCCACACTTCTGTTGCAATCTACTTGACTTGTGAGTTACCGGGTGGCACACGGGACATTAAACACGACACCGTGGAATCGTTATCCGTGGGCGTTGTAACGACTTAATCAGACCAACTGGCATCTCTAACACAAGTGGCATCCATGAATCTATTCCCTCGTCTTCCTGTTGAATTTTAAGGGAATTTAACAGTTGAGGAAACGGGGGTCTGTTCAATGGGACTTCTCGGACTACTAACTCACAATCATGAGAATCTGCCCAAGAAGACCCAATGTATGCATGTATGGATATATCCACAAGAAAATTCGAAAGATTCGAAAGTATGTGCCTATGGTGCACACAATATGTGCAGAGATGTTGTTAACATGTGCCTAAGGGGCCAAACAAATCAATAAAGATGTCAGGGTTTATAGTGTAAGAGTATTTGTCTCAAAATAAAAGTGAAGCAAATGTATGTTTCATTCTAGTCTAATCAACAACACAAGATTTTGAAGATACGGATAAAAATTATGGAATGAAACAATTTTTTAATATTAACAAAATCTGACCAAACATTTTAAGGAGTATAACAAGTTCGAAAGAATTCAATCCAAAAGGCTGCTGGTTTGATGCAAACTTCGAAAATCCGCATGGACACAGTTGGAAACATGGCGCAAATAATAATCAAGAATGTCGGGTATATACAAAGAACCTCACTCGAAGTTGAACATTGTTGTTTTGGATTTTTGTGATTGTTTCCTTTGTCATGATAAGCTGGTGTGATATCACAAGTTGAAAATGAGTAAAACCCTACATCACTGCCCGATGAAAAGAAGTATTGTTCTGTGATGCAAACTGCATTACGAGGATTGTCAAATGACGCAGCATTATGCCGTCACAGTCCACATAAACCACTTCTATATGTCGTCCATGAAAATGTTGTCTGTGACTCTATGGTGCTTACTGTCAATGTGTCAGGGGATGGGCGATAAACAAATCCAATTATGTTTCATTTGCAGTGACGCAGTATCAAGGACAATGACGTCCATGTAGATGGTCGAATCATAACAATGCACTAAAAGTCGAGTGGTTCTGGGTGTGAACAGTAAAAGTACTATGCCACTGATATTGTTTGAATCCATCCTCTTTTAGTCAATGGTTACGTTTTTATTTCGATGGGTATTGCATGTTGACGATTATGTGCAGTTGAGTTGATACAGCTGAGTGATGATGAAATAGAGCACATATTTGCAACAAACATGTACATTTATAAGTAAAAATATAGGTGCAATTCAGATGCATTCACTGTGAATTTATGGGTTGCTATTCAATGATCAGAGAGAAAAAGAATACTTCTCATGGTGTTCATGTTATTAAAAATGTTCTAAAACATTGCATACATCTTGATGAAATCTAATAAGCTGTGTCCATATAGAAGACGTTCGGGAAATATATATATAAAAAATACTTGGCACTCTCGTAGCCTTCCTTTCAAATGAAACCACCACATGCCTAATTAACAAATAAAGTGGAAAGCTAAACAGAGTCGTTCCATGAAAGATTAGGGAAAATAATCAAGAAAAGGGATCAAAACACTGAAGATTTCCTCATTCAGCAGAATGCAACAATTTTGTATTCCCCGCCCACTGTACACTTGAAGAGTTCCAGAAAGGACTTTTAAGGTATTGTGTACCAAACAAAATTTATGTGGTTCAGAAAAGGTTCCCGATCACACTGATATGAAATACTTTATTATTGGATACCGAAACCGATATAGACAACCAGTTATAAACAATACAGTTTTTTTAGAAGTTTATATATGTGTGTTTGTCCAACAGATTGTTCACTAATTTCATAGATTTTAGTGGAGACAGTTTGAATATGTTAACACCACCATCCCCAGTGCCTTGTACCCATTGACGCCACGCGATTTCAGCTTATTTGCATATGTTTGACCGTAAAATTAATTAAAGATGTGATTCCGAATGGCGCACGAAACAGATCAAAACCAGCTGCTAGTACTGTCAAGAAGTTTACCATCAATGTGTTATTGTTTTGAAACAAAGTTTTTTTTTCAAATTTCCTCTTCGACTATTTCGCATATGAATTTAGGCTCATTAACCATGGGCTCTTCAATGTGTCTCATATTAATAATAGTAACAGGAAATATAAGTAACCGTTTTGAGTGCGTCATCAAAGTGGCACAACGACTGTCGGAACCCCCTACAAGTTCAGTGTGGGTGAAATCAGACTCTGGTGAAATGATTCTAGTGCGTCATTCAGAGTTGTACCAAATGTGTACAATCCAGACAGTAACACGCTTTGGCGTGGATGGCGTATAGATGTAGCTGAGGAGCAAATATATACTATAATATTATATTGACTAATACCTTCGATTATACAATCAATCAACAACGAAGATTCACGTGTGTTTATCGATGAAATAGGAGCGCTAGTCTAAATCGTTATCCATTGCTTGACCGTGGGTCAAAGATCAATGACCAAGAACAACATACAAACCATTTCAGAGAAATAATCCGCTGCCAAAGCTGTACTGCCACCGCAATACTATACCCCTCTGCATCTGGTATATAGATACTGATTATTGTAACGAGTTAATTAGCTGGGCAATGTGTGCTCTTGGTCAGTTTAAATAAAGTTCATCGAACTCCAATGATCCAGATTTATATATGTCTCATTGGAGTTAGACATGGGATAACAATTAGAGAAATACGCGGTAAATACTTTATTTATGACGACAAAGCAACACAAGGTGCATCGTAAATTCTATATTATTAAGTGTGCAACATTTCCAAGTTCATTCACAGTCCCGGAACACGATGATCTGTCTGTCTACAATCAACATCATCAACCCAAACAATAGCACTCCAAGCCTCAAGGAGATCAGGAAAAGTGGCCTTCCATTCGATGTCTGGCAGCTGATCCAGTGTGGAGCCCTAAAATAGATCCGGCTGTCTCAAAATAGCTAGTTCGCCTCAGTACTATAAACATGTGGGGCCAATGAATCATATATCGATTGAATGAGCTATATTACAAGAAGTAATTGGTGAATTAATGATATTTTTCCTTCCAGGGCATGGTTTGCTGACAGATGTGAAAGATTTGCAGTGTGCCTTTCTTCTTGCCATGGTGAAAATGGATTAATTTGTTGCATGTATAATATCATTGCAGTTTGGATGTTCGTAAATTAGCAATGGCCCCTCATATCTCATACGTTGGATGTTCGTGAAAAATTATTCATATAATAAAATATTTTTCATACAATTCCTGCCACCTAGTGATTCAAATTATATGACTGCGCCTGTCTTCAAGACTAGTACCTTCTTTTACCACAGTCCTCATTGTTACAAATAAAACACTGTTACAAGTAAAACTCCATTTTACACATCACAGCAATTAATATATTGAGCTGTGACAAATGAATTTTCCACTGTTGAAAAAAAGGTGATACACCATAATAACCTCGCGCACGCATATCTAACCAGGTACTGTGAATGATAAACGCTCAACGGTTATCAGTACCAGATCCCCTGCCTACTCTATGCAAGGGGAACAGCTCCGGCCTTAGTATGATTATATGCAAGGCATGCTACATCCGACTTAAAGTGATTGCGAGGTCTGTACACTATGGATACTCTCGAGCTCTCTCTGCAATATGCACCTGTCGAGAAATTACAGATAGGTGTTTGGGTGATGTAGTGAAACGCTCCAGGGTTTTGTTCGACTTTCAACAAATTTGACTGACAAGAACGATTTTCAGTTCATCCATATTGATTACGTTTCGGTAATGTATCATAATGTTACTTTTCTTTATAATAAATTTATAATCATTGTTTCATACTATCTAGTTAAAAGTTACAAAATATTTTATTGCTACAAAACTCCGAGTGCTCAGCTCAAATGTATGACATTGTTTCGTTCGTTCACTAACGAATAATGCTTGAAAAGGGTGTTGTGTAATTTGTTATCACTTTCTATAAACGAAAAAAAACGTGTCTATCAGAAGTCAAAACATTCTAAAAATAGATGCCTTGTTGTGCTGATTATTACATAAACCATGACACAACCAAAACAAATGTTACTTTCATTAGCGTGCCTTTTGATATATGGTACTTCATTGATAATATGACATAATCATCTTGTTCTCTTCACCAGCCGACTAACAACGTACACATATATGTGATCGAATCATTGCTGCTGTTATGAACAAGTAGTGTAAATATATTGCCTAACTTTCGCAGAATAAACATAAAACAAGTGATGTACATGCATAAATAACATCATGCTAATCAATTTGCCAAACCGCAATCACCCAATCAATGTATCACAGGGTGATGATATGATAGGCGACGGGAATTCTGAGAAAGGGTAATCAGCTGGTAATCATAGAGAGGAAATTAACAAGAGTATTTCGTCAATAATACACTATACAATGTATATTTGTTTATATCTCTGCGAGTGATGGGAATCGGTTATATAAAATAAATAAGTTATATAAAATGAATAATATAAATATTAAATACATCGGTTATATAAAATAAATATATATCTTTACATTGACAGTTATCGAGAAGTAACGTTTACCGACAATAATGGCACAACTCTGTGATACACGCTGTGAACCTGACTCCTTCTAGAATACAACAACATAATGGCACTTCTAGAACACGAAGAATCAACATATGATGCCACAAATGACGTACGTATAGAAAGAACATACAATGCAACCAACTGGCGGGGTGAAGATTTTGTCTGATCCAATCTTGTTCAGTAGAGCAGGATTGACACGTATACATTATGTGGAGTGACATGATAAATTGCTCGTTCCTGGTTGAATAACTGATACTATGAACATGTAGCATGCGATGAGGATCCAAATTGACATGTTAGGATGTTTGGGTATATTAGTTTACACAAATTATTGTATATCAGTTCACACAAATTATTATTTTTCTTCCTGTTTTTATAATTTTGATGTAGTGTTCAGTTGCATGAAATGTGAGAATCCTAACTGTCCATCATGTTTATTATTATATACCTCCCAGGAACGAATTAAATTAAGTGTGAGTATTTTTTCATATAATATTTGATATGCACGGATTGTTTATGTTATTAAATTCATTTATTATATTCGAAAGTGGCAACGTAATGCACTTATTGAATGTGCTTGTGTACACGACGGGTTTGTGTTAATTTGTCCTGTTTCCAAGAATGTGACAATGGAAATATGGCTGTTATGATAGGTCTTCGGTTTCATTTTGTGATGCTCTAGTAAACTGAATTTCTAACGTTCATTTTCGAATTTTGAATATGGCTCATTATGTGCAGACTGATTGATATTTTACTGATTTATATAAAACATTTGAAGTGATGAACTGCATTGATTTTCAGCAGACTATCCTCTGGTGAAAGAACACACCAGACGAGCTATGTATAGATCACATTACCTATTAAGGGTTACTTTTAATAAGCGCTCAATGTGAAAAATGTAACCATGTTTGTCTCCATGCATCGTCTTATCATACCATTATCAACCTGTCTGTAATGCGATTAATCCCTCTGTTTTTGAGACTTTTGCACTGATAGTCCTTACAGTGAAGCTAGAAGAGTATGTGTACAAAGATATTGTTATCGCATATTACAAAGAATTAGGCAGGCCTATCACCAAAAATCGTGCTGATATTGGGGTTATCTCTTAGAAGAAAGAAAAGAAAGATTAGAAATCGAATTGGAAGATAAGATCAGGCTATAATAAGTCACTTGTGCTTTGAACAGTCACGGTCACAACAACAGTAGAGTCGTCTTTTGCTGTTTCCTTTTGTTGTTGCACGTTTCATAAAAAAGGGAATGAGGACATAGAGTTACTTCAGTCCAATGACGAAGTGTTTTCGTGTCAAGGCCTGCTAACACCATTTGAATAAATTATAATATATAATATCATATCATGATGAGCGCCTATCATAAATTGACATTTCGCATGAACGATTGCGCTGAAAACAGCAATATGTTCACGAATACATCTAAACTAAATAAGTTATTTAGGTGATGTTAATTTGTTTACCATGGGCCACCGCATCTGGTACTATGTAGTATCGAATCTTATCGACAATTGCAAATTGTACCGAAGACATTCATAGGTCATTTCAGTTTGTTTTTGTTTACATCGACGTTCCACCTTGATCGAAGTCAAAGTTCATTGACATGCAGGATTGTGCCTCAACCTTTCGTTGATTACTATCAGTGTGGTGTTGAGGTGTTCAGTCAGACTTGACCTTGTCCTGAAAAGTGTATACAATATGCGAGAGCAAACTATATAAAGATAATACCGCGTTCAATCTTATCAAATAGATTGTAGAAAGATTGTATGTAAAAAAAATTCCATCATTCTCTGTGCATTGACCTCTGTTCAATAGATATGCTTCAACAAGTTGAATGTTACATGTTAAAATATTCCATCATTTTCTGTGTATTAATCTATGTTCAATATATGTACTTCAACAAACTGTAAGGTACATTTCGAATAACTACACATTTGTGGCAAATGTTTAGCATTGATTTATTGTTATTCAAACTTCCTCGTTCAATGAAATATAACCGTGGTTTCCCTGATATAATTCTGCGGTGAATGTCACGTTATTTTGATTTGTAAAAACAAAATGTTAACAAAGCGTCAACATTGACAAATCTTCGTTCCCTCCAACCGAAATGACACATAAAAATTGTCCAAAAAAAGTGGGGTTTCCATGTTTACTCCCGTAAATTTTGACTAGGCCTCTTCATTATGAATACTTTTCTATTTCAGAATAAAAGTGTTCATTACATTACGAAAATGACATTCACACCGTGTAGCTAGCCACCGGACTAGTAGGCCTAGTTCCATAGATTAACCGATTTACTTCTATTGAGTTGAGGGTCAGGTCACGTTTATGTTGTTAACGTTCTAATATCTGAAGGAAAAGTTCGACAAGATAAAAAAAAATATTGAAACAATTGCACTTTCTAAGTACGTACACGTTTATAATATCGAACGCAATAGAATTTGGTAACGTGCGCCTGGCTAGTTGCAGTGTGTCTAGCTGTTTTCACTCCTGCCAATCATGATGGCGACAATGTAAGTACACATTATGAAATGTGGTGTAATTGACTGTATAGGATGAGTATGGGGGTTTCACTGCCGGAATATATGATTGAAACCACCAGTATTAAGAAATCCAAAACCATTGCGCAAGCTTCTACAATAAGACGCACTGTATAACACGAGACGAGAGTTGTCTGCACTATGAAGATCAGGGGACAATGTAAACCATTCAGTTGATCTGTCGGCAATATCTCAACATTACAACACATAATACAACACGGTACCTAAGGGTAGGACCAGACGTTCGAGTACTTAAGCAAATGAAGATGACTACAGAGTTTGCAAACGCTTATTCACGGTAGGGACCCCACTATTGTAAATCCTTAACACGACGTCACGGTAGTATGGGTCAATGGCGGCACTCGAGTGGTTTTCTTGAGATCAACGTTTCGAGTAGCTCTCTGGATAATGTACCCAGTCACATCCCTCCGCGTCTGTAACACCATATCTCTTATTTTGTTGAGCATACAAAAATAATGCCAAGCATGTATACATGAGTCCTTACTTATTGTGCAAATTTTGAAACTATGTTGTCCCGACTTTTATGGGAAACTATCCACATATTCATAAATATTAGAAGAACATTACCACTATTCATTCTTAGCGGTAAACCTAAAATATGTGATGTAGGGTTCAAACAGGCGTTACGGTAATACCAGAAATCTGGAAATTGACTTCACGGTAGTAGGCGACCAACTTTACCGTATAGTAATCATTGCATATTTCAAACCATTCTTCCTCAGAAATTATTCTGAACTACGACCTGATTACACTGCCGGAATATAAAACATATCTAGGGCAATGGTGTTTGTGTTATGTGCAAACCCTGCACATAACGAGTTTATCGTAAAAAAAATCTTTTCGAAAACTTCCGACATCGTCCGTATTACCATAACGTCACGTTACGGTAGTAGGTTTCCTATAGTGTTATTGATAGTACCCTGTGCGTTGTTTATGGTCACGGATGAGTCGGTATCTTATATGATGTAGTCGAGTGTCTTGTGACGGTGAATCATGACTTCACTTGTCAACAAAAACAACTTCAACATAATGAAAGCACCACTTGTTTCTAGGACAGTATGTGTCAATAGCAAAAAACTTACTACATGTACTAGCCTAAAGATATATAGTCAGTAAACACAACACTTGTGTTGTTTATTCAGTCTGGCCTGTCACTAAAAAGTCAAACTAAACCTTCAAAAGGATTTCATCATTTCGTGGGGAATAATTAGCCCTGCATGTTTCCAGGATATTATGCACGACATTAATAATGTTCACCCAGTCTGGCCTGAAACTAGATTCTTACAAATCCGAATTTGTTATTCTCTTTCAGTATCAATGTTAACTAATATTTCTAAACATCAAACCTTATGATTTTTTTACGATAGACGTTCACTCGTATGTGTTTGACTGATGGTGTTGTTGATATTGAGGGCATAGGGTCTCCGTAATAGGGCCAATATTTATACTCATAACACACAACGGAAACAAATGGGTTCTCTGTCATAAATGGCCCAGAACAAGTGAATTGAAGTCTCCTCTGTGTTGTTTGTGTCGACACGGTTGACCTCGCCGACAGCAGAAACGTGTTATTGCCTGCAGCTAACTAGGCGTCTTTATGTGATCTCAATGGCAGTATGCTACCCCATATTTGGCTGCAGTGTTGTGAGTGGAAGTTTTGTCTGGAAAATAGTGTTGTGTACCTAACGATGAGTCATTTGGATGAATACACATTGTAAGACGATAGGGTTTATATAATCATGTTTTCGAACAATACCAGAGTATAAGATTCTCGAAATTTCTAGAGTATTTCCTAATGTTTTTACCTCTAGACACTGTTTTCAAAACAGGAAAACATACATGCTGTTTTCGCATTCCAATTGAAAATAAAACATTGGAATCATGACTGACATGTGGGAAAAACAGACTCATTGCATTTTCGTCCTTGAGTGAGAATAAGTGGGACAAAATATTTTTCGCCAAAGCTAATAATGATCTATAATACTGATATATAAGGCCGAATATCAGATTATGCTAATGCAGATAAAGATATCCACAATAATATATCGACGCACACTATTCCTGTGAGAATTCTTTATAGCACACATGTTATATAGAGGTATCAAGCATATCATTTCTAGCTTGAAGTTTTCATATCAAATAAATACAGGCATTTCGATTTATGCTATATTTAAATGTAATGGCTGCATGCCAGAAAACAAGGACAGGTCATCCTTTAGTAAACAGTCTGACTATTGACACGTCACGATCAGACGCGTATACTAATAATACTTGCGTTGATTTATTGACACCTACTTTCTTTGACTTTGCATGCCAAATTTATCGCAAAAGCGGATTAGTCTAAAAAAAAACAGCCACGTCGACATAACGATGGTGTTTCATTCAAATGTGTTTTATTATTGGCAGCTACTAGTAATTCATAATACAGAAATAAGGTACGGCGGATATTACAATGACAAGGAAACCCGGATAGAATATCTCGTCAACATATACAAAATATATAGTTTTCCTCTCTATGTAGTCTTTTATATATAACCTACAATCATCAAGTAGATGTATTCTTCATGTTGCAGAAATCTTTTCACCGTGTGAAAGCTTTTGAGCCACGAACCGTGAAGTGCTTTTTTTCCTCATATTTTCTCCTAAACGATAGATTTTCTGTGGAAAAGGAGTTATTTTTATTTTCTCAAATATAGGCTATTCAGTAAATATCGGGCATATTTTGTTAGTCAAAGTTCTACATACCACAATGTTACGTCACATAATTTTTTCTACAGGTTTCATGCTGATATCTGGAAACATCTCATTGTTGTCACGATAATGAACTTCACAACATTTAAGTGTCCGAACATGCAATTGCCAAGTCTTATGACGTAGAGAAGATTTCCAAAATCCACAGTCCGAAAACAAAACTCGGAAAGAGTTCATATTCGGTGTGTCACCAGGTATGTGAGATCTCCAAATGCCTTGAATCATTCGTATGCATTGTCGAGAAATGTTTGACCTGAATCAAGATACTAACTTTAATGTTTAGTTTAAAAAAAAGCTATTTCAATGACTGTAGAATTGCGTCAACGAACGTAAGGCTTGCAGTTTTTGCCACTCACGAGTGTCAGTGTAAACTCACACAAAGACATCGTTTTCAATAGGCTGCTATTTATGGAAGAGCGGTCGAAAATATATAATTTTAGTTTAGAAATGCTAGAAAAACCACAACCAACGTAAGAGCATGCGTGACAGTTTGACTTACATTAACATTGTTCTTGTTTGACAGACATAAAATCCACCTTTCAGATATAATCGTACATGAGAAGGATTGTCCACGCGTGTAACCAGTGAATAGTCACCACAAAAATACAATATTTAATATACGTGCCGTGAAGCTCGATCATATGCCGAGCTTTCATTGCTCAGTGTCGGAGCCATGGCACCTGCTGATCGTGGATCAACGTCGTGACTACTAGTTACGACCCCTTTCACGGACACCACACTGAATAAACACAGGGACACGAGCAGAGATTTTTTTCCTGTCTGCTATGGTAACATTGATCAGCGATCTCGCCAGACATTAAAATGGGCTAACGGGCAATCTGAATTTTAACCCAACAACCTATGTGCACGACCAAGTGTTGGTGATTAAAAGTTATTGCCACGCCCGATTGGTAACCGCGAAAAATGTCCCACGAAATACTTCAATGCACACGGTATTTCAGATGCCTACACTCATAAATGAATGGATGATATGTTGTGAGATTGATCATTTAATTATTTTGGCTTACTTTAAACTGGCTTACTCTTGGCTAACTTTCTTTGCTTACTTTATTCTAACTTCATCAAACGACAACGTGCTGTTGTTACACAGGCTGGTTTTGTTTGTTGTACGTTTGGCGTGTTATTTTATTTTGCGTCCTTACATTGATTGGTACGAATGGAAGAAGGCAGGGTTTACTCATGATTGACACTATGAATTGTGTACTGCTCATTCGATCTACCACGGAGGCATAACATATGCACTAACCTTTTACCTATATACAAACAGGTAAATAAAACGTCTATCGATCAAACTATTCATATGGTAATTCATTGAGCGCATCCGTTAATTGATCTTCGCTGCACCTAGACATATCGCGCGCAGGATGGGGTAGGTTACCATGGTATCGCGACAGCCCGAGTGCTGCACCTTGGTCCATGAAGCGGCGCGAGTCTGTATGTATGAAATGGGGCCAGAATCAGAGAATGCCAAATCGATTTCTCGCGAACATTCTATATCCATTAGCGGTGTTGGAACGTTATATCATTGCATTTACTTGATATATACGGGATATACAGTGTATGTTGATATGAAATACACGCCACAGATAAATTTTGAGAAGAAATTCCTTCAATAGAGAAGGATAACGATAAGTCGAACTACTATATAATTGAGCCACATACAATCACATATTCTATACCCTATACTCATGATATAAAAACAATACTTTAGGATTAGGCCTAGTAATCATTGGCCCATGAAATTCACATGATGATTGGCAATTTTGAAAATGTCTCTATATCGTCCTGTCTTATGGTTGCTATGTTTCATTTTATATATAGCACTTCACGCGAAAAACACATGCGAGACATTTGAATAGGAAACGGATGCCCCAGGAAGGAAAATATAAGTAGGCGGCTGCACCAACGCCTACATAAATGATCTGAAGAAGTGAAAACAACTAAAACAACACACATATATCTAACAATAGATAGTTCCTCCATGGCAACATATCAGTGCCAAAGAAAATATAGCAGAGAAATATCAGCAAACAAGCATGGAAAACGAACAACAAATCCAATTTATTGTGGGCTTGACTTCGGACGCTGATTCATATTCGTATTTATAAATGTGTTTATTAATATCGTCGATATATTTATGCCACTGGGACAAGAACGACATCCTATAAATATATAGGAAACACTACCGATGAAACTGGGCCTTAGAAATCAACATTCCTCAGGGAAGGAACCCTCGACTGATGTCAAACGGTTCCCTGTACCTGGATGTTGAGGCGAATAAAGAGACCGGGCATAAATTGTTTTATGGTCATCGTTCGGCGAATCTGGGCACCAATAACCTACCACAGAAGAGCCTGTCCCTGGAGTTTATGAGTATTTTTCTCCATGGAGATCTATTGACACAGATTGACGGCGGCGGAAGAAAACCACCACATTTGGACCACAGGTTCCTGTGAACCCTATTGTTTTGTCAGCGCCGGTGTGCTTGAGTTCGTATACATCAACCTGCAGTATGATTGTCTTTAAACAATATGGTACGATTCAGGTTATAGATATTCATTAAAATGGGATGTTATATCCTGTTATGTTTTAAATTTTTTAGTGTATTTATATATGTAACATACCCATCGTAACATAACGATCATAATCAGTGAAAATGGACTTTAGTCCCCATAAACACCGTAGTGTATAATGACCATCAAAACAACATCTGGTGCACATGTCCGTCTTTGGTCAGCAAAACAACCAAAATATCAGGGTTTACTGAGCTCATTCTCTGAATATCTACAGCTGGTGTCAGAGTACATACAAACATACGGATATTTGTCCACGTGTTTCGAGTGACACATGGGTACAAAGTAGATGTCGGTTTCAACAGTTCTCCATCCGTGCAACAAATAGTGCTGCAAAACAGCATTGCTCTAGTGGGCTACGTATTTATCTGCAATAAATTGTCCAATTAATTGAAGAACATGTAGTCTGGATGCAATGTAATATAGAATGCATCATACCCACTAACAACAACTCCATGCTGTCAGGGACTGCCTTCATCCCAAAGCATATCCAATAGTGTTATCAGAAGTCAAACGTGTCGACATAAACAACACAGAGGCAACTTCAATTTACTTGTTCTGGCTCAGTCATAAGAAAAAAAACTATTTTATTTTGTTTCATATGCATGTGAAAATTGGCTCTACATGAGATGAGTCTGACCTCGATATATCGACAGCGTCGTCAATGAAACACATAGGGATGTGTGTTCTATCATAAAAAGTCATATGTTTATATGTGTACAAATATTTTTTGTTGATATATAATATATTATACGACTGGTTGAGTTTATAATGTGTATCTATTTCCAGGGCAGATTGAGTAAACAGACGTGTTGTGTTGACTAGCTACATACATCTTGAAGCTAGAAGTAAGCTCGTGTCTGAATGTATACAATGGTCTTGAAACATTTTATTGAATCACATAATCACATGTGTTCATGGTGTAGTAGGCTATGAATGTTGACAGAAAAAAAATTATATAAGGCTGAGGTTGTTTTGTTGACAAGTGAAGCTATGATTCACCGTCGCAATACATTCGACTACATCAGATAAGAAAACCGACTCATCCTCGACCACAAGCTACACCCATGGTACTGTCAAAAAGTGTGTCCAAAATCTGTCGTCATCTTTAAGTACATGTACTCAAGTAGTCGACCGTTTAATGGATTCTTTTAGGTACCGTTTTGTATTATGCTTGTAATGTTGAAACATTGATCACAGATGTACTAACTGTTTGCCACATTGCCCATCATCACAGTACAGACACCTCCCGTCTAGTGTCATACGTTGCTCCTCATTGTGGTAGCTTTCACAATGACTAGTGTCCGATAGTGAACTTCTTACACTCATCAAGTACAATACAGATAGCTGCATGCTATAATATGTGCACCCACAATGTCACCATCCCCTTTGTGTCTGGATGTAATATGACCGGTTTGAATGTCATTGTTTAGATTGCAGTTTGATTTTCTAAAATATAACAGTATTCCACATTGTTAACCAGGCCGGGTCATAATAGACGTGAGATACACAACAAAACCCTACTGGTGAGAATAATATTATAGGATAATTGGTGCAACAAGCACCAAAATTGGATGGTATTATGTGTGATTCTCTAAAGGTTGTACATGATGAAATGAGCTCTGGATGTTGAACCACAACATTGATAAAAAAAATCAAGGTTGAACGGACCTGTTAGGTCAGTTTAACCTGAAATTGAATTGAGTTGGTTTGAATTCATTTCACCAATCAACCAATACATGTATACAGACAGGTAAACAGTGGTACAGAATTACAGACATGAAAGTTGAAAAGGGAAATGCTAGAAGCTCAGAGATTATCAGTTGCATGACCCAAAAAAGCCTGGGGTGATTTGTCATGTATCGAAATTCTGTCACGTAACCTTTAGAATGATGCTATCATTGACACTAGGATAATTCATTCAATAAAAATGTTTCAATAACAACAAATCAATATTAAACAGTTGTCGTCCATGTGTGGTTATCTGAAAGTGTGTCATCCAGTCTATTGCAATATATTTATTGGTCTGAGGTCAATATACAAACATCGGTGGAAAAACTTCACATACACTGTAACTGGATGCCTCATGAGAATTGGTACCTGATTTCTGATGAGACTGAACTTGACTTTTTTCTCGTGTGTGGTAGCGTTTTGGACACTGTTCAGGACAAGGTCAAATGGATTAAACACCATACGAATAATCACATCCTCAAACGATTAAGGGGGAATTAATCATGTACCTCACAAGATACATCGGATTTCCATTGATCAATGTCAAACTTCAACGTAAACAAAAACAAATTGGAATGACCTGTGAATGCTTTCAGCATAATATATGACTGCATGAAGGGCGGTTTTCTGCTGTCAATATGACATTCGATACTGATAACAGATACTCTGTCACATAGTTAGCTCCTCATCATAAAATAACTTCCTTAGTTCATATGTTAAATGATTCGTTATGTTCTTGAACTGAAATATTGCTGTTTTCAGCGATTATCAAGGTATGATCTACGCACATCAAGATATAGTATTCTCTTCATCTAATGTGTGGACTGGCCTTCATGTGAAAATACGTTGTCATTATATTTGAACCGAAAATTTCGCCCTCGTCCATATATTTATGACACGTTCCATTTCCTCTATCGTGTCATCTTTGTCGTGTCAACAAAAGATGATGACACTACTGTTGATATGACCGCGACTGTTGGCAGGACAAGTAAACAATTTATGAGTGTGATTCAATCTCCCAACCAAATTTCTAATCTTTGATATCATTGGCGGAGATATCTACTGATGACAAAGATGTCTAATTCTTTGTAATACGTGATAACAATACGGGACTATCGTACACACGATCTGGGTGACTTCACTGTATCGTATTACGATACAGTGAACCCCTCGGTGCACTCCTCAAAAAGCTTTTCAAGAACGGAGGGATTAACCGCATTATTAACCGGTTGATAACTGCATGATAAGGCAATGCATGACAACAAACATGGGCTGGTCCATACAATCAATATAAAGCTACGATTGGCGATACCGTCTTACTCATAGACCAGTGCAATTGAAAGTCAAAGGGCAATATTAAACAAATTAAACCCGATACGAGGCTTTATTCAGCCCAGAATAAAACGACGTATAGGGTAGAGTGTAAAATGCGATGCATACATAAGAGGTATGGAGTATTCTTTCATCAGACAATTATTAATGCATTTATTGTAGCCAATGCAATATGAAAATATCAATTGGTCTGCATATATTGACCTCCTATGACTCGTATTCAAATACGTCAAAAAATATGTTTACGTGGGATTATTAACTTGGCGAATGCGTCAGACATTCCATTTTATTATAGTATCAAAAAGTGAAACTGAAGACGTATATGAGACACCTGTATTTCATTGCCATATCTTGGCCAAATGACCGTTCGCTGTTCGCCAGAGGTCCGTTATTGCAAGGCTACGTAATCGTATACCAATATGTATCATATTGGATATGTATTCGTATACCATAATGTGGATATTTTGTATTATGATCAAAATACCACAAGTACGTGTGGCGTGTACATGTGAGCGTTAATAAATAGTTTTTTGCGTCATTTTCAAATTAAATAATCTGACACGTGTGTCTCAAATACTTTATGAAAACATACAATTGTTTATGGAAAGTACAAAATGGAACAGATAACGAACAATTGGGATTCCCATAATTCATGTAAATAAACACTCCCTAAAAACTAGAAAATATAAAGTCAATTAATCAGGGGGACAAACAATTAATTTGTGTTAAATAAACATTAAACCATTACCCAAGTAAATATTATTCCGAACCCACACACGCTGACATATCAGTTATTGAACCAGGAACGAACAAGTTATCAAGTTACTTCAAACAACAAAATAACGAGCAAGTTATCGTGTTACTTCAAGTTTTCATGTTTCTTCAAATAATTGATCACGTGAAAATCCCGTGGAATATGGTGGAGAATATTCCAGATGGCATTTGTTGACTCGTATGTTGAATCGTATCGTGTTATAGGAGTGTTCTGGGAGATTATATTCTGCTGCTGGAATGTTGGTTCTTGTCACTGATGTCACTGATACTTTAGTATTGTACTCATCCAACTACAGTACACCAATCTGTTGAACTACTGCTGATTTTTACTCACACACACTGTCATTAACACACCTCGAATGAGCTGTGCTGTGGTCTATTGAAGAGAAATAGTTTGTGATTGATTTGTGGTTTGTGATTGTGTACGAATAACAGCTTTTGTGATTGTGTACGAATAACAGCGATTATGATGACTAGCTTGACGGCCCGTAGATATATTCACCGTTCAATTGACAATGCATACATCGCTACAATGCATGTGACATCAGTATTGTGTGTTATACTATCCTAATCAACTGAATGAACGCAAAATTTTTAGTATATTTACCAGTGTAAACAACTACAGCATAAATGTATAGAACGTGATTTCCTTGTTCACACGCCCCTGTTGCACTTCAAATCGTGGGTATGGTGTCATATTTTTGCCTTCTCGGTGGATGTCACTATATGTAATGGAGTCATTTTATGTGACTTTGATGTGCATTAGTTGTCAACAATTCACGTGAATCGAGACAGTGTGTACACCGGTCTATATGTTATGAAATATGAACCGCGTGACCCTTTCGCACAAAACAGTATGAGTCATTCAAAATATTGGATTGAAGTTTATAGTGAATTCCTGCTGTGAGAGCTGATAAATCAATCTGAAAGAACAACAATCCATAATTACTTATGTATGTAATGATATTATTGCATGATATATACATGGTATATGACAACGTTTTGCATTTCACATTAAAATTAGTATGATTATGAGACTATATGATACATGTACATATTTGATGAAATTGAAAAGGACACAGTTAATAATTCCAATTTTCTGTTATATGCATATTGCACTTGCAAGTATCTGTGATATTTATGCACTGTCCCATTGTCCAATCCAGACTTGATTACAACACATCTGACGTAGATTGCCAACTTTTTTCATTTCTGTGAGAGAAGTCTGAATTTCGGCAGAAATTTTCCGTTTGACTCCCAAGTGAAGTGTGGCAAGTTATACTTGCCAAAAACGGTGTATCCGCCCATAACGATGTAAACGAGTTAGAAAATCAGAGTATAGAAGATAAGAATACGTTATCAAAATACCTCGCAGTAGACCTTTCAAAAGGGCGAAATACCAAAAGTTTATTATGGGTAATTAACTATGGTAAATACATGTATAATTGTAATATAGAGAGTATTGTTTATCATAGTGCCAGGAAAAAATACTGGATATCATAAACAATGGTATGTTAATTATATGAAGCTGTCACGTTCTGATACAAGGGAAAATAAAATATATCATTGAAACAGGATACACGCTCTCTTGCATGATTCATGTAAATATATATCGTAGACGATATTAATTACGTCATAAAAAAGATCCGATTGCGATATGAAATCGATACCTGCAATCTGCCATGTATCTAGAAAGGGAAAGTATCCTTGCCGAAGTGTTACCGTGAGTAATATTGAATATATGCCATATAATATCATAACACATGTTTCTGTTGTTCTTTGACATTTCATGTACATTTATCTCATTGCCTACGTAGTTTTATCAGTGTATATCTGGCATATGTTTGATGCAAAACAATATACCTATATATAGTAATAGGTAACCGGTCAAGTTATGTAACGATGGACAAAAGAGTTTGCTTGTGCAATCACAATATAAACCCAGAGTAGTATGAAAACATTATGAGTACCAGAATAGTAACGGGGATATATACACATGATTAATGAATTGTTCATCAATGGTGTTCGATATATCCTTGAAATATAATTTCCTGGTGATACCAGTGGTATACAACAGGCCTTGTCTGGTCTCATTTCCTAAAATGTTTTGTATCACTGGTGGTTATTATTCTTCCCTGGGCGTTCATTCCTACTTGTCAGGCCCTTGTGGCAGATTACACTTGATTCATGTGAAACTTATAGATACATAACTGTTACGTAAATGTAAGTACATGTCAATACATAGTTATTAGTTGTTATGTAACTACAAGTAGTGTGTAAGTAGCATTTACGTACAGTTACGCAACTTTTATAAAAGCACTTGCTCAAGCAAGTATAAAAGCACTTGCTGAAAAACTGTTACATAAAACAACGTTTATTGACATTTGCAGGATGACAGGGATTTTTGTTCCCCACACGTGCCTTACGATCTGCTTTGATCCAAGGTAAACCACGTAAAAGACACAGTTGCCAGGAACCACGGAAGCTCCAGACTACCCACTCACAATCTCGTCTTTAAAGTTTTACCCCCAGCACCCAGTACATCTGTCTTACAGGCATTAAAGACACATGGCCCATCCGCAAACCCACCCACTCCTTTAGCTTCCTCTTCTCCCGTCTTGGTGTCCTACCCTATACGCACTTGTCCAGACCACACAGAGGCCCGCTGGCAGTCTTAAGACGGTGCACTGGTGGCCGGCGTATGAAATTTCACAACAAAACGGTTTTTGTTAGTTCAAGTGAACTTTTTGTCTTGGCATCTGTCGGTTGTTTCTTATCAGATGCATTTAATAAACTTATGTTTGAAAAAATTGGAAAGTTCCCAAATGAAAGTGTGATATTTTTCCATTGGCTGGTATCCAATTTGCCAGATGACGACCTTCAAGAGTTACATGTTTCACACACTTGTCGTCGGAAAGTTTTGCAAAATGTCAGACATTTCGTCAATGGCTTGATTCCAAAAAAAAACTCCAGGGTTATGGTGTAAAACACAATATTGCGTTTGGAAATACATCATTGTCGGAGGATTGAAATTTTAATCACTGCCTCTCAGTTTGTTTTGTTTTTTTTTAAATACCTGAGTTATGTTTTTATTACACTAAAATCACAGAAAAAGTATACGGGTACATTTCTACGCTAAAATGATCCGACAATTGAACTGGGTCTCTAATTATACGGCAACTGAACCGCTCACATGTTGTCCATCAGCTGAGCTAATCCGTCTATAATGTTATAGTTTAAGAACTCAGGTGATTCAAGTTGGGAAGGAGTTATTGGCAAACCCAAACCGATCAATATTTGCCAAGAATTCGCACAGTCAAGCGACAAAAGTCTAATACTGGGAAGGTCAAATATTGTAATAAATTCCGATCCCTTGGAAATGAAATTTCATTTTCTTCAACTCTGAATGTCAATATGTTCTTTCTGGTCCTTATTACCCCTTGTGTTTTGGTGAGTCTTTGTTGTGACGACCCTTAACCTCTGGGTGTTATACTCGATGCCGTCGCCAATATTGAAAGTACTCGAATATTGCTTCAATCTTTTGAATGACGTGTTCATGACGTATGTACCACACTGTCAGTTTAATACCTCACAACTACCTACGGAACCGATAACCACTTCATTTTGTGTTTATTAAAATATTTCTAAATTTGGTCCACTGTGAAATGATATAGGCCTACTGTATTTCAACGCCTACACACTTTTTTTATCCTGTTTCGTTTCACTGTTGCACGTCGAAACTCCTAGGCTATTTTAGCAATGTTCCTCTTCCATATACGGTAGATCCACCATTCCAAAGAATCTATTCTGTAAATTAGTGGATTATGATTCTCAAACCACACTCCCCCGCACAAACTTCTCCGTCACGGCTTGTGATGAGCAAGTAGCAATTCCGTGAGCTTCCTTCTTGGAACCGAGTTCTGGCTCCTAGACAGTAGACAGACAGGCATCAAATACTGTAACATTTCCCCGCGTTTTGCCTCTCGTCTGCTTGAGAGAAAAAAAAGATGGGAAAAGAAGAAGACTTTTTTTGTCAAAATGTGATTTACGGATGGGAAACGTGCAAAGTTTGTATTCTCATACGCGCTTTTACTAGGAACAACGATTTTACATTTCGCTTAGTCAGGTGATAAAAGTATTGTTGGTTAATGTTAAAATTCCTTTTTCCCCAACCGCTGGTGAGATATACTACTCGTCATGGGTAAGTTGAAAGAATGAACTATCCCGGGGCTTCAGATGCCCAAAGTTGTTGTACTACTGAAGGTCGCCAACAGGTCCTGAAGAAAATGTTGAACTGACAACGGGAACAATTCCCATGAGATGTAACGGGAATGTCCTTTCTCGCTCCAGTTCAAAACGACGTTTAAAATCTGGCGAAGGAGGTCATCAACTCTTTTATGACTACGGTACTCTTCCCATGCAATATGGGCGGCTTTCAAGAATACATTCGTTGTGTGCGCCGAAGTAACCCATGAAGCTTGAAGGTCATTACTTAGCTTTAATTAATCCCTGCTCCGCACCTAACGCCCCTTCAGAACGCCATACGGTGTGAGTACATGTATTTTGTAATAAAATAGCTGGGTGGGGACTTGTTTTTCAGTGCATGTTAACTTCACGGAAGTTGTTTAAATTCTTCAGAGAATTTATTGAATTTCCATGGCATTGTTTTACATGTTTCAGCGAATACAATGATAGTTTAAGTATAGTTACCATAATTTTTGTTTTCAAAAAATGTGTGTGGATGCACCAAACATACGGTAGCAATCCTAAATTGCTGAACGTTGAGCGTACACTAACACTTGTAGAGTTTTATTATATGACTGGAATTGAGTATGACAAAGGGGGCCTTTCTTCAATTAGCATCGATATCAAACACTCATAACTGAACATACTCGTAACGATCAAAAATCAAGTGTCCACCAAAGAATCCTAAATCTGGATATCGCACCACAACGATTTTTTGCTCTTATTCACTTTTTTTATTCACGTGGGAAGGGAAATCAGGCAAGTGAGTAACTTTCCTCTTAAAGTGATTTAACTTGTTTCCTTAAAAACACATGAGTCCACTTATTTGCCGTCAAAAATCTTCCCACTCGGTAACTGTATTAACGTCAATTCATGCTACGTTGAGGATGACTACCTTGTACTTGGCACTACCAGCACATGTGGCTGTCCGTCAGTCAAAACCTTGGCCCACACGCAGCAACGGGGCCCCACAACTAGCACCATGGTTACCAAGTCTGACGGGTGGCCAAATCCAATAGTTACAAATTTCTTCCCTTGGCACAGCTCGCGTAGACGAGAAAATAATGTATTAATTTGATCCCTGTGAACAACTGCAACTTTTTTTCTCGCGTGCAGTTGGCAGCTCTCCCCCTCAAGTCTACAGGTAGATTTTTGGCACCCTGACTTGTTTTCTTTTTATTTGATAACTCGCCTGTCGAGCCAACCATGACATAAAAAAACACACCCCACCAGCCACCAGACTGATATAGTTGCTTTAAACCGGGGTGGGGCCGAAAGGTGGCGAGATCATTTCCGTGCATTACACCGTTGCAGACGTGCAGGCAAATCAACGAACGCCCCCGATGTGATATTTTGCCAAACTAACTATCATCCAAAACCAACAAAACGTAAAAGATTCCACTGATGCGAAGCCAGCAAAGGTTTTATTAATAAGAAAAAATTAGGTGCATGTCTGGGCAGCTTCCAAGCTGGAATCAAACCCTGGGAAGTCAAGAAATGTAAAATACACGTGACTTTTTGCACGGCATAAATTTCACCGTGCACGGAGTTCTGTAGAAACCTTTCGAGTTTGTTGGCACTTATCCGCTTATTTAAGACCGTTCAGTCGGTGCAATGTCGTCTAGCATATACGTATAATCTACATAAAACACAACCGTTCCCAGCATTGTTTTCCCACGTGCCATAAATCAATAGATGTAGATCAAAGCTTCTAAAAGGTCAACTGACAAGCTTCCTCTCTTGAGCAACAATGCCACAAAAGTTATGACCCATCGCGGACAACACAGGAAGGACGAGTGCATTAAAACGACGATAAAAGAGCTACTCGATTACTATGCAAAGTGGCCTTACAAGAAATATATTGATTAGGTGTACACATTATACTTTGTGCACGTATTAATCAAGAAGTAATTGTCTTCTTCATTTAAGAGACCGAAGATCAGGTCATAGGTAGGATGGATACATTCACGATTATTGGAATCATTAATTTGTTTTGGTTCCTGGTAAAGGTCATTTTCCCTTGGACCTGATTTGCCCCGAACCTTTTGTGCTCTAGCAAATATCTCGTTACACAGCCATACGATCTGGAGGCACATTGCACATCGCCAGATGTGCAAGACTCAAGAACTGCAAAACAACATATCAACGCAGTCCCGCTTCCTTTATATTACGAACTGGTTGCGACCTAGCCAGCCTGGCAACTGACCGCTACATATCACGCACAAATTGAGTTACCTAGGGATATTTACCTGGTATCCTATGCACTGTTTCCTCGAAACTCCCACCAAAATAATCTAATTTGTCGATGATTGATCAGGGCAGGTTTTCTCGTCACGACCGCTACAGGTAAACCAACTAACCTCAGAACCAGGTAGACGATTGGGTGGGTCCTATAACCATCCCGACCACCAAACTACAGTGCATGAGTACTTCTCTATATCTTATTGTTAAATGCATGTTGCTGGGGTTTTTTGCCATTATAATACACTTTCATGAATATTGCCTTCCTGGATAGCGACATTATGAAATTTCCCTACTTTTCTTAATTTTCATATCTGTGACACTTAATATCTCACAATAGGCCTTGAGCCTCGAAGAAGGAGCCTTCACGAGACCTTACCTATCTGTTTGCAGATCACTTATCGTGCAATCAAGATCACTCCTGTTTATTTTTTTGTCATAATTACTAACCATGTTTATAGTGCATTCATCGCTTCTCTCTCTCCACGTGGTTCCCTGTCAACATACGTCACACGGTAATAAATGGCGCTGATGACGTCCACCAATCACGAGACCCGAGCGCGCGTTTTGAGAATCAAAATGGGCGGAGCTAGTGAGATCATGGGCTATTTTTAGACTTGCACCAGTGTTGGCAGACGGCTTCAGCGCGGGAACCAGCGCACCGCGAATCTTCTGGTCCTTATCGATTGGACTTTCGGCGAACCCCGTCTGAGCTTCACTCTATATAAGCCTGAGCATCAGTAGATAGTAAACATTCATATCAGCGAGTCTATCGAGAAACAGATCGTTGCGAGCCCTAGTCCACGTGTGTTTACATATATTGGTCGAAGTGGTACATTACACGAACAGTGCTTCGTCGAGAAGAGATTGTATTTGTTGAAGAACATTTGCGGTTTGCCAGCAAAGAAGAAGAACATCACTGTTCAGTTTATTGGAATATCAAGAAACATATACTGAGGACAAATAAACTGGTAAGTGTTGAATTTATAGGCCTATAATATGATGCCAAATTGTAACTGTTACATATGCTTACAATAGAAGGTTCGGTTAACGTCAATTTGAATAAAAGTTGCGTCAGCATACTAAAGGCAAGTTTCCAAATTAAACAGAACAAAACAATGTATCAAGAGTGTTATGAGAGTGTTACTAGTATGTTCACACGAACAGATGTGTTATTGCCAAAAACTTATATGGCATTGGGCCAGTCATGTACATAACATAAGCACGAGCCAAAACAGGTTCAAAGCATCACATGGTATATTGGTTGTTACCAAGTAAACATGTCGTCTTTAAATCAAATTAAAAGCGACCCAGTCTGTCTGCACTTTTGTTTTAGCTATGTTTTTGTTTTGGACGAGGTCGCCCGTGACATTTTTGTCCCCCAAAGGCCATCCATTGTTGTTGGAAAGGAATGCAATTTGGCTGAGGAGTTGCCATAGACAGATGTATGTTTGCCCAGTCGATGCACAATAATAAGTACAGCTATCCCCATTCAGGCTGCGACGAGACCTTGTTCGGGGTGCCACAATTGTCAAAGGCACCGACCCTTTCTGCCGATGTACGGGTCGCCCATGGATGGCATTGTTATGTCCATTACTTGCATTAGGAGGAGCACGGCTGGAGACACGCTGTGTGGTGGTGCCTGTTGATTTGTATTAGGGGTGGGGATCACCCGATGTTTGGCAATCGACACTGGTAGCACGTGGTGAAACCGGATAGAAAGTAAGCAAATAAATGCAAATATATTCCCTTTACACGTGGAATGGATGAACAAGCAAGTGTTGCTTTGTTATTCTTCGCCGAGTTCGGATGCAAATAAATAAGAGAAGGCATTGTGTGAAGATTTCAAAATGGTCAATGGACATCATTTCACCTGCGCACAGGGGCGCAAATATCAGGTGTAGAAGTAGCAATTATATCAGGGCGTTGAAGTTGAAAAAGGTTTCTTCATCTCGTTTTCCGTGTGAAATGTGTTTTTATTTCTCTTGGACGAAAGGCTTCTTATTGCCCGTGATTCAGTAGTTCGAGAACATGCGTCATAGCGGCTCAACGCATGCTCGCACCGGCGAACAGCAAATTGAATCAATATAACGCTACTGAATCTACCAATCATGGTTTATTTTCGGGTACAGTTGATAAGATTACTCCTCATGAAAAGCCGGCGTTTTAGTTCGGATTCAGGCGATCCTCTTTGAGATACTTTCCTGCAGTTTTTTTTCCTGGTGATGCTGGGTCGAAATAATTGAGCAGGATATATTCGGTTTGAATTATTCGGTTTTTAACGCACTTTGGCAAAGGAATTGCACATCGAAAGGTTTCCAACTTTCTATCGAGAGGATTTTTCCTCAATAGAGCCTAGTGGAGTACGACTGATGGGTTAATCCCCCCAGCTACGGTGTCTTATATAATCTGTAACTGATACGATCTCGCGCATATTCATATCAATCAACAACGCATGATTCACGGGAAAATTTTGATAATAACTGTCACGATTGCGGCCGTGCAATATGATAAACGGTGGACAAACCGTGTAGGGTTTTCTACCAACGTGTGTGAATAGAGATAATACCATCTGCAAAAGGCGGAACTCCAAGGCTGTTATCGCGGCGTTGGTCATCTAATTGCGATACAAGGGAATGTCGCTGTAGGGATTCCATGGCTGGGTGCACGCGTGGGCGACATGGCCATGAATTAACTGCAAGGCAATGTGGGGAAGTCCATCCCTAATTTGATCCCCCGCGAAGGACGGCTGGGGACTGGGTGTTTGTTCCGATGACTGGAGGTGACATACCCGCTGATCGATGAGAGCCGGATGAATCACAGTGTGGATGATATAGGCTTTGGGTACTGCTCAGAAGTGAAGACTGATCATTTCGCTGGCCACTCTCGTGTAGTGAACACGCCGGCATCGGTTCTCGGTCCTTATTCGGAGTTTGGAGTGTTGGAAGAGCTTGTTGCAAGATATAACGATGCCTTGGCATTTGGATGTTCTAGCTTGAAAGATCTGGCATTTTGGCTGACCTTATTGGGCGTTGCTGCACTTGGTGGATAACCTAGGATTCCGACATCAAGTCACGTTTGCTCATCTGGGCATAAACAACTACAAAATAGGAATATACACATGTTGGCCAATTGTAGTACATCATTCGAAACAAACTTATTTATTTATGGAATATGGATATTGAAGAATTACTCCGCGGTAGGTATCTTGGATTGTTGCCGACACTTACACACGTTCATGTTAATAGGCAATATCAAGATCTACCAACGGACAAAACACACGCACATAACACGAATAAAAACGTAACATTCACTCTCATATAGCACATAATGACACGCAAATGTCACGTTTTGAGACATAAAACACCTACAGCATTGTAATGTCGCATTTACTTTTTCTATTTGCAGAACTACAAAGCTTGGACCTGGGGAACACTTGCCAAAAGCCGAGTGGCCCAGCAACAGGTGACGAGAGCGTGTCGAGCCAAGTCCCCCACCAAGCCAAGATGTCTAATCTGACACGTTCTGTCCCCAAGGCCGCCAGCCGTCTCACCAAGGCTCTCCAAGGCGACAAGATGGACGTCTCACGCTCTCCCAAAGAGTCCCCGCCGACCATCAAGAAGAAGCTCTGTCGCCTCGTCAACGGTGCCTTGAATGGTGACCCAGATTTCCTCAACGCGGTCAATGCCGGCAAGATGCAGAGGAAGGAGTCGGCACCCATTCCCATCTCCAACTCGAATTCCATTCTTAAAAAATCCGTGTCGAGGGGGAGTCCGGACTCGAGTTCGAGTAGCGGGAGTCCCGGATCAAGGAGAGTGCAGTTCAGCCAGAAAGTGACTGTTTTCCTCATGTCCGATGAAGGAGACGTTTTCTGTTCCGGCTCTGAGAAGTTGAACCCTGGATCGGAGAACCAGCGACCATCCCCGCGTAGTTCGAAGTTCTCCTCGAACAATGGACTATATTCCAGTGGTAGCCCCGCCACAAGTTCACGCACACAAGAAATCTGTGATCTCAAGGCGTCATCAGATGACGTCATTGACTCTTCCGAGGTTGACTTTAAGTTCGTTGAAGATCCAGACAAAGGCACTGTCTTGAAGTTTGTGCTGCCCCTAGGACATGATTACAAGCCTGATGACATTGTCGTGAAAGCTAACGTCAGCGGCAGCCGGATCCGCCTCGTAGCGAACAAACCCGTCAGTTACCCAGACGGCAGCATGCGCATGGAACAAGTCAACAAGCGCTTCATGCTCCCCATGGACGTCGATCCCTACATGGTGACGGCTAGGTTGGACGTCAGGGGACACCTTACTGTCGAGGCGCCCGTCTTAACCCTGGCCAAACGAGACAACATGAAAAGAACTAATGTCGCTCTCAGTGACATCTCCAACAAAGCCCAGGGCAAGGCGTGAACTTCGCTCTAGGAAGGTCCTGCTTCAGTTGTGAAAGTTAAAAATTTATTTGTCGATGCCCTTGTCGCATTTGTTGACTGCTTCAAGAGATCTGCAATAGGACTGCTTCGCCGGTAGGTGCCGCGCGCCAGACCAAGTTTGTGTTCAACAGACCCGCACAATCACCACGGCACCAGTCAATCCGCCGGTCCATTCATGAACTGCCCTTGCAATCTCGAGAAGACGGTGCGAGCCACAGAGGTGATGCCCGCGTGATCATAGCGCCGTGAGAGGAGGAGGAGCAAAGTTGTGCGCTGCAGACTTGAAACTAGGATGAAGAGAACACTGTTGTTGAAGGCACTGTGATGTACCATGTCCACTATTTCATGTCTGAAACGTATGTCACGTGACCACCATAAGTGTTTAGTCGCTGTTCTCTGTGAAGGCGACACGTAATGTTCAATGTTAAGTTCATATATTCCAAATGACAAGTCTAAAATTAGCGAATTTTGTGAAACATCGGTGCAAATGTTCATATTTATGAAATGTTCTGTAAATCATAGCGTGGTCATTATATAGTCATTATATTTGAGATCATCGTCTACACAATTATTTCTACATGGAAATATTACATTGTTCGTCCGACCATATGTATAAATGTAAATGATAACTTGAATGTGTGGATATGGTGACTGTTTGCTTGAAACATAATGCCATACGTGATATATTTTTGAGCAACGACAGCTCTGATATCGTTGATGTGTACTGCAGTAAATTATATTCACGATATTCATGTGAACATAATCCGGTTAAATGTCTATTTATGAACAAATGTTGAAATAAAACTATTTTTCTACCGAATACGGCATCCTTATTTCGTCCCTATTTTTCAGTGAGATTAATATTATTGTGAAATACAAGATATATATATATATAATTATAGAAAAAAAATAACCTTACATATCACAAAGAAGACTGCACATTTTTGCTTCCAAACTCACATAGAGGACAAAACATAATGAACTCAAGTTTTATTAGGTACAATGGCATTACAGTAGTACCACGACGACATAACAAAAGGTCGAAATCTAGAGAACGTAGTGGCACTTAAACTATTATATCTTTATGATATGATACCATTTTAACCATACTGCAGATGGCTAATTCTTAATGCATTCAATACAGTAGAATCTACTCATAGACTTCCATAGACGATGAAAAACTAAAAGTGCGTAGAGGCAAACTTTTTCAATATTCATTGAGACAAATTTACGAGAGAAAACAGATCTGGACAAAAGATCACTGTTGCAAATCTAATTTCAAATGTGTAGTTTTTGTCTCTATCGCCAAATTCAATTTACATACAATCAACCTTAGAGGTCGGGAGAGACCGATCAAATGACACTGTCTGAGATTATGTAAAAATCTACTACGTCTGGTCTCTGTATCGTGGTCTACTTTCCATTTTGTTATGGAGCAGGCCAATTCCGTCTGGTATAATTCCAGATAAGAAAATCGCTGTAGCAACTAGCGACCTGTTGTTATCTTGGGAGAGAAACATTCTGGTGTTCACTTTTTGGTCTAGTTTTTATGCCCTACGATAAGAACAATACCGTGTTATGTGTGGGCAGATAACCAGATATCTGCTCCTTGTTCTCCGGGCAAACATACAGGAATTCATACTTTCCACAGTGGTTACTGTTTGATCTACCTCGACCTATTTTCGACCTTTTGAGTCACCTTCACACATGACAATACGGAACATTTTGATACTACTGACAGCGCATAACTCATTTCTAAACTGCCTAATATCATGAAGCCGCCACTAAAGTATTGACCATTGAAACTGAAAGCTACTGAAATTCACATACACATTCAAATTCACATCCCATGTTAACTATGAAGTGCATTTCATCCCATCAATTATTTGGGGCTCCAATTTTAGAGCTTAACCAATCAAGCGACAGTTAATCTTCAAAGGAGATATGCCGAGATGATTGTAGTGTGTTTTATCCTTGTTATGGCCTCACGAGAACCATGTGACAACCTCGTTCACGACAGTTGTTGCATCGCAGTAGTTGTCTCTGAGTGGGCGCATAGTTGTCATGTAAGACCCAGTCTGGGAACACATGGGAGAGACAGGGTCACGTCCTAGTGCCTTATATAGAGGTCCAGATAGTTTAGGACTTATTTTAGAGACAGACTTAACACGTCTACGAAGCTATTTTCGTAAAAGATTGGTGACCGATCCATTCATTTCTTTGGCCGTAAAGGGAAATAAACTCCACTGCTGTCGTAGTGTTGGTCACGTTCGAAATCTACACTTCGGAGTCTTCAATCTTAAACATTTGGTGGAGAAATGGCAATTTAATTAATTTGAAAACATCACCGTCGCAACTGGACTATAGCAACCACCACGTTTACTGTTGACTTAATGGCGTTTCGTTGATTTTACTTGGGTTTCATTTTATGGATGGCATGTCAGTGACGTCACAACCGACCAATGAGCGAATCAAACTGTGATCAATGTAATAGGTAAACTAAAAGTAGATCTAGATTGGTGGGATATAAACTGAAAGTATGTTCATGTATAGATGTTGATTGGTAACTTTTAGCTCTCAAAGTACCTGAACATGTCTGATCTATAAAAGTTGTTAGAGAGTAAATATATGTCACCTACACGTACATTGATACGTTGTCAAAATATGTTTTAAATCAAGTTCAGTGAAACACGCTTTTTGTTCGTAGTTTTGTTTTGGATCATCGGATGAAATTGAATTTGGGGGGGGGGGGGGGGTATCAAGCTGCAATTTTGCACCAAATTTCAGATTTCTATCTAAACAAAGAAGTTGGCAATCTACCCAATGTTATATAGCCCCAATATGAACTTTCAGCGGAGCCTCTGAAAGGACATGGAAGAAATATTTTTTGACATATGGTTATTGCGTTCCCTCGCAATCCGGATCGCGAGGAACTTATTGCGTTCCCTCGCATTCTGGATCGCGTTCCCTCGCATTGTGCTGACGCCAATGACTTCTGAGAAGGTTATTCTACAAGATCGCGAGGGAACACGATCCGGAATGCGAGGGAACGCAATAAGATCGCGAGGGAACGCTATCCGGATTGCGAGGGAACGCAATAAGATCGCGAGGGAACGCGATCCGGAATGCGAGGGAACGCAATAAGATCGCGAGGGAACGCGATCCGGATTGCGAAGGAACGCGATAATATTGCGAGGGAACGCAATATTATTGCGAGGGAACGCAATAACAATGTGCTGAAAATATTTCTTCCATGTCCTTTCAGCGGCTCCGTAAATTTCAATCTGCACACACAAAAAAAACTTGTATTCGATGTTTGAGTTGTATCTTGCTTCAAAATAAACATGTGTACTCAATATTCACCAACTATACCTTGCGACTCCAAATCAACGCAACAGGTTCATTCTGTACCGGCATAAACATGATAAAAGCCATGAATTGGTTGGAATTTGTTTCGCCCATTTTGGATTAACGTTGGGGTAGATTGCCAAATTTTTTTCATTTTTTGCCCGATATTTTGATTCGGTTGACCAAAAAGCGTGTTTTACTGATACATGAACTTGACTTTATGGCACGAATTATTACACAGGACCAGTACACATGAAGCGTTTTATGACATGATTAACTCATTAACAACCCGAACATCCGAAACTGTTTTGTAAATATCTCGGATATATCTCAGTATTTCTAGTATAAGAACGTCATGATTATCATCATGTATACAAACAAAATGAAGAAATTCGTTTTGAACGAGGCAAATAAATCATAATGTACTAGACATATATGTATTCGCATAGACTCATTGCAATTATATCATAATGTACTAGACCTATATACATTCACATAGGCTCATATCACTTTAAATGTTGAATCGTTCATAACAGCTGTCTAAGTATGAAGATAATGAAAGTGAACATGTCAGAGTTTTCAGTACCAAGTCTCACCGACACACGAGCTGTTTTCAAACCCACAGTTTCCAATGTATTATGCTCCTGATTCCTCATTTTGTTACATATACATCACCATAAGATGCCACCCCCTCCTGAAATTCATTTGTTGGAATATGTTCAAAATCAGGGTAATTAAAACGAGTTTGTGTTTAGTTCATACTCATAAGATGACCCAACGAGTTACCACATAACATAAACATAGCGCCAGGGTGCTGCAGCTCACCGGCAGACTTAGATCAAGCATGTTATTGAGCTATAAACTGCAAGTCAACTTCAAGTTCACCAACAGGTCCACCATAATTATGATTCAATATATGCCCGTAATACAACCATGAGGTCTATCTGTAGTTATTTTGTCTGTATAGGCCAGTTTACATATTTCATGTCGAATATGTGACCTTGAGATTTATCACTCAAGGTCATTTTTTAGGTCAAGTTCAGTCAGCAAAAGATGCGGCAGGTGAGACTTCCCATATGATTATATTATGAACCTGAGGTCTACGTACAAGTGTCTTGCCTCCCCCCCCCCCCCCCCCCCACCCCCAGAGGCCAATATCATGCCATTTTGGGCCTTTATGTCCTATTGTGTCGGCCTTTCTCAAGTCGTTCTAGGAGTTTAGTTGTAGCAGCTCCCATTATGGAGGGGAACAAGTGACTAAAAATTCAAAAAATTTGTTCAGAGGGAGAATTTTTTTTTGCCAAGAAATGACCCAAAATGGAAAGTTTTTTTCACCTATCCGTCCAAAATCAAAATGACTGCCATGCATAGACCAGCGATACAAAGGGCAATAAAACTTATACAGGTCACAAAGGATTTCGGAAACAAATTGAGCAGATTTTGTTTAAATGGCTGCCAAAGTTCAAAATTGGGCGTTCTCCAACAAGAAGGTTCTTCAAAGTCATTGACGGTCATATTCAAGGTCAACACTGAAACCGCAATATGTCATTCCCTACTTGAATGTGGCAATATTTAGGTTCTATCTTGAAGTGTTCTAGGAGTTTACTCCATACAGCTCCCACTGTGAAGAGAAAATTGGGTGATTTTTTTCATGCCACACAGACCGGCGATGCGAGGACAACAAAACTGATACAAGTCACAGATGTACATGAGAGGAATCTTTTGAAACAAAAATCTCGAAACTGATTAGAGTGTTACCGAGAAAATGACCACCAAAGTTGAAAAAGGGGTATGTTTCGTCAAAAATTTGGTCGATTTGGCGATCAAAAGGTTTAAAATGTCTTTAGATATTGCCCTCAGATTTTACGTGTCTTTAGATATTGGCCCAAGATACGTTCTGACAAATTCATCATGTTAAAAATGTCGGACGAAAAACCACGACAATAGCTTAGCTAAAAAGCCTCGCTGACATAAAAAAAAAAAAAGACAGCCGTATTAAATGTGCTCGTCTCGCATGCTTCAGGTTTCTCGAATACGCCTACTTCAGAATGTTGCTTATTTCAATAAATTTTGGTTTTACTTTTGGAGAATTCTGACACGGGTACCCTATATGTTAAAGTAAGAGCTTTATCAAAGTAAATTGGTGCGTTGATACATTATGATACAGTAAGTGTTCATGTACTGCGTTTTGACCAGAAACTTTCTTATGGGTTGTAACATAATAATGCAATTCGGGTGGCATCATGATAAGGTATATTTCTATAGATTTGAGTGTAGAAATAAGAATTTCAGCCGAAACCAATGATTCATGGCACCGTTGTTTCACACAACATGTGCTGTTTGGAAATAGCAATTTACATTACTTTTGTTGAATTATGTACAAAATTTGTTATCCACACATTGAGCCATGCTTTTGTTGTCCATCCATTGAATGGCACACATTCCATCGGACCAGAGACATGTTCACTAGTTCACTAGTAATTATTGTTTCACTGTGCATCGAATATTCGTTCACAAAATACCAAATCTTTGAATTTCCACGTTCTGCATTTCAGCCCGATTCTATTCAGAAGCTTCTTACACACCAATAGACGAAACGTTTCTACAGTGTATAAAGATTAGCATTGCCTTATAATCATATTGGAAGTCGTGTGTGGCGGATATTTTGATGATCTTGCACCTAACCTCAGATGGACCTGAGTGGTCAACCTCAAGTTCACGTCTATTCTGAAATCTGTGAATGGTCTCCCCAGACAAAACGAGTGAAGTGCATGTATCAGCATATCGCCAGCAATACTACAAGATGTTGAGGACGCCAATTAAAAAACCTAAAAGATACATTGTTAGGAATAGAAACGAAACCAGATTGAAAAAAAAATATAACAGCATTAGAATTGAATAAATAATTCCAAAACAGAACTGTGCTCAAACCTCTGTTAATACTACTTGAAATCGTTGTTTTAAATATCACATAGGATGACATAATGACGTGTATATATTAAATGTACTGGAGTACTCTTGATAAAGCCAATGCCCTTCAGGACAGTGAACCCCAGCTACATTGCAAATAATAATAATAATAATACGAGACTGTCTAATATTATGACATGTCTGAACATGAGCGCGGTCTCTAAGGGGGGAAAAGCTTTTATGAAGCTGTCTTTGATAAAAGACAGTCACGTATTGGTAGGAATGCAATGGATTTTTTCATGTACAAGCGAGTATTTTAACCACCATGCGTGCTGCAAAAAAAAGCATGGGGTGAACGACCGACAATGTCGTTTTTTTAAGGGTTGTAATAGTTATACTTCCATATGTGTTTGTGTTACCGTTATGGTTTACAGTTTAGAGAAGCTGTCCGAGAATGTTTTTCAAAAATTATTTTTGGCGGCAAACATTCTTTTGGTGCAAAATTAAGTTTCTATCAGTCCATTAGATTGAACCCAGTACTCATAGTATTTCCTTCCATTCGACTGAGCGAAGTTTATTTCCGATTCCATCAAACTCTGAAATAATCAAAGCCCTAATGTTGTCCAACGCCTTCCTTTCATTTTCGAAAAAAAAACACGAAAACATGCCAATATATGAAGTAGACTGATGTTAATCCTAGCTATTGATAAACACGTCTTTCGGTGTCCATTGGACATAATATAGATGTACCATCAAGTGTGTTTATTGGATAATACAGTGGTCCCCTCAGATAAGACCCCCCTCAAGAAAGACTTCCCCCTCTGTAAAGACTTTTTCTTGTGGCGCTAGAATGACTTTAACATGTAAATGAACCCTTCTAATAAGACATCCCCTTAGATAAACCTTAATTTTGTGGCAGAAGGGTAGGTCTTATCTGAGGGGGACCACTGTATGCCTAATTGAACGTCGACCAAAAAACACAACTTAAAAATATTGAAAAAAGCTGAAAAATGAGGATTTGGGATGGAATTTTTGTTGTACACGAATCAAAGTGTATACATATGGATAACAAGTGTACGCATTCTTTTCTCGAAGGAAAAGTTCCTTTTCATCTTATCTGGATGTTAATTGGACAGTTATCAATACAGTGGGCCCCTCAGATAAGACCTACCCTTCTGCCACAAAATTAAGGTTTTATCCAAGAGGATGTCTCAATAGAGGGGTTCATTTACATGTTCAAGTCATCCTAGCTCCACACAAAAATGTCTTTACAGAGGGGGAAGTCTTTATTGAAGGGGGTCTTATCTGAGGAGGACAACTGTATCATCCATCCAGATATACACAACGTGGACATCCACAAAAGTTTATCCATGGAAGATGTCGATAGGCCTATACATTACACATAGAGATAAGCTTATACATATCCTAATAATAAACAGATATTATTCCATGGTTTGTTTTATGTCGGCCCGTGTATGGGCCCTGAGAAGATGTATATGTCCGAGCGCCGGTAGGCCCGAGGTGTTATACATTTTGTCAAGGCCCATACAAAGGACTGAGGGCAATATATGAAACTCTTTTTATATATTTGCCCCTTAAGGCAAATATAAAACTGCAATATGTAACACTTTAAACAAATTGTTTTCTGTATTTGACCAGTCCAGTATTTTTTTGTGTGCGTTTCGTATGTAAGGATCACAAATCTTGATCAGATTTTGGAGTCAGAGCTGCGTTTCGGTGTACAGATCATAAATCTGATCCTGTTCGGGATCACGTTTGTGAAATGCACCTATTGTATGAAGTCCAATAACACATTTGTCAGATAATACATGGTCATATGTAATGTAAATTTGTGCGTGTTGCTGTTATAAAGTAACTAACCGACTGGGATTTGACCTTGGTTTATTTAAAAATATAATTATTCAAATTATAATATACAAACATAATGAAGTTGAGGTAGTTACAATAAAATTAGTTACAATGAGAAATAAGACATAATTATTGGAAATGGGTTATGACTAAACAATTACCATGATATGTGGGTAAATAACAGAAATATGAACGACAAAAATCAGAACCTTAGGCTGACACGCGTTCACAGTAAATACAATCTACCGTACATAATGATACATGGAAGAAACATAGTACACAAACTGAAGAAGAGATACATTAGACATAAATCTAAAATAGTACAATAATACATGGTGGTATTAGTGAGTAAACAAAAATTTCAAGACATCCCAAATAACTGTGGTTTTGGAAAGGTAAGTTTACATGTATTCATTCAAAAAAATTAAAACCGTATGTACCGGGGCTTCCCTGTGAAATAATCTACATTCAAAAAGGTATGTCAGATTTCACAGTTGCCGGAAAATTGACATTGTTTTCAGTGGCTGATCGCATAAGTGTCAATTTTATTTTTGTCTTCTATTAAGACTACTTTGTCTCTTTTCTTAAATTCCGATTTTATATCTGTTGTACAAAAAAGCACTATGGATCTGATTATCGAGACAAAATAGGGGTCATTCGGGAAAATTTAGGTGTTTGGTGTCAAGATATATCTGGTGATCAGGTGTTTTTCCCATAGTTTTCTGCCCATTTCCATTGCTAGTCAGAGACCTCGAATCTAGTTTTTTTTCTTCTACCACTGCTAATTTTTTCAAGAAATGTCCAGATTTGGTGTATTTTGTAGCCAGAGACACGAGGATTCTGATTATGAAGAAACAATTAGGGGTCACGGGGGAAATTGTGGTGATTGGAGCCAATATATCCGATGGTCATGTGTTTTAACTAATGTATCCATGTGCGTTAAATCTGTGTTTTTGAATGTTTTAGAAGCAAACAATTTCTGACGATTAATTTCAAGGTTGGGTCAACAGTGTATACCACAGTCAATAATTTAGGATGCAAGTTTACCAGTACAATGGAGGTTACTATGAGAACCGATGTTGGTACTCTAATACTATAACCATGAATATCAATTACCAAACACACGGCGACATTGGCGCTGAATGTAAGCTTCCTTTTCGTGACATCAATGACAAATAGATCTACGGTATATTCCGAATCAGTACCCGAATCAATTAATACAGAGGGTAGCAACCACTTTTCTATGACCGATGGTGCTGTTGCCAAGGCATATACAGAAAAAAAACATGTAAAATATGCTCAGCACTATGAGTAGTTCATTGTTTAGCATGTAAATAATTATTAGCAAATTTAGCATGCTTCAAATACACGTTTCTGCCCATAGCAACATTGATCGAATCTTTGATATCATTTCATGCTGTATTAGTACTCTGCCGGTCATATTTTACCATGTTTGTTCAAATTTTCATTCAAGTTCAAGATATAGCATGCGTACGGAACAAGCGGGGAACTACATTGGTCAATTATCATTACATTTGCACAAATTCAATGTGTAATTTAAAACAGTACAACATGGATGCAACCACACAATTATTAGGCATAAAGCAGAGAGCCAACATTTCTATCATGATATTACTGGAGTTCGACCACCAAAGGCGTCCAAAATGATCGAAAAAGCAAGCACGCAGAGCATTGCCGTACTAGAACATCGTTGTCACGCTTGCTTGAACATGCGCGTCATGATGCGCACAGCGCACTCACTCATACCACCTTTCATGCCATATACTTACATAAAATCTCAATGTGTCATATTCCAAGCAAATATCATGTGTTGAACACGCATGTATATGTAGAATCGTTTTGGTTTACATTTTTATACCCGCGTATTTCCAGGCCATATTATGTCCTATATAGTGAACTTGATCTATATGGACGAATGTATGTAACTCTTTACATTTCATTATGCAACCTGAACATATGGTATTCTTTTCAATGTTTGCACAATGAAAATAACACTCTTTCGTGTGAAGACTGTCAAGGTGAAAAACTGGGCGAGAACAGTGTGAGGTGATCCTTTGAAAATGTCATCCTTACATGTATGTATACAAACTTCATGCATGTGACATTTTGACGAGTTTGTTACAATATTTCATATCAGTGTTGAATTATATTTTTGTTCGGTGAATGTAAATATCACTTTTAGGTATGAGAAAAATTCGACGTTCAACTGTGGTGATATAACAGATATGTTTTCAATTGTATGTTGTTATTCATAACCTGGATTGTTTCGGAAATCCGAGGAAAAGAATTAAGAAATAAAAGTACACTTATTCCGTTTTACCACTATTTGTATTTAAACAGAAATTTACCTCAAAATGAATCTATCCCTTGCCATTTTACTCGAATAAAATGACGAAAGCAATAGTTCTCGTGTAGTGCAAAGATTCTAAAATGAAATTTGGTTCTCCAAACTAAACAAAGAAATAGATCAATAATTAAAGAATTCGATTTACTAATTGTCATAGAAATGTAAGAGGGACTTTATTATATGGAGACTTGTCACATTGTAACCCATAATGATCTTACATGAGATGTTACAATACCTGTATTGAAAACTAATGCTTTCGTGACATTGAATTTTTAATTTGCTCAACAATGTTAACAGCTCATAGAATGCCAAAGCGATGAGATTTTCGATAACAGCTGCACTAAAAATCTGCCTGTTTTCAACAAAATTACGTCATCGACAAACATACTAATCGGGGGTGCTGTCTGCAATTTGGAATTTCAGATTAGTTTTCGTTTTTGTTCTATATCTAATTGTTCGATCTGTGTAAGGAATTAAACATGTCGGACATTAATGTATGTATATAACAAAATATAATAGTACATTAATACAGACACAGACATTATATGAAGGTGAAACATATCATACTTCAAGTAATCAATATGTACCTAAAGATCATTATTATATACTTCAAATATATCCTGCCTGGATATTGCTTTCCTCGGTGCAGTACACATTCGGTTTTTACTCGTACCATTTACGTCTTGTCAATATAAAAATGCAATTTATCACACGAGCCGTGTTGTTGGTTATATTACCAAAGGGCTCATTAAGTGAAGGGAATTATTCTTCGTTGTGGGTGCGCTGCACTGGCTTTCCAAGTTCATTACTTTTCGGGCGGTGAACAGAAGTAATAATCTGTACTTTATGCGGCATGGTACTCTCGTGTATGAGCAGTCATCACCATGTAATGTTTGTATGATTACAGTATGATTTAATCGCATGTAGAGTGTGAATTTTATAGCTTTTCAAATGTGTAACTTTTATTGGCACTCACGACACCGTATTAACACTGTCCCTTTTCTCGTTATATGCCATATTTCAAAACAAATAGTATAACTCTCCTATTGGCAGAGCGGTTTTGTTTTGGTAACAGCAATATTGTTTTGACTGCCAGGTAACTGAATTGTAAGCAGCCCCTGGATTGCACTTGCGGGTTATGGAGTGCGTTTTCAGTGATTCATTTCACCGAACACACGGAAACAGATGATGCACCGACTTTTTGCTGGCCAGGTTTCACTGTGCTGTTCAACCGCAAAGTCATGATGATACATGTCAAACAAAGTTCTAAACTTCGGTATTAATATTTGATGGTTGAACTGATGATACATTGTCCAGGGCATATGTGGTTATCTAATTTTGGATTTTTATTTCCAGTTGGTTGATTTGTGAAGTGTTGTTTATGTTCAGATTTGTATGAGAAAATTTCAAAAACACGCTATTTTTAACGATGAACGAAGAATATGTGCTGTTTTGTTAATGGTTTTGATAGTATAGCTACACATACATTTTTGCGTCGTTGAACCACGAACTAAAAGTAGGCCTACGCCAAATATAGTGAGGAAAAGGGTTTATTTTTCCGAAATACCATGTCTATTCCACAGTAATTAAAAGGTGGAATCGAAATCGTCAGGTAAATAATGAAAGTGTAAATTTTGTTTTGACTTAAACGGTTATAAATGCATGAGTGTATTTGGGGGAGGGGTGTGGATTTGAAAACAAGCTATTTAATATTGGTGTCAACTGTATGAACGAATGGTTTAATTTAGGCTAGTAAAAAAGGTGGGACTGATTTAGTATGTTTTGGGTGTCATGATCAGTCATTGTTCTTCAATCTAAAGTATTGCTGAAATCCTTTCCTGCTGCCTCGAATAACCTACATCATACCCGAGTTATCCGGGGTTGACTGAACTACAAAGTTCCAAATATTTGTAACAATGCAATCTAATGGTATTTTGTTTGGAAATAGGTAGCTATAACTCATCGCTTCATAGTAAAAATTATCAATATAACCACTGTATATAGGTTGAAATATAGGTCATAGTAAAAACTATTTTTACCACACTAACCGTTGTATATAGGTTGAACTTGAAATATAGGTTATATACAGAGTACACAGTGAGTACCAAGCAGGAAAAAAAGACACGTATATGATACGATTTTAATCAATAATTAGACGTAGATACAACACGATTCTATTTAAATAATCATGATCATGAAGAAGATTTTGGTGACGTCCATGGCATTTTTTTCATCGCATGACTGTACTGTAGCCTATTTACGATTTCATGTCCGTACAGTCCTTATTCCTTAAATCTGGGGAAAAAATCATATGTCGATAAAAATGAGATTTCAAAAATTAATTTGAAACATGCTGAAAAGATATATGTCTGGGAATGAATGTGACCTATAATTGAATTGTTTCTAGTGAAATCATAACTGAACCGAATAGTGTGATCAGTTTGAATCGGTTATAACGTCACAAAAACCATAAAACATAATATTTGGAGTTTTTCACTTTTCACATCCCGGGTTTCACATCCGATTTTGCACAGTTTGACGACCTTGAAAGATTCCATGATATTTTCCATGGGAGCCATGATCATGAGGGTCAAACGACTATTTTCCACAGATGCATAGCTACGTGTATCTAAAAAAAAAAAAAAAAAGTTGACAATGTTGTAAAATTTATTCACGAATTTTGGCAATAATTAGGACATTCTGTTCAATTGATGCCATTCATGCAGATTTTTGTTTTGCAATATAAGATTTAGGGAGTTTTTTGGTTTGAATCTATAGGATATTCCCCTGCGAGACTCATCATGCACCCAATGCCCCCGTCCGTGCAGGCAAAACAAAACAAAAATAATCAATAGAAGCGTTTTTCGTGCCCTCTAGCAGAGCCCATCAAGTCCTCACTGGGTATATTTCCACTGTCACTATCGCAACCCCAGCCTCAGAGTGATTAGCGCGGTATCAAAATGCTACAAACTTGTGTCTGTTTATCGCCTATTTTGCATATTTCCCACGTGAGGGGGGTGCGTCCTCATGGGGGACCCCCTAAAAAAACCGCCCCTTTTCGTGGTCCCTCTTTTGTTGATCAACAAATCCTCTAGCTGGAAAAGATGGCACGCTTCCAATAATTTCACGCAAGGCGTTCATAGTCCGGCCCCTTTTCGGTGAAATCACGCGACTGGTTTTTGATGAATGGGGATTGAGATACACGACAGAAAAAAATGCGCAGTGTTTTTGTTTACTTAGAGCATTCTTGGGATTCGAATGACGGTCAACATGTTGTGACATAATATGAGCAATTTTTTCTAATGCTTCTATGAATTTCGCCAAGATAGAAAGAACAGTGGAAAATACGAGAGATCGAGCTATCGTATATAAGCGGACGTTCGTGGTTACAGGAGTTCATAGCTGAAGACTCCAGCGTTGGAAGAATACACCAGGAGAATTCGAAAATTATCCGCAATTGTTTGTAGTTGATCGCCACTTTGAAATCAGGAGAGAGACATAAAATGACAGGCACGACCGAGGTAAGTTGTAAAGAACATGTTTGATCAAAATCAGATACTAATTTTCAGTTGAAGATTTTACATTTGAAAAACACAAATTAAACTTTTCCTAAACGAGTTTCAGCTCGAACTCTGTTACATTTTTGCACACAGCTTCCCAATATTACATTATTTGGCAGCACTTTCAGGTTTCAAATGACATTACAATATTAGCCGAGTTATTTTCCATAACATGCTACCATTTCGCAAATCTTTTCGTGGCCACGCTTTTAGGGTAGAGAGCTGGCAGTTTGCCAACACGTGGCTTCTTCACCATGCGAGGGCGATATATTTCCTATGAACGTAATCAAGCAGATTTATACTGTAGAAAACAATTGAACTAATATTAATTACTAAATTGAAAATATACTGAGACTTGAGCACGTTCAATTTACACACTAATTAATGGCATAGTATTTTTAGATGGTTTGTATATTGTGCTGACTGCAGAGAATTAAACATGACGTGAATCAGCCCATTTTCATCGTGTCAAAACATTGGCCACTTGCCAAGAAGCGTGCCTTTCCACTAAAACATACACTGATGGACCAATCCCCCACTGACTGCTTGGCAGGGTTTTGCCCACGAGTGCACTCACACTGCTTCCTGCTTTTTGAAAAGAAAAGACAAAAAAACATGCACTGAGAGGCAAGCATTATTCGGTGTCCTCGGCACTGATAGAAGTTGAAAGCGCAACCAGTTTGTAGTGACTGAACATCCATAATAGCACTCCCATTTATTGAACCTGGCGTAGGGCTATTGAAATTACACGCACCCATTTTATTTACACGCCTACGATTTTGGCGCCATATGGCATTTTCATGAATGAAATATAAATCTGATGCAATGTTCGTACCACCTCAGAAATCTCAATGACCAATAGGATCGCGGTATTCAACTCATGAATATTCACGAAAAGTTATTCTATAGTAGCAACCACGTGTTGATAGTATGTTTTGAAAAGGTGCTGATGCAATAGATATCTTTATATAAGGCGTATGACTCCTACAGAGTCAGACTCTTTGGAGAAGTATTGGATCTCGGTACATTAGGCCCATAATAATTCATAGTCATGGATAATATTTCTCGAACAAAAGAAACGGTATCAAAACAGGTATGTTGAGCACTCAATAATTATTGGAAATTGCAAAACTACGCAATTTCTTTTAGTTTCTTACAAATTCGATTTGTTTAAAGGCCTAATGTCGCATATCATTCGTTTAATCAGTGTGACCAAACCATTTCCGATCAGTTCCTATACAGGGTTAACCGGTATATGCTTATACTGATTCGGGAGCATTTGTGAATATGTCTGTTTACCTTCTGTCGTTGCAGGTGCGGCCTCGGCCCAACTCACAAGTGGCTCTCATCGGCCTTTTTTACGTCATTTACCTGTACATGTACTTCATGGTCAAGAAGATGATGCTACGGGTCATGTTCCTGTTTCCGAGCGTCTCGGAACGGTTACTCGAGCGCATCGGCAAAGTGACGCACATGGACGAGACGCCCCTGACGACGGAAGACTGGGGTCAGACGATCACGTCATGGGAATGTCTCAAGAGTGAAGTCAAAATGTACCTGATGGACCGCCGAAAAATCGCCAAACCAGACGATGACGCAATCAACGTAGACATCGCGCGACTGGACGGCAGCCCCGCGAAGCTCTTCGATTTCGTGAGCGATGCATCGCGACCGCTCATCGTCAACTTCGGGAGCTGCACGTGACCTCCGTTCATGGCGAAGTTCGACGCCTTCTGCCGAGTGGCGACGAACTTTTCCGAAGCTGCCGATTTCGTCACGGTATACGTTGACGAAGCGCACCCGACCGATGGCTGGTCATTCAAGAACAATATCGCGATCTCCAAACATCGCAACTTGGAAGATCGCATCGCAGCCGCCAAGCTGTTGAGCAGTAGAAGCCCACCTTTCCCCGTGGTCGTTGATTCAATGAATAACGAAGCTAACGCAGCCTATGGGGTGACTTTCGAGCGGCTCTACATTATTCTGGACGGAAAGATCGCTTACCAAGGCGGACGAGGCCCTAGAAATTACTACGTGGAGGAAGTTGAGGAGTGGCTGAAGAACTTTGTGGCGAAACAGAACGTCAACATGCAGTAACATTTTGGGAGACTTTTGTATGAACTGGTGGCTTCACGAAAATCAGAGACAGCTTTACATCGAACCTTTGCGTGTGTGTTTCCTTTGGCAGCTCAACTGATTATTTTTCACATAGTATCTTATTTATATATACTCGAAAAGACTGTTGCGAATTGAAATGCATGTTTACTCCTGTCCTTGGCGCACATATATTTCTTATTTATATTTCGTAGTTACTCTACCTGTATTGTGTTTGACTTGATTCTGCGCTGGCCAGTGTGTCTCCAATTAGCAGTAGGAGAGACCAATCAAAACTGAGATTATTTCACAAGCATTTATGAATGATGTAATATTTTTCGAAAGCTTTACTATATGTCTCGCACATATCATCCATAATGGTACTGTATAATGTCGTTCAGGACATTTCACCAGAATACCTGTCTTGCTATTTTCACAATCATTGTTGTGTGGGGGTTTATAGAAGGAACATTTGCATTTCATTATGAAGTATTATTATGACAGTGAAACACTTGTATACCTTTTATGAACGACGTGTTATGACAAAAATGCGGATGATCGTTTCGCCTATCGAACGTGTGTTGTACTTATATCAAATCAATCGGCATGGTTTGTTCGGGTACTTCACAATTCATCCAACTCATTTGATCCTGAGTTTGCTTATTTATGAAGGGTACTGCCACACTAGCGATACGCTATGGCGGTATCTGGAACTCCAAGCAACTCTTGAAAAATGAGTTCTTTGAATGCGAAAAGCGTCATGAATATTTCTTCGCATTTGTCCAGCATGAGGTCTTTTGTCCCTTAAATTAAGCGTCATTTTATGTGTTTGTATGTTCAATAAAATACGATAAACCTGATTTTAAGTTATTTCACTACTTTGACGCATAGCCAACTACACATAGCCAACTAAGGACACATTCACTCATCAATTCCTTCCCATATCAGTTCATATTATGCGTTCGATATACATGTACTGATAATACACCCCAGAACAATGTTCATATTTCCTGTGTGTTGAATGCATGGCGTTTCATTTATTGAATAATAGCACAGGGTCGCTGCTAAAACATGCAGAAAGGTTATATATTCGCTGAGTATCGCATGGGGCCGCCTGGTACACACGCCAGTAGGGTTATGAATGATGATATCATTTATCACATTCGTGTGCTTGTATACATGTATATGCCCGATTATCCAAGACACCCCAATCCAGTCCGCCTAATGTAAATTCATACTCTGGGAACATTGCCAACAGGTCATGTTGACTTTGTACTGTATCCGTTGTCAAACATGTCACATATTTACTCAATGTAACGCAACAAGCATAATGCACGCGTGGCTATATATATCAAATTATCAATCAGTTTGCGTGGTTTTTAGGTTTCTGAAAATTTACCAATCAGCGTGGTTTTTAGATTTCTGAACCTTTGAAATTTTGCACAATAATATCTTGAAATATCCGGAGATGGGATGTATTTGTTAGTTATTTTTATTAACACATTTGTTTTCAAAATGGCGGCCGTTTCCGACAAAAAACGTCCAATTCCTTTCTTGGATGACCGTTTTCTCAAAAACACACCAGAGGATTTTGATATTTTTTGTTTCAAAGGATTCCCCATATGAACCTTTGGGAAGTGTATAAGTTTCGTTGTCCTTGAATTGCTGGTCTGTGCGTGGCGGCCATTTTGCCATAATTATTGAAATTTCGTCCATGCACTTTTTTCCTTTATAGTGGGCCCGGACCTGTGCAGAGTAAACTCCTAGAATATTCAAGATAGAGTTTAAATATTGGCACGTTCAAATGGGAAGTCAAATACTGATTCCATTAGTTACCAAAAATTGAGCTTCAGTGACCTTGGAAGGTAGACGGACATTTTGATAAAAAAAATAGTTTAGGCTCGATCAACAATTTACAATTCTCCGGTAACCTTTAAGCCCTATTCCCCACTTCTGAGTCTCTAGAAATGAATTTTGTATCTATGGAATGTGCTCTTTCGCGTGTGAACTAATCGTACTCAGGTTTTACAGTCGCAATGACACACATAGAAAGAAAAAACTACAGTACGTATCATGTTTTATTCTGCGTCGAATCATACACGTGTCTTTCTTCCTTATGTTCCTAAAAAGTTGAACACGTTGGTGAGAAGATTCTCTCTCGACAACAGTTTTGTACATGTGCCTATCATAACTCTTTAAATATCACTTCGTGTCAGTGTCTAAATTTAAACCACAAAAATTGAAATTGCTGTCATGACTTCACCGTGATATGAATGACATGTGATGTTGCTGGAAATAGGACATGGATAGCATATACATGTATAAAGTCATGTTCGTGTATCAATGCAACACACTTTTTAGCCGTTATTTCGTTTTGGACCATCGTATCAACTTGAAATTTTGTGTGTTTTAATTGGGTATCATGCCGCAATGTTTCATAAAATTTCAGAATTATATCTCAGAAATTGAAAAAGTTGGCAGTCTATCCCAAAAAAGTGTGTTTCACTAATACATGAACTTGACGTTATAACCGAACTATATATATCAATGGTGGAATTTAACACAACCATGCTTCTCCATTGTATTGGCAGCTCAATTCCCAAGTGAGCGACTGACTTCCAGTGAACTAAAAATAAACTAACGTCTCACAAGAAATATTCACATCAAATGTACTTTACTAGATAATTATTTGATTTCAAATTTGGGTGAGGACATATCGTATGAACCTACAAAAGCAATACATGTACCGGTAGTTTTTTCGTATTATCATCGGGTATATACGTAAGATAAGTTTGTTTTGATTCATAATTATTCATCATTCTGCAACATTATTCCTAATAATGATTGAAAAGAAATAATCAGTGGAAAGCTTTTAATTTTGCAACCCCCTGTACCTCACGTTATCTGAAGTCAGTGATGAATCCCGAGTATTGCTTACACTAATCGTGATTCATCGGCGCGAGTAACCAAACGATAATCATATTCCACTTTGGCACTTTGCCAGAAGATAACAACCACTAGACCTCACGCTAACATGTCATCGGATATATTTACATCATCCTGGGTCGTCGGTCATGAGGTCACTGGTGTAGATATCGACATCTAGATAGAGAACACGCTTATTTCCAGGACAGTGCATAAAGATCAGTGCTTTCACAGAGGCGTGTTATAATGAGTTGGCAACAGCACCAGTGGGAAAATGTCTTTAAAATGCGTCGTTTGTAGAGCATGAGAAACTAGTAATCGAAATTAAAATATAAATTTCTCCGGTTTTTAGTTTTAGTGATTTCGAATCATACTGTGAATTTTTAACTCGTTTACTCCGTATAACTTTTTGTGAATGGTATTCTATGACAATTTGGCACACTTCACCTGTGAGTCAAACAGGAATCTTTTACAGAATACAGGACTTCTATCATAAAAAATGAACGATTTGGGATCCACCATGTATGGATATGTATGATTTTGAACCAAAAGACACATTGGTGTATTCTACACAAACATGCTGATTTCAAATGATTACAGTGCTACAAAAGCTAGCAAATGCACATAATTACGTGCGTGCCCAGAAATTTTAAGATGGGGTTAAAAACAACATTGGGGTAAATTGCGTACTTTTTAAGTTTCCCAGGTAGAAAGTTGTTGTTTTGACTTCCAGATGGAATTTGTTCAGTGCCATTTAACATCGTAAAATATCCGCAAAATAACGGTGTGAACAAAAAAATCAGAGTAGGCCTCTAGAATTTGGCAGGAAATATATAAAATGTTCATGTTATAAAGGGAAAAAACGATCGTTTGGTTAATAATTTTTTGCCTTGTAAATTATATAAATGTATTATCATGTGAACATAAACTCAATTTCATGTTATGTTTTACAATTAGGGAACAATTTGAAAAATATAAATGTAAACTTTATTTCTTTAACGAGGATACCAAACGGCAAAGCCACTAAAGTGAAGTTCATCCATCAGTGAAACACGCTTTTTGACCATAGTATTATTTTGGATAATCGGATCAACTTGAAATTTTATGTTTCTCATTTGGGTATTATGCCGTAATTTTTCACCGAATTTCAGAATTCTATCTCAATAATTGAAAAAGTTGGCAATCTAACCCAATGTAAATTTTCATTCGGAAATGGGATCAAGTAAAATTCAACTTCAGGGCTTTTATCGTGTTTATGCTCATACAGAAAGAACCTATTGCGTTGATTTGGAGTCGGAAGGCATAGTCGGTGTATATTAAGTAAATATGATTATTCTTGTAGGGTTCGGCGACCCCACGATAAAGAGGTACACCCCATTACTGGAGTGTCGCCGAATGTCTTATAAACCTGTCCGCACGTTCACGCTATAACCGTGGTGTCACTACTAGGTAGCCACCACGTCATAACGCTACAGTGCTTTCCCCTTTCGGAGAGACCTCGTCCCCGAGGTCAGCTATATCCCACTGCCCAGTCACATCACAGCACTGAAGATCAAGGGCGCCGCAGCTACCCGATTATGTACACATACTTGGCTGCGATGTGAATCTCAGTGAGGGGCTGACCCCAGGAACGACGCCGAGAGAACCCAGTGGTTCGAAAGGTACGGCACCAATGTAGGGTTCGGCGACCCCACGATAAAGAGGTATACCCCATTATTACTGGAGTGTCGCCGAATGTCTTATAAACCTGTCCGCACGTTCACGCTATAACCGTGGTGTCACTACTAGGTTGCCACCACGTCATAACGCTATATTCTGAAGCAATATATAACTCGTACATCAAATAAAAGTTGTTGTTTTTTTTGCAGACTCTGAAATTCCATGTTAGGGCGGAAATATAACATTGGGTTAGATTGCCAGCTTTCTCAATTTTTGAGATAGAACTCTGATTTTTGGTGCAAAATTACGGCGGGATGTCCAATTAATACACACAAAATTTCAAGTTGATCCGATTATTTAAAACAAAACTACGGCCAAAAAGCGTGTTTCACTGATGGATGAACTTGAGTTTAGGGGGTATGAATGTTTTGTTATCTAGGATGGTAAATCAGGTCCTTCAAGTGCTTTGTTATCTTCATAATGCTCTACTTAGTCATATTTTGTGACCGAATCTGCAAGTGCAAATAAAGTAAGTAACACTCGAGTATGAGTCGAGAATCCACATCACCGTAAATACCGACTTGTGCAGTCATTCATGTTTTCGAATTCTTTCTGGGACTCCTGCCAACTGTGTCAAACACTCGCTATTTTTAAATCGTGTGTTTTGTAGATTATCCACTCCGAGGTCAATATTGTATCATTCTAAGACATGTACAAGTATATCTGGAGACGGTGAACAAACACTCGGATAATCTCGTCTTGTATGGATCGATTATCTTATATCAGGATGACTGATTACTGATTGGCAACTTTCCAGCGGCCGTTTTCGGAAAAAAAACGAGCTAAAAGTTAGACAAACTGCCGTTTTAGGTGCGCTAGTGTCATGGTTTTTCTGTCCGAAAAATAACTGTTTTTTCCAAATAAGTTTTAAGCCTGATGAATTATCCTGTCAATTTACCGCAACATATGTGTACATCAATTATATACCCTGAGTTATCAAGATTCATACTTAAGATATCAATCATAACTTTTGAATCGCATTAGCCATTATCATAAATATAATGACGTCACACAAGGTTTCGTTTCAACTGGACACATTTAGAGCGCTATGATCTACATGACAACCATTCCCAACATACAACTCGTGTAACCCACATGCGAACTCACATGTAAAATTATGTCATCATTTATTGTACGAGCTTCGTAAAGAAGCCTTATATTTTAACCATATTTAGGCATTCAATTGTTTATTCATGGCATTCGGGACCCTACCAAAAACGGGTGTCTTAAAATAAGTTACCTTGGCAACCAATTACTGTAACTGAACCCTGATTTTGTTTAATCCCTGTCAAGACACATGCTAATGTTGCGCACAATGCCACCGATACTAAGAATTTCGTTATCTTAATTTACTCGTCATGATAAATATTTAAATCTGAACATTAGCAGTAATGTTTTTACTAGAAAATACTTGCATATCGTCATAAATAGTTGAAATATTAACTGGCTGTAATCATAATACTTCGTTATCTTAATTTACTCGTCATGATAATTATTTATATCTGAACATTAGCAGGAATATTCTCACTAGAAACCAGAAATTAACTCTATCATTTGTCAAAATGTATATATCGTGACTTTTTTGGAACTTTTAGTTGTAGTTATAATTTTGGCGATCTGGTGGCTTTTTCATTTGAACATTTCAACGTCATTTTCGCAAAAAATGTTAAAACATACATTATTATATTTGATATTTTTGAATCAATGTATGAAGACGCTGGTGGCTGAAAATATGAAGGCTCAAAATGCCCTCAAGATCACGGATTAGTTTACTTTTGTATTAGGATGTTACATGATATCCTGTACGATGATTACCTTGATTTTGACCCAAAATAACCTTGTGTGACATGAAAAGTGAGAATTGGCGCATGGATCCTAGATGCACGAAGTTTGCCTCGATCTTTCGACCTCACCACTGGCATTATAATGCAATGATGGGGCCAAGAAATCGTGGCTACACGGAGGTGGAGCTGAGTTTTGCATTTAATACAAATATTACAGGATTATATGGTGCATATGAAGGTGACATCGAACTTGAACTGGAATATCAAGTGCAATAAAATATTTATACAAAACTAAACTGAAAACTAGACGGAGAATCACGGGTCGGTGTGCTGAGATGGACAAGGTATTATTTGACTTCTACACCGCTTGAATTATGGGGCAGAATAAAAATCACTGCTATTCCTAGAGCATGTAGTTTATATGACCATGTTGGCTTGTTTCCTTGTATGGGCGCCCAAGCATATTTTGCCCGTATGTTTTATATTCACGTATAGCCAAGGTCAATGAAAAACAACCAAGAAAATGAAAACGTGTCAAGTACCATTAACTCTCATAAAAATACACAGACATCTCATAATTTCCAGGTTTATTTGTAGGCATATATTGTTATTATAAAACGGAAAGAGGTCACACTTGAAATTGGAAAGCCCACATTTTATGACACGTGTTTATTACACATTCATGTTTCAGATACGTTCCATTTTCTCTTTCGTACTTGCAAAATTGACACCAAACACTTATTTTTTTTTTTTTTTTTTTCGTTCTAGAGCGTTTCTGTGGTGATTTCATTGCACGTTGCCCCAGCAGACAGTTCTTATGATTTATTGTCGAAAACATGCGAGTTACTTGCAAGGAATACACTCTTTATAACACGAGTTCACAAAACAGAATTGTGCTGCCCACAATGATTGTTCACAACAAAACAGAGACAATTGGCGAACGTCGTTTCGTTTTGACTACATGTTTTTGTTTTAACACGTGAAATTACATGGATTAATAAAAAGCAATTAACTAGAAATCTACAAAGTCATGACCTTCATACTGAATGCATTGGAAACGGTAAAAGGATTATGTAATGAATAACTATTTTGATCGATTTCACAATTTAACCACTAATATCACTATAGATTTCGTTTAGAAATAGTCGAGAAATGAAAATGTGTTTTAAATGCTTATAAAATAATATTTTAGTGAATGTACCTCTATTTCGAATTATGAGTTTCTTACAGCGCAGTATGTCCACGCTGTTTGTTTTTTTGGTTTTTTTTTGCGTTTCATATAAGTTTGGCCATGAAAAATGGTGTCAAGGACCATTAACGAACAATAAAGGTTCCATGGGAGTGTTTAAACGAGTGTCTTATTCTATGAAAATACCGGCAGCTCTATTTTTGGCAAGCATCCAATGAAAGAACATGTTTGGCACATTGGCTTGTGGAAAACATTCCATAATTGGTTAAAAAGTATTCATGCATATTTTGTAAGATAAAAAAAGAACATTAACATCTCGGATAAAGTTGATATCGATAAGAAACTTGTCTGGCCATTCATAGTTTTTGCGACAGCAACAAAAAGATTAATGTGCTCTCAACAAGAAATGACCCCCTCTTTGAAGTGCCATATAATCCACAAACGACCCTGTTATTATAGCTAGCGTGGTTTATTGTAATCTAAGAAGACCTTCCAAGTGCTACGATTAGGCTAACACAAACCAATCAAGGAAATTTGGACGCATGCCAGGTATGAAGAATAGTGTCAGTGATATAGGGATCCCCCCAACCAATTTCATATTTTTATGTTCCGAGTAACAATGAAAGCAGATCAGGTTCAGCAGTCAGACTTATTTTCCATTTGTTAAGACTGGTTTGTTTTCATACCGAGTTTATTCAGAAATGGGAGGAGTGGCCCTCTCCAACCTAGATATCGGTGGGGTAAACAGTCCCGGCAGTGGCCCTCTCCAGCCTGGAAATCGATGGGGTAAACAGTCCCGGCAGTGGCCATCTCCAGCCTGGAAATCGGTGGAGTAAACAGTCCCAGAAGTGGCCCTCTCCAACCTGAAAATCGGTGGGGTAAACAATCCCAGAAGTGGCCCTCTCCAGCCTGGAAATCGATGGGGTAAACAATCCCAGAAGTGGCCCTCTCCAGCCTGGAAATCGATGGGATAAACAGTCCCAGAAGTGGCCCTCTCCAGCCTGGAAATCGATGGGATAAACAATCCCAGAAGTGGCCCCGTCCAGCCTGGAAATCGATGGGGTAAACAGTCTCGGCTGTGGCCCTCTCCAACCTGAAAATCGGTGGGGTAAATAGCCCCAGCATTGGCCCTCTCCAACCTAGAAATAGGTCACGGTGGCTAGGCGTTACGTGTTATTCAAGGAGTGTCGCGTAAAATCGTGAGTATTACGCGTTAATCGTGAGGAAATGGCACAGGAAACGACACAGGTCCCCACTTCAAATGATATATTTAATGAGAAAGTTCATTTCCTTCCTAAAATTTTGTTTCCACGGAACATCTCAATGAGCAAACATCACGTATGCTACTATGAATTACTTGCATACATCGTTATACTTACGAAAATGGACACACAGTTCGTGACAACACCCGCACGATTGCGACGCGTTTGTGAAATATCATCGGTTATCAATTGAAATCAACGAAATGCATATTGGTAAATCATAGGATGCTCTGAGAAATCTTTCTTTATTGTTACACCATGCAACCAGTTGTTTTAATCGAGTATTTTATGAACTGAGAAGCTTTTTTTTTGGCTTACGCGTATCAGCTTGAGGGAGAAAACCTGCACACGCGTTACAGCATGAGGAAACATGTGAGCGTTGTCGGGGATGGTAGAGCTGGTAATGTATATATGGAGATGTTTATAGAATGATCTGAGACTGCACATGTTCCAAGTACTGACAATACTTCTCATTTATCATTATCATCAATAAGTTCCTCCCAATCTTCATAAATCTAAAATTAGTAATAGTAAGAGATTTTCGTGTCTTTTACACAGAAGCTCACCAAGTGAAAACATTATCTCTTGAACTTGAATTTATCTCATCAATTGAGCAGTGAAAAATGGAGAAAGATTCGCATTACAAAAAGAAATTTCCCAACCTCAACAAATTATTTACTCATGCACATACGCGTAATGCCCTCACGCAAATCGCGTAAAGTATAGCAAATAAACAGGTGATACATTCAACCTAGATTCGTGCCGCTTGCGACCATTGTGAGACATTTTGAAGACAGGCACATGTGAAGCCCATACTATCAACATAATAGACCTCTCATTCTATTTACATCAATGCCGATGCATAACATTTTCAGCCCCAAAACCGAGGAGAGCGGCTGTCCAAGCAAAATTGACAGATATTGTGCAGCCAAACGTATCGCTACACTGGCTTATTTCTCCAATTTAAACTCTCAACAACAATAATGAATATGTTCCGTGCAAACCCAAATCTGACATTTCAAAACAGTAAAATTAGCGAAATTGTATGTTTTTCCTGCTAACGGTCACTCACAGGCTGCCATTTCCTCACGAATAATGCGTAATACTCACGATTTTACGCGGTACTCCCTGAATAACGCGTAACGCCTAGGCACCGTGTAGGTGGGGTCCCCAACCGATTTCTAAGTTGAGTGGTCCAATTCTGGGGTGATCACACATGTACATGGAACCTCGCACGTCCTCGCTTTCTTTAGCTTTTTACGCATTAATACTTCCTCCTCGTATGCAACATTTCTCAGGAGGATAGATTGAACAGGATTATATGTTATGTGTAGAGAACAAATAATGTAGGACTATTACTTCTTTCTGTCCTCTACTCTTCATAAATATTTGAATTTTCTTCAAATTTTCATGGAAGTAACTCCGGCGACATTTTCAATACACATATTGACGTGTTCACTGAAGCATATTTACTGGCAAACTCTATAGATGAAATAAGCTCACAATTTTATGCAAATAATATCTTTACCAAACGAAACGTATTCACAACACAGGTTCATCTTGTGATACTCGCATGGGCATGTGAACCACCATACAGCGAAAACAAACTTGCATCATAACGCAATCGTGGTGGGCGGATTTGGGAAAATTAGCATAGTTTCATTCATGTGAATAACTGTAGCGATATATTTTCAAATATAGGTAGATCGAAGTGTCTACGTTGGCAGACCGAGATTGTTTTTCACTCATGAAAAAAAAAGTTTCTCCCACGATTAGGCATTTTGTAATTTGATACAATATACTTCAAGGAAAAATTAGGCAGAAAGGCATGTGTTATTTGCAGTTTTGTTTTATTTCTATAGATAAAATAACAAAGTCCGTCGAAAACATAACAACATTTCAAGAAAGGTAACATGTACAGGGATTCACTTTGACTAAAACGACACCATTTCGGATCTATTATTTTAGAAACGAATAGCTTTAATAGGACTTGCTTTTGCATAAACCACAACAACGGTGTTGTTACCAAGTGCAGTTTTGGAGAATTACATTTTATTCAGCAATAAATAATATTATCTAAAATGTGAGTGAATAATCAACAAAATAGATCACAAAGTACAAAAAAAAAATTTAAAAAATAAACATACATAGCAGTCTTGTGGATACCTTTAAATTGGTTTGATACGTTTCTTCTGTAATATTTGTGCTACTATGTGTCGGAGTATTGCGTAGCATATATGCGGAAAGAAAAAATGTTAAACCAATATACACTATAAAGTGATAAATAGTCAGTACAGTATATACATCACTCTATATTGAACAGGTGAAAAAAGTGAAAATCTTTTCAACGTATATCTGAAGATACATACATACTCTAGTAATATACTTATAATATAGTAATAACCATTATTGACATCGATAGTACTATTCAACAATAAATAGACTAATACAATATTCTATATCAAAGACGCCTAATAAATAAGTTTCTGCAGAGCTCATATTGTCATAGGTATACCCCCATCTGCCGAAAGTCTTACTACACAAAGGCCGCTCAGAAAGGAAAAAAAACTTTATAAGGCTCAGACATGATCGAACTGGCACATTCACAAGATATATAGCACACTCATATACCATCTAATTCCAATTATAAAATGAGTTGTTCGATTATATTTACAAAAGTGAGTATAATGCCACGTAATCCTAAATGTAAGCGCAGCTTGAGCCTCTAACAACATGTACATTCTTAACAAGAAATCTCTTACCAACACACAATTAGCGGATTATTGCAAGCCATGCATGCCTAATGCAGCCATCAAAACATTTAAATCCTGTCATTACGAATGACATATATCTAGTTAGCCTAGTAATATCACACTGAGATCGTAGCACGTAAGAAGTACAGTCAGCTATGTATTACAGTTTCTATAACGTTTATAGAAAGACAGCAAATGCGAGGGAGAACATTCAACAAAGTTATACATTTTTCTCATTTGTTCAGCAGTCATCTGTCGTGATGAATGTTTTAGCGGGTCCCTCGTCTTCACGTTGATTCTCGCCCGAAGTTCCATCTGCTTCTTCAGTACTGGTACCTTCAGGCAAGCTTACTTGAGGGGGTTCTGAACTCGTGCCGACTTCGTAGTCAAACGGCGGTGGAACATCCTTCGACAAGCCATCCAGGGATGGGTTAGTCTCGTCATTTTCATTCCCCATATTGACAATCTGCTCAGCGAAACTCAGCTTGCCATCCTTCAGGAACTCATCAACGGAGGGGTTGACTTCGTAGTCTTCACTCTCGTAGGTGACAACTTTTTCAGCGAATCTGACTTTTCTCGGTGATGTTTTCGAGCTGGATGTGTCGTCGTCTTTTGTTTCTTCATCATCCACTGATGTTGCGGGTGGTTGAAAGACTTCATCGTCAACAACATCTCGTGACGCATTTTCGGTAGTGGTAGATTGTTCAGGTACCTCTTTCAAATCTTCCTTAGAGTCGTTTTCTTCAGAGTCTCTTTCAGAGATGCTTTCAGCTGTTTCATCTTCATTCTCTTCTATGTCTTGATTAGAATCATTCGACATGATGCTGGAGTCATCTTCTTTCTTGGAGTCGTCTTCTTCATCAACGTCAAGCTTGTCTCCGCTGGGTTCTCTAGTATCATGTGACGATTCAACAGCTTGGTCTTCCTTCACATTTTCGTCATCTTCCTTGGCTTCATCACTCCCGCCTCTGACCAATGTCTGCAAAGATTGCTCAGGATCATCGGACACAGGAGCTATGGAGTCTGCACCTTGGGGCTCCGGTCGTTCTGAGTTTGGGGTGCTCTTCCCTCCAGAATCAGCTAGGATTTCACCCTCATCCTCGTTCAATTTGTCCCAAACATAATCCGAGAACTCGTCCCAAGATCTTCGCTGGTACTTGACACTTGAATAGGCAGCAGACTTCTTCACTTTTGGCTTCGGTGAGGCAGAGCGACTTCGCTGCACATCGAGACTGTCCTTAGATACTTGACTAGAAGCAGACTGGCTGGGTTGTACATCATCGGAATGCTTTGCAGAAGCTGGTCTCTTCGGGACAGTTTTTGAAGGAGTAACTGACTCCACATGTGCACTCACAGGCCTTTGCTTCTGAGTGTCTGTGGAGTCTTTCTCACTTGCACTCCATCGGTAGAAACGAGCTGAACTTCCCGAAGCAGGTTGGACCTCCACTGCTTTACCTTCCTCGAGTTTATAACTCGGTTTCTTGGATTTCTTCTTCACTTTTTGGTCCATAGACCTGTTGACTTCAGCGTCAACGCTGCTTATTCCCGTGTCTATTCTTTTCTTCCCTTCCATAATTTTCTCAATTCTCTTCTTTGCCATGCTGTTGACAATCTCATCATTTTCTGGATCGGACTGCGCCAAAATATTTTCCTCTTGTTTCTTCTCTTGTTTCCTTTTTTCCATGTCTTCTGTCTTCTTTAGTTTAACCCAGTCATCATATGTCAATTTTTGAGTTGTTGTTGGTTTCAGACTGATATGTCCCCTGTTGACACCAGGCTTTTTCACCCCGGGCGGCTTGGGTCCCATGAATCCTTTTCGGTCGGCTTCTCTTTCCATCCTCAACTTCATTGCTTTCCTGGCTTGCCTCTCTTCTTCGTCCTTCAGCTTAGATGATTCAACATACCCGCAAGTACACTTCAATATTTCCTCTCCTTTTACGTCTGTCTTGATGCTGTTACTGGTTGTCTGATCATTTTCCCCCGCTTTGTTGGAATTGAGCTCAATTGTTTCGTTGCAAATGACATCCGTATTTCCGCTTGCAGCAGATATCTCAACAGCTCCATCTCGGTCCGTTGGCCGTCTTTTCAACAATCGATTCAGTTTTGCTTCCTTCCGCTTCTCTCTTTGCCATTTGAGAACAGCTTTCTCACTGTCTTCTTGACGTTTTGCCTGAGACTTCATTTTCTCTGCTTCCTCTTTGCGCTTCTGTCTCTCTTTCTGTCTCTCTTCCTTTCGCTGTGCTCTGAGAATTTTATTCTTGTGCTTCAGCCAATCCTTGATCTTCGGTTCGTCTGTGTCCTTCAACTTGTGGTCTGTTTTCTTGTCAGTACTTCTGCTTCTGCTGCGGCTTCTACTGTGGCTGTGGCTGCGACTCCGACTAGTAGATGAATCACTGGTGCTGTCATCTCGCTTCCTGCCAGATCTTGATTGCACTGGTTTTACTGCAGCAGTTCGCTGTTGCCTCTCTTGGTTTGGCTTTCGATATTGTGGTTTTGGTTGGACATTCCTGGGCTTGCATCTCATTCGACCTCGAGGCATGTTCGTGGTTTCTTCTATGCTTGACTGTCGAGTGTAGGATTCGTCATCGCTGGTGGTCTGATGATGGAATCCACTTTCTTTGACAAATGTGACATGCTTTTTCATCTCTGGTCTAGTTGTGTCAATCAGATAGTAACCTGGAAGATATCAGTACATAATATAGCACAAACCAAATATTGATTTAAGCACAAACTTTGGACGAACAATAATAAAAAAAAAACATGATCGTCGTGCAAAAGATCTAAAATCATAATGGCCTGTTTATGATACCGGTATACTTTATAGAACACGAGTTGTGGTACATACCATGTGCACTATAAGGTCGCGGTTTTCTCTGTCGACCGTTCTCGTGGCTCATTGTGTCATCCTGTGTTTGAGTCTGAGCAGACACGGGTACTCGCTGAGCGCTCCAGAGTCTGTATTTCTTTGACCCATTGGATTGACCCTGGGGTGGCTTCATAGAACCAACATAACCTTGGTTGTGGTATTTGCACTCTTTCAGGGCATGTCTGGTCTCGGCAACAATCTCTTTGTTCATGTCATCGTGGTGATCTAAGAATTGTCCTTGCAATAACTCCTGCAATTCCTTGTATGTCTTTTCAAGTCTATGACTTCCTTTAAGATTCTCTGGGTATAAATGCAGTGTTTGTTTTGCCTTTTCCGTGAGCTCAGTTTGTCTCTTTTGCTTGGTGTTACGAGTGCGGTTGCGGTAGAATTGCTGCATGTGAGTGTACTCAGCCTCTTTAGCAGCTTTGATTGGTTTGTCTTCTTTCTTCTCACTCACATCCGAATCTCTCCTCTGGTTAAGATCTATTCTAAACGAGGTTGTACTAGTTGTAGTTTTGTACTTGTTGGCCATGTTCCTGGTCTCATTTTCATTGTCAGAATCATTTTTCAAAGCCTCGTTGTCTAGATCTTTTTCTTTCTTTGCACTCTTTGACCTTCTTTTGCTTGCACCTTTCTTGGTTCCTTTTTTCTTGGTCACCTCCTTCTCAATGTTTCTGCCAGAAGACTTGACTTTCTTTTTTTTCTTGCCAGTCGTCTTTGACTTCGGTGCATCAGAATCATCAGAGTCCATTGATGAGAATGAAGAGTACTGATAGGATTGTGTCTCCTCGTCATCGCTCTTATCCTTTTGAGTCCAAGCTGTATCCACCGGTGATGGACTAGCCGGTTTGGTGGGTTCTTTTCTCTCAGTGCCAAAATCGGCCCAAATATCAGAACTGGATTTCTTCTCATCTGGGTTTGAAGGGCTTTTCGTTCCAGATGAAGAATTTGACCGTGATCTGCATCTTGTCTTTCTGCCATTCTCCTCAGAGTCTGCCCTAGAGGAACATCTGGATGACGACTTTGAATCCTGTGAACTTACTGATGAATTTGATGCAGATTTCGACTTGGTACCTTCTTGATCCTCATCAGAATTGGACGAGCCATTCTTGAGAAGGGATTTCATAAAGTCCATGTCCCCTCCCCCCATGGGTCTGGACATTGATGGCATCGCCATGGTGATGAATCAGAATCTGCGAGGAATACAAACACATTAGATTGGATAGATTCTACCATAGTTCCATGAATATTTTGTATCGATTTGATTGTTTTAGCAAGTTTGCAATTTAACTGTGTTAGCAAGCACCATGATACATCAATTGTCAGTATAAAAAGAATGCATTTTATGCGAGAATGACAGTTATGAGCTACATGTACAATATAATTTCAGACATTGAATTGCATTTTACTATGTGCTGACAAACGCCTGTCAAAGCAAATGCTCCAGTGACAAATAAGTCATTGCTCTAAATCATGTGCTGGTATTACAAGTCTTCTATGGCCACAATATCTGGGTATTGAAGATTCCGTCTCATGAGACAGGATAGGGCCTGCAGTCCTCAGCAGGTATCCCCGATAGACGTACTTTGTCTAGATACATGTATGCATGAAATCTATTGATTGGATTCTTGTACAGCCCCAATTTCACCGAAACTCCAAATCATCCACTCAATTTGTTTTGTTAGTTCTGAGGCAATCATTAAATGCATGCTATATTTTTTTCAGAACCAATTTTTTTTTTTAACACATCTAATGCAATATAACAATAGGTGTGCTCAATGATTTTGACGATTACGAGTCCGCCCGAGTTGTCTTTTCATACGTTTTAGTGCCCATTTTGTACCGGTTTTGTAAATAAATAAACGAAATGTATCCATCAAACCCGAATGTGAACAAATTCTCAAATCGCGCCACATCGAGTCCACATCAAGTACTTTTTTCCAGTTCGTATGTGCATATATAGTGTAGTTATGAGAAAATAATCGGTGATATACCATGATGTGCATGGAATTGTCAGTCTATCTCGTATTTCTATGCTTTGTTTACATCTGCATGTGATGGATACAGTTCCTGTATTTACGCGAGAACCGCCTGTTCAAATGAGCAAAATTTCCCCGAGGACCGGTTATTTTCATTACATTTGATGTGAGTATGTTTCATTCAGTTAGTTTAGCATGTTTAATATGAAATATAGTTTTCAAAAAATATTGACTGGTTTCGAAGGAAGCTGCTTTAAAACTCAATGTCAGCATAATAAAAAGGTTTCAATGAGAAAAATAGATTATTATCGAATTATTTTAGGGATGTTGCAGAACAATAACGGAAAGCTCTTACATCATATATACATGTGCAAATTCATAGGATTATCAGATTATGTGCGCAGTTCTATATGTTGATGAACAATTGTCTGTACAGCCCTTACCATAAACGGACAAACTTCAAAGATATGTCCATGAACCTACAATCTGAATCTTCTATTTTGGCTACAATTGTTCGAATGTTTAGTATATGTGTAGCACAATATGCTAAATGTAAGACTGCCAATTAGGTGTTTTGGTCAGTGGGGCCAATAGCTTGCGTATGTTACATGTTACATGCACTCTAGATTTTGGTGAAAAGTTCATCAATTTTTAGAATCCGTCAGTCAGACCCAATGATAAATCATCGATCGTGACTTAGCAACTGTCTGCACGCAATTTCCAGTCCATCGCCTAATTACATTCAAGTGAGCACCTGTACGGGCACTTGCTCGGGCACCTGTTTGAACGATAATAGGGGAAATAACAGCAATATTTTTTCGGAACCATCACAAAAATGCGTACATACCTGGGCCCAAATAAGTGCTCAAATATTCCTCATGACTGAATCACCTCAATAATAACCACACAACACGCGATCAAGAGATTTCAATGGAGAAATCACTGTAAAATCTCTTCGATCAGATGTACACATTGCCAGACTATTTTGACAGTTCGTGTTGTTGTTTATAGCAACGACGGCTGTTACACTTGCTGTTATTACTCCCTCTGAAATTATTATATCTTGTCATAAATTCGCAAGTAGCATCACACTACTGATTTTTTTATGTGCTTGTTTATGAAATATAAATCTCAAAATATTTTTCAAAAACGGTTAATTTTATATCAACGAATGTCAGAAATATCGAAGCAAAACATTCTTATTGCGTATAGGGGGTACCCGCATTGAATTCAACAGCCGCTGTTCTCCCCGGAAGCATCCAGGCGTAGCCAAGGTGATTAATTAAACAAGTTTGCAGACATGGAGGTAGCTGTCAATTAGCTACCAATAATGGACACCTGACAGACAGTAGGTTTCTGACTATGTATCAATTATTCATAAGGCCGATTTAGGCTAAAATATGTTGCAAACTGTTATATTTCCGGCAATATTGAAAAATTCCATTATATATCTATGACGTGTGCATATGTATATACACAGTAACATGTATATTATTGATTAGCCTGTTCAATTTCATATTGCCCACAAGGTTTGACATAAACCCAGGTGTCCCACTCTCTCGAACGCCGGACTCACGCCTCCGGCGTTCGAAAGAGGGGGACACTCTCAGGGGTTTGACAATCATGTGCTCCTATATAACTTCCAGGCCTAATTTGATGCCAAATGATAATTTTGACTGCAAACGGATTATTATTATTATTAGCCCCAGTGGTGACCCTGTACACAACTACTTTATATCTGATGTTTATGTTGTTGTGTGAACATAAACATCAGATATAAAATAGTTGTGTACAGGGTCACCACTGGGGCTAATAATAATAATAATCCGTTTGCAGTCAAAATTATCATTTGGCATTGTGTGAACAACAACATAAACATCAGATATAAAATAGTTGTGTACAGGGTCACCACTGGGGCTAATTGTATCCCCCGAACAAAGTTCGGCGGATACTATGGATTTGGCTTCGTCGTCCGCGTCCGCGTCCGTGTCCGCGTCCGCGTCCGCGTCCGCAGAGATTTTCTTGTGAACGCACTACAGGCCGCAATTCTCACCCGATCACCATTATTTTTTGCAGGCACATATATAATGGTAAGATCCCGACACCAATCGATTTTGGTTGCCGTGGCAACTGAATTGGTCGTTTGGGGACACATTTTGCATTGAAAACAGCCTGTTTGAGACACATGGCTTGTGAACGCGCTACAGGCCGCAATTCTCACCCGATCACCATTATTTTTTACAGGCACATATATTATGGTAAGATCCCGACACCAATCGATTTTGGTTGCCGTGGCAACTGAATTGGTCGTTTGGGGACACATTTTGCATTGAAAACAGCCTGTTTGAGACACATGGCTTGTGAACGCTCTACTGATGGCAATTTTTGACGAATCTCGATAATATTTGGAAGTTTTGTTGGGAAGGGCTGTCACACGAAACCAATCGTTTTTTTAGAATGATCATATAAATATTAATATGTTAACAGCCTAACTTATTACAGAATTTGGAAATATCCATTTTGACATGTGAGATCATTCCAATAGCCTGTACAATGGAAGGTAATGACACTGGTATCTTGTTCAGAATGGAGAACTGATGTTTTCAGTGAAAACAGGACAATATTACTGAATAAGTTAACATTAGTTTTACTAGTTAAGTCTATTATTGTCCACAATAAAAATAGTTAAGACGAGAAACGTTTATTATTAAGCTCAACAAGGTAAAGGTTTTGTCCAGTACAGATTTCATGGGTGTAACTGAATAAGTTAACATTATTTTCACTAGTTAAGTCTATTATTGACCACAATAAAAATAGTTAAGTCTATTATTGACCACAACAAAAATAGTTAAGACAAGAAATATTTATTATTAACCTCAACAAGGTAAATGTTTTGTCCAGTACAAATTTCATTGGTGTAACCGAATAAGTTAACATTATTTTCACTAGTTAAGTCTATTATTGACCACAATAAAAATAGTTAAGTCTATTATTGACCACAATAAAAATAGTTAAGAGGAGAAATATTTATTATTAAGCTCAACAAGGTAAATGTTTTGTCCAGTACAAATTTCATTGGTGTAACCGAATAAGTTAACATTATTTTCACTAGTTAAGTCTATTATTGACCACAATAAAAATAGTTAAGACAAGAAATATTTATTATTGGGCTCAACAAGGTAACGATTCTGTCCAGTAGACATTATATGTCTGTAACCAAATAAGTTAACATTTTTTTTTGCTAGTTAAGTCTATTATTGACCTCAATAAAATAGTTAAGATGAGAAACAATTATTATTGAGCTCAACAAGAATAAGGTTTTGTCCGGTAGAAATTTCTGGGTGTAACCAAATAAGTTAACATCATTTTTACATGTTAAGTCTATTATTGACCATAATGAAAATAGTTAAGACAAGAAATATTTATTATTGGGCTCAACAAGGTGAAGGCTTTGTCCAGTAGAGATTTTATGGCTGTGACCAAATAAGTTAACATTATTTCTTGCTAGTTAAGTCTATTATTGAGCACAATAGCTTTTCATGAAAACATTGATCAACTTTTACTTTGAATTTCAACTTGAGACCATGTTTGGCACAAATTATGAGTTAAATTATAACTTATGGTGAAAAATTCGATCTGGCTCCAATTTCTTCATCTTGAAATGCAGTTTTGGTCAACTTTTACTTTGAATTTCAACTTGAAAGCATGTTTGGCACATATTATGAGTCGAAATATAACTCATAGTGAAAAGTTCGATCTGGCTCCAATTTCGTCATCTTGAAATGCAGTTTTGGTCAATTTTTAGTTTGAATTTCAACTTGAAACCAAATTTGGCACATATTATGAGTTAAAATATAACTTATGATGAAAAGTTTGATCTGGCACCAATTTCTTCATCTTGAAATGCAGTTTTGGTAAACTTTTAGCTTGAATTTCAACTTGAAACCAAGCTTGGCACATATTATGAGTTAAAATATAACTTATGACGAAAAGTTCTATCTGGCTCCAATTTCGTCATCTTGAAATGCAGTTTTGGTCAACTTTTACATTGAATTTCAACTTAATACCAAGTTTGGCACATATTATGAGTTGGAATATAACTCATGGCGAAAAGTTTGATCTGGCTCCAATTTCGTCATCTTGAAATGCAGTTTTTGTCAACTTTTACTTTGAATTTCAACTTGGAACCAAGTAAGTAAAATATTCTGAGTTGAAATATAAATAGGTGAAAAGATTGATCTATCTGTATTTTCGTTATTTTATCAAACAAGTCGAAATGGAAATTCATATAAAGAGATTTCAGTGGTGATTTTGAATTCGACCTTCAATAACCTCGGAAGATCAGTGCAGCAATTTTGGTGGGGAATAGAAAACAGTTGTGACTTGAGATTTAACATTTCTCTGGTAATCTTTTTTAGCCCTTGCTCTAGTTTTTCACACTTGACAGTGATATATTTGGGGCAACAGAGATGATAGGGCTACGGGGGATACACCCAAGCGGTCGTAGGCGACCGGAAGCGTCTAGTTATTATTATTTTTTTATATTAAAAGCTGATTTCATATTTTTCGTCCAGTGTAAGTCAACATCATGTAGCCATTGGAAGCATCAACTGCCAAGATGCCAACCATTCAGGAGCGTGAGAATCTGATGTCTGACGCCTGTCCGAAACGGTCCGGCTTCACACCTCGACCCATCGAAAAGCTCGCTACGAGAGAAAAACCTCACATGATGATCGACATCGAGTGTAAACACTTTCTCCGAACAAGCACAGATGATGCGACCCACGGTATCCCTCCAATTTCATACCATATGTGGCGAGAGGCCGGGAAATATCAACCCCCTTTTCCTGATAGGCCAGATGATCAGTACAATAGCAATGTATGGCGGAATTTCCGGAGGAGCTATGGTTTCCATGTGAACAGTGATGGCCAGAAGATTAGTGAGATGATCGCTAACATGTATCCTCTAAATATACCACCTCCATCAAAGGTCGGCCCCTACACATTCGAGAAATTCTTGAGGGAGATTCCACTGATTCAAGATGAAAAACTCCGGAACATGGCAATAGAGAGAACGTCAAGAGATGTCGAAGATTTCAAGAGGCTTCGACTGAGGAGTGACAGCAGAAATCCTCCTATTGACCCAAATGGTGAGTTTTGGGGGGTTCGCATCTCAAGATGATCAAATATACATGGTATGTAGTTTATATATGCTATCCACACAGTTCTTCAAAACATCTTGTGTTATTCTCATTAACAACACCTCATGATTAAGAGCAACCCATTCGTTCTTTACACTTCTCACCTCTGATTTGCAGGAGAAATCATTCCACCCAAGAATTTCAAAAGACACCTTCCACGATTCATCCCGCCTCCATCTCCGAGTTCCACACCACAGCCGCCCCCCTCCCCACAAAACACTCGAGTGGATATGTTTGGCAGGACCGTACCAAAGGCAAGGGACGGACCTCAGCTCTGGAAACTCAAATACAAACTCAACCATCCCGAACAGAAACAAATCATGGAGGAAATCGAGAAGCGAAAGGCAATGAGCAAGTCGGCTCACTCGCCCTCTATCACCATAAAAAATGTCTGAAACTGGGGACTGCATAATATTTGTCAAATGCTGTCCATTTTTCAATGTTGATATTATCAGTGTTGTTAGAAATTTTGATATTCTCTCTGTTGTTGGCAATGAAAGCGTTACTATATATCTGAATGTGTTTGATGTTTGTTGATTCATGAAACTGCAATATGTGACACAGTACTGAGTTCATTGTACATAGAGATATTAACTTTGCAGTTGATTAACGATTGTGTGCCTAATTGAAGAAACCAACAGGTAAAACATGCCAGGAATAGGATAGTGATAATTGTTATCAAAACCTCAAGATTGCTCGAGCATTTGAATTGTTGATATTATCAGAACAGAACTGTTCTAAACATTGAGATTGGTAGTTAGTGATTTACCTTTTCCACCTTTCTCTTCTGTTTTTTCAGAATAAATGTAAGACAAATTTATTATGGATTCAAGGCAGTGGCACACGGGAATAGAAAATCATTCCATAGTGTTAGTGTTGCCAAATACCTTTACTAATTTGTAGCATGAATTTGTTAGGTACCGAATATTCCAAGCAGGAAACTGACCATGTATAATATTGATCAATAGTATTGTTGTATTTTTAATACTTAGAATGCTGAATTTTTAGACGTGATTACGCCAAATGTGCCAAATTGTATTTGTACAGAGACATGTATCAGCGTGAGAGTGTAATTGTGTGAAACTTTTGATGTTTCGTTTTCAAGATAAATACATCAAAGTGATATTCTTTGTGCCAAAAAATGTATTATCTTGTAAATATTTAGCGGAGTTGTTTTACATCTATTCCAGTTGCTTTTTTACTGTTTATTCATGTTAACTGAGCTTCATTGTACAAAATATGTTGTGGTGACTTGTTTTCGCTGTGCCGTCCATGTAACATGTAGTAGTATTTCCCTCATATTCACTATAAGTCTGTGCTAAACCATCGACACTAGTGTGCCAATCACTACTAACTAAATGTGTTGCCAAAACCGAGATGCCAATCAACTTGAATCCAGCCTCTTCATTTATTATACTTATACTGTAGATTACAAGTGACTATGTCAATTGTGATCACATGTACTATGTACTAGTTATGATTACACGTGCCAAACTCATGTTTCGTCAATTTTCATGTTTGAAGGTATTATCATACATACATAATGCTCGAAAGAATCCAGCATTAGAAATATCAGTATTACCTAAACAAAGGTTTGTAATATAACCATTGTATGTATTCACCATGTTTTGGTTGTTTTGCAGTTTCACATTCTGTATTTCAATTCCTGATGCACTCTTGAATAAAAAAGCTCTGTTCCATGCCATAATGTGTAAATTGGAATGCCAAATACAACCGCCAAAATATTATTGAAATGATCATCCAACGTGCCATAGACAACTTCATAAAAATGACAAACCCAAAATTGCAAGAATATGAAGTCTTTATTCTTATATGTATTCAACAATGAACTCAATAATTTGTTCCCAGTTGCCCTTGCATTTCCAGTAGCCAGCTGCCTTAGCCATCAAATAACAATTTCAATTATTTACAAATAAATAATAATCTTGTCTCCATCGCTGAAGAACAAATATTTGGACTCACTTGTGAATGATATGACATTATGACATGTATACCTAGACAGACATTGAACAAGACATACTTCGATTTCAACTGTGCATGAGACAATCTTTCAACAAATTTCTGTACTTCACAATAAACAAGAACATTTACCGGATAAATTTTCTAACATTGGTGATTGGACCCTATACTTTTTCCAGTAACACAGCTATTCCCTGCCCGCCGCCGATACAGGCAGATCCCAGAGCGTACTGCACTCCTTGTCGTCTGTAAGAGCGAAAGTTCTCGAGCATAATTCACGTAACATTGAGAGTCGGATTTAAATATGTACAAGTATACACCCCGAAATCACATTTCAGGAAATACTGTTGAACTTTTCGATCTCGAAACAGGTCTTACCATCACTGAATAGATATAATATATTGCAAATCATTTGTACAATTTTCTGTTTATTTATTGAAATACTAGAGAAGTTCTCACCTCATTTCATGTGTTAGGTGTGCTGTAATTCTGTTCCCTGATGCTCCTACGGGGTGTCCCAAAGCTATAGCCCCGCCGTTCTGGTTCAGTCGGTCCATCTCGATACCCAGCTCCTTCTGTACCGCGAGACACTGGGGGGCAAACGCCTCGTTCACCTGGGAAAACAAAACTCTTTTAGCTACTTCAAAAAATATGTTTTTGTAGAACTATAATAAGATGACCAGTCCTATTCAATTTCACAATAAATTATATGATTTACTTCCCGTAAAACCTATTCAGGATTATTTATAAGATCATTCTTGGTAGAGACATGTTTATCTTTGGTATAATAGTGCCATGCAAAAATGCATGTACCACAAAATGTGGTCTTCAAAAGCTCAATTTCAACATTAGGGCTTCAAGTACCGATCATAAAATTTGCCTGTTTGAACTAAACGAGTCAATTTAAAAATTATTGTCTTGAATAATTTTTGGTGTTTGAATTATCGGAGTGTTCGAACTAATTGAATAATTACGGCAAACAAAGTAGAATCTACAAATATCATTGATACACACCTCAACAATGGGTATTTTGTCGAGCGTGAGCCCGGTTTTCCCCATGAGGGCCTGTACGGCTGGGACGGGTCCAATACCCATGATGTGGGGGTCACACCCAGACACCCCGTACCCCGCAACCCGTGCCAGGGGGGTCAGGTTGTACTTGCTCATGGCTGCTTCCGTGGCAAGGATCACACTGGCTGCACCATCACAGATACCCTTGGGGGGGGGGGGGGAAGTTTAACATGATAACGTACGTACAATGCATATTGAGAAATTTTGGTTCTCGGATTCTCTAGAATACAGGATAAGTATTATCAATATTTTTCAGAGAAGATTTTTGATTAATTTTCATCAATTTTTTTCAGAATAGATTTTTGATTGAATTTTAAATGATTTTTGAGGGAAATTACTTTCGCTACATTTAGAAAATTTCTTAAACTTACCACAGTACGGGTGTATAAATCATACACATACAATCCTGGAATAACTTCCTGAAATATTGTATGAACAAACTTCAACTCACCGAGGCATTTCCAGCATTGACAGTGCCACCTTTCTTGAAGACCGGCGGTAGCTTTGCCATTTGCTCTATCGTTGTTTCAGGTCGAGGATGTTCATCCATGTCCATTGAAACCTCACCTGTGAATATTGATAACATGTGCTTCTCACTTTTCAGATGATTGATGGCATATGGATGATTATGTACATGCAGAAGGAATATCAGAAAGGTGTAAGTACATTGGAAATATCAGTATGCTAGATATATGTATATTGATTTAATGTAATCAACCTTTTTTGGACTTGATAGTAACTGGCGCCATTTCTTCCTTAAAATAACCTGCATCGTGTGCTGCAAAAAACATTTATCAAGAGATGTCAAACCATAACCATAAATGCATTGCAAAACAGCAAGAAGAAATTGGTTGTCAAGTCTCAAGATAAAACTGAAGAGCGTTCCAATCCACTATTGCAGAAGAAAGAATACCCATTCAACATCTCGGCTAATAACTCACCTTTTTTCCAGGTTTGCTGTGACCGGATTGCAAACTGATCGCACTCCTCTCTCGAGATTTTGTACTTCTCTGCGAGGTTCTCAGCGGTGATACCCATCGGAGTTTTGATCTGTTGGTCAATCAGTCCCTGCCAGAGACTGTCCTCCAACTGCAAACAAAAATTCAGAGCAATTTGCAACTTAAACCAGCAAGATCGAACTATGCATGCTCTGGATTTGTCAATTCCAAAATTGTGTTCTTTGAACGATTTGAAACATGAATTTCAAAACAACTCCATTCCTGCTGATACAGACAATATACGTGTATTCAAATAGCAAAGGTATGTCAAATGAAGATGCTAAATATGCCACACCTACCACTGGATCTGTGCCAAGTTTGACCCCGAATCTGACCCCTCGCAGCATGTGAGGTGCACTGGACATGTTCTCTGCTCCACCCGTGACAACCAACTCACTGTCTCCCAACATCATGTCCTACAGAACAACAGAAACAGTCAACAAAAGTCTTACAGAACATACAAGTCACTCAATAGATGTTCTACAAAATGGTCAACCAAGGTCTTACAGAACATACAAAAAAGTCAACAAAAGTCTTACAAAATATACAAAACAGTCAACCAACGTCTTACAGAACATACAAATTAGTCAACAAAAGTCTTACAAAACAGTCAACCAAATAAATGTACAATCAGTGACAGTAGCTTCAAAATGAAATTTGTTGATGACCCTCATGAATTCCTAACATCAACATGATTGAGGAAAAATGTATGAAAATTTGGAGAGTCAATTATGCTTCAAATCTTGTGCTATGCTCCTATAAATTCGATGACTTATTTTGTGAGTATTCATCGAGATTGACATATCACTATAAATAAGGATACATACATCAGTATTTTCAATACGAATAACAACATGCATATTGATATGCAGAATATATAGACAATATTACCTGGTTTTTCCAGTATGTGACCTGTTTGCCCGCGATCCTGAGTATTAGCCCGAGGCCGAAGGCCGAGGGCAAATGCCGGGAATAAAAGCAAGTGGGGGCCTATGCTGGGAAAACCAGGTGATGTTGTGTTTATTATATACCGTGAAAAGAATAGCGTGAAGAACAATAGAAGCACGTGTATGTGTTATTGTAGCAACGTCATTCGATGCACAAGAGTGACCGTTGACAGCGGGCAGGATACCGGCCAGTATTTGCCCTGATATTTGCCCTCGTATTTGCCTGCTGCGCATTGTTATCAAACAGGGCAAAAACAGTGTTATGCTGACAAATAACATCGCAGGTATATAATAAGTATTTATATGTATAATACCGACCTGGCATGCAGACACAATGGCCTGGAAGCCGGAGCCACACAGTCTATTGACGGCATACGAGGGGGTTGCATCAGGAGCTCCCACCCGGATACCCACATGACGAGGGAGGTATGCACCATCCTTTGACGCCTGGGAGGGGAGAAAGAATTAGTTTGACAATACAAACATATATTCTAATTGACTTACAATTGGGCGATTTATTAATTTTTTCCATGTTCGGAAAAATCCACTCGCCCAAGGGGGATTCAAACCCAGAACGCAACAAATGATAGTCCAACACTATATACCAAATGAGCTAAATGGGAATCCTCACTAGCCAAGCAAGTAGGAATATTGACAGATCAAACTGGGTGAACCCCAAATTGGCCCTGGCACATTAACATGGAACTTTACACATGTCACAAAAATAAATGTTGATGTCTTCATGAATTCATATACCCACATGGAAAACGTTGCCGACTATGATCTGACTAATCCATTCGGGTTTGACTTTGCCAGCCTCTAGGGCAGCACGAGTCGCAATTTCCTGCAAGTCTGTGGCCGTTTTGTTTGTCAGCTTTCCGCCATAGGTCCCGAAAGGTGTGCGCTTGGCAGCAACCACAAAAACGTCCTTCACAGCTATGCACAGAGATAGAATAAGAAAAATCATCATCCAAATCAAATGTCATGTCCTAGAATGTGATGCATATGATTTCTTTGGAATTTAAGCAGTCAATTAATAAACATGTTTATGTCGAATTGATAATATACTCCTTCATATGCAAAATGTGGCACTTAAATACTGCCACACTTCATATGCAAAATGTGGCACTTTAATACTGTGGCCAAAGCCTGATACTAGTAGGTCCCGCTTATTTTGTACATTTATTATGATTTTTCCCACCACCCTCCAAGATATAAAAATCTAAATATTAAAATCATGTCACTATTCCAACAGGATGAGTCTTATCTAAATATTCACCGAACCTAACCCCGTAAGAAGTGTTTGTCTAGGGAGGAGAATGAAAAAATAATGCCTGTTTGCTGTACAATGCAAGAATTTTTTCTTTAAAAAAAGCATAAGGTCACACATCAATCAATTATTGATATACAATGTGACAATGTCGTAGTTTACGTTATTGAATTGCAATTCTTTTTTTTTTCTGGTGTTACTCTTACAACCAAATTCCGCAATCCAAAATTCGCCAGCGGTGTTTTCAAGCCTTGCACATGTTGTAATGAAACCAACCAGTTTCATTATCAGTCAATAGTCTGATATCTTTGTATCAACAGTAAAACAAGCTTGTGAGCTCTGATAAGATTGAGTTGGTGAATTTTGGGATGTGGTGAATTTAGGACAGATGGCTCGTATGGAAACTGACACAATCCCTTATCTCTTACAGCTAAGCTGAACCGTACTGGTGTGAGTGTGAACGTTGAGTGACTGTGAGTGAATTTTTTTTTTGAAAGTTGATTTGCTTATCCACAGACACTATTTCAGTATTTGAGTTGTTTGCCTGATATTGTTAGTACTAGTATTGACTCAATGACAATGACTTGACACAAGGTTATATCACAGTGTGCAGCAGCAGATTATTAATTTACTTCCAGTCCCGGAGATATGCATTATATAAAAACACTAGGCCTAACAGCTGGGGGTTACAGTACTAATAACATGAGCAATTCTCAATTTTCTAGAAAAGACACCTTGACATTATTTTACATGAAGAAAAAAAAAAAAAATGGCCTCAAATATGAGGCCGGCATACTCATGACATAAGTCCCGCTACATTATGACGAGGTTTATTCAGTTGAAAAAGTAAATTAATACTGTTTTAATGTTCAACTTCTTGGAGACTCGCTCACTAGGTTGCTTCGATATGGGCGGTTGATCCAATTTATTGCATTCACTACGAGCTGTCAGTCCTAACTTGGCCACTTTTTGGTCATATCTTTCAAAAAATCGAAATATATGATGAGTGATGAAACAGGCTTTCTCCTTGTTAAAATTAGGTTCCTTCTGTATGTTTTCCACCATGTGCCTGTGTTTGTCATTGCCTAAGGATTCTGAGAGGAGTGTCCTGAATGTTGATGTAAAATTGGCCGACAGTAGAGCACAGAGTCCCTAATTTGGCCATGTATTATCTTGTTCAGATGAAGCCATAATTTAGCTGTATCAAATGAAAAAATTAATATTCTGTGCAACGAAACAAGGCAATTTGCACATTTTTCTGTCACCTACTAAAGATATTTCGACAGATAGAAATAGTTATGTTGGGATGAATACAATTTCAGGAATAGAAAGGATACTGGAGTCAATTGACCGTCTTGGCATCAATTAATCTGTAGTATTGTAAACATTTAAATAAGTATTTCAGTATATATGAACAATATATTTAATGAAATATTTGTATGATAACATTTTTTAAACTCATGAACTTGGAAATAAATCTCGATAACCAATCTACCCACTTTATATATCGATCCAGAACTTTTATCACACACTCGTAGAAATTTAAAGATTTTCACAATTGGAGGACATTATGGTGAGGGATGGAAAAAAAATGTCTTGGCTGTACATCCATCAGTTTGAAACCATAATAACAGCATTCCCCCGGGTGCATAATGAATGGCATAAAAGAGTGGACTACATCTCATTCGTATAAATAACGTTTGATGTGAGATAATCCTAGACCCTGCAATTAGCTAGCCGACGTTGCTCCCTCGATCTTGAACTTGTCTATATACATGATATAGGGGTTAACAGTTTAAATAACCCCTATATCAGCTGTATATAGCCAAGTTCAAAAGAAAGCAACGTTAGATGTGGTACCCATCCCTGCGCCAAGGCGCAGGGATGGGTACCACATCTATACTCGGATTTTTTAACTCGTTTACACTGTTTTTCGCTAATATTTTTGTGATGGTGAATGCTATCGTTCTATAACTTGGCATACTTCAACTAGGAGTCAAACGGCAATTTCCTACCAAATTTCAGACAGCTGTCGCGAAAATTGAAAAAGTTTGCAATCTACCTCAATGTCAAATTTCAGCCCAAAACGGGATCTCGAGAATCTGAGCATTTTCGAGGAATTGGTGCTGTTTACATCCATCAAGATTCGAAATATTCCTGTAACTTTGAACCACAAGACACACTGGGGTGTACTCTACACAAACATGTTGATTTTGAAATATTACTCCGCTACACAACCGAGCAATTGCACAAAATTGTGTGCGGGCCCAGGAAATAAATAATAGGGCTAAATTTAACATTGGGGTAGATTGCCAACTTTTTCAAATTTCGCGATAGCTGTCTGAAATTTGGTACACAATTGCCGTTTGACTCCCAGGTGAAGTATGCCAAGTTATAGAACGATAGCGTTAAGCATCACAAAAATATTAGCGAAAAACAGTGTAAACGAGTTAGAAAAATCCGAGTATAGAGCAACGTCGGCTAGCAAGTAGAAGTAGCACGATGAGGTCAGACTGTTACGGCGTATTATGCAGTCGGTATGACGGTAATGAATAGAATCAAAATAGATTTAGACCTAGCTCCACATCTATTCAGACCTCGTGCCAGTGCCATGTTTGTTGCCGGCTGTCACCCAGAGAAAGAAAAGACCAAAGTCTGAAACTTTTCACTCTTGTCACACTTGTCAAACCAAGGTCAAGGACGCCGTCTGTAACATCCGGTCTGCGAGCGGGCCGTGGTCATTGTCAATCCACACGAAACAGCGGTGGCTAATAATATGCACTTTTCAATTCTAGTATCAAAGAACGTCACCGTTATTGCTAGTATTATCTGAACGGTATATGACCAATTTATTCATTTATACGAATACGGTCCTATACATCAATTGTTTGGCTGTACAGATATATCCAGGAGCCAGTGATTTGACCTATCCCACACGCCCCCAAATGTTGTCGGAGTTTCACAAAGTTCGTCAGAAAACTTTTCTTTGGCCAATAGTAACGTTTTGCAGAATACGTTGAAAATGACGTAAAAAGACTCGGACAAATTGGATTTGGGATAGGTCAATTAGTGGGTTGATAGAATTTATAGTAGAATTTCATGTCATTAAATTTAGATCTACACTAATAGAGACCATCAACAAATTTATAGCAATGAACACCAGATTATTTGTTTTTAGAATTTTATTTAACAACTAACATTCATTCATTTTCACAGGTAGCAAGCAAGCAGATAACTAAAACTACATAGCAATGCTTTTGTGAACTTCCAACACATTACGAACAGTACGATAGTCATTTCAACAATCCATATTCAAGGTCTACATATTTTCTTTACCAGGAATTGTGACAATAAACAAATATTTTTTCTTTACTCTTTACAATACCCATAATAGATATTATTTGAGATAATGGTGTGTTGAAAATGCTTGCTGTGAAGGAATCCACATGAATTTTAAATATTTCAAGCCATTTGCTTGCAAAATATAACACTATCACACTTGCAGAATCATTATGTACATTATGCAACATTCATCATAAGAAACCAATGCCCACTCCGACTTGGAATCCTGGATTCACACTGCAATCAGAACAAAAACATCAATATTTTAAATATTGAATATTCAATAGCGAGTTTCGATAATTCTCATGTATGTGATTATATTGGACTACTATCATACTGATCATGAGAACATTCGTGCACCTACAAACGTTTATATGAACATAGAATATATTATTTTGAAGAAGTTTCTCAAGGCAGACATACCTGTCTCCCCTTTGGATCCGGACGGGCCAGCAGTAATTGAACTCTAAGCGAGCAATCCCACCCAACTTCAAGACAACACCTAAGCCATAGCTCCAGCGTAAACCGTCCACCAAACTTTGTAAACTATCCTTGTAGTCTGCTTCTGTTTGTACGAGTGAAAATAATACACAATTCTCAGTTTAGAACTGGCTCTACAAACAAAATGAGATGGAACATCATCCCTTCTAGGATGTTACAAACTTACTGTAGACAATACAGCTTACTTACTGAAGTCAATATTGCTGAGGTTTCCTGCGTTGAGGAAGCCATGCAGTCTGAAGAGATCACCAAACCCGCCCCTGCCAGGCCGGAACGGGAGTGGGGTGTACAAGTGTACACCACCACACCAGTACGTGGACGCTCCTAGCGCACATCCTGCAAGGGAGCGAGAACAAATTGTCTGGAGATTTGAGCAAGTGAGTGCTGGTAATATGGAAATTGCTCTTTTTACTGGAATTTAAAATCAGATCCTACATGAATCCCTGTTCATTTCTGAACTTAGAGTCAAAAACTATCTGGTTAGATATTACGAAGGACATGTATACATGACTTGTAAGTTGTTCACTTAGGCAAAAGCGATCAAGTAAGTCCGAATATCATGTAATAACCATCTTGATGTGGTCCTACGCCTTTCAAGTTGAAGCCGCGCAGAGTGAGAGGCCCTCCGAGGAAGAACTTGTCCGGTATCTTGAGATCACCTCCGGAAGGTAATGATTTCATTACTCCACCCCCCAAACACACTTGTAACACCTGTGAATAGAAAGATTGGACAGAAAAGTTAAATTTGCCATAAATTTTCTTTGTGAAATCCAGCACAAAGTTTGCCAAATCAGATTTTTCGTAGGTGACCAAAATATGTCAACAGCACCAGTTTGGCTATGCATGAATGATTTCTCCAGAAAAGGGCAGGGGAAACAAGAGCCGTATTAACGGATTTGATTTCAATTTATTTCCCAATGTCGCTAGAGCCCCACTGCAGTAAAAATATCATCGTATGTATATAACTAGAAGCTGAAATATATCTGGAAACTCACACTGTCAACAGGGAGAGGAACATTGTATTGCAGTTCAGCCTCGGCCTTCATGAACTTTGTGTCGCCTCCTAAACCCGCCAACTCCTGCATGGGTGTGCGACAGTGAAATGTCACAACAGTAACTGACCAATGTATACAAGTAAAAGATCATCATCAGCATCTATCCAACATCCAGACATTTACATACATTATATCTCATGAATAGTTATATATACTAAATATTAGCCACATGTACATGAAACTATTTCCAACAAACCTGTGAACATTGCACTTTGTAACCAGCAGAGGGCAGCACTCTATTGTCTCTTGTGTCTCGTAACAATGTGTGCTGTAAAAATGAATGGAAATTCCTACATTTCAAAACTCTACAGAAACGCCCATGTAACTGACTTCATTTATCATATTTATACGGTAGTAAAACACATTATTGGCAACTACACATATAACAACATTACATCTTTTTTGCCCTTCACATCAACATGATCAAAAAGCACACACCACTGTGACTACACAACATAGTACACAGACCTTGAGGGATGACTTGACGGAGTGGCCGCACTGCTCCCTGACCGCGAAGGCCGTGGTCCTGTTGAGACAGGACAGCTCCCGCCACGCCCCCTCCCAGCGCAGGTTGTGTGTGCCCAGCAGGGTCGGGAACTGTGGACAGGGGCTTGGTGTAATTACAGGAAATCATGGGAGATATTGGTACCTGGATTATATACTCCAGGTATATTCCAATATGCAGATGTAAGTACACAAAAGATTTTCGCTGAAAGAAATTTGATTTAATGCTTCATTTTACATGTAGTTTGGACAGATGCATTCCATCCAGCCAAAGGAATTTTTTTTTCAAGTCTTCAACTTACGACAAACATACTTGTAACTTGCTAGATAGTTTTAATGGCAGTAAATAGGAGTGAACCACACAAAGACGCACCATAAGTTCCATGGCCACCCCTCTATCCAGCTGTTTGTACCCGCTCCAGGGAAACTCTCCACTGTTCTGGAACACCGTGCTCTGGAATCTGTACCCAGGAAAAGTACATTTAGTGCATGAATGGGATCATCATAATGTACCCAAAATATCTACACAGTGCAAATGTACAGGCTGAGATGTTTCAACTAGGTACATGTTTCGACATTGGTGCCCTGAGAGATGACCAACCTTCAGTCACACAATTAAGGTCTTATCTAACTAGGTCTTCATTGAGGGGTACTATTGTATTTGCTATTTAGGTTTGAAAACAATGAATTTCAAATTTGATGAAAATGTCGAAAGATATTTACAGGAAAAAATTCATATAGAATGGATATATATTTTTTTTTTCTCAGCAAAATAACACCTCCACCCTTCTGATAAACATGATATCTCTTGAAATTTTTTTCTCTTAGATATATTCATCAAAACATAATGTTTCACTCACAGAAGGTTTGGATCGCCCTGCAGTGGTTTTGTGAAGCTGAATCCATAGCCCAGAGCATTCTTGGTCCCGTAGGTATATTCTGTGTTAATTTTCTCACCACGTCCAAAGATATTCGGCAGTCTGATGCTGAAAAGCTGTGGATTATTACATAATGAAATGTGATTTCCAGCCTCCGACGGTGAGTGATCAACACAAAGCTATAAATGGCACATTTTGAGTTAAGTATTACCTCAATATGGTGTTTCGCTATCTTTATATTTCATAATTTTATTCACATTTACACATCTAAACATCTATCCGTATTTATTTCTGTAATCAAGCGAATACAAGTAATCATATTATACAAGAATATAAGTAGGCTGTGAAGACACACCGCGCTGCCGTCATTCGTCCCGATCATCGTGCTGACTCCGCCTGTGATTCTTCTCGACTCCTTGACGTCAAATGTCACATCGTAACCGTCCGGACGCGCTCCGGGGCCTGGCATGAGATTACGATACCAGGAGATTACGATACCATGGGTGAATATTTCATTGGGCATGATTTACCTCATATATTACCGGTACATGTACATGTGTATATATGTTAGTTAAACAGAGATTATGAATTTGTATATTGTAAACCCAGAAAGTATTATCGTCCATTTATTTAGCGTTTTTAGCATTTTGAAAAATTTCGCTAATATTTATGGACGCTAAGTCATAAAATACGGGTATGCTTTTCTGTTTCTGTCATCCACCCACTAACTTAAATGGCCGAGAATACGTCCACTTTGGTAAAAATGCTAAACTTAATGGAAGTTAATATTTCTGGGTTTACAGTATTTTGTTGAAATTCTCTGAATATAACATCCAACAGGAGTATAAATTCTCCAAGTAAGTACAAGATATAATAAAGCAATAAATGAAACAAAATATGGAGAAATTCACAGAAATTTGAGTCAAGACTTCCCAATAAATTATGACAGACCTCTGCTGACATCAATTCCGACTCGGACACGTTTGAAAAGTCCCAGTTTCTCCAGCGTGGCTCTAGCCTGTTGAGATCGCAGCACCATCTGGACACAACGAATAGGAATGACTTATGTTCAATTTCTAAAAATATCATCTGTTGTGTATACACTGTATCTTTTGCTCCCAATTGCTTGGTCCATAATTATATTTCTATGTGTGTGATGACTTACTGCACACATTTTATTGTATGAATCCAGGAGGCGGCCTTCATTCAATACTAGTAAATAAATCATTACCTCTTGGAAATTCTTGGCGTCAAACACCTTGCGCACGTGTTTGGTGATGATGTCATTTTTCGTCCTCTGTAAGCCTTCAACCGTCACTTTCTGAACAGTGGTCTGGAAAGTAAGAAGTTCACATGACATTCATGGTATTTCCACATTTTGATCACAACATTAATATTTTTCAGTACATTGCCATTATTGTGATTCCAAAACCATGATAACGAAAAATTGTAAACAAAAGATCAACTTTGGGTGGGTTATTCACTTTCCGTCATTTACAGCATTATGAACTATAACCAACTACATGATTTTCCTGCATTTTACACATGAGCATGAGAAGGAAGCAATGAAATACTGATTTCTGCATATTATAAAATTCAAATACCTGACATTTGAGCCTGTTGGTACCTACTTGCAAAACTTTGTATCAATATTATTCTGATGTTTTTTTCCTGAATTTCAGTAAAGCCTTGCAGTGATCAACAGATGAGTTTGGACTGAAGATATTAGGAGATTCGCTGTTTATTTTGAACAACCCTGTGAGTTTTTGGCTTGCTGAGGGTTAACGCCGGAAGCTTTCACACAACATCCATCCCTGCTGGGTCTCAAATATGTCCAGATATCCAGGACTTCCAGATATTGAGTTATCAATAAACATGATACATGTGATAAAGGTAATGTAGTCATTGTCTGGATCATGTACATTACAATGATCACCCCCCAGAATGCATTGTTATGATATAAATTTATAGCCTACTGTATTTATTTCATAGAATGATTGGAAATATCAACCTGTTTTAGCAAAACAATCATTTCATGTACATGTCGATATGTATTCAGGCATGCAATTCAACATGCATATTACTAGTATGGAGGGTTCAGGATGCACAATCGAGCCAATATGAATCAATATCTGTCTGCAAGACTTCAGGAGCCTGATGTCAAGAAATCAATCTAATTTGTGCACTTAATTCAATTAACCCACGATCCATCATAAAAAAAACCTGTTGTTTATCCTCAAATCAACACTGGACCTTGCGAGTCAAAGTGAGATCGTTGTGTTCTCAACTTCTGTTTTCTTTTCATCGACATCCTAATCTTTTCTGGCAAACACCAAGAACAAGTTTTTCAGTGCCTATGATGTACAACTTCCTTTCCAACACTAGAATAGCTGCTGGGTGTTTGTAAGCCAGATTATTTGTAACAAATTTTAGCTAATCAACTTTTGACGTAAGTAGAGGGGCTTCAATTAACCCAGAAATGACCTTCCAATAAGTTTTCTGACCTTTTCCTGAGATACAAATGTATATAGATCTATTCTATATTCATAACTCCAAGAAATACAATCCATCATCTTCTTGATGCAACCTGCAATGCTGTGGACAGGCCATAAATCATACACTTCAAACCTTGGAATCTAAGACTGCAAAAAACTGTCTATGTATCGACAGGTTCCTGTAATATTGCTATTTGTGTGCTCTTTGGAACAATATTTTTGAATACATTCTATCGTTATCACACCTGATTATAATTCTAGCAAGAATACATGTAAATCCAAAACAACATTTTAATCGAATAAACCTTTACAATGAAAATTTTAACGAAGTTATCGTCCATTACTAGACAGATTTTTCCACAGACGGGAAAAAGGATTCTCCGGAAAGTTACCCAGGGTAACCACGGTAACGACTCTAAACACTCAACAGAGCGGGGACTTCCGAAACTTGGAACTGTAACATACCCAGGGTATTACCGTACATGTTTGTTTATAACCCTTCTGGGAGGTTTGTGTTGTGGTTTATTGAGAAAATGCCGAAAGACGAAGGTTCCGATATACATCAGATGTCTTTAATTCGGCACCTGGGAGTTTAGTAGCATGGCGCCAGCACAAGAATCAGTGCAATTGTTTCCACAAAGGCTAAGTCATCATGTTTATTCTACATGCCAGTAGTGGTGATAAATAAATTATCCATTTCTCCAAAGCCAAGATCAATCTATTTCAAGAGAGTTCTGGCTCTGCAACTACATGTACATGTAACTATGCATGTAAGAATGATTGTTTTACTTTTTCGTTTTGAAAAAATGGCACTATATTTACCATACTATATATACGCACAGAATTCAGACCTGTTTTGTTATCTTTTACGTTGCTTTTAAGATTGCAACAGAAAGTTTTCCCATTCCCAATAAATTTTTGGGTTTGGCTGGATTTATTGTTCGTGGTTGGGGCATAAACTGCTCAAGGCTACAGTAAATAAAAGATAACATATTTTGTGCCGTCTTGTTTATCATATTCTGTTCCCATAAGTGAATACCTGGGAGTATGTAGCAAGTACAGTATATTAGTTATCTTTCAATCCGTAAACCAGTCCTGGTAGATGAAATTCACTACATTCCAAGCCCAGTTGTTTTATGATAACGACTTTACATTTTAGATGTTTTTCTAAGCAACAGTTGATTCCCAAAATACATTCTCATGTTTATTATACAAGTACGATCTATGCCTGCAGCTACCGAAAACTAAGCGAGTAGTTCACATGTAGATATTTTATTATCATTGATTTGTGGAATCTGACATGCTCAAAGATGTCCAATTCTTTGATTAGCCACATTGAAAATCTGCTACATGTAGTCTTTCTGGTCAAAAGCATTTAATGGAAAAACAGTTCCTTTTTCAAACCTCAGTTCCTTTTTCATACAAATGTTACCAAATCAAATAGACTTCATTTATAATATTAGACATATCAATCCATGTTTACCGACAAACATCAGACAGACTCAACATGGAAGCGTCAGTTTTCCCGATGCTGAACAGCATACGGAGTGGCTCAGCCATCAATCTTGTCTGCACATTTCTGACGTTTTAATACATGTAGTTCTTGCTTGAAGAATACTCATTAATCTTATCAGATACCATCAATGATGGGAGGAACTACGTCCTGGTTTTTCACTTTGATCAAGCTGTGGGGAAAACCCAAAATTGGGACACTAACTTGGAAATTCTTCTCTCTTCCATCGAACTTATACATTTGTTGTTGATCCTCTCATCACAAGTTGATGAATACTCTGCATCTATGATGACCGGTAACTAATATCCCTTGAAACAAAATTACTGGATATACATGCCCATGTGTCCCTGTATGCGCAGTATGTCTGCTAAAACCAACTGTTGAACTCTTGGAAATACAAGTAAAGGATCAAAGTGTCATATTGGCACATAATTCCCAGGTAATAATGATAACGTCAAAGGAACAACAAACTAGCATAAAGATATCAGGGTGGAGAAACAGATCGCCCAATAAAAACCGTCCCGATCAACTTTCTGTGATTCTGTTCTCAGTTCCATGCATCTTATGACGCACGTAAATAAAACAGGTTATAAAACTGTAGTCGGAGTTCTTAGTACACCACACAGGTAGGTAGCCAATAACTCGGTCAGAGTCAGGTCCAAGGCATCAAATTTCAAACCCTGGTAGGTCTATCTCTGCCATGTGCCTTGATCTGCTAGCAGTGAACTTGTCAGCAAGATCCAGCCCTGCTTCCCTTCCAACTCCTCGCAAAATCTGCCACCCCCTTCAAGCTCTCATCACCATTACACCCAAGTAACGCTGATATCCTCAGTGCACCACGGCAATGTAAGCAAGCAATGCCGCAGTGAGGGGATTTCATGAGGAGGCTACTAGGGCATCACTGTGAGTAATCCGGAACACTACCAAACAGCGGGGTAAAGACCAATCTGGATCATGCTGTCCAGGTGCGATGATCGATCCAAGGTTATTTTACCCCCTGGTGGGGAAGAGAAAACTACCCCATCGCAGAAATATCACGGGCAGTCAGTCAAGTGATCAGCCTGTTGGGATGTAGACTGTATAGCATTGGGACTTTCTGCATTTTTCGGCATTCAAGACGGCAAAGCACTGCCAATTTCCCGTATTGGCTCGATCAGGTGTATCCCGATTTAACTCTCTTGCTATTTTTGTCCTGAGATTCCAAAAGAGGAACCACACCCTAAGTATGGTGGAGTAATGAATGTTTTTTCTGGAAGACAAAACTAATTATTCTGCTTTGCACGTCTGATTTCCAAGTTCGCAGAGTTTTGTATTCGAACCAGTTTTTGGAGAGGATAGTATGAAAGTGTAAACCAAAGCGGAGGCCACCACGTGGAATAACTAAGATTTATTTCCAAGGCAAAACTATATATCCTTCCTCCACACAGATCGGCCTTCGTGTAGACAGCTAATAAAAATCTGCCGTTCATTCATTTAGGAAACATATGGGCGAATACCTTGTTGGAAGGTTGTTGAGCAGGATATCAGTGAATTTTTCTTAGATACTTGTTATCACTTACTGTGTTTTATCATTATTTCTTACCAACTCCTACCAATATTCCACACTTCCGTTCATCAACACTTTATTTGCATTAAAACTCACAGCATACTGCTAAGGGATTTATCTAAGGAATAGCAGAATACTTGTAGCAGTAGCACTAATCTTTATATACATGCCGTTACTTTCTCTCATCGTTAATTTGCCACCAAGGCCATTATTTAACATTGAATAACAAAAACCTCAATTCATCTTCCAGGCAGCAAAATCATAGCAGCAGATTCTATTTTCGGCTGGCAGAAAGCGGTGAGGCAGCTGCTCATGAAAGCTGGTCTATAACGATCACCGCTGGAACATCAATGGTCACTTTACACTGATAAATATCATGCTTGCAAGCGTGGAATGGCACATATCGGGCACCAAGCTATGGCATTTGGGGTATGTATATATCTATCACGCAATTTTCATGGCGAAAATAGCAAACGAACTGGCTATACATAGAGGATGATATTATAAAGTTACGGAATATTTTGGCAAAGCAACAGCATAATGTAATATCTGATTTTCCAAAAGTTGCATGTATTCAACACACATGGAAGAGTGAACTACATCAAGGCAACATAGCCAATGGCAAGGATAGCAGATCCATCGGGAAAGACCGAAAAATTTGGAAATTGGGCAGAAGGATTTCGTGATAGTTTCCTCGCATGCTAACGAGAGAGTCTACAGGTGGAGGAAAGCGACCAGATAAAGTGTTCACAGGTGGATTGTTTACATTGGTGTCAGGATACTATCTCCCTGATAAATATGGCACGCAAATGGTGATAGTATAACATAGGTATGTCTAAGATGCATGGATCATTATGTCATCTAAATTTTTAAAGTAATTTGTGTAAAGTAACTCTTCTGAGCTGTCCAGATATTTTACGTGTAATTTAATTTCACCATATTTCAGCTTTCCATATATTTTACATGCATGTACTTATGTAATTTAATTTCAACATATGGAATACATGTACACGTAGGATTGTCAGAAACATTGTGAGAAAACATCAATTTATACTGGGATGATTTATTTTTAGCACTTTAGACAATTGAGAAACATTGAGTGGCGAAAAAACTTCAAAGCCTTAAAAAGTTCAAGTTATTTATACAGCACAGCTTTTCTACAGAAGTCTTGTTTTATTTCATCAAAGATTGCTTCATGTAACATGTGCAAACACAGAGCAGAGCATGTTTCATCGGCGAATATTGTGCAATATTCAGAACATAGAAGCGTTTTGCATGAAATTGTTTGTAATATTATTATGCCAATTTGGTTAATTTCTATTTCTTTTCTTCTTACAAAAATCAAAAGTTTTAAATTAACTTTTATTTTTATACTATGCATACTTACCTCTGACTATGGGGTCGTGTAAGTGGCGAGCCCTCATTCGCCAACCACACATGAAATATGGGTGAAAACTAAAACGAAGTTAGCTGGTCTGTTTAGACCCTGCTCTAGTAATGGTAGTTACCTGAGCAGTTCACCCTCCGTGTGGTAGCATGATCGTGCCGGTCCACTGCCTCCCAGTTCACTTTTGTTGAGTAGTAGAACTTGATCACTGAAGGTTTATCTTCCGAAAAGAGAAGAAGATAATCAGTGGGGAGGAGGGTGGGACCATCCTGTGTCAGAGGTAAGTATGCATAGTATAAAAATAAAAGTTAATTTAAAACTTTTGATTTGTTATGCTAAGCGATACTTACCTCTGACTATGGGGAATGGCCTGCCGGTGGTGGGCCCCCTCAGAGAGAAAGTACGCTTTGCACAAGATCATCCCCTAAAAGTAGAAGGATGAGAACTATGCAAAATACCAGTGACAATAATTACTGTATAAAGAAAAGGAACCTGCTCCTTTCCTATAGTAATTATTATACTAATAACCACAGAGTAGCTCGGAGGTTAAAAGTATACTCAGAGATATATTGTAATCCAGAAGAATCTGAGATTACATCTCTAACGACGAGTCCCTTGAGAGGCGATGAGCCGTAGCTAGGTGTAGACACGGCGCTCCCCCCCTGGACTCTTGGCAGAAGAAGCAGTGGGACGCACGAAGACTTGAGCCGCGACGATGGGATCCAGAAGATACAGATCATCAGCGAGGAGAGACACATCCCGCAGGTAGAACGAGAAGAACGTAGAGTGCGACCTCCAAGTGGTTGCCTTCAAGAGATCAGGAAGAGACATGTTGTGGGCGACAAGACCACAGCGTAGAGATGTCGCGGACCTCTTGAGCTGTACGACCGTAAAGCTGATGGCGGTCGTGGCGATCCCGACGATAGGCACGCGTGACAACAGCCTTGATCCAAAGAGAAATCGTATTCTTGGAAACTTGACCATGCGACGCTGAAAGTGGGAGGAAGAGACCTGAGTCGCTTGGTCGTGAAGGCCAAGTCCTCTACAGGCACAGACGTAGAACACGCACCGGACACAGGGACATTTCCCCACAGTCATACGCCAATTGAGACAAGGCAGGGACGGAGAACGTTCGCATCCCGGCCGCCAGGCCAGAAGGAGTTTCGGTCTTGGCCAGAAACCCCAGATAGTACTGAAGGGTAACAGAAAACCAACCTTCCGGGTGTAACACCTCCGCAGACAGTCCCTTAAGCCAACTGACCCGCTTCGCGGAAGCAAGGGCCAACAGGAACACAGTCTTATGGGTGAGAAAACGAAGCTCCGCTTCCTCGAGAGGTTCATACGGAGATTCATTGAGACTTCAAAGGACCAAAGATAAGTCCCATTTTGGTGCGAGGAAGACCGGAGGCAAATCCTGAGCGAAGGATTTGAACAGGGCCGAAATCTCCCGCGAAGAAGAGATATCCAAACCGTGAGAAGCCAACACATTGGTCAACGCCGCACGGTATCCCTTCACAGTAGTGAGAGCACGCTTGCGCTTGCCCCTCAACCAGACAAAGAAATCCGCTACCGTAGGGCGAGGGGGACGGCATGAATCAACTTGCCGTCGACTACACCAAGAAGAGAAGACTCTCCACCTGGCTTGATACAGGCACTCTGAGGATGACCTAACTGTCCTGGACATCCGTCTGGCAGCGTTCTTCGAAAATCCAGCATTTCTGAATGAACGCCTGATAATCTCATGGAACTGACGACCCTGACGAAGAAGGCTGGGGATCCGTGGCAGAACCCGAGGCAGATCCACCAGCAACTCCAGAAGCTCCGGGAACCACGCCTTGGCGGGCCAATTGGGAGCCACTAGGACGATCTGAGCGGTGCTTGATCGAATCCCCTGCAGAGCCACGGGAACCAGTGAGACCGGTGGAAAAGCGTACGCCCAAAGGGTGGACCAGTCCTGAGCGAAGGCGTCGACCGCCCAAGCATGAGGGTCCGGGAACGGGGACACAAAGAGAGGCAGACGATTGTTCTGGAATGTGGCGAACAGGCCCAAGTGAGGTTGACCCCAAAGACGCCACAGGTGACTGCAAACCTGGGGGTTCAGAGACCAGTTCGAGGAGATCGGACCCCTCCGAGACAGGGCGTCGGCGATGGTGTTCATGGAGCCTGGGATGTGACGGGCCAGAAGGCTGACACCCTGCGACTCCACCCACTCCAAAATCTTCCGAGTCAAGTTGCTCAACTCCCTTGACCGTGTCCCCCCCTGGTCTTTGATATAGCCGACGACCGTCGTGTTGTCCGTCATGGCCAAGACCGTGGGCCCGGCAACCGTCCGTTAGAAATGGCGCAGGCCCAACCAAACGGCCCTGAGCTCTAACCAGTTGGAAAGATGACGAAGATCTGCTGCCGACCAGAGACCGGAGACCTGATCCTCGCCGAGGTGAGCACCCCAACCGAGGTGAGAGGCGTCGGAGAACCGGAGAAAGTCGGGCTCCAGCCCGTGGATAGGGTGACCCTGCAGCAGGTTGATAGGGTCGGACCACCAACGGAGATCTGGTTGAAGTGCTGCCACCACTGGAACCAGAGTCGACAGGTCCCGCTCGGAATCCCAGTGATCCCTGAGATGAAACTGGATCGTCCGCATGTGGAGCCGCGCTCCAAGGACGATCTTCTCCAGCGACACCATATGGCCCAGGAGCCGGAGGAAGACTACCGCCGCGCCCGGAACCCCGAAGGAGAAAAAAACCGTAGAACACCGTTCAAAGGCTGAATACGATCCACCGTCGGACTGGTCAGGAAGGACTGCATGTCGATTTCCGTCCCGCGGTAGGTGACACGCTGGGAAGGAACCAAGTCGGACTTCTTGAAATTGATGAAGAGACCGACCCGCTGACAAAGCTGAACGACCAGGTCCGTGTGAGAGGCCACCGTCTGCCGATCCGCGGCTGCAATTAGCCAATCGTCCAGGTACCTCGTGAGACGAATGACCCTGCGGTGAGCCCACGCCGACACCGACTGAAAACCCCTGGTGAACAGGAAAGGGGCGGTGGAGAGGCTGAAACACAGAGCGCGGAACCACGTTGCTCCACTGGAAACGAGGGTAGGGCCGCGACGAGGGATGAATCGGGACGTGAAAAGGCACATCCTTCAGATCTAAGGAAGTCACCCAGTCCCCGCTGCGGAGAAACAGGAGGACGGTCCGCGAGCACTCCATGGAGAAGCTCCCCTTGGAGACGAACTTGTCTAAAGGACTGAGGTCGATAATCGGTCACCAGCCATGCGCGAGCATGGGGATGACAAACAGCCGACTGAAGAAGCCCGGAGAACTCTGAGTCACTTGCTCCGTGGCTTGCAGCCAGGACGAACCCAGCGCCGACCACTCGAGCTGGAAAGAGCCAGACGCACACTGGCTTGGAGGTAGAAGCCGTAACAGAGGTATCCGCCGACCTGGCTGGACTGGAGACCCGGGGCTTCTAGACCGGAGGTTCATCCGACTCCTGGTCCACAAAGGGAGGAAGCAGGACTGGAGGCTCCGGGAAAAAGACGGGGGTAGTCACGCAGAAAAGATGCCCCTGTTCCATCTAGAGGCAGGGAACATGTGGATGCCCGCCCACGGTTGAAGCCCACGTGCGAGACCTGGTCCCTGCGGCCGCCACGCAAATCCCTAAAGAAGTAGTCCCCGTGGCCCGCATGGTCCCCAAGTGAAAATCATGACGCTGATCAAAAACCCAACCTCGGAAACGATCCGCACGTCTGGCGGACGGACGGTCCCAATCCTCAGAACGGAGTAGGTCCGCAGGCCGAACTGGATGGAGACAGCGGTCAGGCGAGGCCGGCGGTCCACCACCAGTGGAACACCAGCAGCCGTGGCTGTAGAACCGCGGAGAAAACCAGAGCTGGGGACAGACGAACGGTCCACAGACTGACGGACGGCCGGAGACTGGCCGCAGGAAAAACCACTGGGCCGGGAGATCCACGAGCTAGGCACCGCTGGCTATAGTTGACGGTCACAGTCAGGTGAAAAAACCGCGAAGCACTGCCGCCGCTGGAAAGAGCGGTAGCCTGGGCTGGAGAGGCGCCACGATGCTGAACACGGCCCGGGCTGACATCGAGCCGGAGGCTGGATGCGGGGTAGAACACCGGCCTGAGAGGACGGGCGGCTCACCGCCGGTAGAATACTAGCCGCCGTGGCAGATGCCCCATGGTGAGAACCCGCAGACGAACCACGGTCCGCAGACTGACGGTCGGCCGGTGGCTGGACGCAGGGTAGAACACCGGCCTGAGAGGACGGGCGGCTCACCGCCGGGAGAACACTAGCCGCCGTGGTAGATGACCCGCGGTGAGAACTCGAGCTGGAAGCCGATGAAGTACCGCCCGCAGACTGACGGTCGGCCGGTGGCTGATCGCGGGGTGGAACACTGGGCTGAGAGACCCGCGAGCTGGCCACCGCTGGCTGCTGATCACTTTCACGGTCGGTTGAACACCTGCGAGAGGCAGCAGCGGCCGGAGAAGAAACCTGGGCAGTGGAGTCGTCACGGTGCTGAACACGGCCCGGGTCTTGGAGACTTGTCCACAATAAGTACATCAACAGCGCCGTCGGGGAGCTGCACGGTGGAGTAGTCGGGGGCCAGACTTAGCGCGACCAACGGGGCCCCTGCCTTCAACAGACTGTTAGCCCAAGACCGACCCGCCGGTCCCGGCAGCCCGAGAACGGGAATCCACCGCTGAAACACACCTCTGGTTCAGGAGGAAGAACGTGTAGCAAACACCCAGCCCACGGTAGCAATCACATGGCAGCACCACAGGCAGGAACGGCGTGAGCGAGAGGCCATCTAACACGGTGCACATCCATCGAGGAAACCCATAAGCACTGGAAACAGTAGCTCCCAGCGGCTGGTAACACCAGCAGACGAACGATGGACGGACGGACAGAAGACACCCTGCAGCAGCGCTGGTGGGGGGTCATGGAGCCGACGAAGACGCGCGTACGGACGGACGGCCGACAGCCGGTCAGTAGAAAACCCCTGGACTGTAGCTGCGCTGGTAAGACACTGTGCATATAGCGGCCGGCAAATCAGATAACCAGTGCAGTAGCTCCCAGCAGCTAGCAACGCCGACGGACGAACAGAAGAACCCCTGCAGCAGCGCTGGCGGGGGGGGGGGGGGGTCACAGTGCCGGCGATCACCCACGGACGGACCCACGGACGGCCGGTAGTAGAAACCCCGCGAGGCTGCAACAGGACTGTAGAGACACAGAGCAGAACACGGCTGGCAAAAGCAGACAGATGGTAGACAGCCGCACGGTCGTAGAAAACCTCCTAGGCTGCCACGGCTTAACGACGTCATGGACTGGTGAGCAGCTAGCCTGTAGGAGTCGCAGGGAGAAGCCACCGGCAACTCCCCATGCAGATCAGACCGGGCGGTAGAGTCACGGACAAACGGCTGTGCCGAGGCTTGCCGCGGCTGTAGTTAACTGCCTCATTAACCATGTAGAAATCCACTGGCCGTACGGTAGCTGAACGGTTGCGTGAACACGACGGTCCAGTCTAAGAACGAACCACGGGGCTCCTGCCTTCCGCAGGCCGTGCGTCCGGGCCCGTTGGACGGGCCCAGCAGCCTGGGAACGGAAATCCACCGAGGAAGCATCCGTCGACAAATCGAATCACTCTGGAGACGAACGGGACAGGCATCTCAGCGCGCGTAGGGAAGACGGAGCCGCACTTCTCCCCCCCAACTAAAGATGACAGCATAGCAGACATCGCGGCAATGGAGGCCTGCAAATTCCCGACGTAATTCCCAGTGAATCCAACGAGAAGAAGACAGCGAATCCACGGAACGCTTGCTTCTCCCTCCTGTCTAACGACGCTTGTCCGGAAGACAGACAAACTCCTCAGTCCAAGATTCACAAAATCCGCGGCGCCGAGGAGACGAACAGACAGAGCGCTTGCAAGAAAACGATTCGTGCAGCAGAAACTCTTGTCCAATTCCAAACAGAAAACTCCTCCATCACAGCGAAGAAACTTCCAAAGATCCAACTTGAAACTTCAGAAACAAAAACGCGAGCGACGGCAGAGTAGGTGTTGACAGGAGCTCGCCAAAAACAAAAGTGAACTGGGAGGCAGTGGACCGGCACGATCATGCTACCACACGGAGGGTGAACTGCTCAGGTAACTACCATTACTAGAGCAGGGTCTAAACAGACCAGCTAACTTCGTTTTAGTTTTCACCCATATTTCATGTGTGGTTGGCGAATGAGGGCTCGCCACTTACACGACCCCATAGTCAGAGGTAAGTATCGCTTAGCATAACAAACACCTACAGCAAATATTTCATTTCTTTCTAATTCATTTTTCAGGAAGTCTATCCATTTTGCTGAGGTTGAGGTCGAACACCGGTAGTGAAAATGGCACACATCACGACTTTCATACGCACCCAGAGGATTTCCATACTTCTTATCGCCCTGTGGGACGTCGCGATCTCGGCAAACATTCTCCTAATGCCACTACCCACCTACTCCCACGTCAACCCGATGGTCAGTTTGGGACAGGTTCTCATGAACAATGGACATGATGTCTTCATCTTCTTACCGCATTTATACAATCAACTGTCAACATTGAAATCGTCCAGCAAAATCAAAGTTATGGAGTACCCAATCAAAGCGTGGGAGTGGAACACGGCAATGCATGGAGGGCGTGCTGAAACCGATATGGACTACTTTGATTATATAACGCAAGCGACTTACCTTTCCGATCTCAAGGCGAAGAGCAACGGATATCACCTCGTGTGCAAGGCAGTCATGAACAGCAAGATCATCGAGCGAAATATCAAACTTGGTTCAACCTTTGACCTTGCAATAGTCGATGCCAACCCCCTGGCGAGATGCAACTATGCAATGGTGCACAAGCACGGAATCCCCTATGTCAGCTACATGCAGGAGTTTGACCCATGGATGATCAAGTCCCCTGCTGTTCCATCATATGTTCCCACCATCTTGGCAGAACGTCTGACTGACAAGATGAGTTTCTGGCAGAGAATCGTCAATGTCTGGACTCTCGTCTATTGGAACATGTTTGCGTCTCTGCCAACTTTCACCAATGAATACTTGGAAACCGGTACAGAAGAATCGCCAACGACAACTATCGATGAGCTCATTAGCAACTCCAAACTCTGGCTGTCGGACACAAACTTTCTCTTGGATTACTCGCGACCAACGACTTCAAACGAGGTTCTCGTGAGTCTAGCAATGTTGGAAACATCTACTCCAATTCCCAAAACAATCGAACCACTGCTAAATAACGCAACAGTAGAAGGCGTAGTCGTGGTTTCACTGGATCAGAATATTCCTCTTCCATCACGAATTGTTTCGATGCTGATGAAAACTTTCAAAGTCTTCAGCAACTATCAGTTTATCTGGCAGCACACGATGGACATCCCAGACGAGACGCTTCCGAGTAATGTTGAGGACTTTTCGCATGTCCCAATTTTGAGTATTCTAGGTCACCCAAAAACGAAATTGTTTATCACTTCGGCTGACAATCTTGACCAAAACATGGCACTGTACCATGGCATCCCCACTTTGTGTATCCCTCTGGACGGACACCAACGATACAATGCCAGGAGGGCGGAAAATCGCGGATATGGTTCAGTTCTCGATGCGCAAACTATGACAATTAAAATCATTCACAATGCCATCCGCAAGGTTTTGGTCAATGCTAGTGAGACATCTCCAGTGAAAGAGACCTCAGACATCATGCAGCGGAACCACCCGGCAACGAAAGATCTTTTCTTGAACTGGATAAACTCGTCGCTGGAGAGCAACTTGACTATGATCCAGTCGTACGCGATGGAAATGCCATGGCCCCGGTATCTACTGGTCGACATCGCCATACTCTTAGCTCTCCTATTTGGAAACTTTGCATATCTCTTCTGGAGTATCATCCTCGTTGGTTACCAAAAGCTGAAGAACACAAAGCAAGCACAGAAGATGCAGAGCGACATCGTGGTCAAAGTTCAACAGGTGATCAATCAGAATAAAGCGACGGTCACGGTGCCAACAGTGGGACCAATCAAAAACATCAAACAACAATAACTGCTGGTGTGGCTTACTATACATTTAACTTGAAGCTTATGTACTGGTCTACATGTAATAGACAAATTATTTGTTGTGATTTACATGATGTAAGGTACCTTTGATGAGGCAAAATAGTTTTTTTATTTATTTGACGGTCTTGCCCATACATGTACATTATGTACAAGGTCCAGTAAGGACATGTATGCTACTAAACGTAATGTTATTCATGTTATTGTTGCACACATTTCACGCATGTACGTGTAGAATCTGTATGCAACCTGATTTTATCAAGTACATGTAGTATGCACTATGCTTTATGATTTGTATTGTACTATGAATACCTGTTGTTGGGATTATTTTGAAAGCTCCACTTCTTATAGATGTATACACATTGTATTCCATTTGTTCATGTACATATGTCAAGTTGTTTAATATTATGATTAGGCCACACCAATTTATAAAGTTGGTCTATGGATTTTTGTCCGAGAAAAATCGTACGTGGGAGCGACATTTTTTTACATTTAATACTAAATTTTTTGTCTTTGGAATATTTCACTTGAAAAATGGTGCGAGCGATATATTTTTTTTTACAAACAATATCTGTCTTTGGAATTTAGATTGCCAAAATTTGTGCGAGGGGTTTTATTTTAAATGATAACTTATGTATTTGCCGCTTATTTTGATAGTGTGTTCGACCGCCATGACCTTAAAAAATATAAATTGGCCAGTTTGGCGGGAAATTAGGATCATTTAAACCAATTATAACATGTTCTTTTCTCTGTGTGTGGCCCTTCTATATAGAGGTTGTATGGGTAAATTTTAGTAAATGAACAATTCATTATGTATTTTTTGGCCTCTTTGCACAGTAAATAGTTTAGAAATTTGGGGACGGTTTTCAATGTGTTATGTTGAATTACGTGTCATGTTTATGTCATGTAATTGATGATGCAATTAAATTTTGTCTAAAATAACGCAAAGTATTGCTGAGTATTACTGAGTAAAACTCCAAACTGTCCTGCTGTATTCAAATAACTATAGGTAGATATATAGATGTATACGTTTTGGAAGAATTATCTATCCCAAGATACTATTATTTAAGCTCCGGAAGATTTTTGCAATCCAATTAGAATAAATACGTTCAAACTAAACTTTAAACTATATTCTGTTAAAATCATGTATATCAACATTTCACGCCAGGCAAACGAGCCCGGAGCGGTGCCAAAGGCCCAAAATGCAGATATTTTTTGCTAACAGGTGATCCTGTATAGTGTTGGCACACAATGATTCAAACAGTTCCTCTGGAAACGTCGATACTGACTCTTTAAATGCGATTTTTGACAACCATTTGGATGAATTCAAACTGTGATTTTGATTTGGGACAAAAACTAAGTTGTCGATGGATTTCATTAGCTCAAAATTGGTGCGGCGATTTTTTTTACCGAAATTTTGAGAATGAATTTTCAGGGGCGGCGATTCCATCGACCAACTCTATATATTGGTGTGGCCTTACTACCAGTAGTAACCATATACGGTAGTACTGTATATGGTTAAGAAATTATGACAAATGTAGTAGTAAGACTTGCACTGAACTTACTGTTTCTGTTGACTTGTTGAATATATATTTGTCAACATATATTTAGCATTACACTATAACAGAAAACCAACAGAAACCAACAAAAGAATGGAGTTTCTGATAACATACACATATATGTACACATATATACCGGTATGTAATACACACAGTGTTCACTTGATTCATACTTATTCAACCACACTGCATGGAGGTTCGAGAATGATGTAATAATGACATAATGTTGCAATCTGTCTCAATAAATAATTGCTTGCATTACATGTAAGTGGTCGTCAATGCTTCTAATGACAAGCTCTTGTAACAAGAATCAGCTTGTAAAACAGTCTGCAATCATGGTGTTTTTCTGGTCATAATGTCTGGATGATATACTAGATCATAATGTACCACCACCAGAATTATAAAACAAAATCTACCATGGGTAAATCGCCAACTCGAACACAGTTCCATAGCCAGTGCTTCCAAAATTACATTACCAAATTTAAATTCACTCACAGGCACTTTGCTCAGTATGATTTCTTTTTCCCCCTCGGGCGAATCTTGTGCAGCCCCGAATGCTGCCATCTGCAGAAAAAAGAACAAGATATTTATCATAATACGTACACTGGATCATCTGGATGCATCAGTAGGAACAGGTGAGAACTCTCTTGAGAGGTCAGAAGGTACCAATACATATACTATACAATTGTGGCAACAAAAAAATCAATCAAATGCCCAACTTTTCTTCAACTTAACATAGAGATTTAAATATCATCGAAATATCATTTGACTGAATTGGTCTATTTGTTCAGGATAAACCACGATAGTGCATGCCCTTATTTCCAGTGCCCAGGGTCCTGTTTTTGTGTGTTATTCGTACTGCAGATGTCTAGCAGACTGCCACTAAAGCAAGTTAGAATAAACTTATTCAAGAATACATCAATTATGTTATAGTCAGCATTGCGATGTTCAGAAGCTGGGCTATAATCAGTTCCCCCATCACAACCGCTGAGACTACAGTCTGCAACAAGCGTGATCATTGGTTCCTCTTTTGTGAGGTAAATGCTCTACTGTTGAGAAACTGATACCACGGAGAATCAAGTGTATTGTGTCACCACCCAACTGTCAAAAATGTTTAATTGTCACCGTGGTCGACTTTGTGCTGGGACATGCCAGTTGATATCCCCCGCTACACTGTTTCCCTCATATCCGCCATCTTGGAACCACGGTGACCATGCCCCCGACCAACCAGCACTGTGGTTGCGCAGACCTGACGTCATTTTGACCAAACTAGGTCAAACCAACTCACCTTTTATTGCGACCTCAGCGACTATTGTGATTAGTCTATGATATCATACCTTAGAAGTGTCTTACGTATCTACTGTTTAACTCATCCACTGCCTCGATAATTATTGGGTTCCGAGTAATTTTGAGTTCCAAGGCCTGTGGGCCACATTAATTTTAGAAAATATGAAAAATTCCCGATTTTAGATGTCATTATTTTTATTTCAAGAGCAATAATAACACAAGTTACACAATCAACTTTTGATAATCAGCTTATAATAAGATTGATTTCTTGAAAACAACAACAATATTCCACGTATCAGATCACACAATTTTCACATGCTCTTCACAATATATAGGGCATTACTCCAAATTGATGAAAATTCACTCAAATAATTTGGAAATAACCAGTAATTGTCAGAAATCTGTATGAATTTGTTCATATTGTCAACAAAAACGAAGTACAAGCTAGATAGGCAGTGCTAAAGGCCACCTAACGAATGGAATAGCTATTTAATAAACAAAACCAAAACCAGGTTTGCATATGTGAGGAATCCCCCCAGGCGAGATAACTCATCGCCGGCACACAGAACGTGACTTTTGGGCGACGATATAACTCATCGCTGGCAGTGAATGAGTTAAACCTGGTGTCCTGTGTCGGGTGTCAGTTGCTGTGTCGGGTGTCAGTGGTAGAGCATTCGCCTCACAAACAAGTGGTCCCGGGTTTGATCCCAGTTGCCACTCACTGACGAATTTAGCACCTGATATGTTGTCTTTCCACCCATTAATCTTTATGCTGGGTGAGAGTTACGCCACTCCAACCAGGATATTGGATATAATAGGATACATGTACCCCAATCTGATACAAGCCGCTATAGAAATTCTGACAATGACAATTGTCAGAATGACAAGTCATTGTCAGAATTAGATTAGCACTATTCACGGGCAGGGCCCTATTCAACCACAGGCTAAAATGTTTCAATCTAAGATTTGGTGCCAAAAGTCCCAAAGGGGATATTCCCCAGATTATGACATCACATCCATCATCAGCTGATTGCATGATGCTCCCTGATCGGCTAATTCGTATGGAATATTTGTAGCATGGCAAAACTGCACCATGATGAAAATGTAAACAAACAAATGTCAAGTGACAAAGTGTGGAATTAACTTAAAATTGAGGGACATAAATCGTTAAAAACAACTGAGAGGGGAAGAAAATTATACACAGTGTGTATTTCATGCATTCAAAACATGTTTTGTTCTGAAATAAGTTAACAAATCTTGACCCACTGTGACAGGGTGTCAGGTGAAAGCCGTTGTCGGCTCAGGAAGGGACAAACACTTAAAGACCTAGTAGCATGCCGATGAAAGTGCTTTTCATTTAGTCTATTATGAATAGTTTTCAATGAAGTCGAACGAATTTTACAATTACAATCAATGGGTTTCGAGATATTGAACCAAATAGGCACTCCTTCCGTAAATTGACGAAGATTTTGATCCTGATTTTAGTGTGGGTCACGTGGTTGGTGACGTCAGTTGAGGCAGACCTGAAAGTACATGTAGCCAGCAAGGTAAAACTGCATGTCGCATATTCATTCTCCTGGTGTATGTTTGACAATTCAAGTGAAGGGGTGACATGGCAGAAATGCGGCATTTCTTGTCTCGATATTTAGAATCAGTACTATTTATTCGCCCAGAACGGAGGTTTCTTGAACTGCAAGATGTCCAGTATTTGCTGGGTTTTGTGTGTTTTCTGTTGAATTGCATGCATTTTGAAGTGATTTTCCGTCTTTGAGCTGGCCACCAAATTACGTATTTTACGTTTTCGGCGAGCCATCAAAGCACATTCTGCCTCAACTGACATCACGATTACGGAAATTGCCGAAGCTATTTCTTTCATCGGCTGGAGAAGGCGATTGCAATTCTGGCTCAATATACTCCATTAAATGTCGCTGTTATTAGTTACCAATTCACGCGAACACCTTTTTTATAACCAAATGTCTACAATGTCTTTATATGAACAGGAATAAAACCATATAATGGTACCTTGCTACTATGACTTTAACTAAGTTATTCAGCTGAACTAGAATTAGATCTATGTCATTGTCTGACAATTATGCAGTAAATAAACATTACACACCACACAACACAGGACCTCACTGGAAATAAGTGCGTGCACTTTCGTGGGTTTCCTGAGGGTATCTGATTCTGAGGACTAAGTTACGTTATCGTACAACACCATATTATCGCTCACACCAATGGATTATAACTCATTCCAAACCGAACAACACATCGTCTCTTTGCTTTGCTTTAGAAGCTTAAAACATGGAAGACCTAAAGACAAGGTGAAATTCGTTGTGGTATGTGTATTTACATGCATTAGATTGCCAAATACAGCTAAATTTTCTGACCTTCTTCAAGAATCCAAGAATTGCCGGAATGAAGGTCAAGGTCGAAACTGCAATGGAAAGGAAATAGGTTTTGAATGCCGAATGCGATTTTTCTCTCGGGTACACTCACTCGATATACATGTAGGGCCTGTGTAAGTCACGTGCCATCACGGCGTGATTCTGGTGACCAACAAAATACAGATGAGTAGAACTCCAACTGGAACTCAAATTACTCAGATGACACAAAAGGTGTACGTGACTTACATGCACTATTGCATTTGTCTAGTAAATTACCATGATCGAAGACGTCGATCGGTTGTATCAAGGCCTGCAGATGATGTTTTGAACAACTAACTAAAAAATCTTTGATGCTACCACAGGCATGTAGAAAAGTTATCATCTTTATGTCAATGATATTACTTATTAATGAAAAATGTTTGCTATAGAAGCCAAGCTCTCTTATTGCTCGACTATGAAGAGCAAGCTAGTACTGAACTTAAAATATAAATTTCGAGTTACATTGATATCGATGTGATAGATGAAAGATTTAGATAGTTTCACCATTGCGGGTGTTCATATTCTACAATACATTTGTGTGTGAGTTTATGAAGCATGGGTCATGATACGTCATGTTAGGACCATTATATATTCACATCGGGAGTCCACCGTGGTATTCAGTAGCCTACCGGAGGGGATGGGTCTTCCCGAACTCTGAACCCTCCACCCATCCATCCCTCCCTTCCTAAGTCTTTCTGAGAGCCAAAGTGATCAGATTAGGATGCAGTCACAAAGGATGCCATTTGATACCGGTGGAACTATAGGCTACTCAAGGCTAATCCCACGTAAATATAGCATTATCGCTTATTTGCCCATAGAATCAGACAATTTGTTCATAGAATCAGGCTACTTACCCATTGAATCAGACTAATACACAGAGAATCAGACAAACGGTTCCTCCCTGTGATGGTGCATGATTTGGTGACCTTCCGGTTGACCTCAGATGACCTTGAAAGTTAAATCTTAAAGTAACCGGGACCTGAAATGGCATCTACAGACAAAATGCTTGTAGAGTGAGCTTGTGTATATTTTATGAGTATATAGAAAGTTTTATGTAGCACATCGTTTGATGACCTCGAACTTGAGCTTAGCTGACCTTGAGTGATACATCTCGATGTCATGATTGTCACGTGTAACACAAAATTTGTAAATTGGTATCCACATAGAGCTTAGGATTGCATTATAAACCTAAAGAAATCATATACGGTATATTTTTTGGTGACCTTGAGATTCCTCTCAGACGATTTTGAAGGCTAAATCTCAAGGTCACGCCTGACCTGAAATGTGTAACTTGGCCTCCACTGACATACCTAGAGCTTATATTTGTATTATGAGTATATTGAGCACACCTAATGGTTGCTTTGATTCCCGCTTACAGCTTGGTACTGGTCCATGCAAAAAAACGGCTACCGAAGGGCATGAAAACCCGGGATTCTCGTGTTGGACCAATATGTCATGAAATACACTCTATACAGTGTGTATGTGCCAATAGAGCCATGAAATACCTTCATATCCATCCAATGAAATCATTTGGATGGTCTACAGGTGTTTATATTTGGTATATTTTGAGTTCACATAGTTAAATCTGGGAGATTTCTGGCAATTTATGGCAACTTAATAAATCGGTGATACAACCATTATCAGTAAATGCATGGGTGTACATTGTTGCAGGTAATATTATTTACCTGAGATAGCTGACCAAATGAACTGTCAGTGGCATATTTACCATCAAGGATAATATTTTCCACAAAAAAAAAAATAATTCTACAAAAATTCATGCTTGAGAGCAGTTTGCTGACCCAGGTAAAGGTTGCCAGAAGTCTCACATTTCGATATTAAACTGGAAAATATATCAACTGTATCCAATGTAAAAATCCCGGGTTTTCAGGCCGTTCGGTGACCGTTTTTTTTGCATGGACTAGTACCAAGCTGTAGGCGGGAACCAAGCAAACCTAATGGTGACATCGAAGTTCATAAATATGACCTTGATTGGTCAATCTCAAGGTCATATCTCACCTGTGGTGCTTAAACCAAAATTGTCCGGTAACCTATCTTAGCCCTTGGGCTAATTTTTATGATGACCGTCGTGTCAACCGATCTGAAGATAATTCACCAAATCGGGCAGTTTCGTGTGAAATACGGTACCCCTGGAATTTAGAGTGAACTGCCCAAAAAAAAAAGGATTATAGAAAAGTTATTGAAATGAAGTCTGATTGTTGGTGTGAATGTATACATATATACATACATAAACTGTAAATATTGTGAAATTGTTATCGCCCTCTCTCTACATATCTAAATCAAGTAATGGTCCAAGCTGTGCAAGTCCAAGCTCCGCAAATCGTCTGCTTGCAGATGTAATCAGTCCCGTGTTGAGTTACTTTGTCGCGGAGGTCATGTTTCTGCAAAGGTTCTCTTCCATTGAGGTCACGACTTTGCGGAGGTCGTCTGCATGGGGTTTCCTCCATGGCTGCGTCGTCTTCAGAGCAAGGCTTTCCATGTCTCTGGAGCCTCCTCTTAACTCTGGTCGTTAACGTCAATACCAGGGGTCTGAGCTTCTCAAAGAGCTTCCCTTTGCTCCGTAGGTACGTTCATGTTCCGAATGTGGGACAATAACCCAACGTTCGGAACAGGAATTAGAGACCCGGTTCTCTGCTCATCTCCACTAACTCCACTACGTTTGTACAGGAAGAGACGGTAGCACTGCCATGTGCTGCAATGCAAGATTGGTCAGAGTTCATTAAATTGAAGGACCAAGGTCTGGATTAATAATAAAGACCTTTACAGGTTAAACGTTATACTGCAGCATAAAAATAATGTTTAGTTTTACGCTTGAACGTGGCCAAAGCTTATTTGTAGTCGATAGGGCTGTTCTAGAGCTATTCAGTCTCATATAATAAACCCAGCTCAGAATTATTCATCTGCCAGCATATAATAAAAAAAAATATGTTGTATAACCCAATTAGGACATAGGGGGACAAACAGAATTTCAATTGATTCGATGATCCAAAAAGAAACTACGGCCAAAAACGTGTCCGATTTTTAATGAATTTGAGTATAGCCCTGCACTTTTATTCAATGTTTGAGTTACGGTATATATTGCTTCAAAATGTTTCACTTATAAACTCAAGTTCATCCATCAGTGAAACACGCTTTTTGGTCGTAGTTTTGTTTCTAATAATCGGATCAATCTGAAATTTTGTGTATATTAATTGGGCATCATGCAGTAATTTTTCACCAAATTTCATAGTTCTGTCTCGAAAATTGAAAAAGTTGGCAATCTAACCCAATGTTAAATTTCAGCTCCAACATGGAATTTCAGTCTGAACTTTTATTCGACATACGAGTTATATATTGCTTCAGAATAAAAAAAAAATATTTACTTAATATACACCGACTATGCCTTCCGACTCCGAATCAACGCAATTGGTTCGTGGTTCATTATGTATGGGCATAAACACGATAAAAACCCTGAATTTGTTGAAATTTACTTGATCCCACTTCGGACTGAAATTCAACAGCGGGTTAGATTGCCAACTTTTTCAACTTTTGAGACAGAACACGCATGATGCCCAATTGAGAAACACAAAATTTCAAGTTGATCCGATTATCCAAAACAAATCTACGGCCAAAAAGCGTGTTTCACTGATGGATGAACTTGACTTTAGATGAACTTGACTTGAGCTAGGGATCGTACATGCTTGTGAATAATCAAACGAACAACGAACAACCGACGGCGAAGTTTTATCGCAAGAACAGTAATGATTGTATGCGGTGTAAATTTCATGACCTTGACCCTGTCGTGCTCATTCTTGGGCATTTGGACATTCTCGGGGATGCCCAGTTTGCCCAGGACAATCTTGGAATATAAAATGTTTCTTATTAAATATTGGATTCAAACAGCAAAAAATTTATATACACAATTTTCCTCCCAATTAAAATCGAGGAATATAAATTCATAAAATTTTCCCACCTGTTTATTGAATGATTAAATACATTCATATGGAAGTTTGTTTTATTTAAATTTATCAGTGAATTTCAAGGTGTTTCTCTGCTTGTCAATTTTCTGCCATTTAATTAGCTTTGTATAATCCAACTTGGTTATAAAACTTAAGTTACATTAATATTCTTTGCCATATTGTCAAGAAATAAATTAAAATCACCTCAGTAAAGCACCGTTCCAAAATGGTCCAGGGCCATTTTGGAATGCTCAAGTTTGCCTGGACCTTCTCGAGATTGTCCAAATTTCCAAGAATGACCACAACAACCCTACTGGAAAATAAACCCAAGAATCCAAGGAACTCAAAAAAACGTGAGTCATAACTTGACACTCTTTATCACGACCTATCTACGTAATCCAGGCACGATTTCGAGTGAGTTACCTTGCATCTTGGTGACGGAATCATCGAATTTTCTCGCTAAGATTAGTACGGAAGTCAAGACTCACTCGAGCTGTTTCCCCCAACAATTTACATTGTGACTGTCATTGATGATCCCCATCCCCTCGCACGGCGCCACAGGGCATGGGCCATGGGCCAAATGGCGCAGGGTAGCGCGCACACACACACACACACACACACATGGTTGTCGGTCACTGACAGTAGCATCTGTGAAGTCATAACATGTGACACTGACAATGTGACACTGTAGTGTAATGTCTTATGACACTGATAAACAGATCATAAAGAGACTACTGGATTTTTGTTACACTCAAAGCTGAGTCAGACACACGACATATTATAAAATAATTCCGTAGTCATGCTGTTGTTTGTGAATCAGTATCACACCCTAGCCTTGAAATAATCACACAGCCTATTTTGATGTCAACTCATCAATCTAAGACTCGCACGGGTATATAATGTGAAACATAATTAGTCTCTGGTTAGATTGAGTTGATAGATTCAGTGCCTGATAGACAAATATTTCACACATGTTAATAATTCATCCATGCTAATTAATCCTGTTTATACTAAAGATTAATATAATATCATGAATATGGGGGTAACATAGTAGGTATTGGATTTGTTAATGACTAAATATTCAACAAAATTCAAGATGTGAAATATTACACGTTTGCAAATAGATCTAGTGTAATCTGCTTTCATACCGATACATGTTTATTATTACTTGCATACTTCTGTTCCCAGTACAGTGATGGCGAACACAGGTACAGGGGAAGGAGGTGGTGGCAGACGAGATCCTAAGGACATGGCCGGACTCCTTAAATTCTGCACCGAGGCAACTCGAGGTGAAGATGCAAAAAGCGACAGAGTTGTCGCGCCGTTGAGTCCTGAGGTACTGGTTCTTTTCAAGCTTAATTTGCATGGTGGTTTGGGTCAAGATTGCATGATTTTCATAAGCGTAGATAGATGTACTTGTACTGTAATCTCTAAATGACAAATTATGATGATTATTGGCAGTTTATTATCAGATTATGTTCGAGATGAAGTGAAATTGCATGAAAGCAACAAGGAATATTATAAATCTTTGCAACATATCAATTTAGAGAAATTTTGTTTTGAAAAGATTTATGGTTTAATAACGGCCCATATCGTAATGTAGTTTGAAGTTATTTGTATACCAGTAATTCATGAAAACTAGTTGTGCATAATACTAGCATACATATATGAATATTCCTTGCTGCTTTCAGCAAGGGTCAAAGTCTGAAATGAAGTCCAGCAAAGACTCTCAAACAACCTCTAGAAACTCTGTCTGGTCATCTATGGAGCAAGCTCGAATAGATCAAGATCGAGCGCTCAATACACTTGGGCTCTATCGCTACAAAATACCTGGTGACGGTAATTGCATGTTTCGAGCAGTAGCTTCCCAGCTTGGCTTCAAGCAAGATGAATTCCACCCGAAGCTACGTAAGAAAGCTGTCGCTTGGATGAAGGATCATGCTGAAGAGTTGTTGGCTGGATGTTTGCTGGATAGTTTGGATGAAATTGAGGAGACCGCCAAGGAGGGAGTGTGGCCGAGCCAGGCTGCCTTGGTAGCTCTCGCAAATGTTCTAGATATCAACATTGCTGTGATACAGGGTGGCGATAAAGGAAATATCGATATCCAGCATGTCACACCTTTCGAAACACCTGCCAACAAGGAATGCAAAGATGGGATAATTCTGGCCTACTTATACAACAAGCACTATGATGGCATCATGCATGAACCGAGGATGCAGAACCCTGAGTACAAACAGTGGGTACTGGACTGCGATGAACGAGAAAAGATGAGTGAAACTCTCGCCCGAAATATACAAAGATATGGATCTTCCTATGGCCGTGAAGACAAAACATTACCCAAAACCAAAAACACTGCCCATAGCAAAACCAAAAACACTGCCCATAGTCACATCGACTCTGATGAAGATGATAGAAATAGATCAACCACGGGCACTGGAAATCTCTCCTCAGCAAATCGGAAAGATCGGCATTCCCCTGGAGCCGAGTCACCTGTATTTCTCGTCAATAGACATGACCCAGTTGATTCTATCTCAAGCAGAACAAGAGAGTTGCACTTACGAAGTGAACCGGTGTCGGAAAACGTCAAACCGAGCATGACTGTGACCTCGTCCGGTCATCCAAGAGTTCATGTACCAGTTTTTCATGAGAGAACAAAATCCACCCTTCCAAAAGATGAATGGGCTTCCATACCGTCCACAACGAGAAGCACTGCAGATACGTACCGACGATCCACCGATTACAGCGCCAAACCCGCAGCCCACGTTATCCCAATACAACACACGACCAGCTCCACCCATGGTGTAAGCCATTACGGTACAGGCGCCAGAAATTACAACGCCTACAACCGTGATAATGCATATCCATCTAGTCTCTACCACGACGACAAGAAATCAACGTTTTCGGAGAGCTACTCACCATCGTACAACTCTGCGCCACCTCCGAGATCTACGTCGTTTCCCGTCGGGGAGCGAATAATTCCAATCAAACTGGAAAGTGGTCACACAATCCATCCCCGTTCTGAGTCAAGTTACACGAGTACGATGCCATCAACTAGAAGTTACCATGGCAGCGGACGCGGACTTAGTGATTACAGCTATGCAACTGAACTGCCATCATCGTATGATTTTGACAACATAGACAGGGAGGACTATGATTTGTTGCGTAACTTTCGCACTCCTTCAGCTGTGGAAATTAGAAGAAAGCTTGAGAGATCAACGTATGACAGCAACAGATATTAATCTGTTGTTGTTATTGCCGATCTGGTGACCAGTGAGGAAATATTCTGAGGTTTTATTCGTCTTATGAGTGTTTTGTTCATTCTTTAGATTGCTCGGAATATGACTGAACTTTCTATATATGTGTGACAAATTTAGGTACTCTGAGTTTCTGCTGAGTTCACATGTACAGTTTGAGATTTGTGAATATATTCGTGAAAGTTGTATGACATTGACAAGCCCTCCATGGCCATTTGAATCCCTCGCTAGCACTCGGGCTTCAAATGGTCCATATCGAATGAACAAATTACTTGTGGGTCTGTGAAATTGTGTTCCTTATGAATAAGTGCTACTATTACACATACACCTCCATTACTAGTATATCAAACATATATGATTATTGTGTGTTCTGTGCGTGGGGTTGTAGCACCAGTACTTTAGCTTATCATGCCCTGTACATGAGTGTGTGTAATGTGTGTCGTTACAAAACCTCTCCAACTGTTGTTGGTGCTTGCTTATAGATAACGTGGTCAGAATAAACTTGCCGAAACCGCTGATGGAAAAATCTTTGTGATTATACTATGAACTGCTGTCAACCTTCCAGTGTGATTAGATTCTCTCAATTTTGGTTGGAAAATGTGGGTGAAAACTCTTGATGCTGTGCCTAGATTGTAACAGGGTAAACAAGTGACAATAGATTTATGTTTTGAGTTGTCGGATAGTACATGTATTTTGATAGTTTTTATTAGTTTGTTGACAAATATCTTATCTGCTGATGTTCTTAGTTTTTTTTTGTGCATCATATCAGCTTTTGTGTGTAGCACAATGAAACATAACCTGAAGGTATATCGTCATTGCCATGATTGTGAATTCCTCAAAAAGGTGCAAATAATGCGTTGATAAAAAATTTAATATTGGTGGTGATAAAATATTGTCTTCGTGAATCTTCCAGTTTTTATGGTGAATACCATCTTCAGTTAAATATTTAGTTGTAGGCTTGTTGGTTACGATTATCATAGTATTATCAATGTATCACATACTTATCATATATACCGGTATGTATTTTATTTATTTTATTTTATTCATGTTTGTATTTTGTACATCTGTTATATTTGTTTCTTTTGTTAGAAATATATTTGGTTTTTGCTGTTACATGTGCATTAATACTAATGTTGTGATATATTTTACTTATCAATGTTTGAGCCAGAAGTAGTTACATTATTTTATGTTCAGAATCTATTATAGATATATATATATCATTTATTCATCGTATATAAATATACTAGTACAAATACACCAGTATATGCATTATAATATACATGTATATTATTTGGACTATTTTGGTGATATATATTCTGTTGGTTTGTGGGAAAGTTAATATCTTCATTCATATACTAGTAGTTATCTTGCCTGAATTGCTATACAAAGAAAAAGAAACAAATAATGAAGCAACAATTTCTTGTTTCAATTAAAATGTGATACATCATTTTCAAATGATGAAATGCCAGTGAATATTCCATAATCATGATAATCAAAATTGCTCGGTTAGATGGACCGTCTTGACTGTAACTGTTATAATATGTTTTGAAATTTAAGTTATATTCCCACACTCATGTCCGTCTCGTAGCGTGTATAGGATGTATGTATGTACTTGATACAGGATCCACTGTATGTGTGTTTCGCCCAATTTTCAGTCTTTCAAAGTATGTGTATGTCATTGATTACAATGCAGATGATGTATTTGCTTTGCCTCTTGCCTCATAGTCTATGTACATAGTATGTGCTTTATTCAGTGATCATCTTTAGGAAATCATTGCAGAAATTAGTGAGTTCTACTGTTTTGACATATACGTTACCGAAATCAAAAACACCTACAAAATGTGATTGCTAAAAATTAAACTCATTTAGTGATATTTTGGGTTTTTTTTGCACAAAAATTTTTTTCTTGTATGAATTTCTGCATTCCATATTAACATATCGTCAGAAGAACATTCATTTAGACATCTGCTCATGTTACCTGTCGTATGTGTTGTCGTGTTTACTTTTAATTGACTGATGGTTTGCTTGCATAATACATTGCATAGCAGGTTAATTTGTTGAAGTTTGTTTATGATCTGTGCTGATATTTACCTCAATGTTTTTTAGTTACAATCAGACAAGTACATTATCAAGTACTGGTGTATGACCTGATAAGAAGCACTGTTATTACCAATTAGTTGAGATCAACCGAGTTGAGCATCTAGCTCTAGAGATATACACTGTACAGCATTTATCATGTAATTTTGAATCTCCTAAGCTACCGGTATAAACACATAGGTTTGCCGTGTTATGGTGTGGCTTGTTCCTGTATCACGTGTAAAGGTATTACCATCCAGCCGGATATGCTGACTTTACTGGACTGAAAGAATATTGCTATAATATCTGATTTTGTTGTATTTCTTGAAAATAAAGATTTCATATCTGTCACATGATTGTCTTTCCCATCATCAGGTTTTCAAGTTCTTCTTACCACTTCATTTTCAAGCTTCAACAACATAAATAGGTATATTGAACTGAAAGTAATGAAATGCCTCAGTCCAAGTTCATGTGGATATTCATTGATATTGTTCAAAGTCAACTCATACCATCCAAAATACTTGGGGAATGTTTCGGAAAGTAAACATGGTTCACTAAATACAATCATGTAACTAGTTAGTTCATTAGTTCAAAATTATATAAAATTCAATAAATATTTTAGGTCAAGTTCAAGGACACAAAAATTTTTTTCAAGTCCCTACATATGTGACGTAATTTGCTCATAATACAACCCCGAGCCATTTGGGCTGGTCGGCTAAAAAATAATTGCCAGTGTAGCCACTCAGGAAAAGTTGCATGAATCTAGCTTAGTGCAGCAGATGGAATGTGAATGCATCTTTAGACGCAAAAGGATTGAAGCCAACTGTACACCTACAAATAGTGGTAGTACAAATTCACACATAGTACAGCGAAGTCTCTCCACATTATTGCAGAAACGCAAGTTTTTGGAAGACGTTTTCAGCAGCTTACAAGATAATGACCCGGTCAAGGTCATGTTGGAGGATATCAACATCCTGCTATCGGAGGACGAGGATGTCGGGAGGAAGGAGGGTGCCTTGGAGGACATACAGCTTCACTGTGAGGACTTGGACCTTGCTAACGGTGTGTACTGCTCAGGTTATCTCTCTGTGGTTAATTCCGGTGTATTCCTTTGTGAAATATTTGTGCATTTATAAATTTGATACTGATTTCAATATTGACATTTTTATGCTCAATTAGCTAGTATTTTTGCCATATTTTGATAAGCTCAGATAAGTTCCCTAACTGTTCCATGGCTGTTTTTCAACAGATTTCATGAAGATGGGTGGCCCTGATCTGTTGAATCGTCTCCTCCTCAATAACCACAGCGGCTATCGATGGCGCGCCGCAGAGGTTGTTGGAACTCTCGCACAGAACAACCCATACAGTCAGCAGGGTCTACTTGACACCGAGCACCTGATGAAAAACCTCATCAACGTACTGGAGACAGACGATAATGACACATGCCGAGTGAAAGCACTTTATGGGATATCCTGTGAGTGTTTTATTGATCTTATCGCAGTTTTCATAATTAAGTGTTCACATTTTTGAGTGGTTACTCAAGTTCTGCATTCAGACAGTATCATGGTCAAAAGTGCTACTTGCTATTCTTCAAACACGTTGTAATAGTGACAACAGCCATTAACTCAAAAATAAAGGTATTTTTGTGGAACTTCTGCAGGTATGACACGAAACTTCTCAGCTGCCCAGGATATGTTCGTCTCGCAGTACGATGGTTTCTCTGTACTAGTGAGAGCTCTACAGACTAACATCGAGAAACTCCACATCAAAGTGTCCTTCATGATGGCAGCTCTGTGCCAGGAAAACAGTAAATATCAGTGTATGTGTACTAGACATACTACATGCAGATAGTCCTACTCAACCCCCAGTCATGTTCCTAACATTTGCCCATAATGGAGTCATAACTTGTCGAGCAGTATATACTATAAAATTTTTTGGATGTGCTTACCAGTACTGTTTCAGGAATAGAACAGTAAAGTTGTTTCCTGCTTTAATAGGAAGTTTTAACTTGTTTAAAACCAGTATTTATTACATACCTACCTCTATAATAAACTCTTTGGGTAATCTTACCTTGGCATTCAAAGAAGAGGAGAGAGAAATGAATGTCACAAGAATTTTCTTAAAATTCCTGACATCCATCTCGAACTCGAAAATTGAAGGAAATTACTCTCACACATCTCAGATTCCCCGCGGTGTAGATGTGACGTCACACCGGTCATATGATTGACCTTAGCCGCCATTAATTTGCCCACCTGGTTAAGGCAGGGGAGGCGGGAGGGAGAATAATCGTGTTTATTATAGAGGTAGGTATGTAATAAATACTGGTTTTAAACAAGTTAAAACTTCCTATTTATTGCCATACCACTACCTCTATAATAAACTCTTTGGGTTATATCAGAATAACCAAAGGAGGTGGGTTTAACCCTCTCCCGGGAATTTCATCACCGATGTGTGAGAGTAGGAAATATCCATTGAAAGTAGTAAATATTGTGTTTTACTTTTAAATTATAATTTTAAGTCGAAAATACATATTTACAGGATATTTACAACTAAACCATAATACACGCCTGAATTACCTTCAGATGCATGGAGACGAGCAGGGGCTCTGCAGAGGTGACTTTCCTCTTGCAGAAGAACAAAAATTTCCCTCGCCAAAGAAGAGGAGCAACTCCCCTGGGAGTCGACCTCAGGTGCATCTGTACAGAGGCGTGTTGATCTATTTACAGGTATCTACAGCTGGACTACACGCTCCGCCGCCACCAGTCGTCCAAGCTGGAGGCCGGAGTCATCCTCCCAAGCTAACTCCCTGAGATAGAAAGAAGTGAATGTGTTATGAGATTTCCAGGTACAGGCAGACATGACATCATTCAGAGACACTTTATTTGTAAAGGCAAGTGAAGCCGCGAGAGCCCTCACATCATGCGCTTTGACTCTGAAACCTGTGGATTTTTTCGCCTGTGACTTTTCATAGCAAAATCTAACACACTTCTTGATCCAAGATGAGATCGTAGCAGGACGGATATCATTTGGAAAATCCTTAAGATAGGACACGAAAAGCAAACGCTTGCCGAGATGCAGCTCACGCGTACGATTAACGTAGATGCGGAGGGCTCGCACGGGACAAAGCTTCGCGTCTTCCTCCAGGCCCGGCCCCAGAGAAGGAGTCAGGGCGGGAATGGAAAAGCTCAATAATGGCGTACCTGCTAATTGAGTTTTGGCCAGAAAGGAGGGAATGACTCCGAGGAGAACCGAGGAGCCATCCGACCTCCACTTAACTTTGGAAAAGGACAGAGCGTGGAGCTCACTCCGTCGCTTCCCGGAAGCCAGAGCCAAAAGGAAGACCGTCTTAAACGTCAGAAACTTTAGTGAGGCCCGCTCAAGGGGTTCGAACGGATCTTTTCTTAAGACGTTGAGAACAAGCGATAGATCCCACTCAGGAACCGGGTTCCTAGCTTTCGGTCTTTCGATCTCGAAACTATTAATCAACGCAGTCAAACCTTGATCATGACCAAAATCGATCCCAAGTTTGGGTTCGATTTGATCGGGCGATCCTAGCGGACACCTCCCTTGAAAATCCCTTCTTTCGGAAACATCGCTCGACAATATCCAGGCATGAAGCTTCAGACTTGCGGGAGCCTGATGAAACATGCTGGAGCGAGGTTGTTTGAGGAGGTCCCACCGATCCGGAAGCTGACGAGGGAAGTCTACTATCAACTCCAGAAGGTCCGGGAACCACGACCTCTGCGGTAGACACGGAGCAATCAGCAGGAGGCGACACTGGTGAGTCCGAAACTTGGCGATCACCTTGTCCAACAACACCGCTGGGGGGTAAGCATACGCGTACATGCCCTCCCAGGACGTCGACATCGCATCCACTGACATGGCCGTGGGATCGGGAATGGGAGACACAAACGAAGGAAGTTTGTGGTTCCACCGGGTCGCAAACAAATCGACCATCGGCGTGCCCCATAGGCCGCAGAGAGATTGGAATACCCTGGGGGCAAGACTCCACTCCATGGCCTGGACCTGGCCCCTCCGGGAGAGGCGGTCCGCCCAAACATTCATATGACCAGGGATATGCCTCGCGAAAAGCGAAATACCCCGGTCGTGACACCAGAGCAGGAGGTCGATAGCGGCTTGGCACAGCGACTGGGACTTCGTACCGCCCTGCTTGTTGATGTAAGCGACAACGGTGGAGTTGTCGGTGGCCACCAACACAGCCTGATTGAGGAAATGTGTTTCCCAATGCCTGAGAGCCAAGAACACGGCCTCCAGTTCCAACAGGTTTATGTGCCATTCCTGCTGAGACGAAGACCAGGTGCCCGAGACCTCGCTGTCGTCCCAGTGAGCGCCCCAGCCGTCCATACTGGCATCCGTAAATACGTGCCTGGATGGAAGCGGCCGGCGGAATGACGACCCTCGGAGCAGATTGACGGGATCCAGCCACCATTGCAGATGGGAAACGACTTCCGGAGAGACCTGCACGAGCTGGGATCTGTCCCCCGTGACCTGGGACCATTGAGAGTGTAGATGCCGCTGAATAGGCCGCATGTGCAGGCGGCCCAACGGAACTAACTTTTCCGTGGACGCTAGCATCCCGAGAAGGGACTGCCAGCGTCTGGCCGTCTGTGGAATGCGACGAAGGAAGCCTTCTGACAGCACGGATAATTTTGACTGACGATCCAGCGTCGGCAAAACAGTCTCTGAGGTAGTCTGATAACGATACCCCAAGAAGACGAAGTCTCGACGCGGTGACAAGTCGGACTTTTTTTGGTTGATTTTGAACCCCATCCGTGAGCATAGATTTACCACAAACTGTGCTTGGACGATGAGCGTTTCGCGACAATGGTGCCGGATTAGCCAATCGTCGAGATATTGGTGGATAAAAATCCCCCGCTTGTGGGCGAGAATCTGGACTTCCCGAGCCACCATGGTGAAAATCCACGGCGCTGTCGATAATCCGAACGGGAGCGCCCGAAACTGCCATACGCGGCCGAGATAGAGAAATCTCAGGTATTTGCGAACTGCAGGTTTCATTGGAATATGGAAATAGGCATCTTTGAGATCGATCGTTACCACCCACGAATCGCGAGGCATGACTGAACGAACTTGCTCCGGCGTTTCCATGGAAAACGTCGGCACGATTAAGAACTTGTTCAACGGAGAAAGATCTATCACTGGTCTCCAACCCCCCGACGCTTTGGGAACCACAAACAACACGCTGTAGAACCCGGGAGTGTCCCCGGGAGCAGGTTCTATCGCTTGTTTCTCGATCATCGCCGTTATCTCCTCGTGGAGAACACGGCGGCGTTCTGGATCGTTTGGAAGAGTGAAACCCCTTGGGACGGGCGATAACGGTGGCAATTTCTCGAATTTCAGGCCGAATCCTCGACGGAGCGTCGAGACGACCCAGGGGCAAGCCCCGAGCCGCTCCCACTCTTTCCAAAACAGAATTAAACGAGCTCCTACGGGCTCGTCTGAGGAAGGAATATCGACCGAAACGAGCTGACCATGCAGCTCTTCTCGACACTCGAGCAAAGGATCCGGCCCGGAATCGGAAGCTATACGTACCCGGTTTCTTTTCCCCTGCGGGCTTGGGAGCCTCGCCACGGCCACGGCCTCGACCTCGACCGCGATCTCCTCGGGTGCTGCCGGCAGGGGCCCCACGAAAGGGCAGACCAGAGGCCCTGCCTCGGGCCCTGCCGCGGCCACGACCTGGCTGCTGCTGCGGCTGGGCTTGCTGTGTAGGGGGCTGAGGTTTCTTGAAAGCTGACACCATCTGCTGAGTGAGCCGTTCCAAAGACTTGGACTGGCTCAGGAGGGCGTTGGAGGTGGAAGACTTCGCAGCCTTTTCGTCCGCCTCCTTCTTCACCTCACGCAGGTCCGCTGAACGGTCCGGTAAGAGCAGGGAGGTGGGAGTCCCGGAGGTGGGGATGACCGGGTGCAGGACCCTCATGTCCGACATCAACTGGTCGGGAACCTCGAACCTCAGGGAGGACAGGAACGCGTCACGACGCCAGAGCTCAGACACCCAGAGTGCGTGGGAGTCTAGAGCAACCTTATCACCAACGCCCTTGCCGATCGAGGTCACCAGGGACGCGCAACTGAGAAGGGCCTCCGCGAGTTCATCCCGATCCAAATCCGGATTGTTCAGTACTTGGTCGTGGCACTGTAAAATGGCTCTCTTGGTGGCCATGGAAAGCCAATCCATGGCAGAGTCTGTGGCCAGACCAACCCGCACGGTATGCTGGAATTCGGCTAGCGCTCCCCAAGGAATGTCCACCGACTTGGGTTCCTTAAAGAAGGAAAAGTGGGGGTGGTGCCTCCTCAAGGTGGTCGGCCTGTCGTCCAGCTCCGACGAGGTGTAATAATCTGTAACAGACGGACGGGAAGGAAAGGCGCCTATCGCGGTCTTGTTCGTCCTGACCGTCTCCTCGATTCGCTCCTGCATGGAGCCACGGACTCCAGCCGAGAGGGGAAAACGTAGGGCGTCCTTCGACGGCCGTGGATGCTCCATCTCCGACGATATCATAGATCTCGCGACCTTCTTGACTGGCGGCGGAGCATGTTCTTCGGGCCACAAACCCGGGAGGACCCTCTTCACGAAGTCCAGCTTCTCTCCCCAAGACAAGGGGTCATCGGACTCGGACTGAGCGAGCTCCTGGTCGGACTCGGCCTTACGCTTCAGGGGCAGCGTAAGACCCGAAGGACCAGGCAACGGCTGAGCCGGTGGAGAAGATTCCCCATCCGAGGGCGGGTCTTCCCTGGGAAGAGACGGAGAAGGAGGAGGAGGTGGCGGCTGTTGTGGCGGAGGGAACCTCGCCAGGAACTGTTGCCACTGTCCCAACATCTCGGCCCGAAAAGCCTCCAGTTCGCCCCTGAGGCGCTGCTCGGGCGGAACAGTAGGAGAAGTCCCCTGGACTGGAGAGTCGTGCGGCTCCGGCGGACCAGTGGACCCCTGGGCTACCTGGGCGAACGACATCATGCCCTGGCTCGAGGCAAAAGAGCAGACGGGAAGGGAAGAGAGAGGGGAGTCGTCCTGAATATCCTCGGCAATCTGAAAAATATGAACAGAATTATTACCGGAACAAACGGGTGAGCCTGGAAACAACGGGGTCCCAGAAACCCGTGGGTTTGGACAGCTCAAAACCATTGGCTCCCGGTCCCTACCGGCCACGGCTAAAGGGGCCACGGCCTGGGGTCCAGTTACCGGCGGGAACTCGGGAACCGGCGGCCGAAACACTGGCGTAACGGACCCGGACCGAAATCCGCCCTGGCTCTTGGGTTGAATCCCAGCCCCGGGGGCCGGAGCCCGACCCGGAGGGGGAAACAACGCTCTCTTTCCAGAGGGATTCCGGGCGCGAGGAACCGTCGTGTGCCCGACGGAACCGGCAGACCCCGAAAACACACTCGGAAACTGGAACCCAGGTCGTTCAGCCAGAGAAGCATGAGAACGAGGGGCCAGTAGAGAGGGAGCCAACAGAGAGCCACACAAACCCGTAGGCTGTGGGAAAGCCAGGGTGCCGAGAGCCGAGCGAGCGGCTCCCGGGACCCGTGCGCTGAAAGAAAGATACAATGATAAATCAAAACTTACAGCACAAACAGCATTTGCTAACTGAAGGTCTAACCGCCGCTTGCGCTCGTCGGACGCCTTGGGGCGCGGCTTAGGATCAGACGGGGAAGGGGGGGTGGGACAACCAGCAAACCTGCGGGCCTGAATCTCCCGTAGCCCCTGCAGACACAACTTCCAGTCGTCCAGACACCAGTCCGCGCACAACTCACATGTCGCCGTCGGACGACAATACACAGTGTCTCTGCACTGCCAGCAGGCGTTGTGTACCTCCCACTTTGGAAGGTAGTGTTTGCACACGATGCACTTCATATCTGAAAAATATCACATCGAAGTACAACGGGCGACAATAGGGGAAGGAAAGGGGCCTGGGGAGGCTTTACCATTTCCTCCCAAAAAAATCGCAAATAACTAACTCTAAGCTAGCTAACAATCGTAACCACGATTAAAAGCAAAAAAGGCTGACTAAAGAACAGCCAGAAGACGCTCGAAGACGTGAAAATCAACTTCGAATGCCAAAAGCAAGACTTTGCTGACACATCCAACAATGGAGGAGCAAATTAATGGCGGCTAAGGTCAATCATATGACCGGTGTGACGTCACATCTACACCGCGGGGAATCTGAGATGTGTGAGAGTAATTTCCTTCAATTTTCGAGTTCGAGATGGATGTCAGGAATTTTAAGAAAATTCTTGTGACATTCATTTCTCTCTCCTCTTCTTTGAATGCCAAGGTAAGATTACCCAAAGAGTTTATTATAGAGGTAGTGGTATGGCAATAAATACTATTATACATCACGTTCATCAACCCCCTCCCTCCTCCCTCCTCCCCCATCACGACCAACAGCCACATTAGTGAACATGGGCCTGCTGGACCAACTGGTCGCCCTGATACATACACCCCACGCGGCCCACCACGAGCACCTGATACGTGCTCTACTCGTGCTAGTGGAGTCCAGCTCGGAGGCTCAGGCCGAGTGCAGGCGGCCAGAGCTGAACTTGAAAAGCGTACTCGAGGAGCGGGTGAAGCTTCTCCAGGGGCATGAGGAATACCAGGTTTGATTTAAAATAATTTATTCATTATCACCAACTTTCAGGTTCTTTAGCAACTGAACAACACCTATATGCAAACATTTTTATAGTTTATGTACCTTGGGATTCACTGTCTGTGGACAATTTGAAATGAAATTAAAACTAGTACAAAAACCGTGTGTATGACATACTTACCTCTATAATAAACACTCACCACTGAAGTGTTAACTATAGAGGTAAGGTATAGCTACATATGGCAATTATCATGTTTTTCCCACCAGGAGGAGCTTGAGTATGCCACCAAACTGCAAGCCATCTGTTTCCATGGCAACAGTGGGGATGTTGAGCGGTGATACTCGGCACGGACAAGACATTGTATGGAATGAATGAGGACGATCAAGTCAACACAGAACTGATCAAAGCATGTGAAGAGTTGTGGTAGACTGGACAAATGACAAAATAAGCATTGATGTTGTAGTCTGATGGGTTTTTTTTTCCTGATAATGTTTTTGGAATGAATGGAGGTAAACGAGTAACGAATTTATGATGAAGTACTGTACCATTATGAAATAAACCAAGATTTTTTCTAGGTATTTTTATTTATTTATAAGTTGTTAAGAATGATTATTATGCATGCAAACAACATGTACAACTTTCACTCCCATACATTTTAAAAAATTATGAATTGCACAGTGGACAAACAGTCATTTTATGTACAAATTTGGATAAATATTCATACAAAACAATACATGGCAAAAATGATAAATGCAAGTAAATTTCCTTGTCATACTACATCACATAGAAAAGTGACCACTGAATGTACTCGGTTAATGGTTATCATTCAAATTATTCTTTAATGACAGAAGCTATCACTCAAAGTCAATTTTTTGGCCGCTCATGAATTTGATTAATCAAGAAAGTCAAAGCCACAAAATGATTCCATACTATTCACAACAAGAACTACAGCCAGTAATCCTCAGTCCAAAGCAAAGCACCTTCTCAGCAGCTTTTACATTCTGAACAATTTGCAGAATCTAAAATCAAGCATATTATCTACAGTACAATATTTCACAAATAACATGTGTATGATCAGGTTGACAGCAATTTTGTGACCAATTCTTCGCAGGATAATCCTTGGAAAGTCGATACAATATAAATACCAGGCTGTTTTCAATATTTCGAAATGTAGTTGACGAGATATCATGAGTTACACCAAATGATTTGGACTACATTTTCATACAAATTTTTTCTTAATGTGGAAACAGTAAGCTACATATACATATATATACCTAACAGTTATCCTATTAATTCATTAGCTAACAAACTACAAGCCTTGTCACCCCCCTCACACGGTCTCAGAAAACTTGTACACGTGGTGGTACGCGGTACGCAGTAGGGAGTACGGGAAACACGACTCCAACAGATCCATCGTCAAAAACGGAGATTCCTGGATTATCTGCAATAGATAATAGTGTAAATGTGATTTTTCAATGGATAAATACATGGTAGACATTCCAATGATTTATATTATCGGGACTAAACTATTCTGATGGATTTGAATTGATTTTGGCAGACATAGCACAAAACAATGTAAATATTCCATTCCAACAAATACAACAAGATTTTGTAAACACACCTCGTCGAGCAGCAGGTAGACAGACTCGCGGTTTTTGATGACCTCTTTCTCCGTCTCCTGCCCGAGTCGCAGCAGACTTGAGGACGTCAGCTGTACATGATGGCAACAGGCGGTAGTGTAAACATAGTGAATGGAGCAGCATTTTGGGGACTTCTTGCAAGGTACAGCCAAACATTTGATAAGTTCTATACTATTTTTTCGTCACTAACATTGTATAACAAATGTAAGATTTGGGTATCATCAAGTTACTGTTTGATCGATGGACCGTGAATTCACATAATATATGCGAGAACATGAGCAGAGCGACCACTCACAGCGAGGAATTCCTTGAGGCGTTCCTCCACGTCGCCCGTCCCGTGGATTGTGAACAGCGCCCCTGCGAGGGAGTTTATAGCCTTCGCCAGACAGTGGATGTTGTTGGCATGACCTGTAATATCAATGTATTTCTTCTAATTCCATCAAGAGGCATCACATAGATTTTTTTACGTTGCTCATTACATACATAGTATATATGTGAGCATGACCTGATGCTGATGAAGATTCCATGGCAGAAAGGCCGTATTTGATGGCATCACTATTTCCGTCTGTTGTTATACTTACCCTCAAGTGAAGCTTTGTACTGTGAGAAGTCTGTCCTTGCCAGGCGAGGGATTGCCACGGCAACGTACACCATCATCAGACATGCGATCTTGTAATCGTCTTCTGCCACATCTGTAATAAACATTCTCAAAATCACAGTGCTGTCATGAAGCTTCAAATCCTTTTGGGGGATAGGGATATCCTGTGCTTTGAACAACAGTATTTTTTCTCAAAGAATATTTTTGACCTATTTCCATCACAGATGACCTTTGACCTGACCTGTTTTCTGTGTGCGTAGGGCTGCACACAAGGCCGGATCAATGTCACATGGAAGGCCGGCTGCGGAAGCCATCTCATTCACGATCTGAAGGTCAAAGGTCAAGATAGCAGTGCAAATCATTGGCATTATGTCCAAAATATCTACTTGCAATCTTTTGCATTATGTTAGTGTGGATATTAATTGAGAAAATACAACAATGTAATGATTTGCTCTGCATGTTTTCCCAAATTGGCAAATATATATTTCAAACACAGGGAGAGTAGTTCACCAGATACACTTTACTGGTATGTAAAATAGTTGTAGCTCAAAATAGGATAAAACTCGCATGCAAAGTTGCAAACAGTCTACATGGTCTACAACAACCAACTCAATTTGAAACAACCGTATATTTCAACAAATACATACAACATGGTATCGGTGAATAATGAACGGCTTTCCAGTGGGCTGGGATTTATCGCGTTCCCCAGCTGGGCGTACTTCCCAGATTACGAATCGAGAGCATTTTTGTGAATCGTTCGAACTCTCGTGTGTGAACTTGAAAGCTGGTGACCAAGAGTGTCCTGGTTCCCTGGTCGTGATTTTGATAACACCCACTTAAATTCCGATAGGAAGCTGTTTATGACTGGTTAACAGGTTCTTGCCATAACTCCCAGCCCACTGGAATGCCACATATATAACGTATCTGTCACATATATAAAGTTTTTTTTGTGATAACTTAGAAACAAGTCATGCCTGATAACATGATATCATATCAAAGTACTACTGGATTTTTAATAACAAATTTACATTCTTCTGGTTCTGGTAAAGTACATCATGCAATTTTGATACCAGATACAACACTGCAAGTTAGGAATATGTTTTCCAATATTCAGGGTATTAGAAATTCGAGTGATAAAATTCTTGAATAGTGATAATCATTCTGTCCATACCCTTTGGAACTTCTCATACATTCGAAGCTGTTCTTTTGGCTTAAAATGACAGGGCAGGTTGATAAATATGGACACGATACAGTGGTCCCCCTCAGATAAGACCCCCCTCAATAAAGACTTCCCCCTCTGTAAAGACTTTTTTTGTGGTGCTAGGATGACTTTAACATGTAAATGAACCCCTCCAATAAGACATCCCCTTAGATAAGACCACAATTTTGTGGCAGAAGGGTAGATCTCATCTGAGGGGGACCACCATATATACATACACCACACATGCAGTCACATTTTCATGAATCTGACATCATAAACAAGTACATTTCCCATGACTATGATGACTTAATGTCCAAACTTGAACAAACAGTCAACATTAAACAGTTTCTACAACAAAACTCTAAATCTAATTCAAATATAAAATACCAACACAAAACAGCATAACATCAACCCTGATCATCCCCAACCAAACCAGCAGCTTCCAAGAGTTTGATGTTTGTGAGACTTACTACCATTTACCATACACACAAGGACAAATATTCCAAGAGTTGTGCCCCCAAACACACAGCCATGTCACCATAACACCCACACATTTGGCAATACACCAATCTACCAGGTCAACTTCTTGTTCTAATTCTTCTCCCTCACTAAACACCGGTACACACATTACGTACAAACTAGTCCCATACTACATACATGTACATATGACATGGATGCATAACAAAAAGCTACGATAAATACCGAACGGGAATCAACAAAGGACATAAACTCATAGGAAAGGGTGTCTTATGGCATTTCATTGAACCACCAACAACAAACAATGAACTCATAACTATTTATAACTATTTATTTCCCAACCTGACTCCGTATAGACGCCAGCTGTGAGGTTTGTACCATATTCCAACACGTTAGTTTTTAATTTCAAATCAGTAAGTACAATCACTCAGGATAACCACTTCATGTACATCATAAGATGAAATAATTAGTGAAGTTAATGAGTGGTGATTAGTAAATGGGAAAGTAGAAAACTTTGGACGAAGAATTGAGTACACTAAATTTATCCAAAATCACATGAATCAATCCGATACATGGACACCACTATTTTATTTACAAAGAAGCGATATTTTAATGCGGCAACTACACGTAGATCGACTTGTATTTCAAGAAATTCAACATTTTCATTACATACAAAGCTTACATTTTCCATTGTTTCTTTATCATGTTTATTGGTGAGCAAACTATATCAGAGAGAAAGCAATTTGCAATGTTGCCCACAACCAAAGCACTCTAATTTCTAGAAATTTGAACTACATGTAATATATTTTGTTGCTATTCGTACCATAGAATCCTGTCCATTTGGCACATGTTCCTGGAAATCTCTGATGGAACTTAGCAGGAATGGGATTCTTTCCTCCAAAACCTACGAAGAAACAAATTATTAGCACACAAATGATCAAGAAATGTTCCAATAAATCAAAGTTCATTTGGAGTAGCAGCACGATTTTGAGACATACACGGTTTTGAGATGAAGGAAACTTTCTGTAAACTTTGTAAAAGAACGAGGAAGGTTCTTACATCTTGCAGCGCTTCTTGTGCCAGACCCCGGAAAGACAATAGAACTCCGATGATCGTCATCCTCTGGAGCACGTTTTCTGTGCCTGTGAGAGTTAGATGAATATTCATGAACTTCTATCTACATATTCATTACCCATTACTATTTATAGCATGTAGTCCATATATTGTTTGGTAAATATCACTAAATACATTGAATGTCTCAACAATTTCAGGCAAGTTTTGGAAACGTACTGAGCAGTTTCTTCTGGAGTTCCTTCATCTGCTCTGGTTTGTCAAAGCTGGTTCTCAGAGCTGTCAGGATATCTTTGTTCTGGATCACCAGTTTCTGGATCATACAGAAACATTATATCCTCAAAAAGATTATAATGTTTTACCAATTCTAACAAAACACATTTTACACTTTGAAATGCAAGTCAATTCCATGGAAATATTTCCAGCCATGCTCGTTCGCTTCACTAGATATTCCATAAACAGACCTTCAGCTCATCGACTTGACTAGAGATGTGCCACATGAGTCGCTCACTCAAGAACTTCATCCCGTATGGTCCAATCAACTCTGAGAGTGAACGCAGCTCTGTAAAACCACAATTTTCCCAAACTAGTCACAAATGCAGGAGATACATGGATCTGCTGTCAAGGCAGACAATATTGCCGTTGAATTTGGAATCAAACCCACACTGTGGGAAGTTAATGTACAAGGCTCACTTCTCTGCAATGTGAGAAGCCAAGAAGTCTAAAGTTTTGGACTGCTCCTTACTCACCCATGAGGTCGGCGTACTCCTCCGCGTTGAAGTTAAGTTGTCCCTCGGTAGACAGACTGACGAAGGCTTTACGGTTCGGGGAGTACACGATGTGTCCAGAGCTTACACGGCGTAGCAACACCTCCAGGTACCTGTCGGGGAAGATTGTATTGGAACTTTTAAACTCAATGGATATTGTCACATGAACTTGGTTCCCAATACTCGATAGGGCAAAGGCCTAATAGTTAGTGTGCCCTTTTCCTTCATATGAACAGAGATGCCAACATTGAAGTAATGGAAATAGTAATCATTGCGAGCGAAGCGAGCCCTAGACGGCATGGGGTCCGGGGCCCGCTCAAGGGCCCCAGAAGCCAAAGGGTTCTAGGTGTTCTGTGGTGCTTTCTGGGCATTCTGAGGCATCTCAGCAGGTTATTTAGGACCCCAAGTGTGTGTCTAATTTTCGTTTTCTTACAGATTCGTGGTACATGATAAAAAAAAACATGAAGAACCTCTTTCCAATTACTTTATTGTTCTTTTCAGCGAATATAATGCCTAGACAACAACCACTTAGATGTTTGGACGACTCAACTGCAAATCAGTGTTGAGTGCATCCTTTGGCAATCATTTCGACCCCCGTGGGCGACAGAGAAATCTACATGACATGTGCTGCAAGATGCGTAGGATTCTCCCCCTTTCAATTTAGAAATGCGAGGCCACTGGTGTCCATAATCTCTTTGTTCCGTTCTTTTCATCAGCGGATATGATATGAAGGAATCCGCTGATGAAGAACATGATCGCGTCGAGTCGGACATTTTTATTTCAAAAGGTCCGGTTGACTACAGCAAAATAGCTACGTGACAAAAAATTTATGTGCGAAAGGTGTCGCAATGAAGAGTGCATCAAAGGCATTCATAACAATTTTGAACGAAACACGTTGTACGCCATGTAAGATCCATTGAATATAGTAATGAGACCAACCCGAAACGAGGCGATGATTGGTCCATGCCCTCATACGTCACACGATGGAAGAGATTACCCCACGGAATTCCCCTGGTTCATGCCATAAAACTACGGTGACTTGTTCGTGTCATTAATTTTTTTTATTAACCACAATTTTTTTCGGATGAGTAATAAATTGTAATGAATGGCGCAGGAGTCGTAATAGCGTAATCTACCTCTGAAAATCGTAAACATTACGCCAAAATCGTAATGGTTGGCATCTCTGTATGAATGACACACTGAAGTCATGCTGTTCAGGAGATAATTAGTAGTAAGCACCTCAGAGCTGCCACCTAGTAAGTTACAAGTAAACTTGAATATTTTGAGCTATTAAGTGCTGACACCTAGTGAATGATGTGTTCCTATTGATTTGTTGGATTTGTTGTAGAAATAAAAATGGCTGTCAAGAACTGTGATTTATTGAACAAAAGAACACATGCTCTCATTCAGTTGTCAACATCCATCAGACAAAGCTGTTTTTTCCACAAACTCAGCTCTATAACATGTGGAGAAGCCATATTGATGTCCTTACCATTGTGTGTAATTTGATGTGATTGTTTTCTCGCCGTTACAGCTGTCGAGTGGCTGCGTCTGCTGTGGAAGCACGTTGTTGAACACGCGTGAAATGTCCACGTGAACTGCAAGAGAGATCAGAAGCATTTCAACTACAGCTATGACCTGGATTTATCTATAATGGTCTATAATGTCTCGACTTTCATCATTTTGCTGTCACTTACCATAGTTCTCAATGCTCTGAAGCACGTTCATAATGGCTCGGACACTATTCAATAATTCAGACGGTTTCGCAATCTCGTTTGTGTCAGGATTGTACATCATCATTCCGACAAGCGCTCTGAAATGTTTAATAGATGCGACTGAATTATTTAAACTTTGGCACTAACTGGATTATCGAACCTGACACTAACATAAATGCTTGAGTGATATCTGCTCAATGACCCACAAAGATCATCCTATTCGAAGATCGATCAAGCTCAACACATACGTCTTCAACACGATATAAATATAGGGAGAGACCGATATAAGCTAAACAAAGCACACTGACTTGTTGAATCTGATTTCCAGCTGCTGTGTGAAGAACTCGCGTGGTACAAAGCCGTGGTCCCACACGGTGATCACACTGCAGTAGTTGATTGCGTAACACAGCTCCGTCAGAGCCATGTGTAGCTTGTCCATTCTGTGCATGGTAACAAATTCATGAAAGTTTATTTTCGACAGGATATGTCTTATTTCTGTCAGATTATAGTAGGTAATGACGTTGATAGAATTTTTTTTATTGGAACACCGGAATTCTCTTTATGAGTACATACACACATTGCCTATTTTTTGCTAGACTTTTTTATCGCACAAAGTCTTCACAAAGTACCTTGTGAACTCCTCCCTGTGCTTTCTGAAACTCTCACTGCCGGGTTTTTCCGGTTCCTGTATCATCCGGTTTTTCCGCTCCTTGTTCTTTTTTCTATTGACACTCTGTGCAATTTGTGCAGCACAATTCTTGGGCAGTAACTGTCAAATGACAAGCACATGCATTCAGCCAATTAGCCACTCGAAGCAAATGTCATCATTAGTATTTTTGTAATCCCAGTACAATAAATGCTTACCGGGTACTATTTTCTATTGGTCACTCTCTATTAATACATTCTCTAGTTTCTAATTATGTGCAGTTCATGAACACAAGTCATGGAATAACATCCCAAAGATATTGAGAGTCACAAAGATATCCCGAGTCACCCACCTTGTCTGCCAGCATGCTCTGTTCCTCACAGATAGCTGTGATGACTTGGTTCACTTCCTCAGACATTTCCTTCAGGAACCAGTGAGCGTACTGCACACTTGTAGTACCGATAGAGTGCCTCTGTTTGAGAGTAAAATATCATAGTAATATTCATGTTTAGCTTTTGTGCATCCATAAATCAATATACACATACATAGGTTGTTCATCAGGAGTCTTTCTTTTCAAAGGAATATTTTATTATATAAGCCATTTAAATCCAATCTGGCCTTCAGTTAACTTAAATCTAACATTAATATTAACTCAACTCTTAGATTATCAAGCCTGTTCAAGATGCCAGATATTGACTGACCTCTTCTGGACACAAGTCGTGTGTGGCGTGCATGAAGTGAGCGCAGACCATCGGGTACGCGATACTGTAGCGGTGCTGGGCGGGAAACTCCATACATTGCTTGAACTGCTGCTCGAAGATACTTGTGTAGAAACTGTGAGGTGGACAAAATATTGTTTTGCCAAATAATGATTTTCCCACTAGTCTTTCGACATACATTGCAGAAAACCTCACCTATCATTTCAAATTCAAACGTAGAGAAGTAATATTGCAAGCTGAACTAGACGCTTCCGGTCGCCTACGACCGCTTGGGTGTATCCCCCGTAGCCCTATCATCCCTGTTGCCCCAAATATATCACTGATGTACATTGTGAGTGTGAAACCTTTCAAGCTTATTGAAGGTCGAATTCAAGATCACCACTAAAATCACTGCATACGAATTTCCATTTCGACATGTTCGATAAAATAACGAAATTACAGCCAGATAAAAGTTTTCATCTAAAGTTATACTTCAACTCAGAATATTTGACAAACTTGGTTCCAAGTTGAAATTCAAGCAAAAGTTGACAAAAACTGCATTTCAAGATGACTAAATTGGAGCCAGATCGAACTTTTCACCATAAATTATATTTCAACTCATACTATATGCCAAACTTGGTTCCAAGTTGAAATTCAAAGTAAAAGTTGACCAAAACTACATTTCAAGATGACGAAATAGGAGCCAGATCAAACTTTTCACCATAATTTAAATTTTAATTCATAATAATTATGTGCCAAACTTGGTTTCAAGCTGAAATTCAAGTAAAACTTTACCAAAACTGCATTTCACGATGACGAAATTGGAGCCAGATCGATTTTTTCACCATAAATTATATTTTAATTCATAATATGTGCCAAACTTGGTTTCGAGTTGAAATTCGAAGTAAAAATTGACTTTAATGGTAAAAATAATGTTAACTTATCCAGTTACACCCATGAAATCTCTACTGGACAAAACTTTTAAATTGTTGAGCTCAATAATAAATGTTTCTTGTCTTAACTATTTTTCTTGAGGTCAATAATAGACTTAACTAGTAAAAATGATGTTAACTTATTCGGCTACAGCCATGAAATCTCTACTGCACAGAAGCTTTACCTTGTTGAGCCCAATAATAAATGTTTCTTGTCTTAACTATTTTTATTGTGGTCAATAATAGACTTAACTAGTGAAAATAATGTTAACTTATTTGGTTACACCTGTGAAATCTCTACTGGACAAAACCTTTACCTTGTTGAGCTCAATAATAAATGTTTCTCATCTTAACTATTTTTATTGTTGTCAATAATAGACTTAACTAGTAAAACCAATGTTAACTTATTCAGTAATATTGTTCTGTTTTCACCAAAAACATCAGTTCTGTATTCTGAACAAGAATCCAGTGCAATTTGCTTTCATAGTACAGGTTATTGGAGTGATCACACATGTCAAAGTAGGCATTTTAATTGTTGTAATAAGTTAACCTCTCAAACTTATTAATATTTATTCGATCATTCTGAAAAACAATAGGTTTCGTGTGATGGTCTTTCTCATTGAGCCTGTGCGATTTCATCATCATTCATCGAAAACTCCCACCCGTAGAGCGTTCACAACCCATGTGTGTCAAACAGGCTAATTTGAGCACAAAATGTTACACCAATCGGCTATTTTGGTTGCTATGGCAACCAAAATCGATAGGTGTTGAGATCTCACCATAAGTCATGTCCATATAAAATATTATCAAAATCGGTTCAGATTTGTAAGCTGTAGCGCGTTCACAAGAAAGTGTCTGCGGACGCGGACGCGGCGGCGGCGGCGGCGGCGGCGGCGGCGCGACGATCGTAAATCCATAGTATCCGCCGAACTTTGTTCGGGGGATACAATTAATTCAATACCACCAGAGGGTGATACAAACCAGTAAATGGAGAGATCTGAAGTCTCGACTAGCATCTCGTCCAGATAGTCCACCATCTTGGTGTGGAAGATGATCGTGTTCATGTGTTTGGCGAGAGTTTTGTTGTCTTGTAGGACAAGTCCTGCCTTCCCGACACTCGTATAGGCCTGCAGTTAGAGGATATTTATTGGTACTAATGAGCAAGCATCATTGTTTAGATATAAATCGCTTCAGGACATGAATTTATAGATACTTTGGCTGGATAACTTGTTAAGTGTTACCAAATAACACATGCAAGTATTGGAAGACTTGTATTTGATTTAATTTTGGTCTATGCAGAAAAAACAGATCAAAAATTATTTCATGGTATATGAAATGCTATGCAACATGTGCAAAATAAACAACAACAGTTTACAAGCAACAAAAGTACAAAGTTTACAGCAACAAAAAGCTGGCGAATAGTAACTAGTTTTTTTCTAGACAGTGTGGCTAAATTTCAGACAATACACCACTCAAGGGACAATGATTTATGGAGTACTAAACCTGCCAACAAGCAACACATAAACTGACTGTCATTGGCATCCATATTTATATGTAATTTTCATATGTTGCATCTACATAATATTATTTTTTTCACGAAAGCATGAAAACTTGTCCAGCTCAAAACTTTTACAACACAACAAGGTTGCGACATAATTTTTTCAAAGAATATATACAAATGTACCATATTTGCACATTACTAATGTGTTTGTGCACATAAGCACATGAAATTTGGCACATTCGTATTTTCAGAGCAACAAGTACAATCATACTTGAATGTACACTATATAAACATAATAAACGAACTGTGAAGTCTAAATTACAATGTGTGTCAAAATAACTATCTGTCATACTAACACTTGGAAGATATTGTAAACATATATGTATATAAAGCTTGAAAACTGAATGAAACATCTAACATTTAACAGTTAAACAAGCATGCAGAGTTCTAGGAATATGGCTGTCAGCATAGCTTCTAATATTTCACAGCGATCATGACATGTTATTGACAAACCTTTGCAATGCTAGTGTACGCCTAAGGGAATCGTACAAGCAATCATTCGGTATGTACAATATCATCAAAACATTCAATGCAAAATGGTTTCTACTGATAGAATAATGCAGGGGAAGTACAAAGGAATGGTATAAAAACAAACAGAACCAATAGTTCTCTGACAAGATTTTATTATCTTCAATATTTATCCATCCGCAGATTTAAAATTGAATGCAGTGTTTTGCAATGTTAATAATGCCTATTATTTGAAGGGTACTAACATTCTGAACTGGATGCCAATAATAACTTACCTGCAGTCTAAACCAGTCCAGTCTTAGGCCTTGGAAGTCAAACAGCTGATTTTCTTCAACTGCAAATACAAACAAAAAACGTTAAAGTTCTGAGATTGAGAGGTAAAATTGCATTGAATACTCTGACAGCAGATTATGTAATAGTCAGATGAATATATAGAACACAGTTGTACCTTGTTTCACTGTCAGGGAAGCTATGTTGTTGTAGAAAGATGACAGGATGACAGACTCATCTTCCGGACAGACATTCATGCCCTGAAAATATTCAAATCTAAAACGCTTAATCTGTGTATCGAAATCTGCATAATGACAGTGCAGATTTCTTAATATAATGTTTTATATAATGTTTAATATAATGTTCAATCCACAGCGGCAGTCTGTTAGACACTCAGACAGTTTTTCAGACATTCGTATCAGGAATATTCCTATGAACCAAAGAAGTGTAGACTTCTAACAAATCCACCAAGACACTGCACTAAACAATCGGGTACACACCTGTATGAGCTGATTGAGGACGGCCGCGTCATAACCCGCCAAGTACTGGACAAAGTACCGCTGCATCACCTGGTTGTACTTCTTGACGAGTGACCGCAGCTCTTCCAGGTGAAACATCAACTCAGGGATTTGTCTGGGAACAGGAGCAAGTCAATGTTATATAACATTATTATTATCATATGGTAACTGATTGTGAGTAGCATTATTTCATGGAGAGTAAACATTTAAACCCAACTTATTTCTGGCTTCCATTGGTGATACCCCATGAATATGTCGAAAAAATATCCTATTATTTAGTCAAAATTCCATATAATTCAACAGAATTCATTCAGAAAACATGACCTCTAACCTGTCATTGAAGTCCTCCATGTGATGTCTGATGTTGGCTTTTTTAGGTGGGGGGTTGTTCATGTGTCGTAACAGCCAGCAGAATTCATCACGCGCCAGCGACAGGGCCTCGAATACGAATAGAGCCTGGAGAGACATAACAAAAATGTAACATATAACAAACATACTTTATGTAACAATGAGTATGAAAAATTGTCTTTACTTGTGGTTAATTTCATTACAACACATTTTAACAGGTCCGTTTATCCGCATTTGATTGACCTTTGGTCCCAAAAGTCCCGGCTGATCTGTGAAGACAACAGCTAGCTCCTTCAGAGCGCAACGTAGAAACTTCCGCTTTTCTCTGTGGATCTTTGGTCTAGAAACGCAAGAGTTTTGTGTGCAACTATTTTTGCCCATACCAGATTCAGCACTGATTATATTGTCTTTTGAAAAGACTTTGTACTTACGCACTGCCGGCTGCTTGTTGGTACCAATCTTTGATTTCGTTGACTCGTTTGCTGTATCTGAAATCCACAAAAATTGACAAGAAAATTAAACCATTTGGAACAAGTTTTGTCATAAGAACCATTACCAGTAAACGAACGGCACATGAGCAGCACAAACAAAAGTCAAATCGCCGCATGCCAGGGAACCCTCACGTACCCTTTGACCGTCTCAAAGTATCCTATGATGTAGTGATGTGTGTGAATGACCTCGTCCCGACAGAGAAGCGTCACGTAGCTGCCGTGGAGAGCTTTCTCCCACAGTTCTCGAGCCGTCTCATTCTGCTGCAAGTGCTGGTGACACAGGAGGAAACCCACTGGAAAACAAACAAAGGCTGGGTCTTTTAATTTACTCATCAAAGAATTTCAACACACTATTCCACTGTTGTAATCGTTCCTTGCAACTTTACAGATTTGATATTTACCGAGATATTATTCGCACTTTTCAGACTCACTACCTTAGCTTCATTTACTGTAACATCTGCTTCTAAGTACTTCTATGACCTGCCATTGCAAATGTATAGTCTATATATCTACTCACAGACAATCCATCTCTCAATCGTATCCAGGGACAGGTATTCACAAGGCATCTGGGGAGAATAGATGAAGAAATTCACATTTATAAAAATTTGCAGAACTTCCCAATATAATACCATGATACTCTGTGATACAGGGTACATCACTGACTTTGTTGATACACACTGTGCTTACCGTATCACTGCGCTCGGTTGTCATGATCTTGGTCGAGTCTGACAGCAGACTAAGCATCTGTGCGGCTCGCCACTCCTCGGCTTTCAGGGCGCGGCTGTAGTAGATGTTCTTCAGGGAAAGCAGGGCATCGACCAGACACTAGGGTGGGATAAGAAAGTTGTTGTATTTTGTTACCTTTTTGTTCTATACTTTCGCATTTTGCTTTGTAGCATTTGTAGTTTTTATATGTACATACTGAAGTTTGAAGTACATAACTCCGCGAAATTACGTTGAATTCATCAGAAGACATCAAACATTTCACACGATGTTGCTAGTATCTGTTCTGAGATGTTTGTCTATAGTCTCAACTCACCTTCGCATGAGGAATAAACTCTTCTGACAGTTTTTTGACCGGAGGATCGTACTCAATGATCATTTGTCCAAGACGAGGGAAGGAACTCTCTCTGGAATATAAAAGATAACAGTCATATATTATGCACTCCCTGTGCTTATTTATTATCTTTTTGATAATTATAAACACTGAGAAGTGCTAAACAAATGTATCATTTTCAATGTAAATGTACATCTGTAAGCAACTTTCTGGCAGTTTCTGCATAATGGATCGAAGAAAAAACACCCGAATAATCATATTTTCTAGCTGATATCAACTTACACTCTTCCATGTTGCAACTCATGTGCGAAGTTGAACAGACCAAGGACAGCTTTCCTGTCCTCCACTCGAGAGAGAAGTATCATGACAGAGATGTACGTCACGATCAAATCCAGGTAACCTTTCGTCAGGTCGTAGTTCACCGTCTGAATAAAAGGATGTTTTAGCAGTGATGGGGGATGCTTTCAGTTCTAAGATTGAAAGTGTTATGAAAGACGTGAAACGTGCATGTATGTCTACCGTTCAATACTTACAATGTCAAAATAAACTTGACAAGCATCCATCGTCGTGAGCAAGTCTGTGACATGATCCTGGAATATTCAAAAGAATTATCTCATATCCATAATTTACGTGATTTACATCAATCTGAAGCTTAAAAAGAAGAATCAAGAAAATTTTACCACTTCACATGTCAGATATCTACTCCATACCCTAAATTCCAGTATGTCCACGAATGTGTAGTAATACAAAGACAGAGAGCGTATAACATCTCCTTTGATCTGCTGTATGGCTGAAACCTGACTCTGGAATTCGGGAAACAACGACAAAATTGTCATAACCAATGTGTGAATATTGCGAACACATCACGAAACTGTTGAGAAACACCCAGAAATAAATTTAAAACTTGACTACATGTACGGCAGACTGACAAGCTTCATGTTGTATATTGTTACTGAAAATAACTTACAGAGCTGGATCTTGTGTCAATCACGGGGAACTTTCTGATGATGTTTTTGATGACGGGTTCAATGTTTCTCTCGGACAGGAAAGCTGGTTTTGATTCAGGGCTGCCCAGCATCTACAGTTCACAGTGAAAGTCATAAAAATTTTACTTTTACTATGTTAAAACTGTGTGTTGACCACTACATGCTTGATTAACTGAATACGTTAGTGTGTTTTGTGGTGTTATATCATGTTGTTAATGCATGCCATTACTTATTATTTATGTTAAATGTCCTTAGTAAATGAATATTTGATAACTACTTGTGCAGCATTCAATATTTTTTTTACTGTTTAAGTTCTATAAACATGATACATTTTGTAATTGATAATGAATCATGCAGGTTAGTTGTAGGTAGTATTAACATGATTAATAAGCTCTTGACGAAAATTTTTTTGGATATTACCAGAAATATAATAATATTATGGGCTACATGCACATGTTATTACACAACATAGTGGTATATATGAACATCAAATTCTGTTAAAAGTTGAAGAAGAGGTATCATGCTGGATTTTAGAACCTACATCAACACAGGAGATACAAACATAAAACATGCTGCAAATTTGTTCAGATGCATTGCATGCACAGCTGGCAACAATACTCTCACAGTCACAATACATTGTACTTGTTTTGGATAATAAAAGTTGCTGACTTGTCACAAAACTACAACACATTCATTCAAATGATGACTATGGTCAGTATATGTATGGTCAGCCTTTTATATATCTTTGTTTCCCCTAACCCTACCCATCTCATCTAAGGGGGGTAGGTAGGTAGGTAGGTCACCGTAGGTGAAAGATTTTTTTCGTTCCCAGTATTTCGAGACTGAGCGCAGTGGTATAAGAGCTTGGGCTCACAACATGCCACATGCATATTCGATCCATCTCCTATATTAAATGTGGGCGTACTAACCGACCAATAAAAACATACCAGTACATACTATCCATTTATCAAAGAGACAGATAATTGCAGTGGTTTTTCATTGTCTGTAAATGTTAAGCGAAAAACAATTTTCTTGTAAGAATCACAATAAACTTTTCTGGGTAGGGAGGGTTTTGAAAGGTACGTAGGGTTAGGGCCTTAGGGGAAACAAAAACATTTTTAATTTTTGCCTATCTGATCATATAAACATGACAAAATTTTAATGCAACATTTTTACGTTTTTGTATTATATGGCACAGTAGACTGTTTCTATGGTTTATCTATACCCGAATTACATGGTGGCGATCCTGGTGGCAAACAGGAACCTCATTGGAGGAGGGGGAAACAAAACAAGCAGACATGCACTAACACATGAAACATGAACTAGTGACACTTATATTGCAATTGGCACACTCATTGCTCATGACAACTGAAAAACATACACCTAATCAGACACACAACATCATAATCACTCATTTACCAGTGATTTCTTCAAAAGATATACCGGTACTGTATCGGTCCTAATAGTGGCACATGCCCTAATAGTAGAGCCCTCTTTTCCCCCAAAATGTTCAATTTTTGCAATCTTATAATTCACTTCATATCTTTCTAATAAGATCTTAGAGTATTCCAATCCACATATTTATGTTACTTGAATCATATTAATGGGGACTCAAGGCCATGGGGATAGTATCAATTTTTTTCAAATTTGACCTCAAGTTTGACCTCAATTTTCCGCCCACTGCTGCAGGATGTCTTACTTCGGCCCACCGTGCTACTAAAAGGACCAATACGGTATACTATTTCTATTATACAATGGATCTATGCCTGTAATATAGAACTGTAAAAGGAAATGGACAAATGAACACTTTTGCAAAAATCATGGTGAAAATATTGTGGAAACAAAACTTGCATTGGTAAGATTTCACTGCTTCAACAGCATTACAACACAACAGATCAATGTACACTGCTACAACATCAAAACATGTTGCTGAAATCTAAGCTACGGTTGTGAATATTCTCTCAACTTACAGTAACCTGCAATAACAAGATAGGGGCAGAAGAAAAACTAGTGTTTAGTTGGAAAGAAGAAGTATCACAAGTCATGTGCCTACCACGTTAGAAATCAGAAGTAACAAAACGCATGTAATTTTCAATATTACTAACTGGTACTTTTCCATTATTTTCATACTTGGTATACGAAGAATATTACAAAAGAAGATGAAAGTAAGGTTTACTGAATGTACTTATGACAAATGATCAGGTTAGTCATGCACAATTGTGTACCGGTATTCCTCATGCTGAAAGTAAAAAGATTTAATACAACCGAGAGTGGCATTCAAGTCTGACACCATGAGCATTCTATCTCCTGTGTGATTGGCATGCAAGAGGACATGCCGACTGGTTGAGTGGCAACTTCTCCACAGAATACTAAAATTTGGTAGATTATAGTTTATGTGTATTGTCTTCCCTAAGCTTCCAGAATCACTCAAGTAGTCAGTTTGTTCCCAAATTTTCATTGGTAAAATCCAGATGCAAGGCATCAGGAGCTATAACCAAGAGGTATATCATCCATCTAGTATTGGATGATGGTAACTTAGTATTAAGAATGCAACTAGGAATTTCACATGGTTGGGATAAATACGTGGATTTTTTTCATTTGATCTTTGTTGCTGCTTTGTTGTGAAGTTGTGAAGACGAGGCACACCCCAGTGAGATTGACTGTCACAAGTGGTGAAAGTTGATTTGGATGCAGCATAATAATCAAACACCGCCATCTTTCATTCACTGACGAAAATCGAGGCGCTAAAAACCGCCGATGATCACCGCTTTTAACATGGCCTGAATGCAATTCACTGCTGGTAATCTAGGAAATTCCATCTTCACAACTTGGTATGAATGCAGCATTACATCTACTCATTAGTATTTGACATGGCTCATGACTGGGAGTCAGACAAACGGCAAGGAGTGAGCTGGGACAGTGGGAGTGAGGGAGTGAACTTGGGTCTTGATGACTGTAAATTTCTACCTTCTTGATGTTGTATATTCTTGTCAGCATTCCCTGGCCACGATTGCATAATATCGTCAGCTTCTCAGCAATCTTCTGCTGGGTGGCACTTGGTACCCGAGCCATTTTGCTCACAATTTGACAAAAAATACAAAACAAACTTTTCTTCCTGCTTTTGACAGGAAGCTTAATTAGCGGGACCAACTAAAATTCGGAAATGAGCGTCAGCGTGATTGTACTATCCCGAAGCGAACACAAACCATAGAAATATACGCACAAACTAAGACATCGAACCACGTTAAATAGATATCTAAGGTGCCCGTGATATAACATGATGAAAAAAAACCTACTTCGTTCGCAAGAAGTACTAAATCGTTCCCACGAAGATCTACTACTTCGTTCACACGAAGTACTACTTCGTTTGCACGAAGTACTATGTCGTTTGCACGAAGTACTACTTCGTTTGCACGAAGTACTACTTCGTTTGCACGAAGTACTAAGTCGTTTGCACGAAGTACTAAGTCGTTCGCATGAAATAATAAGTATATCCATACATGGTATTCGAACATTGTAATAAGCCTATGAAGTGATTGATCCCGGTGTCACCAATTAATAATTACCCGAGTCAATTTTCAGGGTCCTCCCTATGTCCTAATCTGGATGTCCATCGATACATATAAATTTACCTCAAATAATAGCAGAAGATTGTATTCAGTAATGTCTATTTGATCAAGTTTTTTTAAAGTTTAAAATGACCACATTTTTGCTAGGGGAAGTATGGATGATTTAGAGCGCAATGTGGTGCTTATGGAGAAATAAGGCACCAAATTTGAAACACCATGTGGAGCGCCATGTAGCGCTTGTTATTTAATGGGGTAGGATGATGTAGAGGGGTTTGTCAACTTTGTAACATCAGTACAGTAGTACTTCGTTCAAACGAAGTAGTACTTCGTGCGAACGAAGTAGTACTTCGTGCAAACGACTTAGTACTTCGTGCAAACGAAGTAGTACTTCGTGCACACGACTTAGTACTTCGTGTGCAAATGAAGTAGTACTTCGTTCAAACGAAGTAGTAATTCGTGCAAACGAAGTAGTACTTCGTGCAAACGACTTAGTACTTCATGCAAACAACTTAGTACTTCGTGCGAACAACTTAGTACTTCGTGCGAACGAAGTATTATTTTTTTCATCATGTCCTATCAGGGGCACCGTATATATCACCTAAACCTAAACATCGAAGGCCTGAATCACTTGGAATCATCAATTATGACAACCAGTTGTGCAGCCCAGAGAATACTAAATCTCAAAAGAAACTACGTGACCGTTCTGGGCTTCCGTAATAAGCAGTTCATGTCCTATGATAAGACATTATGTCGCCACCCAATTTTGGTATGTCTTCTGATCTGCCGACGTTACATCCCATGAGCCTGGAACACTATCTTCTATGTTTATTCATGGAGTAGAAAACATGTCGATCACATAATATGCTCCCGGGATTGAAATTACCATAATTAAACCTCTATATATGCATAACAAGTGGGTGACCATAAATAATTATATCGGTCCTTTGCATATTTGTGACCCACTTTTCGACTATGTAGCTTGGCTAGTGGGATATCCCTTTAGCTCACTTGGTAGAGCGTAGGGTGTGGAATCTGGCGACTTGGGTTCCAATCCCACTGGAGGCGAACATACCTGGTCACATATGGCGCAGTTTGCAGGATGTCTTATTGCTTGTCACTGGTGTCTGGACGTGAAGAGTGGATGTCGTTGGTGTCTGGATGTGGAGTGTGCCCAGGGGAGTGTGTCGCAATTCCAGCACTTCTTGTGTGATGATGATGTCCTGATTGGAGAGATGGACTTCACCCTTGATAGCACTTCAGGGGCCTCGTAGGCCCAGACTTTGAGCCAATGGAGCCAGCAGGGGTCACCAGAGATGGGAATGATTTCATTATATCATGTTACATAGATAAATAAATAATACCTATATATGGCATCAGAACCCACAAATGTCACGACAAGCCAGTTTTTTTAATATACTTAAATGGTGTTATTATATGACGACACGGCGTCGTTCATGTGTTTGTCCAAACATACTTTTATGTAGATGGTTAAAATTCATCCAAGTAAAGTCGAGAATATTCGGGATACCTATTTTGGCAGATGATAGAGTAAATCTTATGGATTAAAAATCGTTCTTTACAACTTATATTTTGAATCATAAATGATGACAAACTGTGTTTTATTTAGCATGTACTTTGTTTCAAATTATTTGGCAGGATATTTGGCAGGATATGCCTACTATTTCGTATTATTTAGCAACACGATGCATTTATAATTCAGAAAAAAGATCTAAAAGTAGCTATAAATATATTCGTGTGACCGTGAATACTCGTTATAATAGCTAATGTTTTCCAATATTCAAGTACAAATATTTGTTAAACTTGACAAAAATTGTCGAGAAAATTTCAAGATATTCAGGTTTTTGTAAAAGCCACCTAAGCCAGCATATTATATTTTGCGTATTCTATCACACAAAACGTTATGAGGTAAAATTAATTTCGACTTGAGTTAGACTTTAATGAGTTGATGTAAATACTAGCTCTTTGTTTCTGGGTAATTTGTGACAACACATAACAATTTTGCAATATGGCCTGTTAGCGACATGTACATCCCCTATTTGTCGCACTGAAACGTACTCTGTCAATCAAGTTCCAAATACATACTAAGCACTCAACTTAATTGTGAAAACTATTTGTGTAGTTCTGGGGCTATTTTTTAAATTGAATGTATTCGTATATAATATTTTCATACTGTATAATTTTATCTAACGTGCATCTATCTTACGTGCATTTATCTATCTAACTGATCCGCTCAAGCAGTAGAACGGGTTTCTGTCACCGGTGTTCCGTAAGTTACTCCAACTGAAATTTTGATAAGGTGGCGTAGTTATAGAATTCATCGAGTTACCATATTATAGAGCAGTCAAATAAATAAATAGAATATATACTTTTTTTCTAGAACGGTACATTCAGTACCTTTTTTATAACAAATATAGATCTAGTTTTGGTATTTCAAAATTTTAAAAAATGGTTTGCTTTTTTCGTAAGGTTATCATCGATGAATCAGGAAATGATATTATTTGTTTTAAAAGCCTCTTGGAACGACCTTCACCTTGTCAACTGTCAAATCTGACATGGCCGTAAACGGATCGGGATCTAGTTTCTCTGATTTGGATCTGTCGGGATTATCCGAAAGAGAGAAAAATCAAGTTTTGAATGTTATGAAAAAAGCCCGAGTAAGTATGTCCGTCTAAATGTATGACAACAAATGTTTAGTTGACCGTTTCTCATTCATTGCGATTGAAGTTGAAGTGCGATCACAATTTTTGGGGCAATCGGCCTCAGTCAGTCATTCTCAACCACACACCAACAGGCAACAGCCTCACAGGCACATGACACTCACAGTAATGGTATTGAAGCGCATTGCAGCTATCACAACGGCAAACAGTGACTCATCATCATGGCTCTTGAGATTGACAGGTTATCCAGACTCCACACGAGTCAGTTCTCAATATAAAATGAAAAAATTATTCACAAATATTTTTAGTTGCGAACACGCAAAATCAAACCCCTCTCAATCTCAGTACCAGTTAGGGCTCGGTCAAATAACATCACATGCTACATGTTCATTGAATGTCAACTATTTTAGTCAAGTTTGGTGAGCTGAATTATTAGGGCTGGCACGATATATCGAAATATTGATATATCTATCGATACATACGGGAAAAACGATTATCGATATGAAAGTCAAAATATCGATAGTCAATATCGTAGTTAAAAATAGCGATGATACTTCATAGTTCATGACAATTACTTAAAGTTTATCACCTGAATAAGCACTTGATACACATATTTTGTTGTCGCGACAGTGCAGGAAGTATTCAGCATTTGCGAACTGTGAATATCTTCAATACATACATGTAGGGTTTGAAATAATTCAAATAAATGTACATGTAAAATGAACAAATAAACCGAACACAAGCTTTATTCACATTGCGTTAATCATCAAACACATTTATTTATTCCCAAATAGATGACAAGTTCATTTCAATTGACAGAATGGCAGATCAGCGAGATCACAAATCACAATCATCACAATCGCTTGAGTGATGTATGATATAAAGTTTGAACACATAGATTAATGAGATTATGGATGTTAATCACGTCAATTAGCAAACTGATTCATCATACACTCAGCGTCAATAGCGTGCCTGAGGGAGAGCAACAAATTGCCAGCTCATTTATTGACCGCACTCTTGGGATTAGTTCGATATTGGAAATGACAAGAAAACGATATACTATCGATACTATGCTGACGATAATCGATACAAATCTCGGTACTGATAGCCAGCCCTATGAATTATGCAGTTTCGTTGATATTCACCAGGGCAGGGCCAGGGGTCGTTGATTACAAATTTGTCAAAATTGTCTGAATCTGTTGCATATTTCATGCTTCATTCACATTTTCTTGTTTACATTTCCAATAAGATTAAAGACTTAGTAGCATGCCGATGAAAGTGCTTTTCATTTAGTCCATCATGAATAGTAATCAATGAATTCAAACGAATTTTACAAATACAATCAATGGGTTCCGAGATACTGAATCAAATAGGCATTCCTTCCGTAAATTGCCGAATATTTTGATCACGATTTTAGTATGGGTCACGTGGTTGGTGACGTCAGTTGAGGCATAACTGAAAGTACATGTAGCCCAGCAAGGTAAACTGCATGCTGCATATTCATTCCCGTTGTGTACGTTTGACAATTCAAGTGAACGGGTGAGATGGTGGGAATACGGCATTTCTTGTCTCGATATTTAGAATCAGTACTATTTATTCCCTCAGAAGGGAGGTTTGTTGAACAGCGAGATGTCCAGTATTTGCTGGTTTTCGCGTGCTTTCTTTTGAATCTCAAGCATTTTGGAGTGGTTTTCTATCTTTGAGCTGACTGCCCAAATTACGTATTTTACGTTTTTGGCCAGCCATCAAAGCACATTTTGCCTCAACTGACGTCACGATTATGGAAACTGCCGAAGCTATTTTTTTCATCGGCATGAGAAGGCGATTGTAATACTGGCTCAATATATACTCGATTACATGTCGCTGTTATTAATTACCAATTAACGCGAACATCATTGGTATCACCAAATGTCCACAATGCTTTTATCTGAACAGGAATAAAACCATATAATGGTACCTTGCTACTATGACTTTAATCATGATTCAATGGAAAATCGCATTACACATTACCCAAGTCTGGGTACTGTACTTATTAGAAAGAAGAAGAAGAAGAAGAAAACATCTTAATTACCGGTGTTTCACATGTCGACTTTGTCTGACTAAAAGTGCTAAACATGCTAAAGGAACACCTAAATGTGGAAATACAGCCTTAAGGGGTTGATGAATACAGCACCTGCTTATACTGTTCAGAAATCTGACAATGACCTGCTGAGTGTAACTAGCACTAAACATGCTGAAGTATTATGCATGAGTATGTGTGGACTGATTGGATAGATGTAATACTTCAGGGGTACATGTATAGGCATAGGGTCTAGTACCAAATACTACCAATATGTTCAAATATTGGCAGAACCAATCAATAGGCCTACCATGCTACTAGTATTCGCACCATGTGACCAGTTTTCAATCCATCACAGCCTAGGTCTCATATTACCCACAAGATCTAGGTATATGTGTAACCAATGGTCTGCAATCAACCACAGATTCATTCAACAGTGGCCCGGTTGGCGCAATTTCTTGCATTTACATGTACTGAATCTGATGAAAAAAAATATATGGAGATCTGAAAAACAAAAGTTATCTATTCTTTGGGATAATATGTTCCAATAATTACATGCAGGGATAATCAGTATCTCTTCTGAAAAAAAAAATTTAAGCGTATGAAATTCTGTCAACTGTGCAAGTAGGCCTTACTAATGGATGTGCAATAATCAAACCAGGTATAATGCTGCTTGTTTCTCTATATTCCAACAAAAGTGACAGACCAATATGGATATTTGGATTTCTGATGGTATGTTTTCAGTGGACAAATAGATATTAACATGATTAAAGGGCAGCATACCCTATCTACTGATCTAGACCAAATAATCCATCAATTGGCACTTTATCAAAGCATCACATCATGCAATTAAATGCATGTACATGTACACGTATTGACGTATATCAGTGTTATAATATGGCTGAGTAAGCAGTTGTAGAATTGATAGAAGTAGGCACAAAAAGTTTAGCGTGATCTGATAATCATTAATCAATAACAAAGAATTATATACTTTACTCAACATGCTCAATGATTCTCGTTATTTGAGGGCTGCACCATTGTGTAAGAAGATTGCAAAGTGTCGATATACTGTATACATGTACATGATGTTTATTCATCACTGTAGATTTTGAATATAGCATGTTTATTTCGCTACTGATCCAGTCAAATTTTGATATCGCCCAAAGCTATATAAAAACAATGAAGAATGCTGCAGTGCATCAAGCAAAACAATTAGGGCCGCTCTGGTCCAATGCTTCTATGAATGAAATAAGAAAAAAAACATTTAATACAATATCATCAAAAATATTTAATACCATATTATACATCATGAGGCGTGGTACTAGGATATATTTTCAATTGAGTGCTTGAATAAACATTTTTACTCCGTGGGTCATGTAATGTGAAGAACTCTGTATGGATTGGACAGTGTATGTTACTCATTCGGGCACGCTGGAACTACCAGTATGTGTGCCCAATGGGCAGCATAATGATGAGTTATATATGGAATTGAATTGCTCCATATTAGGGCCCCGACGAGTCGGAAATTTCTGACCCCGGTACCCGGCTTTCTGACCCGACCCGACCCGCCCCGGGTAACCAGCCCAAATATAGATCAAAATTTGAACGGGAATCACTGGAGCAATTTACAACAAGTGAACGCCAGTCATCGATCTTTGACTTGTTTCGTCGGTGTTTATATTCAAGTTTGAAAGAGATCACATGACCTCATAAAACTACTTCCGATTTCTCCCAATGATTTTCTTGTCAATCTTGTGATTTTACTAGTGTTTATCGCAAATTCTCAAGACAAAAACAATATCTTTATTCGTTCTCGGGTACGGGTAATGAAATTTCGATCCGGGTAATTGTATGACTCGCCCCGAACTCGGGTACCCGATGACTCGTCCGGGCCCTACTCCATATTCCATAATCAACTTCCATATTACCGTACCTGTATGTACATAAAAGGCATGCTGAAAATGTGCCTATATGTGTGTGATCTATTTTTGTAAAGTTCATTTCTTATATTTTCAGGAGTTTGAAGCACAAGAGGAGATGAATATCATGCTGTGAGTATTTACACCATATAAATTCTAAATTTATCATGGTACATGTATTCCACTGTTTAGTTTCATCATGATTAAATTCATACCATTGAAGTTGGTATTCTTTTGTGTTGTGTTTGATTTTGCTTTCATAACGACTGGCGAAACTAGCGTGTATGTCATGTACATAATCATTGTGTGTAGCCTATTTTGAGCTCATGCATGCTGTGTTGTGTTCAGTGTTGATAATGAATGTAATAATATCATGAATATGCTGGGTCATATGTTTTGTGTTGAAATTTATCGGAGCACTCAGGTAAACATCAGGAATTTTTTTGCCGATATCCATTAAAAAATTTTGTAATTCATTCACGCATAAAACTTGTGAAATGTTGTTTTCCCTTTTTGACATTGAATGCTGGGGCATGTGTGTTGTGAATTGACCTTGGTTATTGGGTACTATTTAGACAAATTGTTTGAGGTTTAATAATTAATAGGCCATGAGAGACGAAAGCCTGGATACCATCCAAATTGTAATTTCTCTTGGGTGAAGCAGTTAAATTTGGCCCTGTTCCAAGAGACTAAAACTATGGAATCTTTCATAGATTTCTGGCAGCTAGCCATCACTTGCGATTGGCTTATAATCGCTTTGTCAAAAGGGAAAACAAATACCGGTAATCACACAGAAATATCTCTATTTCATGATCTCTGTAGATATGATTATGGGTATCATGTTTCGGTGGACCCAGTACTGATATATATATTTTTCGCATGAATGAGAGAACCTAGCCACAACATCTGCACATGTAACTTGTATAACAAGCAATGAAATGTTCAAATACAATTGACTCTATTGTAAGTTACGCTTTTATCATGCTAAATTTTAACCCCCTCATCATGTAGGATATGATGCCATTGAGAACACCATGAACACCTGTGCAGTTTTTTCGCCATATTGATTTCCAATTTGTTATCATATCCATTGTGTTTCAAGCAATTGGTTTCGAGCATTACATGATTATGAATGATGAACAGCAGGTATACATACAATGTAGTTTGAAAAGGATAGAATATGGTCTTCCATTGAATTATAAGCAAAAAAAAGACCCTGATCATTTTCATTTACCAGTATGTTGGACATACACATGTCACCTAGGAATGAACACTGTGTATCTGTGACTGTAATAAAAATACTGGTGTGAATTTGCCAGTGAATCAAGATAAGCTCACAGTGTCATCTGTTTCCTACATCAGGTACATGACATACTACATGTACTAGTATGCAGAATTTCGAATACTACATGTACTGATCAAATTATAAGATTGAATTAATTTGTGGAAACTATAGTTCATTTTCTGGACATATATGTACCGCTCGAAGGTCGACCAGAAGAAACTTTTTTTTCTCTCTGAACACATGGACATACTTGTACCGGTAATATGGAATCATTGAGCCCAAATACAGTAACTATATAGGCATCTGCACAAATGGTTACATGTATGATAAGGTTGCATGTGTTAGGTATTTATTTTGTATACAAATGATACATGCACACTGCACCAACTGGCTGCCTACTGTCACATTGTGTCATTGGTATATCAACATCATGCTTCAGTGCCGTATATTTTGTCATTATGATGACTATTCCGAACTCGTGAATATTTTGTTGGCTTGATGTTTCATTGGCAAAAATTCAAGCAATACATACATGAATGAAATGCTCATGAAGTCTGCTCATGTACGTGTAGCTATGACGATAAATTTGATATTATTTAAAAAATTTGTTTGGTGATTGCAGATTTTTTCTTCACCACATTACAATAACATTTGTTTGTGAATACTGAAGAAACTGGGAAAAATTCATTTCAGATTCTAAAATAATAGGCAGAATGGGGACCTTTCAAAACTGAGCGAAAATTTTCTACATCTGTATGTTAAGCATCTTTTAAGGTGGAGAATTACTTTCTATAGCTTTCTTATTGTGGTCCCATCTCTTGGGAGAAACAGAAAGAGCTGCCTTTCCTGTCTAGAAATTAACTTCTTTCATAGATCAAATCTCTAGAGACTTCCTGCAATATTCCAAATATCCCACGGCGGATACTGCAATTCTATCATATAGGAATACACAGTTTGGTGACATGGGACTTGATGCAGACTAAATGTATCTTGACGTGAAAATCAATAATAACACTTTGAATCCACCAGCAGAAAGCGAGATTCTATATTTGGAATATTGCGGCGATGTAGATTCCTTTCAGAGATATCCTCGCGTGGGTGGGATAGGAGTACCTCCTTGCCACTCTATCATGTTTATTGAAATGAAGCTCCGCAAAATTGAATTGGCAGTAAATTGAGGTCAAAATAACGAGACTACTTACTTGTAGATCCGAGCGATTCAGTGTTTAGTTGTAACAAGATTAATTTTTAAAAAGCACAACAAATGCGAATTACATGTGCATGGCTTTGAAAACTAATGATTGCAGGATCAATGAACTATTATTTCTTCAATGAATATCGTATCAAGGTCACCTGGATTGTGTAATTTTGTAAGTAAATAAATCATGATTAATTGATGTGATGGTGATAGAAATAATTTGATCTGGCCAGCATGAATACATTTTATGTCACATTTTTCATTTGACTAGTCAATTATGATTTCAATGGTCTAGAATTCAGAATACATGTACAGTACCAGTATAAGTTGTTCCAGCATGTATTTATGTATTTCCATGATATACTATGTGCACTGCAATGAAATTTGCTTGTGGTTACATTATGATGGCTACATTGTGCAACAATAGTACATTATGATTTTCCTGATAATCAGGATAATGGTGCTAAGAGTATCATGAATATGTTAAAGATTCAATATACAATTGTACAAGTACATAATTGTTAAAAAAAAGGTTCATTATCTTTTATGGTACATGTAGATTGCCAAAGGAACTAACAACTACACAGCTCATGTCATAATATTGAATGCCTGTATTGAACACATGTTTTTGTGAAACATTTGCACTTTGACTGTATGGGCCAATATGCATGTGTGATATTTGATCTGTGTTTCCTAAGGAGGCTATTTTGTGGTACATGATTGTATATAAAATATATTATTTCGTGGTCGGGTTCATTTAGAACTTCCAGTACATATCTCTGTGACGGTTATGAGTATCAACCAATAAACATGACAAACTGATAAAGAAAATTATTTTTGAACCTAGCAACTAAAAAAGTTTTATTCACGACTGCATAACACATTGTGTTATAGTTTGTAGGCCTGTTTAACGCATATTTACACTCTTGTTGCCTCTTGTTGGTAAACGTTTCATCACACAAGTAACATCATCAGTAGATCTTGGCCTTTGTCCGAGCGAAGTTCAACCAGCAACTCACACCCTTGCCATGGTATTTACGCTGAGGCTCGTTGATAAGTTCATCAGTCGCATCGCGGAGGATACAGACAAGCTACGTGACAATTTATTGGTGGCTCGACGTAGACAATCCATCCATCCCGGACCGTTCGGGAAGTTTGGGGTCATGTCCTCACACGCATGGTTACCATGGTTACTGCAGGGTGAATCTAGCAAAAGTCAATAGATTGTGTGAAAAAGAGCAATGAACTTCTAAACATATTGATACTGAAACGGGAAATCTGTCCAAGTATATTCATCTGTCACAGAAGGAGGAAACGACTGCAGTAGTCATTATTGAACAGACTATCTCAGCAAAAAGAAATTTCCTCTCATCTGAGAATTTTTGCAATGGAGAGAAATAAAAATTTGACAAGTTTGTGAGATTATTATGTACAGGAATAATCTGGATGGTCTCCACGATATATTGGATTTACAATCGCCTGGATAGACATGTTTTGGGAATAGTAACTTGGTTTGTTGAGCACAACCCAAATTATATAGAAATTGAAGAAGCAAATTTCAATTTAAACATTATTCGGGAAATTTGAACATTATTCACCTGAGTTGCTACTTTCTAAGCTATTCATTTTCCGATCGATACCGTTTGTCATGTCTTAGTGAAGTTTTCTGTTTGAATTGCCCCAAATCCTCTTGACATCTCATTATGATATCTGCATTAATACACATGTAGTAACACTACACTAGAGTAGCTGGTCATGTGATAAGTCACATCTGACTGCTAATTGAGTGTATCAAACTAGCGCATGAAATAAAATTGTAAATATAAACTACAGAAGCCATTTAATCCAGTCAGCTAATTTGCATGTTACACACAGGTCAATGACTATTTCAATGATACAGCAACACGAACAAGTACATATATTAAAAAAATTATTATATTATTTTGTGTTTACTGTTTTTTGTTTATCATTATTGACGTATTATTAAATATCAAATTACATGTACAGTTATTATGATTATGAACAAAAGCTAGGACCTAGTAATATGGGCCTACACATACTTTGCGACCTTTTGAATCTAAATATTCAGTGTATACATGTATGATGTATGTGACGTAATATACAATAAGGAAATGTTATATACATACTCATACAATATCGTATGTACAAATGACTGAACATACCCACCTTTTTGCCCCCTCCCGCCATAAGTTTCAGTACTCTAACCCTCCTCCCCCCCCCCCCCCTTACCCCCAAGGCTATTTCTCTCACTGACTTCCTGCCCTTGACGACTTGACCACCACCCTCCCTCTTCAATAGAAATATGAACTTGAAGTTATCTGTAATATTAGCAACCAATGGCTGATCTAATGTCATATATTGAAGGATACGAGATAACGCACGTTCCTGAGGTTTTAGAGCAATGGACACCGACATATACGGCCATAAGACATTACTGGTTTTGTTGCCCGGAACAACATAACAATCATGCGAATGCAAACAATAACTACGTCATGGAAGAACATTGTCAGCAGTTATCATTCTTGGCCTCGTTAACAGATAAACTGGTTATGATCTCTGCAAGACAAGTGTGATGTCTGGAGAATAAAATCATTTCCTTATAACTTGGATCGAGTGAAAACTTGATGAAGTTGGAGTTTTTCCAGGGAACACTGGACAGTCCAACGATGCAAACTTTTATTTGAATGAAATCTGGATTGTATGACAAGAACGATGTCCGTCACACAGTACCCATCCCCCGTCGTACGTCGGGTCGAAGATTTCCGGAGAATTAAGCGTACTGGGAGCTATGCATCATACAGACAGGAACACTCGTTATCAGTTGGTGACAGCCAACGCACGACCCCAGAATCGCTCCCTTCTCCGAAATCATCATCCTCTTTGTCATCAGAGCACCGAAAAATTCGACACCGCAGGAGAATGCAACGAATCCGGACATTCAGCTTCAACATGCACCAGTCGTTCTCTTCTTTTCGTCTGAATGGGCGGCGCAAGTCCCACAGTTTTACGCTTGATCTATCGTCGGATAGCCACGACAGTGGAGGCGATGTCGAGGAAGATATTAACAGCACTGGAAGCTGTGACAGTGGCAATGCTAGCGCCACCGAGCGCCGGAGTCCGGCGAAGTCAGGTCGTGACGGCAATAAAACCAAGATTGGGTACAGGTGAGAGTGGATTTTCCAGCTTTTGATGGGGTTGGGGGGGGGGGGGGGGGGGAATGGGTTGGAGGAAATTTAATTTCCAGTTTGTAAAATATTCTTCAGATGGTAATTCTAATAATATTTCAATGTGTTTCGGATTTTTTACAGGAACCTTTGAATTTTCTGTGCTTTAACATGTTGAATTAAATGTGTGCATGTATATAGTTCAATACATGTATCAAATATCTGAATAGCTTTTGTTTATGTTTTTCTGCATGTATCGGGTGTCCTATTTGACATGTATGTACATACATAATACATATACTTGGCTTCACTCATTATCATGGTTACCACACCTGTCAATGTGCATGTAGATCTGGAGTTTATCAACATTGTTATCAGCCGAGCATAACACAGGAATGTTTGTCTGATGAACCCATGATCATGATAAACATGATAAAATACATTGTACGTAGGCGTAGGTGACACCAGGAATACTCAGATATTGACGTCCGTGACTTTGATGATCTCAGCATTCCAACAAGAAATTCTCCATCATAGGCAGCTCATATTCATCACTTTTCATCGAATAACAAAATAATATAATTTCATTGCAAATACTATTACAAAATTTAAGATTATACTATTAGAATTGATTCACATGATTCACACTAAATAAATTATAATAAAATATACTAGAAGTTTTCATCATTCACGTTCCTTGCGTGGCGAGCAATTCTCCATATCCACTTGTTACACAGCGTCATTATAACGACAAAATGCAAAGCCGTAACTTCACCGAAATGTGTCAGATATCAATAACACTTTACCATTATCTATTGTGCCTATATCATGTTTATATTTTTGGCAGGCGTTCATTAATATCTTGTTTACAAAGTAGGCCCTTGTCTACATGGTCTAATTCTATATGTATCACATATATATATGTTTTATATTGTATATGTAGTGATTTGTACCAGGTGGACACAATACACAGATAGTTTGTTGATCAGTCGAGAGAGGATTATTGACACACTAATGGACATTCTATCCATCATTTGCCGGATATATTTGGCCTAGCCTAGTTCACTTGTTCTCCATACTGTTCTCCGACACTAGTGATTTTGACACAATGATGTTTCAATGAAGCATGATAAAAATACACAATACAAGATGTATGTGTGATAACAAATAATCTGCTTGTAGATCTAATCTATGAGGTCTAAAATTGTCATAGACAAATTTTACTTTATAGTAAAATGAGCAATACTGCTGCATAAAAATAAGATATCTGAGATAATGATCACTTCATGAGCACAGATTTATCATGCTACAGTTAATCCGAATTGTGATATGGAAACTGATCTTCCTTGCAATTTGTTTTTGTCCTATCTCAGTTGTTCTTTTTGTTTCATCGTAAAAGTATCATTTCCATCACATTTTTACTTGCAATTGTACATCACAGTAAGAAGTTTGATTATGAACAAATTTGCGATTTATCATCGCGAGTTACCATGGTAACGACTCAAGTATGTAATCTATCAATCTTCTTTCAGGAAACAGCAAAAAGCGGAATCTAGGTAAACTACGGGAATCCTAGCTTATAAGAATCCTGCTAATATTAATTACATTAATTAAGGACATCTACTAATTCATCTTATATTGTTTTTAGCAATACTTGGCTCTCCCTTTGACTGCAGAAGATCAAATTCACATAAATCACTATCAGCAGCAAAAATGAGAAATCATCAGGCTACATTGTCTTGTCGTATAAAGATGCTTATATGTATGAATGGTAAAATGTATTCTAGTATGCATACATTATACAGTAGATCAATTGAGTTGAATAATGCTTGTAATGGACCCACAATGCTGGGAAAAAATTGTTATTATGTTTTTTGCCTCGCAGTGCACGTCCCACCGTATTACTGTTGCATGCACCATGGCTGAATGTTGGTTAATTGGGTAATGGCCAAATGAAAATCTAAATATTAAAAATAACATATTTCATCATTGTCATGAATATACAATGATGTAATTACTTGTATGCATACCTGACCTGTTCCCATATACTCTGTGCATCTCTGTGCATGCTTCCCATAGGACAATATTATCACATTCATACACTAAACATGTTGAACTATACCAAAGTCATACTGGTACTCCCTGATACTAACATGTTGGGTTTCAGAAAATGGTTTCCTGGTATCGGATGCAGTTTTGAAACTTTTACTGTTCAAAAATGAATACAAAAATTAATATTCATCATGTTCATGCACACATCATGCACACTAACTGGATGGTTCTCATTGCACTGTTCAATAAAGAAAATCAGTGTCCTATATTTGTTGACTATTTTATTTTGGTTGCTTAATTTATGAATAAGTACATGTACAATTTTTATGAGCACATTTACTTGTAGGTACTAGTATCATATTCATCATACTTATGAATACCCTTCTCATGATCGTAGGGCGTCATGTTTATGAACATTGATCATACTATAAACAATAAAATGGCATAATGTGCAAATGCTTAAGCCGTTACGTTCCATAAATGTACATGTGCTCTGCCGGCTTGTGCTTTTCAAGACTGTACATACATGTACATGTACCGTCAAATCATATCTCGTAATTATATTCATTATATTTACATCTCAAGTATGTTTTACTTTTATGTAACGATCTGTTTTCCATTATTTTCAGATTTCCTTATCCAGTTTTAAAAATCCATGACTATTGGAATCACTACAAATGTTTCTGTATATTTTGTCGCTTGCAGACAGCCGCTTGAGGGTCAGCTCTGCAAGTACACTAACGTCATGAAGGGCTGGCAGTACCGCTGGTTTATCCTGGAGCCAGACGCAGGCCGACTTGACTACTTCGAGGTAGAATCTCTGTTGTTTATAAGTATCAGTTGTACAATTTTTTTTTTTTCAAGGATGTACACATCATCTATAAAACATTATTTGTCGATTTTTCAAGATTTTCATGAGTTATGTTTGCATTTGCTATGACAAATGGGTTTTTGGATAGATTGTGTATTAGTATTAGTAAATAATACTAAAAAACATAATACATGTAGTAGAAAAATTACATTTTATTTCTCCAGAAAGAAGAACACAAACAACAGAAAGCCAGAGGGACCCTGTATTTATCTGTAAGTTGACACATTTACCGTATGCTCATTTATGTATTATATTGTTCGGATTTCCTCATGGTTGGCATTAGGTCATGCTATAATGCATGTTTTGTGCACCAGGGGGCAGTAATATCGCCTTCAGATGAAGACTCACAGACATTTACGATAAATGCTGCCAACGCAGAAATATACAGACTTCGTGGTAAGATACACAAAGATATCATTCCTAAAAAAAGGAAAAATTGAAACTTACATGCCGATTCAAGAAGTATGTCGGTTTTAGCATGTTTTCAAGATGTACCGTTAGTGTATCGAGTGGAGAAGGTTTTGATGTATTTCCATGTTCCTTAAGCGATGGATGCCAAAGAGAGACAACACTGGGTCAACCGACTGCGGGCAACAGCCGAACACCACACCGACTCCATAGTACAGGTAGGATTATATACTCCATCAAATGGACCTCACGGCATACTTTTGGTTCCTGCAATTTTCCTATACCGGTAGATTGAACATACGCTAAATGTAACACTGAATTATAGAGGTGTTTGTGTGTTCCATGTCGATCGTCTGATTATTAAAAATATCGATTACGTCCATGTACTGAAATGTGTGTGAATGTGTACTTTATCATCTTGACTGCAGAATCTACCATCATTCCCGAAGGACTCGCGCGTTCCCGGTGTCGGAAATCACCCACAGCTTACTCGAAACAACAGCGGTTCACTTGACAGTCTACCAGGGATTAGGTATGACACTGAGAATATATACCTCTGACGCCCGAAACTACAATTTCATGTTTGTGTAATTAGATTGACATCTGTTGTTTTCCTATCTGATTTGTGTAAGTTTCCTCGGTTTTCTATCATCAGTGTTTATAAATAGCTATATCATAACTGTAGCAGTTTTGTATAAATTGTTGTTTACTAACAAAGCATTGGCTTGAAATTTGGCAATATTAACCACATACCTTAGAAAGATTAGAAGTACTTTGTTGTCAAGATTGTCACTATTTCACATGACGTATTTTGCATGTGATTGCTCGTACCGTATATTCTAAGCATGTTCTAGAGTGTATCATACATTAGTTGTTATAAAATCAAAAGAAATACATGTATGTGCCATGAACAGTAAAGGTTACAGATACAGTTATCATGGATATTTTGATAGGATTAAAATTATAATTGGTAGCTTTTCAGCTATGTGCGTATTATACTCAAATACATTTTCACCTAATACAATTCTGTCCCTCATTCGGCTATTAGATAGAATGCTATATGTATAGTCAGCGTTTAAATATGTACAGAACATCCTTTGTGAATGTCCGTGATATAATTTTTTATAACCTGTTCACTTATCGTTTCCCTCTCTTCCTCCCCTCTGTCCTACAAATGTGACTTACTTTCCGGTTTGGTGTTTGCCACAATCTGTTACTATTCTCTAAAAACCCCTTACAAAAATTCAACCTCCAAAATTTAGAGGAAGAAATGACAGTGAAACCAAAGCGTCCACTCTGCCCAATATGTATTCCTCCGCCGAGTCCTCATCACCGCCCTTGTCACCCTCGGTCCCCGACGTAAAAATCGTCATAAAAAATAGTCCCACTTCGCAGAGTTTGCCCGTCAATGACAATATCCCGAAGTTGAAGCGCAATTCCAGCCAACACTCCCCGAGCCAAAGTGGGCGTGGACGCAACCCGAACATAGCCAAAACTCTGGCCGAACGTAGCTCAGTTGTTGTCCTGAAAAGGTATGGTAATAAAATTTCAATTGTGGCACCCTTTATTAGCAATTGAGCAATACCTTTTGTTTATACCCTTGTAAAAAGTGTTTTGTATAGTACAGGTTTTATAGTTAAGGGATGTTCTGTTCGAGTATAGTGTATATAGTTATTGAGCTTTAGTATTCCCAAGTGCAACAGTGTAACGATTCCGTTTGCTCCCCACATACAAAAGTTCTAATTTTGTACATTGATTGTGTTACAATATAGTGGTGAATTTGTGTTCGATACTAAGTCATAATTATGTAGCTCCACAATTATATTGCCTCTGTGCATGGATATGAATATGTGATCATACATTGTCACGAATCCAATAACTTCATGAAATTAACTCATTACACGAGTCATCCGGTAAAATGATCACCAGGAAGGAACCTCCCTGCACCAGGCACGATCATATATGTACATGTATACAATACCAGTGGGATTTTCAAAGAAGTCGTCAGTGTTTATTAGGTCAATAAACTCGCACCTCCCACAAAACTAGGAAGATTGGCAGTTCTTTATTTTGTCTTTGGTCAGATTTTTGTTTCTGGGAAAAAGGTCATATTGAGTGGAATTTTTGACATGCTGAAGGTGGAGGGTGTTCAGTATCGATATATTTTAATACATGTACATGATTATTATGCAAGATAGGTTGATTTGAACACAAATTTTGATAATGATTATTTCAATTTTAATGGGGTTCATGTGTCTGAAATTGATTTTTATGACATCAAAAAATAAAATTTTTCCTGTTCTTTTGTTTCCATGGCAACCTAGAACACCACTATGGATTCGACACCTGAGCGATTTCACAAAAAAGTAAATGAAAGAAATCATATGACTATTCCTATTGGAGTCAGATTGCAACCTGATTGATATCATAAAATGCATATCCAGGGAAGCTGGTCATGGTGTAAATTAACTCCAATATACATAACTCCTCATAAAAATAATGGTTTCTATGGTGATACTCATAAATCAGCCTGTTTATAAATATTGTGTATTTGTAATTATACCCTTGGTCTAACACACCAGTATACCGGTACCAAACTGCAGAACCGCACTCCCTGTAATCTTAAATGTGCTGCTCGTTTCGAGGCATGCTTGTGGCATGGAGCATACTTGTAACCATGGTAACTAGCCAGATAACTAGTACAAATACTAAACTGTTGAAGCCGAACTTGTCTTCTCAGAAGTTTTTAACTTTATTTGTAGGCGTGGGTCTGGTCGGCCATTCAGGTTCTGCCACTGTGCAACATACATAGCTTATCATGCTAATATGCATAATGCATGAACAATAGAAACATAACAGCTTTACTTAACGATCTTGTACTAGTTAAATGCCCATACAAGTGAAATACACAAATGACTATACAATGAATTCACTTGTATATTGTTTCAACTGTATCATTATGTACATTAGTATAAACAAAGCCTGTACATGATATAATGTTTCAATGGATATTATAAACTGTATGCATGTCAATTATAATTACTATTGCACATTCAATTCTAAAAGTGTAAGCAAGAAATTTCTTGACAATACTACGAGGAATATTTTGATATTTGGTGGTACATAATAATATTATAATGATGTTGAGAATTTAATTTTCAGATGCATGCATGCCCTAGTTGACACAACCTTTATTGCCGTGTATCTATGTTTATTTGCATGACAAAGATAATATGTATTTATCATAATACATTTACATACATATTTTCGTAAATGAGAGTCAATGTATTTACCTCTAATAAGATCCTGAGATTATTTTTTTGAAAATAAGAATGTTATATTTATAAAGAAAAAAAAATCATACATCATCTGGAAATTTTGAAGTCATTTTATTAAGAACTCTTACATGTACAACAAAAATGTAGAACATACCGATTTCAAGGAACACACTGTAAATTACATGTATACAACGACCCATTAAAGTTGAATATGGAACATTCTTCTTATTTCCCCACAGGTCCCAGCACAAGCATACTAGTTCCACTTCGTCCCACCAGGCGTCAGCACTAGTAGCCCCGCCGTCTCCCGGACGAATCGTTACAGCGTCTCAAAGTGATGACTGTTTCCGCAATGTTCAAGACATGTTGTCAATCATTCGTTCACAGCGAACCGACGTGGCTGATCGGATAGAGGTGAGGAATGAAATATGTTTAGATAAACTGATTATGAGCAACATACATGTAGTTACTTATTGTAAGTATCAAAATCAAAGATCTTTTTAGATTTTTCTTAGTCCTTTTTTGCGTGTACTAATGTTTGATTATACTGGTGATAATACATGTGATTCTATTCTACAGGAGTTACCAAGTTCAGGAGACTCATTCTCAGCATTAGACAAGGTAACGTTGAGACACTGCTACAGTCACACATGCTATAGGCCTAGGGGATACAATCGCACAAATATCTCTTTCCAAATGCTGAACATATTGCCAAGGACAAATATTGATATTTCCAGGATATGCTGTTGTTGAAGGCTACTGCTGGGGCAACTTTAACCTGTTTGGAACAGTGTCTTAACGTGTTACAGCAGCAACAGGTACAAAACTTGTGATATTTGCAAGTCCATTCCATGTGCAAATTTTAATGTTGTCCTTGTCATTGCTATAGTATATAGCAAATCCCTTTGCCAGGAACAATTTCACTGCCAGAAGTTTTGATGTACACATGTATTTGTGTGGCATGACCTGTTCCCACAAAACCAAACTCCACTATAGATTGTATGGGATGTTGTCGTTGTTTCCATGGTTACAGATAGCTGTAAACACTAACCCTGCCCTCACTGACGGTGCTAACACTGATTGGTGTGACTCAAAACCCCTGCAATTGTGAGTATTCATCTTTTCGTTTTCCTTCCAAAAATCACTGCATGAACATATAGGCTTTTGTCTCCTGAACATTTTCCTTTGAAATATCTGTGACATGATTCAAATTGTATACGATTGGTTGTCTTTATACATATGATGCATGTTAAGATCCATGTACAAGATCCATGTTTATCAATCAAGTTTGATCACATAAGTTTTGATTTTACACACATGAATCATTCTGATTGTTTTTTTTTTCTCCTGCAGGACGGTACCAGTGCCGACCAATCGGCTGCTTTCTGACCCTGCCTCGCCCGCTGATAGTTATGTTTCTGCATTAGGGGAGGATGTGCCACCTCCGGCCCTGGCGGATGACAGAGACGCGGGTAACCTTCAACTTGTGACATGGTTACCATAATTCTGGACAAAGTTCCTTCATTTGTTGTCAGGTTCCAATTTTGTCTACCAGTTACTGGTAAATTATCTTATGTTGTGAGGATGATTTGATGATTTTACACTGCAAAGAGTTAAGAACTTTCTGATGTTGATTTCTTGCTCCACTCAGGTGGCACTAACAAAATATTCGGATAAATTGGAATAGATTATGTCCAAAAATATGTCGCAGATATAATTAACTACCGGTAACATTGAATTAGAGCTAAAGCGCAGTATGTCCTACAAATAAATTTTCACGCATAAATTATGACCTCTTACTCCAACAGATGGCTCACAGCTGGACCCAGATTTCTTGGACGACCCGGAGGATGCCACGGAGCAGGACCCCGGAGCGGTGGAGGAGCATAAGAGCATCATCCTCCATCTTCTATCACAGCTCAAACTCGGCATGGACCTCACAAAGGTCGTCCTTCCGACCTTCATCCTAGAGCGAAGGTCACTACTGGAGCTCTTCGCAGATTGCATGGCTCATCCTGACATGGTCATTGGGTGAGGATTTTTTCATGGCCTTGTTGGTGGTTGTTTGCACTACAGTAATTGCCCGATATTTGAAAATACTGTGCATTGATGTGTTATACATATGTATATGATTATATCAAGTGATTCAGTAATGACCATGATTACTTTTCACTGTAGGATTCCAGACTTGCCTACTCCTGAAGAACGAATGTTGGCAGTCGTTGAGTGGTATCTAACATCATTCCATGCAGGCAAAAAGGTACAGTTTCTCGAAGTATCACATGTATTATCATCAAATTAATCCTGAAATATGACAGGTTTGTCTAACAAGCATCTTCGATCCATTTCAGGGCTCCGTCGCTAAGAAACCGTATAACCCAATCATCGGTGAAACGTTTGAGTGTTCGTGGGAAGTCCAGCCCACTTTCCAATCTAGCCAATCACAGCTCTGCTCTCGGTGTAACCAAGGCAATGACAAATCTCCAAAGTCCAATGGTGTGTCTTCCAATGTTGAAAATTCTGGAAAAGACAGTGACAGTCCAGTTCAAACTAACGGTGCTGAGAGTCAGGAAAACAATATGTCCGAGCAGACTGATACAACACGGTCGTCCGATGGGATATCCATGTTTTACACAGCAGAGCAAGTGTCGCATCATCCACCGGGTGTGTAAACAGGGGTGAAATATTGCAGAAAATTTAATTTTTTTTAAATGAATCACACATTGAGAATTAAATATCATATTTGTCGAACATGAAAATAATGGTTGTATCTTTTCCATTCCAGTATCAGCCTTTTACTTTGAATGTCCTGAAAAACGAATATGCATGAATGCTTCGATATGGACTAAGTCAAAATTCATGGGAATGTCCATAGGTGTAGTCATGGTGGGAAAAGGTATGTACTGGTAGTTTGATTTTATTCACGAGCATGTCAAATAATTCCAATGACTCCTCAATGTGACATTTTTCAGTCATTCGATAAAATTTATCAATTGACTAGGCTAAATCATCCTAATGCTTATAAATATGCTGAACATGAGACAAAAGTGAATCACATGTAGGCCCAGTGTAGAAGTATAATAAGCTAACGATCAATCTCGTGTCAGTGCGGCTGCGATTGGTCGACCTGGAGGAGGAGTATGAGTTCTCACTGCCGAGTGCGTACGCGCGCTCGATCCTGACGATCCCGTGGGTAGAACTTGGCGACAAGATCCACATCTCCTGCCAGAAGACCGGGTACTCGGCATCCGTCACCTTCCATACTAAGGTAATTTGGCTCATGGTTTATTTAAAACTGGTGTAACTTTTCAACTCCCAAAGTGAATTGGCAATAAGTTGGGGGGAGAAAAAAATAACTATGGAACTTGGTGGAGAGAAGGAATAACCCCCATCCATTAAGCATCCACCTAATAATATTAAATGTACATATTTGATATGCTAGCTTATGTAGCAGAAATTCAAACACAGAACAACTAAATCAACCAGAAGGACAATGCATGGAATGTTGTGACTTTTTCAGCCGTTTTACGGAGGCAAGTTGCACAGAACGAGTTCAGAAGTCAAGTCCCCGAGCGGAGAGGTTGTCTGCAAGGCATCGGGAGAATGGAATGGGGCCATCGAGTTCACCTACGCAAATGTAGGTGTGAAAGAAGTGTGACCTTGATAATATAATACCATTATATTCTTTAATTACTGGTATTAGGCACTGGGTTTGAATGTGTGGTTCAAAGAACTTGAATTTATAGACATTATTCAGTGATGATGACATGCCTATGTATATACCGGTAGGAGATTAGCTCCATGTGATGTAATGTATGGTCTTGAATTACCTTACATCCAGGGTCAAACCAAGGTGATTAATACCCAGTGCATGAAGGTTCTGCGGAAGTGTGTACGACCAATATCGCAGCAGGGGGACTTTGAGTCCCGACGACTGTGGCGTCACGTCACAGACAGTCTACGAAAAGGAGACATCAACTCAGCTACGCAACATAAACGATTTGTAAGTGCGGTGACTTGTATGACGTCTTCAGATATGTTATTCATTTGATAGGTTTACTGTATGGTCTTTCATATAAAACTGATTTCTTGAACTTTCCTTCAACTTTCTGTAGTTGGAAGAGAGACAACGAAAGGAAGAACGACATCGGAAGGAAACTAATACTTCATACCCCACAAAGGTAAGGCCAGTAGCATGTCATTGTTCTATGACAGGGGCATCAGATCTAACATCGTTTCCAGATAATTTTATTCACTTGGAAAGCAGACTATCATAAAATTTACCAACATCAATATGTATGAAAAGTGACGAATTGGTAGATATCATTACAGTGTTCAAAGAAGTAATGAATCTCTCATCATCATGTTTGTTATGCTAAGCGATACTTACCTCTGACTCTGGGGTCGTGTAATTGGCGAGCCCTCATTCGCCAACCACACATGAAATATGGGTGAAAAAGCTAAACGAAAGTTAGCCGGTCCGTTTAGACCCTGCGTTAGTAATGGTAGTTACCTGAGCAGTTCACCCTCCGTGTGGTAGCATAATCGTGCCGGTCCACTGCCTCCCAGTTCACTTTTGTTTTTGGCGAGCTCCTGTCAACACCTACTCTGCCGTCGCTCGCGTTTTTGTTTCTGAAGTTTCAAGTTGGATCTTTGGAAGTTTCTTCGCTGTGATGGAGGAGTTTTCTTTTTGGAATTGGACAAGAGTTTCTGCTGCACGAATCGTTGTCTTGCAAGCGCTCTGTCTGTTCGTCTCCTCGGCGCCGCGGATTTTGTGAATCTTGGACTGAGGAGTTTGTCTGTCTTCCGGACAAGCGTCGTTAGACAGGAGGGAGAAGCAAGCGTTCCGTGGATTCGCTGTCTTCTTCTCGTTGGATTCACTGGGAATTACGTCGGGAATTTGCAGGCCTCCATTGCCGCGATGTCTGCTATGCTGTCATCTTTAGTTAGGGGGGCGAAGTGCGGCTCCGTCTTCCCTACGCGCGCTGAGATGCCTGTCCCGTTCGTCTCCAGAGTGATTCGTTTTGTCGACGGACGCTTCCACGGTGGATTTCCGTTCCCAGGCTGCTGGGCCCGTCCAACGGGCCCGGACGCACGGCCTGCGGAAGGCAGGAGCCCCGTGGTTCGTTCTTAGACTGGACCGTCGTGTTCACGCAACCGTTCAGCTACCGTACGGCCAGTGGATTTCTACATGGTTAATGAGGCAGTTAACTACAGCCGCGGCAGCCTCGGCACAGCCGTTTGTCCGTGACTCTACCGCCCGGTCTGATCTGCATGGGGAGTTGCCGGTGGCTTCTCCCTGCGACTCCTACAGGCTAGCTGCTCACCAGTCCATGACGTCGTTAAGCCGTGGCAGCCTAGGAGGTTTTCTACGACCGTGCGGCTGTCTACCATCTGTCTGCTTTTGCCAGCCGTGTTCTGCTCTGTGTCTCTACAGTCCTGTTGCAGCCTCGCGGGTTTTCTACTACCGGCCGTCCGTGGGTCCGTCCGTGGGTGATCGCCGGCACTGTGACCCCCCCACCCCCCCCCACCAGCGCTGCTGCAGGGGTTCTTCTGTTCGTCCGTCGGCGTTGCTAGCTGCTGGGAGCTACTGCACTGTTTATCTGATTTGCCGGCCGCTATATGCACCGTGTCTTACCAGCGCAGCTACAGTCCGGGGGTTTTCTACTGACCGGCTGTCGGCCGTCCGTCCGTACGCGCGTCTTCGTCGGCTCCATGACCCCCCACCAGCGCTGCTGCAGGGTGTCTTCTGTCCGTCCGTCCATCGTTCGTCTGCTGGTGTTACCAGCCGCTGGGAGCTACTGTTTCCAGTGCTTATGGGTTTCCTCGATGGATGTGCACCGTGTTAGATGGCCTCTCGCTAACGCCGTTCCTGCCTGTGGTGCTGCCATGTGATTGCTACCGTGGGCTGGGTGTTTGCTACACGTTCTTCCTCCTGAACCAGAGGTGTGTTTCAGCGGTGGATTCCCGCTATTCGTCGGCTATATCAAGAATCAAGGGGGGGACACGATCAAGGGAGCTAAGCGCCTTGACTCGAAGAATCTTGGAGTGGGCGGAATCCCAGGATGTCAGTCTTCTGGCCCGACACATCCCGGGCTCCATGAACACCATCGCCGACGCCCTTTCGAGGAAGGGTCCGGTTTCCACGAACTGGTCTCTGAACCCCCAGGTTTGCAGTCACCTGGGGCGTCTTTGGGGTCAGCCTCACTTGGGCCTGTTCGCCACGTTCCAGAACAATAGTCTACATCTCTATGTGTCCCCGTTCCCGGACCCTCATGCCTGGGCAGTCGACGCCCTCGCTCAGGACTGGTCCATCCTATGGGCGTACGCTTTTCCGCCGTTCTCACTGATTCCCGTGGTTCTACAGAGGATTCGGTTAAGCTCGGCCCAGATCATCTTGGTGGCTCCCTGCTGGCCAGCCAAGCCTTGGTTTCCGGAACTCCTGGAGCTTCTAACGGATCTTCCACGGTTGTTACCACCGATCCCCAGCCTGCTTCGTCAGGGACGTCAGTTTCACGAGCATCTGGGCGTTCTCCATCTTCACGCGTGGAGATTATCAGGCGTTCATTCAGAAAGGCTGGCTTTTCGAAGAACGCTGCCAAGCGGATGTCCAGAACAGTTCGGTCATCCTCAGAGCGATTATATCAAGCCAAGTGGAGAGTCTTCTCTTCTTGGTGTGGTCGACGGCAAGTTGATCCACGCCGTCCCCCTCTCCCTGCGGTAGCGGACTTCTTTGTCTGGTTGAGAGACAAGCGCAAGCGGGCTCTTACTACTGTCAAGGGATACCGTGCGGCATTGTCTAATGTGCTAGCTTCTCACGGTTTGGACATTTCTACATCACGGGAGATTTCGGCCTTGTTCAAGTCCTTCGCCCAGGATTTGCCTCCGGTCTCCCGCGCACCAAAATGGGACTTGTCATTGGTCCTTTGTAGCCTCAATGAATCTCCATATGAGCCTCTCGAGGAAGCGGAGCTTCGCACAAGACTGTGTTCCTGTTGGCCCTTGCTTCCGCGAAGCGGGTCAGTGAGCTTCAGGGACTGTCTGCGGAGGTCTTACACCCGGAAGATTGGTCTTCTGTTACCCTCCAGTACCATCTGGGGTTTCTTGCCAAGACCGAAACTCCTTCTGCCCTGGCGGCTGGGATGCGAACGTTCTCTGTCCCTGCCTTATCTCAGTTGGCAACTGACTGTGGGGATCTGTCCCTGTGTCCGGTGCGTGCGTTACGGTTGTATCTGAAGAGGACTAAGCCTTCACGACCAAGGGAATCTCACCTCTTTCTCCCGTTTTCGGCATCGAGAGGACAGGTCTCCAAGAACACGATCTCGCTTTGGATCAAGGCTGTTGTTACACGTGCTTACAGTAAGGATCGTCGGGGCCTACATCAGCTCTACGGTCGTACGGCTCACAAGGTTCGCGCCATCTCCACTTCCTGGTCGTTTGCACACAACATGTCACTTCAGGATCTCATGAAGGCAGCCACTTGGAGATCTCACTCTACGTTTTCCTCATTTACCTGCGCGATGTATCGCTCCTCGCGGATGACCTCTATCGTCTGGGACCCATCGTCGCAGCACAAGTCATCGTGCAACCCACTGCTTCTTCTGCCAAGAGTCCGGGGGGGGGAGCGCCGTCTCAACACCTAGCTACGGCTCATCGCCTCACAAGGGACTCGACGACAGGTATGTAATCTCAGATTCTTCTGGATTACAAAGTATCTCTCAGTATACTATTAACTTCCGAGCTACTCTGTGGTTAATTAGTATTATAATTACTATAGGAAAGGAGCGGGTTCCTTATCCTTTATACAGTAATTATAGTCACTGGTATTATGCATAGTTCTCATCCTTCTACTTTCAGGGGATGATCTTGTGCAAGGCGTACTTTCTCTCTGAGGGGCCCACCACCGGCAGGCCATTCCCCAGAGTCAGAGGTAAGTATCGCTTAGCATAACAAATCAAAAGTTCTAAAATAACTTTTATTTTTATACTATGCATACTTACCTCTGACGTTGGATGGTCCCACCCTCCTCCCCGCTGATTATCTTCTTGTCTTTTCAGAAGATAACCTTCAGTGATCAAGTGTTGCAACTCAACAAAAGTGAACTGGGAGGCAGTGGACCGGCACGATTATGCTACCACACGGAGGGTGAACTGCTCAGGTAACTACCATTACTAACGCAGGGTCTAAACGGACCGGCTAACTTTCGTTTAGCTTTTTCACCCATATTTCATGTGTGGTTGGCGAATGAGGGCTCGCCAATTACACGACCCCAGAGTCAGAGGTAAGTATGCATAGTATAAAAATAAAAGTTATTTTAGAACTTTTGATATTTCTCCGCAGAACTTCCACAAAGAGGGCGATCAGTGGGTGTACAACAACGTCCTAAAGTCCAGAGTATCAGCTGCGACCTAGCACAGCCCAGCGCTGTGCACTACCAGTGACTGCCGATGGTGTTCAACAAATATATTGTTGCTGCAGCCTCTTTCTATTGATGTGATATGTGTACATATGTCTCCCACTCAAAAGTCCGAGATTTTATGACATGCAATTCAATGTGTTAGGTGTACATGTTAATATGTAATGTAATGTAAGTATCTAGGTATGTAGTTCAGAGCTAGAGGGTTTTGAAGGATTATTATGCAAGTTTAGTTTTGCACGAGTTTCTAACTTGTAGCTCAATGTTTACTCGTTGAATTCAAAAGAAAATTATGCAATGTAATTTCACCAGAGTAAGTTTTTTTTCTGGACGGGTGTAGTTTGTATCGGAAAACCTGAACAAATTGTTATCGGTTATGGCTTTGTTATAATTGTTTATATCAAGTCCAGATATGTTTAGACATGTATAACGTCAGTAATTCAAATTATTATCACTGGTAACACCTAGTATAAAGGATACATCAATATGTATGGTATTTTTTCGTGTATACTGTGTACATTCAAGCACCTATTTAACTCCAAAGTGTTCATATAAAAGCAAGAATGCATCTTTGTATCAAAGAAAAGCTTGCTGGGAAAATTATCATGTTCCATTCAATTCATTCACAAAACTTTGTTAGTTACTTTGCATATGACGTGTTCTAAAGATTCTAAAAACCGTTTTTTTATAGTTACTTTTTGCACAATGACAGGATTGTGTTGCAGGCTGATTTTGTTTTTGTTTCTGTTACATCTTCAAAAATGACGCCTATGAAATCCTTGAGAGTGCCTAGTCTATACGAGTTGTTTCTATTTATTCAGACTCTGAATTCAAAGTAATGTTTTCTATTATGTAATTACTGGCAAGAGAAACTGGCAGCCCTCACAAACAAGCTGTTTATTGTTCACTTATCATAGAATCAGTTTTATTGACCATAAACATGATATATATTAATACTTGGTATGATTGTTGGTCAGTAGTTACATTTATTGCATTATTTGAGTGCTGCTAAGACACTTTAGCCACAATACTATCATCAAATTGTATACATTTTTTGCATGGATCAGTCTCAAAAAGTGTTATGTAGGTTATATTTCTTTCCATGCCTATTTACAATTAAAGTATTGAATGGGAAAATTGTCTATCACTCCCAGTATGATGTACATGAAACATCTGTGAAGTATATGCCACACTTGTTATAGGTCAATTCCCCATGTTCTCAACCCGTAAATTTTCTACCACATACAGTTCAAATCATGCACTAATAGCATGCAATGGATACTTTGTGCACACATGAACTGGTTTCGGAATATATGTATTTGAAATCATTCCTGCATATACAATCTAGATGTTTAGGAATCAACAGAATGATAACAAATTCGGTGATGGAAAATTAGATGTTAATGGCCTTGTTTATAATATGTTCCGGTTCAGATTCGTGTATAAAATCACGTTAGCTCATCAATTCTATACTGTAAAAACTCATTTGCATATTGGACAACCTTCCATCACTGTATTGTGACACTTCATGATAAACAATTGATGCATATCATATACTACTTGTCCTTTTGTTAACTGTCTCACCACACCAACATTTTCAACACATCTAGAATGAGTTCTAAACTCAAGCATATCTCAATTCACTTACATATAACCAAAAAAGTGGCAAGTATTATTGGTGTTCGAACACTCGGGGGAGGGGTGGGTGGTGTTTTTATATTCTCAAAACAAAACCTGATTCGATCTGTCAGCTTTTTATCTCCTATGGCCAATTTACACATGTATCGTGATGTAACAGTAGCCTGAGATTTCAACACTCAAGGTCACAATGGTCAAGCTGAGAGTTCCATTAAGAAGCAATACAATGTTTCATACATTTTCATAACGAATATCTTGTCGACAGTTGTGTCTCCAGTAGCTAATTTACACATGTTGGGATATACATAATCTAGTTTGAGCACTCGATTTCATCCAAGGTCACCAAAAGATGCCCCACATATAACTTCCTTCACGATATAATACAAACCAAAACACTCTGGCATATTTGTCCAGTGGCCAATTCAACCCACCTTGATGTAACCATAATACATGTAATATGGGATTTGAGCACTGTAGGGCACCTGAGGTCGATGAAGATGCACCACATTGACTCCCCACAGTCATAGTCCTAAAACTTTTTCATGAACAGTTATGTCCCTGTTGGTCAATTTACACATCCTGAGGTAGCCATAACCTTGAGTTTCCGCTCTCGATATCATCTGCAGACTGGTTCAAGGTCACCAAAATATGTTCTGCATATGACATAATCATATGCTTTATATCAATAACGGCCAACATTTAGCTATTCAAAGAACAACAGGAATCCAGGACATCGTTGAGAGCAAAATAAGAGGAGGCATACGAAGAGGAAACGACCTTGATGCAGTGCAAGTGATTGCGCACTGTGCCAGGATGGAAGTCCCAGTCCCAGCACAATGCTGCACATTCTGATGCTTAACTGGCGCCAACCGCCCCTGCTTCTATTGCTCGAGGCAAGGCCACTTCTGGCTCCAGTGCCAGGACTTGCTGGGAAGCTACGGGCTAGCTGTCATTGGGGTAACATGACCGAGCCGAATCAGAACATCCAATGATCCCCCTATTGACCAGATCCTCTGGGGCGCAATCGTTAACATCCCCATAAGGAAACTGACCTCGGACACTGTGCAAGACCCTCTGTACCCGCGACGTCCTGCTCGCCAGCGGACAGTTCTCGACTTGATATAACTTCTTTAGGGATGATTCCCGCACAACTGTCAAGCTCCTCTGCCATTGAGACAGAATACGCCACAAGGATGCACGAGCCAGATGATCCCCTTTGGGAGTGAATTGATTTGTGCGCACATCCGGGAGTCAAACCAGTGTGATTTTTTTTATAGTAGATTCTGGGTCGGGAGTCTCCCTCTTGACGACGGGAGTGAATTGGTTTGTGCGCACATCCGGGGGTCGAACCAGTGTGATTCCCAGTAGATTCTGGCTCGGGAGTCTCCCTCTTGACGACCAGTACTTTCAAACTGGGAACTCATGCTCCACAACCTCGAGATCTGTGACCCCGGACGTTATCAGTTATATGAAGTGAGTGTTCAACTGTGTTCCTATCTGACTGCTATTCCAATCACACTCGCGGGTAAGGTGTATATGACAGGAGTGATTGTCGTTGATATCGGCACAGTCGGAATGATAGGGATGAACTTCCAGACCCATAGGGTGACCACGGATTTTAGTGCCGGGAAAGTCCATATGGAAGGGTTGGTTCACTTCCTGTTCCGGAAGAGTCCAGCCTCATCAACTCAGGTTGGTGCTAGCTACGGTTGTGTATAACAAGACTATTGTTCTCTTGTATATAGACCATCTGGTGAGCACCTTCGCCCGGGATAACTGACTCACTGTGGGTGAGGATCTGGTCAAATCTGACCCCAGTGGAATCCCTATTCTCATGGTGAACCGCGCAGACGTTCCTGTTTTGCTTTGCTGTGCACTGGTTGCTGCAACATGGGGAAATCGCTGTCACGCCACCAGTCAATCTGGAATCCAGGATTCTGAATAACCAGTGAAGTGGTGAGCAATGATTTGTTCTCCACAAGCTGCTCCAGCAGTATGTGGATGTGTTCATGGGTCCTAATGGTGTGGTCAGCAAAACAAACGTTGCCAAACACCAACTTCCTTGACAAGCATCTGGAGATGCAGAAAATGCTCGAGCTAGATAGCACCGAGTCAAGTGATAGCCCTTGGACCAGTCCTTTGACTATGGTGTAGAAAAGGGACGGTTCATGGAGATACTCAGTGGATTATTGGAAACTAAACAATTCCTTGTGGAAGGGTTCACATATTCTCCCACACATTGAGGACATGGTCGATGGCCTAGCAGGGTCGCTTTTTTTATGTGACCTCGATCTGGCCTCAGGGTATTGGCAGATCTAGGTGAAAGAGAGATAAGATGAGAAGATGAAATAAGATGAAATAGCCTTTGTCACCATATACAACCTTTACCAGTTCAAGGTAATGCCATTCGAGCTATGTAACTCACCCACAATGTTTGAGTGCTTGATGGAGATGGTGTTAAAAGGTATCTCTATAAAATGCGCATGGTGTATATTGACACTGTCATTGTGTATGGCCACTCTTTGGAAGAGACCCTAACTAACCTCTGTAGATGGTGCTCCATCGCATTCGGGACACAGGCCTCAAATTGAATCCTTCCAAGTTTGAACTCTCCGCCCAGGAAATTATATATTTCGGTACATGGTGATTGGAACAGGTGTCAGAGAGGACCCTGCTATACTAGAGAACATGTGGCCGAAGTTAGGTCCTTCTAGAGTTTTCGCCCTCCCACCGTCACTTCATCCAGGGCTTTCAGAGATCACGCATTGCTTGACTGTCATCACGGGGAAAAAAGGAGCCAATTTCTTATGGGATGATCCCCAGCAATCAGTCACGAGCTCCTCGCAGTAGTGACCATGACAGAGTGATTCTGGGATTTCCTACTAGGGCAGCACTTCAAGTTGCGGTCTGACCACAGTTTGCGCTGTTGCTCGTTGAACGCAGATGAGTATGAATGCAGATCGAACACCGTGCCTGGAAACACCATGGTAATGCAAGGACGTGGCGGTACAAACGTAATCGCGCCTCCATCAACCCCAGGATGTGAGAACGTCAGAGCAGTTCCTCCAAGGACGAGACACTCTTTTCATGGACGCCTACCAAATCAAACTTGTCTCTTAGTGGGTGACCCGTGGGTGATAGTCACTACCCTGCAGTTGGATGCACAGCTTCAAGGACTGTCCTACTTTTAAGTGGTTATTTCAATATACAGTTGGCAGTGAAGCAACAGGTGGACGCCGCCCTGACACCATTTATCAAAGAATTGGATGCTGAGAAGAAACCCAAGCATCTCCGATGGGAGAAACATTAATAGTGTCCGGTTGTGAGCAACTGTAGCTGTGCGACGGCGTCCTGTACTGGCGATATATAAGCCCATAATCTGGAAGCAGGTGCTACCTGTGTCACTACATATCGAAGTGACCCACTATACTCTTATTTTTAAAACATGTTTACACTATTTTTTTACAATATTTTTGCGATGCCAAATGGTATCGTTCTATAGCTTGGCATACTCCACCTGGGAGGCAAACGGCATTTTTCTGCCTAATTTCAGATTTCTATCGCAAAAATTGAAGAAGTTTGTAATCTACAACAATGTTAAATTTCAGCCCAAAATGAATCTGAGCATATTCGAAGATTTGGTCCTGTTTACATTCATCAGGATTCAAAGTATCATTGTCATTTTGGACCAGAAGACACATCGGGGTGTATTCTGCACAAAAATGCTGATTGCAAAAGATTGAACCACTAAAAAAAACCTAGCAACTGCATAGAGTTACGTGCGGACCCAGAAATTAAATGACAGGGGTAAATTTAACATTGGAGTAGATTGCCATTTTTTTTTTCAATTTTCACGATAGAAGTCTGACTCCCAGGTGAAGTATGCAAAGTTATAGAATGATACCGTTCAGCATCGCTAAAATATCAGCAAAAAACAGTGTAAACGAGTTAGAAAAATCTGAGTATAGTTCAACGACCTTCAGATGGCGGGCCATCTGGATTCTATCTGGGCATTCATAAGACCATGCTTTTACTGGTCAGGTTGCAATTTGGATGTGGCGTGCTGGTGTACAGCCTGCCCATAGTGCCAAGCCCGAAAAGGAGTTTTGGCTCCGGACGACCAACCCTTAATCATGTTTGAGGTGGGTGTGCCATTTGACCGGATCACTTCATATAATGGACACCTACAGGTTCTGACCCCATGGGTACTGGTAAATCCTGGTGATCTTCTTGGACTACTTCACCAATTTTATAGACGCCTTTCCACTACAATGTCCAACCGCAGCTGAGATTGCGAGGTTGTTGGTGAGTGGGTGGGTGGTGTAACATGGTTACTGAAACAGGTACACTCGGATCAGAGCACGCAGTTCAGAAAGCACCCTCTTCTGAGGCCTGGGCCTGGCGAAAGTACTGGGCTGTACCAAGATGCATACTACCCAGTACAGGCCCCAGTCTGACGGCCAGGCAGGTCCAGCGATTCAATCGATCTGTCCTCAACACGCTGACGGCCTGTGTGAACAACTGTGCAAATGATGACCATCGCGGGATGATCACCTCCCAACGGTATATACCAGTCATTGGTACATGCCTCTACTTGGGCCATGCTTTTTGTGATGTTGTACAGGCCCCAGTCTGACGGACAGATCGAGCAACTCAATCTATTTGTCCGACTCTAATCTATCTGATGGGTAGATTGAGCGACTCAATCTTTGTCAATGATCACACAAACGATTGGGAAGACCACCTCCCTTACATTACTTGAATTATGTATCTAGTTCACTGCGGTAGACATTGGCCCAACGCCGCAATGCGGCCCTGAGTAGATCTATCATGGAAGTAGTGGGTTCGCCGGGCCTTGGCGAAACGCCCATAACTTTGAAAGCATGCATCTTGATAAATCTGCCATCAGCAGGTAGAAGAGTGACTATGACGCCCATGCTATGGGTAGGCTAGTTTTGTGAAAATACAAATTCCGCTATGCAGAATTACAAGTTTGCCGTTTTACAAAAATACCACCTTGCTGTATGCCATTGACGTCTGATAAACGTGAAATAGGTAATGAAAAGTAGGACTGGTGTCACCAGCATGGAATTTTGGTTATGTCATGCAATTAATTTGTGAATGTGAATTTTCGAGATTTCCAGCAGAAAAGAGAAGTTTTGAACATGTTGAATTATATAGTTCCAACAAATTTTATGTATGTCTAGCTCAGTGCTAGGCCTATGCCTGGCTGTTGTGACAGAATTAGCATGTTGACACGCATATTTCATGGTTATTTTCACCTGTTTAGGCGGTATTCTTGAGTTGATTATTCATACTCTGCACTCAAAAGTAGTTGAATAAAAAAAAGCTTCATCTGTTTATGTTTGCACTCTCACCAGAGAGCATGAAACCGCTCCTTCGCATAACCGAATTTTATAACTGCGTTTTCGCAGTGCCATATAAATCCGCGTTTTATCATCACCCAAGTAACTTTTCCGATGTTTTCGTTCTTTGTTTAGTTGTTTACATCGTTTGTTTCGGGCCAGTATGTGTGCTTTAAATGTGTTTCAGAAGAAAATGGACAATACAATCGGATTACAATTTGAGGAATTAAAGAACTGTGGATAACAAACAAACATTTCGATTTGAAGTGGGCAGCCCCAGGCCCATTCATTGTAAATACTAAACACCGGCTACCATTGTTAAACACCGCCAAGATGCCCGTAAACAAATCTTTGAAGACTCGGGAAACCAAGTCCAAGGTATTACCGGTAAAGGTCACCACAATGGACGCAGAACTGGCGTTTGACATCGAAAGGAAGTCCTTGGGCAAAGATTTATTTGAGTTGGTGTGTCGCGCGATTGGTCTTCGTGAAACCTGGTTCTTCGGCTTACAGTATGTCGATTCCAAGTCTTATATTGCATGGCTGAAACCTGAGAAAAAGGTTCTCGACCATGACTTGCCGAAAGATGGGACACCAATATGTTTCGTTCTTCTGGCCAAATTTTATCCAGAAGATGGATCAGAAGAGTTGGTGCAAGAGATTACACAGCATCTGTTCTTTCTGCAAGTGAAACAGTCAATACTGAACATGGATATCTACTGCCCTGCAGAGGCTGCTGTGCTCCTAGCTTCATATGCAGTGCAAGCCAAATGTGGAGACTATGATGAAATGACTTTTGACCCTGGAATGTTAGCTACTGAAGACCTTCTACCTCAACGTGTTATTGATCAGTACCAGATGACACCTGAAATGTGGGCAACACGCATAAAGCAGTGGTACAGTGACCATCGTGGGATGACGAGAGATGAAGCCGAGATGGAGTACTTGAAGATAGCACAGGATCTGGAGATGTATGGCGTCAATTACTTCCAAATCAAAAACAAACGACACACTGACCTTTGGCTCGGTGTTGATGCTTTAGGTCTGAACATTTACGAGCAAGACAACCGCTTGACACCAAAAGTGACGTTTCCATGGAGTGAAATTAAAAACGTGTCTTTCAAGGACAAGAAATTCACAATCAAACCAGTTGACAAAAAAGCCCCAAACTTTGTGTTCGTGGCACCGAAGTTGCGAATCAACAAACTCATTCTTGAGTTATGTGTCGGCAATCATGAACTGTTCATGCGACGTCGAAAACCAGCACCGATGGAGATTCAACAAATGAAAGCTCAAGCCAAGGAAGAGAAACTCAAGAAAGAGATGGAAAGGGCGCGACTTGAGAAGGAAAAACAATTGCGGGAAGAGGCACAACGCGAAAAACAGGATTTGGAAAGGAAGATGCTTGAGTTGCAAGAACAAGTACAAAACTCACATGAAGCTTTGATGCGATCTGAAGAGACAGCTGACCTTCTTGCTGAGAAGGCTAGGATTGCTGAAGAAGAAACTATGTTGTTGACTCAAAAAGCAGCAGAGGCTCAAGCTGAACTTCAGCAGATCAAAATGGCTGCAATCAAAGCTGAAGAAGAAAAGCTCTTCATGGAACGTAGAGCTCAAGATGCTGAAATGGTGGCTGTGCGTATCATGGAAGACTATGAACGACGAGGGAAGGAGGCAGAAAACCTGAAAGATGAACTCGTGAAAGCTAAAGTCGCTGAGAAAGGTGCAAAAGAGAAGCTGCAAGACATCTTCACATCTCGACGCTCGTCCCCGTATTCGCCTGTGAGCTTCCAGTCTGGCATCCAATCCTACGACATGGCCTCCATGTCTCTCGACCCAGTAATCTCCACGGCTTTTAGTGACCTCCAACTGGAAGATCCAGACTTGACTCTCACAGACGCAGAGGTGAGATGTGATCTCATCTCAAACACAGACATCACAGCTCTCTCCCTAGAGATGGAGAAGGAAAAGATGGAATACTTGGAGAAGAGCAAAACTCTTCAGGAACAACTCAAGGAACTGAAGTCGGAGATTGAAGTGCTCAAAGTTGAAGAGAAGCAGACGCAGATGGATCGGCTGCACGATCAGAACGTCGAAAGAGGCGAAAACAAGTTCAAGACTTTGCAGAAAATCACCGCGGGTACGACGAAAGCCAGGGTGGCATTTTTTGAGGAGTTGTAGATCTCGGCAGCTCCGCTCGACATGATTTACAGTGTTCATTTTATAGCCGTTATCTGTAGTTTGTTTTGGATAGAGTTTTGGCAAGTTACTAGAGTGTACCGCTAAACATGTTGAAGAGTGATATTGTTGCCAAGTGTATTTTGTCCTAGTTAGTGACTTTTATAAATCTTTATTCAATGAGAACAATAATGGTGCTATTTCTGTTTTTTATTACCATTTAATGGAACTGTACCAAGATACTGCCATTTCTATGGAATAATATGTATAAATTCGCATGCATTGATGTACAGGTTTGAATCTGTTTTGAAATATATTTATTGCACAAATTAAGTTGCTTGTAAAACCAAATTGTTTGGCAGGGATACATGGACTTCTAACTACCTGTGATGTCAGCGTATTAAATTTATGAGTACATTGTAGTATTCTTGTGTGCATTTGTGTCCCATGAAATGATGCAGAGATTGCATTACATCTATTTTACCAAGTTCACAAGATAAATTCATCCAGTACTAGTTTGAAACATGTACATGATGTACCAGTGTTGTGCTAAAAAAATTGACCTTATGGAAAATTATACTTGTTAAACATGTTAAACAACATTATGTCTGTATTTTGCTGGTAAGCATGATATAGGATAGGAAATACACAATACACAAGGATATACATGTATATCTTTCATAACTAAATGGCATGTTCACACAAATTCCACCCCTTCCCCTGTACAAGAAAGGTCTTTACAACATGTATAAGTGCAATGTGTTTATGTGTAGGTCCCATGTGGTGAGCTAAAATAATATGTATTGCATGTTCTCTAAAGTGTCGAGTTTTCTGGATCACAGTGTGGCACAATAATACCTGTAATCATGGATTATGATTCAGAGTGAACCATAACAAGGAGTGTTTGTTGCACATTTTAATGATGTTGGAGATTTTCAAGGAGTTTGCCAAATAGAATCCTTTACAGTTCAGTATCAGAATAGATTAATTAACACATGTTAATCTATGGTATCAGTTACTATACAAAGTTTGTGGTACATGATTTCATCAAGTCTGAAATGTCCCAATGTCTTACTAGCCCCCAAAATATTCAATAGTTGATTCTTGGAACTCCTCTGATACTGTTCAATTTTGTCTTGCTATGTTTTGGTTATGAACTTCGAATGAAGTACAACTTGTCAAATTTCAATAAAAAGTGAAAAAACCTCTACTTGCTTCTCTCTGTAACACTGGTCATTGATCATGAAACTTTAGTCACAATAATAAGACAATATTAAAATAACCATGAAGCTTCTGGAAACTACACATACACTGATACATGAGTGGTGTCCAAGAAATAAATTACATATACCAGATTTCAAAATTTCAGTAGATTTATTTCACATAATGTTTTCACATTGTCATCTAAGCTCAATGTTCATTACCTCAGTCAACGTATCCCTTACACAAGTCTGATAGTCGTGAGCCATTGAATGTGAGATGGCATGTTCATACGACTGATAAACAAGACGGTAACATCGAGACTTGCGACCGGTGCCCGGTTCTTGCCAAGTATTCCTCAAGATGACTTTCTTTAGAGCATCCCCTGCTACATCACGGATAATATCCAGCATTGTTTGTTCAGAGAATTGTTCATCAGAGGGTTCCCAGAAGCTAAGATCGTGGCGCCAGAGCGGTGGGTAAAGTGATAATGGTTTGAAGGACGTAGAATCTGAGAGTTCTCTCCCAGAAAACTGCTGTAGAAAGGCTGGATCCTTCGACCAAAGCAGCCTCGCATCAGGAATATCATACTTGACCATTGCTAATGAGTCCATAGTCAGAGTAGCGATGATATATTGTTTCTTGTTATACATCTTAGTACATACAATGCCAACATGTTTTGATAATTTGACAAGCTTGGGGCTGGGATTTGGGATGGAAGGTGGACCCAAATCTGTCACTTGATTGCAGGCTTCTGTTTGAGGTGCACATTGACTCTTGTACGCGATTTCCAAACTGTAAAGGTTACTGATTCCGGGATGGTCATTCACAGGATCGATGTGATCATCCAATCCATAAGCAATGAGAACTTTACTTTCAGCCGAGATGACTTCAGAAATCACAGACGAAAATAATGCCTTGAATTTATCCAAATCCTCTAGAGCATTGTCACCAGGTGATACAAAGAATAATTCATGTTGTACTGGTAAATCCATGGAGCATATCCTCGGGCACATCCGACAAACATTGCCCTGGAAGACATGTAAACTCCCAGGAGTCAGATCACCCGTCGAAGACTCATCACAAAAATGGTCCAACATGGACCTCCGAAGGTGTAATGAACATTCTGCAGACTTTTCTCTGACTTCTGCTGCCACTGCATCAGAGATGTCTGGAGTGACAATATATGCTGAAGAAATACCCCCAATGATCGGAGAGCATGTACAATGTTCCACAACTGGAAGTCTGGAATGGTTTCTCACTTGATCCAGTACATGTGTTGCTGTAAGGTGGACTGGATGATCTTGAATGTTCAGAAGATTTCTGAAAACAAAAGAAGCCTGTTTTACTATTTTACGTACATGATGTACAATCAAACAGAAATGTATGGTTGTAAAACAAAAATTTCTCGCCGTACACTCGCATACTTATGGTGCCTACCGGTCAAATTTCTCAGCAAGATAGGAACTCTGGATGGTATAGGTCTTCCCACTGATCTGAAGATGCCCAGGTTTTAGATCCAGTGCTTCAGGAGTTACATGGAGAGGCACACATCTCAAGAACACGTACGTTGTCGCATCTCCAGTGAAGAAATTCCTGTCCATGCTCCTGGGGATCAAGACGGCATAAAGTGTGTTGAAAATATACAATTGAAATTAAACTTTTTGACAAAGCCAGGTGTTTTATTTGAAGTATTCCCAATGTTTATTGTGTTTAAGCGAGGTAAAATATGTACATCAACGTACTAAAACATGAAATATCATGAATATTACTATATTTTATATCATCTCAATATGTGAGATGTTATACGAGTCACTTTAAAGCTATAATCACTTTTAGAATTGACAAAATTTATTCATTCTGCGGTAGATTTATTTTGTCTATAGAATGAGATATCGTACAAATTTGGGTCTGAAAATGTGTCTTGCGTGCCTAAATTGAGTTGTCAAATCAAGATTCAAATCATTTTTTTCCTCAAAGCGGCCCGCCTTGCGAGCGATTTCTACACACGGTCTCGTGACGTCATTGGTGTTTGTGTAGATACTGTGGCAACCGGCAATGTAGGCAGGCCGATCATTCTCTATCCACTGTTTTCATGCACGATTAACGGCCATTTTTGAGTATCTGTTGTCGAACTGTGCCTATTTCCTATATATTCCTGACTCTCTCAAGATGTAGTTTCAAATTTGCGTGACAATCAATATCGCTAAATTTGGCTGATTTTAAAATTGATTCCAACTTTAATACACACATGAGTATTATTGCTTATACTGGTACCTGAAACCTGTACTGCTGTACTCTGGGTAGGCTTCCTCAGTGAATGGCCAGATCTCCCATAGGACAAGATTATGGTAGGCGGCTGCCCCAGCGGCCTGCCAGCTGTCATGCCATGCTCTGATTGGCCGATCTGCTGGAGTTCCGCCCTGACCACGGCAGAATGATATGCAAATGTCACCATCCTCGGCCAAGACTTTTACAGCACTGGTAAGGTCAGGAGGAGGGTATATCAAACATTATAACATCACCCGAAAAAATGTTTCCGTACAACAATTTTGAAACATAATGTACCAATAAACATGCTTCTGTTTTATATTAGACAGTATGATATTGCAGTACCTTGCAAAGAAATTCTGCAGCAATTCTCTGTTTTTCTTTATATTCGATTTGCCACCAACATGCGGAAAATTGAATATTATCCTGCTGAACTCTCCCAAACTTTGCTCGTTGAGCTTTGTTGCGTCCACAGAGAACAGAACCTTGATGCCTAAAATTAAAAATACAAGTTATCTGTTAACACGTCAATTATGGGCAAATGATACAACTAAGTCAAACGTCACTCCGAAGTATCACAAGCAATCGAGTACATGTATGAACATGTGATACTAGTAGGAGAACATGCATACCCTGATCCCTCAAGTGCTGCAAGTTGGACGGCCCATTCTTATGTAGATTTGACAATTCGGCCTCAGTTAACAAGCTGCTGGTCGTGATGGCTACACTTCTCCGCACATGCTTACTGAATGCCACAGAGAAAGAAAAGTCGCCTTCTCCAACCAACAAAACGGAGCCTTCCTTTATGGAATCCATAGCTGTTCATGGACTTCCATAACCTTCCACAAAAAAACAACATTTTTCGAGAGATCATTTTCAACAAACATCATTGTCTGACACTTTAGCCTTACAATCATGCTCTGTATTGACATAGATTTTTTTTAAGGAGTATGATTACCGGTATACTGTCATACCCTATCAACCACTAAGCTTGCCAGGAATGGAGCCAAAGACGAATAGAGCCATTCCTGGCAACCGTTAAGCCCCAATTTTTTTTTGGAAAAGTGAAACGCACATCCGAAATTGCCCAATTTAGATTCTAACATTGATTAAATGCAACCAATAATTGGTCTGTTCAACCCTGATGGAGTGAGTCTATGCCTAGCCCTGAAAACAAGGCAAAAGCAGGGTGTATTTTAAGATATTTTTTTTTTGTTCACCCTGCTTACACCCTGCTTTCAACCAGCCCAAGCGACGCGGAGCGCGTCCAAGATGGCTCACATTGGTGCTTGGGACGAAAACAAACAGATCACGATTATGAGAGTTATCTGGGTTGACACACCGAATTATCTTTTTGTATTCACTCAGATATACTAGAGGACCCAAATTTTGTATGACAACGCACTTAAAGGGACACTATATATGGGATTCCGTTTTTAGGGGATTTCCAGATTTGTCGGCCGACGCTGTTTTATTTATAGAACAATAGGTCAGATTACGTTTTTGTTCCAGGATCTCTGCCGAGCCAATGCTCAGATCAGCCAGGCCGGCTCGGCAGATATCCTAGGTCAAAAACGTCATCTGACGTTCTGTTCTATAAATAAAAGCGTCGGGGAAAAAAGTCTTGGAAATCCCCTAAAAACAGAATCCCATATAGTGCCCCTTTAAATACCCAGAAATGTTGTTGAAAATCCTCTCCAAACATTGACTTAGCCTTGGCAGTCACCGACCACAAATTTTACCAGGAAGGATTAGCGATGTTTGGAGGAAATTTTTAGCAATATATGGAGGTATTTAGTTGATCTATCATTTGTAATTTGGGTCCTCTCGTGTATACAATACAAACAGTTTGTGTGTCAGCCTGTAAATCGGTCATAATCGTGATTTGTTTGTTTTCGTCCCGAGCACCAATGTGGGCTATCTTGGAAGTTGGACGCGCTCCGCGTCGCTTGGGCTGGCTTTCACCCTGCTTTTGCCTTGTTTTCAGGGCTAGTCTATGCCACTCCATCGCGGCCATGGTCCATGCCATGGGCTTACTGTGTACAGCGCTGTATTGACTGTATACATCATACATAGATATAATTATTCGATCCCATGCACACATGGAATAATGGTGCATGCTTTCCTTTGCAAACCTTTGTCCCAATTTCACCATGGTATTTCCGACGTTTCGTCTGCTATCCCATGTGTGCATGGGATCGAATAATTATATCTACATCATACAGCGCTGTACACAGTAAGCCATGGCATGGGCATGGGCATGGCTGATGAGTGACGGTATGGCGCTTCTGCATGCATCATGCTACCATGCATGCTACCATGGCCATGACATGGTAAAGTGTTCAGTGTTACTTTCATAATTAATTCTATAGTCTAGTGCAATTAGTGCAACAAATCTCACACTTGGATAGATATATTTATGTTTTTTTGAGCCACAAACATCACTTGAAAGCTGTTCAAACAGTTGTACTTGGACCTTCCCGATAGAGATATACCAACATAAACACCGACCAATATTTTATACAGTCTCAGCAAATATAACGAGGATCCAGGGAGGCGGGTAACACACCTAGTCACATACCTATGCATCGTTTTAAATGGTTATTTTTGTTATTATCATTGTGTCCAGTTGGTATATGCAGACCTCCTTGTCTAGTCAGGAAATTAGGGTTACGAGGAAATAATTATGTTGTGTTTGGCGCCCACTACTATATAGGGCGCAAGAGCCCCGCCTGGCAGCATGGTCACTGCTGGCGCCATATCTTACCGGGTAGTATTCCGCCGGATGAGATCTGACTGATACATATCTCATATACATCATCATGGTTATGTATACCCATGTGTCGAGCCCAAGATCCATTGGTGTGGCATCCCGGAACACGAGCACGTGGGTGTGTTGCTGGCCGTCCTCGCCGACAGTCCATCACCGGGATAGAACACCAGAAGCCCACCCTCCTAGTAGCAAAGTAGCCTCCCTCCTAGGCCCCCATTGGAATTGTCCCCGGCGTCCTAGGACTCTCTATTCAAACGAAAAGGTCAGGAGCAAACTTACTTACTTACACTGTAACGCTCCTGAATTTCAAATAGACCCTAGTAAACAAGCAAAATTTTTCAGCGAAGTGTTCCAGAAATGATGACCTGGAAAGTCATCCATTTTCAGCAAGCAGTCGCTGGCGCTCATCCTGTATCTCGCAGGAGTTGGATTCTTGTCAGTCATCCACTGCTTTGTGAGCTGCGGCCATTCCGTTTTGGAAGGCCTGCTGCTTTCCAGACGAGGTGAGACCCAGTAGCTCTCTAGGCAACGCCGGGTACCTTCAATTAGCCCCTGGTTGTGTGCAAGATCGGATGCGACACGAGAGGCCTCAGCATGGTCCTGGTGCAGTCGGTCCAGAGAGCAGTCCACTACAAGATACTCCGTGGCACAGTTAGGGTGCCTCGTTGGGGGCGATCCCAGGGCTTCTCCTTCCTCACGCACGTCAGGAGCCCTAATGCCTGTCATCCCCAGATCATGAATGGCCCGAGGCACCGGCAAGTTGGCTACCTCCGCGTCAGGTGGCATGCTTTCCTGACCACCTCGTCAATGGTTCCAACTTTCCTGAAATTGTAGCTGGCGAGGCAGGGTCAAGCCCATGACCTGTGGCATCTCCGACACCATGGTATACGTCTGCTTTCTCTGGTTCTCTACCTGCTGGATCCCGAGGCATGTCAAATGGCGTCAGCCCGTCGGCTCGTACTCTCTCGGGGTTGGTCCATGGTGGTCGACAGGTGAGCTCCAACACTTGAACCTCCATGGAGGTCTACCCTGACTCCTTCCAGCACTCGTCCATGACACATTGTGCCAAGCGTTTTTGACTGTAATGTCAGATGAGATTCCGCCAAGCGAAGGTCTTCATATCCCTCCAAGGATGCGGGGCAGAAAAGACTGCCATGGTGGTAGCGTGCTCACCTCTACCTCCAATAACGGTTGCGAAAAGGTAAAATGAACATCAGCTGTCACCTAACTCTTCTGTGCGCCGAAAGTAGGAATCCTTGGCATACCCTGCATAAAAGTGTGCGTCCTGCTGGACTCCTAGCAGTACGGGCCATCTCGAGCCGCCGTTGCTTAGATGGCGGCTGCCCTGACACAGGTCGCAGAGACCTGGGCGAACCGGATTGCTGTCTGTTCTGATCAGCCGGCTTTCTTCTTCTCTGAAAGCCAACCTATTGCCCTCCTCCTTGGCCTGTTTCCGCAGCAAAATTGGAGACAACATAAGATGCCACTGGGTCGCACCAAGGGTGGTACTTCAACTTCCCCGGTCAGAGACACCACAAGGGACGGACCTTTGACCCTACTGAGCAAAGATGGAACTGGGTGGCACCATGGGCGGTACTTTGACTTTACCGGTCAGAGACACCACAAGGGACGGACCTTTCACCTACTGAGCAAAGATGGAACTGGGTGGCACCAAGGGTGGTACTTCGACTTTACCAGTCAGAGACACCACAAGGGTGTGATTCCGCCAAGTGAAGGCAGTCTTTTCTGGCATGCCTTCCTGACCACCTGGTCAATGGTTCCAAGTCTGGCCTACAGACTCGCGGAAAGACTCAGAGGCTCCGGGTCCAGAGCGGTTGTACTTTGTCAGCCCGCAGACCCACCATCTGACAGGATATATGAGATGGACGCCGACCTCGTAACACACTGTACTCATGGACGCGGTGGTTTCTGAAGGTACCACGCATGCCACTGACACTGGAAGAGGCAGTGTGGACGTGGGCTGGGGCAGACGGATGAACTAGAGGGCGGAGCAGACCCTGGCTCTTTCCTGAAATTGTAGCTGGCGAGGCAGGGTCAAGCCCATGACCTGTGGCATCTTCGACACCATGGTATATGTCTGCTTTCTCTGGTTCTCTACCTGCTGGATCCCGAGGCATGTCAAACGGCGTCAGCCCGTCGGCTCGTACTCTCTCGGGGTTGGTCCATGGTGGTCGACAGGTGAGCTCCAACACTTGAACCTCCATGGAGGTCGACCCTGACTCCTTCCAGCACTCGTCCATGACACATTGTGCCAAGCGTTATTGACTGTAATGTCAGATGAGATTCCGCCAAGCGAAGGTCTTCATATCCCTCCAAGGATGCGGGGCAGAAAAGACTGCCATGGTGGTAGCGTGCTCACCTCTACCTCCAATAACGGTTGCGAAAAGGTAAAATGAACATCAGCTGTCACCTAACTCTTCTGTGCGCCGAAAGTAGGAATCCTTGGCATACCCTGCATAAAAGTGTGCGTCCTGCTGGACTCCTAGCAGTACGGGCCATCTCGAGCCGCCGTTGCTTAGATGGCGGCTGCCCTGACACAGGTCGCAGAGACCTGGGCGAACCGGATTGCTGTCTGTTCTGATCAGCCGGCTTTCTTCTTCTCTGAAAGCCAACCTATTGCCCTCCTCCTTGGCCTGTTTCCGCAGCAAAATTGGAGACAACATAAGATGCCACTGGGTCGCACCAAGGGTGGTACTCCAACTTCACCGGTCAGAGACACCACAAGGGACGGACCTTTGACCCTACTGAGCAAAGATGGAACTGGGTGGCACCATGGGCGGTACTTCGACTTTACCGGTCAGAGACACCACAAGGGACGGACCTTTCACCTACTGAGCAAAGATGGAACTGGGTGGCACCAAGGGTGGTACTTCGACTTTACCAGTCAGAGACACCACAAGGGTGTGATTCCGCCAAGTGAAGGCAGTCTTTTCTGGCATGCCTTCCTGACCACCTGGTCAATGGTTCCAAGTCTGGCCTACAGACTCGCGGAAAGACTCAGAGGCTCCGGGTCCAGAGCGGTTGTACTTTGTCAGCCCGCAGACCCACCATCTGACAGGATATATGAGATGGACGCCGACCTCGTAACACACTGTACTCATGGACGCGGTGGTTTCTGAAGGTACCACGCATGCCACTGACACTGGAAGAGGCAGTGTGGACGTGGGCTGGGGCAGACGGATGAACTAGAGGGCGGAGCAGACCCTGGCTCTTTCCTGAAATTGTAGCTGGCGAGGCAGGGTCAAGCCCATGACCTGTGGCATCTCCGACACCATGGTATACGTCTGCTTTCTCTGGTTCTCTACCTGCTGGATCCCGAGGCATGTCAAACGGCGTCAGCCCGTCGGCTCGTACTCTCTCGGGGTTGGTCCATGGTGGTCGACAGGTGAGCTCCAACAGTTGAACCTCCATGGAGGTCGACCCTGACTCCTTCCAGTACTCGTCCATGACACATTGTGCAAAGCGTTATTGACCGTAATGCCAGATGAGATTCCGCCAAGTGAAGGTCTTCATATCCCTCCAAGGATGCGGGGCAGAAAAGACTGCCATGGTGGTAGCGTGCTCATCTCTACCTCCGATAACGGTTACGAATAGGTAAAATGAACATCAGCTGTCACCTAACTCTTCTGTGCGGCGAAAGCAGGAATCCTTGGCATACCCTGCATAAAAGTGTGCGTCCTGCTGGACTCCTAGCAGTTCGGGCCATCTCGAGCCGCCGTTGCCTAGATGGCGGCTGCTCTGACACAGGTCGCAGAGACCTGGGCGAACCGGTTTGCTGTCTGTTCTGATCGGCCGGCTTTCTTCTTCTCTGAAAGCCAACCTATTGCCCTCCTCCTTGGCCTGTTTCCGCAGCAAAATTGGAGACAACATAAGATGCCACTGGGTGGCACCAAGGGTGGTACTTCAACTTCACCGGTCAGAGACACCACAAGGGACGGACCTTTGACCCTACTGAGCAAAGATGAAACTGGGTGGCACCAGGGGCAGCCTTTCGACTTCACCGATCAGGGACACCACAAGAGGCGGACCTTTGATCCTACTGAACAAAGATGGAACTGGGTGGCACCAAGAGTGGTACTTCAACTTTACCGGTCAGAGACACCACAAGGGACGGACCGTTGACCCTACTGAGCAAGGATGGAACTGGGTGGCACCAGGGGCGGTACTTCGACTTTACCGGTCAGAGACACCACAAGGGACGGACCTTTCACCTACTGAGCAAAGATGGAACTGGGTGGCACCAAGGGTGGTACTTCGACTTTACCAGTCAGAGACACCACAAGGGACGGATCTTTGACCTACTGAGCAAAGATGAAACTGGGTGGCACCAAAGGCGGTCTTTCGACTTTACCGGTCAGAGACACCACAAGAGACGGACCTTTGACCCTACTGAGCAAAGATGAAACTGGGTGGCACCGAGGGTGGTACTTCGACTTTATCGGTCAGAGACACCGCAAGGGACGGACCTTTGACCCTACTGGGCAGAGATGGCACCAAGTTGGCACCAGGGGCATATTTTTACTTTACCGGTCAGAGACAGCATAAAGGATGGAACTTTGACCCTACTGAGCAGAGATGGAACTGGGTGGCACCAAGGGTGGTACTTCGACTTTACCGGTCAGAGACACCACAAGGGACGGACCTTTGACCCTACTGAGCAGAGATGGCACCAAGTTGGCACCAGGGGCATATTTTTACTTTACCGGTCAGAGACAGCATAAAGGGTGGAACTTTGACCCTACTGAGCAGAAACAGCACTGAGTTGGCACCAGGGGTGGACTTTCGACTTTACCAGTCAGAGACAGCACAAGGTGCGGACCTTCGACACTACTCATCAGAAACAGCACTGAGTTGACACCAGGTGCGGTCTTTCAACTTTAACAATCAGAGACAACACAATGGGCAGACCTTTGACCCTATTGAGCAGAAACGTCTTGTTGGCACCAGGGGCGGTCTTTCAACGTTACCGCTCAGAAACAGCACAAGGGGCAGATTTTTTTACCCTTTTGAGCAGAGGCGAAACCGGCTGGCATCAAGGGCGATCAGCACAATGGGCAGACCCTGGACCCTAGTGAGCATTGACGGTACCGAATTGGCACCAGGGGCGGTCTTTCAACTTTACCGGTCAGAAAAAGCACAGGGGGCAGATTTTTTACCCTTCTGAGCAGAGGTGGAACTGGCTGGCATCAAGGGTGGTCAGCACAATGGGTTACTGTGCAAGTGCTGTATTGAATATAAATGTATATACAATACAGTGCTTGCACAGAAACTCAATGGGCAGACATTTGACCTTGCTGAGCAGTGATGGCACCGAGTTGGCACCAGGGGTGGTCTATTGACTTTACCGGTCATATACAGCAAAAGGGGCAGACTTTTGACCCTACTGAGCAGAGAACGAAGTGGGTGGCACAACGGGCAGTCTTTCGACTTCACCGGCCAGAGACAGTGCCAGGGGTGGGTGGACCTTTGACCCTACTGAGCAGAAATGGCACCGAGTTGGCACCAGGGGTGGTCTTTCGACGCTATCAGTCAGAGACGGCAATGAGTTGACAGCTGGGACGACCCTGAGACTCTACAACATTATGCAGAGATGAGCTCGAGTTGTTATTGACCACTGGGTTACTGAGTCGGCACCACAGCTAGGGGCATCTGGTCAAAAATAGTCAGGCAGCAAACGTACCATGCTACTGAACTGAAAGTTGTGAAAGAACCTCGTGTTGAAATATTGATCCAGTCCTACAAATCGAAGCCCTCTGGATATGGTTAGGTCACCTTTGGCCAGTGTTCAGTGTATTCTGTTGCATGCTAACTGATCAGAGGAAATCCCATTCATGTCCATTATCAGTTGTCCCCTGTGCACAAACACAGTTTTATCTATCCTGAAGACCCAATTTGCTAATGCTAACCCAGTAAGACCTATAATGAGCATGTGAGAACCAACACAACTTTGGAACAAAAATCAAATGCAAGAAATGTTGCAATGTTCATGTTATTTTGTGTGTGTGTACCTGGTAAGAAACAAAAACATACTTGTATTATACTTTCCCATATCCAGGTAATTATCACAGTGAACAGAATCCCACTGCAACCATAATGCTGTTACCAGGGCTACGGTTTCCACTAAAGGTCAGTTAAACTTGAATTTCAGGTGAATGTAGAAATGAAACATAGAAATGTAAACTTTGATACTTTATTTCATTTAAGGATATTACACAAGCACATGCCCCAGTTGCTCAGTTGAAAAAAATACCAACTACATATTCTCAATATTGTAAGTCGTAAATAATCATATATACAAAGGGAAACTACAAAGATATAATAATGGTTATCACTACAATTAAATCATATGAAACCACTGACAAAAGTGACTATTGCTTATTTCCTCTAGATCTAACAGAATATACAGGAATCATGTAAATTTGCCTGAACACTAGAAGTAAGAAAAGTATTGTGCATTCAAACCTATACCGGTAAGTAACATTCTTTTTAGTGTGACACCCTTTGAACTCAGGTGTTCATTAATGAGAATATATGTATGTACTTTGGAACATAAAAAAACCCCAAAACATATTTCATAATGTACATACAAAATGTAAGAGATCTGAAAACGCATGAATATTACTCACTAAACAAAAACGCATGGCAAAGATAGGAATTTCATACCACAATATATTTAAGTAGACACTTTTTACACCAACAAACAATCTTTCACAGAAGTTTCTATTAACCTAATAAATATATCAACTATAAATAAGTTAAAGATTACCGTATACATATGTTCTGGTAGCACTGTTGGGGCCGTATCATTTACCCCTGATATATATGCAAATATAAAATATTGTGTACAAGGTCAATAGTTTACATGTGAATAGTGTCTCAATAGTACTTGGCTCATACATTCAGATATCAGTTGCTTCAAAGACACAAAACATGGTCACGAGCAGGCAGAAGCATCTCTATAGTTTCAATGCAGATATATGGTAGTACTGTTCTTCTAAATGATTAACTTTTTGAATCCCGAAAATACTGAACATATGCTACGGTCCTACTGACTTGCTTTTTGAAACATACATTGTTTGTGTATATTTTATTCTTATACACTAAGAAGGAACAATGCAGTTCATCCATCTCACAGTTCCTAATGCAAAATTTACACATTTGCCTTTATGCACATTTTGGCATCATTATATACAAACCTTACAGCCCCAATCCGTGACTAACCGATGAATATTACTCTTAACAGTTTAACCAAATGTTGAGTAGACTGTACACATTAACAAATACTGATCAAAATAAATGATAGATACTGAGAGTTGATCGACAGAAGTGCCGTCTTACTTATAAATGACCGTTGCTCTGAACTTCTAATATGTTTGAGACACGAATAATTCACACCTAGGTAATATAACATATAGCTCATATCTCTTATATATATATAAATACAAGGTGGAAATAAATTAGATAAATTCATGAAATATTGCAAAGCAACACAATATGCACCGTGAATTAACATAAGCATTGAGTGACAATGTGTTCGTATACGTATTCATAAATATAAATGAAAACCTCAGGATATGCTATGCGAAAAAGTTATCGTTCTCTTTTCGATGCAGACATTAAACATATCAATTTCAAATTGAGGAACAAGGAGTATGATGTTCAGTTAGTAGCAGGTCGAGAATTTGTTTTTCCCAAAGCTATTACATGTCACGCATAGATAAATTGCTACAAAATATTCATGCACAATGGTGATTGAAATTCAAAAGCAAAAATTCTTTTACACATGGCTGTGAACTGTGAAGTCTCAAACACACCAAAAGTTACTAAATGTACACCCAAACATCAACACATCACACAGGAACCCTTGTAAAGATTTAAGCCGGTCAAGTGATCCAGAACGATCTACTACTCGAATTGTCTATAACTGTAACAAGCACACCCCAAAATTGTCAACGAGTAACAAATATATGTATAAACATACAAATAATGTACATATTTATGCATATGTATATCATACGACATAGAGTAGGTATCAATATAAACTTCAGCAATATACATATTCAATATACAATCAATTCAACAATATACTCAGCTCTAGAGAATCGAGAATCTAATTTATTGGCTTGCTCTTACAACACAGCATTCATACCCTACCCTTGATTTGAGAGAAGCACCTAAAAGATCAGAATTTTCATTCCAACACAGTCAGTGCATCAAAAATGCCAAACGTTGCACAACACGAATGAGCCGATACAATTTTAAGTCAAACATCACATTGTAAGGTTTCATGAATGTCTCAGTGAAATGCCCTCATAATCACTACGGTAGTTATGAAGTCACAGTGAAGAATAAAACACCCACAACATGAACAGGATTGTAACAAGATTTATCACTATGTACAATTATCAATTAGTTACAAAGATGTGCTACTAATGATGCTACGTATGAGGTAAATAAAATATGCAGATCACTGGAGCATGGAAAATTGTGATTGGTCAAGGGAGTGTCCAGACTCATAGCAGTACTCTCACAAAATGTTACACTGCAAAACAGAAAGAACATTTCAAGAAATAAAATTTGAAATGTATGTCTGAATAGGATATGATTAAAAGCTTTAGTTTCAACACACTAGTTAGTATGTACGAACTTTGAACATTGATTTTTTATTGTTGATCTCTTCTACTTTCTACTGGTCAAATTCAACAGGACATTCTGAACCCACCATAACTTGTAGACAGATATACTGTTACAAACTATTGAGTGTAAAAGTGAAATATCAGTCCAGTCATACACCTACTACTCACGTCACTTTTCTTGCTGCTGCTGCTACTGCTGGACTCCCGGGGGTCCCTGCCTGGCCGGGCCTGTGGTTGCCGTGGTGACTGCTGCTGTTGCTGGGTGCCCTGTCCCTCTGCAGCCTGTTGCTCCTGGCGCTGGAGAGCCATGGCAACTCGTCGGTTCTCCTCCTCCTGTAGCTTCATAGCAATCTCGTGGCTGGCGAAGCAATAGGAGGTGTTCAATGTCAACATTAGTGGTATGGTATCATGATTGTTATGGTAAAAGCTATTTTGTTATATGAATCATATTAGATATGATATGAAAACAGCATGGCTCACATGCTATTGGAGCACATGACTAGACTCTTTTGTTGATGAAATTGTTGAAAAACTCGCCACTTTACTGACTCTGAGAGCTGCGGGTTCCAGTCCTGTACGGTGTTCTGCGGGTTCCAATCAGGGGCCACGGTTTGTGTCTCACAAGTCTGCTGTTCCTGCTGTAGGGACAGAGCCACCAGGTAACTGAAGAGAGGTGGGGGAGGGGCGGACGAGAGGGGGGCAAATCAGGTTATTAAACTGTATACACATACAAATACACTAACTCAAACACGATGTAACACATGTGCATACGCATATCATGTGTACTATAATGGGAAATCCATCTCACTACTCTGCAAGCTAATGAATTTGTGTAGAACTCCTGAATAGTAAACATGGTAAAAGTTAAATTGTTCTAATGCAAGATGTGAAATTTAACTGGATTATCGCTAATCAAGAATTAGTCTTTTCTCTGTGCTTACTCCTGATCTATCTGCATATCTCCGTCTGCCACATTGGACGCTGGAATGGGATGTGTCGAAGGTTCAGGCTTGCGATATGTGTGGAAATGTGCGTCCACAAAGTGACCGTCACCTTCCACATTTGACAGCGTTTCCCAGACAACATTGGACTCTGTGAGGAATCCCTGGTCCGTGACCAGCAAAAATAACTCATTCTGAAACAAGAACAGACAACATCACTGAATGGTAAAATGGTTAAATTTGACCACATTGTATATCCATGCATTACATATACATTTCTTCATCAAATTATTGTGCATTACAACAATACAATACCTGAAATATCACAATATCAACTGACGGATGATAAAATTTGTACACGACTCCATAATAAGTGAAGCATACCTTGTGTTTGAACAGTGTTGAGAAGTGATTATTTCGGAAGAACACACACAGCTCATTTTCCTTGACTGTGGAAGCAAGTTCACACAGACCGTGGTATGTCAGCTGGTGTGAGGACCGGTTCAAGAATTCTTCTGCGACCAGTGCTGGACAAGAGCATTTCAGTTGTCAGAATTGAACTTGACCTCAAAATATAGGTTCCTAATAGTCCAGTAGCAACAGACGAAAAAGTACATACAGATTTCCCAGCTAACAGTTATAAACAAACATGTTGTAAATCATATCCTAACGAAAAAAAAGTTATGCTCAATAATACATTCTTTTTTATTTTCCACAGAAAAAACAAGCACAAAATTTCCGTGATACCTTCCCGGACTTGATCATCCGAAGTGCTCTGTTTCTGTCGTATAATCATCTCCACCAGCTGGTTGTAGCTGTTATTTCCCACGATGCTGACCTCTGGAATGTTTCCAGGGTCAACCAACCAGCCGTGGTAGAGGTGAATCTCCAACAGGTCAAAAACAATACACTCCGAAGTGTACTCGAATGTACCAACACTGGAACATGTTGAAGAGAGCACTGCTTCCATACGTACACATTTTATCGCATTCATTTTGTGATATGGATGAAATTTTTCTTAATTGATGTCACGAAAATGCCCACAGGCTCAGAAACTGAAACTAAAACAAGTATGACACTTGCATACAAACCCTGTAAATCGAACATTGACGTCAAGTCCTGTTTGTAACTTGTGGAATACTGCCATTGCATCATGCATGTTCTGTTCATAGTTGAGCAGTGCATCTTCAGTCATGTTCTGCAACACAAAGACAGTACATGTAGTGAAACAGTAAACACAACAAGCTATTTAAGAATCCTACCATTTTTATGCAAGTTTGCCAATTCTACCTTACTTGATATACACTGGTAAATCTCTATGCCATTATAAATTCATGCCAAATCACTTTTTTACCTTAGGCGCATACTCCAAGATGCAGTCACCTAAATAGTCCATCAGCTGACTAGACGTCACCATTTCCATCATTGGGGGGAATTTCACTTTCCTTTGCATCAGTAGCACATTCATTATGGCTATAAGTGGACACGGTCCATTCTCGTTCTGCGTGATTATCGGACATGACTCGTCTCTAAACTTGATCCACTTTATGTGGTATGTACTCTGCAGGGGACCACTGTCTTTGCTCTTTGAACAACTTGGTTTCTCGTCATCCTCCACGAGTCCTGACGCTAAAGCAGTCGACACTTCTGATTGGTCGAGACACTCATTATTTGTGGAATTTTGGTCGCTGATGGAGGGTACGTTGTTACTCGTTTGGGAAGAACAAGAGATATCCGAAGGACTTGTGGGAGTCACGCTTGTATTTGTGCTGATGCTTTCTGGAATGGAGTCGGGGGTTTTCTGGCATGATTCTTCCTGCATTGAAACGTCTGTTGAGGGTTGGGTAACATCGCAGTTGTTTTGTGGACTAGATGTAGTGCTGTCATCATTACATTCCTGGTTTGGTTTATCTCCATACACCTTGTTTATAACTGTGAGAAAAATAAAACATTCATTCAAAGTATCGGTTATATAGTTTACATACTAGTACCTGACTCACATCTACCTACTATAGACATTGAAGAAATGGTTGCTTTGTTTGAGTCAGGCACTACGAAAGTAAGTGCAGTAAGTGCTGTAATGCTATGTTTACTATACAAAAATGCTATACGACTATAGACTAGGTAGATATGAACATAAGTATGATAACAAGGCATAACATGACTGCATTATTATTATTAACCATACTAGTATCAGATTATTAGGCCTAGCCTCGTCGCTCGCAAGTTACACGATCATGGAGGCGGGTAATACCATCTGGAATCTCAGATTATGTGCATGCGAGCCATCCGTCCTAAATTCGCCGCATTCCCAAATTCGCCAACATGAATTTCAGGCCTTGTCATGAAATGAAACTAACAAGTTCGATCGTCAATCGAGACTCTAGTACCCCATCTTTGTTCGAGTAATTCATTTCCCACGAAACGAGCTTCTACTAGTAAGTTCTGATAATATCGAGTTGGAGAATTTTGGGATGTGGTGAATTTAGGACGGATGGCTCGTACTGTTTTTGTAAATCTATACCATTTACTGATCCAGTTTCACTTTCTGTTTCAGTTGCAGTGTTGGTTTTGCCAATAGAGACAGTATCATTCAGACAACTGGTGTCAACTTCCATACTTGTTTGTTCTTGATTATGTTCATTGATGACAGAACTAGCTTCTATACGCCTAGCCCTATTTGTGTCACTCTGAATGTCGTTGTCGACTGATGACTGTGAATCACCATTGACTTCACATTCGCCAGGGGGCGTCGACGTAGAACTTTCACTTTGGGTTTGTGTATTGGAATTTTCCTGTGTTTCACTTTCGGAACTTGCAGTGACTACAGGGTCTTTTGATCCGACAGACTCGGAAATATTGTTCTCGAGCTGCAGTTCAGTGTTTTGGTTTTGGATATCAACGTTTGTTGACATTTTTCCTTTATCAAAATATCGCTACGAACATCACGGCGGCCATTGTTTTTATGGAAATCCTAAGAACATATTTGTATTTGCTGGAGAGAAGCCACACTATGATGGCCACATTCAACTCAATGTTAAACAAGTATAACGCCATGTTTTAGAAAACATGGCAGAAAAAAAACCAGGCCCTTTTATGTGTACGTGTTTCCCATGGACTCACAAATCTGAATTCAACACATTCAATACACAATCAACACATATATATGAATAACTCACAACAATATTTGTACAGTTCATATAAAAAGTCACACAATCAGTCACATCAAAGTAAATGAAACAGGAAATTGTGTACACCCTCAGCCAACTTATCTCCCCCAAGTCCACTTAGATGTACGGTATCCTTGCCAGATCGCCAGTGCCAGTCTTTGGACCTAGCCGTCGGCAGCTCTGTTAAAAACATCCTACTAAATTCCTGCTCCATAAGTCGCCCAAGAATCTGGAAACTATCTTCTAGTTTAAAATCTCACATTCCCAATATGCCCCAAAACATCATCATAGGTCTAAATATTCACGTAGAGGGGGCAGGATTTGATGAATAGGCCTAAAGTGTATGTGTACAGCCGTATTACAATGGATAAATGTCTAACCGATCCTGCACATTAGGCCCCTAGGCATATGTACAAAATTCCATAGCAGGGCTCATATAAAACTGGAATATAGGTTATACCTATTGCCGGGTTTTTAAGTACCCGTGGTCGAAAGCACGGATTCGTCAGGGCTTCGTTATGGCGGTCTTGGCTATTAAAGGCGATCGTGCTTGTGAAGCAACAAAATTTCTCATGCTTCAGTTTTATTATGCTACACACTTGATCGCCCCACGAAAAATGACCTAACAGGCCTAATGCAACTGTAATAATTCGAAAAGATAATTTTAAACTATTCTCTGAAATGCTTACACCTAGTGTATCACTGTCTGTCGCTGCAATACAACATATTCTTAGTGATTACTTGTTGGCGTAGTTATATAATGCAGTGATTATATCTGGGGCGGTTCAAATATGAGAAGTTCCAAAATAACCGGCAGGAGAATCGGTAATTACACTTTCGAATACCAGCCGAAAAACTCATTTGAAAGCACTTCTCATTGTCATTCAAATTCTTATTTTTAGTATAGTGATATTAGCAGTGTTTTTAAATCAGTTTAGCGGAATTTATTGGCTTTTATTGCAAATTCGCAAACCAACACCAATGTATGCTGAATCTAAGAGAGTCGTCCGATAGAGTTGGAAGACAGGAGATACATAGGGTGAGGTCAACGACAATCACATATACCCGGCCCTGAGGGGCCGGGAATGATCTTACTTTGACGGGCCATAGCACCTTCCTGAAAAAAAATCCTAGCCTAATCGCTATGCTAGTTTTATCAAATGACATCGCGTGACTAGCATGAATTTATATGACGACACATGGGATTTTTTGCTATTCTGCCTTGAATGGACCCGGAGTGAAAATACCCGAAATTGTTGGTGCTGATGGCCACGCAAAATCTCTTTGCTCCCCCAGCTCCTGAGAGGAACGATAACAAGATACTGCCTTGAAAACAAGGTCATTATTTCCCAACAGTGTGTTCTTCCAGATGGATATACACGCGTCCAGAAATCTGGCATTAAAAATATATATGAGGTGATGTTTCACAACAGTTTCCCTTTAAAGTACTAGTAAAGTGCAAATATGATGTGAGCTTATATGAAACACCTCATTGATCTGAGCAAAATGGTCTTTACGGCATGTAATTATCACAATCTGTTCAAAAGTTACAGCACTTCGAAGACTGAAATCGGCAAATTTGCTTTTTCAAAATCATTTAGCTAATTAGTATGCAAATGAGATATTCATGACATCATCGGGGGAAGCTGTTTTAATTAGGTACTTTAATATGTATTATTCATTCATTTAGTGTTATGATTATTCATGAAAACTTATTCCATTGAGTGTTCAATATGAATAATCAGTTTTTTCACTTTCTAAATTGTTGTCAAGGCAACCAATGAATTGCTATGGTTTTTAGCAACCATGGTTGCTAGAGCCAGAAACCCACTAAGAATAGGGTATGCATAAATAAAAACGGTGCCGACTCGAGCACTATATTAGTTGAATTCATAAATAATCGACAGAAAGTCTGCAGATAGCTTGACTTTAACCATAGTAACAGTACAGTTTATGTGGATATTGACTAATTGTGGTACATAGCAATATGCACTATCCAGATTGTCAGACTCATCGATGAAAATCATTTTTTCATCGCCTATAATATCCTAATTAAAATTTGTTCCCCTCATGACGTCATGAATTCTCATTAACATGTAATTTGCATATTATTGAGCTGCTGAAACTTTTCTGCAATGTAGTGCCGGAATGGCATTTTCAAATGGCTGTAACTCTTGAATGGATAGTGAAATTGACATAACGTAAAGAACATTTTGCTCAGATCAATGAGATCTTTCATATGAGTACACATCATATTTGCATGTTACTAGTACTTCAAATTGCCTACGTGAGGTGAACACTTGCTGATTGCCTGAACGAATTAGAACACTGTGTCCCAATGCCTACAACCCCAACACAACTGAGCATTGCACTGACCCACATACTGGTTCTCAATACTCCGCTTCTCACAACATTCTTTGGATTGAAGACATCAACGCCTCACTCGAACGGAGGCACCCAACCCGAAATGATAGACTCCTCAAGCAGTTCTGTGAGGAAACTGGTTACATGATCTCCCCCCTGGCCCCAAATGTTCCGGCATACCACCACTTCGGTGGGAGCATTAGCTCAAAGATTGACCACTTCCTAATGTGCTGCTACCAAGAGAGCGTTATTACAGAGATTGCAGTACATCCTTAGATGCCCAACCAACTGAAGCTCGCACGACTTGATTGAGACTAAGCTAGGCGTCTCTCTCTTTACTCCATTGGAACCTAACCTCCACTGGAACAAATAAATCTGCTTGGACAAGCTGGACGAGGAAAAATACCAGGCCACCACCAGCACCACCAGCAGACAATACTTCTAGACCCTATCGATGAGAACACACCAGTGACATCCTGACCTCATCCCTGCTATGAAGGCGTCCAAGGCGGCCTATGGCAGATGAACAGACTGTCCTACACCTGAAACGTTGCTCCACTGAAAACATGCCAAGCAAACATTCCGCAGTTCCCAGAGATGCCTTACCGCACAGGAACATTACATGCTCCATGATGATATTATGCAAACCAGCCATCTTGACCAGCAAAAGATAGCGAACAAATACCAGGCCCACATCCACACCAAGTTTCACATATCCAGGCCAACCATCAGCCCAGAAACCAACCGAGTCCTGGGCCAGCTAATTCGAAGATCTGGCAACTCCCAAACCGAGCGATACCTTCTATGACGCTGCCAATGAAACATCACAGTCTATCCACATCCTGCATCAACTGCTCATGGCAGACTCTGCAGCTCTCCCCCTTGTACCCATGGAACAGACCTCCATGACGTCTCCAGCCTAAATAATGGAAAACAGACTGCATGGGCATCTCTGCCAATTGCATCCAACTGGCATCAGGTCCACAAGGTCCTCAGTTTTGGAAAAATCCCTCCATCAATGAAGACAAGTCTGGTGACCTCTGTGCCAAAGAAGGACAAAGATACTTTGTCTCCTGATGGGTACAGACACATCATTGTTTCATTTATACTTGGCAAAGTTGTAGAGAAAGAGCTGAAGTGACTGTCAGATGCCGTGCTGAATAAAGTCCAAAGCCCACTGCAGTTCAAGATTACTGCAGGATGCTCGTACCACATGGCAGCACTTCTTCTAACCGAGGTACTCTCAGAGACTAAGGGTCTCCGTGTGTCACCATTCCTGGCATTCATGAACGCCAGTAAGGCCTTTGATGTAGTCGACCACCAGGGAATGCTGAACGCCATCTTCGAGCAAGGTATCCAGAGGAAGCTTTGTTCTGCCTTTAACGACATGTATACAGACAGGGCCGATGCAGACCGATTAGTAGTAGTTTATTTCGTGCTCACATTAAACATACAGTAAGTATCACGGCGATATACATTATTTGTGCAGCACAAGATGTGATGTGTGAGTCCAGAGACTGTAAAGTTCAAGTAAATTTCACTAGACAAATTGTTCCAGATTTCAGGTCCCTTTCTCATAAGACTCTGCCCCGTTGATTGAGAGTGATTCTGAATGTGAAGTTGATAGGGGCAGTTATGGAAGAAGGGGCTCCCCAAGAGCATTCTATGTATGGGCGTCTGACACGCAAATTCCTGATCAAACTTCATATGTCTAGGGTGGTTAGCAGTAGGGCGATGCATTCCAATATAACTGGTTTTAAAGCCACTCTTACCACAGTTTTTGAAACCCAGCAAATTTTTAAGGAGACCAAACTCTTAACGGAACTGGTTTGGTTACCCCCACCAATCCCCCAAATCCTATACCCACCCCTGCCGGCGTTAATAACAACTGGCAGCTGCATGGGATGGGATAAAGCTACTTGTAGATTTGTTAGTATCCCAGATGATTTCTGATGTGTAATTTAACTGTATTTGTGCAGTGGTATTATGGACATTCCATTTTGGGATTTGGGGAGTATCAAAAGCCTGCAGAGAAAATTTTGTAGCGTTTGTAGTAGGATTTGTAGTATTTCAGATAATTTTCAGAAAACTGTATATGTGCAGTTTGGATAGTTTAGGGGTTCGTAAGCCCTGTGAGCCTCCTGTAAAATTTAGTCAAACATCATAAACAATCAAAGCTGACACCACTCATTAGTACTGCACACGTATGTGGCCTGTTGCGGGTGCAGTCAGAAGCCATGGATGCAGTCTCCTTCATGCGGACATTTAGTCCTGTTACTGTCACCAATCGCATGCTAAAAAGGAGACTTTATGATACAGTTGGACACAGCCACAGCCTCCATGTCTGAGTCTCCCTCAGCTGCTCGGGTTTCCCTCGAAATCGGATGAAGTGGCCATGCCCCCACATCTGTTTGTTTGACAATCAAGATTAGACTGAGGCAGCTTGCAACCTGAAATAAAAGGATCACATGACCACAGCCCTATAATGTTACAGAAGAGATGATCAGTCAGTGACATGCGAGCTCACAATGAACTATCTCAGTATTCAGAGTCAACAATATTTCTCTAAGGCCAGGTTTGTTCCAAAATTTTGTGTCGCTCATTTTGGGCTGCTTCAGATACCAGATGGCATTTTTGGCAATGAACACGGGAAAATTAATTTCGTTAATAATGTCCAGAGCAAAAGATCTGTACTCGCCCTCAATTACAGTGCCATGCAAGACATTAATTAATTGTCACTAAATGGGTCAATAATATGGAGAAGATTGCATCACACTTTCTGCATTGAGCTGCGCTAAAGACACTCTTCTTGTTGATTTAGAAATTACTCAGTCACAAGAGCAACGTGGAAAATGTGACACAGATCATGTTTGATCGATTCCACTCTCTGACGATGTGCATCACAACCACCCAGACCATGTTGTCGCTATATGCCTCTGACCTCACTGCTGGGATGCCCAACTTCGAAGAGGGAAGTTGTTACCCAAACCGCACCCATCAATGAAGGCAGGAAATACTCACTCTTTCCGGAACACCTGAGTTTACCTCCTTATGGACATTTGTATCTTTCTGTACTCAGAACCGACTTGCCACATACTGAGATTTTGAATGCCCAAGAGTTACACAAGCATGACTAAATTAATTAATATTCATAGAAGATGATCAGTACTGACCAGTAGGGTGAAACCAAAAACACTGCCTTCATTATGCATGAATGATTTCCAATTTCCATAGTCACGGAACCCCATTGTTCTATAACTAAATCCACCAGCAAAGTTTACTACTTCAAGAGTTACAACATTGGAGTTAAAATATTTGTTTGTACAACAGTGCAACGGAATGACTTCATTTATGATTGTTCATATAAATTGTATCATATAAAAAACTTGAAGTGTTTGTTGGGTATTCCATACTTTGGGCACTCGGATTTTGAGCAAGTGATGCTTTGGGCATGCTTTCGATTGTTGGATTGTTCTGAAACACTGTAAAGCTTGTGGTCACGTGATCCATTTAATCTGAGTGGTGTGTTGCTAACAGATCGTCTCAGTCCTATGGGGGAGGGAGACTGGCTGTTTCCAACTGGACCGCCGTCTTCTCTTCAATGTCAAGCAGGCTCTGGCTGATCTTTGAACTATCTGGAATTATATTTCTACGTGGACCGCCAGTAAGGATGGACTAATAATGAGCTCATGAGTTTGTTTAACGGGAGTCAATCTTGTAGCTCCTGTCCTCAGCCATAACTGGTGACAAACAAGTGCAGTACTGACCATGTGTTTGACAGCTCAGCCTAACCGACCTACTCACTTGGGCCAGAATAGACTATGATCGTCTCCCATCGTGTGGTGGGCGCTATGCGGCTGTATAGCAAGGCGGCAATACCTTATTGATCTGGTTCAGCAGAGAAAATGGCTGAAACAAAAATAGATCCTGATATATGATGTTTGTCTGGAGGGTAGATCATGGTACCTGCAGCCAGTACACATTAAAACATTGCCCTGCTTTTATGTGCCCGTCAGTTTTATTCATATTTCCTGAGGATCATTTGGACTTAGCTGTTTTGCTCGTTCACCGTTTTGTCGCCTTATCTATTGGAGTATGGCATTGTTATTGTGGTATTCACCTGCACTCCCCTGCTTAGGTGGTAAGGGTTCAAAATCAAAACAATTTTTTAAAAAGTTCCAGTCTCAATAGTCTCGGTGAACAGGTTGTCAATGGAGATCGGTTTGCATAAAAACACTACATGTTTTTCTCTCAACCTACTCGACATCAAATATTTCCAACCAAGTGTGCTCCCATTTTTGAATGTTATGCATGTGTTGATGCCAAATATGTTATTTTACATTTTACTTACATATTCCAAAGCCTGTGTAAGAGGCCTACATGTGTTTTGTATTCCTCCGTCCTGAAAACGAATGTATATGATGAGTTAATAAATATTGAATGGATAAAACAGTACACATTAAAACATTGCCCTGCTTTTATGTGCCCGTCAGTTTTATTCATATTTCCTGAGGATCATTTGGACTTAGCTGTTTTGCTCGTTCACCGTTTTGTCGCCTTATCTATTGAAGTATGGCATTGTTATTGTGGTATTCACCTGCACTCCCCTGCTTAGGTGGTAAGGGTTCAAAATCAAAACATTTTTTTTAAAAAGTTCCAGTTTCAATAGTCTTGGTGAACAGGTTGTCAATGGAGATCGGTTTGCATAAAAACACTACATGTTTTTCTCTCAACCTACTCGACATCAAATATTTCCAACCAAGTGTGCTCCCATTTTTGAATGTTATGCATGTGTTGATGCCAAATATGTTATTTTACATTTTACTTACATTTTCCAAAGCCTGTGTAAGAGGCCTACATGTGTTTTGTATTCCTCCGTCCTGAAAACGAATGTATATGATGAGTTAATAAATATTGAATGGATAAAACAAGCAAAGGGTCTATGCTTTCTTGAAGAAACGTGTTACATATGTTGGCTTAGTAAGCTTTCATAATATGAAATAGTTCAATCTTCTTCATTTTTATTTTAAAAAATCGGGTGATCTGAAACTGGCAGTGTCAGGGGCGACGGGAGGGGATGGGAAATTAATTAACTTTCATCAGCCTAAATGCCTAATAAGCCTTTTAAGATATCTCGAATTTAATAAGATAATTCAATGCAAGGTATTGAGCTGGTTTCGAATGTACTATTTATCTAGGCTGTGTAGAGCCTTATTAAGGCAGATCTTGGTGTTAAAACAGTGAAGTGGGTGTTGATGGAATGATTCCAGTTTTTCAGTAGGTCTAATTCATTTTCAGTGTAGATGATGGGGTCAGACCTTTTTTAAATCTATGTGAGACAACTCCAAATACCTGTGATGGCATCGGTTTTTCAATTCGAAGTGGTATCAGGAGAGAAGGATTATAAAACCATGCATGTGGCCGTCAAGATGTGGAGATGCTCAATCAAAGCCCCTGAACAAGTAGGAGGGAAATAAAGTTTCAATAAACAACAACATGGTATAGGCCTGGCTTACACTGGTGTACCGTACTTGATGTTTTGCAGGGAAGATGTGTAGCACCAAGCATAGATGTGTAACACCAAGCATACACAAAAAGACCCCCGTCACTGTGTTCATGAAATGGAGAGAGTCTGGCATGCCAGACTGCGATACCTATTGGGTGAGAATTTTGGCACGATTTTTGAAATGAAAGTCGCATTAGTACTTTCATGAAGTCTCCAGATGAGCGAGATCAAAATATGCGCATGCGCAATGACACTTTTCCGCCATTTTGGAACTCGGGAGAAACTTTCTGAAACTTCCCCGAAGTCATTAAAAGTTCAATTATTGCATCCAGAGGGTAAGTACGTGGATGATTTAATTGCATTAACTTGACTGAATATCGCTAGATTTTAGATCTAGCTCTGATCTGTGAAATCGTTGCTTCGAAGTGGACAGTTGACGTGTCTCGTCCCCATCTGAATCTCAAATTTGATTTTCGGCGATTTTCGTCGATCTCCGGCTGCGATCGCCGTTTCGGGATTCATCGAAATCATTGAAACCCATGACATTCGGGCGAGAAGAGACAATTCAACCTAAAATTTATTTAAGGTCTGTTGTACAAACAAGTAAAGTTACAGAAGCCTATAGAGTCTCTGGGGCTTTCACAAGTACAAAATGTCATAACCGATTACTCGGATCCCTGTCGTCGAATCGTGCATGTCCGTTATCGCATTTAACAGTATTTAAAGTTTGTTAACGACGCAGCCGGCGGTACGGCACACAAGTTGCACGCAAGTCCAGCACACAAATGCAGGATAATATCGTCGGAATGATTTTATTTCTCGTAATTCTGCATGATTTTCAAGAAGAAACACATGTTTAATAACTTTAATGTGCGATATTGAGTAACTGATTTTATGTGTATTCGATACAACTTTGAGTCTAGAGTCTAGCTGAAAGTTATCTTGCAGACCACGTTCACACTATGATGTATTAAGCCCTTAAAGGGCCACAAGCTAGCAAAACCCCTTGGTCATCACACTAAACCTGTGAATGTTTGTTTACCAGACATGCGATGACAAAGTCATTGTCAAATTACCGCAAGTAGGCATTTCTGTTTCCTGTGATATATTATGTTGGCATATCAACAATATATCTTAGGAAATTTATTCATTTATCAAGCGATCAGCTTGAAAAATCGACTAATCCAAAAGGCGGCAGTTCTTTTTTTTATCCCAAGAAGTTGTGATGGCACAACGTGAATATCAGCACCATTAGAAAAACTGCATTGCCCCACAATTTACCTAATTGTACGTATGGTGGTATCTGGATATCTGGGCATGGCTCACGTTGTGACGTCACATCCATAAGCAATGAGGATGTAAACAACGCCACATGCATGTATTCCAATATTGATTACTACGCAGCGGTTGGGCGAGAAAATCTTCAAACCACCCAGGTCACGTCAAAATAGTATATATTAATTTCTTAGTATGTACGGAAGCCGTTTTGGACATTATTCATTTTCCCGAATGTGGCCCTTTAAATTTTCACGGACATTAAATTTTGCTATTGAACCCGCTGAAGTAGGTGTTCGCAAAATAAGGTCAACTACATTATGTTATATTGGCATTATTTGTTGTAGACACCCATTCATCAAATTGAACATGTTAAAAGTCTGTGAATGAGTAGGAATGACAAATCCGTGAAATTAAATGTCAGCGAAATTTAAGAGCTTTACATTATGTGGCTAGGCAAAATCGACTGACGCTAGCCACAACAGTTCCTAACTTAATTTCGCTAAAATACGGTAGACCTGTGTGAAATAAGCAGTCACACAGACAGCTATCCCTTTCCAGGTAAGTTGAGCTTCGCTGCTGAAAATATCAACACATTCAAAACATTGGGTTCAGTGCACCATTTGTTTTGAATTCATACAGATGAATCCTTACCCTTGAGTTAAAAAAATCATCGAGTATTTCTTTACAAAACCAACAACTTATGCAGTATTGCAGCCGATTTCGTGCACACTGTACAACATGGCAACTTGCAATAGTCAAATTTCTGCAATACTTGATGAAATGTTGGTTTTGTGACGAAATACTCGATGATTTGTTTCTCTCGAGGGTAAGGTTTCATCCACTGGTATGGATTAGAGACTTGAGACAAATGGCCCTTTGAACATGCTGTACACAATGTTTTGAATCATGTGTCGATATTTTCGGCACAAAGTTCAACTTACCTGAAAAGGGATAGCATGTGTGACTGGCTATCTCGCACCTACCGTATTTTAGCGAAATTAAGCCAGGAACTGTCTAACGCCGAAGAAACAACCACTCAAAAACGTACTCGCGTGGTTTGAGACTCGCCTGGCTTGAGACGTGATTTTGTGCTTACGTGATTTCGCTCTCAGCGATCGACGCTGCCGCTGAAAGTTTGTTGATAACTTGTTTAAAATTTCTCTATATGAATGGATTAGCGATTGATCAGCGTTTGTGCACATTTTACCAAAAACAGTTTGAAAACTTAACACAGAACATATTTTATTAGTTGTTTGCTGTTCGTTTCCTTAGGATGACACTCGATAAGATCTTCCACGATAAATTTGTCATGGAAACCAATTCTACGTGAGTATGATTTTGATCAGTTGGAAGTATTGTCAGGTGTCGTTAGCTCAGTTGTAAAACGTTCGCCTCACAAACGAGTGGTCCCAGGTTCGATCCCAGCTTTCGCTCACTGGCGAATTCAGCTCCTTCGGCCCGGAGAGGACTACTATCCAATACTAGATACTATCCTGGCACCTGAAAGGTGAAACCATGTGTGAGGGTTGATGTTGTTAAGAATCAGTCAAAAATACACATGGAAAACGTGAAACTTCAACTCTGCATTGCAAAACATTTCGCCTTTGTAAGACTTTTGACCTTTGTAATACAAGGTGCTGTACACAATGAAAATTGTTGCAGTCTGAAACATTAATTACTTCCATTGATGAAAGACACTGGCTAGTAACTAATATGTATACATGTAGTTCTTAGTGAAGATATCTAATAAACAAATGAAATTTGCATTTACCAGTTTACGTGTTTTGGGTAACAGGGATAGCATTGGGTTGGGCAGTGGATATACCGGTACCCACATGGTCAAGTACGGAAGTGAGTTCACAGAACACGAGCAGAATAAATATAAAGAATATATTCTGATTCATGATACAAGTTGTCCATCATGTCTCAATATATAATTGTCATATCAGTCGATTCAGGAGTACTTGTGGGCAGCAAAAGTGTTGAGTGGAAGACCAAAAACATGATAAGGACTGAGGAGAATGAACTCTTCATGAGTAGGCCTACTCGAGTTCTGTTCGGACCCTGATTTGTACGTACTTGCCCACCGTGACTGTTGTTAGTAAATTTGAAATATTCATCGATTAAATTATACATCAAGTAAATTTTTATGCATGTTTGGTATCATCAGACTTTTTGGCATGAGAGAAAATAACACACTGCCTGGGGAACATCTAACATGGGCATGCCAGGGAAAAACTATCAATGTACATACTAGTAATACTGAAGAACTTATCTAGCTACATGTACATACAATTGTATACTACATCAATAATTTTCAGTACTTAGAGCTGTTAATCAGACTTATGCATGTTATACCAGTATATGTTTTATATAGTCTCTGTCAACATGGTCAAATATATGCGCCAGTGGCGCCACATATCATATGTGAATATTTGGTTTCCAACCCAAAGACGATTTGAGGGGCCTGTATGCTCTCATGCCCTGCCCCACCCTTCTTCCACCCCATTAGCACCTCAAAACCCTTTGACCTTGTTATGTCTGGGGGGCTTCGACATAATTTTCATCAGTGTAAAATATGTCACCTTCAATCCCCCCCCCCCCGCCCCCCACAGTCCCCATTACATGTGTGTTTATGTGGCTGCTCGGTCACACTTTTTAGTTGCTATCTGTCAGTCGCACAATACAGTACCCCCACCCGCCTCACTCAAGTCTTTCAACCCATGCTAGCTTTGTGCAAACTTACTCAAACACTTTTTATTGCCGGCTGAATGTTATGAACATTCATATATGTGGAGGCCATGGATGCAACATGTTGCATTCCAGGCACCACTGAGGTATTATTCATTTTTCTTTGAACGTAATTTCATCCACGTAATTTCATCCACGGTCCTGGAAAGAGGTGTGTGCCAGTTCTGTCTCTCTTGATCGGCTCTGAACAGTGACCATATTTGAAGGGCCCGGTATCACGTTTCCTTCTGGATTGGAACATAGAAAAATAAAGTAACCAGAAAAAAAAAAGAATAATGAGGATTTATTCAGGTCTCTGCGCGTTTTTTTTTTTTTTTGCGGTTGTACCTTGTATGTATAAAGTTCGTTCCAGGCGAGCATATATACCTAAAATAAACACATGCTGTAGAGTTGAGTTACCAGTGTGTGCAGATTGTTTGAAGTCCATGTTTGTTGGCTGTTATTTTCGGCTTGAAAATAAACCTGGCCCCTCGTTCGCATGCAGCAGACTGCAGAAAAGTTGTCTGTATGTTTGGTCAGGTGTAACAGGTCTCGTTCAACACTTACCCCCTCCAAGTGTGAAGAATATTTCAGAGAATTCGTGCATCGACTCCAAATCTTATCATCGCCTATTGAACATGTTGAATGCTCCAAAGCATGACAATACCAGTATGACATATTTACATGAATTGGGATGTTTACATGGTTTGCGTGCACAACATATGGTCAGGTATAAGCTGGAATTAATTAGTTCAAATGAGCACTTCATCATGTCATGTTTTAATTATACTTTTTCATGAGACAATACTGAACAGGTTTATAATGGATCTTGTCAAATGATGACTGCAATGAACTTTCTGATTTCTAAACATGCTAAATGGTGCAGGTTCAGTCAAGTGGCCATTGAAATTCTGATTATAACTCATCCAGGCTGGTTTGAGATATTACCGATTACGGTGATGTGTCTAATTCTGGAACTATTGGAAACTTATTCAGACACAATTTTGGCCTGGTAAAGAATTATGGGCTGAATATTTCAGCAATAAAAACTTTAACCCATAAATATGTGAATCATTGAGCTTGTTGATAAAATTGTAAAATTTTCATATTTAGTTTCACATCATAATCATGAAATGTGCTGATCGAGTTGAAATATAGAGAAACCTGTAAATTTGTAGTATTTCCTTAATTTGCCTCCCCTCCCCTCATGTCCTTTGCCAATTTCAATTCAAAAGTCTTGGTTCTTAATTTTTATTTACTATCAATTTTTATTTACCATCAATTGAAGTGACAAAAAGCATCATATGCGCCAGAACATTCATAAACTCTCCAGGTTGGATTTTCATAAAATGTGCTGTATTTTCTTTTCTTTCACGTTTGTTCTCTGCGGTTGCTGCCGCTGATTTCAGTTGTGGGTTTCGTTAGAGAAATAAATCACATTCGAGACTGGGTGAGGCGAGTCCGCAAGCCTGTTTCATGTCTGTCTACTTTCAGACCCAAACCCGAAACTCTACTTCACACTATTGGCCAGCTAACTGCCCCCCCCCCCCACCTCTTTCACCTCATAAACAATAAATATGCATTTGCTATCACCCGGCTTATTCCCAGTCTGGCCCAGACCTTCATTCTGCCTAACGTACCTCAAATGTTTTCTTTTAAGGTAAACAGAACAAGCGGCTAACTCCAGTTTGAGGCCAGCAGAGAAAGAGAGAGAGAAAAAAAAACCCGACAAAATTTTTAAGGACATGATTGACATTCAAATGTTGGCCACATATTTGTATACATAGTGAAGTGAACACATATTTTGTTGGGTGGGTATATTTTTTTTTTGCGAGGGCCGTCAAGCTAGAAAGCATAGATAGAGGACGGTTGCTTTACATGGAAGCCTATACATTGTAGATGTTATGATGTATAACATACACACCATACATTTATGTCCTAGTGTAGACGTGTTACGTACAACTAACAGTACATCATGTAACTGACGTAGGAGTCCCTACTCAACGTTTATTTCATGCAGGAAAACTGGGGAAAGTTTGTTTCCTCCACCATATATTCTGCCAAAACTTTCCGGAGTTTGCAAAGGTGTGCAGAGCTGTTAACGATGCAGTAAAGGTGTGTTCCCTTGGCTTCCTATGGACAATTACACTTCACCAAAACACATTGCGAGAGAGTACATTTCATTCATTGATGACGGTCATAAAATTTTGATTGAGAATTTTTGCATGCTCATTGACTATGATGGACAAGTTCGTGTGAATACTGCATGAGACATGTATGCAAATTAGATACACCTGGTGACTGAGTGACTTTGTATCAAGATAACAAAAATCTGTGATATAAGGCTGCTGGATATTTACAAAGCAAATAACTGTAAGTATAAATTTATTGGACTTTTAAGAATATTGTGAATATATATCTGTGAAACATTACACTATAATACTTGTTCACTTTCATGGATTTTTTCTAACATTATTACACACAGTGTGGCACTGTGTTGTTCAGTGTACTTGCTCAAGTGTTTTAAAGTTATATTTCTGTGTCAGAAAATAGGAAGGTTTGTTTACCCTTTCATGCTTTGCCGGCTGGAGTTGCATTTTCTTTGTGTTTTTAAGGCCCATGTACCGGTATAACTCATTGAAATTTTCATATCTCCATCAATATTTGTTACACTTCCAATTGTGATATATCACCAGAAAGAGGAGGACATTCTGATTCCCATACAACAATTATCTGCATTCAACATTGAATAATTAGTTTTGTATAAAATGCCAAACCCACTGATACCTAAGAATTCTCAAATTAATTAAGATTCTCACGGGTGACTCCGAAATTAACTCAGCTGGCATAGGGTTTTAAATGTTTCCTTTGCAAGTGTGATGATATAAAATGAAAATGTGGTATGCAGCATAACCATATGACCATAATATAAATGATATTGTTATTTGAGGCCTCACCCTATTCATATCGAGAAAACACCTTTCCACACAATATTGTTTAGACAATGAAATTATCTTCTGGGAATGTTTTAATTCATTTGGTTAAATGTTGCATAGAATTAGTTCGATGTAATTGTATCGAGGATATTTTCTGAACAGTTTCGCCTTGCACTTTTATGTTCAATAATCTAACATATTCAGAGTGTCATTAGAATGGTAGGAAACTAGGTGTACCTCAACTTTCCTCATCTGAAGTTGTATCCATTTAGAAATTTCCAACTTTGAGAGAAAAGCGAAAGTTTGACAAATTTGTGCCAGTCAAAAGAACATTCAAATCCAGCAGCGGAAGTCAATCATAATGTATTCGGTTCAGTCATATTGTCATAATGTAAACATATTCTCTGTAGTGTGGGAGATCATGGCCATTTGTACATGTTACATGTATATACAGGAAGGTGTCTTCTTTGAAAAAATTTGTCAGTACAATCAGTTAATGACATTTTGTGCCAACGATTAAGTTGTTTTTGTACCAGTGATAGTGGTATCATGCCTCAAAGTTCTTGTCATTTTAAAATATAAAATCTAGGCATTTTAGGCAGATACATGTATACATGTAAGTGCAAAAATCATGAAACTTTGTTGACATACATGTGAAGTCTTGCATATAAATATTGTAGTGCATACTCACAAATATGTGGAACAATGATACTAAATCTGAAGAAAGAACAAAGCTCAAAAAAAGCATGTTGCATCCACTAGAAATGGACCAGCTCATTGTCTCATTTGAGTACTTCATTCACTTGCGAAAAAACCATTTACTGAATGTTGCAAAAGCTGGATAGATGTAGATGGTTTCAAACAACATTCCAAAGTTTTATTTCATTGGCATTGTACCAATTTTGATTTGGTTCCCACACTTTTGTGATATCTTTCAAATATATACATAGTATATTGCTGGAACAATTCCAATTTTCCTTTGTTGGAAAACCTTGAGCGTATAATTACGTTTGCTAAGAAATATATGGGAAATATCTTGTTTACCAGAATATGCTGTTGTTATTGTTGTTTGCACACGATAAATTGTGAAAAGAAATTCATATACCTTATTGGTTCTAATATTAGCATGGCTCCAAAGCAAGACGTCCTGCAGCAGCACACGCAAAGATGAGGTCAAATTTAGGAAAATCCCTGTAGCCTTCAATCCCCTTCATTATGATTCAAATAACATAAATATATGAATTTGAACACTCCCAAGATTTTATTTGAAATATATGAGGTGAATTACAAGGTTACAAAACTCAGACATTTTTTGGGAAAAGGGGGGGGGGGGGGGTGAGGGGGGGGGGGTTAGGGGGTAGGGGGCTTGCTATTCTTAGGATGCATATCACCACTATGACCAATACGATACATGTTCTATATTATAATATTGCTTCAAAATGCTTTCTGTGTTTGTCTTTTGATTCTTTTGAAATGAGTTAATGTAAGCAATAAAAGTTTTATATCTGGCATGATAATTCATAAATGCTTTGATTTTGCAATGAACATTTCATCTGGAAAGGCTAAAAAGTCCGTGTCATTTGAAACTAGTGTTGGGAATTGAAATGTCTGACCATGTTTGATGATTGAATTTGTTTTCAATCGATCATCGATTATTGTTTGAAACCTAATTGTCCTAATTTGAAACCTAACAGTCACATTATTTTGCTTGTCCTGACGTCCAAAAAAAATCAACAACATTTCATTTTCTCTGTCCTGTTCGAATTCCTTCATCAAGCCCACCATGCATGCATGTACTTTGTTATGAACACCGTTGGAAAGAGAGGGAAACAGGCAGAGATTCTCGGATCTCGAAGTTATCAGAGGATGTTATGATAAAATAAGTTATGGGCATGTTTGATTTGAATAATTGATTTTTCAAAAACGTAATCGATAATTTAATTGAAGACAGTTTCGATCAATCATCAAAGACAATCGATGATTGATCCCATCACTATTCGAAACCAACAATATCTCTGAACATGTATAAAATCTTCATCAGAAAATATAAAGTAATTAAATTAATTTATTGCAACAGTAAAATGTGTCTAAAAATATATTTGGAGTGCATCTGTATAATACCTCATAACTCCCCTCTTTCACCACCATAACTGACGTGATGACCATGCTTCACTTGGCAGCAGGGGGAAGCTCCCACCAGCCTAGTGGTCTATTGTCCCTTCCCACGCTACGTCAGGTGCAAACAGCGCTTTCCCACGGGTGTCTGGTTGTAAAAACAAGAGTTTTCCCTCACCGTGTGCTGTCCCATCGTCTTGGCGACAAGGTGGCATCGGAGGGGGACACTCTTGTGTTGCCGTGCTTGTGTCCTATGTGAAGTGAAGGGACGTTTATGGGAGGTCTAGAGTGTTGTCTTGCAGTATGTTCTTGGGTCCAATTTCTACCAGTTGGAAGGTTTGCAAATGTGCAGGTCCAGGGAATATGACAGGTTACAATATCTTTTCTGACAGAACACCTACAGGTAGAGGGGAGGGTTGAGGGCCTGCCTGGGTGGGTGGGGGGGGGGGAAGGTGTGAGGAGGGTTCCAATGATGACTGTACTTTTCGCATGTTAAGTGAATGATTTTGCAGGAATAAAACGACTGAATGAATCTGTCACAAACTGATTGAGTATGCAAACAGGCGTGGGATTTTCCAACCGCTGATACTTGTACCAGTGAAACAGCTTCACTCCGTGAGAGTATTTTCGAGATTCACACACTATCTCTGGGCGGCCGTGTAACAATCGTTTCCATAGACACGCCCGCGTGCAGACGGTTATCACAGTGCCCGAGTCAGGTGTGAAAAGCTTTCAAGTGGATACTTTCCAAAGAAAGCCTGCTGATAGTGATTTTTGAAACGTTTTTCCTATCGCGGGTAACTCTTCCGCGTGATTTTTACGTGGGTTATCATGGGGGCCAAAAATTTTACATGATAAAGGTCATGAGAACAGAATATGCCGGTGTAACGAAGAATATTGCTGGTAGCCCGGTCCATTTGTTTGGAGTTTTGATGTTTTTCTGTTTCAAGAGGGCCCCTTGTTGTTGTTGGAATCTCTGCTACTGCTGCGATGTTTATTTTGCCGATGCGGTTGATGGCTTCTCGACTCCTGGGGTTTCATGTGAAGGGTATTGATTAGTGTGGGAAATTGTCAGTTTTTGGCCGTGATTTTTTCTCCCCCTTACATTATGTCCCATGACAAATGCATGATGTATTTTCTATGCCAGCTCACACCACTATAACGGTAGTAGATGAGGAATCGGTGAATTGGACTAGATTTTGATCATTTGGAATGGGTGAAAAGTGCTACATGATGGCAGTTCTATGGTATAAACGAGTTTTCTTCAAAAAGAGTGCCATTACCAAATTCATGGTGAAATATTCAGGAATTTGAATGATGAATATCCTTTATAAAGTTTTGACAAAAAGACTTGAATGTTTCACAGATATGCTGCGGTTGAGAAAACTTCCTGAATCATTTTTCTCAAACAGTACATTTTATTTACTTGTATTTGCTCAATAATAATAAGAACAAAAACTTGTCGAAATAATTGTTTCCTAGCATTCATCTCCCTGTCCTTGTACATGTACATGTATTCAGTTACAAACATTGTTGATAACTGATATTTCCTGTTGAAAAATGAACAGCTTTGGTGAATCACCAACATCTTTCCAAGTTTTTTCCACATGATTATGTAATCACGATGTTACAACACCATTCATAGCCCTTCTCCCCTTCTCACACCCCCACTGCCCCCCACACGCTTCCACGCACAGTCAGTCACCAACTTTCATCACTACGGAAATTATGCACATTATCACACTGCACATAACCGCTGCCCAGCACCAGTCTGCACAAGTCAGACGGTGATGAACTTGTGTGACCTTTGGCCCTGACCCAGATTGGAAATATTCCCACGGTGCTCATCCGTCAGTCAGTCTGTCCATTGGTCGGTCGGCGGTTTGTTCGTTCGCTAGCTCGTGGCTTGTCTGCTGGGTGTTGTGTTTCCTTGACGGGCGTTTGCACTCTCTCTGGCGAGTCGCGGGAGCCACACTTTCTCACGCACCGTGTTGGACTCCGCTCTGGTGCGAACTCGTATAGAATATATACATTCAACAAACGACAGGCTGGATGAGAAAGACGGAGATATATGAAAAACAGTTGCATGTTTTCTTCCGCTGAGAGCTGCTGGAAATCTAGCAGTGAAGATTCTCACCGCTGCCGTCCCCAGTTGAAACGGAAACCCCAAATTTATCGATTGCTTTGAATTGTTTTCCCATGTTGGATTGTTTGTTTCCATTGGAGCAGCCGTGAAGGGATAGCTGGATAGCTTTCTAGCGCAGCGTGTCTTCCCTGGGAGCTTGTTATCTGGGTCATAGGACAGTCAGGGAGTCGACCTGCGGTACCAAACCGAGCCAGGCCCCAGCCGTCAGCCGCCCATCCGCCCACCGGTCCGTGCAACCGTTCATCCGTGCGTGAGAAAAATCTCTACAACGGAAAACTGGATCATCAGATGCAAAAATCAGTCCAGCAGATTTTTGCAGACCGATATTTTTGCAGAACCTCTTTACTTGTCTTCGTTAAAGGGCAGTGGGAAAATTTGCTGGTAATCTCCCGTAGCTTGTTTGTTTGTCACGTGCATGCTCAGGGCTATCCCCGAGTGTTGCTTGCAGTATAAAAGTTAGGGCGGGCTGCTAGCTCGCTCTGTCTCTCTCACCTGGGTAATCGGTAGCCTGCCTGGGAAAATCATAACCAGACTGTCAGTCATCTCGCATCGTACGAGGTGAAACGCAGGAAATTGGAAGGTTAACCATCTCAGCTTGTGAGAATGTGCCATCCTTCTACATGTATCTACTTGCTTCTATCTCGTGGAGGACATAGCATTACAAACCGAGCTGTGGATATTGTGCATTTCATCATGACGCCATTGTCTTAAATGAGTGAACGTTAAAGATGCGTGACATTCGATGATGACGAGATAATGTGACAGTAAATTTCAAACACCAAAAGTTATGTCGGATGTTCAACATGAGGAGATCTACGTCTCGCAGGTAGGAATTGTTGAAATCATTTGATGGACAGAAAATTGGTGCCAATTTCGTTTGCGGCTAGTAAATAACGAATTGCCCATAACCTTACATGATCTATACATGTACATGTATAGGTGTCCTATATGTCTGTATGTACATGTATCGGTTTCATATAGCGACTGAGGTGTAGGTTGTACATGTTGTATACGTACATGACATTGTATACCAATATTTTTGTCGTGGGAACTTTGTGACACATACCGGGTACTCTCACACATCTTTGCATCTATCACATTATATTGTGGCTACACCCCTTGGAACTGTTTACTTTCTTATTATTATTTCCTTCCTGTTTACTTTGTGGTCTCGAGTGTCACTGGAGTTCCCTAAGTCACCCTTCCACTCCATGACACCAACTCAACGTGCTCAATGGACGCACAACTGTAATTTGAATATTTAGCGCTTGCAGAGAGAAAGGAAGCACTCCAAATTTGTCTTGTGTGCTTTTTTTAGGCATGATTTACTCCCAACAACTAAGCATTGATACTCCCGTGTTGAGATTATTTTCCCTGGAGGCACACCCCCCTACACACACACTACAGCAGTCAGCTGTATCAGCATTGGGCCCACATCCGACACGCTCACAATGACACATTCACAACGCAGTGTGATGTTTACTTTTCTAATTCGTGCATTTTGCTGACAGTGGCTGCCACTGGAGTGTATAATGAAGTGGATGGGGATAGATTGTTCATGGCGAAACGAAGTTGCTCGTGTAGAAGTGTGCACAAAATGTTAGGGAAATGAAGGTGTTTTGTGTAATGTGAAGCCATTGTGTGTGAAATTTTGTTCAGATCTAGTTAGTCCCGAGGCAAATCTCAATATCGCCTGGTGACATTCCATCAAGGTTATGTTGTATCGTTCACTTTACCGTTATAATACTAACTGGTAGGTATCAATCAACTGCAAGCGTTCGGAACAATCCTTAAAAAATTCGTGCAAAATGGTACATGATACTGATAGAGTGTTGTATTTAACAATTTAATGAAATTGGATTTTGACATAGGAATTTGTGTCATTGAAATGTTGGCAAAGAATTTTCAGTGGAATGAACAAAAAAAATTTTTTTGCAATAAACAAACATTGCCCTATAGGGTGCATTCTGTTTCAAATTTCCGTGCCAGACAAATTCAGCACTTGTGGAGTTATGAAAGAAGATCAGACATATAATTAGATCTTTGCTCTAGACGCATAAATCTCTGAGGAAAATGACATTTCATGTGCTGCACAGATTTGAGGTCTTTGCCCCACTGATAATTTTACGTTATGTGCATCTATGATCCGCAAAAATCTTGCTCATAGAAGAAAATTAGTCACCTGAGCAGAATAGGTCTCGCGCAAGGTTGAAGTTGATGTAAATCAAGAACAAATTTTTGTTTGCGCTCGTAAAAAAGTTGATAGCTCCATTGTCCAATAACTGTCCAGCATTCATTCACTTTCTTGTCGTCCAATGAGGTTTTTTTCCTTATCATTGAAATCAGCAACGGAATAAAATCTTTTTTGTCCCTCTTTCATAATGTTAACATCTAGGGGTGTCCAACCGCAATTCCATGACAACATGTACGATTTATGAATGAAGTGGCCTGGCCAGGTCGTGAACTTGGGCAGCCACTTTTGTAAACGGGTTGATGCCTTTCAAAAGGCCGATATTTTATATTTGAGTTTTCGTGTTTGAATTAGAAAATGTGGCACGTGACATCCATTCATTCATCTTAGTTAATTCTCAAGTCTGGCGGAAAGTTGAGGCACAAATGTCTAGATGACCAGTCATAAACATTTAAAGTTCTAGTCACCCCATCATTACTGGTTACCGTCAAGGTGATATCACAGTGTGAGTTGTTTGGCTACTGCTCAATACAACAACAAGTACTTTCAGTACAAGTTGCTTTCAGCTTTCTAATGTCTCTACATAATTCTTGTTGTACATACATGTGTATGTTTGTAGATTGTTAATATTTTCAAAACTTTCAAGTTAAAATAACTTGTAAAAGAAGTATGTTATGACACCCAAAAATTTACATACCAATACATGTACAAGAGTTCTAAAGTTACTGCTCCAATGTAGTTTTGAAAGCCACTGACCTTGTTGGTAACTGAAAAAAAAAAAATGTTATGAATTATTAGTGCATGCCATGTCAAATTATCCTCTATTCAGTATGTTCAGCCTCTAAAACAAACATCCATCATAACTTGAAATTGTCCTGGACATGGCCTTGGAATGTGATCAAGATGGATGCTGGGTTTGGTTTCTCATGAAACCGTGTTTATAATAATGTCACATCATCTCCCATGTCCTATAATGAACAATTTGTGGCATATAAATAAACATAGAACAGTTTCTGTGTTTGACGTGAATGTTATACACTGTGTAATTACAAACTTGAGCATGTCACAGGTTATTTGAGAAGTTATGTCAGTTAGTTGACGCCAAATAACCTTTCCAAAATTCACATTGTATTGTGTCTACAATGTACAACATCTACACGTAGCATACCATAAATCATGACCATTGATGTTTTAAAAGTCAGTTTTTCACTCGAACATCTGTGGTTGGTGACTGATATTTTGATATCTAAGATGCCTTTTGTGTTGCCCAATAATATAACTTTTAGAAAAAAAGCCCATTTCTCTTGCTCCTACTTTGTAGACTATGTAAATGGGGTATTCGTTTGCTATTTTACACTCGGCAGCATTAATGATTCTCAGCAAGGTTCATGTAACAGGTCAGGTTCTATACTTTGTTTTGCAATACTTCTTTGATGACTATTATAAGTAGAGATCTTCTGTTGTTTTCTTGCAGGGCCAGTATGGTGGATATACGATAGGCGCCAACTTGGAGCGGGAGCCGCACACGCTATTCACCGTCAACAACCACCATGTGATCAGTTCCTGTCCCACGGTCTCCATCCCTACGCAGACATCCCTACCCGACCACCACTACCGTTACCGACGGCAACCCCGTGGGCGTTCATCTGCCTACCGACGGCCCAATGTGACATCTCCCAAAGCTGAGTTATCACCTCCGTCGCGGTTCTCAGACTATAGTCCGAGCCATGCGCTGATGAGTAGTGGCTCGCACATGCTAAAACTGGCACATGACAATCCCGTGGATCTATCGTCAAGGCACGTCAAGCTCGAAAGCAGTAGCCATAGCAACAGTGTCGTTGTCGGGGGTGTCGTGCATCAACTCAAGCAGGAGTCGACGGAGTCATGCAGTTGTGACGGCGGCTACCACCAGGGGGCAGTGACGTCCTCATCGTCAGGGCGACACTGCGATGTCGTGACGTCGTGCATGGCGGCAGTGGCGGCGACGTCGCACTGTCTGACGAACGGTCACGACAGCAAGCTGGCGATGCTCAGCCACCTGGAGACGCTTGGTAGCCATGGCAACAACAATAACAACAGAGTGCTGCCCCACCAGATTCCCCATGGCAGCTGTGCTGACTCCCCAGGTATATAATTTATATAATAGTAGATTGTACACTGTACATGTCATCATGGTTACAATCAGGTATGTCCCAGGTATATCACCATTGTTGTCGTAGGGTATACCCAGGTAAGTCACCATACTTTCAGTCAGGTATATCACAGATGTGTTACCATGGTAATTGTAATCAAATATTGCACATAAGTTATGCAAATAGTGAATGAGTGACTGCAGTGTGTGATGAGATTTTCAATCACCAGGTGGCAGCAGTGTTACTGATATCAAGCATTATGATGTACCAAGTATAGAGGGCAGCACTGAGCACTAACAGCTTACTCCGGTTGCAGTGTTGGTCTTCATCAGGAGGCAGCACTGTCTGTGTGTGCCTAGTCAGACGTGCTTTCCATCATTGTTTTTGGTGATGATACAAGGGACAATTGTGGACACAAATATATTTTTGCCAACAAAATCATTGACTGCATGACAACACTAACTTCACCTTTGGTTGGCATTGCAAAAGCTATTGTGAAAAAGAAAACACTAAATCTTCATGCTGATGATGAGCATGAATCATGCTGGGAGATTGATGTCTGTGAAAGTCACCGGCACTTGATGTTAAATTTCAACAATAGTTATCTTGCGGACCTTGTTTTTGTTGGTGATGAAAATTACATGATTGTGATCATACAATGTTCACGGTTTGATATCATACCTTTGCTTGGTGGAGTCCCATTGTGATGCAATTTAACATCAAATTCATTGTGGGAAAATATCTTTCAAATTTCATCTGCTATCCTGTGGGTTGTAGGAAGGAGGATGCAGCGAGCGAGCTGTTGACAGTTCACAAAATTACAGATTCCTGCCAAGTTAATGATGACCAGTCTGTCAGATTGGATATAGAATATTTGTGAATGTGTGTACCCATCCTTTTCACCCTATTCATCTACCTACTAGTATTCTGGTTTACACTATCCGGAGGCAAACTAACCTCCCCCCCCCCCCCCCACCCACCCCTCCACTCACACCCATTTTTTCTCACCCGGATGACGACTTCCCCTGACTTGTCACTTGGAGTTTCTGGTACTTGAGACGGGAAAACAAAAGACAACAATCAGCAACACACCGGTGGTTTCCCACCATTGTAGCTTGAACATTCATCACGCACATGCTTTAACTTTATTTCTGTGCTCCCCCCTACCCCATATCAACGAGAACTTTGTTACCCAATCAGTAAATCAGTAACCTGTCCTCACAATTGGAACAGCATATAAATAATGGCAGTAAGCGTGGTAAATAGGGAGTACTGTGTCATTTACATTGTATGATTGTGTGTCGAGATGACTCTGGTAAAATATTTACATTTAGATCGAGTGATAAAATCAGTTTCATTTTGCATGTACAGATCATACGTAACAAATCATGTACTTGCTACATGTAGTTCACAGACTTGAGTAATGTCCATAGACGTTAGCGGCAAGGGAAAACTATATGCAAATATTCAGAGTGTTTTTATGTCAATTATTTTGAGTACTAGTAATGGTATTAGAAAAAAAACCTGCACAAAAATATCAATCCTTTGATTGCTAGGATCAGATGTCAGTGCTTCACCTGCATACAGAGCTAGTTCACTGGAATTCTGCAACATGTGCAAAGGAACATGGTGATTTGAAGAGCCTTAGACCTGTGTAACACGTCACTGGACACCACCGTCCGTCCTGTCGGTTGTCCCTTGACCAGGTTCTTTTCCAACACTTGAGGTCCCTCTTGATCTCCCCGGGAACTGATAACGTTCCAAGCTAGTTTCTGCATCTAACCCCCCTGTGCTGACATTCTCTTCAACTGATATGGCAGAAGATAGTACTAGAATTTAAATTAATTACCTGAATTTGTTCCGTATTTAAAGACAATTTACCCCATTCAGTCCATATTTAATCTGTCTCTTTTACTTGCACATAAATCACTATTTTCTGGTATCACTGCCTCTTCAACCCCCCACCCCCTCCCCCACCCCTCTTGCTCCCTCCCCTTATCTTTCCTTTCTGATCTGTGCTGCAATCGAGCAAGGCAAAGAGAGTGTGGGAATTTCTGGTGGGACACAGGTGCCGCGACATAATTAATATCAAACAATCAAACATTAAGTGATATCGTTTTATCTGTGGGCCCGCGCTCACAGGCTTACAGTGTCTAGAGCGTGTGTGCGTCTTGTGCCAGGTTCACGACCAAATTTGGACATATCATACCACCCACCCCTTTCCCCCCTCCCCCCTCCCCCCACCCTCTACAACTTCCAACATATCACCCCCAGGCCTATCACCTTTGATAGATGTATATACAGATTTTATCAAGCTACCACAAAGACCGTTAACTGATGAACACCGGTGTGCATGTCCCGATTCCGTACTTAAATTTAATTAAATGTCTAGCGGTGTCAAACTACAGCACTACCGAGCGTGCCTGGGCTTCTCCTGTGGACATGTGGATCTATCCACTGTGCAGCAATTACACAGGCAGAAATATATTATTAGGGCATTTCGGCACGAAATGTCCTTATGGTTTTGTCAGAATTTTTTTTTTTTTTTTTTTTCTTTTTTTTTTTTCATTTTTTTAGGTTACCGGACCTATGGTCCGATAACCTATTGGCATGGCGTTGCGTCCGTCGTCCGTCGTCCGTCGTCCGTCGTCGTCCGTCGTCGTCCGTCGTCGTCGTCGTCCACATTTTTATCTTTTTTGTTTACGGGCGAATTCTTCTGAAATTTTGCACAAAAATACTTAAAAATAATTCAAGAAGGAGGTATTTTTTATTTTTTTGATTTTCGCATTTTTTTCAAAATGGCGACCGTTTTCGACGAAAAATGCCTGATTTTGGACTTTGGTGGCCATTTTCTCAAAATCTGTTCAGTAACTTTTTTTCTTTTTGATACATAACACTCCTGATATGTACTCCTATGATGTCTATAAATTTCGTTGCGCTTGAATCGCTCGAAGTGGACCATTTTGGCCCAAACTCGGTCCAAATGGGACTTTGCCATGTTAAATTCTCCTATGCTTTATAATGGGACACATTATGCCTAATATCTCACTTAATATTGAGATTAGAGACTAGGAATCAATTGTGGACATATAGGAAATGATATATGCTGAATATTCTCGTGACCTTGAATTTGACCTCTGACCTCAATTTCAAGGTCAGAGCACAAAATGGCTGATATCTCGCTTATTATCGACTCTACAGCTTAGGAATCAATTGTGGACATATAGGAAATGATATATGCTGAATATTCTGATGACCTTGAATTTGACCTTTGACCCCATTTTCAAGGTCATAGGACAAAATGGCTAATATCTCGCTTGTTATCGACTTTACAGCTTAGGAATCAGTTATGAACATGTAGGAAATGATATATGCAGATTATTGTCATGACCTTGAATTTGACCTTTGACCTCATTTTCAAGGTCACAGGACAAAATGGCTAATATCTCACTTATTATCGACTCTACAGCTTAGGAATCAATTGTGGACATATAGGAAAAGATATATGCTGAATATTCTGATGACCTTGAATTTGACCTTTGACGGCATTTTCAAGGTCATAGGACAAAATGACTAATATCTCGCTTGTTATCGACTTGACAGCTTAGGAATCAGTTATGAACATATAGGAAATGATATATGCAGATTATTGTCATGACCTTGAATTTGACCTTTGACCTCATTTTCAAGGTCACAGGACAAAATGGCTAACATCTCACTTATTATCGATTTTACAGCTTAGGAATCAATTGTGGACATGTAGGAAATGATATATGCTGAATATTCTCGGACCTTGAATTTGACCTCTGACCTCATTCTCAAGGTCCAAGGACAAACTGGCTCATATCTTGCTCCTCTATTGACTGTATGGCTTGGGAATCAATTGTGGACATGATATAGAAAATGATATACACTGAATATTTTGATGACCTTGAATTTGACCTTTGCCCCTTCATTTTCAAGGCCACAGCACAAAATTGCTAATATCTCACTGATTATTGAATTTACAGCTTAGCAATCAACTGTGGACATGATATATGTTTAATGTTATATATGCTGAATATTCTCTTGACCTTGAATTGAACCAGTGACCTGGCTAAAAATATTAAACATTGTCCGGTAACCTATCTTTGGCCCTTGGCCTAATTTTTTTTTTTTTTTTTTTTTTTTTTCACTTTTCGGTTTCCGGACGATAACTTAAGAACGCCTTGACGAATCTTCGAGAACTTTTCACCAGTTATCACATATATAACATAGATGAACCCTATTGTTTTGGAGCCGGCTTCGAGGTCCGGTTAGTCCGTGAGGATGAATTTTGAGTCAAATGGTTTCCGGATGATAACTCGAAAAGTACTTGGGCTACCATTCTGAAACTTGACATATATGTTGATATAGTGTCGCAGAGGAGCCCTATCGATTACGGGGTCAATACCTTGAACGACCTTTGACCCAGGGGCCAAAAACAATTTTGAAGAGTCATCCTTGAGGCTCATTGCATATCTCGGAAACGGTGCGTCGTAGAGCGAAACGGACGTTATTTTCGGACTCGTCGACCTAGACAAACATGTCTTAGGGGTATTATGGATGAACTTTGACCTTGACCCAAATTTTTTTCGCCGAGTCGGCATTTTTCGTTTTCTTCGATATCTCGGAAATGGTGTGTCGTAGAGCGAAACGGACGTCATTTTCGGACTCGTCGACCTAGACAAACATGTCTTAAGGGTATTACAGATGACCTTTGACCTTGACCTTGAATTTTTCTGCCGAGTCGGCATTTTTCGTTTTCGTCGATATCTCGGAAACAGTGCGTCGTAGAGCGAATCGGACGTTATTTTCAGACTCGTCACCCTAGACAAACATGTCTAAGGGTTATTATGGATGAACTTTGACCTTGACCCGAAATTTTTTTGCCGAGTCGACATTTTTCGTTTTCTTCGATAACATGGAAACGGTGCGTCGTAGAGCGAAACGGACGTTATTTTCGGACTCGTCGACCTAGACAAACATGTCTAAATTGTATTATGGATGAACTTTGACCTTGACTGGAATTTTTTTTGCCGAGTCGGCATTTTTCATTTTCGTCGATATCTCGGGAACGGTGCGTCATAGAGCGAAACGGACTTTATTTTCGGATTTGTCACCCTAGACAGACATGTCTAAAGGGTATTATGGATGAACTTTGACCTTGACCGGAAATTTTTTTGCCGAGTCGGCATTTTTCGTTTTCTTCGATATCTCGGAAATGGTGCGTCGTAGAGCAAAACGGACGTCATTTTCGGACTCGTCGACCTAGACAAACATGTCTAAGGGGTATTATAGATGAACTTTGACCTTGACCTGAAATTTTTTTGCCGAGTCGGCATTTTTCGTTTTCGTCGATATCTCGGGAACGGTGCACCGTAGAGCGAAACAGACGTTATTTTCGGACTCGTCGACCTAGACAAACATGTCTAAAGGGTATTATGGATGAACTTTGACCTTGACCCGAATTTTTTTTGCCGAGTCGGCATTTTTCGTTTTCTTCAATATCTTGGAAACGGTGTGTCGTAGAGCGAAACGGACGTTATTTTCGGACTCGTCACCCTAGACAAATATGTCTAAAGGGTATTATGGATGAACTTTGACCTTGACCCGAAATTTTTTTGCCGAGTCAGCATTTTTCGTTTTCTTGGATATCTCGGAAACGGTGCGTCGTAGACCGAAACGGACATTATTTTCGGACTCGTCGACCTAGACAAACATGTCTTAAGGGTATTAGGGATGACCTTTTACCTTGACCTTGAATTTTTCTGCTGAGTCGGCATTTTTCGTTTTCTTCGATATCTCGGAAACGGTTTGTCATAGAGCGAAACGGCCGTTATTTTCGGACTCGTGACACTAGGCAAATATGTCTTAGGGGTATGTTGAGTCAACTTGATCCGTCGTCTTGGATTGAAATGGATGTATCTACATAATCATTTTGGCTGCAGAGTTGTCAGTAATAAACAGTTCACCTGTGATTGTGTTGTGTATCGAAATGCCCCAAGGCCTCTAGGCCTTCACGTCTAGTTAGTGAACGTAATTCCAAGAAAGAACAGTTCTGACGTTGGTCCCTGACTTGCCACATGATGACAATGATAGATGGTCGATAGATGGTCGATTCGTGCAGCTAAACTTCAAATTTGGTAGCTCAAGACACCAAATGTACATGCACACACAATATACCATTTACCATCGTGTTCAGTTGGACTTTGCAATCCTCAGAATGCAAATTCATGAAGAAGTTTGTCAACAGAACCGTGGTAATTACCACACAAAAAATAATAATGAATGAAAACCTGTCCTCATAGATTGGAAATGTATTTTACAACATGTTGGAAGAGACATTTTGAAACCACCTCATGAAACATATCACAGTTACTAGTATCACTGTTTACTAAATATCTTCATTCTTTGTCTAGTCTGAGGCAATTTATATAGAAAAAAAGACTGGAAGATGTGTTCAATCCCTAACTGGTATGGGGTCTACTCTTATATGAGACAAATGACCTACTCTAAACCCTGAAATTTTATATTAGCGTCCGTTGAATGTAGCGTTTTTATCTTGCCATCACATGTTGTGTTTAACCAAATTTATATCTTAGCATCTATTAATATTAGCATTTTAAACAAAACGGTAAATAAACGGTCGTGCTGTTTGTTTTGTTACGTGCTCGCAAGTGCAATGTCATACTGGTCTGTGTTTATGATGTCAAGTCGACCGAATATATATTAACAAAACAATATTGAATATTTACTATACCAGGTTAGTATTTTGCAACTTATGGTTCAAGTTAATCATTGTCTGTCGGTCTATCCTAATTTCTCAGTTTCCATGATCATGAAGGGATTTTTATATTTTCGCAAATTTCTTTTCCGGCTTTGATTTTCTGCCAAGTGGACCAAGGTAAGAAAGAGACCCTAAAGAAAAGCAAAATACACTCCACCAGCCATCAAGGATGCACCTTGCTTTGCCAAACCCGCTTCCGAAGTTGCCAAGGGAAAAAAACGGAGAAAAAATGCTGTGCAGAGAGCCGATAAACATGACAAAAGTACACTAGCACATTGAATCCCTGTGAGTGGGCCGAGACATACATAACGGGTGCGTGCGTGTGAGTGTGCCCAGTCACCTGCGGAAATCCGCTACGGCCACTCGATGGTTTAGTTTGATAGCGCGCGGGGGTCCACTCGCTCGCATCGCAGCAGGAGCAACCGGAGAGAGAAGTTAAGGGCGCTACTTGCCAGTGTATATAGATCTATAGACTAAAGTCTAGAGAAATAGAGGGCGAGGGGCCCACGCAACACGCACCAGTTAGCGAGCTAGTGAGTGAGCGAGAAGTAGAAAAGTAGCAGCGTGTGCCGATCGACCGTTCAACTGGGTCACCCGTGGGAGAAAAGTGCGGAATTTTCTCACCGCTACCAGACTGAGGACCAGTGAACTGACAGACCGGCTGAGGGCCAAGGGATTGTTGTTCTAAGCGTCTTCTCCCGGCCGGTTCAATCCGTGGACGTGGTACTTGATAGGATTTAGCTGGTGAGGCCTGGAGCAGAGTGTACAATATACCAATAGGAAGACAGGCGGACGAACGAACGGAGAATCACAAACTTGCCAGAAACAAAGGCAGGAGCTCTGGTGTTGTTGCTCAATGTCGGACCATGACACAACACCCCAGCTTCTACGATGAGTTCACATCGCAGTTCCTTCATGGTAAATCTTTGCTTTCTGTATACATGTGATATTTTCGCTTTCATTGGGTGTGTTCATGTTTTTAGTGGCAGTTGTGGTTCTCGCGTGAGCTTGTCAGATTTAGAGCGGTATTGTCAATCTGGTTTTGAAAGGAAGCGTTGAGTTGGTGTATTGATTTATAATGTAATCTCATGCATAAAATATTCAATGTTTGCTGTGTTTTGGTGGCCACACAAAGCAAGTACTTGATGATGGATTGTGGAACGTTGCCACGCTTTCATGAGCGAATGCCACTGAACATGCCAAGTTGGTGCAAAACTGTAATGCACAAACTTTGCTAGAAACTGCGGATGTACCTGGAGTTAGACACTCACTCGGTGGTGCTAAAATTTTATTCTGGCTGCTCTGGTGGTAAAGTGTTTATTTTTTTGCATGCAATATTGCTAAGAATAACAAGGCAAATACATTATCTCCTCACTTGCTCATGCTCTCCACAGAAATCTTTGTATGCACAGGTCTGCAGGACGTAGGAAAAAAGAAAACTTTGGATAGGAGTGATGCGCATGTCAGTTTTCAAGTACCATGTATCACGAGCATCCATCAAGTCATATATGAATATTCATATCCTGTTCACGATGGTACTTGATAGTTTCAGAAACAGGTGCCTAACCCCGGCCCACCAGGCCATGTCACCAGCGATGTCTCCGACTCACAAGTGTTTTTTGAGAGGAACGTGTCTAAGTAGCGTTTGATAGGGGCCGTGTTCCACTTGTGTCAGTTTCAACTTTTTTCACTCCCCAAATAAAGGCAAATCCTCTGCCCTGCATCATGCAAACCTTCATGCCCCATTGCCCAAATCCCCTTCCCCTCTACAAAATCTTGTTTATTTCACCTGTTCAGTTGAAATCGATCACCGACTGACTCCCTGGTGACACGAAGACTTTTTGACACTCTATGGATGTCCCGTTTCTCCGTTGTGTCAATATCGAGGTTCAAGTATCAATAGGCTTGGACCAACAGTAAAACGCCACGTGCCTTCAGTCGCCCAACAAAAGGTGCCAGCCGATTTTTCACCCCAAGGTTTAATCGGTCCCACACTGGCCGAGCAAGGCTGCCTCATTGCTGAGTAAATTTCAGTCCGTTGTTCCACTCGAGTTCGTCTATTGTCATCGACAGTGTCTGGTCGCGTGCGAGACACAACGCGTGTCAAGCTAATGCTATTACTGTGTCATTGTGGACAAGGGCCGTGTCCCGAACGCTTCAGCAGCATTTCGGTTTTAGCCGGTGTATTTGACGTCTTCCAAAAGGACACCGTGCATGTGCCCGGTTTTGTTTTCTCGTGCTGATTTTCGACATCTGGATGTCAGCTTTGCGTTGCTATTGACAATAATGACGATTAGCTGCCAAAGCATTTACAGTCCATAAGTGGGCATAAATTATTGGGTGGCATTTGGCATAGCTAGTAAGTAATTTGTGTTCATGGAAATTCATGGAAAAGGTGTTTTTATGATGATAATAATCAATTTCCTATTAGGTAATGAATATAAGTGCAGTGTGTAATTTTGCACCGGTAGCCATGGCAATCACTGATTTAAAAACTTTTGTACATCATGACTTTGTGACAACTTGATACGTGAACCAAAAGCTTTTGATTTGTTTCCGTTCTGTATATAACCAGTATCAGAATTACTTTTATCTGAATTTTCAAAGTTCAAAATTTATATCAGGCATCCTGTTGATTTCCAAGGCATGGTAGAACAAAAACTATATACATGTATGGGCATTTGGTGATAAATGGTGTACCTGTGAATACATGTATGTAGCATGTTCATCAAATTGATCCAAATACACGTATGCACTGGGTACAAAGTTATAATCATTTCTGTCAGTCAGGTCAAAAATCAAGATCTACAGTTAATTTGAATGGATTGGGCGGCTATGTTTACTTTGGAAGGTGTCCCCAAATTCTGTTGATTCCATTCTATCACCATCATCACAGGTGCTGATGGCAAAAGGCACAGGGTTCATGCCAACTGTGCGGCATGATTCAATGGCTTGAGGCAATATTTGAAGTAAGGATTTGCACGGAAGATTATCTTCTCAAAGTCATTTTAATGGCTCGTTGTTTCTCCATGGTTGTAGAATCAGATGGTTTCAAGGGGATGCTTGATATGAATGGAGCGGAGTGGGGGGGTGATTCAGAATAGGGGGGACGGGGGTATCATTGAATGGGTACATTACACCATATGCACACAATATGTGCCGTTAAAAAGGCAAGGCCTATGCCCACTTGGAAGCCAGATTTTTCATTCTTTTTCAGTGGTTTTTCATACTGAGGCATGTGGCTCAAGTAGGGCGCTATCATCCGCTAAACTATGCACTTGCTTCAGGAGACTTCGGTAGAAGTTAGCCGCAGTGACAAACTTGAAGAGCCTTGCAGAAAAACTTGATAAAGTGAGTAGGCGTGGCTCCCTGACTTGCAACTGTCTTTTTTTTTCACCCTCAACTCACCGGATATTTAGAGAGGGTAGACAGTCCAAGTGGGGAGAGAGAGGGGTTGACTATTGTGGGGGGTGTTCGGCCGGTGCAATATGCTGGGCACGGGGCTGGCTTCTTGAGGGGCTAGAACGCCCGTGTTTACAAATATGGTAATTCCCAGCGTCTGCTTGCCGTGTGCCAGGCCGGTGTCATGACAAATTCAAGAGGTTTTAGCGGAGACCCCCTCCCTCTGCTGGCCCCGGCCGAGAGGAAGTTTTAATTAGGCAAGCACGTGGACGGGGCAACGTCAGCCGAAGCGATACCCCCTTGAAAAGTGCGGACTGGTTGCCTCCCATCGTCGAGTCGGCAGTGAGTAGTCCTCCACTCGTCGCTTTCCGAGCGGGTTGGGATTGACATCGAACATTCCAAAAACTGGTTAAATACCCAAGAGCGGAAAGCAGTTTGGTCTTTTTCTCGGCAGGATTCGTGCGTGAAGACACCACATGTTCATGTCAGGAATGAAGGAAATGTCGAGGCTGTAAATGGAATGTTCTTAGGATTTTATCGGGGACAATTTCATTGACATCCATTGGCGTGATAATTGAAATTCATTGTTCACGACCATTTCAAGGCTTTTTGATCAGGAGTTTTTCTTTGGAAGACATCTAGAAGTTATCAAGGATTTCGGATGTTGTTCTGTAACCAACTGCATCATCAGTTGCAATCTGTGGTGGAGATATCAAAAAATGATAATGCATAAAATCATATCTCAATTCACGAATGATATCATCAAAAGATGCATAAAGATCGGATTATCAATCACACTGATGTGAAAATACATTTTGGTCGTCAAATATAATGAAAGCTGTCACATGGGACAAGGATACTTCAGGGACATACAATTATCAACCAATCACAATGCTCGATTTCATGTTCTGCGGTCATGCTGGTAAGTCTGCAGCTGAGGCGTCATGGAAGTGGATTCAAAGAATGAACTTGATACCTGTAGTTATTGGTTGAACCTTGCAGTCATTTTACTGAGCAAAACTACATTTCCTGTCATCAGTTATAGCCGCTGGTTATAGGGCAGCTTTCATCATGTTCATTGAGTTGACGCTAGTAAAATGTCTTTCGTACAAAACGTCGAGTGTGGCAGGGGAAAAAGATGCCAGTACTTGCTTCGGAAAAAAAAAAATTGTGTGATCGGCTAAATATGGTAGCAACACCAGGTTGTCCAAAAAGAAAAAAAATCATAACCACATCATGACATCACATACATACATGTAGTTCCTCACTCTAGCATCGCAAATCATACTGTACAACCTTACGCATTATTTTTGAATCAGAATACTGTACATGTAATTTATCTGTATTTGCCAAAAAATTTTCTCAATTTAGTCCCAAGACTATCAGAGTATTATATCGAATGATCTACATGTAGTGTGTGCTTGTGATTGGTTCAGTGCTATCATAGTATCAATGATCTTGTTTTGTGAATATCTTCATTGATGCATAATAGTTTAAACACTTCATTTCTCTGACAGATTCCAACCCACACATGCACCATGGAGTGTTTGGCAACAGTTCCACCCCACCGGACAAACCCAACGGTGACCTGCTCGGTGTTACCATGGCAACGTCACTACCCCACAGTATTAGCAGCATGGCGACATCCATCCATGCTACGCCACCGACACCACCGTCACCACCGCCGCCGCCATCCCACCACCGCCACCGCCACCACGAAATGGAACACTCGGACAACACTAGACACTTTAATGGGTAAATTTAATGTACATTATATGTATGATGTTATATGATAAATTGGGTATATCATTAGCATGATTAGATATTTTTATTAGGTGAACTTTGATGTCGTATGTTATCTCATACTTTTCTGAGAATAAACTGCTACATTCAAGATGACAAGAAATATTTAGATAACTTAGTTTACCAACCTTAAAAGATATATTACCTATATGTGATGAGTGTCCTGGTGGGAAAAGAACTTTGCAAAAAAAGAGACCATGTTGAGATGGGTAATTTTCTTAGGTGAAAGTTTTCAAGAGGTTTTATAAAGGTTCCTGATAAGACAATTATCATGCCGCTGGTGACACTCAAGAAGTCAATTATCAAATGTGATATTCAGTGGTGATAAAACTAATTTACTAGTAATGATAATTGTCAATTAACAGTCTGGTGTTGCGCCAATATGCCATCGTGCAGACATAATTTTAGCCGTGTTTTATTATACATGTATGGTGTAATATGGATGTCAGAAGTGTCGGGTAGTATTTATATGGAGTGGGTGAGGGTTGCATGCAAAAATTGGGACTGAAAGCAGAGATAAATAACTATTTTTCCTGATACCTTTGCTTTTGAATCTGATATAGGTATTCTGTATTTGTGCATAGGTTATTTCTTCAATTTCCATAGACAAATTAATTCTGCCAGTATTATTGTTCTCCCATGGTCTATGATTGGTTAGACAACATTGATAATATGGTGCATCCGGTTGCATTGAAGAGTTTCTATTTCATGATATGAGACAAAAATACATGTTTGTATGTAGGGGGAGTATGTGAAATGTATTTGATGCATGTAATATATATATATGATACAGTCATCATTGCAGAATTTTAAAAAAAAAGTTGGTCATGTTTTGATCACAGTACTCTTCATGCTAAAATCTACTGCGTTTCATCACATTTAAACTGCTCTTCAGAAATTAATTTTACTGTTATTCCCTTGCCAGCATGCCTGGGAGGCAGCTTAGCATATTTGCTGTCCACTGAAATCAGATTCACTTTTGTCCTGCTAACTATTTGTATGTTTTCCTACCTGGATGGTCGGCCTTTTCATGAGCCCCGTTCGGTAGACAGCTGGTCACTTGGGGTCATGTGGCGGACTTCTTAAAGCTACCCCCACTTCAAAGGCAGCACTTTCTCCAAGGAGCAAATGTTTGTGTTTGTCTAATGGTCTGTTGTTACAATCTTGTTGCATTCCGGGGCGGGCTTTGGACGTTAGTTGAATGGGAATCATTACAATGGTCCGGCCGCAGTATGTAGACAGAAACTGAATGGACACACTGGGCAGTGATTAAGTTGTTAAGTACTTCCAAAGTAGGAGCTGATTGTCCTCCAAGACATTCTGCGGCGTTCTGTTTCAAGTGTATACTGTTACCTTGTTGGTATAGCTTTAAAAAGAAGCTTGTGTTTACTGCCACTGCTCACTGGCCTGAGTATGCATTCAGAATTTCTAAATTGTTGGGTTTATGTGAAGCGGAATCTGGATGTCAATTGAAATTTGCCCTGGAAAATTACGAAATACATTTTACTGGTTTTATATTGGTTCAAATTATCGGCAACAGTGATGTTGGATGCAACAGTTGTACGATTTAATTGTGAGAATAAAAACCAGGGAAAGCAGATGACTGCATAAATGATAAAGAGACTTTATTGCTGATGACAGCAGGGTCTGGATGATAAGCGGATCTCTGGTGTCACATGACCAGATCACATGGCCGAAGTGTAATGTGATACCCAGACCATTTACAGGCGAATTACTGGGTCAGGAAATGGTGGAATTGTAACGGTTCTGCCCAGGATTCATTGCCAACTGATTCAAAGACCATGGGGTTGCCTCTTGCCATATGGGAGAATTAAACTTTGGTTATAAATAAACACATGATAAATGGGGAAATATTATCTGATTCTTGGAAAATGTGGAAAGTTTGATATCCGAATTTAGCTAGTACATGAACATTTATGCTCAAAACCACTGCAATGAAAGTGTGACATGACAGTGTCAATTTTCCAGTTTTGAGCTGGTAAAAATAGTTAAGGCATTTCGGCAGAAATGCCTTTATGGTTTTAGCAGATTTTTTTTTTTTTTTTTTTTCTTCTTCTTCCGCCACTTTTGGTTTCCGGACGATAACTTTAGATTGCCTTGACGGATCCTCGTCAAATTTTCACCACAAGTCAGAAATGATATGTGGAAGAACCCTATTCTTTTTTAGCCGGATCCGAGGTCCGTGAGGTCCGTGAGGATGAAATCAAGGCTAATTTTGAGACTTGGTTTCTGGACGATAACTGGAAAAATATTTGTGCAATAGTTGCAGAACTCTGCATGGAGGTTCATATGCCACCAGGGAAGAACCCTATTGATTTTGGGATCGATCCGTCAAACGACCTTTGACCTAGAGGTCAAAATAATTTTTTGCTGGTTCATCCTTGAGGCTTCCTGCATATCTCGGAAACCGTGCGTCGTAGAGCGAAACGGACGTTATTTTCGGACTCGTCGTCGTAGACAAACATCTCTAAGGGGAATTTTTTTTTTTGATCCGGCTCCGAGGTCCGTGAGGTCCGTGAGGATGAAATCGAAGCTGATCTTGAAACTTGGTTTCCCGACGATAACTCGATAAATATACAGGCAATAGTTGCAGAATTTTGCACGGAGGTTTATATATCACCAGGGAAGAACCCTATTGATTTTGGGATCGATACCTCAAACGACCTTTGACCTAGAGGTCGAAATAATTTTTTGCTGATTCATCCTTGAGGCATCCTGCATATCTCGGAAACGGTGCGTCGTAGAGCAAAACGGACGTTATTTTCGGACTCGTCGCCCTAGACAAACATGTCTAAGGGGTATTATGGATGAACTATGACCTTGACCCGAAATTTTTTTGTTGAGTCGGCATATTTCGTTTTCGTTGATATCTCGGAAACGGTGCCTCGTAGAGCGAAATGGATGTTATTTTCGGACTCGTCGCCCTAGACAAACATGTCTAAAGGGTAATATGGATGAACTTTGACCTTGACCCGAAATTCTTTTGCCGAGTCGGCATTTTTCGTTTTCGTCGATATCTCGGAAACGATGAGTCGTAGAGCGAAACGGACGTTATTTTTGGACTCGTCGTCCTAGACAAACATGTCTTAAGGGTATTATTGATGAACTTTGACCTTGACCTTAAATTTTTTTGCCGAGACGGCATTTATCGTTTTTGTCGATATCTCGGAAACGGTGCGTCGTAGAGCGAAACGGACGTTATTTTCGGACTCGTCGCCCTAGACAAACATGTCTAAAGGGTATTATGGATGAACTATGACCTTGACCCGAAATTTTTTTGTCGAGTCGGCATATTTCGTTTTCGTCGATATCTTGGAAACGGTGCCTCGTAGAGCGAAACGGATGTTATTTTCGGACTCGTTGATCTTGACAAACATGTCTAAAGGGTATTATGGATGAACTTTGACCTTGACCCGAAATTTTTTTGCCGAGTCGGCATTTTTCGTTTTCGTCGATATCTCGGAAACGGTGAGTCGTAGAGCGAAATGGACGTCATTTTTGGACTCGGTGACCTAGACAAACATGTCTAAGGGGTATTGTGAATGAACTTTGACCTGGACCCGAATTTTTTTTGCCGAGTCGGCATTTTTCGTTTTCGTCCATATCTCGGAAACAGTGAGTCGTAGAGCGAAACGGACGTCATTTTTGGACTCGGCGACCTAGACAAACATGTCTAAGGGGTATTATGAATGAACTTTGACCTTGACTCGAAATTTTTTTGCCGACTCGGCATTTCTCTTTTTTGTCCATATCTCGGAAACGATGAGTCGTAGAGCGAAACGGACGTCATTTTTGGACTCGGCGACCTAGACAAACATGTCTAAGGGGTATTATGGATGAACTTTGACCTTGACCTTAAAGTTTTTTTGCCGAGTCAGCATTTTTCGTTTTCGTTGATATCTCGGAAACGGTGCATTGTAGAGCGAAACGGACGTTGTTTTCGGACTCCTGGCTCTAGACAAACATGTCTGAGGGGTATTACAGATGAACTTTGACCTTGACCTGAAATGTTTTTTTGCTGAGTCGACATTTTTCATTTTCATCCATATCTAGGAAACGATGTGTCGTAGAGCCCATGGCTAACATGTTTTAAATATTACGAATTAGTCCTAACACCGAAATGCCTCCAAGGCATCTTTAGGCCTTGACGTCTAGTTAAATATTATTTTGTAATAACAGTAGCGTGAAGTAACTATGACAACCAAATGTATGTTGTTGCGAAAGATGTCCAAGTTTTGTTCAATAACTAGTAGGTATTCGTATTACATCATACAGGAAGCATTGATTTTGTAATGGCCTGCATGCTGTTCTGAGACAATTTATAACTGAACAATAAACCATGAAGATTACAATGTATGTCTTAGACATAGGCACACTATAGAGAAAAACCTCATATACATGTAGCATCTTTGCTTTGGATTTGCCAGACATAACAAGCCAAAGCTGGGCTGAAAACTACCATAATATATATCTCCATTCCTTTTTGTGTACATCTATGTCTGTCAACAACTACAGTAAGCACCACATCAAGCAAACAAAGATCTGAGGACACAAATTCAATATCGCCACCACCCAATCTGCCCCCCCCCCCCCCCCATGCACACACTTTACCCCCACCCCACCAGCTAAAAGCAGGGTAGTATCTTCAAGCCGGGCCACCGCTAATGCAGTCAGTCCACCGTCTTCCATCATCTTCTGGGGAACATCTGCATCTTTCCCACGGATTTTGTCCCCTTCTCGTCCTATCAGTCCATAACTAAACAAATGTCTATCTACCGGCCCATTGCTGGCAAACACCACATAACCCCCCCCCCCCCCCCCCCAAGTATTCCCTGGTAGATCTCCTGCCTTACGGTTGCTTCCCATGGTTGCTTAATCAATATGTGTTTGAGCCATATGTCGAGAATAATGATGGCTCCATTTTATCGCTAATGAGTTTTCATCTGGGTTCTGGTTTTCTAAATCCTAAGATTCTTGAATCGGTAGACTTTTAGGGACTGACATGGTTTTCCTCGCGGCTAAAATAGGGACACCGTTTTGTGACAAAAATTAAACTAGGTCGAGTTAGACGCCTGCTTCTTCAAATCCTTTTATGGATGAATTTTCCTGACAGTGACTCAAAGTGAACAAGTTGGGACATTTTTCCGCACCAGTTTTCTGGGAGGGGGGGGGGGGGGGGGGGGGGGTTGCTGAAAATTGTTTTGGCTGAAACAGTTGAGAATATCTCTGATGTTCACATGAAGTTCTGTTTGCCATTGTTCCAAGTGTTCTAGATTCAAAATAATTTGCATATACATGATATATGTATGGAAGATTTTATATGTTCGATTAATCAATTCATATGTTCAAGACATTTGTATTAAAATATTCTTACATTATAATAAATTTCATCAAAAGTGTCCTACTTTATCTCGTTTATGAATCTGTTACTAGTATATATAACCGTTTACCAGTTTATGATATAATATAATGTATATTCATTTATCATTCCAGACAATATGGTGATCAGAGATTAACTAGGTATGTAGCATACACTAAATATACTAGTATTTAGTGTCAGGGACACTAGACGGCATTGTAATATTTCTTCAACAGTGAATATTTTACAGTATTGATCTGATACCAGTAAATATTACAGACATTATATTTCTTAATTATGATCTCACCTGGTGAAATTATATTGGACTGCAAAAATAAAAAGTTATGGAGAAGAAACTCCAGACAGTTTAACATGTTTAAAGCCATTTCCTAATGTGTTCATGGTATAGTCAACAGTAAACACTACAATATGTGCCGTTACATTGGTTGCAGGGAAGCAATGAGGAAATATCTGCAGGACAGAGGGGACCAAGTCTTAGTGATACTGCATGCGAAAGTCGCACAGAAATCTTACGGCAATGAAAAACGGTTAGTGAGTCACTGATGTTACATTCTTTGCCATTGACACAAATATATTAAAAAGAAAAATCCTAACCAAATTTGGACTCTATCATAGGTCGATTATAATACTCCTTTCTTTGTGTTTTTCGGTAAAGGTTTTTCTGCCCACCGCCGTGTATATATCTGTTTGGCAATGGCTGGAAGCGGAAACGCGAGCAGTTGGAGCGCGAGGGAGCCACCGAGCAGGAGTCGCAGGTCTGCGCCTTCATGGGCATCGGCAACTCCGACCAGGAGATGGTACAGCTCAACCTGGAGAGCAAGGTATGGACAGCATCAGTGAGTGAGCGCTTAGTGCTCTGTGATGTAGATCATTACGAATGAAAACCTGATTTTGTAGGGAAATTGTGATGGAGACTTCAATCCAGAACGATCAAACTGTTTACAATTCAGATAGTGGTTTGCGAGGTCTATCACATAGCAGCAAGTTGTTTGTGTTAAATCTCCTACTTCATTTACTTGTAGTTTAACAGTGTGCGTGTTGAAATGTATTACAACAGATGGGTTATGTGCAGTTCAATCCAATTATACATCATACATGGAAGTTTATGCAATCTCTAGATCGTAAGTTCATATCATATACCGATTATGTAAAGTGTAGTATGATTGAGTTGTTCAAATGCAAAACTTATTTGATAATCTTGATGAAGAATGAAATCAGGGCATGATATTTAATCAGGTTAAATATGTTAAAATATACTTTTTTGATGGTTCACTGTTCAGGCTTTCTGTTACGAATATATTTACATAACTTTTTCTTGTAGAATTCTGGCAATATTAAAAACCAAAAAAAAAAATTCTTTCAAAGGTATGTTCACTGGAAATTAGATCGGAAACATTTTTCACTGGAGGTTAGATTTCAGTAGTTTAGTCCTTTGGATGATTACATATTTTTGTGTATCCATTAATTTCATGTCTGAGAGCACATCAGTTTTCAGGCCATGCCAAAAAAATAAAATAAAAAGAACATGCTTGAATCATGAAACTGTTGATGACGTAATGGAATGGAATTGAATTACCACAGTGTATCATAATTACATGTATGTCATTATGTATTTGGTTGAGTTATATCTGTAAGAAATATGGAAATAATTAAAAAAAAAAAACTACATATCCAATGATATAAATTGTACTTTTAACCACCACTTTGAATGTGATAAAGATTTGAAAAAAAAAAAATTATTTCAGAATTACTGTGCGGCAAAGACTCTGTTCATCTCGGACTCTGACAAGCGTAAGCACTTCATGCTGTGCGTGAAGATGTTTTACGGACAGGGTCAGGACGTCGGGTTGTTCAACAGCAAGCGAATCAAAGTCATCTCCAAGCCTTCCAAGAAAAAACAGTCCTTAAAAAATGCTGAGTGTAAGTAATCCTTGCCTGGATTCTATGTCCGATATTTTCTTTTATATTTTGTATTTTACATACTTCATGTATTCTGTATACAGTATGTATAGGTTCAGGCACCAAAGTGGCCTTATTCAACCGCCTGCGCTCGCAAACGGTCAGCACACGGTATCTACACGTGGAAAACGGCAACTTTCACGCCAGCTCCACACAGTGGGGAGCCTTCACTATACATCTACGTGAGTGTACGGGTGCTAAAAGTTGTGAAATTCATCAATTAAAATAAAACAAATCAATAAAAATATGAAATGTAGAAAGAAAATACTGCAATGCTCAATGCAAACTGATTGTGTATCTTGTATAAAACAGAAAGTTATGCCAGCCTACAATTAGTATAAATTATTATGTAATACTACTAATAATAATAATAATACTGTGTTTTTGCAGTGGATGACGCAGAGAGTGAATCTGAGGAGTTTACTGTGCGGGACGGGTACATACACTATGGGTCGACAGTCAAGCTGGTCTGTGCGGTCACTGGCATGGCGCTACCTCGACTGGTGAGTTTATCACATACACTATGGGTCGACAGTCAAGCTTGTCTGTGCGGTCACTGGCATGGCGCTACCTCGACTGGTGAGTTTATCACATACACTATGGGTCGACAGTCAAGCTTGTCTGTGCAGTCACTGGCATGGCGCTACCTCGACTGGTGAGTTTATCACATACACTATGGGTCGACAGTCAAGCTTGTCTGTGCGGTCACTGGCATGGCGCTACCTCGACTGGTGAGTTTATCACATACACTATGGGTCGACAGTCAAGCTTGTCTGTGCAGTCACTGGCATGGCGCTACCTCGACTGGTGAGTCTATCACATACACTATGGGTCGACAGTCAAGCTTGTCTGTGCAGTCACTGGAATGGCTCTACCTCGACTGGTGAGTTTATCACATACACTATGGGTCGACAGTCAAGCTTGTCTGTGCGGTCACTGGTATGGCTCTACCTCGACTGGTGAGTTTATCTCATTCACTATGGGTCGACAGTCAAGCTTGTCTGTGCGGTCACTGGCATGGCTCTACCTCGACTGGTGAGTTTATCACATACACTATGGGTCGACAGTCAAGCTTGTCTGTGCGGTCACTGGCATGGCTCTACCTCGACTGGTGAGTTTATCGCATACACTATGGGTCGACAGTCAAGCTTGTCTGTGCAGTCACTGGCATGGCGCTACCTCGACTGGTGAGTTTATCTCATTCACTATGGGTCGACAGTCAAGCTTGTCTGTGCGGTCACTGGCATGGCTCTACCTCGACTGGTGAGTCTATCACATACACTATGGGTCGACAGTCAAGCTTGTCTGTGCAGTCACTGGCATGGCTCTACCTGTCTTCACCTCATGTCAGGGCTTGTAAACCTAAGAATGCAAAATGTTTTGTGGTGTGCTGGAAAAGTATATGTTTGTGGAAACTTGCGCATGTTAATAGGGTGATCATAATAATAATTGCATGTGTGTCATGAAATGCCAAAATTCTAAGTATGCTTCTTAACAATGAAAAATTGATTGAACTTTTTATGTAAATCAAATATGATGATCAATGATCAATGAAGTACTGTTCAATTACAGGTGATACGGAAGGTGGACAAACAGAACGTGTTACTGAACGCTGACGAGCCTGTGTCGCAACTTCACAAATGTGCCTTCTATCTCAAGGATACCGACAGAATGTACCTCTGTCTGTCCCAGGAGAAAATCATACAGTTCCATGTGAGTAGAGTACAGCAACAAATGCTTGTACACTTCTACATTGTACTAGATAACTATTTTGAGATACTGTTCTGAGATTTTTCAGTTCAATCTCTGGAAGATTCATCCTCTCTTGTACCCGGCATGATAATTTGTGAAAAACGTTTATAGAACTCTCAGCATACTGTTCTTTGTTCATGTGAAATACTGGTACTTTCGATGTCTAAAATATCCTTTAAAGATATCGACAACAGTCATTATCCATATTTTATCAGGCCACTCCGTGCCCCAAGGAAATCTCCAAAGAAATGATAAACGATGGTGCTTCATGGACAATTATCAGCACAGACAAGGCGGAGTACACGTTTTTTGAGGGAATGGGGCCAGTGAAGACCCCAGTCACTCCAGTACCAGTCGTCAATAGTCTGCATGTGAGTATAGCACAGCCATCTGCTTAGGGTTCACCAGCATTGCCACATTTTCCTTGGACACAGATGTTTTGCATTGGAAAGAAAGTCCAAGTATTTGAATGATCGCGTCTTTCGTTCATTTAGTTGATGATATCTTTGGTATTGTTGTACAATCATGAATTATGAGAAGTTTGGAAAAGTGATTACGAATCAACACTTGACAGAAAACCCTCTCATTGTTCAATTCTGATTAAGTTCCTGATAACTGTCACGTTTGTCTGCAGTTGAATGGAGGTGGTGACGTGGCAATGCTCGAGTTGGCGGGTGAAAACTTCACGGCCAATCTTAAAGTCTGGTTCGGCGAGGTGGAAGCTGACACCATGTTCAGGTTTGTCCTCAACTAATGTTTCGTTTTCATTGTGTGTCATAATTAAGTTGCTTTTTTCATGAAAAATGAATGTACTGAAAAGTGGCAGTAATTTTCACTTGACATTTTCACTACATTTTGTTTTAATGAATATGAAATGAGTAATATGAGTAAGCTAGCTAGAATGATGCTAGTGATTGCCATCAGCGAGAACACAAAGGATCTATATATAATGTATTTTACACACAGAACTGAAGACGTCATGCTGTGTGTGGTTCCTGATATCTCAGCATTCAGGTCGGGCTGGAAGTGGGTCAGGCAGCCTCTACAGGTCTGTACTACATCAAAGGGGCACTATATGAGATTCTGTTTTCAGGGGATTTCCAAGATTCGTCAGCCAACGATTCAGGACTGTTCTATTACAAAACGTCAGCTTACATTTTTTACCCAGGATCTCTGCCGAGCCGCTGATCAGATCAGTCCAGGTCGGCTCGGCAGAGATCCTGGCTCAAAAACGTAATCTGACGTTTTGCTCTATAAATAGAACAGTCCTAAAGCATCGGCCGACAAATCTTGGGTATCCCCTGAAAGCAGAATCCCATACAGTGCCCCTTTAACACTTTGTCTTGAAACCACCTGCACGAATAGAAAATTACCGACCATTAAAGTATACCCAGTCCATATGCATAAAATATTTTCTTCGGTGAATTTTTTGCACATTTCGTCAATACCTGTCTTGTAATGTCGATGAACCCTCCTTCGATCTGTCCAGGTGCCCGTGTCCCTGGTGAGGAATGACGGGATCATCTACGCGACGGGTCTGACGTTCACGTACACTCCAGAACCGTGTCCGCCGCCGCACTCCAACGAGATGGAGCAGATCGTCCGCGGAGGGGCTCCTCAGATGGCCAGTCCCGACTCTACAACCTGGAGTCAGCCACAGTTATAGCGACACGACGTGACAAAGTGGAGGCAGTTATAGCAAAGTTTCTGGCTGGCGGTTATAGTGACGCTTTGATGGAGCTGAAAGACGAGGCATGCATGAGGCACATTCAGAATTTGGAAATGGTCATTGGTGCTTGTGGGATCACTGGGATTGGATTGTTTGGATGGACTTCCAACAAATGTGGAGAATTCCAAATTGTCACTGTTTCCCGGCAATATGGAGAATATTGGAGAATGAAGGAGTTTGGCCATATCATCATGGATGTGTTGGAAGTTTTGTTGTGGCTTGGAGCAGCTATTCAATACCTCACAAGTTGCTATAACTGTCAATTTGGGACAGACAATTTGAAGCCGGCAAATCCCACTGGGTATGCCAGTAACCAGGTTTCACTTTTAGTTTGGAAGTGATATTCCCTGTTGTAACAATGCAACCGTATTGGTGCCATAATATGAGTTAGAATGATGCAATATTTGTGACAATGGAGTAGTTGGTGGAGCAACTTTTCAAAAGATGGATTTTTCTCAAGAACTTTAAAAACAGCATCTTGATGTTAATATATTGCTTCAACAGCTGGTCTACAGACAAATTCCCGGGGCACAGATGTGTGCATTGGGAAGCAATGACTATCTTAATTGTACATGTAAATATGTAAATATACTGCAGCCTAGAGCTCTGAAGAGTTGGCAGCATATCAATTTTGCTGATCATTCACTGTTCTTCATACCTCATGTTCTACTACTTAAGGAAATACGATCATTCATCCGAATTATGATGGAAATTTTGAATGTCAGCGGTTAGTGATTTGATCAAGAGTGAGTTGTTTTGTCGAGATACAGATTGTTTGTTGAATGATTTTGCAAGTCTGAAGGAACGATATCACATTTATTTGAATATAAGTTACCCACCTTCATTATATTTGTATACATTGTATTTGTTGAAATATATACAGTTTTTTTTCTGACAAGAATCCAAAATTATGGTTTCTCGTGTGCTCTATATTTAATACAACTTATACATGTTATATGTACCTGAAACACAGTTTCATTGAAAATCCTGATGAAATATTTATTTCATGTGAAATCCCATTTTGAAATTTATTTATATGTTGGCACCAGTTTTCATATAAGCACAGTGCACATTTTCCATGCGCAGGATAGAATGGTAACTAATATAGACATTTTCTAACGTGCATCGTCACGCTGGTTTATCAATGGCTCTCATATTTTGCATCAGTTCTAGCAATAGATTAAAGAACACAGGTGTGTTTCAGTTAAGTGTCAACACAAAGTGTTTCATTTTCAGTATTTCTACAGTATTTCACAAGTGGGAATTTATTTTCACTTGAATCCAGCTAGCATTTCCTTTATGTGTGCATGAGTGTTTGGTTCATTGTTTTCAAGTTCTGTATTGTTAGGTATCATCATATCATACAGAAGCCAGTGACTGGACTGAACTATGCCAGGTTTGGCTGCAATATATGAATAATAATGACAATGGTGCAGCTTCAATTTTTGTATCGACGACGATGAGTGTCTTGTACAAAATACAATAATTCATATGAGAAATAAAGTGATATTACAATATTCAATGTTTGTTTCATTCAAAAATAGTTTTTAAAAAAATGCGCTGTTCACAGGATTGAAGATATCCGTCATCTCTGTTTTCAGGTTCAAGTAGATGAAGTCAAATTTTATAATGGTACCTGTAACAAGTAGTGTGTCTGTAGCCTGTGAAGAGCAAACTACAATACCAAATGATATTCATGTCATGTATACTCTGAATTTTTTAACTTGTTCACACCGGTTTTTGACAATAATTTTGTGATGCTAAATCGTATTCTATAATTTGGCATTCTTCAACTGGGAGTCAAACGGCAATTTTGTATCAAATTTCACACTCTTATCACAAAAATTGAAGAAGTTGGCTATCTATCCCAATTTGTTAAATTTCAACCCAACACGGGATCTCGAAGAGTCTGAGCATAATCGAGAATTTGGTCCTGTTTACATTCATTAGAATTCAGTGTATTATTGTAATTTTGCTGGAAGACACTGGAATGTATTCTACACAAACGTCGATTTCGAAAGATTTCACCATTACAAAACCGAGCAAATGCACAAAATTTTGTGCGGACCCAGAAATTAAATGATAGGGCTAAATTTAACATTGGGGTAGATTGACAACTTTTGTCAATTTTCGCGATATAATTTCGAAATTCGGTACTAAATTGCCGTTTGACTCGCATGTGAAGTATGCCAAGTTATAGAATTATACTATTTAGCATCGCAAAAATATCAGCAAAAAACAGTGTGAACGAGTTGGAAAAATCAGAGTATAGGTTGTAACCGTAATAATATTTATGACCAATACTTAACAAAAATTTTACAATACCAGTGAAGTGGTTATGCACTGTTATTGAAATTAAATAATAAAAATTTCGAGGGAAGCATGTGAAGTACTCTTTTGTCGGGGACGTTATGACAAATCATAATGTACACCCACCTTATCATAACGTAAAAGAAATGTTTACAGGCAGATACCGTTGTGTGATGTATTTTTTACTGCTGTAAAAACTCTATTTATAATTCTTAAATTATCAATCATTGTTATAATATTCACTCGAGGTGAAAATAGGATTTGTTCTGAACGAAGACATGAAGTTTCTTTGTTTTTGCATGACTCGCGTCTTTGTTCCATAGATGGCGCCACAGTGGCAGTGTCACGTGATCGAAAGTTCGTCTGCACCGAAGAAACGCCGTGGGACAGCAGGAAAGTTGGGAACAAGAAAAGCGCAACGATAACTGTACAAATCACCTTAATGTAGAGCTAGACCAATCTACACTTTAAATATTCATGCTGGATTAGATCTAGGCCTGGGCTAGAGAAGAAATTACATGCCTTGAAGTTTGACAAACTTTGACAGCTTAGTTTGGCTACCCATTCCCCCCCCCCCCCCCCCTTCATGTCTGGCTCTCTCAGTCACAATCATCATCATCACAACTCCACAAGACAAGACTTAAGTCAGACTGCAAGTGTCAGTCGCTCAGTGACTGCACTAGGCCGGCTCTGGCTGGGATCATAGTTCATAAGCTACACACACACACAGTGACAGAGATCTAGCTACAGCCTCAGATACATGTACAGACAACACTTACTGTGCAAGTGCTGTATTGAACACTGTTGAATGTATACATTCAATACAACACTTGCACAGTAAAGACTTTGGATAATCGAATCAACTTGAAATTTTGTGTGTCTCAATCGGGTATCATGCCGAAATTTTTCACCGAATTTCAGAATTCTATCTCAAGAATTGAAAAAGTTGATAATCTACCCCAATAATAAATTCAGCCCCAAGATAGAATTTCAGGGTCTGCACACAAAAACGACTTTCTATTTAATGTTTGAGTGATATATTGCTTCAAAATAAACATGTTTACTTAATATACACCGCGAATATGCCTTCCGACTTCACCGCAATAATCACCGCAATAAATTCATTCTGTACTGGCATAAACATGAAAAAGCCCTGAATTTGTTGGAATTTATTTGATCCCAGATTGGACTGAAATTTAACATTGAGGTATGTTGCAAACTTTTTCATTTACATGTATTGAGATAAAGTTCTGAAATTCGGTGAAAATTTAGTAAATTACGGCATGATACCCAATTAAGACACACAAAATTTCAAGTTGATTCGATTATCCAAAACAAACTACTGCCGAAAACCGTGTTTCACTGACAGATGTAGTTGACCAGTACTGTCCACAGTGAAAAGAGGTAAAACACCTAAAGACTCACTAAATCTTCTTTGAATCGAAATTGAATTGAATTAACTGAATATAATTGAGTCACTCAACCGGACCCTCAATGTCCTCAGGCCTCAATTACTTAATTGCCAAAGACGCCAACAAAATATCTAGATCTATACTCTGATTTTTAGGTTACCGGACCTATGGTCCGATAACCTATTGGCATGGCGTTGCGTCCGTCGTCCGTCGTCGTCCGTCGTCGTCGTCGTCGTCGTCCACATTTTTATCTTTTTTGTTTACGGGCGAATTTTTCTGAAATTTTGCAGAAAAATACTTAAAAATAATTCAAGAAGGAGGTATTTTTTAGTTTTTAGGTTACCGGACCTTTGGTCCGATAACCTATTGCCGTGGCGTTGCGTCCGTCGTCCGTCGTCCGTCCGTCCGTCCACATTTTTAGGTTACCGGACCTTTGGTCCGATAACCTATTGCCATGGCGTTGCGTCCGGCGTCCGTCGTCCGTCGTCCGTCGTCCGTCCGTCCGTCCGTTCACATTTTTATCTTTAAAGTTTATGATGGAATATTTCTGAAATTTTGCACAAAAATACCTAAAAATATTTCCAAGGAAGGTTTTTTTTAGTTTTCTGATTTTCCAATTTTTTTCAAAATGGCGGCCGTTTTCGTCGAAAAATGGCCAATTTTGGACTTTGACAGTCATTTTCTCAAAATCTTATCAGTAACTTTTTTTCTTATTGATGCATAACACTCCTCTTATGTGCCCCTGTGACATGTATAAATTTCGTTGCCCTTGAATCGCTCGAAGTGGGCCATTTTGGGCCCAAACTCGGCCCAAATGGGACTCTCCCATGTTAAATTCTCCTATGCTTTATAATGGGACAAAATTAAGCCTAATATCTCACTTAATATTGAGATTAGAGACTAGGAATCAATTGTGCACATATAGGAAATGATATATCCTGAATATTCTGGTGACCTTGAATTTGACCTCTGACCTCGGTTTCAAGGTCAGAGGGCCATTTTCGTCGAAAAATGGCCAATTTTGGACTTTGACGGTCGTTTTCTCAGAATCCGTTCAGTAACTATTTTTCTTATCAATGCATAACACTCCTCTTATGTACCCCTGTGACACGTATACATTTCGTTGCCCTTGAATCGCTCGAAGTAGGCCATTTTGGGCCCAAACTCGGCCCAAATGGGACTCTCCCATGTTAAATTCTCCTATGCTTTACAATGGGACACATTAAGCCTAATATCTCACTTAATATTGAGATTAGAGACTAGGAATCAATTGTGCACATATAGGAAATGATATATGCTGAATATTCTCAGGGTCTTGAATTTGACCTCTGACCTCGGTTTCAAGGTCAGAGCACAAAATGTCTAATATCTTGCTTATTAACGACTTTACAGCTTAGGAACCAATTGTGGACATATAGGAAATGATATATGCCGAATATTCTGATGACCTTGAATTTGACCTTTGACCTCATTTTCAAGGTCACACCACAGAATGGCTAATATCTCCCTTATTATCGATTTTACAGCTTAGGGATCAATTGTGGACATATAGGAAATGATATATGCTGAATATTCTCGTGACCTTGAATTTGACTTCTGACCTCAGTTTCAAGGTCAAAGCAGAAAATGGCTAATATCTTGCTTATTATTGACTTTACAGTGTAGGAATCAATTATGAACTTATAGGAAATGATATATGCAGATTATTGTCATGACCTTGAATTTGACCTTTGACCTCCTTTTCAAGGTCGCAGGACAAAATAGCTAATATCTCGCTTATTATCGATTTTACAGCTTAGGAATCAATTATGAACATATAGGAAATGATATATGCTGAATATTGCTATGACCTTGAATTTGACCTTTGACCTCATTTTCAAGGTCAGAGAACGAAATGGGTAATATCTCGCTTTTTATCGACTTTACAGCTTAGCAATCAATTGGGGACATATAGAAAATGATATATTCTGAACATTGTCATGACCTTGAACTTCACCTTTGACCTAATTTCCAAGATCACAGGACAAAATGGCTAATAGCTTGCTCATTATGGACTTTACAGCTTAGGAATCAATTATGAACATATAGGAAATGATATATGCTGAATATTGCTATGACCTTGAATTCGACCTTTGACCTCATTTTCAAGGTCACAGGACATAATGGCTAATATCTCGCTTATTATTGACTTCACAGCTTAGGAATTAATTGTGGACATACTAGAAATGACATATGCCGAATATTATCGTGTCCTTGAATTGACCCATGATGTTTTTTAAAGGTCACGGGACAAAATACTAATATCTAAAATATATATTGTCCGGTAACCTTTCTTAGCCCTTGGGCTAATTTTATCATTAAAGTTTACAGTCGAATATTTCTGAAATTTTGCACAAAAATACCTAAAAATATTTCCAGGAAAGGTTTTTTTTAGTTTTTTGATTTTCGCATTTTTTTCAAAATGGCGGCTGTTTTCGTCGAAAAATGGCTAATTTTGGACTTTGACGGTTGTTTTCTCAAAATCTGTTCAGTAACTTTTTTTCTTATTGATGCATGACACTCCTCCTATGTACCCCTGTGATATGTATAAATTTCGTTGCCCTTGAATCGCTCGAAGTGGGCCATTTTGGGCCCAAACTCGGCCCAAATGGGACTTTCCCATGTTAAATTCTCCTATGCTTTATAATGGGACACATTAAGCCTAATATCTCACTTAAAATTGAAATTAGAGACTAAGAATCAATTGTGGACATATAGGAAATGATATATGCTGAATATTCTTGTGACCTTGAATTTGACCTCTGACCTCGGTTTCAAGGTCAGAGCGGCCGTGTTCGTCTAAAAATGGCCAATTTTGGACTTTGACAGTCGTTTTCTCAAAATCTGTTCAGTAACTTTTTTTCTTATTGATGCATAACACTCCTCATATGTACCCCTGTGACATGCATAAATTTCGTTGCACTTGAATCGCTCGAAGTTGGCCATTTTGGGCCCAAACTCGGCCCAAATGGGACTTTCCCATGTTAAACACTCAGCCTAATATCTCACTTAATATTGAGATTAGAGACTAGGAATCAATTGTGGACATATAGGAAATGATATATGTTGGATAATCTCGTGACCTTGAATTTGACCTCTGACCTCGGTTTCAAGGTCAGAGCGGCCATTTTCGTGAAAAATTGGCCAATTTTGGACTTTGACGGTCCATTTCTCAAAAGCTGTTCAGTAACTTTTGTTTCTTATTGATGCATGACACTCCTCATATGTACCCCTCTGACATGTATAAATTTCGTTGCTTCTGAATCACTTGGAAAGGGCCATTTTGGGCCCAAACACGGCCCAAATGGGACTTTGCCATGTTAAATTCTCCTATGCTTTATAATGGGACACATTAAGCCTAATATCTCACTTAATATTGAGGTTAGAGACTAGGAATCAATTGTGGACATATAGGAAATGATATATGACGAATATTCTTGTGACCTTGAAGTTGACCTCTGACCTCGGTTTCTAGGTCAGAGCACAAATTGGCTAACATCTCATTCATTATCGACTTTACAGCTTAGGAATCAATTGTGGACATATAGGAAATAATATATGCTGAATATTCTGATAACCTTGAATTTGACCTTTGACCTCATTTTCAAGGTCACAGGACAAAATGGCTAATATCTCACTTATTATCGATTTTACAGGTTAGGGATTAATTGTGGACATATAGGAAATGATATATGCTGAATATTCTTGTGACCTCGAATTTGACCTCTGACCTCAGTTTCAAGGTCAGAGCACAAAATGGCTAATATCTCGCTTATTATCGACTTTACAGCTTAGGAATCAATTGTGGACATATAGGAAATGATATATGCCGAATATTCTGATAACCTTGAATTTGACCTTTGACCTCATTTTCAAGGACACAGGACAATGGCTAATATCTCACTTATTATCGATTTTACAGGTTAGGGATCAATTTTGGGCATATAGGAAATGATATATGCCGAATATTCTTGTGACCTTGAAGTTGACCTCTGACCTCGGTTTCAAGGTCAGAGCACAAAATGGCTAATATCTCGTTCATTATCGACTTTACAGCTTAGGAATCAATTGTGGACATATAGGAAATGATATATGCTGAATATTCTGATAACCTTGGATTTGACCTTTGACCTCATTTTCAAGGTCACAGGACAAAATGGCTAATATCTCACTTATTATCGATTTTACAGCTTAGGGTTTAATTGTGGACATATAGGAAATGATATATGCTGAATATTCTCGTGACCTCCAATTTGACCTCTGACTTCAGTTTCAAGGTCAGAGCACAAAATGGCTAATATCTCGTTATTATCGACTTTACAGTTTAGGAATCAATTGTGGACATATAGGAAATGATATATGCCGAATATTCTGATAACCTTGATTTTGACCTTTGACCTCATTTTCAAAGTCACATGACAAAATGGCTAATATCTCACTTATTATCGATTTTACAACTAAGGGATCAATTGTGGTTATATAGGAAATGATATATGCTGAATATTATCATGACCTTGAATTTGACCTCTGACCTCATTTTCAGGATCACCGGGCAAAATGGCTAATATCTCGCTTATTATCGACTTTACAGCTTAGAAATCAGTTGTGGACATATAGAAAATGATATATTCTGAACATTATCGTGTCCTTGAATTGACCAATGACCTTATTTTCCAGGTCACGGGACAAACTACTAATATCTAAAATATGTATTGTCCGGTAACCTTTCTTAGCCCTTGGGCTAATTTTTTTTCTGTGTTTGTTTTTTTTCCTGGCTGGCGGGTACTTTTCGAAAAAAAAGTTGACGGGAAACAAAGAAAAAACACAACATGGCCTCAATCTCAATGTCATCTCGCCTGTGGTGCTGGAACCAAAATTGTCCGGTAACCTATCTTAGCCCTTGGGCTAATTTTTGATTTTCGCTTTTTCTTCAAAATGGCGGCCGTTTTCGACAAAAAAGGCCTGATTTTGGACTTTGGCGGCCATTTTCTCAAAATCTGTTCAGTAACTTTTTTTCTCTTTGATACATAAGACTCCTCATATGTACTTCTATGATGTCTATAAATTTCGTTGCGCTTGAATCGCTCGAAGTGGGCCATTTTGGCCCAAACTCGGCCCAAATGGGACTTTCCCATGTTAAATTCTCCTATGCTTTATAATGGGACACATTAAAGCCTAATATCTCACTTAATATTGAGATTAGAGACTAGGAATCAATTGTGGACATATAGGAAATGATATATGCTGAATATTGTCGTGACCTTGAATTTGACCTCTGACCTTGGTTTCAAGGTCAGAGCGGCCGTTTTCGTCGAAAAATGGCCAATTTTGGACTTCGACGGTCGTTTTCTCAAAATCTGTTCAGTAACTTTTTTCTTATTAATGCATGACACTCCTCCTATGTACCCCTGTGACATGTATAAATTTCGTTGCCCTTGAATCGCTCGAAGTGGGCCATTTTGGGCCCAAACTCAGCCCAAATGGGACTTTCCCATGTTAAATTCTCCTATGCTTTATAATGGGACACATTAAGCCTAATATCTCACTTAATATTGAAATTAGAGACTAGGAATGAATTGTGGACATATAGGAAATGATATATGCTGAATATTCTCGTGACCTTGAATTTGACTTTTGACCTCATTTTCAAGGTCACAGGACAAAATGGCTAATATCTCGCTTATTATCGACTTTACAGCTTAGGAATCAATTGTGAACATATAGAAAATGATATATGCTGAATATTCTCGTGACCTTGAATTTGACCTTTGACCTCATTTTCAAGGTCACATGACAAAATGACTAATATCTCGCTTATTATCGACTTTACAGTTTAGGAATCAATTGTGAACATATAGGAAATGATATATGCTGAATATTTTCATGACCTTGAATTAGACCCTGACCTCATTTCCAAGGTCACAGGACAAAATTGCTAATATCTCGCTTATTATCGACTTTACAGCTTAGGAATCAATTGTGAACATATAGGAAATGATATATGCTGAATATTCTCATGACCTTGAATTTGACCTTTGACCTCATTTTCAAGGTCACTGGACAAATTGGCCAATATCTTGCTTATTAGCGACTTTACAGCTTAGGAATCAATTGTGAACATATAGGAAATGATATATGCTGAAAATTCTCGTGACCTTGAATTTGGCCTTTGACCTCATTTTCAAGGTCACAGGACAAAATGGCCAATATCTTGCTTATCAGCGACTTAACAGCTTAGAAATCAATTGTGAACATATAGGAAATGATATATGCTGAAAATTCTCATGACCTTGAATTTGACCTTTCACCTCATTTTGAAGGTCACATGACAAAATGGCTAAGATCTCGCTTATTATCGACTTTACAGCTTAGGAATCAATTGTGAACATATAGGAAATGATATACGCAGAATATTCTCATGACCTTGAATTTGACCTTTGACCTCATTTCCAAGGTCACAGGACAAAATTGCTGATATCTCGCTTATTATCGACTTTACAGCTTAGGAATCAATTGTAAACATATGGGAAATGATATATGCTGAATATTCTCATGACCTTGAATTTGACCTTTGACCTCATTTTCAAGGTCACAGGACAAAATGGCAAATATCTTGCTTATTAGCGACTTTACAGCTTAGGAATCAATTGTGAACATATAGGAAATGATATATGCTGAAAATGCTCGTGACCTTGAATTTGACCTTTGACCTATTTTCAAGGTCACAGGACAAAATGGCCAATATCTTGCTTATTAGCGACTTTACAGCTTAGGAATCAATTGTGAACATATAGGAAATGATATATGCTGAAAATGCTCGTGACCTTGAATTTGACCTTTGACCTATTTTCAAGGTCACAGGACAAAATGGCCAATATCTTGCTTATTAGCGACTTTACAGCTTAGGAATACATTGTGAACATATAGGAAATGATATATGCTGAAAATTCTCATGACCTTGAATTTGACCTTTGACCTCATTTTCAAGGTCAACAGGACAAAATGGCTAATATCTTGCTTATTATCGACTTTACAGCTTAGGAATCAATTGTGAACATATAGGAAATGATATATTCTGAATATTTTAATGATATTGAATTTGACCTTTGACCTAAATTTCAAGGTCAGGCATTTTATTTTCAAAGTCAGATTACAAAATGGCTTATATCTCGCTTATCATCAAATTTACAGCTTAGGGGTCCATAGTGAACATATAGGAAATGATGTATGCTGAATAGTTTGGTGATCTAGAATTTAACCTTTGATCCCATTTTCACGGTTAGAGATATGGCGATTTCAGTGGTCACCTTGAATTTGACTTTCAACTTTCTCGGCTTAACTCTGTATATTTCTCCGGTAACCTTACTAGCCCATTGGGCTAATTTTTCTAAATTGTTTACACCGGTTTTTGACGATATTTTTGCGATGATAAATGTTATTTTAAAAAAATCGTTCTATAACATAGCATGCTTCACATGGATCGACATTAGGCATATGATACCAGTGGCCCTATGGGGCCAGTACCATCTGGGAATTACTGGCCCCATCTATAATCCACTGGCCCCACTTTCGAAGTTCAATATCAATCAACATGATCAGTGTGTATATACAATATCAAACACTGATGTATTTTTTACAAAGTACACGGAAAAGCTTTCAAAGGAACTGAAAAATGTTAAGTACAAACTCAAAGAATGAAGATTTTATACTGGCCCAGTGGGGCCAGTGACTTGTGGAATCTGGTGGCCCCTACTGGCCCCACAGACACAAAATATGGTGTGGGGCCAGCGGGCCAGTGTTAATGTCGATCCCTGCTTCATCTGGGAGTCAAACGGCAATTTTCTACCAAATTTCAGACTTCTGTTCAACTTGAAATTTCATGGTTCTATTGGGCATAAAACGATTTTTCACCAAATTTCAGACTTCTATCTTGAGAACTGTGGTTGCTTAAGAACAGATTCAGATGGATGTCTCTGGTATTATTCCTTTTGATGCATGTACATAAATGTATCATGTCACATTTATTAAGGCATTTCGGCAGAAATGCCTTTATGGTTTTAGCAGAATTTTTTTTTTTTTTCTTCTTCTTCCGCCGTTTTGGTTTCCGGACAATAGCTTTAGATTGCCTTGATGGATCCTCATCAAGTCTTCACCACTAGTCAGAAATGATATGTGGAAGAACCCTATTCTTTTTGAGCCGGCTCCGAGGTCCTTAAGGGTGTGAGGATGAAATCAAGGTTTTTGGTTTCCGGACGATAACTCGAAAAATATTCAGGCAATAGATGCAGCCTGCACAGAGGTTCATATACCACCAGGGAAGAACCCTATTGATTTTGGGATCAATCCGTCAAATGACCTCTGACCTAGAGGTCAAAATAATTTTTTGCTGATTCATCCTTGAGGCTTCCTGCATGTCTCAGAAACGGTGTGTCGTAGAGTGAAACGGACGTTATTTTCGGACTCGTCGCCCTAGACAAACATGTCTATGGGGTATTTTTTTTATTCGACTCCGAGGTCCGTGAGGTCCGTGAGGATGAAATCAAGGCCGATTATCAAACTTGGTCTCCGGACGATAACTCGGAAAATATTCAGGCAATAGTTGCAGAACTTTGCATGGAGGTTTATATACCACCAGGGAAGAACCCTATCGATTTTGGGATTGATCCGATTTTGGGATTGAACAATCTTTGACATAGAGGTCGAAATAACTTTTTGCTGACTCATCCTTGAGGCTTCCTGCATATCTCGGAAACGGTACGTCGTAGAGCGAAACGGACGTTATTTTCGGACTCGTCGTCCTAGACAAACATGTCTAAGGGGTAATATGGATGAACTTTGACCTTGACCCGAAATTTTTTTGCCGAGTCGGCATTTTTCGTTTCCTTCGATATCTCGGAAACGGTGCGTCGTAGAGCGAAACGGACGAAATTTTCAGACTCGTCGCCCTAGACAAACTTGTCTAATGGGTATTATGGATGAACTTTGACCTTAACCCGAAATTCTTTTTGCCGAGTGGGCATTTTTCGTTTTCGTCGATATCTTGGAAACGGTGCGTCGTAGAGCGAAACGGACGTTATTTTCGGACTCGTCGCCCTAGACTAACATGTCTTAAAGGTATTATGGATGAACTTTGACCTTGACCCGAAATTTTTTTGCCGAGTCGGCATTATTCATTTTCGTCGATATCTCGGAAACGATGTATCGTAGAGCGAAACGGACGTTATTTTCGGACTCGTCGCCTTAAACAAACATGTCTCAAAGGTATTATGGATGAACTTTGACCTTGACCCGAAATTTTTTTGCCGAGTCTGCATTTTTCGTTTTCATCGATATCTCGGAAACGGTGTGTCGTAGAGCGAAACGGACGTTATTTTCGGACTCGTCGCCTTAGACAAACATGTCTTAAAGTTATTATGGATGAACTTTGACCTTGACCCGAAATTTTTTTGCCAAGTCGGCAATTTTCGTTATTGTCGATATTTCAGAAACGGTGCGTCGTAGAGCGAAACGGACGTTATTTTTGGACTCGTCGACCTAGACAAACATGCCTGGGGGGGGGGGGGGGGTATGATGGATGAACTTTGACCTTGATCTGACATTTTTTTCGCTGAGTCGTCATTTTTCATTTTCGTCGATATCTAGCAAACGGTGTGTCATAGAGCCCGTGGCAAACATGTTTTAAATATTACGAATTAGTCCTAACACCGAAATGCCTCCAAGGCATCTTTAGGCCTTGACGTCTAGTTTATATATATATATATACATCCATCTGTATTCAAATTGATTGCTACAGGAACAATTATGCCACGAGCCACGACCTCCAACTCAACCAAGAAGGGGGCTGTTGCCCCTCAAACGAAGAAAGCAAACAATGAGCCAGACTTTGAAGATGATGATGATCAACTACAGATGTCGCAGCAATCAAGTGGTACAGTAGTCTTATCGAGAAATGAGTTAGTTGATATCTGTTACAGTAATATACCAGTAACCATTCTAATTAATATAATGAACCAATGATTCAATAATATTCAATTACGAATCTTATATAAAACAAAGGGGTGTCCAGAAAATAAAAGCCAATAATTTTATATACAAGACGATGCAATGGTGGCAGCCAAACCTGCGAAGAAACGACCATATCCACCAGAGGAAGAACAGCAAGACTTCTCATCAGAGATGTCCAAAATGCTGGAATGTTTTGGAGGTATGATAATGAACATGAACAAAGATTCATGATTACGTCTATAACTGTTCATGTATGTTATAAATACTTATATTAGCTGACATGTATTAACTATATGCCTTTTTGTTTTATGAGTAGCTGACATCACTAAGACCTTAGTGGCAAAACGCAAGCGTCTTGAAACTTACACACAGAGCAGCTTGCGTTCTAGCAACAAGAAAGTCGAAGACATCTGGAAGGTCCAGCATTCAGACAGGTGCCAGGAGTTCATTTTGCCTCGCAGTTTTTAGGTTACTGGACCTATTGCCTTCACGTTGCGTCCTTCACGTTGCGTTCGTCGTCCATCAGTCGGTCCGTCCGTCCACATTTTTATCTTCAAAGTTTACAGTCCAATCTTTCTGAAATTTTGGGAAAAGTTATCTTAAAATAATCCAAGAAGGAGGTATTTTTTAGTTTTTTTAATTTGTCTCAAAATGGTGGCCGTTTTAGTCGAGAAACACTCAATTTTGAACTTTGGCGCCATTTTCTCAAAAAGTGTTTGATCAGTTTTGAGATTGTTTGTTTAAAAAGATTCCTCTTATATACCTTTGTGACATGTATAAGTTTTATCGTCCTTAAATCGCCGGTCTTCGTGTGGCAGCCATTTTGAATTTATGACGAGTCGGCGAAAACATTTATTTTTGCTCCAAATCGCATTACTATCCATTTTGGATCATTTTCTAGGCCAAAAATTTTTTTCACCCTTTGAAACAATTTTGGACTTTGGACTGAAAAATTTTTGGTGCTTTTTTCCTTCATAATGAGAGCTGCCACCACTGTACTCATAGAACACCAGAAGATAGAACTTAGATATTGGCACTTTCAAATAGGAAGTCATATATGGCGATTTGTGTGGTGGCCTTGAATTTGACCTTGGATGACCTTGGAAGGTCAGAACAGCCATTTTGGGATTTAAAAAATGCCCAAGTTTGCCAAACTCTATAGATGAAATAAGTGTAGATAGAGCGTAAGTTTGCATTATAAGCATATAGGAAGTCATACATTGAACCACTAATGATTACGTTGTTGAGCTTGACCTCAGATGACCTTCATTGCTAAATGTCAGACGTGAAAGGTGTAAATTGGCCTCTGCGGCTAAAAACACTTGCCCATACAGGTTAGAATTGTGTATAAACTTATAATAAGTCATATATATATGGCATATCTTTTGGTGACCTTGAACTTAACCTTAGACGACCTTGGAAGCTAAATCTCAAAATCTCGCCTGAGATATACTTATTGACATGTCTAGATTATAATTATGTTTATTATGAACAAATATATAAAGTCCTAATGGTGACATTGAAGTTCACAAAGATGACCTTGATTGGTAAATCTCAAGGTCATATGTCACTTGCAATTTCAA